>CM034146.1:825620152-826944927 GCA_019776745.2 Taxus chinensis | reverse complement strand
TAACTACGAATGTGAAATCTCAAACTGGTGTTTACAGATAGTGGTAAAATTAGTTGTGTGTGATTTTCGTTCGTTAGTGTGATCTCCTTGTTCCTCGTGCGGTCGTGTGAATCAAAAAGTGTGTATAGGCATAGTACAGCAGACGTGATAGCGTACAAACACTGGCAGCTTTGGATATAGGTACCGATTACAATGCGAGAAGGAGATGGATAGGCACAAGTGAAACAAATCTTGACTATGCAATTCCTAGTGGGAATTTTATGAGCGGAATATTTCCAACCAAGTGTACCGAGAGTTTCAGAAGCTATTCTTGTGACAAAACAAAACCTACAATTTAATGGATTCTAGTCTAGAAATGAAAGTATTCTATGTTTAAACGGACTGTATGAGTAGCAATGAAACAAGACTTGAAAAGAGATGATATGACCTCCAAAATACCAACACTGGAAGAAAAACATGAAAATAACAAAATTCTAAGAAAGGAGTTGAAAAATTGATTGAGGAGGATGATGGGCCATTCATTGAAAACAAAACCAACATTTATAGATTATGATTCACATAGGGAACTTGATGGAACTATTTTACCATTAAACAATGGAAAGAAACACTATTACAGGAAACCAAAAACAAAATACAAGCTTAAGGAGGTTGAAAAAAGCTGGTAAATGTTGAAAATTTAAGCAAGACGTGATCAAAGGAAGTGTGCTAGAAAATGCGTGAAGGACCGATGCCCTGAGCAGGGCGGTGGTTACAGGACCGCCACCCTAGCAGGGTGGCGGTTTCGTTACTGAAGGTTAAATAAGCCAATAAAAGGGGGGCAAGGGATAAAACCAACCACAAGGAACTTGGATAAAGCATTTAGGATGCTAACATATAATTTGTGAGCTTCTCTAGGTCCTGATCACCTTGTGAGTTGACCTGTATCATCATTGGGGCATGTGTAACACGTTCAGATAGTGTAGTACCCTATAATTTTTGGTACGTACAGTATCCCCTTGTTCTTGATAAGCTCCATAGCCAAACTGGTTTTGACCCTGCTCACATGGGTAGGCATAATGGTCTTGGATCTGGTCATAATGCTGATCTGGAGGAGTCATGATATATATTGGAGGTGGATTGCACTGCTGTAAAGTGTGGAATTCCACGAGGGGGAATGAAGTCTGATTGCACAACTTCATGAAATGGAAGAAATGAAAGATGTGGAAAGAAAATGAATGAGATGGGTGGAAATGGATTGAAAAGGTCAGCAACTTCAGAGATGGGGTTGTTGACCGGATGGAGTTATTAGATGTGCTTTGCATGTGCCTCAGAAGATTACATCTTAACAAGAACACACAAACCTACTAAGATGAAGTTGTAAGGTGCTTTAGACCTATCCTATTGGGCATGCAAAAATTGTTAGTGTAGAATCACAACACCCCCGAATGGCCTGGGTGTGAGTGGGACATTCGGTGTGATTGCACAATATTGGACCATCTCTCAAGCTGTGGGACTTGCAAAACTTGAGATGGACCTCTAGAGAAGGCTAGTTCCTTCTTCCTAATCTACCTGTCATAAGGTACTCGAACACAGGAAGAATCTAACTAACCTAATTTAACTGTTCCAAGGAGACAGGGAGAGAGAGAAAGGGAAAGAGAGCTTACACTAAGCGGTGATACACCAGAAAAGGAAGTGGCGAGATACTTCATTGAGGGATAATTACATGGGTACTCAGAGGTACAAATACGCTCGACAGGTGTAGGAGAAGGATTACAACTCAAATGGAGTCAGGAAACAACTTGATAGAGTCTCCCCACATCCCAGAATGTTTCCCCCTTCTCAAATGAGAAGTGTTATTATATATAGATGATGAAAATCGGAGGGAAACAAAAGAAACTTTATCCTGATCTTAAATCTCAACCACCAACCATCATTTCCCGCTGTGGATCTGCCCACAATTTTTCAAGTCTGCCTACTTATATCTGTCTGGCATGTTGAAGAAGGAAGAATGATGGATGAAATCAAATATGATCTGTTAGCTGAAGCAATCAGATTTTTGTTTTAATGTCCTGAAGATGTTTTCCCATTTTTCACCCACCTAACCTTGTCAAAATTAAGTTTTCAGGCTCCCATGGTGTAGAAAAGATAGATATATTTCCAAGAATACTTCTCCCACCCCAATCTGAGCTTTGAGTCAAAAGATATGGCTGTTAAAAGATCAGGGTCGTGGGTGTGCAATATTTAAAAGCATCTGTCTGTACTGGGTCCACATGGCCAGCCTCGTACACCTTGAAGATTCAGCCCCTCCTTTCAGTCATGAAATTATGCCAGATTGACATGTGGCGCTTCTGCGGGCTCCTTTGTGTTCCTTATATTTTTCGTGAGTCCTTGTTGTTGGCGGAGACACTGTGTCTGATCCGAGAAATGTGGGGGCCTAGCACTCATTTGAAAACTGCCCCTAGATTTTGCCTTTAAATTTGAACGATTGAGACACATGGAGGCCTCTGCTTGCTTTTGGGATTTTCAACGGCTGAATTTACCTCTTCAAACTCTAGGACACGTGGTGGGTTGGCAGTCATTTGGGAATTTCCTTTGGATCTACCTCTTGAAAGTGTGTCGAAGAGACAGGTGGCCCCTTCCACTGGGTTGTTCTTTAATTTGTATTTGGCTAAGTCCCTTTTTTTCTTGGCGGGACCATAAGTCTGACCCTTGACATGTGGAGGCTCAATGCATATTGGAGTCAATCCCTTGAGTTTTAACCATTGAAGTTACGCTAGGATGACACATGGCTCTGTCTGCTAGCCCTTCTATACTTAGTCAATTTAGTGACCTCTTCTGCCTTTCTAGGCTCTAAAACACGTGGAAGGCCCACACTCATCTGAGTCTCCGCTTTGGGTTGTACATTTGAATTTGTGCTGATGCAACACATGGCACCGTCTGTTGGATTTCTATACTTAGCCAATTCGAGCCAATGCCTTTCTTATACCCATTTTTGACTTTTTTGGACCCTAGATACGTGAAATCCTCGTGCACTTTTGGAAACCTGCTTTGGATTTTACCTTTATAGTAGCATCGATTCGACACATGGCTTCTTCCACCGACACTTTTATACTTAGTCGTTTTAGGCCCACTCTGTCCCCTTTTTTAAATTTTTAGCTATTGACTCTGCCCCTCCTCAGATTTGGGACACGTGGAGGATTGACATTTGTTTGGATCTCCAGATTTGGCTTCACCCTTGAACGTGCACCGTTGGACACGTGGTAGCTTTGTTGTCCTATGAATTTTTAATTACCAATTGGGCCTGCTCTGTCCCACTTTTTAACTTGGACTACGTGGCTAGACCACGCTCATTTTGGAGCTACTCTTTGGATGCCTCTTTTGGAATTACGCTGAGCTGACACATGGCACCTTCCGTGAGTCTGTTTATACTTGGGAGGTTCCGGTCTTGAGTTGAATCATATGTGAAGTCTGAAACTTTGATCCCCTTGATTCAATCTTCTACTGTCGATCTTTGATCTCTCTTGATGTCGGTCAGCCCCATTTTCTGACCCTACTCCTCCATTTCAAGTCTTCCTGCTCCTTGGATTCAGGATCGATTTTTGGATTTGAAATGTGGCTCACATGAAAGAGCCGACCCGTAGATTATCTTTGCAGGGTCATGTTTAATCAATTTTTCTGGGGGGGAAATTGAGATAACAAAACCTTCATGAATACCCCTCATTACAGAAGCCTCGTCTGTTCCAAATCAAACTAACTTTATCAATTATAAATCCATCTCTACTACAAGAGAGATTATGACATCATACATAGATTGAGTTGTTCCATCCTTTATTTGGAGGATCCGTATGACATTGTTGACTAGAATGTTGAGGGATACCAAAAGCATCTACAATTGATAATTGCTTTTTATCGTTCTTAAGACAACCAATGGAAGCCATTTTGTCACAACTTACATGAACACCTATTAAATGAAATAATTACAAATAAATATCAAAATAGAGTTTTCAAAATGATGTTACATGTAAGGTATTTATAAACATAAAAAAATAGTTGAACAATTATTATTTTTACTATTGCTATCAAATTATACTAGCTTGTGGATGTATTTGGGTTAGATCGTAAATTGGAATTACATGGTGTGAAGTCTAATTAGTAGAGAATCTGCTTATTCACAAAGACCCTACCAAAATTTAAAACAAGAAACAATTTGTAAGCTCATAACAATCTTAATATTAAACTAAAACAAATTTTTGTTATTTGATACAACTCAATAACAACAAGTTGATTTATTTTCTAAATAAAATTTAAATCCTTTTTATACATAGATGAAACTAAGGGATGAGAGATAAACTTACAACGACACTCAAATCATATAAAAAATGTTAGGATACATTAGATTTTATAATAAAAATTTTATACAATTTTATTCCTTTAATAACATGTTTTTATATTTTCTTAAAATGAATTACATGTAAATATATTCATTATAAGAAATTATGTATAGTAAAATCATGTCATGATGTCAAGTCCTAATAGTTTGCCTCTAATAGTAAACTATTAATTGTACATTATTCAAGATGGGGACACCTTTATTCGTATGAAGCATGTATTTCAAAGTATTGGGCTATAATTGAAAGCTTTCCCTATTTTATTTTGGCCGAATAATATGGTCTTCATCTAAACTCTAAAAGAAATATAATAATCGTTAGGTTCTAAATTACACAAATATTAATGAAAATGAGTGGCAAGGTTCTAATATCTATGATTAGATACAAGATACTAGACATTAATTCTTATTAAAAAGAATATGAGAAAGTATTTAATTTTATATGTGTAGATATACATAATATTTTTTACCAAAATCCTAAAAAAAAATCAGAAATGTTAGCTTATTTTTTGAACTTGGATTGGTGATTTGGGTTAATAGATTAAATTAGAGGGATAAAATTTGTATGGAAATACTTAGAAGAATAATGATGGATTCATGATGCATTCACCTCAAGCATAAATCTTTTTCCTTGTGTAAAAAAATTACAAATTAGAAAAACATAAATATAATTTTTTATTAAATAATGGAGCTGAAGGTGGAATCATATAGTAATAATCCAATTTATAAAGGATAAAAAGATGCACAAAGAAATAGTCTATTAAAACTCAAATTTTTTTCCCATGACCTAATATATGACATGAACTCAGAGAGAAACTATGGTGTACTTGGTGCAGCTGGACTTAAATACACAGACACTGAGATTTGTGCGCTGCAACCTACAAAATACCTCTCCTATCGATTCCCGAATGCAAGGTGGATCGTGGATGGCAAATGAATGTACCTGTTTTAAAATTAACTTTGAGGTATGGGTGAAGGGAATGTTGATAAGACTTGCAATCATTGTATCCAGCCATGTTAGGCTATTGTAGTTCTCAAAATTTGTGAATAAAGAAAATCAAATGATCAACGAATTACAATTCAGCACTATTGGTACTTGATTGGAAGAAAGCTGATGACTGCAGTCTGTAACTAGTGGGTACTTTGTTAACGAGTTCAAAATTTGATTCAAAAGTTGTTTCACTTTTAAATTTTTGATGCCCTATTGACAAGTCACCATGAATAGTTTACTTCAGGATTTTACAACTGTATATGTTGAATTGACTGACGAGAAATTTGAAAGGTTTCCCTTCTAATGAAAATTTAAATAAAATGCTAAACTTCCTTATTGTCAAATAATTTTTAGATTTTTTTTAATTATGGGTAAATTTTCTTTGGAACTTTTGGACGGGTCAAAAGCCCTTTGACGGGATGTGACAGATTCAATTTTTAACCCTGCAAGGGATGTCACAAATAGACCATCCAATAGAATAGGGGATGCCATAGTGTCATCAACCATTAAATCAAATTCCATAATTTGGTTAGGGCTACCACTTACCTTATTCAATGAATTTTCCACTGAGTGGAGCCCTTTATCATAGAAGTCATTCGCGGTCATCTCTGTAAATGCATTCACTTTCCAAGTCACTGATTTAGGCATGTCCGCACACTCAAGCCGATTCCCACCTTCCACATGACTCTTGAGTTGGGGAAGAACACAGTTTGAGTAATATGCTCCTTGCCACACGTCACCACTGGGGTTCTCTAATCCTAGGCACAAATCCCATAACTCTATTCAGTCAACACTGACTTAACCATGATTGAAGTAACTGTCAAGCCTTTTCCCTTCCTCATCTAAGTCCGCGGAGTTGAAGAACACCCAAATCCATGAACCACATATAAATAATTAAAATAATAGATATTTGATTCCTTATAAACTATCTTCTGACTCTAAACTCCGTGTTTTGTTACAATCCTAATGAAGGAAGGGGCGAATTTATCTATATACATGGTAATGTAGAACTTGACATGTATCATCTTAGAAAAAGATTTAGTGGTGGGATCAATCACAAGGGGACCCTTAAAGCCCTAGTAATGCCCAGAATCTCATCCGTGTGCCAAAACTCCAATGACAGCGCATAAAACCTAACCCACATAGGAAAAGCATAAGGAATAGTAATGGAAATTTCCTATTGTCCATTTAATCAGATTCAAGAATGTTCTACTATGTAACTAAGGCCCCTCATGTAAAACATTGAAAAAATATTCTTCACGTAAAAAGTGAAACAAAAAGGACTCCTGTTCCAAAGCAACAACCTCTAATTTTCCCTTTTTCTTCAATTTCCTCTCTGTCCAGTTTCTCGCTACCTCAATGTTAGGGTGGGATCCCACAAACCTTCACTCTAAAAAAATTAAATCTATCTACATATGCATCAATAAATTCACCAGGAACCAAAAATGAAGGACCCTCATCATCATAGGAAGGGGAGAACAAAAATTAAACGGAGTGGCCTTACCAACAGTAACATATCAAGAAGCTATTCCCTTGTGAGCCCATACTGTCTTTTCTCCTAAAATCTCCTGCTAGGGAAGAAGGGGTGAACCAAGCCCATGAAACCACACATTTCCCTCACATTTAAAATTTTATTACCTCTCGCTCCCATCATCAGTCTCATTTCTTTCCATTGTTTTGAAGGGGGCTAATCTTCTTTTGAATATTTTGTATGGCTTCAAGAGATTAGTTTTTCAATAGATGTTTAATAGTATTTGATTTTTCTTTTATTCATTAACCCATCAACAGGGTGTCATATGAAAACATTAGGTGTAATATGGGGGAAATATTTATTGAATGTCCAAAATCCTCCAAAAATCATAGTTATTTATTGCATTAATTAATAATTTCCCAATAGTGTCAACTAGAATAATGAAGTGAGAAAGAGAATTCAGATCTACTTCTAGTAGCCCCATTTATGACTTGAAAAACTAATTGTAGGAACTAATTTATGATGCTTGAAAATGAGAATTTGTAGATGTGAATTTATATGAACTTCTATAAATATTCAAAGAAACCAAACATTCACATTGTTTGCAATATGAAAATATAATTAACCTAATCAAAAGCACTATTTTAACATAAAGTTTTATGATAATTTTGAGATTTTACCTATAATTGATAGATTTTATAGCTTCATTAGAAATTATAAATACCATCTATTATTACGTCAGAGGCGCTCTTGTAGTTAAGATAGATCTATTGATTCTGAAAAATGTCAGAAATCAGACGTTGCAGAATTATTTGTCAGGATACGTTTAAATCTGAGAGTGCAAAGTTATTTTGCTACTGCTACTATGCTACCCGATGGAGATCTTTCTAGCAATATTTCCATTGACTTGTCACGGGATATCCACAACAGCTGGCAAGGTGGGAGCCATAGTCGGGTCCTCTACGTGGCTCAAAGAACATGCAGTGCATGAGATAGATTTTCAGTTTCCTACATAATTTTTTCTCCTAGTTTCATTTGCAAGACAATCACTGCCTCTGATATCTTGTGGTTTTCTTCTTCACTCTTACCCAACTTTCTTTGATTTTGTATTTGGGAATCGTTGGTTTGAATTGGGTGTTTTTCAAATTTTTGATTCTTGAAAAGTGGTGACTGGATCGTATTTTAATGGTGCCCAGCAAGGGTTTGACACTTTTGGGTGGAGCTCAAGTGAGATGAAGAATCTGAAAAAGATAAGCCCAACAGGGGTTTGGCATTCCTGATAGTCCCGATGGTAGATTTGCTTATTTTCAGAATGTTGTGATATCTAGAGATTACATGGATTTCATTTAGATTGTGTTTCAAAACTATACACTCATGGTATTTGGATGGATACTCCTTTTTGTAGTGGGGTAAGTTATAATTTTCAATATTATGATATCCTTGTTGTTCTTTTTAGGACAAAAATCTTCCTTTCTTGTCATTGAACCATATACACATGTCCCAAAATTTAAGGAAGGGGAATATGTTTCTGACCTTGATTTATGGAGGCCCATTTTGAATATGCCCAGAAAAAGGTATGGCTGCCTGGGGGTTTTTGTAGATGGGATATTTCATGTAATTGGGGGTCTCAAGTTTGGTAGAAAAAATAGATTCTCTGTGTAGAATTATGCATATGTGAGTTCTATGGATTCATATGACCCAAAGATAGATACTTTGTGTGTCATGGGGTCTTATATTTATATTTTGTGTAGCTAGGTAGTTGAATTGTCTTTGTGTAAGTATGATGCAAGGAAGAATTCATATGGTAGGATTAATTCTCCTCCTATTCCATCTCTTTTGAGTATGGATGATGTGGTAATTTTTGTTGTGTTATAGTGGGAAGTTATGTATACATTGTGCAAGTTGGAGGGTCAATTGATGATTTGTTGATGAGGAATGGGAGGTGTGTTAGAGGCATGAAAGAAGGCCTGGTTTTGATCTATGATACAAAGCTACAGGAATGGTGTAGAGGCCCTTATTTTCCTTATGTTAAGAATGGTGCTGCCTGTGCATTGGTGGAATGTTATAAAAATGGGTCTTATGTTCAATACTAAATCTTAATTTTCTTATTCAATTCAATTAGCTGCAAAAAACATTAATTTCATTTGTTACCAGATTCATCTGGATCAAAAACGCATGGTGGGACTATTGGGTAAAGTTGACATGATTTCTTCTATGATTTGGTGTAATAGCTAGGGAATTGATTGTCTAGGAATCAATGTGTATTCACCTTCTGCAATCCAATTGGGAATGTGGCACCCACCTGCTGAAGATGGAAAAATAGGCCACAATTAAGTGAAGAAGGGAGACAGGATCATAGTTTTTTCCATATAAGATGACTTGAGAATTAATGGCCTTGTTATGAACTTGGACTATTCAAAATCCAAGAGTCTCATCGGCTCAAAAAAACCAATAAACTAGAGATTCTACTCAATGACACGGAAGGATGCCCGTGCACCATCATAGAGTTTATGATGGTGAGTAGGTATGTATTTTGGTATGTTTTGTATGGTCTTCATATCTAGTTCCATTAAGGCTCCGAGATTGACATTATGTTTATGGAACTGTGCATTGTGTTATTTAGATAGATTTGCAAAAATCTCAATGCTATGTATTGCTTTGCATAAAAGTTCATGTTGAAAAAATATTGTTCAAGCATTAATTTACTGTCCTTTTGGTACCTATTTCATTGGGCATTAATGGATGAAAATAATCTACACTTGATACATTTGCATAGATATAGAGGTAAAGCTACAAGTATTGAATTAGCTGCGTTTACCAAGTTGAAGTGGGTTGGTCATGCCTATCTCGCTTCACTTCATTTCATGTCTTGGTTTTAAGTTTTGTTCTTTGTATGCATGATGACCATGCATACCTAGTTTTGTAGAATATGGGATTCGATAGTGTGGTCAACCATAAACACAAATTTCAAAATTTGGGTATGGCCACTACTTACCTTATCCAATGAATTTTCAACTGAGTTGAGCCCTATATGATAGCAATCAGTCTCGATCATCTCTGTAGACCCATTCACTTTCCTGGTCGCTGATTCAAGCATGTCTGCACACTCAAGCCCATTCCCACCGTCTACATGGCTCTTGAGTTGGGGAAAAACAAAGTTTCAGTAATCTACTCCCTGCCGCACGTCACCACTAGGGTTCTCTGATCCCGGGCACAAACCCCTAGAATGGTATTCCATCTCCATTTTACTTCCTCATCTAAGTCCACAGAGCTGAAAAACAACCAACGCCATGAACCACATACAAATAGTTAAAAAATAGATATTTGATTCCTTATAAACTATCTTATGATTCCAAACTTTGTGTTTTGTTACAATCGTAATGAAAGAAGGGGCAAGTTTATCTATATACATGGTAATGCAGAAATTCACATGTATAATCCTAGAAAAATATTTGGTGGTGGGATCAATCACCAGGGGGACCCCTAAATACCTAGTAATGCCTAGAATCACATCCTGGTGCCAAAAATCCAAGGATAGCGTAGGCAGCCTAACCCGTAGAGGAAAAGCATAAGGGATAGTGATGGAAATTTCCTATTGTCCATTTACTCAGATTCAAGAATGTTCTACTATGTAACTAAGGGTCCTCATGTAAAAAACCAACAACATATTCTTCGTGTAGAAAGTGAAACAGGAAGGACTCCTGTTCCAAAGCAACAACGTCTAAGTTTCCCTTTTTCCTAAATTTCCTCTCTGTTCAATTTTTCGCTACCTCAATGTTAGGGTGGGAGCCCATGAACCTTAATTATAAACAAAATTTAAATCTATCTATAGATGTATCAATAAATTCACCAGGAACCAAAAATGAAGGACCCTCATCATCATAGGAAGTGGAGAACAGTGTAAATGGAGTGGCCTTACCAATATTAACAGATCGAGAACTTGTTACCTTGTGAGCCCAGACTGTCTTTTCTCCTAAAATCTCCTGCTAGGGAGGAAGGGGCGAACCAAGCCCATGAACTCACACATGTCCCTGAGATTCAAAAAAACTTTACTTCCTGCTCCCATCGTGTTCTCATTTCTGTCCATTGTTTCAGAGGTGACTAATCTTATGTTGAAATCTTTGTATGGCTTGGAGAGATTATTTTTTCAATAGATATTTAATAGTATTTTATTTTTCCATTATTCATTAACCCATCAACGTGGTGTCACATGAAAAAATTAGGTGCAATATGCGGGCCAATATTTATTGAATGTCCAAGTCCTCCAAAAATTATAGTTATTTATTGCATTAATTAATAATATCTCGAAAGTGGCTACTAGAATAATGAAGTGAGAAAGAGAAATAAGATCTACTTGTAGTAGCCTCAGTTATGACTTGAAAAATAATTTAGAACTATGTTATGATACTTGAAAAGGAGGTATTTGTAGATGTGGACTTTATATGCGCTTTGTGATAACTATTCAAAGAACCAACATCCACATTGTTTGCAATAGGAAATCTAATTAAACTCAATCAAAACCTTATTGCAACATATTAGTGAGTTTATGCTAATTTTGAGCGGTTACTTATAATTGAGTAGATTTCACTTGAGCATTTCAGTAGACAAAATTATGAAATTATCACCTATTTATTATGATTGTGAAAAAATCACTATAGCCAAGAATGAATCTTTAACAAATAAGAAGTAAAAGAAAATTATCCCCTTTACTAGCGAATTTTTACAAATATAGGATTATCTAAAGTTTGTTACTTACTGTTTTGAGAAACGAGATAATGGATATAAACCTCATAAATCTTCTAATTATATGGATCTATTTCATACTTTATAGGGAAATTAGGGATCCAAATTATAGGAACAATATCATCCAAGTCAATCAGGTAAAAAGTGCAAGTACATCTTAAGGGTACAAGGATTATGGATATTTATTGGCTACAGATATTATAGAGCTCAAGCTAGTAAAGAATGATGTGAGGTTTGAAAGGTACGAATCTTCGGAGTAGTAGTGCGATGTAGACGATACACGAGGGTGCAACAACCACTAACATTTATTTTGCAATATTTTCTCACCATCGCGGTGTTTTGTCACAGAGATTGAAATATAGGTGCACGATTGTTGGTAGAGGCATTGCCAATATCATCGCGAGAGGTCCAAGATGTGCCATGGAGAAAAGAAAGGCCAGTGGAGAAGAGGTCAGAAACAAAAATATTTAGGAGCGAATAGATAAAGAAAAGAAAGGTCCACTAACAGGGGTACACTTGGCCCATGCCATATAACTTGTGGTCCATGCAAAAAATTCAAGGAAACAAATTTCAAGAACCAGCGGTTTTTTGTGTCTAGGCCATTTTCCAAATTATTTCCCGCCCCCCATCCACACCACACCCAATCATCGCATAGAGCACATAGGTCTGGAAGGAAGGCGATAGGCAAGTCTATGGTTTGTTCCTCTATATATTCATTAAAGAGATTGATTTATCGTATATAGTGAAATAATAAGTGAAGATAGAAGACATGAAAAAGGGCGTGGACATGAGTTTTTATAAACGGTTCTCTTAATGGTTCGTGGACCCAAGTATATGGATGCAATAGTAGCATGCTTGGTGCAAAAAATAATACTTGAATATGCGAAGTGTAAATTACAATGGGATACACCCGCATAATTAAAGATATTAACAATTAAGTTAAAACATCATTAAGTTATCCAATATAAAGAGCTATTATGCATCGCAAGACCAACAATGAAAGTAATAATTCTAATTAGGGACGGTTCAGTAGTTGAAGATAATGCAACACGATTGAAGTGAGGAAAACGAAAAATTAAGTAAATGTTAAGGTTCGAGTATAGAGAGGAAAAGGTTATAGTGATTTTCCGACGAAATAGTTATGGTGTCAATTAAAGTATGTTTCCGTTGCTTAGAGTAAAATATTTATATACCAAAATAGTTGTATCTTCTCATCATGGGGCCATCGTTGGAATGGTGGTGCTTGAATGGAAGGGTTTAATGTTAAGAATCACTTGGTATGGATCTAAAGAAATAATTATTATAATTTAAGGCATTTGCGAGAGAATGAACAAAGGTGCCAGCAGGGAAGGCAGTAATAAATTTCAAGTGGGCGTAGAAAAGGGTACGAGGGGAATTTAGCTACATTAAAAGAGAATTAATGTAAAGTGCTGTACAGATTCAGCCACTCGGAAAAAATGTTCTTCTAATTGAATATTTAACTTTTAGGTATATCCGGAGAGACAAGGCGGGATTAGATCACAACGAGAATGGAATGGACAATTCCTTAAGAATGGCAAACAATATTTGTTCTACAAGAGGAGTAGGTTTTTTGGCTTGTCTAGATCATTTTTTATTGGTCATCCATAGTTGGCCCTCGTCCAACCTAACTATTGTTCTGTCCGCAGGCTGGGGTGTATAAGTTCGTTTTTTTGGGGAGTGGGTTCCCCTATAGTACTGTCTGAGGGCAGAGATGGTTGAGAAGTGCAGAGCTAACAAACAGTAGGGAACCTTTGTATGGAAGATAAGTGAATGGACCATGGAAGTAGGCGATGGCCGATCGACGGTTTTTGGCAGGGAAAGAGTAAATGGGATTGGCTAGGTGGAACATTGGGTGGCGTAGGAACATAGGTAAAGATCGAGTTCGAGGCTTATGGTTGGATCTGCCCATGATGGATGAGGGGAGCTTGGGGTGGGGAAGTGTGCGCTAGTTAGTAACATTTTATTGTGTGTATCCTCTCTTGTGGTTGGGGAATAGTGCAAAGTGAAGAGGGTGGTTTGAAGTATGGTACCTTGTCAAAATAGTCATTGGTACAGGGGTGCAAATATTACATTAGAAAGGAGTCCTTAACAAACCACACGAAATTTCTAAGAGGAAGCAAAGGGAAAATAGCAAAGCATAAGAAGAAAAAAAACAATAGACGGGCGAGGGGCGAACGAAGAGGAGAAGACGAAAGGAGAACGGGAAAACGAAGAAGAGATACAGAACAAGGAAGAAAATTAACAAGGAAAAAAGTTGTATTTAAAAGGAAGAATAATCAAAAGTCAAAAAAGGAAGCTAACAGAGCTGATATAAATGTAAATAAAATAAGGAATGAAAACAAAAAAGCCATATGTATAAACATCAAAACAAAAAGAGAGAGGGAAAAGAACGCAGCAGGTTGCCAAAGAAGGAGAAGACACAAACAAAATTGCGTATATAAATTAAAACAACAGATTAAATTACAATGAAAATAGAGAAGAATGTAATCAGACCACGGAGTCGATAAGAAAAAAGAGGACAGGAATAATGTGAAATCTAAAATATCGTGTAAAACGAAGTGAAAAATACGTGTAAATAAGAAATGGAGAGAAGAGACGCGGAAAGGATTATGTTACTAAAAAGAGAATGGGAAGATTACATCAAGAATTATAGATTAATATTTGTGAAGTAATGGAAGAAAAACACTACTATTGTGTAAATATTTTAAGACTTAGTTTGATATAAAAAAAAATTAGTAAATAAAATAACTATTGTAAGAGTATAGTGATGGAAATTTCCTATTGTCCATTTGACTTCAGATTCAAGAAAGATTTCTACTATGTAACTAAGGGTCCTAATGTAAAAAACCACACAACATATTCTTCGTGTAGAAGTGAAAACAGGAAGGGACTCCTTGTTCCAAAGCAAAACAACGTGCTACGTTTCCCTTTTTCCTTAAATTGCCTCTCTGTTCCATTTTTCGCTACTCAATGTTATGGTGGGAGCCATGGAACCTTAATTATAAACAAAATTTAAATCTACTATAGATTGTCGCACTAAATTCACCAAGGAACCAAAAATGAAGGACCATCATCATTCATAGGAAGTGGAGAAGAAACAGTGTAAATGGAGTCGCCTTACCAATATTAACAGATCGGAGAACTTGTTACCTGTGAGCCCAGACTGTCTTTTCTCTAAAATCTCCTGATAGGGAGGAAGGGGGGCGAACCAGCCCATGAACTCACAAATGTCCCTGAGATTCAAAAAAACACTTACTTCCTGCGTCCCATCGTGTTTCATTCGTCATTGTTTCAGAGGGCTGACTAATCTATGTGAAATCTGTGTAGGCTTGGAGAGATTATTTTTTAATAGATATTTATAGTATTTTATTTTCCATATTCATAAACCCATTCAACGTGGTGTCACATGAAAAAATTAATGTGAAATATGCGGGCCCAATATTTATTGATGTCCAAAGTCCTCCAAAAATTATAGTTATTTATTGCATTATTAATAATATCTCGAACGTGTCCTACTAAGAATACTGAGTGAGAAAGAGAAATAAGATCTACTTGTAGTAGCATTCACTTAGACTTGAAAAACTAATTAGGAACTATTATGATACTTGAAAAGGAGTAGGAGTATTTGTAGATGTGATTATATGAGCTTGTATACAAATTCAAAGAAGAAGAAGAAGAAACCAAACATCCACTTGTTTGCAATAGGAAAATCAATTAACTCCAATCAAAACCATTATGCCCACCAATTGATTATAGTGTTATGAAATTTTGAGCGTTGTACTATAATTGATAGATTTTATAACTTCATTGAATATAAATACCACATATTATATTACTGTGAAATCACTATAGCCAAGAAATGAATCTTTAACAAAATTATCCCCTTTTACTAGGAATTTACAAACTATAGGATATCTAAGTTTGTTACTTCTGTTTTGTAACTAGATAATGGATATAAAACTCATAACTCATTATAATTATCATGTACTCATTTCATTTCAGGGAAATTAGGTATCCAAATCTAAGGAACAAATCAGGTTCATTCCAAGTCAATCTAGGTAAAAAGTGCAAGTACAATCTTAGTGTTACCAGATATGGATATTATTTGGTTACAATATTCTAGAGATCACATGCTAGGGTAAGATGAGTGAGGTTTGATTCCTATTCGGAAGAGGTAGTAAAAGTAGTGGGATTGGCGACGATACACGAGGGTTGCCACAACCCACCCTAACATTTATTTGCAATATTTTTCACCATCTGGGTTTTAAGAAGAATTAGTTGCAGAGTGAGCATCCAATATCATCGAAGTCCAAAACGAAGAGACACGAATAGACAATGAAGATTGTAGAAACAAAAATAATTTAGGAGCTGAAAGTATAAAGAAAGGTCCATAACAGGGGTCCACTGTTGGCCCATGCCATCTACTTTGGTCCATGCAAAAAAGTCAAGGAACAATTTCAATAACGAGTTGTTGGTTATGTCCATTTTCCCAAATATTCCAGCCATCACACCAACCCATATCATCACATAGAGGCACGATAGAATCTATGTTGTCTTATATATCTCATTACAAGTGATTTGTCTATCTTCAATTATAATATTTTTATCATTTCTTATGGTTATTCCCAATATTGATGCAATTATCTTTGCAAACTAATGTATTACGATAATTTACCATTGGCTACCACCCGCTTGAGATATTAACCAATTTAAGTTAAATCATTAGTTTCCATAGCTTTAATCATTCCACACATGAAATATTTCTAATTAAGTTCAGTATTTAGTAATGCACCACTTGATGAAAAATTATTAAATTTTAAGTCATGCTTAAGAAGGATATACTTTCCCGAAATATTATGGTTCAATTAAATATGTTTCCTTCTTAGTTAAATATTTTATACCAAAATAGTTGGATCTTCTTATTGGTCATTTGAATGGTCTTGAATGAGGTTTAATGTTAAGAATCTACTTATGATCTAAAAAAATATTATATTTTAAGGCATTTGCTGAAAGAATACAATTTCCCTATAATTTCATTTCTACATTAAAAATAATATTAAAGTCTGTAAAATTCACCACTCAGAAACATGTTCTTCTTTGAATATTTATTTGTAATATCCAAGACAAGATTAGCATCAATGGTGGACTAATTCCTTAAGAGAAAACAATATTTGTCTCTCAAAGGAGTAGGATTTTTTCTTGTCTAGACTCATTTTTATTTTGGTCCCATCCATAGTGGCCTTCTCCACCTCTTTTTCTTCCCATGGTATGTTTTTTTTTTGGGGTGTTTCCTATTATTCTGTATTGGTTGGAGGCTTAGGACCTTTTCATGGGCTTTGGACCATGGGCCATCACGGTTTTTGCTGAATGGTTATGCACCTTTGGTGGACATAGGTGCTTCTGGTTGTTTGCCCAATGGATTGGGGTTGGAAGTTTGGCCTTGAGTACATTTTATTGTTTCTCTCCTCTTGTGTTTATAAAAGGTTTGAGTACCTTTCAAATAGTCAGGGTAAATATTACATTAAAGTCCTTACAACCACCAATTTAAGGAGCCATAAGCAAAAACTAGAGAGAAAGAAGAAAACAGAAAATTAAGAAAAAACATTTTTTTAAAAAGGAAATACGAGTCAAAAAAGAAAGATATAATATAAATAAGAATGAAACACAAAAAACCATATTAAACTCAACAAAGAAAAGAGCAGCCATCAAGAAGACACAATTTATATATAAACAATTAATAACCATGAAAATGTACTCAACACCAGAACAACTAATTAATCTATATAATAATAAGTTTAATACGTAATAGAGAGAGGAATGTATTCTAAAAAATGTTTCATTCAATTATATTAATTTTGTAATATAAAAGAAAAACCTACTATTTTTAAATATTTAAACTTGATTTGATATAAAAAAAAATTAGATAAATAAAACTTTAAAGAATATTGGAATTCAATGATATATCATCTCACCGAAAAATTTCGTATATGTTCCTATCCTCTTTTAAGGTTATTTAAACTAAAATGGTGTTATGAACAACGCATTTAATTTTTTTTTGTTATGGCCTGCAGATTAAGTATTTTAATATATACCGCTTTGGCCCTAAACATGTCTCTTCTGATTTATATTTTTAAAGTCTTGCGTAGGAGAGGGTTTTACATAAATTTATATACTTACCAGCATTGTGCTGTTGCAAACATGTAATATAAGTAATTTTCTTCGAACATAAATGAAATCAATTCAATTAAACCTGCCATGCAGACTCACAGCCGTAGTGTTATTTATTCCTAAGCACATAGATAAATGAAATCTAAATGGTATGAAGGAAAGATACAATATGTAAAATGATTGGCGTTGGTTCATAATTCAATCACTGGTTGTCCACCAGTAGAGACTCGGAATCAGAGATTTGAATTGTATTTTTATTACCATATGCTAAGTTTTGGTATGATGA
This sequence comes from Taxus chinensis, assembly GCA_019776745.2. NCBI lineage: Eukaryota > Viridiplantae > Streptophyta > Pinopsida > Cupressales > Taxaceae > Taxus > Taxus chinensis. The sequence continues at coordinate 826,926,881 of CM034146.1, read as the reverse complement.
AACAGCCTTATTGGCGAGTGGTGGGCAGGGGCTGTTTCTATCGCAGTTCCGACCCGAATCTAATTCTTCCATATTGACTTTCGGTGGGCATGAGGGACTGTTTCCATTGCAGTTCCGACCTGAATCTAACCGCTCCGTATTAAATTTGGTGGTGGTGGTGGGGCATGAAGGACTGTTTCCATTGCAGTTTCCGAACTGAATCTAACCGCTCCGTATTAACTTTTGGTGGTGGTGTGTGTGCGCATGAAGGACTGTTTCCATTGCAGTTCCCAACCTGAATCTAACCGCTCTGATAACTTTTGGTGGTGGTGGCATGAAGGACTGTTTTCATTGCAGTTCCGATCTGAATCTAACCGCTTGTATTAACTTTTGGTGGTGGGTGGGCATGAAAGACTGTTTCCATTGCAGTTCCGACCTGAATCTAACTGCTCCGTATTAACTTTTGGTGGACATGAGGAACTGAAGTTATCAGCAGCTTCGAGCTGATACATGGACCATAACATTACGTAAAGCACAAGCATTTTTATAAGAATTAAACTGGCCATGCTTCGAAGAAAGGGGTTTTTGATATGATCAGTCAAAGGCAATACAATTGTTATAATTTGAATTAAATTAATAGAGAGGATTAGTATGGTGGCTAGTTGATGATTGAGGATATAGTATGGTGGGGATTGCTCAATTGGATGACAGACTGTCATATTTATAGGGGGAAGCCGATACCAAAAACAATAGCTATTCAAAGTCATACCGTGGCGTATTGTAAACGTAAAGCGTTTTGGGTTTTGAATATTTGTAGTTGCTTTCAAAATCAATGGGTTCGACTAAAAAATTAATGAAGGTATTCAAAACAACCACCTTATTACCATAAACGTGACATATTGTTACTATTAGCCCGAATAATTTAAGTGCCAAACCGATGTAGATTTCTGCTCATTGTCACTATTGAATCTCCAATTTCGAAGGTTTGTTTAATTTATTTCCTCTTTTCAAGGTTATTAGTTTAAATTAACAGTTTCATAATTATTTTTTATGCAGAAAAATTTATTTCGAGACAATTTTTGTTTCAAATCTCTCTAAAAATCTCAATATTTTACTATTACCAGACATTACATCGTTTTTGTTCAAGTATGTATATATAAAACTCATATTTTATTATCACCATAACATTACACACCGTTTTTTGTTCAAGTGTATATCATCATACACTTGAACAAAAGACGATGTAATGTTAACAGTGATAGTAAAATATGAAGTTTGTAGAGATGTTGAAACAATTTCAAGATGTATTGAAGGGTTATGTCGACCTAGTATGGTTCATAAGTTTTGTAGAGTCGGCGAAGCAATAGTGAGATGCAATGAATAAGCATATCAAACTGGGTAGAAAGGTAACAAACATATACATCTCCAAACACCTGCCCATTATGGTAGTTAGAGGACCACCTCTAGTAGTGGTCTCACCTCAAATGGCATAAGGATCATAATATATTTTCATGGACCATGACATCCAACCAAGACTTGATTGATTTTTTAACTGAATGCGGATTTTTACTTCCGTAAGGTAATATAAAGATGTCAATTCCAACCAAGACATGATGGACTGAGGTATCTCTTTACTAGCCTTCATGACCATGTTGGTATAATATGCAATTTTTGTGTGGGATGGGATCTAGGTTCTATTCGCTGGTAAATTTTATCCAATACCAAAACATAAAAACATGTACCTCAAATAGTACTTAAAGTATTATTACTTATTATACCATCCCCGAACAGAAGTTTAAGCTTGTTTGGAATAGACATTTGTTTTGTTTCTCTTTTTTTGTGAGGGCCATAAAAACACATTCAAATCAGGTCTTTGGAAAGGTACTTTAATATTTATGACTATTTTAGACTCCCTCAAGCATGGGTTTAATTTTTTCTTGGCATAGACATACCATTTCTAGGTGAATCAACTATCGGTTTCAATTGTTCTTTAAATAAATTAACTGATAAAACAAAAACTATGTACTTAGATGGGCACATATAAAGGTTTGATTGTTATACTTTATCCCAAGTGAAGGTTTATGTTTTATTAGTATAGACATGACATTTATAATTGGGATCTGATCTTTCTTAAAATATTTTTGAACCTGGGTCGATTCACATATACTCCCCCTGTCATTGACGAATATCAATAATATCTAAATAAGTATTTGTAATACCCTAATTGTTGGGAATTAGGGACTGCGGAACAGTGGCTATGATTTAATAATAAACAAAATCAACTAACACATGATCATATAACAATTACCCCCAAATCTCATATGAAAGAGGTGATCTTCTGTGTTTTTAGAGAACCCAGTGATATCGTCAAATCACTAGCACTATTTGGGATCAACCCCTTGAATGACATATCCATTTCCCTGTTGGAAAGTGGAACCAACATTTGATAGTCTAAAGGAAATTCCTGTAGGAATTAGGTGCCCCCCCAATAGTGGTGAAAAGCCATTTTTGAACTGATCGTTCTTTCCCTTCACCATTATCTGATTATACCCTGAGTGCCATTACGAGGGAAAATATTCGAGCTGGCTACACATTGTAATATTTTCTCTAATGAAGGGAGTGAGGGAATAACGGTCTGGTGAGAGATGCCCTATTAGGTCTTGGAAAGTTTATCAACAATCTAATCTCTCATTTCTTTCATTCTAAGTGGCACCACAACCAAGTTTACAACCCAACTGGAGTGTTTTGATTGGAAATATAACGGCATGCCTTCATCAATTGTTAGCTCTTTATTCATGAGAGGATCATGTGTGGGTTTATGGTCTCTCTGCTTTTGCCTTAACGGTTAGCATATGGGTTGTTCTAGTGTATATTGAGCCAACTGGATTGAATACTTCAGGTCTTCATTATCTCTAGAGAAAAATCTGGCAACTTCGAAAAGTTGTATGAACTCATATCTCTCCTGATCAGTGGCCAATTTTCTGATTGGGAGTGTTCTACCTTATCAACCGAAGTTGGTTTTGAATCATCTCTTTGACCTATAGTGATTGGATTCTCTTACAAAATTGATCAGTTAGGTTGAAGATAGACTCTGACGGAACCAAGAATTTGGAAGATTGTTGGTCTGTAGATGCACTACTTGATCCCTGTACTTCTTCTCCAATCATCTCTGGTTCATAGCTTAAGCATTTAGCCTCTTCCTGAAAAGAAAGAAAGATCTATGATCATTTTTGAATCACCTTCCAAATTGTGTGGTACGTGGAACTATTGGCCTTACAATCAAATGGATATGGGAATGTGTTCTTCTCTTTTGATATATCAATAACATCATTTTCCCATGGATGCAAGTCTACAGCTGTTTCATGGTTCTTCCTAGGTTATGGACTGATGTTGAGATCTTTAAAGTTCCTTAATTATTGTCACATACCCTATTTTTTCGCTCTTGAATAGGTCATCTTTGCGGCATGTTGTCTCTAACCTAATTCACAATTAGTTCACTACCTCAAACACTTGCCACAAGTTTTTTATACCTGTTTTCCTAGCCCATGAAGTCCATGAATCAAAGCCTATTTCAAATGTGTTGATTGACCAGGAAAACTAGAATGAGAAAATTTGAATAATACTTGATGTTCTATGGTGAAACCAACATTACACCCCCTCTAGCACCTTGTTTGCTTCTTGAACCATCAAAAATAGTTTTCCATACTTCATTATCATCCTTATTTTCCAGCTTAGCGATATCCGAAATGGGTGAATTTTTCTTCATGTACACATTATACACCCAAGTATGATTCTTCCATTTCCTTGTAAGGATCAAAATAAAGTCTTTGTTTGCCCATTCATTGAGAGTCAAATCTGGAATACCATAAACCTTAGTACCAGTTTTTAGATCATTTAACACTCTTCCTGATTGAAGGTTGAGATATTTGTGTTGATGGGGCTTTGGCACATGAGTCCCAATGTGAAATTTTACAATTGGTTCTAACTTGATTGTAGCCTTAGCTCCATATCTTGTTCTGAATAACATGTGTGACCAGTCCGTAGATAGATATCCACCAATTTTGGAAGTGGAGTCCCTTGACAAACATAGTGCAACGAGTGGAGGTAAGTCAATTACAGACATGTCTTGCAGAAATCTGACATTTAGGCAAGCATGTAGTGTAAGACTTAACCCTTTGATGATCCCAAACATTCCTACTGTTGTTCCATCCTGTTACCCACTCCTTTCAGCAATGGCTCATACTTTAGATATAATTGATTTCTACTATTTTCATGGAAATCACTGAGCTACTTGCCCGTGAATTGATCATGCATTTGTTCACCAAGTGGTTCCCAAAATCAATGACACATAGAAAGGTGGATACTTCAAATTTTTTCTTGGTTGACCCCAATCTGGTCACACTGTATTAGTGAGAATTTTTCAAGTCTTTGGTGTAATCCATTCGAGCCAGACCAACTGCCCATTACATCTTGCAACAAATTTCATTGTCTTAGGATTGCAAGTGACTCCCACATGGAAATGCTCACATGCATTTTCTTCATCTGATTGATGATGTTGAAAGGGGGATGAATTATATTTTTTCTTTCCCCTTAATTGGTACAAATTTATCTTGCACATGGGTTGGTGCTTGGACTGCTATAACATGTGCCTTAGGCTGATTTGATATATTTAGAGATGTATTTGGTCTACTACTCCTTTGATGTGTAGGAGTGGGGCTGAGAAACAACTAGATTATATGACTATCCTTCCTCAATATTTGCAGCTTGAGTTGGTGGTTTTTTTTCTGATATGGGGGCTTGGTTGATATTGATTTTGAGGTTGATATGGTCTAGAAATATGAGTTTGTTGTCTCTTGATAGTCACTAGATCATTTCCTAGGTTCTATAGTTGTTTCATAACTCTCCTGTAGTTCCTTCAAAGTATTAAGAAGAGGTAAAAAATCCTCACTAAAATTGCTTGAATGCTGAAGGGGTTAGAGTGGGGTTCATCTCAGGTGTTTTAAACAAGTTGTAGGACTTCACATGTCCGGATAGAGAGGCATTGGTAGCCTTAGTTGCTAGCATACCATCTTGAATCAAATAGTTTTTTCCACTTTGCCTGGCTTAATATTGTTCGTGGGTTTCCTATCATAGCAGTGTTGTTCCTCCCAGTGATTGTATCATCATAGAAAAACAAGGTCATCACAGAATTCATTCACTATTATCCCCTTCAATCCCCTCACAACCCCCCCCTGAAGTAAACCTTGAACACTCCCTCCTTCTGGTACTGGGCCATAATGACTATTGGGACCATCCTACCCCTGGATTCCAATAGTCATTTGGCCCAGTACCAGGGAGTGTTCCTTTCTAGTTGTTTCTCAGCCCACTCCTACACATCAAGGAGTTAGTAGACCAAATACATCTCTAATATATCAAATCAACCTAAGGCACATGTTATAGTAGTAGTCCAAGCACCAACCCATGTGCAAGATAAATTTGTACCAAGTAAGGGGAAGAAAAAAAATAATCCATCCCCTTTCAACATCATCGATCAGATGAAGAAAATGCATGTGAGCATTTCCATGTGGGAGTCACTTGCAATCCTAAGACAATGATATTTGTTGCAAGATGTAATGGGCAGTTGGTCTGCCTCGAATGGATTAAACCAAAGACATGAAAAATTTCTCACTAATACAGTGCAACAAGATTGGGGTCAACCAAGAAAAAATTTGAAGTATCCACCTTTCTATGTGTCATTGATTTTTGGGAACCACTTGGTGCACACAAATGCATGATCAATTCGGGGGCAAGTAGCTCAGTGATTTCCATGAAAATAGTAGATCAATTATAAATCTAAAGTATGAGCCATTGCTGAAAGGAGTGGTGCAACAGGATGGAACAACAGTAGGAATGTTTGGGATCATCAAAGGGTTAAGTCTTACACTACATGCTTGCCCAAATGTCACATTTCTGCAAGACATGTCTGTAATTGACTTACCACCACTCTTTGCACTATGTTTGTCAAGGGACTTCCACTTCCAAAATTGGTGGATATCTATCTACGGACTGGTCACACATGTTATTCAGAACAAGATATGGAGCTAAGGCTACAATCAAGTTAGAACAAATTGTAAAATTTCACATTGGGGACTCATGTGCCAAGCCCAATCAACACAAATATCTCAACCTTCAATCAGGAAGAGTGTTTAAATGATCTAAAATTTTGTACTACTAAGGTTTATGGTTATTGGATGAATGGGAAAACAAAACTTTATTTTTGATCCTTACAAGGAAATGGAATCACACAAAATCATACTTGGGTGTATAATGTGTACATGAAGAAAATTTATGTATTCCATAATTACATGAATGGGCAAACCAAAGACTTTATTTTTGATCCTACAAGGAAATGGAAGAATCATACTTGGGTGTATAATGTGTACATGAAGAAAATTCACCCATTTGGATATCGCTAAGCTGGAAAATAAGGATGATAATGAAGTATGGAAACTATTTTTGATGGTTCAAGAAGCAAACAAGGTGCTAGGGGGTGTAATGTTGGTTTCACCATAGAACATCAAGTATTATTCAAATTTTCATTTCTAGTTTTCCTTTTCAATCAACACATTTGAATATGAGGCTTTGATTCATGGACTTCATTGGGGCTAGGAAAAGAGGTATAAAGAACTTGCAAGTGTTCGAGGATAGTGAACTAATTGTGAATCAGGTTAGAGGACAACATGCCGCAAAGAATGACCTACTCAAGAGATGAAAAAAATAGGGTATGTGACATAATTGAGGACTTTAAAGATCTCAACATCAAGTCCATACCTAGGAAGAAGAATGAAACTGAGGATAGACTTGCATCCATTGGGGAAATTTTGATGTTATGGATAGTATAAAAAGAGATAGAACAAAGTCACATATCCATTTGATTGTAAGGCCAGTAGTTCCAAGTAGCAACACAAGTTGGAAGGTGTTCAAAAATGATCAATAGATCATTAATTTCTTTCAGGAAGAGGCTAAATTCTTAGCTATGAACCAGGAGAGATTGGAGAAGAAGTACAGGGATCAAGTAGTGCATCTACAGACCAACAATCTTCCCAAAGTCTTGGTTACGTGGAGTCTATCTTCAACCTAAATGATCAATTTTGTAAAGAGAAAGCCAACATACAGGTCAAAGGAGATGATTCAAAACCAACTTCGGTTTGAGAAGGTACAACACTCCAAATGGAAAATTGGCCACTGAGCAGGAGAGATATGAGTTCATACAACTTTGCCAGAGAGTTTCCAGATTTTTTTCTCCTAGAGATATGAAGACCTGAGAGTATTCAATCCAAAGTTGGCTCAATATACAATAGAACTAGACCCATATGCTAAGTCCGTTAAGGCAAAAGCAGAGACCAGTAAACCCACACATTGATCCTCTCATGAATAAAGAGCTAAACAAATTGATAGAGGCATGCGTTATATTTCCAATCAAACACTCCAGTTGGGTTGTAAACTTGGTGCCACTCAGAATGAAGAAAGGAGAGATTAGATTGTGTGAAAACTTTCAAGACCTGAACAGGGCATCTCTCAAAGACCATTATTCACTCCCTTCATTAGAGAAAATCTTACAAGTGGTAGCCAGCTTGGAAATATTTTCCCTCGTAGATGGCTACTCAGGGTATAATAAGAGATAATGGTGAAAGAAGACGATCAGTTCAAAATGGCTTTCACCACTAACTAGGGCACCTATTCCTATAGGAATATTCCATTTAGACTATCAAATGTTGGGGCCACTTTCCAAAGGGAAATGGATATGTCATTCAAGGGGTTGATCAACAAAATAGTGCTAGTGTATCTTGACGATATCACTGGGTTCTCTAAAAACACAGAAGATCACCTCTTTCATATGAGATTTTGGGGAATTGTTATATGATCATGTGTTATTGATTTTGTTTTATTATTGAATCATAGCACTGTTCCGCAGTCCCTAATTCCCAACAATTAGGGTATTACAAATACTTGTTTTATATATTATTGATATTCATTCAATGACAGGGAGAGATATATGTGAATCGACCCATGTTCAAAAATATTTTAATAAAGATCATATCCCACTTATAAATGTCATGTCTATACTAATAAAACATAAACCTTCACTTGGGATAAAGTATAACAATCAAACCTTTATATGTGCCCCTCTAAGTACATAGTTTTTTGTTTTATCAGTTAATTTTATTTAAAGAACAATTGAACCGATATTTGATTCCACCTAGAAATGGTATGTCTATGCTAAGAAAAATTAAACCCATGCTTGAGGGAGTCTAAAATAAGTCATAAATATTAAAGCACCTTTCCAAAGACCTGATTTGATGTGTTTTTATGGCCCTCACAAAAAAAGAGAAACAAAACAAATGTCCTATTCCAAACAAGCTTAAACTTCTCGTTCGTGGATGGTATAATAAGTAATAATAATTTAAGTACTATTTGAGGTACATAGTTTTATGTTTTGGTATTGGATAAAATTTACATCGAAAATAGAACATAGATCCCATCCCACACAAAAATTGGCATATTATACCAACATGGTCATGAACGCTAGTAAAGAGATACCTTCAGTCAATCATGTGTTGGTTGGAATGACATCTTTATATTACTTTTATGAAAGTAAAAATCTGCATTCAGTTAAAAAATCAATCAAGTCTTGGTTGGATGTCATGGTCCATGAAAATATATTATGATCCTTATGCCATTTGACGTGAGACCACACTAGAGGTGGTCCTCTAATTACCATAATGGGCATGTTGTTTGGAGATGTATATGTTTGTTACCTTTCTACCCAGGTTTGATTTTCTTATTCATTGCATCTCACTATTGCTTCTATGAATCTACAAAACTTATGAACAATACTAGGTCGACATAACTGTTCAATACATCTTGAAATTGTTCCAACATCTCTACAAAACTTCATATTTTACTATTATCTGTAACATTACACCGTCTTTTTTTGTGCAAGTGTATATATGTAACCTCATATTTTACTATGAACATAACATTACATCGGTTTTTGTTCAAGTATGTATATGGTGAAACCTCATATTTTACTATCACAGTAACATGACACCGTTTTTTGTTTAAGTGTATATATATCATACACTTGAACAAAGGACGATGCAATGTTACAGTGATAGTAAAATATGAGATTTTGTAGAGACATTGAAACAATTTCAAGATACATTGAAGAGTTATATATATATATAGATATATATGTATATATGATGTAGAAAACTACACTACATGAACTAGTCAATGCATCATCAAAATATTGTTCGAAATAACATTTTTCTGCATAAAAAATAATTATGAAAACATGTTAATTTAAAGTAATAAAACCTTGAAAAGAGGAACTAAATTAAACAAACCTTCGAAAGTGGAGATCAATAGTTGACAAGCTAGAAATCTACATTGGTTTGGCACTTAAATATAGCTACGGGCTTAATAGCTAACAATATGTCACCATTCATGGTATAATAAGGTGTTGTTTTGAATAACCTTCATTATGTTTCAGTCGAACCATTGATTTTGGAAAAGAAACTACAAAATGTTCAAAAACCCAAAAATGCTTTGTACGTTTACAATACGCCACGGGTATGACTTTGAATTAGCTATTGTTTTGGTATCGGCTTCCCCCTATAAATATGACAGTCTATGTCATCCAATGAGCAATCCCACCAAACTATATCCTCAATCCTCAACTAGCCACCATACTATATCCTCATCTATTATTTAATTCAAATTATAACAATTGTATCTGCATTTGACTGATCATGTCAAACCCCTTTCTTCGAAGCATGGCCAGTTTAATTCTTATCAAAATGCTTGTGCTTTACGTAATGTTTATGGTCCATGTATCAGCTCGAAGCTGCGATAATTTTAGTTCCTCATGTCCACCAAAATTTAATACAGAGTGGCTAGATTCAGGTCGAAACTGCAATGGAAACAGTCTTTCATGCCCACCACCACCAAAAGTTAATACAGAGTGGTTAGATTCAGATCGGAACTGCAATGAAAACAGTCCTTCATGCCCACCACCACCAAAAGTTAATACGGAGTGGTTAGATTCAGGTTGGAACTGCAATGGAAACAGTCCTTCATGCGCACCACCACCACCACCAAAAATTTAATACGGAGTGGTTAGATTCAGGTCGGAACTGCAATGGAAACAGTCCTTCATGCCCACCACCACCACCACCACAACCAAAAGTTAATACGGAGCGGTTAGATTCAGGTCGGAACTGCAATGGAAACAGTCCCTCATGCCACTGAAAGTCAATATGGAAGAATTAGATTCGGGTTGGAACTGCAATAGAAACAGCCCCTGCCCACCACTCGCCAATATACCAAAACTTAGCATATGGTAATAAAAATACAATTCAAATCTCTGATTCCGAGTCTCTACTGGTGGACAACCAGTGATTGAATTATGAACCAACGCCAATCATTTACATATTGTATTCTTTCCTTCGTACCATTTAGATTTCATTTATCTATGTGCTTAAGAATAAATAACACTACGGCTGTGAGTCTGCATGGCAGGTTTAATTGAATTGATTTCATTTATGTTCGAAGAAAATTACTTATATTACATGTTTGCAACAGCACAATGCTGGTAATTATATAAATTTATGTAAAACCCTCTCCTACGCAAGACTTTAAAATATAAGTCAGAAAGAGACATGTTTAGGCCAAAGCGGTATATATTAAAATACTTAATCTGCAGGCCATAACAAAAAAAAATTAAATGCGTTGTTCATAACACCATTTCAGTTTCAAATAACCTTAAAAGAGGATAGGAACATATACGAAATTTTTCGGTGAGATGATATATCATTGAATTCCAATATTTCTTTAAAGTTTTTATTTATCTAATTTTTTTTTATATCAAACAAAGTTTAAATATTTAAAAATAGTAGGTTTTTCTTTTATATTACAAAATTAATATAATTGATGAAACATTTTTTTAGAATACATTTCCTCTCTTATTTACATATTAAACTTATTATGATATTAGATTAATTAGTTGTTATGGTGTGAGTATATTTTCATGTTTATTAATTGTTTATATATAAATTGTGTCTTCTTGATGGCTGCTCTTTTCTTTGTTTGATGTTTAATATGTTTTTTTGTGTTTCATTCTTATTTCTATTATATCTTTCTTTTTTGACTCGTTATTTCCTTTTTAAAAAATGTTTTTCTTTAATTTTCTTGTTTTCTTCTTTCTCTCTAGTTTTTGCTTATGGCTCCTTAAATTGGTGGTTTGTAAGGACTTTAATGTAATATTTACATGACTATTTTGAAAGGTACTTCAAACCTTTTATAAACACAAGAGAGAGAAAACAATAAAATGTACTCAAGGCAAACTTCCAACCCCAATCCATATGGACAACAACCAGAAGCACCTATGTCCACCAAAGGTGCATAACCATTCAGCAAAAACCGTGATGGCCACATGGTCCAAAGCCCATGAAAAGGTCCTAAGCCTCCAACCAATACAGAATAATAGGGAAACACCCCAAAAAAAAAAAACATACCATGGGAAGAAAAAAGGTGGAGAAGGCCACTATGGATGGACCAAAATAAAAATGAGTCTAGACAAGAAAAAATCCTACTCCTTTGAGAGACAAATATTGTTTTCTCTTAAGGAATTAGTCCACCATTGATGCTAATCTTGTCTTGGATATTACAAAATAAATATTCAAAGAAGAACATGTTTCTGAGTGGTGAATTTTACAGACTTTAATATTATTTTTAATGTAGAAATGAAATTATAGGGAAATTGTATTCTTTCAGCAAATGCCTTAAAATATAATATTATTTTTAGATCATAAGTAGATTCTTAACATTGAACCTCATTCAAGACCATTCAAATGGACCAATTAAGAAGATCCAACTATTTTGGTATAAAAATATTTAACTAAGAAGGAAACATATTTAATTGAACCATAATATTTCGGGAAAAGTATATCCTTCTAAGCAATGACTTAAAATTTAATAATTTTTTCATCAAGTGGTGCATTACTAAATACTGAACTTAATTAGAAATATTTCATGTGTGGAATGATTAAAGCTATGGAAACTAATGATTTAACTTAAATTGGTTAATATCTCAAGCGGGTGGTAGCCAATTGTAAATTATCGTAATAAATTAGTTTGCAAAGATAATTGCATCAATATTGGGAATAACCATTAAGAAATGATAAAAATATGATAATTGAATATAGATAAATCACTTGTAATGAGATATATAAGACAACATAGATTCTATCGTGCTCTATGTGATGATATGGGTTGGTGTGATGGCTGGAATAATTTGGAAAATGGCCTAACAAAACCTCGTTATTGAAATTGTTCCTTGAATTGTTGCATGGACCAAAGTAGATGGCATGGGCCAAAGTGTACCCCTGTTATGGCCCTTTTTTTATACTTTCAGCTCCTAAATTATTTTTGTTTCTACAATCTTTCATTGTCTATTCTTTTCTCTTATTTGGACCTTCGATGATATTGGATGCTCACTCTGCAACTAATTCATTCTTAAAAACCCTAGATGGTGAGAAAATATTGCAAAATAAATGTTAGGTGGGTTGTGGGCACCCTCGTGTATCGTCGACATCGCCACTACTCCGAAGAGGAATCAAACCTCACATCATTCTTACCTAGCATGTGATCTCTATAATATATGTAACCAAATAAATATCCATAATCTTGTAACACTAAGATTGTACTTGCACTTTTTCCCTAGATTGACTTGGAATGATGATGTGTTCCTTAGATTTGGATACCTAAGTGGATAATTTCCCTAGAAAGATGAAATAGAGTACATGATAATTATAATGAGTTATGAGTTTTATATCCATTATCTAGTTATCAAAACAGTAAGTAACAAACTTAGATATCCTATAGTTTGTTAAAATTCTCTAGTAAAGGGGATAAATTTTGTTAAAGATTCATTCTTGGCTATAGTGAGTTTTCACAGAGAATAATATAATAGGTGGTATTTATAATTTCTAATGAAGTTATAAAATCTATCAATTATAGGTAAACGCTCAAAATTATCATAACACTATATGTTGCAATAATGGTTTTGATTGAGTTAATTAGATTTTCCTATTGCAAACAATGTGGATGTTTGGTTTCTTTGAATATTTATACAAGCTCATATAAATTCACATCTACAAATACTCCTTTTCAAGTATCATAAAATAGTTCCTAGAATTAGTTTTTCAAGTCATAAATGAGGCTACTACAAGTAGATCTTATTTCTCTTTCTCACTTCATTATTCTAGTAGACACTTTCGAGGATATTATTAATTAATGCAATAAATAACTATAATTTTTGGAGGACTTGGACATTCAATAAATATTGGCCCCATATTACACCTAATGTTTTCATATGACACCACATTGATGGGTTAATGAATAATGGAAAAATAAAATACTATTAAATATCTATTGAAAAAATAATCTCTCCAAGCCATACAAAGATTTCAACATAAGATTAGTCACCTCTGAAACAATGGACAGAAATGAGAACACGATGGGAGCAGGAAGTAAAGTTTTTTTGAATCTCAGGGACATGTGTGAGTTCATGGGCTTGGTTCGCCCCTTCCTCCCTAGCAGGAGATTTTAGGAGAAAAGACAGTATGGGCTCACAAGGTAACATGTTCTCGATCTGTTAATATTGGTAAGGCCACTCCATTTACACTGTTCTCCACTTCCTATGATGATGAGGGTCCTTCATTTTTGGTTCCTAGTGAATTTATTGATACATCTGTAGATAGATTTAAATTTTGTTTATAATTAAGGTTCATGGGCTCCCACCCTAACATTGAGGTAGCGAGAAATTGAACAAAGAGGAAATTGAGGAAAAAGGGAAACTTAGACGTTGTTGCTTTGGAACAGGAGTCCTTCCTGTTTCACTTTCTACACGAAGAATATGTTGTTGGTTTTTTACATGAGGACCCTTAGTTACATAGTAGAACATTCTTGAATCTGAGTAAATGGACAATAGGAAATTTCCATCACTATCCCTTATGCTTTTCCTCTACGGGTTAGGCTGCCTACGCTATCCTTGGATTTTTGGCACCAGGATGTGATTCTAGGCATTACTAGGTATTTAGGGGTCCCCCTGGTGATTGATCCCACCACCAAATATTTTTCTAGGATTATACATGTGAAGTTCTGCATTACCATGTATATAGATAAACTTACCCCTTCTTTCATTACGATTGTAACAAAACACAAAGTTTGGACTCATAAGATAGTTTATAAGGAATCAAATATCTATTTTTTAACTATTTGTATGTGGTTCATGGCGTTGGGTGTTGTTCAGCTCTGTGGACTTAGATGAGGAAGTAAAATGGAGATGGAATAGCATTCTGGGGGTTTGTGCCTGGGATCAGAGAACCCCAGTGGTGACGTGCGGCAGGGAGTAGATTACTAAAACTTTGTTCTTCCCCAACTCAAGAGCCATGTAGAAGGTGGGAATCAGCTTGAGTGTGCAGACGTGCCTGAATCAGCAACCAGGAAAGTGAATGGGTCTACAGAGATGATCGAGACTGACTGCTATGATATAGGGCTCAACTCAGTGGAAAATTCATTGGATAAGGTAAGTGGTGGCCCTACCCAAATTTTGAAATTTGTGGTTATGGTTGAACACACTATGGAATCCCCTATTCTACAAAACTAGGTATGCATGATCATCATGCATACAAAGATGACAAAACTTAAAACCAAGACATGAAATGAAGTGAAGCTGATATAGGCATGACCAACCCACTTCAACTTGGTAAACACAGCTAATTCAATACTTGTAGCTTTACCTCTATATCTATGCAAATGTATCAAGTGTAGATTATTTCATCCATTTATGCCCAATGAAATAGGAACCAAAAGGATAGTACAATAATGCTTAAACAATATTTTTTCAACATGAACTATATGCAAAGCAATACATAGCATTGATATTTTTGCAAATCTATCTAGTTTTACAAAAAAAAATCCAAAGTGAACTTGAATCATACCTGAAATTACAAAATATGTTACGAGTTAAAATCAAATCTGTGTAACAATCACATATGTTTGCAACCTATTGAGCAAGAAAAATATTGTTGAGGGGTTTCATTTTTTTCTAATATGTGACCATTAATTTTCTTGACAATGAGTAGCTCGGTGGGTCATAAATAATGGCCCTAAAACTACATTAAATATTTTTCTGCACAATTCTATATATGGTAAAATATTTCAAAAACCAAGTTATGGTTGGGGCAAATTTTGTTGGCTTGGATGACTAGAAGGAAGTAGAAATTGGTGATTTTATTTTCAACATAATGCATTACAATAAGTCATGGGGAACCGAAGATTATCAATTGCAAATGAATCAATTTATGAAACATGTGTTTTGTATTATTACAGAGTTGGACAATGCCATTATTGTGCATGGTATTTTATACAATGAAAATCCCTCATAAAATAACACAATGCATAGTTCCATAAACATAATGTCAATCTCAGAGCCTTAATGGAACTAGATATGAAGACCATACAAAACATACCAAAATACATACCTACTCGCCATCATAAACTCTATGATGGTGCACGGGCATCCTTCCCTGTCATTGAGTAGAATCTCTAGTTTATTGGTTTTTTTGAGCCGATGAGACTCTTGGATTTTGAATAGTCCAAGTTCATAACAAGGCCATTAATTCTCAAGTCATCTTATATGGAAAAAACTATGATCCTGTCTCCCTTCTTCACTTAATTGTGGCCTATTTTTCCATCTTCAGCAGGTGGGTGCCACATTCCCAATTGGATTGCAAAAGGTGAATACACATTGATTCCTAGACAATCAATTCCCTAGCTATTACACCAAATCATAGAAGAAATCATGTCAACTTTACCCAGTAGTCCCACCATGCGTTTTTGATCCAGATGAATCTGGTAACAAATGAAATTAATGTTTTTTGCAGCTAATTGAATTGAATAAGAAAATTAAGATTTAGTATTGAACATAAGACCCATTTTTATAACATTCCACCAATGCACAGGCAGCACCATTCTTAACATAAGGAAAATCAGGGCCTCTACACCATTCTTGTAGCTTTGTATCATAGATCAAAACCAGGCCTTCTTTCATGCCTCTAACACACCTCCCATTCCTCATCAACAAATCATCAATTGACCCTCCAACTTGCACAATGTATACATAACTTCCCACTATAACACAACAAAATTTACCACATCATCCATACTCAAAAGAGATGGAATAGGAGGAGAATTAATCCTACCATATGAATCCTTCCTTGCATCATACTTACACAAAGACAATTCAACTACCTGGCTACACAAAATATAAATATAAGACCCCATGACACACAAAGTATCTATCTTTGGGTCATATGAATCCATAGAACTCACATATGCATAAGGCTACAAAGAGAATCTATTTTTTCTACCAAACTTGAGCCCCCCAATTACATAAAATATCCCATCTACAAAAACCCCCAGGCAGCCATACCTTTTTCTGGGCATATTCGAAATGGGCCTCCATAAATCAAGGTCAGAAACATATTCCCCTTCCTTAAATTTTGGGACATGTGTATATGGTTCGATGACAAGAAAGGAAGATTTTTGTCCTAAAAAGAACAACAAGGATATCATAATATTGAAAATTATAACTTACCCCACTACAAAAAGGAGTATCCATCCAAATACCATGATTGTATGGTGTCTTCATAGTTTTGAAACACAATCTAAATGAAATCCATGTAATCTCTAGATATCACAACAATCTGAAAATAAGCAAATCTACCATCGGGACTATCAGGAATGCCAAACCCCTGTTGGGCTTATCTTTTTCAGATTCTTCATCTCACTTGAGCTCCACCCAGAAGTGTCAAACCCTTGCTGGGCACCATTAAAATACGATCCAGTCACCATTTTTCCAGAATCAAAAATTGGAAAAACACCCAATTCAAACCAACGATTCCCAAATACAAAATCAAAGAAAGTTGGGTAAGAGTGAAGAAGAAAACCACAGGATATCAGAGGCAGTGATTGTCTTGCAAATGAAACTAGGAGAAAAAATTATGTAGGAAACTGAAAATCTATCTCATGCACTGCATGTGCTTTGAGCCACGTAGAGGACCCGACTATGGCTCCCACCTTGCCAGCTATTGTGGATATCCCGTGACAAGTCAATGGAAATATTGCTAGAAATATCTCCATCAGGTAGCATAGTAGCAGTAGCAAAATAACTTTGCACCCTCAGATTTAAACGTATCCTGACAAATAATTCTGCAACGTCTGATTTCTGACATTTGTCAGAATCAATAGGTCTATCTTAACTACAAGAATGCCTCTGATGTAATAATAGATGGTATTTATAATTTCTAATGAAGCTATAAAATCTATCAATTATAGGTAAAATCTCAAAATTATCATAAAACTTTATGTTAAAATAATGCTTTTGATTAGGTTAATTATATTTTCATATTGCAAACAATGTGAATGTTTGGTTTCTTTGAATATTTATAGAAGTTCATATAAATTCACATCTACAAATTCTCATTTTCAAGCATCATAAATTAGTTCCTACAATTAGTTTTTCAAGTCATAAATGGGGCTACTAGAAGTAGATCTGAATTCTCTTTCTCACTTCATTATTCTAGTTGACACTATTGGGAAATTATTAATTAATGCAATAAATAACTATGATTTTTGGAGGATTTTGGACATTCAATAAATATTGCCCCCATATTACACCTAATGTTTTCATATGACACCCTGTTGATGGGTTAATGAATAAAAGAAAAATCAAATACTATTAAACATCTATTGAAAAACTAATCTCTTGAAGCCATACAAAATATTCAAAAGAAGATTAGCCCCCTTCAAAACAATGGAAAGAAATGAGACTGATGATGGGAGCAGAGGTAATAAAATTTTAAATGTGAGGGACATGTGTGGTTTCATGGGCTTGGTTCACCCCTTCTTCCCTAGCAGGAGATTTTAGGAGAAAAGACAGTATGGGCTCACAAGGGAATAGGTTCTTGATATGTTACTGTTGGTAAGGCCACTCCGTTTACTTTGTTCTCCCCTTCCTATGACGATGAGGGTCCTTCATTTTTGGTTCCTGGTGAATTTATTGATGCATCTGTAGATAGATTTAATTTTTTTAGAGTGAAGGTTTGTGGGATCCCACCCTAACATTGAGGTAGCGAGAAACTGGACAGAGAGGAAATTGAAGAAAAAGGGAAAATTAGAGGTTGTTGCTTTGGAACAGGAGTCCTTCTTGTTTCACTTTTTACATGAAGAATATTTTTTCAATGTTTTACATGAGGGGCCTTAGTTACATAGTAGAACATTCTTGAATCTGATTAAATGGACAATAGGAAATTTCCATTACTATTCCTTATGCTTTTCCTATGTGGGTTAGGTTTTCTGCGCTGTCATTGGAGTTTTGGCACCCGGATGAGATTTTGGGCATTACTAGGGCTTTAGGGGTCCCCTTGTGATTGATCCCACCACTAAATATTTTTCTAAGATGATACATGTCAAGTTCTACATTACCATGTATATAGATAAATTTGCCCCTTCCTTCATTAGGATTGTAACAAAACACGGAGTTTGGAGTCAGAAGATAGTTTATAAGGAATCAAATATCTATTATTTTAACTATTTATATGTGGTTCATGGATTTGGGTGTTCTTCAACTCCGCGGACTTAGACGAGGAAGGGAAAAGGCTTGACAGTTACTTCAATCATGGTTAAGTCAGTGTTGACTGAATAGAGTTATGGGGTTTGTGCCTAGGATTAGAGAACCCCAGTGGTGACGTGTGGCAAGGAGCATATTACTCAAACTGTGTTCTTCCCCAACTCAAGAGTCATGTGGAAGGTGGGAATCGGCTTGAGTGTGTGGACATGCCTAAATCAGTGACTTGGAAAGTGAATGCATTTACAGAGATGACCGAGAATGACTTCTATGATATAGGGCTCCACTCAATGGAAAATTCATTGAATAAGGTAAGTGGTAGCCCTAACCAAATTATGGAATTTGAGTTAATGGTTGATGACACTATGGCATCCCCTATTCTATTGGATGGTCTGTTTGTGACATCCCTTGCAGGGTTAAAAATTGAATCTGTCACATCCCGTCAAAGGGCTTTTGACCCGTCCAAAAGTGCCAAAGAAAATTTACCCATAATTAAAAAAAATCTAAAAATTATTTGACAATAAGGAAGTTTAGCATTTTATTTAAATTTTCATTAGAAGGGAAACCTTTCAAATTTCTCGTCAGTCAATTCAACATATACAGTTGTAAATCCTGAAGTAAACTATTCATGGTGACTTGTCAACAGGGCATCAAAAATTTAAAAGTGAAACAACTTTTGAATCAAATTTTGAACTCGTTAACAAAGTAGCCGCTAGTTGCAGACTGCAGTCGTCAGCTTTCTTCCAGTTCAAGTACCAATAGTGCTGAATTGTAATTCGTTGATCATTTGATTTTCTTTATTCACAAATTTTGAGAACTGCAACAGCCTAACATGGCTGGATACAATGGTTGCAAGTCTTATCAACATTCCCTTCACCCATACTTCAAAGTTAATTTTAAAATAGGTACATTCATTTGCCATCCACGATCCACCTTGCATTCAGGAATCGATAGGAGAGGTATTTTGTAGGTTGCAGCGCACCAATCTCAGTGTCTGTGTATTTAAGTCCAGCTGCACCAAGTACGCCATAGTTTCTCTCTGAGTTCATGTCATATATTAGGTCATGGGAAAAAAATTGAGTTTTAATAGACTATTTCTTTGTGCATCTTTTTATCCTTTATAAATTGGATTATTACTATATGATTCCACCTTCAGCTCCATTATTTAATAAAAAATTATATTTATGTTTTTCTAATTTGTAATTTTTTTACACAAGGAAAAAGATTTATGCTTGAGGTGAATGCATCATGAATCCATCATTATTCTTCTAAGTATTTCCATACAAATATTTATCCCTCTAATTTAATCCAATAAACCCAAATCACCAATCCAAGTTCAAAAAATAAGCTAACATTTCTGATTTTTTTTTAGCATTTTGGTAAAAAAATATTATGTATATCTACACATATAAAATTAAATACTTTCTCATATTCTTTTTAAATAAGAATTAATGTCTAGTATCTTGTATCTAATCATAGATATTAGAACCTTGCCACTCATTTTCATTAATATTTGTGTAATTTAGAACCTAACGTATTATTATATTTCTTTTAGAGTTTAGATGAAGACCATAATTATTCGGCCAAAAGAAAATAGGGAAAGCTTTCAATTATAGCCCAATACTTTGAAATACATGCTTCATACGAATAAAGGTGTCCCATCTTGAATAATGTACAATTAATAGTTTACTATTAAGAGGCAAACTATTAGGACTTTGACATCATGACATGATTTTACTATACATAATTTCTTATAATGAATATATTTACATATAATTCATTTTAAGAAAATATAAAAACATGTTATTAAAGGAATAAAATTGTATAAAATTTTTATTATAAAATCTAATGTATCCTAACATTTTTTATATGATTTGAGTGTCATTGTAAGTTTATCTCTCATCCCTTAGTTTCATCTATGTATAAAAAGGATTTAAATTTTATTTAGAAAATAAATCAACTTGTTGTTATTGAGTTGTATCGAATAACAAAAATTTGTTTTAGTTTAATATTAAGATTGTTATGAGCTTACAAATTGTTTCTTGTTTTAAATTTTGGTAGGGTCTTTGTGAATAAGCAGATTCTCTACTAATTAGACTTCACACCATGTAATTCCAATTTACGATCTAACCCAAATACATCCACAAGCTAGTATAATTTGATAGCAGTAGTAAAAATAATAATTGTTCAACTATTTTTTTATGTTTATAAATACCTTACATGTAACATCATTTTGAAAACTCTATTTTGATA
Source organism: Taxus chinensis (assembly GCA_019776745.2). NCBI lineage: Eukaryota > Viridiplantae > Streptophyta > Pinopsida > Cupressales > Taxaceae > Taxus > Taxus chinensis. The sequence continues at coordinate 826,905,913 of CM034146.1, read as the reverse complement.
TTTATTTGTAATTATTTCATTTAATAGGTGTTCATGTAAGTTGTGACAAAATGGCTTCCATTGGTCGTCTTAAGAATGATAAAAAGCAATTATCAATTGTAGATGCTTTTGGTATCCCTCAACATTCTAGTCAACAATGTCATACGCATCCTCCAAATAAAGGATGGAACAACTCAATCTATGTATGATGTCATAATCTCTCTTTTAGTAGAGATGGATTTATAATTGATAAAGTTAGTTTGATTTGGAACAGACGAGGCTTCTGTAAGGAGGGGTATTCATGAAGGTTTTGTTATCTCAATTTCCCCCCCAGAAAAATTGATTAAACACGACCCTGCAAAGATAATCTACGGGTCGGCTCTTTCACGTGAGCCACATTTCAAATCCAAAAATCGATCCCGAATCCAAGGAGCAGGAAGACTTGAAATGGAGGAGTAGGGTCAGAAAATGGGGCCGACCGACATCAAGAGAGATCAAAGATCGACAGTAGAAGATTGAATCAAGGGGTTCAAAGTTTCAAACTTCACATATGATTCAACTCAAGACCGGAACCTCCCAAGTATAAACAGACTCGTGGAAGGTGCCATGTGTCAGCTCAGCGTAATTCCAAAAGAGGCATCCAAAGAGTAGCTCCAAAATGAGCATGGTCTAGCCACGTAGTCCAAGTTAAAAAGTGGGACAGAGCAGGCCCAAATTGGTAATTAAAAATTCATAGGACAACAAAAGCTACCACGTGTCCAAACGGTGCACGTTCAAGGGTTGAAGCCAAATCTGGAGATCCAAACAAATGTCAATCCTCCACGTGTCCCAAATCTGAGGAGGGGCAGAGTCAATAGCTAAAAATTTAAAAAAGGGGACAGAGTGGGCCTAAAACGACTAAGTATAAAAGTGTCGGTGGAAGAAGCCACGTGTCGAATCGGTGCTACTTTAAAGGTAAAATCCAAAGCAGGTTTCCAAAAGCGCACGAGGATTCCACGTATCTAGGGTCCAACAGAGTCAAAAATGGGTATAAGAAAGGCATTGGCTCGAATTGGCTAAGTATAGAAATCCAACAGACGGTGCCATGTGTTGCATCAGCACAAATTCAAAGGTACAACCCAAAGCGGAGACTCAGATGAGTGTGGGCCTTCCACGTGTTTCAGAGCCCAGAAAGGCAGAAGAGGTCACTAAATTGACTAAGTATAGAAGGGCTAGCAGACAGAGCCACGTGTCATCCTAGCGTAACTTCAAAGGTTAAAACTCAAGGGACTGACTCCAATATGCATTGAGCCTCCACATGTCAAGGGTCAGACTTATGGTCCCGCCAAGAAAAAAAGGGACTTAGCCAAATACAAATTAAAGAACAAGCCAGTGGAAGGGGCCATGTGTCTCTTCGACACACTTTCAAGAGGTAGATCCAAAGGAAATTCCCAAATGAGTGCCAACCCACCACGTGTCCTAGAGTTTGAAGAGGTAAATTCGGCCGTTGAAAATCCCAAAAGCAAGCAGAGGCCTCCATGTGTCTCAACTGTTCAAATTTAAAGGTAAAATCTAGGGGCAATTTTCAAATGAGTGCGAGGCCCCCACATTTCTCGGATCAGACACAGTGTCTCCGCCAACAACAAGGACTCATGAAAAATATAAAGGAACACAAAGGAGCCCGCAGAAGCCACCACATGTCAATCTGGCATAATTTCATGACTGAAAGGGAGGGGCTGAATCTTCAAGGTGTACGAGGCTGCCGTGTGGACCCAGTACAGAAAGATGCTTTTAAATATTACACACCCACGACCCTGATCTTTTAACAGCGATATCTTTTGACTCAAAGCTCAGATTTGGGTGGGAGAAGTATTCTTGGAAATATATCGATCTCGTCTACACCATGGGAGCCTGAAACTTTAATTTTGACAAGGTTAGGTGAGTGAAAATGGGAAAACATCTTTTAGGACATTAAAATAGAATCTGATTGCTTCAGCTACCAGATCATATTTGATTTGATCCATCATTCTTCCTTCTTCAACATGCCAGACAGATATAAGTAGGCAGACTTGACAAATTGTGGGCAGATCCACAGCGGGAAATGATGGTTGGTGGTTGAGATTTAAGATCAGGATAAAGTTTCTTTTGTTTCCCTCCGATTTTCATCATCTATATATAATAACACTTCTCATTTGAGAAGGGGGAAACATTCTGGGATGTGGGGAGACTCTATCAAGTTGTTTCCCGACTCCATTTGAGTTATAAGCCTTCTCCTACACCTGTCGAGCGTATTTGTACCTCTGAGTACCCATGTAATAGTCTGTGTGCCTTATAGAGCAATAAAATCTTGTTTTGTGGTGTCTTTCAACCCTAGAGATTTTTTTGTTGTTTCTTTGTGCCTCTATATCTCATGTTTTCTCCATGTGTATGTATTTCACATTTGTATGTGTAAGATTTCATGCTTCACGGAGTTTTAATGCTAGATTTGGATCTGGGTGTGTGTCACTTCCGTCTGACCTCCCTCAGTGCCCTTTTCCCTATTTCATTATCCCTCAATGAAGTATCTCGCCACTTCCTTTTCTGGAGTATCACCGCTTAGTGTAGGCTCTCTTTCCCTTTCTCTCTCTCCCTGTCTCCTTGGAACAGTTACATTAGGTTAGTTAGATTCTTCCTGTGTTGGAGTAGCTTATGACAGGTAGATTAGGAAGAAGGAACTAGCCTTCTCTAGAGGTCCATCTCAAGTTTTGCAAGTCCCACAGCTTGAGAGATGGTCCAATATTGTGCAATCACACCGAATGTCCCACTCACACCCAGGCCATTCAGGGGTGCTGTGATTCTACACTAACAATTTTTGCATGCCCAATGGGATAGGTCTAAAGCACCTTACAACTTCATCTTAGTAGGTTTGTGTGTTCTTGTTAAGATGTAACCTTCTGAGGCACATGCAAAGCACATCTAATAACTCCATCTAGTCAACAACCCCATCTCTGAAGTTGCTGACCTTTTCCATCCATTTCCACCCATCTTCATTCATCTTTCTTTCCACATCTTTCATTTTCTTCCATTTCATGAAGTTGTGCAATCATGACTTCATTCCCCTCGTGGAATTCACACTTACAGCAGTGCAATCCACCTCCAATATATATCATGACTCCTCCAGATCAGCATTATGACCAGATCCAAGACCATTATGCCTACCCATGCGAGCAGGGTCAAAACCAGTTTGGCTATGGAGCTTATCAAGAACAAGGGGATACTGTACGTACCAAAAATTATAGGGTACTACACTATCTGAACGTGTTACACATGCCCCAATGATGATACAGGTCACCTCGCAAGGTGATCGGACCTAGAGAAGCTCGTGAAGTATATGTTAGCATCCTAAATGCTTTATCCAAGTTCCTTGTGCTTTGTTTTATCCCTTGCCCCCCTTTTATTGGCTTATTTGACCTTCAGTAATGAAACCGCCGCCCTGCCAGGGTGGCGGTCCTGTAACCACCACCCTGCTCAGGGCATCGGTCCTTCACGCATTTTCCAGCACATTCCTTTGATCACGTCTTGCTTAAATTTTCAACATTTACCAGCTTTTTTCAACCGCCTTAGCTTGTATTTATGTTTTTGGTTCCCTGTAATAGTGTTTCTCCATTGTTTAATGGTAAAAGAGTTCCAGTCCAAGTTACCCTTTGGTGAATCAGAATTCTATAAATAGCTGGTTTGTTTTCAAACGAATGGCCCATCATCCTCTCAATCAATTTTTCAATTCCTTGCTTAGAATTTTGTTAGTTTCATGTTTTTCTTCCATTGTTGGTATTTTGGAGGTCATATCATCTTCTTGTTTCAAGTCTTGTTTCATTGCTACTGCATACAGTCAGTTTAAACATAGAATAGCTTCATTTTTAGACTAGAATCCATTAAAGTTGTAGGTTTTGTTTTGTCACAAGAATAGCTTCTGAAACTCTCGGTACACTTGTGTTGTATTCCCACAATAAATCCCACTAGGAATTACATAGTCAAGCTCTGTTCACTTGTGCTATCCGTCTCCTACTCGCATTGTATTCGGTCTATATCCAAAGCTGCCATTGTTTGAACGCTATCTTCTGCTGATGCTATCATATACACACTTTTTGGATTCACGAGGACACGAAGGAACAAGGAGATCACACTAAGCGAACGAAATCACACACAACTAGATTTACCACTGTTCTGTAAACACCAGGTTTGAGCTATCAAAGTTCTAGTTACAACATATCAAATAAAGTAGTGAATTATTTCATTTCAGTTAAAAGTTCGCTCTTGGTATCACCAGGGAAGTTGTGGGGATTGATAGTTTCTGAGAAACTGTGATTCATTCCTCACTTCTGAGGTAGGATCGAGAGCCTTTCAAATTAATATGTTTAGTTGCTTAGATATTTAGGATAAAATCATAATTGCACAGCCAAATAGCCATACCAGGCTACTTTGTTTGTTTTCATTTTGTCTTTATATTAATTGTCCATTTTATAAATATACTAAAGTAGCTGCTCTTCAATTTCATTGAAATACGCCATAAAAAATACAAAAATAGCAGGATGCTTGCATAGTGTAAATACCTCTTTGTAATCAGATAATTTAATGTTAGTTGGAGGTTGAATCATCTTTATATGAAAATCACAGGACCTAGAGAGCCTAGAGAGTATATATTTGAACCCATAATACCTCATCCAAACCTACCCATGACCTTCGCTCATATAGATCAAGACCTTAGGATACAGGTCTTTTGAGCAACAACAAACTTACAACCAATTAGTGAACAACTGAGAGGGTTAAACATTGAAGATGACAAAGCTTACAACTTCTGGTCAAACCATCCAAATTATAGATTGCCTTGATAAAACACCTGAATTACCGTGCAAGGGTTCAAACAAGAACAAGCATTTGGTTGCGATCATTTGGTTACGCATCCTCACACAAGAGACCTCCTCATTGATGTAGACAGTAGCTTACGTATCCAAGTTTCCAGAACACCTGTTAGGTACTCTGATAAAATCATACAACTTCTAGTTCTAAACGTAGAGGCTGAAAAGGCATACAATTACTGGATAGTTGGGAGAAGGGACTGATTCTTCACATGACCATAACAAGTCCACAACAACCACAAACTCACGATTGTGATCCCCAAGTCCCACAACAAACCGAGCCAACAAACCATTCAAATATTGACACCGAATTTCGAACGCTGGTGTTTAGATCTTCACCACTCCCACCAGATATTATAGCATAGTTTTCCGTATTAAACATAGAAACTAATCAATCCAACATTTTCTGGGCTAGACCAGAAAACCACCCATAGCTAACCACAAAACCCACTAAAATGACCTACCACTAATTTCATGACCTTGTCTGGAGATATATATGAAGCTCCCACAAGTCACTTCCCATGTATCCAACAACCAAGAAATAGGATCTAGGCAGAGCTCAACATCGATTGGATCCTCCGAACAGCCATTATATCTAAAAAATCCATTACACCAATCCAGGTTAGGAGGGCCTTCTTCACCTTAGATTCATAGATTCCATTATTGCGCGTTGAGGATTTAAAATTACCTGATTAGCTTATACATATCCATTCACATTCAAACATTCACCGGCTGTCTCGAAACGACCTCGAAAGTCAGGTACGAGGAAAGGGTACTTGTAGATTCCCACGCTCACTTGTCACTTTTCCATCGTACAGATACATATGATGATAACAGTTACACGGAAAGTGTTGATCTGCTGGAGAAGATTCAAGGGATGGAGGTTAGCATGATGGATTCTACATCTATAGCACAAATGAAGGCATTCGTGATTGGTTTCAGGGCACTTTGTCTTTTGGGAGGCCCTTTTCCAAGACATTAGAGCCCTCAGGAGAAGCTTGACTTCATGGTTGAAATGCTACCTCAACTTACATAGTGGATTGAGGATATTGAGGCATATGAGAAAAGTGTGATACAACGTTGTCAATAGGTAATTCAGTCACCAGCTCCTTATCCTTCATTTTCTCTTTTTCAAGCTTTATCATTTCAGCAGTGTCAAGAGTCAAGCCCCTCAGTCACTACCCCAAGTGTTGATTTCTCTTCTCCATCCCCTGATATTTCATCCCACCTTAGTTCCTCCACCCTTTTCCCTCCCAAGAATTCATTCCCTCCAAACAAACAATAAGTTCCACTTCCCTCTCCACCACAAAAAATAGCAAAACTGGTTGAATTCCAACCTACCACTCCTCTCACTTTCCCAAGTCCATGTTGGGAAGATACTTAAGAATTCAGTCAAGGAGAAGAGCAAGAAGAGAAACCCAACAGAGAAGAAATGTTAGAAGATCTGAAGTGTTGGGTTACCAGGTTTAGGTTTACAAAGATCCCCTTGATGGTTAAGCCAACAAAGGAGGTCAAGGTTGAAGAGCAAGTGGTGGCTAAGGATGAGTTTGAAGAAGAACAAGAAAAATAAGGAGAAGATAAGCAATTTGTTTTCTCTAAATGTAGTTTCCATAATGGCACTTTGTCTGAAGAGGATGTTGATCTAATCCAAGTTGCACAATCAGTCAATATGGAATAAGAACAACTATCTCTAAGTCTAGTTAAAGAGGAGCATATGGAGGTGACCAAGATAGATTCAGGGGCATTGAATCATGAGCCGGTTGCATAATAAATTACACACCCCTCTCCCATTCAACCTCTCCAAAAGTCTGATTTTTTAGAAGATCTTGAACTCACTAGCTTTATGTTTGAAGATGAAGCTTCGTATGGTGAAAATAGCAAAGATTTTAAGATCACCATGCAAGAGGGAGAGACCTTGCTATAGCAGGATAGTAAAGATTTTTATTTCCTATCAGACTCAAAAGAATGTTTTGATAAGGAGTAAGTTGAAATTGCAATATTTTCTCCCCCATCATTCATTCTTCAACCACAAGAACCCGATGTCATGGAAGAGAACGTGCAAGCACAACCTATAGTTTGGAACATGCCTCTTGAATCAAAGTTGGAATATTTTGATCTTCTAAAAGTCACACCTACTCTAGAGGAAGGGAAAGAGTATGAGGCTATCATCCCTCTCACATCACCCATCTAAGAAATTCTGTAAGAAGACTCCATTTTTGGATTTAAAAATCAAAGCAGTGGGAAATTTCAAAGGACCAGACCATGCCCTATCAGGTACTTGGCTTCATTAGAGCCAAGAGAGAAGCCACAACCAGTCATGCTTGCTTCTAAGCATGAGGGAGAGCCTCAAAGTGCCAAGGATCAAAATTAATACCTTTGGGAACCAAGTGAGTAGTAGAGTGAAGAGGTATTTGTCTTGTTTCCTATTGATACCTTGATGATATGGGTGGAGGATCGGCTTAAGGTTAGTTTTTCACTCATACAAGTAGCCATATTCACCATCAAATCATTCGCATGGATGTCCCTTTTGAGAAAGGGAAGCTATTTCTCCCTGCCTGTGGCAGGGTTTTTTTAAGCTTTTATTTGTTTGGGTTAGTATAGGAGTAGGAGTAGATTATGTTTTCAGCAGAAGAAGTACTTGTGCACACTCTTCATGTCTCATTTGAGGCATGTATGATATTTTTATTTGTACATAAGTTTTGTTCATATTGCTCTGGAGGTGCAGAGGTCATGCCCTTTAGTATTCACGACAGAAAAACCCATAGTTTCCTATAACAGTTTCTAGTTTCAAATAAAATACAAATGCAGAGCAACTAAAATCAGATTCGAGATAGTCCATTCTCATGAACAGGTAAAGCCGTAGTGGGGTGAGTTCGGGGTCTGCAGGATGCAGGAAACTGGGGAGAAATTTCAAAGCAAAAAGCATTAGTATCAGGATATCATTCTTGACTCCACGCCCAATGGATGTTTCAAAGATATTGGTCTCTTCATCTAGCATGAAGATGTCCCCATGAGTCGCCAAATTTTTATCTCAATTTTTCCCCCCAATAAAATTGGTCAAACACAACCCTGCATAGAAAGAACCCTCTGATCTGGTCTTTACCAGCCATGAAACCCTTCGTGTAAGCTAGAACAAGAGTTCTCAATGGCAAAGAAAATATGATCAAGACTGAAAATCATCCAAACTAACAGAAAAATATCAACTACAATATATGAAAAAATGCACTTAGAGGAAAGATAAAACTCCTATCAAGGCTAAAAAATCATACATGCTCCAAGGGTAAGCATATAGAGTGTGCACAAGAACTTATTATGAAATAAACAAACCTACATTAACCTTCTCTAAGTAATTGAAATGAGAATATAAACAAATCTTGATATAGGCAGAGAGAAATAGCATCCCTTTCTCATAAAATGAGACCATGAGATCAACTTGACAACTAGATCACATGGAAAAAGTGAAAATGTGAAATACACCTTTGGTTTTCTAAAAACATTACACCGGAAGAAGATAAATACCTTTCTTGAATCAAGAATAGGCTCTTGGTGATGAATTTTGAGAACATGAAGCTCTTTCTTGTGCTCTGACTTAAGCACAACTAATGACAACATTGATTTCGATTCCAATCCATCCAAGTTCATGATTGGACAAGGTTTTATACTTCTATTTTTCCATTCTTTTTTATATACAATTTCAAGAATGGAGTTGATTGACACATTTCCTTCATTCTTGAGCATGCTTGGAAGCTGATAGGAAATTTGATCTTTTTCTTTATCAGTTTTATCTCTTCCATGATGACTGGTTCATCAATGGTTTCATCATCTCTTTTCTCATTTTGATCCACCATGATGCTTGAAAAATCAACCTCATCCTTCTTTAAATCTTCTTTTTTATCTCATTCCATAACTTTAAAAATTTATGTTCTTGGTAAATCACAACATCCTTATAGAAGTGCAGCAATATCTAGACAGGAAGGATAGCGAGGATCTTTGCATTCATCTATATCGTCTTTCTCAGTTGGAAACCTTTCTTTCTCTCTCCCATAGATGACCTTAGTGATCAAAAACACTTTTTTATTATTCATTGCTAAGAAAGGAACCCTTTGAGTTTGATTTTCTTTTCTAGATTCCTTTTCCGTGTGGCATTTTGGAAGTTGATATAAGTTGTGTTTTGCTTCATCTTCTTCATTCTTATCAATATCCTCATCCAACGAAAAGTCTGCCAAGATGAAATCATGGTTATTCAGATCATAAGAAAACTCTAAATAGGTTGATTGCTCCTCAGATTTATTTTGAAAATGTTCCTTACTCAAATATGAATTATGATCACTAATAGGAATATTTTCATGCATGGTTAGAACATTATTATTCTCTAAATCAGACACATTCAAATTATCAACTATTTCTAAAAAAATTCCTTTACTATGACATGATATAATGTCAAAATTACTGATCCGATTTTTGCAAACCTCTTTTTGCTCATTGATATCATTATCTCTACATTTTACCTCAAGAGAAACAAGAAAATTTCATCTAACCTTTGTTTTATGATTATATTCATTAAGCTACTTGGAAACATTTACCTCTTTCTTGCACTCTTTTTCCAACTATTTAATCTAATTGGATTCAAATTTTGAAACCCAATCTTGTAAATTTTTCATGAATTCATCGATTTTGGTTCCTTTACTAGGCTTCCCTCCTTGAATGATTTTCTAGTCGTCCCCTTCAAAAATTAGGCTTGGGAATGTGAGAGGAGGGGTGGGTTAGGTCTAAAACATATTTTGCAATGATTTTGCAAAGGGGAAAGGTGCAAAATTTTCATGTGGAGGAGAGGGAGTGGAAATAAATACATTGAGAGAGCTTGGAATCTAAAACTAGGCTCATATGGTTGACAAGGAAGATAAGTGGGAACATCCTTTTGATAGGGTTCCTCCACCTTATGCTTATTATCCTCTAATACCTATAATTTTTTTATTTTTTCCTTGACATATTGACATGTCTGTTGCAGCCTCTGATGCTTTCTATCAAAATCATTATTAGGCTGAAATTATTCTCATAACATATCTTTGTAAAAAATCAACGTATCCCTATTCCTAAACACAATGATTATAAGGGTAATCATATTGATTAGAAAAATTATATCATGGGCATATTCATTGTGGTAAGGGTCATAATACTAATCTCGAGGAGGATATTGGTAAAAATAATTTGGATCTGAATAGCACAAATTCTCTTAGGGAAAAGAATTATAATGAGGAGCTAGAATCATGATTGCATGACCTCATAAAAGATGGAAAATGGAGGATAATGACTTCTTGAAAATTTGGGCTGCTCGGATAAGTGGAATGGCATATGTTTTTAAAAGTCTCCTCCAAAGTCTGAAGGCACACATAAAACTTGGAAAAATTAAATTTAGACCAATATGTTATGGAATACCTACAAAAACTATGATTTCAATTCTCCCATTGATCATGCCAAAAAAAATTTCACTTCAAAGTGCACCCTAGATGAAGAAGTACAAACAACTCTTCACTTCATTGATACAATGGGATCTTTGAGTTGTGACTCAGAATAAGGAGAACCTCAAAAAAATGTTAGTTCCCTAGGATTAATCAACTAAACTAGTTCTTTGGTGGGGTTGAGGGAGAGAAAAAAACACAAACTTAACATAAACCATGTAAAGTAGGTGATACACCAACATTTCGAGGACCTATGACTACACAAAACACTATGCAGTGATTGCTAAAGAACTCAAGAAAATCACTTCATATGTTATTTGATGGGCTTTCACACTTCAAAATGGCATTAACATACACTTCAAGTAGTATGCAAAGCTTACAAAACTACTTAATGGATGTTTTTGAAAATTACGAGCATGCAAAGGAAAATATCATTGACTAAAATGTCTCATAAATTTTCTATAAAACACTTCACAAAGTTGCAAATGGAGGAAAATTAGTTTTTATTGCTTCAACAAGGTTTTGTAGTACAATCTCTATATAATATAAGTATGATAGAAAAATAAGTCTCCCGCTCTTGCTCTTAAAATCAAGGTAAATATAGTGAAAAGGAAACAAGCATTAACTCAAATCACTCCAAAAATAATACTTCCTACATCAGTTCAACCCTAGCTTTCTAATTGGAGACAAATCCATTATTATCCAATCATGTACAATTCGACCTCTTTTGCAAATAAATACAGTTTTTAATAATAATTAGGCAAAAATCATGTACATGGTTTTACAAAAGCTAAAAATAAACTTTCATGGTTTCCTCAACTCCTAGTCAACCTTATCAAATTGCTTTATTTGTAAAAATTAATATAATGTGTATGGAAAATTTATAGAAATTAAGGTAAAAAGGGGATCCCTTCCTTTGGTCTATCATGAAAAAGTTATGATTTGGTTTTTTGTTTGGAACATATGCATGTATGAGTTAACTGTAGTTGGTTTGTGTGAAATATATGGTTAGACATAGCTTTACCCCCTCCATGAAAAAGTAAGAATTAAAACATTAGAAACTTTAGCCAACCTTGGTATGGCAAGATAATCACAGTTAACTCATGGTAATAAGTTTTAACCATGGAAAACCACTAAAACTAGCATTTGTGAACAAGGAAAAGTTTGAAATCTATAGAATGAGGAAAGAAAATTTATGAAGCCCCAAAGCTTTAACAACTTTACTATGAACCATCATATAAGAGATAAATAATATCTATTCCTATGCATACATTATAACTTTGACAAAAACATCAAACTAAATTGTATATTACTCTCTACTCTTTGAAAGCTATAAAAAGATGAACCTATGAAGATCCTAGCAATCAGTTTTGATTGTTTAATGCTCAAGGATTTGAGAGTAAGATCTCACCATTAATGGCTACAAGACCATATGGTTCTTCTCATTTACCCAAGCTTGAGTTTGGAAAATGCAATAGACAATGATAGCTCAATAACAATGAAGAAATCTTTTAATCCTAAACTAAATACTATAGTTTATGCTATAAAGGGAGAAGAGTTCTTAGAAATGGCTTATGGGTATGGGTTTAATAATGGCTTTCCATTTCCAAGAATGGAATGATTTGTATGCATTTACGACAAAAGGTAAGTCCAAAAAGCACTTTTAGCATGTCAAAGCAAGATTTCACTAGGTTTAGAGACTAATTAGTCTCTTAAGATTAATTAGGGGCCCCAAATAGGCTTAGGAAGATTTCTATGAGCTGTTATCTGATTTTCCCCCACTGGAAAAATCAGAAAAAACATGACCTCGCACAAAGAAAATGGAGCTCACATTTCAGGCTCGAGTTGAGCGAGTTGAAGTCACGTGGAAGCATTCGGATTTGGCGGGAAAAAATTCCAATTCGGCGGACTCAAAAGGTCTGAAGGATATCAAAGTCCAAAGTCCAAAATTTGGACTTCAGACATTTGAGAGTTCAAATTTGGCTGCAAGGTTGAGTAATGAATAGTGTCATGCAGGGAGGAAAAAAGAAGTTTGAAACCCTAAGTCTGAAATTTAGACTTTGGGCTTTTAGAATTTCAGAGATATGCAAAAACCAAATGGATGAAGAACCCCCAAAGTCCTGAAACCTAAACCCCAAAAAACACAAAGGTCTAAAACCTAAATTCAAAATTTCAGACTTCAGGGTTTCAGCATTTCAGAACGTTGAAGCCATTACGCATGCAAATCACCACTTGAAGCATGAAACCCGATGTCTAAATTTAAGACTTTGGAGTATTGACATTTCAGAGGATTCAAAATCTCAAGAAAATAAATAGTAACAGTGACCTCTGAAGTCAAAATATCCAAATCTCTGAATCCTAAAAGTCTAAAATTTCAGATTTCAGAGGGTGCGATGTAGGTTCGGAGTCTGAAAAGGTAGATCAACTACTCACATTTATTGTTGTATGGCACCCTCATCTTCATATGGCCATAACTTTTGACTGGGAGCTTAGATTTGCAAAAAAGAGGACTTTTCGGAGTTAGTCGTAGTGTTGAGTAATGAACAATGCCATGCGGGGAGGAAAAAATAAGTCTGAAACCCGAAGTCTGAAATTCAGAATTCAGGCTTTCAGGATTTCAGAGATATGTGACAACCAGATGGATGAACAACCCTTGAAATCCCGAAACATGAACCCCCAAAATCCTAAAACCTAAACCCCTGAAATATCGAAATCCAAACCCCCAAAATCCCAAAATCTCAGACCCCCAAAATCCTGAAACCGGAACCCCTGAAATCCTGAAACCCGAACCTCTAAAAACACAAAGGTCTATAACCTGAAGTTCAAATTTCAGACTTTAGGGTTTCATAATTTTGAAACATTGAATCCCCAGTGCATGCAAATCACCACTTGAATACTGAAACCCAAAGTCTGAATATTAGACTTCAGTTTTTTTTACATTTCAAAGGTTTCACAAACTCAGGAAGATGAACAGTAACAGTGACCTCTGAAGTCAAAATATCTAAAGCTCTGAATCCCAAAAGTCTAAATTTTTTTATTTTGGAGGGTGCAAAGTAGGTTTGGTGTCAAAAAAGGTAGATCAACTACTCAAATTTATTGCGGTATGGCACCCTCATCTTAATTTTAGTGAGACAAAGTATTCCAAAATGGGGAAATACATACTGCTATTTTAGAGGAATTTTTTTAGGTTTCTCACCTAACAAAAAGATGAAGATATCATTTTCCTTTCTTCCCCAACAAGGTAAGTTACATGAATTTATGAGTTTTGCAGTGGTACCCATCATTTTTTCAGGGGAGTTTAATGCATTTTAGGGTGGTTGAAGCAATATTTTGAATTCCTCTCTCTCTCTCTTCTCTCTATCTTCATATATATTGTAAGGAGGGGCTCATTTCAAAAGGTTGGACTCCTTGTATATGACCCTCCCTTCTTCTTCTTGTCTATAAGATATTTTGGGGAGATTCCAAACCTCCCTACTAGACATTGTAATGTAAATTATGTACCTTCGGCCCTAAATGTGATGTATTGTATCAGATTTGATAGCAATAAAATAATATCCATGGATGTTTCAAACCTTCTTTTTTGTTCTATTGCATCTTTCTGATCTTTCATTACATGCAAGGTTATTGTTTATTGTTGTATTTTCATTACAAGATTCTAGTTATGTTTTGTTTTTAATGCAGGTTGTTCAACACTCCTTCTTGGTGCATCACCTTCCCTTAGAGTAGGTTTTATTTTCATGCATTTTCTCTATCTCTGTCTCCTTGGAAACATTAGATTAGTGTTAGATCTTTAGCTCTCTACACTTTGTATAAGTTGGCTCTTGGATAGGATAGGAAACCAGCCTTCTCCAAAGGGTTATCCCGATTTCAAAGTCCCACACTTTGGGATAACTCCATGTTTGAAAAACCACACTGACTTCCTCAACCTTTCACTTATGAGCAATCAGGGGTGTTGTGATTTTTCCATAAAATTTTTGGCACGAATGGTGGAACAAGGAATTCATTCCATGAGCTTTGAAGGCATTTTCAAGAAATTCAGACCAAAAAAACTACAAATTTCCAATTTTAGACATTTTACCTCTCAGGCTGAACTCCAAAATCACTTTTCAAGGGCTTAAATTTGGTCAAAAAAAGTCCAAATTTCACCAGTTGATCATTCAGGTGCCAATATTCAAAAGGGTATTTTTAGTTTTTAAAATTTTGATTTTGAAATTTTTGATTTTTTTTAAATTTCAAGTTTCGGGATTTTATGATTTCAGACATCTAAGGATTTTGGAATTTCAGGTTTTGGGATTGTGAGGTTCTCCAAACTTCATATTTCGGGGTTTTGGACATTCAAAAGTCTTGCATTTTTTGGAATTCAGGAATTTCATTTCATCTTCTAGAATATTGAATATACAGGTCCTTCAATGTTTTCATTTTAATTTTGTCACGTTTTGTGTGTGACTTGGAAAAATCTTGATATTTTGAGGGTAATTTCCTAAAACATCTGAGGACTCCAAAGGGATAGAATTTAGTGGTGTACCAACATAGGTTACCCAAGTACACGAGAATAATTTGAACTAGGTTTGATACTACAGAAGATGGACTATTTGTCTACTCGCAATTATCACCAGGTAGAGGACGGATAGGAAAAAGACCACCAAGATCACCATCTCCACCTAACAGGACTTTGTCTACACCTCCACCCAATAGACCTTTTCTCCAATCAACCAGGTTCCTTAGACCAATCATAATGGGACATCAACAACCACCTCGGGGACTACTTAATCCCTTTGTCAACTTCACGAGTAGTATTCCACTTACCCTAAATGCTCAAAATATAATTCTGGTTGCAACACTAAAGAACATTCCCTATTTCATAGGAAAAAATCATACTACTCCTATTGACCACATCCAAGACATTGTGAATGTCTGTGCGATTCATGAAATTAATGAAATGGAAGTTGTAGTCAAATTATTGGCTTCATCTTTCAAAGGTAAGGCCTTACAATGGTTTAGGAGCATAATAGCAGGGTCTATTCAAAATTGGAAATAGCTGTGTTCAGCTCTTTGCAACCAATTTAGAGAGAGGACAGATAATCTATCTTTATTGGAACAATTGACAAGAATCAAAAGGGATCATAATAAGAAAATGGTAGATTTTAATTTCTATTTTCAATGGACATCAGATAGGATTCCAATAGTCTTTTGGCCAACTACCAAGGGAGTGTTCCTTTACTTCTTGAAGGGTATGAATTCCGACATTGCTATGATGATACAATCAATGGGAGGAACAACACTTCCAGGGACCTACAATATAGTAATCAAAGTGGAAAACTATTTGATTCAAGATGGTACGCTAGCACCAAGGCTACCAATGCCTCTCTATCCAGACATGGGAACTCCTACAACTTGTTAAACACCTGAGATGAACCCCATTCTAGCCCCTAGAATTCAAAGCAACGGTGAGGCTTTTACCTCTTCTAATACTTCCAAGGAACTACATGAGGTTATGAAACAACTACAGAACCTAGGAAATGATCTAGTGACTATCAAGAGATAGCAAACTCATATTTCTAGACCGTATCAACCTCAAACTCAATATCAAGCCAAGCCCCCATATCAGCAAAATAAACCACCAACTCAAGTTGTGAATCAAAACCTTAACCAAGGACAACCTCAGGCTACCATGCCATTCCAACCATATGATCCAAATGCACTTTCAACATCAAGAGCCTTGGTTCCAACTTAAAACAACATGGCACAAGAGTATGAATGGTGTTATCCTTACAATTTACCTCATAATCAATCTATATGTTTCAATGGTGTACTAAACTATGCAATGATTGTGTAGACCATTGGTATGTCCCAAGAGCCAACTGAAGAAGGAAAGCAACAGCAAGAAACTCAGCAAAGAGGCACCTCTAATGGATACCACATTGGTCAATTGGAAAACATAATACTTTTGCAGGGTTAATCAACCTCCTTTCCAGGGCTTGGATTTCAACACATGATTGAAGAAGAGGAATATTGAGGAAGGACAGTCATCTAATCTAGTTGTTTCTCATCCCACTCCTACATAACAAGGAGTTAGTAGACCAAATACATCTCTAAATATATCAAATCAACCTAAGGCACCTGTTGTAGTAGTCCAAGCACCAACCCATGTGCAAGATATATTTGTACCAAGTAAGGGGAAGAAAAAAGATAATCCATCCCCTTTCAACATCATCGATCAGATGAAGAAAATGCATGTGAGCATTTCCATGTGTGAGTCACTTGTAATCCTAAGACAATGATATTTGTTACAAGATGTAATGGGCAGTTGGTCTGCCTCGAATGGATTAAACCAAAGACATGAAAAATTTCTCACTAATACAGTGTAACAAGATTGGGGTCAACCAAGAAAAAAATTGAAGTATCCACCTTTCTATGTGTCATTGATTTTTGGGAACCACTTGGTGCACAACTGCATGATCAATTCGGGGGCAAGTAGCTCAGTGATTTCCATGAAAATAGCAGATCAATTAAATCTAAAGTATGAGCCATTGCTGAAAGGAGTGGTGCAATAGGATGGAACAGCAATAGGAATGTTTGGGATCATCAAAGGGTTAAGTCTTACACTACATGCTTGCCCAAATGTCACATTTCTGTAAGACATGTCTGTAATTGACTTACCACCACTCTTTGCACTATGTTTGTCAAGGGACTTCACTTCCAAAATTGGTGGATATCTATCTGCGGACTGGTCACACATGTTATTCAGAACAAGATATGGAGCTAAGGCTACAATCAAGTTAGAACCAATTGTAAAATTTCACATCAGGACTCATGTGCCAAGCCCAATCAACAAAAATATCTCAACCTTCAATCAGGAAGAGTGTTTAAATGATCTAAAAATTAGTACTAAGTTTTATGGTATTCCAGATTTGACTCTCGATGAATGGGCAAACAAAATACTTTATTTTGATCCTTACAAGGAAATGGAAGAATCATACTTGGGTGTATAATGTGTACATGAAGAAAATTCACCCATTCTGGATATCGCTAAGCTGGAAAATAAGGATGATAATGAAGTATGGAAACTATTTTTCGATGGTTCAAGAAGCAAACAAGGTGCTAGAGGGGGTGTAATGTTGGTTTCACCACAAAACATCAAGTATTATTCAAATTTTCATTTCTAGTTTTCCTGTTCAATCAACACATCTGAATATGAGGCTTTGATTCATGGACTTCATTGGGCTAGGAAAAGAGGTATAAAGAACTTGCAAGTGTTTGAGGATAGTGAACTAATTGTGAATCAGGTTAGAGGACAACATGCCACAAAGAATCACCTACTCAAGAGTGAAAAAAATATTGTATGTGACATAATTGAGGACTTTAAATATCTCAACATCAAGTCCATACCTAGGAAGAAGAATGAAACTGTGGATAGACTTGCATCCATTGGGGAAAATTTTGATGTTATGGATAGTATTAAAAGAGATAGAACACAGTCACATATCCATTTGATTTTAAGGCCAGTAGTTCCAAGTAGCAACACAAGTTGGAAGGTGTTCGAAAATGATCAATAGATCGTTAATTTCTTTCAAGAAGAGGCTAAATTCTTAGCTATGAACCAGGAGAGATTAGAGAAGAAGTACAAGGATCAAGTAGTGCATCTACAGACCAACAATCTTCCCAAAGTCTTGGTTACGTCGGAGTCTATCTTCAACCTAAATGATCAATTTTGTAAAGAGAAAGCCAACATACATGTCAAAGGAGATGATTCAAAACCAACTTCTATTTGAGAAGGTACCACACTCCAAATTAGAAAATTGGCCACTGAGCAGGAGAGATATGAGTTTATACAAATTTGCCGAGAGTTTCTGGATTTTTTCTCCTAGAGATATGAAGACCTGAGAGTATTCAATCCAAAGTTGGCTCAATATACAATAGAACTAGACCCATATGCTATGTCATTAAGGCAAAAGCAGAGACCAGTAAACCCACACATTAATCCTCTCATGAATAAAGAGCTAAACAAATTGATAGAGGCATGCGTTATATTTCCAATAGAACACCAGTTGGGTTGTAAACATGGTACCACTCATAATGAAGAAAGGAGAGATTAGATTGTGTGAAAACTTTCAAGACCTAAATAGGGCATCTCTCAAAGACCATTATTCACTCCCTTCATTAGAGAAAATTTTACAAGTGGTAGCCAGCTCAGAAATGTTTTCCCTCGTAGATGGCTGGTCAGGGTATAATCAGATAATGGTGAAAGAAGACGATCAGTTCAAAATGGCTCTCACCACTAACTGGGGCACCTATTCCTATAGGAATATTCCATTTAGACTATCAAATGTTGGGGCCACTTTCCAAAGGGAAATGGATATGTCATTCAAGGGGTTGATCAACAAAATAGTGCTAGTTTATCTTGATGATATCACTGGGTTCTCTAAAAACGTAGTAGATCACCTCTTTCATTATGAATAGGAGTCCTTCCTATTTCACTTTTTACATGAAGAATAATTTTTCATTGTCTTACATGAGGGCCCTTAGTTACATAGTAGAACATTCTTGAATCTGATTAAATGGACAATAGTAAATTTTTGTCACTATCCCTTATGCTTTTCTTGTGTGGGTTAGGTTGTATGCGTTGCCCTTTGACTTTTGGCACCCGGATGTGATTCTAGGCATTACTAGGGCTTTAGGGGTCCCCCTAGTGATTGATCCCACCACCAAATCTTTTTCCAAGATGATACATGTCAAGTTTTGCATTACCATGTATATAGATAAACTCACCCATTCCTTCATTAGGATTGTAACAAAACATGGATTTTGGACTCAAAAGATAGTTTATAAGGAATCAAATATCTGTTGTTTTAACTATTTGTATGTGGTTCATGATGTTGGGTGTTGTTCGGCTCCACAAACTTAGACAAGGAAGGAAAATTTATTGACGGTTACTTCAATCATGGTTAAGTCAACACTGACTAATTAGAGTTCTGGGGTTTGTGCCTAGGATTAGAGAACCCGAGTGGTGATGTGTGGCAGGGAGCATATTACTCAAACTGTGTTCTTCCCTAGCTCAAGAGCCATGCAGAAGGTGGGAATCATCTTGAGTGTGCAGACATGCCTAAATTGGTGACTAGGAAAGTTAATGTATTTACAGAGATGACCGAGAATGACTGCTATGATATAGGGCTCCACTCAGTGGAAAATTCATTAGATAAGGTAAGTGGTAGCCCTACCCAAATTATGGAATTTGCATTAATGGTTGACCACACTATGGCATCCCCTATTCTATTGGACGGTCTATTTGTGGCATCCCCCGTAGGGTTCAAAATTGAACCCGTCAAATGGCTTTTGACCTGTCCAAAAGTGCCAAAGAAAATTTGCCCGTAATTAAAAAAAAATCTAAAAATTATTTGACAATAAGGAAGTTTAGAATTTTATTTAAATTGTCATTAGAAGGGAAACCATCCAAATTTCCCATCATTTAATTCAACATATACAGTTACAAATCCTGAAGTAAACTATTCATGGTGACTTGTCAACAGGGCATTGAAAGTTTAAAAGTGAAACAACTTTTGAATCAGCTTTTGAACTCATTAAAGGAGTAGCCGCTGGTTGCAAAATGTAGTTGTCAACTTTCTTCTAGTTCAAGTACCAACTATGCAGAATTGTAATTCATTTATCATTTGATTTTATTTATTCACAAATTTTGAGGACTCCAGCAGCCTACAATGGCTGGATACAATGGTTGCAAGTCTTATCAACATTCCCTTCACCCCCAATTTGAAGTTAATTTAAAAATAGGTACATTCATTTGTCTTCCACGATCCACCTTGCAATCGGGAATTGGTAGCAGAGGTAATTTGCAAGCTGCAGTGCACCAATCTCAGTGTTTATGTATTGAAGTCCAGCTACACCAAGTATGCCATAGTTTCTCTATGATTTCATGTCATATATTAGTTCATGGTAAAAAAATCTGAGTTTTGATAGACTATTTATTTGTGCAAGTTTTTATCCTTTATAAATTGGATTATAACTATATGATTCCACCTTCACCTCCATTATTTAATAAAAAATTATATTTATGTTTTGCTAATTTGTAATTTTTTTACACAAGGAAACGGTTTTATGCTTGAGGTGAATGCATCATGAATCCATCATTATTCTTCCAAGTATTTCCATACAAATATTTTTCCCTCTAATTTAATCCAATAAACCCAAATCACCAATCCAAGTGCAAAAAATAAGCTAACATTTTTGAGGTTTTTTTGGCATTTTGGTAAAAAATATTATGTATCTCTACACACTTAAAATTAAATACTTTCTCATATTCTTTTTAAATAAGAATTAATGTCTAGTATCTTGTATCTAATCATAGATATTAGAACATCGCCACTCATTTTCATTAATATTTGTGTAATTTAGAACCTAATGTATTAATATTCTTTTAGAGTTTAGATGAAGACCACAATTATTCGGCCAAAAGAAAATAGGGAAAGCTTTCAATTATAACCCAATACTTTGAAATACATGCTTCATACGAATAAAGGTATCCCATCTTGAATAATGTACAATTAATAGTTTACTATTAGGACTTTCACATCATGACATGATTTTACTAAACATAATTTCTTAGAATGAATATATTTACAGATAATTCATTTTAAGAATATATAAAAACATGTTATTAAAGGAATAAATTTGTAGAAAAATTCTATTATAAAATCTAATCTATCCTAACATTTTTTGTATGATTTGAGTGTGCTTGTAAGTTTATCTCTCATCCCTTAGTTTCATCTATGTATAAAAAGGATTTAAATTTTATTTAGAAAATAAATCAACTTGTTATTAAGTTGTATCGAATAACTAAAATTTGTTTGAGTGTAATATTAAGATTTTTATGAGCTTACAAATTGTTTCTTATTTTAAATCTTGGTAGGATCTTTGTGAATTAGTAGATTCTCTACAAATTAGACTTCACACCATGTAATTCCAATTTACGATCCAACCCAAATACATCAACGAGATAGTATAATTTGATAGCAGTAGTAAAAATAATAATTGTTCAACTATTTTTTTATGTTTATAAATACCTTACATGTAACATCATTTTGAAAAATATAGTTTGATATTTATTTGGAATTATTTCATTGAATAGGTGTTCATGTAAGTTGTGAAAAAATGGCTTCCATTGGTCATCCTAAGAATGATAAAAAGAAATTATCAATTGCAGATGCTTTTGGTATCCCTCAAAATTCTATTCAATAATGTCATTCCCAAAATGAAGACTTTGATATTCTCACACATGAAGAATATGAGTTAGATGCAGAAGAATTTATGGAAGAGGAACAAACATCAAAAAAACTGAAAATAACATTCAAGGCCAAATGGAAAACATGATTTCCATGGGTTTATGCTATACAAGATTGTAATGGTGTTGAAAGGATAAAGTGTTCTTAGTGTGTCAAATATAAAAAAGATACTCCATTCGCTAAATATGGAAGTACCACTCTTCAAGTTAGTGGTCTTCTTATTCATGCAGAATCAGAGCCCCATAAATTTGTTTCACAAAATTTGGAGGGAGAAACAAAACAAAGTAGTGTTCTAATTACCAAACATGTAGAACTAATGGTGGATGCTGAGAAGTAGAGAATCATATCAGTGATGGAAAATATGTATTTTATTTCCATACATGATTTGTCTTTAGAACTCCATAAGCCAATTTGCGACTTGAACGGGTATAAAGGCACTCCACACATGCCTCTAACAAATGAATGCTCTACATACACAAATACAACATCTAGAAAAACAAATTCTACAAGCTGGTAAAGATGTATATTGGAAAAATTTCAAATGTGAGATTTCTCAAAGTCCATTTTACTCTATTTTAGTTGATGAAAGTATTGATCGAACTATGGAACACCATTTGATTGTTTGTATAACATTTTTTTATATGGCATATTTGAAAAATGGAGGTAGAGGACAATGTGTAAAAAAATTCAAACGCATCCTCCAAATAGAGAATGGAACAACTCAAGCTATGTATGATGTCGTGATCTCTCTTTTAGTAAAGATGGATTTATCCTTGATGAAGTTAGTTGGATTTGGAATAGACGGGGTTTATGTAATGAGTGTTATTTGTGAAGGTTTTGTTATCTCAATATTTCCCCCCCAGAAAAATTGAGGGGCTTCTAAGGTTCGGCTCTATCACGTGAGCCACATTTCAAATCCAACAATCGATCCCGAGTCAAAGAAGCAAGTAGACTCAAAATGGAGGAGCAAGGTCGGAAAATGGAGCCAAACGACGTCAATAGAGATTAGAGCTCGACAGTAGAAGATTGAATCAAGGGGCTCAAAGTTTCAGACTTTGCATACGATTCAACTCAAGGCCGGAACCGCACAAGTATAAATAGACTCGCGGAAGGTGCCGCGTGTCAGTTGTTATCCAAAATGAGCCCCCTGCTTATTTTGGCTAACTTGCCTTCATTCTTTACTTACTTGTGCTTCAAATTCAATTCTTTACACATTTAAGCACTCAAAGGATTTTGGAAATGGCTTCATCAGATAGGATTTTTCTTCCCCTTTCCAGAAAGGTAAAATTTTCCTCCTAACTCCAAATATTTTGAAAGTTATGGCTCGGCGGAGTTTTTGGGGAAATTTTCCCTTGACAGGACCACATCCAATGAGAAGATGCCACGTGGTGGTGGAGGTTGGGCTAGCGGAGAGAAGTTAAAAAATTCACCAAAGTGGGCAAAGGGCACAAAGGAAAAAACTGGCCCACGGAGGAGGATGGAGAAAATTTTAGAAGGCCTGCGGACCAACCAGAGGTCGCCACGTGTCTTGACAGTGGCAAGAGTCGGAGGCGCGGAGGAAAATTTGGTTTTTTGCCAAAGTGACAAAGGCACAAATGGAGAAAAATAAGTGTACCCCCACTAAGTAACCAGAAGCTAACACGTGTCATCGGAGCGGCAGAGCGTGGGGAAAATTTGGGAATTTTTCCCGATAAAAAAATCAAAGGGGAAAAGCGAGGTTTGAGCCCGCGTTTCCATCAGCGAATGGGAAAGCAACACATGGTAGAGGAGAGGTAGGGCACGGGGAAATTTTAGGACATTTTCCTAAATTCAAAAAATGAAAAATTTTCAAGTTTCGGGCCACCAACCTGATTTTTGCCCTAAATGTTCAGAGGGGCATAACTTTCGATCCCGAGCTCAAATTTTCACGTTCTTTATATCATTGGAAATATATTGAAATCCTCTACACAATGGAGGGTTCAATTTTTATTTTTGATGGATATTTATGGGGAAAATAGGAAAACATCTTCGGCATGCAAAAACATAGAAAACGCCCCCAACCACCAAAATTAATGAAGTATGTGCCTCTTTCTTGCTCTGCAGAGCAATGTACTTTGGCGTATGGGTTTTTCTATAAATCCCATAAGTTTGCAAGAAAGATTGGAAGGATTTTTCAGTGGTTGGATTTTCAATTTGATTTTCCCATGTTTTCCACATTTCTTTCTTTCTGTTCGATGGTTAAAAGCCAGATTTAGCTCATTTGTAAAGGTTGTTCATCATTCTTCTCTGCCTCTCCCTTCTTTTATTCCCCAGGGTCAAAAATGGAGTTTCAACCTCCTCCCTTTCTCTGTAATGGTGTTTTTTTCCTCTTACCAATGAAATGATGTTTTGTGCAAACTTCTAGAGCAATAAAAAACGTGTTTTGTGATGCATTTGTCCATCCTTGCTCGTTTTTTCTTGTTTTCTTCTTGCATCTCTTCATTGCAGGTATTTGTGCATGTTTGAATGTCTATTGCAGGTTTTGGGACTATGTTCATGGAGTTTTGGAACATTTTTTGTGTGAAATCCATCCTTGGTTTTGTGATGCACTTGTCCATCCTTTCCATTGCTCACCTCTCTTTGTTTCCATGGCAGTTTCTATAGATGTTCAACATTTTCCTTCTCTGGTGTATCACTGTTTTAGTGTAGGCTTTGTTTTTTCCTCTTTTATCTCTCTTTGTCCCCTTGGCATAGTTAGATTAGGATTAGATTATCTTGTCTACATTGGAATAGCTTGTAGCAGGTAGTTTAGGAAGAGGAACCAGCCTTCTCTGGAGAGCTTTCCCCATTTGCAAAGGTCCCACACTTTGGGAAAGGTCAATGTTGTGCATTCACACCAAATGACATTGCCTTAGAAAATCATATCCATAGGTCATTTTGGGGGTGCTGTGAATTTTCACTAACAATTTTGGCACGCAAGTGGGACCTTAGAGGTCTTCCACTTTGTTTTTTACAGGTTGGTGTGTTCCTATTAAAGATTCAGCCTTTGGAGGCATATTCAAAAGCACATCTGGCGACTCCATCTAGTAAATAACTCATTCTCTGAGTTGTATACCCTCTTTCCATTCATTTATTCATCCATTCTTCCTTCCATCTCTTCCATCTTCTTTCATTTCATGAAGTTGTGCAATCATGACTTCATTTCCAACATGGAATTCACATTTACAAAAGTAGTATATTCCACTTCCAACATGTTTTACAACTCCTTCAAATCAGCATTTTTATCAAATTCAAAATCAGTATGCATATCCATATGAGCAACAATGTCAAAATCAGTTTGTCTATGGTTCTTTCTAAGAGCAAGAGTATGTAAACAATGAAGACAATCAAATGGAAGATGTTGATTTTGTGGAGAAGATCTAAAAAATGGAGATTGGCATGGTGCAATCAAGAGCAACAAGTCAAATGAAGGCTTTCAAAATTGGTTGCAGGGCACCTTGTCCATGGGTTGGCCCTTTTCCAAGACACTTTATCCCTCAAGAGAAGTTTGACTTCATGATGGAGATGTTGCCCCAACTTGCACAATGGATAGTGGAGATAGAGGCCTATAAATTTGGTGTTAAGCAACCTTGTCAATGGGTAAGTTCTACACCATCATATGGTTTTCCCCATTCCATTCCTCAAGCAACGCCATCTCATTTTGAATGCCAAATTCCAAATCTAGCCCATGCTGCCCCAAGATTTGATTTCATTTCTCCATTCCCTAGTCTTCCACCTCATCTCAATTCTTCAGTCCTTTTCCCTTCCAAATCCAAATCCCCTCCACAAGACAAAAAAGAAATACCTTCCACTCCAAGGAAACAAGAAGTTTCATCTCTTCCACCACCACAAACAAATGAAAAAATGGTTGAGTCATAACCCACCCCTCCTCTTGCATTCCCAATTCCATGTGGGCAAGAAGAAATTGCAAAAATCAGTCATGAAGGAAAACAACAAGAAGAGCCAAACAAAGAAGAAAAAATCAGAAGTTTGGTAAGCTTGGCTCTTAAATCTAGGATTACAAAAATCCCCTTGATGGTGAAACCAATAGAGGAGGTCGATGTTGAAGAACAAGTGGTGGTTAGGAATGATTTTGTTGTAGCAGAAGAAGAGAAAAAATACGAGGCAAATCAGTAATCAATTTGTTCATAATGTAGTGTCCATGTTGGCACTCTACTTGAAGTAGATGCTGATCCAATTCAAGTTGAACAATCAGCCATGGAAGAGGAAATCTCTAAAAGAGATCTTGCAGCCCCAACTTATCCTATAGAGCAGAAGATTGAAGAATTTGACTTGACAAACTTCATGCTAGAGGAAGAGTTAAATCAAGAGAAATATTATCTTCAAGCAGCAGAGGAAGGAGAAGCTGCTCCAAATCCAAAATAAGAGGAGCACATTACAACTATGGGGGAGAAAAGTGTAGATCCAAAAGCTTTGAGCACAAATAAGGCTATAGAAGAACCTTCAGTTCTTCTTTCTACTTCACCTCTCTCGACTTCTAGTGCTGAAGAAGAGTTTGATCTCTCAAACTCAATGTTGGAGGATGAAAGAAACCATGGTGATCAAGTTGCAAATCAAAAGAACACCATGGGGGAGGTTGAGAATTTGTAGCAGGACAGCAATGACGTAGTTTATTTGTCAGATTTGGAAGACTGTTTTGATGAAGAGGAACCAGTTGAAATCATGCCATTTTCTCCTTCATCACCCACATTCCAAACACAAGAACCTCATGCCATGAAGGAGAGCATTCATTTGCAGCAGCCTACATTTTATAATAGACTTTTGGAGCCAAGATTGGAAGATAATAATCTTCCATGTTCTTCATTGGAGGAAGAAGGAAAACAGCAAAAGAACTTCATCACTTCTCCCACATCATCCATCCAAGAAGGTCTACAAGAGGACTCCATTTTTGGAGTTGAAAATCAGAGCAATGGGCATATCAAATCGATTAGACCTTTCCCAATAAGGTATTTGGATTAATTGAAGCAAAAGGAGAAGTCACAACCATTCATGCTTGCTTCTAACCATGAGGATGAGTATCTAAGCACCAAGGATCAGCTGCAATACCTCTACAATCCAAATGCAAAGCAACTAAAAAAGGTATATAACTTGTTTTCAGTTGACACCTTGCTGATATGGGTAGAAGACTAGCTTCTTGTTGATTTTCCACTCATCCTAACAGTCGTGATCAGCTCCAAATCAATTGCATGGTTGCCTATTTTGAAGAAAGGAAGCTATTTTACACAACCAGTTGCAGGGTTTGTTTAGCCCACCTTTGCTTCTAGTTAGAGTAGAGTAGGTAGGTTTTCTTTCAGTAGAAGAAGTGCTTGTGCACACTCTACATGTTCCATTTGGAGCATGTATGATTTTCAATTTTGTACATAGTTTTTTGGTGTTGTTTTGGTTGCTCTTGCACAGTCCATTTCACTGGGTTTTGGTGAGGATCAGTTTCAGTTCATTGGGTTTCCAAGTGGCTCAAAGGTCATATTTTCATAGTTCATATTAGAATTGGTTATCATTCTTGACTCCATACCCAATGGAGGATTCAAAGGCCACTGATCATTCATCTAGTAGGTAGATGACCCCTGAGAGTCACCAAATTGTTATCCAAAATGAGCCCCCTGCTTATTTTGGCTAACTTGCCTTCATTCTTTCCCTCCTTATGCTTCAACTTCAATTTTTACACATTTTTAGCACTTAAAGGATTCTTGAAATGTCTTCATCAGATAGGATTTTTCTTCCCCTTTCCAGAAAGGTAAAATTTTCCTCCTAACTCCAAATATTTTGAAAGCTATGGCTCGGCGGAGTTTTTTGGGGAAATTTTCACTTGACAAGCTTACATCCAATGAGAAGATGCCACGTGTTGGTGGAGATCGGGCCGGTGGAGAGAAGTTAAAAAAAATTCTAAAGTGGGCAAAGGGCATAAAGGAAAAAACAGGCCCGCAGGCCCATGGAGGAGGATGGAGAAAAGTTTAGAAGGCCTATGGACCAACCGGAGGATGCCTTGTGTCCTGACAGTGGTGAGATTCGGAGGAGCGGAGGAAACTTTGGTTTTTTGCTAAAGCGAAAGAGGCACAAATGGAGAAAAATAAGTGTACCCCCACCAAGCAACTAGAAGCTGACATGTGTCACCGGAGCGGTGGAGCGCAGGGAAAATTTGGGAATTTTTCCCAATAAAAAAATCAAAGGGGAAAAGCGAGGTTTGAGCCCGCGTTTCCATCAACAAATGGGAAAGTGCCACATGTCAGAGAAGTGGCGGGGTGCGGGGAATTTTTGGGAAATTTTCCCAAATTCAAAAAAAGGAAAATTTTCAAGTTTCGGCCCACTAACCTGATTTTTTTCCTAAATCTTCAAAGGGGCATAACTTTCAATCCTGAGCTCAAAGCTCAGATTGGCATAATTCAGTGATTTTCGGTCACTGAATTGACTAAGTATAGAAGGGCTAGCAGACAGAGCCACATGTCAGCCCAGTGTAACTCCAAAGGTTAAAACTCAAGGGGTAGACTCAAATGTGTGTTGTGCCTCCACATGTCCAGAGTCAGACTTATGGTCCCACCAATAAAAAAAAGGGACTTAGCCAAATACAAAGTAAGGAACAAGCCAGCGGAAGGGGCCATGTGTCTCTTCGATGCACTTTCAAGAGGTAGATCCAAAGGCAATTCATAAATGAGCACCAACCCGCCACGTGTCCTAGATTTCGAAAAGGTAAAGTCGGCCATTGAAAATCCCAAAATCAAGCAGAGGCCTCCACATGTCTCGACCGCTCAACTTCAAAGGAAAACTCTAGGGGGCACCTTTCAAATGAGCGTGAGGCCCCCACGTGTCTCAAGTCAGACACATTGTCTCCACCGACAGGAAGGAATCAGGAAAAAATATAAAGGAACACAAAGGAGCCCACGGAAGCCGCCACATGTCAATCTGGTGCAATTTTAGAAATGAATGGCAGGGGCTGAATCTTCAAGGTGCACGAGGCTGCCAAGTGGATCTAGTATAGACAGACTCTTTTAAATGTTGCGTGCCTATGACACTGATCTTCAAACGGCTATATCTTTTGACTGGAATCTCATATTTGGGCAGGAGAAGACTTTTTGGAAAGATCTTGACCTCGTCTATGCCGTGGGAGCCTGAAACTTTAATTTTGACAAGGTTAGATGGGTGAAAATGGGAAAATGTATTTCATGCCATTAATGCATAATACGATTACTTCAGCTACCAGATCAGATTTGATTTGATCTGTCATTCTTCCTTCTTCAACATGCCAGACAGATATAGGTAGGAAGACTCGAAAGATTGTGGGCAAATCCGTAGCAGGTATTGATGGTTTGTGGTTAAGCTTTAAGAGCAGGATCGAGTTTCTTTTCTTTCACTCCAATTTTCATCGTCTATATATTTTAACACTTCTCATTTGAGAAGGGGGATACATTGTGGGATGTGGGGAAACTCTGTCAAGTTGTTTCCTGACTCCATTTGATTTGTAAGCCTTCTCCTATGCTTGGCGAGTGTATTTGTGCCTCTGAACACCCAAGTAATAGTCTATGCACCTTATAGAGCAATAAAATCTTGTTTTATGGCATTTTTCAACCCTTGACATTATTTTTTTGTTTATATGTGCCTCTCTATCTCATGTTTTCTCCTTATGTATGTATTTTGTGTTTGCGGGTGTAATATGTCGTGCTTCATGGAGTTTCAATGGCGGATTTGGATCTGGGTCTGTGTCACTTCTTTCTAACCTCCCTCAATCCCCTTTTCCATGTTTCATTATCTCTCAAGAGATTATCTCGTCATTTCCTTTTCTAGTGTATCACCACTTAGTGTAGGCTCTCTTTCCCTTTCTCTCTCTCCATCTCTCCTTGGAATGGTTAGATTAGGAATAGTTATATTCTTCCTATGTTGGATAGCTTGTGGCAGGTAGATTAGGAAGCAGGAACCAGCCTTCTCTAGAGGTCCATCTCAAGTTTTGAAAGTCCCACGGCTTGAGAGATGGTCCAATGTTGTGCAATCACACCGAATGCCCCACTCACACCCAGGCCATTCAGGGGTGCTGTGATTCTGCAATAATAGTTTTGGCATGCCCGATGGGACACTGAGGTTAGATCTCTCATCTTTCTAAGGTGTCTCATTACAACAGCAAATCATAAGCCACCGTGCGACCACACTAATAGTTTAGGCACACCCAGTGGGACAAGTCTGAAGCACCTTTCCACTTCATCTTAGCAGGTTGATGTGTTCCTATTGAGATTCAGCCTTTTGAGGCACATGTAAAGCACATCTGGTGACTCCATCTGGTCAACAACCCCACCTCTGAAGTTGCATGCCTTTTCCATCCATTTCCACCCATCTTCAGTCATCTTTCTTTCCACATCTTTCATTTTCTTCCATTTCATGAAGTTGTGCAGTCATGACTTCATTCCCCTCATGGAATTCACACTTATAGCAATGGAATCCACCTCCAATATATATCATGACTCCTCCAGATCAGCATTATGACCACATCTAAGACCATTATGCCTACCCATGCGAGTAGGGTCAAACCCAGTTTGGCTATGAAGCTTATCAAGAACAAGGGGATGCATATGATGATAACAACTACACATAAAGTGTTGATCTGCTGGATAATATTCAAGGGATGGAAGCTAGCATGGTGCATTCCAGAGCTACAAAACAAATGAAGGCAATCATGATTGGTTTCAGGGCACCTTGTCCATGGGGAGGCCCTTTTCCAATACATTACAACCCTCATGAGAAGCTTGAATTCATGGTTGAAGTCTTGCCTCAACTTACATAGTGGACTGAGGATATTGAGGCATATGAGCAAAGTGTGATATAGCCTTGTCAATGGGTAAGTTAATCACTAGCTCCTTGTCCTTCATTTTTTCTTTCTCAGCTTTATCATTTCAACGGTGTCAAGAGTCAAGCCCCTCAGTTGCTGCCCCAAGTGTTGATTTCTCTTCTCCATCCCCTAATCTTCCATCTCACCTCAGTGCCTCTACCCTTTTCCCTCCCAAGTGTTCATTCCCTCCAAATAAACAAGAAGTTCCACTTCCCTCTCCACCACAAATACTAGCAAAATTGGTCAAATTCCAACCTACCACTCCTCTCGCTTTCCCAAGTCCATGTTGGGAAGATACTCAAAAATCCAGTCAAGGAAAAGAGCAAAAAGAGGAACCCAACAAAGAAGAAATGATAGAATATTTGAAGCATTGGGCTTCCAGGTTTTGGTTTACAAAGATCCCCTTGATGGTTAAGCCAATAGAGGAGGTCAAGGTTGAAGAGCCAGTGGTGGCTAAGGCTAAGTTTGAAGAAGAACAAGAAGGAGAAGATGAGCAATTTGTTTACTCTGAATGTAGTGTCCATAATGGTAATTTTTCTGAAGAGAATACTGATCTAATCTAAGCTACACAATCAGTCAAGATGGAAGAATAACAACCGGCTCTAAGTCCATTTAAAGAGGAGCATATGGAGGTGACCAAGACAAATTCAGGTGCACTGAATCATGATCCAGTTGCACAAGAAATTATATACCCCTCTCCCATTCAACCTCTCCAAAAGTCTAATTTTTTTGAAGATCCTGAACTCACTAGCTTTATGTTTGAAGATGAAGCTTCATATGGTGAAAATAACAAATATTTTAAGATCACCATGCAAGAGGGAGAGACCTTGCTACAGTAGGACAGTAAATAGTTTGATTTCCTATCAGACTCAAAATAATTTTTTGATAAGAAGGATCCAGTTAAAATTTCAATATTTTCTCCCCCATCATTCATTCTTCAACCACAAGAACCTACTGCTATGCAAGAGAACCTGCAAGCACAACCTGTAGTTCACAACATGTCTGTTGAATCAAAGTTGGAAGATTTTGATCTTCCAAAAGTCACACCTGTTGTAGAGGAAGGGAAATAGTATGAGGCTATCATCCCTCTCACATCACCCATCTAGGAAAATATTTAAGAAGACACCATTTTTGTAGTTTAGAGCAGTGGGAAAATTCAAAGGACCAGACCATGCCCTATCAGGTACTTGACTTCATTGGAGCCAAGGGAGAAGCCACAACCATTCATGCTTTCTTCTAAGCATGAGGGAGAGCCTCAAAGTGCCAAGGATCATCAAAAATAACTCTGGGAACCAAGTGAGCAGCAAACTGAAGAGGTATTTGTCTTCTTTCCAGTTGATACCTTGATGATATGGGTGGAGAATCGGCTTAAATTTAGTTTTTCACTCATACAAGAAGTCATATTCATCATCAAATCATTCACATGGCTTCCCCTTTTGAGAAAGGGAAGCTATTTCTCCCTGCCTGTGGCAGGATTTTTTAAAGCTTTTATTTGTTAGGGTTAGTATAGGAGTAGGAGTGGATTTTGTTTTTAGCAAAAGAAGTGCTTATGCACACTCTGCATGTCTCATTTGAGGCATGTATTATTTTTGTCTTTGTACATAAGTTTTGTTCAAATTGCTTCGGAGGTGCAGAGGTCAAGTAGAGGTCAGGCCCTTCAATATTCATGACAGAGAGACCCATAGTTTCCTATAAAATAAAAATATAGAGCAATTAAAATCAGATTCGAGACAATCCATTCTCAGGAATAGGTAAAGCCCTAGCAGGGTGAGTTTGAGGTCAGCAGGATGTATGAAATCAGGGAGAAGTTTCAAAGAAAAAAGGATTAGTATCAGGCTATCATTCTTGACTCCATGCCCAATGGATGCTACAAGGCTACTGGTCTCTTCATTTAGCAGGCAAATGTCCCTGTGAGTCACCAAATTGTTATCTCAATTTTTCCCCCAGCAAAATTGATCAAACATGACCCTACATAGAAAATATAAGGGCCGGCTCTGTCACGCGAGCCACATTTAAAATCCGACAATTGATCTCGATTCCAAGGAGCACGTAGACATGAAATGGGGGAGCAGGGTCAGCAAATGGGGTCAAATGGCATCAAGAGAGAACAGAGCTCGACAATAGAATATTGAATCAAGGGGATCGTAGTTTCAGACATCACATATGATTCAACTCAAGGCTAGAACCACCCAAGTCTAAACGGACTCGCAGAAGGCACCATGTGTCAGTAAGGCACAATTCCAAAAGACACATCCAAAGAGAAGCTCCCAATTGAGTGTAGGCCTGCCACATAGTCCAAGTTAAAAAGTGGGACAAAGCGGGCCCAAATTGGTAATTGAAAATTCACATGCCAACGGAAGCTGCCACGTGTCAAAACGGCGCACCTTCAAGGGTTGAAGCCAATGTCAGAGACCCAAACAAGAAACTAGGCCTCCACGTGTCCCAAGTCCGAGGAGGGGCAGAGTTAACAACTAAAAAGTCAAAAAGGGGGACACAGCGGGCCTAAAATTACTAAGTATAAAAGTGTCCGTGGAAGAATCTGTTATCCAAAATGTGCCCCCTGCTCATTTTGTGGCTAACTCCTCTCATTCTTCCCTCTCTTGTGCCTCAATCACAAAAATTTTGCTTTTCAGGCACTCAAAACCTTCTGGAAATGGCACCATTGGATAGAGCTCTTTCTCAGATTTCCAGAAAGGTAAAGTTTTCCTCCTAACTCCATATATTTTTCAAGTTATGGCTTAGCAGAGTTTTTGTGGGAAATTTTCCCCTAGAAGGCCCATAGCCAATCAGAACTCGCCACGTGTCTAGGCCAAAAATATCAAAGCGACCCGATTTGGCCATGTTTTTCCCTAAAACTTCAAATCGCCATATCTTTCGATCCAAAGCTCGATTTTTCGCGTTCTTTATATCAATGGAAAGATGGTAAAATTCTCTACAAGATTTTAGGGTCATTTTTTCATTTTGATGGAGTTTGGAGAGATAAAATCAAGAAACACCTTCAAGCACGTGGTCATGGATAGAAATGACATTTCAACCACCGTTTTTAATGCAAGAATGGGTCGCATTCTCTCTTCAGCATGGCCAAAAATGTCAGGGCATGGGTCTGTCAAGGATCACCCATGCTGTTTCTAATGCATATTCATGGTCAATGGTTGAATGGCTCCCACGTTTTTTACATGTTTTCTCTCTCCTGGGCTCGACCCATGCATTGTAAAACCCAGATTTAGCTCATTTTTTGAAGGGTGGAACATTTTTTTGGATAGCAAGCTTCTTCTTTCACCTTCAACAAGTGATTTATGCAAGTATCAGACCTTCTTCATGATTCTAACAGGTTCTTCTACCTCTTTAATGTTGTAAATGCAAGGATTTTGACAGTGAAAAATGACAGTGCAGACTCTGTGATCAATTTTCAGTCCTTTTTTTGTATTGTCTTGCTTCATTTCAAACCTCTAATTACATCTTATTAGCCTGTGTATGATGTTTCATGTTGCATTTTATGAAATTGTGTCAATTTTCATGAACAAGAAGTGTTCACCACTCCTTTGGTGTATCACCTATTAGTTTAGTTTCAATTTTTACACTTTCTATCTCTGTCTCCTTGGAATTTAGAGTAGGATTAGGATTCAAACCTCTGCAATTATGCAAATAACAGGTCTGATCAGAGGAGTTTGAGGAACTAGCCTCTAATCTGGAGATTCCTCTCTCATTTTACAAGTCCCACACTTGGAGAGAGGTTTCAATGTTGTGTAATCACATTGGATGCCTGAAACATCAACTTAGAAACTTGATTTGCATCTAGGGGTGCTGCTGATTTGCAACAACAGTTTTGGCATGCACTCGGTGGGACCTTAGAGGTATTTCACTTTATCTTTGACAGGTTGGTGTGTTTCCTATTAAAGATTCAGCCTTTTGGAGGCACTTTCAAAAGCACATCTGGCGACTCCATCTACTAAGCAACTCATTCTCTAAGTTACAGACCTATTTTCCATTCATTTCCATCCATTCTTCTTTCCATCATTTTCATTCTTTTCCATTCCATGAAGTTTTACAATCATGACTTCATTTCCATCATGGAATTCACATTTACAACAGCAGTATATCACACCTCTAACATGTCTTACAAATCCTCCAAATCACCATTTTGATCAAATTCAAAATCAGCATGGCTACCCATATGAGCAGCAGTGCCAAAGTCAGTTTTGATATGAAGCATGTCAAGCACAAGGGTATGCTGGTTGTGAGGGAAGTCAAGAAGAAAATGTAGATCTGCTAGAACAAATCCAAAATATGGAGGTAAACATGGTGCAATCTAGGGCAACAAGCAAAAATGAAAGCATTCAGAATCGGTTGTAGAGATTCCTTGTCCATGGGTGAGGACCTTTTCCAAGGCACTTACAACCCTCAAGAGAAGCTAGCCTTCATGATTACAGACACTACCCCATTGCTGGCACAAGTGGACAACAAGGAATAAAGGTGTATGAGACTTGAGTATTCAACAACATTGTCAACAGGTAAGTTCTACACCATCATCATGCCTTTTCTCTCCCTCTTTCCTCAATCTGTTTTATCTCAGCTAGAATGTCAAGTTTTAAACTCTCCAGTCTATGCTGTCCCCGGTGTTGAATTCCATTTCTCCATTCCCTAGTCTTCCACCCCATCTCAATTCTTCCTGTCCCCTTTCCTTCCAAATAGTCATCCCCTCCACAACAGCTAACAGAAATACCCTCTCCTCCAAAGAAAAAAGAGTTCCTACCCTCCCTCCACCACCACAAAAAATTGCAAAATCAATTGAGTTACAATCCACTTCTCCTCTTGCATTCCCAAATCCATGTTGGGAGGATAAAAATCAGAATGCCAATCAAGGAAAACAGCAGCAAAAAGAAGAGCCAAACAAGGATGAAGAAATTCAAAGTCTGAAGAGTTGGGCTCTTAAATTTGGGATGACAAAGATCCCCTTGATGGTTAAGCCTTTAGAAGAGGTTGGAGTTGGAAAACAAGTGGTGGTTAGGACTGAATTTGCTGCAGCATATGAGAAGAGCAAAAAGAAGAAGTAGATCAGCAATCAGTTTTCTCAGAAAGTAGTGTCCATGTTAGCATTCTATTTGAAGAGAATGCTGATTCAATTCAAGTTGCACAATCAGCCATGGAGGAAGAAAGCTCTGAAGAAGATCCTACAGTCCCAACTTGTCCTCTAGAGCAGCAGATTGAAGAGTTTGACTTAACAAACTTCATGCTAGAGGAAGAGTTCTATCAAGAACAAGATTGTCTTCAAGTAGTAGAAGAGGGAGAAGCTGCTCCAAATCCAAAAGAAGAGGAGCACATTCTAGTTGTGGAGGAGAAAATTGCAGATCCAAGGGCTTTGAGCACAAAGCAGGCTACAAGAGAACCTTCAGTTCTTCTTTCTACTTCATCTCTCTCGAGTTCTAGTGCTGAAGAAGAGTTTGATCTCTCAAACTCAATGTTGGAGGATGAAAGAAACCATGATGATCAAGTTACAGATCAAGAGGACACCATGGAGGAAGTTGAGCATTTGCAGCAAGACAACAATGAGGTAGTGTATCTGTCAGATTTGGAGGACTGTTTTGATGAAGAAGAACCAGTTGAGTTTCCTACCATTCTCTCTTTCATCTTCCACGTCCCAAATACTTGAGCCTACTGTCATGAAGGAGAGCATTCATTTGCAGCAGCCTGCATCTTATAGCAGCTCTTTGGAACCAAGATTGGAAGATTTTAATCTTTCATGTTCTTCATTGGAGGAAGAGAAAGGGAAGAAAAGGTTCTACCATTGCTTCCACATCACCCACCCAAGAAGGTCTACAAGAAGACTCCATTTTTGGAGTTGAAAATCAGGGCAATGGGTATACTCAAAGGACCATACCTTGCCCAATCAGGTATTTGGCTTCATTGGAACCAAAGGAGAAGTCACAATCAGTCATGCTTGCTCCTAAGCATGAGGATGAGCTACAAAGAACCAAGGATCAGTTGTCATACCTCTCCAATCTAAATGCAGAACAACTAAAAGAGGTATTGAATTTGCCTTCACCTGATACCTTGATGATTTGGGTGGAAGACCAGCTTCTTGTTGATTTTCCATTCATCCAATCAGCCATGTTCAATGCCAAATCAGTTGCATGGTTGCCAATTTTGAAGAAAGGAAGCTATTTTGCACAACCAGTTGCAGGGTTTGTTTAGCCCACTTTTACTTCCAGTTAGAGTAGGATAGGTAGTTTTGCTTTCAGTAAAAGAAGTGCTTGTGCACACTCTGCATGTTCCATTTTGGAGCATGTATGACCCTTTAGTTTTGTACATAGTTTTTGTGGTACTGGTTTTTACTCTTGCACAGTCCATTTCAGTGGGTTTCCAAGTGGCTCAGAGAGGAGGTTTTCAAAGTTCAGATCAGTTTGCAGGCTACAACTCATGACTCCATGCCCAATGGATGCTTCAGGCAACTGGTAACTTCATCCAGCAGGCAGATGACCCCTCTGAGTCACCAAAATTGTTATCCAAAATGTGCCCTACTGCTCATTTTGTGGCTAACTCCTCTCATTCTTCCCTCTCTTGTGCCTCAGTCACAAAATTTTGCTTTTCAGGCACTCAAAACCTTCTAGAAATGGCACCATTGGATAGAGCTCTTTCTCAGCTTTCCAGAAAGGTAAAGTTTTCCTCCTAACTCCATGTATTTTTCAAGTTATGGCTCGACGGAGTTTTTGTGGGAAATTTTCCCCTAGAAGGCCCACAGCCAATCAGAACTCACCACGTGTCCAGGCCAAAAATATCAAAGCGACCCCGATTTGGCCCTGTTTTGCCCTAAAACTTCAAATCACCATATCTTTCGATCCAGAGCTCGGTTTTTCACGTTCTTTATATCAATGGAAAGATGGTGAAATTATCTACAAGATTTCGGGGTCAATTTTGTCATTTTGGTGGAGTTTGGAGAGAGAAAATCAAAAAACACTTCTGGCACGTGGTCATGAACAGAAATGACGTTTCAACCACCGATTTTAATGAAAAATGGGTCGTATTCTCTCTTCAGCATGGCCAAAAACGTTAGGAAATGGGTCTGTAAGGATTTCCCTTGTTATTTTAATGGCATCTTCATGGTCAATGGTTGAATGGCTCCCATGTTTTTTACACATGTTTCTCTCTCCTAGGCTTGACCCATGCATTGTAAAAGCCAGATTTTACTCATTTTTTTAAGGGTTGAACATTTTTTGTGTATGGCAAGCTCCCTTATTTCACCTTGGACAAGTGATTTAGTGGAAGTAACAGACCTTCTTCTAGAAACTGCAATAGTATTTTTGCCTCTTCAGGTGTTGCAAATGCAAGTGATTTTGATAGTTAAAAATAACAATACAGGCCCTGTGATTAGTTTTTAGTCCTCTGTTGGTGTTGTCTTGCCTAATTTCTAGACCTCTTCATTACAGCTTATCAGCCTTTGCATGTTGTTTCATGTTGCATTTTATGAACTTGTGTCAATTTGCATGAAGTAAAAAATGCTCACCACTCCTTTGGTGCATCACCTATTAGCATTAGTTTTAGTTTCTTTCTTTTTGCACTTTCTATCTCTTGTCTCCATTGAAATTTAGAGTAGGATTTAAGAGTTTAAACCTCTGGAATTATGCAAGTAATAGAGATGATCAGAGGAGTTGAGGAACCAGCCTCTAATCTAGATATTTCTCTTCCATTTTTGCAAGAGCCACACTTGGGAAGAGGATTCAATGTTGTGCAATCACACTGGATGCTAGTATGATCAAACTAGAAATCTGATCAACATCCAGGGGGTGCTACTGATTTGCAACAACAAGACCCGCGGCCAATGAGATGCCCACCACGTGGTACCTAGAGTGGTGGAGTGTGGGGGAAATTTTGGAAAATTTTCCAAATGACCAAAAAGGTGCAAAAATTTGAATTTTTGCCCGCCAACCCGATTTGGCCCTGTTTTGCCCTAAAACTTCAAATGGCCACCCAAAGTGAAGACTCAGACAAGCACGAGCCTTCCACATGTTCAAGAGCCCAGAAAGGTAGAAGTGGTCACTGAATTGACTAAGTATAGAAGGGCTAGTGGACAGAGCCACATGTCCGCCTCGCGCAACTCCAAAGGTTAAAACTCAAGGGGTAGACTCAAATGTGCATTGAGCCTCCACGTGTCTAGGGTTAGACTTATGGTCCCACCAAGTAAAAAAGGGACTTAGGAAAATACAAATTAAGGAACAAGCTAGTGGATGGGGCCACGTGTCTCTTTGGCACACTTTCAAGAGACATATCCAAAGGCAGTTCCCAAATGATCACCAACCTGCCACATGTCCCAGAGTTCAAGGAGCTAACGTTGGTCATTGAAAAGTACAAAAGTAAGTGAAGGCCTCCATGTGTCTCGACTACGCAACTTCAAAGGTAAAATCTAGGGGTAGTTTTCAAATGAGTGGGAGGCCCCCACGTGTCTTAGGTCAGACACAATGTCTCCACCAACAGGAAGGACTCAGGAAAAATACAAAGGAACATAGAGGAGCCCATTAAAGCTACTACATGTAAATCCAGCGCAATTTCAGAAGCAAAAGATAGGGGCTGAATCTTCAAGGTGAGCGAGGCTGCCACGTGGACCCGGTATGGACAGACTCTTTTAAATATTGCGCGCCCACGACTCTAATCTTCATATGGCCATATCTTTTAACTGGAAGCTCGGATTTGGGGAGGAGAAGACTTTTTGGAAAGATCTCAACATCGTCTACGTCATAGAAGCCTGAAAATTTAATTTTGATGAGGTTAGGTGGGTGAAAATGGGAAAACATATTTTAGGCCATTAATGCAGAATCCAATTGCTTTAGCTACTAGATCAGATTTGATATTATCCATTGTTCTTCCTTCTTCAAAACGATAGACAAATATAGGTAGGCAGACTCAACATATTTTGGGTGGATCCATAATGGGAATTAATGGTTGGTGGTTGAGATTTAAGATTGGGATTGAGTTTCTTTTATTTCCCTCTGATTTTCATCATCTATTTATTGTACCACTTCTCATTTGAGAAGGGGGGGACATTCTGGGATGTGGGGAAACTCTGTCAAGTTGTTTCCCAAATCCATTTGAGTTTTAAGCCTTCTCCTACACTTGGAGAGTGTATTTGTGCCTCTGAGCACCCATGTAATAGTCAGTGCACCTTATAGAGAAATAAAATCTTATTTTGTAGTGTCTTTTAACCCTTGACATTGTTTTGTTGTTTCTATGTGCCTCTCTATCGTGTGTTTGCTCCTTGTGTATGTATTTTGTATTTGTAGGTGTAAGATGTCGTGCTTCATGGAGTTTTAATGGCAGATTTGGATCTGGGTCTGTGTCACTTATGTCTAACCTCCCTCAATCCCCTTTTCCCTATTTCATTATCCCTCAATAGAGTATCTCGCCACTTCCTTTTCGTGTGTATCACCGCTTAGTGTAGGCTCTCTTTCCCTTTCTCTCTCTCCCTATCTCCTTGAGATGCAAGTTACTATCAGGACTAGCTGGCATTCTTCATTCACTAGGGAAAGCTTGTGGCAGGTAGATGAGGAAGCAGGAGTCTTGCTCTGGAGGATCTATCTCAAAATTGGCAAGTCCCACAGCTATGTATAGCCCTCCATGAGTCCAGTGTTGGGGAATCACAGGGAGACAACTTGTCCCTTTTTGAGCAGTTGAAAACCATTCAAGAGAGCTCCCAATGAGCAGTTAACTGCATTTTAATTTCAGATTTGTCTCTAAGGACTTGGGAGAGAATTCCAGTGGCAGATTCAGGCCAACAGTTAGAAGGTACTTTTCATTACATAGTTCACCTTAGAAGCATTTACAATTAATGATATTTCTATGTTAATTCAGTCCATGGGAGGTACAAGTATCCCCATTGCTTATAGCATTTGCCATTAGAGCTGAAAATTGTGGCTTGGAAAATCAAGCTAGCAAGACATAGAACATCCTAAGAGCCTCCAATGCCATTCATTTCCATGTTTAGTAGATTGCCAAAGTACTAGCCAAGTGCCTCAATTTAGCTGGCTATTCCCACTCCTAGAAGATAAGAATTCAAGTGAGAGACTTCCACTTCATCTTCTAGTGCCTCAAATTTGTTCAAAGAATGGGGAGTTAGAGGAGCAATTACAAAATCTAGGTAATGAGCTGGTTACACTCATTTCAAGTACAGTTTTGCATCAAGGTTACTTGCAGACCTGTCCTTGTTATCACCACGAATCACAGCACCCTTCTATGGTTTATACAAGTTCATATATTTAAACTCACGGTGTGATTGGATAACATGGGTACTATCTCCAAGTTGTGGGACTTGCTACTTGAGATAGACCTCCAGAGAAAGCTGGTTCTTGCTCCTAAACTACCTGCCACAATCTACTCTAATGCAGGGGAAACTAACTATTCTAATCTAAATTTCTAAGAGACTATGGAGAGAGAATGCATGAAATGAAAACCTACACTAAAGCGGTGATACACCAAAAAAGGAGGGTGTAAGAGTAGTCTTCAAATGCGTGAAATACAAAAGCAAAGTGCACACTAGAAGAGGTGATGACAGTTCTCCATAATCTAGCAAAACGCATTCACAACAATATTTCAAACATACACAATGATAATGGATCCCTGCATGAACATAATAATAGACACAATATTCTTGTAATCAAGGTTGAAGGGGCAAGAAGAATGCAAGAAAACACAGCAGGGGAAGATACATCCACAAACTTATATTTTATTGCTTCATGATATGCACAGTTCAATCTATTACAAGATAAGGGCCTGGATCACCATGCAAGGAGTCCACAACAAGGGCCTGTAACACATCAGCTTCACAAAGCAATTTTGGCAGAGCTTTGCTACAAAAAACTACCTCCTTTACAATGAGCCCAACACTCCAATTTATAGAAAAAGATGAGAAGAGAGAGAGAAGGGAAAAATGGAAATCCCAAAATCTATCCTTCAACCACTTGTAAGAGGCATTAAATGGAGTAAAATGATTATATATTACTTGCAAAAGGATCCCCATACTGTCCCAGGTGCTGCAGCAGAGAAAGAATGATGACCATGCCTCTTAATTGCACTCCCAACCACCAAATAAAACACTGTTATGAACCCAGCCACGTTTTCTAAAAAATATCGATCAATATCTCATCAAATCTGAATTTCTTGATTTCTATGTATTTGGGCTTGGAGCCATGATTCCAACGGTACTAATTTTGTGTCGATTTCGTTGAGAAATGCAAAAGTTATGGCCTTCTGAGTGCGGGCAGCTATTTTGGGTCTGGCAGGCGTTTTCTGTCATTTGACGGGAATGAGCATTAACTGACTGGAGCCGAATATGTTTATTTTATTTAAATATGTCCATTTTTAAAAATAATAAATCCTTGTGGTGTAGAGGACGTCGTTCGTGAAAGTCCAATTTTATGAAAATCAGAGCTCGGAGTCAAAAATTATGGCCGTTTGAAGTTTCACGGGTCAAACGTTGACTTTTCTTCTTTGCCTTCAGCCGTTTCGGCTTTTCGCGTCCCCCGCGTACTTTTGTCCCAGCTGTCCCCGCGGACTACCTGGGACACATTCTCCCACATCGGCCGATTCGGGCTTCCTTGTCCCTACTTGCAGATTTTCACCTTTTCTCGTCTCACGCGTCCCTCACGTACTTTTGTCCCGGCTGTCCTGGACAAAATATCTCCGAACTACCCGAAATGGACTGTCTTTCGGTAAATCAGCCGATTCGCGTCCCACGCGTACTTTTGTCCCAGCTGTCCCAAACCGTGAAAAAAAAAACTTGACGATTTTCCCTGCTTTCGGCCTGATTCAGATTTTCGCATCCCTCGACGTCCCAACTATCCCGTGGACCGCCTGGGACAAAAATGTCCGACTTAGCCGATTTTCTTTGTTTTTTTCGGCCCCAAGCTTGGTACGACGAACCTCAGTACGACCAGCATTGGTACGATCCGCACCCTTCAGACCCGAAATGCTTTAAAACAATCCTGCAACCTTATTTTTTGCATTTTTTCCATTTTTTCTAACTCGTTGGGATTTCTTCTTGGATGGGAGAGTTAGAGAGAAGCCGAGGGGCCCCCAAAAACATGATTTTGGGCCTTGAATCAATCTACTTGCTCGGGACTGAATGATTTGATGCATGTTATCAAAATTACCTTGAGGGGTGAATTTTGGATAACAGTAATATGTTTGAAGAATATAGTCAGAGCTGAATAGTGCTTAGGAAGGAAGTCGAGAAAAGAAGATCATGTTGTCAAGAAGTCCATTGGCACTACTTTATAGGACTAGTTGGATTCATTCAAGCATAACAAAGAGTTTGATCTTATGGCAGGTAAGCTAAAGAAGGAGAGCCTTCTGATGGAGGTCAATAACATCAAGTCATGCAAGTCAGAAAGCTATGAGAGATAGAATCCTAAGATAGTCATGCCTAATCACTACATATATGCTACAAGTCACACCTAGGCCATTCGGGGGTCCATGTGTTACTGCAGAAATCCAGGTATGTCTGACTACAGAGTCATTGTGATTCTCCTGATAGATTATATATTCAGGTACATAGTTCACCGAGAAGGATAATGTAAACATCAAATGAAAGCTTCTTCTTATTTTCCAGAGTTACAATTTATTGATAAATTTGCAAATAAAGTATATTTGTGGCTTGGAAAATCTACTAAAAGACATGGAACATTAAGAGATCTAATGGAGTCATTTCAAATTAGTAGATTGGAGGTGTTACAAATTCATCAAATTAGGTGGCTCTCTAGAGGAAAGGTCATGAGAGACTTGTTAATCTCATGTCGACTTTGTTGAAAGAATGGGAGTTAGAGGAGAAAAAAATGTATGATTTGGCAACAATATTTCAAGTACAATTTTGCATCCATTTACTTACAGATGTACTTATTGAGTTAATTAATCTGAATAAAAAAATTCAAGAGGATCATGTTGACATTACTTCCATTGGCACTACTTTATATGTTACAATTGACATGCTTCGCAGGAGATTTCATAGAGGCATATTTGGGGTAGGAATTGTATATTTATCATTTTTTAAGCATATCACAAGGAGGATCTCTTGAGTTTGCAGATGGAACATGTATGATACATGTACATGCACTAGGATATGAGAGCTTTCCTAAGTCACAAAGATCAGGGACACTAGATGATTGCATTGAATTGGGAAAGGCGTTTATAATTAAGGTGATTGATTCTCTTGATACAAGATTCATAGATTTGCTCTATATTTAGTGTTGCTAAATTTTTTAGACCTCGTAATTATTATGAGGAAACAAATGATAGAGATCGTTAAACAAAAATATGGTTAACATGTTTATGTGAAAAATTTAGTGTTGGAAACTCACCTATTGTAGACACTGATAAATGTTTGGGTGAGATGGATGAATTTTTTTGTACCATAAATAAATCATATCCAAAAAAACATATGAAGGCCGAGGATTTGCATTTCCTGGGTTTGTGTGCATAGTTTACATGGTAGGACCATCTTGTTGAGCTACTCGACGAGCCAAGTGTTGAGTCACTTGATTTACTTTAATGGTGGCTCTACATTGACTCTTTACCTACCACTTCTAACCCCCTACTGAGATATCAG
Source organism: Taxus chinensis (assembly GCA_019776745.2). Classification (NCBI taxonomy): domain Eukaryota; kingdom Viridiplantae; phylum Streptophyta; class Pinopsida; order Cupressales; family Taxaceae; genus Taxus; species Taxus chinensis. The sequence continues at coordinate 826,861,892 of CM034146.1, read as the reverse complement.
CGAGTTGGGTTCGCATACAACCTCCTATCCACCTACCGCATTGAGCTCGTCACCCCTCCAAAATGCACACCTTTTCAAATCTGATAAATCTGACTTGACCACTTTTCATTTGTTGATTCCACTCACACATCCCCATGATGACTTATGAAAACATTCTCCATACGTTGATCTGATCCACCTATTCGTTATTCACTCAGGAACCTCCCAAAACCACCTCACTGTAGGCAATAATCCCTGAGTTATTCCACATCACAACCAGTGACCACCTAAGTCTCTCCTCAACAACCCCACCACCCAACTGTGTGTTGACCAAGCTCCTTCTTAGCACAACTCCCAAACTACTATCCATTTCTAACATCATCCAATTCAGGGTTTTGGGTTTTCCTGATTCAGACTTTATCACACTATTCACCACTAAGTTGGGCTCAAGAGTTTCAAAATGTGGGACCTCTGAAGTTTGAAATTTTGGACTTCAGAGTTGGAAGTTTCAACTCGCCCTGCTAGTTACTATTCCACTTGCTCACTGGTAACTCATTTATGCTCGACTTATTTTTTATATCGATGTGGCCAATCAAAATGATGAGTCCCATATCTTTCACAACTTGGAACGTAAACTTGTATAGCATATTTTCCTATGAACTTGACTCTGAAATGAGATCACCATTAATATCACAAGCTCCTTTGCATTGTTTCATCCTTGGCTGACTTCCCTGGGCCCCAATGCACTTGCATCATTGTTTCATCCCACAAATTAACCCCAATCCATCTATGTCAAGCCCTTCCTACGAGCCCCAACAAATTCCCATGATAATATCAATCTTGGCCTTATGCTTGTTAACTTGGCTTGATGTCGAGCTCATTTCCCTATAAAGTTTTCATTTTTGTGAAGATATCACTTCTCCTTTTCCCTGCGATGCTCAATCTATGTGTTCATTCCTTCAAACTTAATGTCTAATCCTCAGAGCTCATCGAGCTCTCCAAACCTTTTGGCCACCATGACCTCATCATCCATGTCACTGAGTTCTTCATTCTTCCAACTCGAGCCGCTTGAATTAAACCCAACCTCCCTGCACTACTCAGACTACTCAATGAGCCTCCCTTGCAACTTGGTTCACCGAGTAGCTCACTGAGCTACTTGGTTCATCGAGTAGCTCAGTGAGCTACTCGGTGAGCTCTTCATTCACTTGACCCTGTAATGCACAACTCTAGCTCACCGAGCAGCTCAACAAGCTAAATTTTAGCTCGTAGCCTTCAAAGGCATGTTCTATAATATTTTCACCCTGAGCCCTCGTTTTTTGGGATTGTAGAATTTTATCGTGCTAATGGGCCCATAAAGATAGAGTATCATGGGTTTCGTGCTCGATGACCGAATCTGGAAATTTTTTCTTGTATGACCTGTTGTGGGCCCACCGAGGGCCCAATTTTCACCCTAAGAAAAATATGGGTTTTTCCAAGACCCAAAAGAGGAAAAAACCTCGATTGATTTCACCCTCCTAAAATACTTCCAAATGCTCCTAAAACCGCTGGATTTTGGTGTGAGGTCTTGTTCTGGTGCCTAGGTCTTGTTAGGTCCCCCATTGTCTATTTTTACCTAGGGGGAAAATGGATAGCAAGAATTGGCATGGGCTAGCTTCTCTTTTCCTTTTCATTTTATTTCTAAACAATAAAATATCTACCATTTGTTATTAGATCAAGAAATTTCTTATTTAATACATGTTCATTATAATTATAAGATCTTGGATAATCAAACAGATTCCTAACCTTAACATTAAATCACTGTATTAAATTGACTCATACCACTGTTAGTTGATCTTTAACATTATCATATTTAATTCAGCAAAAATAGTACATCAACAATATGGCCAAGTAATTCCTTTTTAATTAATTGTCATAAACACCTATAATTAAAAATAATAGTCAATGATTGCATTCTTAAAAGATTTAGACCTTATTTCATAATAATGGATTATCATCATCTTAACAATAGATTGCACTCTACTTTGTCATACACTCTAAAAAGCAAACAGCTAAGACTGGGCCCATTATCATTACATATTCTCAAGAATAAATTTTAGATAGTCATTAGCTTATACTACTATTCTTAAGGATTTGTACTGTTGATAATCCCTCATATTTTCCAACTTAAATAAACAGAAAGTCTATTAATACTTATTCTTATTATGCAAAACAAGCCATCCAAATCAAATCGGGTATTAAAGAAAAACCATCACACTAATATATTGCCTCTGCTAAACGGGACTCTCCATCCCATAGATGGTTTAATTCCTTCACTGTGTAAACAACACTAACATGCAACAGCTAATCATTCCACAATCATAACTATGCAAAAAAATTCAAATCTTTGGTTACTATATTTTTATTTGAATTGACTAGTTTGAGACTCCCAAATATTGGTCAAGAACCCATTATTCTCTAACAAGGACCTTATCGATCCACACAGTTTTAGCCTTAACTTGAGAAAGAATTGATAGAAACTAGCTCTCCTAAGATGATTGAATAGATGGAACAAGATGGGATTGACCTCGTAGGAAAATTCCCAACCCTCTCAAACAGATAACTAGGGTTTTATAAATACCTAGGATAAATGGCTCATTAATACGAGTTGATTTAAAACTTAGTCAACTCCAATTCATAGTCACAATTTCTACCCTAGCAACAGAGCTTAATGAACCTAAAGAAAATAATATGTTATAACAAGTGTAGTTATAATAGGTAAAACTATTCTGGGTTTTCCATAACTATGCTAGTCAACACCAAATAAATCCATAAATTCTATTATGAGTGATTCTCTACTCGCCCCGCTAGTTACTATTCACTTGCCTCGTGAAAATGTCTGATTCTCTGAAAACCTGAATTTTGGACTTCAGGATTCAGAGTTAATGATTGGATTTTGCCTAGCACAATTCACCCGGTGAGACATCCAAACTCTCTGAAATTATTTCCTCCAAAATTCTAAAAATGGTTTGTCATTTAACTGATTCGGCCTACTTACCGAGCCCCTTGACGTTGCAATGATTTTGTGTTCTATCATGTTGACTCATCCTGTTCACCTATCCAACCAACCTTCACCCAAATTTCTTGAGGATCTTCTCACCTCTTCGAATTACATGCCACTTCTCTGGCTTAGATTACATAGCTCAGTTAACCTATCCATTTCTTTCTGTGTTACATGTGGCTTGATCTCGAGTGCCATTGATGATACAATTTTGGGCCAAGTGTGACTCGATGGCATGAGTTGCTCAATGAATCTCTAATCTAGGTTCTTCGTCGCACCCCTTTTTTACTTCTCCCCCAACAAGCCATTCTATCACACTCAACTCGGCCTGACCCGAGTTACCCTTCATTCCTTGGCCAAGTTGGCCGCATCCACTAAGAGCCCTCATCCTTCTGGTCAGGCTGATGAGCCTCTACTACAACTAGTCACTCATCATGATGAGAAAATTTCCTCACCTTGAGTTTGACTCCACGTGGTCCTTCCATACATTCCCTGTGAACATTTAGCTATGTACCAAACCATCCATCTTTTCAATGGTTCATCATTCCTCCATTCGGCTCTGCACTGGCGATCTTAGTCGCTTTATGCTCGACATTTTTTATATCAACGCGGCCAATCAAAATGGCGAGTCCCATATCTTTTACAACTTGGCCCATAAGCTTGCATAGCATATTTTCCTATGAACCTAACTCTGAAACGAGCTCACCATTAATATCATGAGCTCACTTACATTTTTTCATCCTTGGCTGACTTCCCTAAGCCCCAATGCACTTGCATCGTTATGTCATCCCCCAAATCAACCTAAGCCATCTGTGTCAAGCCTTTCCTACGATCCCTAACAAATTCCCATAATACAATCAATCTTGGCCTTATGCTTGCAACTTGGCATGATGTCAAGCTCATTTCCCTATTAAATTTTAAAATTTATGAAGATATTACTTCTCCTTTTCCTATGATGCTCGATCTATGTGTTCATGCCTTCAAACTTCATGTCCAACCCTCAGAGCTCATCGATCTCTCCAAACCTTTTGGCCACCATGACCTCATCATCCATGTCATCGAGTTCTTCATTCTTCCAACTCGAACCACTCAAATTAAACCCGACCTCCTGCACTGCTCAGATTACTCGATGAGCCTCCCTTACAACTTGGCTCACATAGTAGCTCACCAAGCTACTCGGTGAGCTCTTCATTCACTTGACCCTGAAATGCACAAACCTAGCTCACCGAGTAGCTTAGCAGGCTAAATTTTAGCTCGGTGCCTTCAAAGGCATGTTCTGTAATCTTTTCAGCCTAAGCCCTCGTTTTTTGGGATTGTAGAATTTTATCGTGCTAATGGGCACATAAAGACTGAGTATCATGGGTTTCATGCTAGATGACCGAATCTGTCCATTTTTTCTTGTCTGACCTATCTTGGGCCCGTAAAGGGCCCAATTTTCACCCTAAGAAAAATAAGGGTTTTTCCAAGACCCAAGACAGGAAAAAAACCTCGATTGATTCCACCCTCCCGAAATGCTTCCAAATGCTTCTGAAACCGTTGATTTTGGTGTGAGGTCTTATTTTGATGCCTAGGTATTGTTAGGTCCCCATTGTCTATTTTTCCCAGGGGGTAAAATGGATAGCAAGAACTAGCATGGGCTAGCTTCTCTTTTTCTTGTCATTTTATTTCAAAACAATAAAATATCTACTATTTGTTATTAGATTAAGAAATTTCTTATTTAATAAATGTTCACTATAATTATAAGATCTTGGATAATCAAACAGATTCCTAACCTTAACATTAAATCACTGTTTTAAATTGACCCATACCACTGTTAGTTGATATTTAACTTTATCATATTTAATTTAGCAAAAATAGTACATCAACAATATGGCCAAGTAATTCCTTTTTTATTAATGTCACAGACACCTATAATTAAAAATAATAGTCAGTGATTGCATTCTTAAAATATTTAGACCTTATTTCATAATAATGGATTATCATCATCTTAACAACAGATTGCACTCTACTTTGTCATACACTCTAAAAAGCAAACAGCTAAGACTGGGCCATTATCATTACATATGCTCAAGAATAAATTTTAGATAGTCATTAGCTTATACTACAATTCTTAAGGATTTGCACTATTAATAATCCTCATATTTTCCAACTTAAATAAACAGAAAGTCTATTAATACTTATTCTTATTATGCAAAACAAGCCATCCAAATCAAATCGAGTATTAAAGCAAACCATCACACTAATATATTGCCTCTGCTAAATGGGATTCTCCATCCCGTAGATGGTTTAATTCCTTCACTGTGTAACAACACTAACATACAACAGCTAATCATTCCACAATCATAATTGTGTGACAAAATTCAAATATTTGGTTATTGTATTTCATTCGAATTGACTAGTTTGAGACTCCAAATATTGGTCAAGAACCCATTATTCTCTAACAAGGACCTTATCAATCCACACAATTTTATCCTTAACTTGAGAAATAATTGATAGAAACTGGCTCTCCTAAGATGATTGAATAGATGGAACAAGATGGGATTGACCTTGAAGGAAAATGCCCAACCCTCTCAAACAGATAACTAGGGTTTTATAAATACCCAGGTTAAATGGCTCGTTAATATGAGTAAATTTAGAACTCAATCGACTCTAACTCACAGTCACAGCTTCTACCCTAGCAACAGAGTTTAATGAACCTAAAGCAAATAATATGTTATAACAAACTCGGTTAGAACAGGTAAAACTATTCTAGGTTCTCCATAATTATACTAGTCAACACCAAATCAATCCAACAATTCTGTTATGAGCTCAAGGTCTCATTCTCAAGCTAAGTATAGTGGGATCAAACCCACATCATGGCTTTGAGATCAAACAACTCTCTTAATGTTTAACCCTTGAGTTTGGTCCAAGTTTTTAAGGTTAACGAAAGCATGTATAGGCCCGAGATGGCCAATAAAATGAAAATCATGAAAACCCAAACACCTAAAGGCTCATATTAATAAAAAGAAACAAACCCAAGTTGTTTATCATCCTCCTTACAACCATGCATAACTACACATAATGCTAATAATAAAATTCCCAGATCACAAATCTATAAATTGCAAAAACTAGGAAACATGTACACTCAAGCATTCATCCAATAACACTCAATAGGTATTTCATTTCTTGTAAATGAAATAATGATGAGAAGGTAAGTATCCCACTCCTTCAGACTGGTAATTTTCCAGTGAATTTTCTCTTCTTCTTTACGTCAAATCGAACCAAAAATCATTCGCTAATAAAATAGGGTGAAACTTTCATTCTTTATCCGATATATATATATATATATCCATCCTCATTGAAGTCACAACTTCCCATTTCCACCCTTAATAATCCACATGCAGAGTTTGGGATCCTATTCTTGCATGGATCTTTTGGCGGAGTTCAACCAACTAGAAAGACCAAAATGAAAAACTCCACATTGCATGCACATGCGGTAGCTTCTCCAAGAAGATTCATCGTTTCCTAGGTAGTTGAATGCTTATTAAATACATTCAATAAAATAGTACCACGTTATGATTCTATTAAATTCTCAGTAATTTCCCTCCCCATATGGTGGTGGACGAACAATTGAACCTAAATTTAAACAATTACCATCACCAAAGCTTGCATGATAGTAACCTCCAATAAACCATTCACCAATTTAAACCTTTATGCATACAATGGGTCAACTAATCTGATGCCTCAATGATTACATAGTGGAATCCAAACTGATTTTGGTCGAATATTTGATTATCAAACAACCCTTTTTCATTCGTTCGGGGTCTTTTTGATGATCAACTTAAACCTTATAAATTGATTTTAATGATTTTTTGGTTTACTATGGATAGTCACAAAATAAAATAATGATAAACTCATAATAATTCCCTCCCTAAGGAGTGTGGTTTAATACCACCAGAACGAGTAACATTACTACGCCCTTCATTATGCCCTTAGACCATTCAGAAAAATGAAACAATTATAAATAGTCTGCTATATAGTCCAGTCAAAGATCATAATAGCAATCAACCCCATACGTGTCAACCATGTGGTCTTAGACTAATGATCAGTATCATCATCACATATAATAATAAGTTTTTTATCCAAATAATTAATGTTACCTTGTTGATTTCATATAGCATTACCGACACAGTACTGAAGACCCTCTTATGCACTATGATCCATAACTGACAAAATCAACACCATGCATTATTAAGACATATATATATATATATATATATATATATATATATATATTATATATATTATATATATATATATATATATTCCAATCAATATTCCTTTGTAATGAATATTACAATCCCAACATGAGGCATATTTATCAATATTGGGTAAACATATTTAGTAGTAAGAAAGTAAAATCATCCAAAAACAAATTTACTATTCATTTGTGAACCATCAATAAGATAAGTAATCCCCTAGCTAGGTACAGCAACCAAACCACACACATATATTATGGACCAATGCTCACAAAAAATTAAAATAACCTCATTCAATAAAAACAAAGCAAGAAAAGTTGTAAAATGTTAAATAATTTACGAACACCGGTTGACAAGCAATGTTGCGCAGTTGTGCATGCGACTACGTGTAAGTGTGTATATCCTTTTCAGGATATACACACACATGTGTAGCTAAATACTCATCTATGCAATAGTGTATGTACCATTTCCCTCATAAAAAAATCTGCATTTTACGACTTATCTTTCCTCTGACATAGAATGGATTTGCGGGATGTGACAAGTTGTATCGGCCATGAGTTTTTGGGATGATCTGATGCCAATGATATGAAGAAGTGTAGGGAGAAAATTTTGGTGTTATCCTCCAACCTTTAACTACTTCCCACAATGTAAAACACCACTATAGATGTTGTGTAAAATTTGAACAATTCGATCCAACGTGAAACTGTGTAACACATGCATGCCAAATGCTAAGGAATGTGTGCCCTATAAAATCCGTTGTGTGGATTTCTGTAGATTGTCCTAAACTGCAAAATAATATATAAGTTCCCCCTGGTCACAAGCATTCAGGAAGGGTCAGGGGTGCCTAGGTGCTATTATCGTAGACTGGGCACTAGTGTATGTGTTGTGCTAAGGACCCAAGTTTGATTTTGAGCCCTGCCTGATACTGAAAATTATGTTGTACTAGTATTGTTATATACTAAATTGTGATTGTATGATGTGGTATGGGGTCACTGATTCACCCAAATGATGCCCCCCCCCTTGGTTGGGGTGCATGTGATGTCTTTGAAGGAGTATGCAACCCAAAGGAGGACCGACTGTTGTTCTAAAAATGTGCCCTATAGGAGGAATGGAATGTGATTAGTAAAAACCAAGGAACATGCAAACAAAGTGGCTAGGAGACAAGTGTTAGTACAAGAAAAAAAAAACATGCATATATAAGATAGATTGTATGCTAAGTAGGCAATATGTAAGCTATAACGGCCACAAAAATGACATTATAGGAACATATTAAAAACCTTAAACACTTAACCCGAAAGTTGTGGAATTTTTTTTTAAGTTAAAAGGTTGCAAGGGTGTTAACCCCTAGGGTACATTAAATTAATTTACAACAATAAACTCTACTTTAAAACGGATGGACTAGGCTAAAGTTAAATGGTTAAATATTCTTAATTTATTTCTAAGGTCAAATAATTGACACTTAACTAGGAAGGTGCCATAATTTAATTTACTTGGTTAAATGTGTTTCTCTCTCCTTACTTACTATTCAAACCCAAAATAAATTAACCTTATACTTAGTTATTTTAGTTTCATTATCGTAATAGCTTTAATGTCAATTTCATTAATTTCCTAAAACATACTAGAACTATATAGTGACATTGCACCCCAAGTATTTAAATGGCCCCATTCACCTATCTACACATATCTTTAATGTATATTTAAAACATCTATAATGTTCATTCCTACCAAACAATTGTAGGGTTGATCCTCAACCCTTGGATTAGTTCACTTGTGGCCACTAGATCCCAGGGTTCCAAAATAACCCTAAGAATCATTATGCATTCTTATTAAATCCTTTTCCTACCCTATTCTCCTCATTTGTTCACATTGTTTTTGTTTAATTTGCAGGTTGGAGAAATGGAAGCCATGGGAGCAAGGAAGGAAGAAACTATGGAGGAATTGTCAAAATCAAGCTTATTTTAGTCTAGGTGGAAGATTTATCACTTCTAAATTCTTTCCTTCCAAGATTGAAGGGGGTTTCCACTCCAAATCTGAAGTTACTCCAAATTTATTTGTATTTTGAGTTCTTTATTTGGGAAAAACCCTACTCCCCATTAATATATGCAAGAATGATTACTTTTAATTTACCATTTGAATATTTATTTGCTTTAAACAATGAGATTTAGCCATTATTTGTTTGTTGGAAGTTTCCTTGTAATTTTTGAAAACTTAAAATTTTGTTTAACCAAGTTAAAATTTGCACAGGCATGGATTTACCTTTTCCATAGTCAATAACAGAACCACTGCCCAAAGTAGGCCGGTGATCTTGGGACCACCACCCCACCTGGGTGATGATTCATGAACCGTTGCCATGCCTGAGCAGTGATTCTGAGAAAGCAACCTTGACTGAGTGGTGGTTACGAGACCGCTGCTCTACACAAGGCGGTGGTCCTGTTTCTTAAAAATAGAACCTTCATTTCCAATATTTCTCAAAAAAAAGTCACTAGAGTGTTCTAAGATTCATTCTGAACTTGAATTTATGTGCCTAAAGTTTCCATTTGAGAGATTTAAATTCATCTACTCATTTCGTAGTAAAATTTACTCAATCTAAACATTTCCCATTTCAATAATAACAACTACGAGAATCATTTTCATTTTGTACAAAAAACTTTCTAGCAATAATGCAAGAAATGAACAAGATAGTCTAACTTCTTCATTTATATGCCTTTCAAATAACACAATGGAATGTAATATTTCTTCATGCAATATTTCTAACATTCCACAAGAGAGTTTCAACAATATTTTCAATAATTTATTTATAACAAAGGTAACACACTTTTGTGGGAAATAAATCAACTTCTATGAAATAAGATATTTCCCTTATAAACTTCTTTTCTATTTCAACAAAGATAGCTTTACAAACACCAATCTTTCTTTCCTTTTTTCAACATACAATACCACTTTAACATTTAGTAATGAATACAACTTTCAAATAAAACTCTAACACATGATTTCCATTTTGATTCTTTTCTTTCCATACTAAAATTTAAAGAGAAGGGAAAGTTTACAAATCTTCAATGAGCTTCCTTCAAATAATATTAAAACTTACAATACAACATTTATTTTCAACAAATACAATATTACAAGTCTTCCACCTTGAGTGGGAATAACAAGAAGATTTTCTCATAAGGAAAGATTTCTTTTGGACACCAACCAATGCTTCAAGTTTCACATCACCAACAAGAGCTCCACCATGCTTCATTTTATCAACAACAAAAAAGAGGGTAGAGGCAACACTCTCCACCCAACCAATAATCTAATGAGGAGAAAAAGTTATCCTCCTCATTGGCCCCCGAGCCCCAACCATATTGCAATGAAAAATGGATCCTGCTCATGGAAACAAAACAAGCTTCCACATCACAATACAAGGATTTCACAACCATTCCAAAAACACAAACAACTCAAACTACAACCACAATAAGACCTAAAAAAATATACAATTTTTCAAAATGTAAAAGCCAAAGGAGCAAGATCCATGGGGAGGTCACTTATGTCTCCCATTGGGAAATAGGTTCCCACCTTAAAGCCCTCCAATAAACATATCAAAATCCCTACACAACTCTTATGCCTCCCTCAAGACCCTCTTATGCCTCCCACATACTCTTATGCCTCCCTGCAATCTCTTATGTCTCCCTCATAAAAACAATCAAGTAAAAAAATGCAAGCATTTCTTGTCCAAGATGGGGCACCCAACCCAACTCCCTCCAAAACATGAAATAAACTCTTATACCTCCCTACATGTAATATCCCTATAGTCCCCTCCTACACCACACTTAGGAAATCTACCCAAGTACTCAACAAGCATACCAAAACACACAAAAAACATACACATATACACAATATAAAAGAAAGCACTTAACAAGAGTGTAGCTCCTACCTTTCCATGGTAGATCTTGATCCAAGAGTCACACACCAAAATTCTTCAATCCCAAACAATCACCAAAAATCTCCAACAAATCCACAAGCACTCCAAAATCCTCCCACTCCTAAAATGCAAGAGCACAAAAGAAAATAACTAAACCCCCAAACAAGCAAAAGAACTTGAATAAATAGAAAAGGGAGAGAGGAGGGTGAGGTGGCTCCATGTATGATGCCACATCATTCATCCTCATCTCCACCTCACAATTCAAACCTAAACCCTAATGCACAATAAATTGGTGGGTGAGAGAAATGACAAATTACTTGCACACACAAACCAAGACCACACCCCCTAAGGATAAAATTTAAAACCCATGTAAGAAAAGTGAAATTAATGTCACTTTTTGACTTACAAAACACATAATGGGGTCTATTTTTGACCCCCCAATCCAAAGTTAGGGTTGGTATAGTATTTTAAGAGGTGTGGGACAACTTTAACTTGTCCCACAAGCCTCCAAAATTGGCCCTTAAGGCAAAATCCGAATTTGCATGGAGGGGTAGAGTGTACAACACTCAAGATCACAAGCACTCAACTTACAACACATGACCCAAGGAGTCATCAAATCTAATAAATTATTTCTTTTGTCTCATCCCTAATTAGTTTAGGAAATGATTAATTAACTAAATTAAGACACAATTTAAATAAATAATACAAGGAAATTACATCACTATAAATCTCATACTAAAATTAAATAAAGGAAAATAAATAAAAGAACAACACACAAACCCCTTGGTCAATATTAGAGGTGATCCCTCCCATGGGGACACCCTAACAACAATTCAAACACACAGACACAACAAATACATGTTGCCATGGTGACCCTTGTTGAATTCATATAGCATTCCAATGTGGTTGATCTCCAATCCCCCCGTTGTTTGTTGTGATAATGTTTATCTACAAAACACATAATACCTCCTTCGGCCTCATGGCTGCATCAAAACATCCAAGATAAAATATGCAATATAAATCCACAATCATCTACATACGAATCAAATCATCATTTAAGAAATTAATGTTATCATTTACAACTTCTAACAACATCTTGATTCTACATTTCATCAATATCAATAGGATCACAAAATTATTTCAATTGTTAAGGTCTCCTCAATATGACAAAAATATCGCATGTTAGAAATATATAACCCTGTCAATAGCATATCATCATCAATATAAAATGTCTCTAATAATCCACACACACATACTATGAATCGAATCCAACAATAGTATCGGTATCTCTAACATCTAACATCATGCTAAGTCAAAATAATACAAAATGTCCATAAGTATAGTCAGCAGTATCGAAATCAATAGTAATAAGTGTCAAAGGGAAGTGGGCACTACATAAGATAAGACACAATAATATAATGTAAACACGCTAGAAGACAATGTAGACCATGAAAAGAGGGTTGCAAACATGGTACAACTCTCATGATGTTGCAATAAAATCAAGGCCAAGTAGGCACGAAAGAAGACAAGTGTGCACACAAGACAAATGGAAAAGCCCACAAATAGTGGCAAATAATGACAAGCAAGAACAAGTAATGTAACAGATGACTATGGAGGAAAATAGACTTGCGAAAAAACTTTTACACATGAAGAACCCGTTAGCATGTTAGAAAGATAAAAAGTATGTCGAAGAGTGTATAATCCAATAAAGTAGTGTGGTATGAAACAATGGCATGTGTAGTGTCTGAAATTGGATGCCCATAGGAACCGTTGTGGGACTGGTAATAGGTATTGTGCCAAAAATCCATTTTACGCGTAATATTTTTGTATAATTTACGATCAAAACTAAAAAGGAAAGTGAACGTGCATGAGTGTATGATAAATATAATGACATACAAGATATATATCTAGCATGTACGTAGTAAATTGTACTTGTAAAATCATAAGTAAGTAAATGTAACCAATATACGCAGTATGTTGTTGATGAGATGGAATGGAATGCAATGTGAATGATAAGAGCCACATGCCCCCCAAGTGGATGTGTATATATGAGATGAGGTTCATTTATTTATTCCCCCTCAACAGTTAAGAATGAACTGTAAATGAAAGTACGTCATTAGGAAATGGTCTGGATTTGTGTACTAAAAATATGTGATTGTCAGAGTGCAAAGTGTAGAGTGTAAATGTGTGAGTGAATGAGTGAATGAGTGATTTGATTAAATGTGTGAGTGGGATGAGGTCCATTTAATATAGATACCCTTAGTAGTCGAGTATGGACTGTGGAACTAGAGTGTGTCATAGAGTAGTGAGTGCAGCATGTAGTAGTAGAAGTGAGAAAGATACATTGTGAATGTGTTGAGTAAATAAGACGTAAAGTGTGTAGTGGAGGCTACAAGAAAAGATTTCATAGGTGTATAATGTCTGATGTGAATTATGTATTTTTTGATGTCAAGTTTATAATACGTAGTGTGTGAGGTTCATGTGTATAATATGCCCACAATAGTCAAGTGTGAACCAAAGCACAAGAGAGCATCATCGAGAAATGACGATACTAGAGTGTGTCAAGATGCATATGTCGTATGTAGAAGTATAGATGTGAAGTGATGTGAACAAAAGACATGTGTTGATTCTAAGGGAGGGAGAAATAGGTGTGATTCCCCCTAAGTGTGTGATAGTGAATGTTTTATCCGATAAAAGTGAAAGAGGAGGGTCCTCCACCCGATGTTTATGTAGATAAAGGTGGGTGATCATAATCTAAGAGTGGTGGTATATGATATATATGTTTTTTGGTTGAATGAATTCTATATGCATGTGACTGATGAGTATACGATGGGAACCATTTTGTAATAAAGTGTGGAGGTGATGGAGACCTATGTGAAGCATAATGCGGAGATGATGGACACCTATGTGAAGCAAAGCGTGGAGGTGATGGACACCTAAATGGATTAGAGTGTAGAGGTTATGGACACATATGTGGAGTGAAACAAGGTGGTGAAGTATGTCGATATGGAGTTTTCCTAGTGATGGAACTAGATAGATGTAATGGACTAGTACATCGATGAGACCATGTAGGTTGAGCGTGAATAGGTGAGCTAGGAGAAGATTGTGATTTTGGTTTAATGGGTCGTGGGGAATTAGATTGTCTAGGTGATGCACTGGAAACCTCAAAAATAGGTTACGATCATGGATTATATGGAAGCACAACATTGATAGAGATTAATTTATTTTTATGAATGAACTTCATGTGTAATTGATTCATGGAGATGATAGACTAAGACCTGCGGATCCAATTGAGACCTAAGAGCATGTCACACCCTTTGATTATTTGTGCTATAAGAAAGGGCACAAGCATGGTGAGAGGACCGATAGTAACTTGAAGCTTGAAAACCCCATATAAGTTAGGAATTGGATATGTAATTTGCGAGATTGGATAGCCAATAACAACAAGAAGTGGAATAGAACATGTGTCGATATGCCATGATGGATCAACTTTATTATCATTGATAAATATGGATCCTATAGAAGCTATAATTTACAAGTGATCAAAAGAGAATGTAGCATGATAATCATGATCAGAGAAATAAATGACAAGTGGAGAAATGTCATCATGAGAAACTAGGAAATCAATAGCCCTCGATGCATTAGGGGGTACAATGTGATATATATGATTATCTGAGGAATCAACCATTTTATTGTAATGTTTTGGAAGCGGATTATTGAATATTTTGATCTTATGATTTTAATTTACTAGTGCAGAGGCCGTAGGCTCTGAAAGCTCAATTTTTTATCATAAATAAGATCTTGGATGATAGTGTGAAGTTTGAAACACCTATCTATAGAATGTCTGACACATTGATGATAGTCGCATCAAAAGTTCCCATTGTAATTTTAAACTTTAGGAAAAAATGGATCCAAGTTGAGTGGAGGAGGTAATGTAATAAGATTGCTCTCAAGAAGTTGTTATAATATAAGATGCAGAGCAATAGTTAATTTTGTATATGTATGCTTATGCGGTTTCCATTGGAGTTCTTTGGGGTTAGAAATTACATTGACATTAACCTTAGATTTAGTAGGTTTCATAGTTAGTTTAAAAGTTTATTTACTTTGAACTCATGTAGAGGATGAAGCTTTCTCCTGATACTAAAAATTTCCCATAGATAAGAGTTTAGTTTCACGTAGCTTGAGAGTGTGACATAGTTGACCAAATGATAGAGATATTTCAAATATAACACTTTCCTAAAGAGGTGACAATAAAATTTGAATGAATAAGTATTGAATTTCAGAGTCCACAAGCATATTAGACATCTTAGCTAGGTTGTTCTTGTATCGTACTACATATTCTGCTAAATTCTCATTAGATCCTTGTTTAAGTTTTGTAATTTGAGCATATGAGATCTTAAAGCCAATATTTATATAGAAATGAGTGATAAAAGCATCAAATAGATGCATGAAATATGTTACCAATTGGATAGGTAAATCTTAAAACCAACGCATCACATAATCATGAAGACTACGAGGGAAGAGTTTAGCTAAGAGAATATGATCATCCACAAAATCTAGACATGTCACATGAAATTCTCAGAGGTGGTCTTATGGGTCACCATTCCCATTGCAAATGGGAATCTTGAGGGTGATGAAACTAGGAGGAAGCGAGTAGGTGTAGATGGAGGGTGTGAATGGAGTGTGCAATAATAAAGTATAATCCTAAAATGGATCATACACATGAGAGGTATCTTGTTGTAATTGATGAATTTTTTATCCTAAATATTGAGTGTCCATGGAGGAAACTTACTGCGTGTGAGAAACAAGAAGTGGAGTGAAGTGGTTAGTGGGAGTAGGGATAGAAACGGGCATGGTAGAAATGGGAAGAAGAGTAGAAGAAGGCGGTTGAGTAGCAATGGAGGTGGTAATAGCGGGGGAAGAATTAAGGTGTGTGAGGTTGGTGGATTCCTCATTAGAAGTAAATAATATAAATTCTAAGTCATGCAGATCCTTAGTGATATGATCATTAAGGTATTTAAGGTGGGCTTCATTGAATTCACCATAATATTGAACCATAGTTATATGAGGATAATATTCCTAAGGAGAAGGTGGTCGAGTGACATGTTCACAAAAATGATTAAGCTAAATATGAATTTTATGCCTAATTTGATTGATATTGTAGCAGTAAATAGATTAAAAATTAAGTATAGAAATTAAGCTAAGCAAGGAAGCATAAAACCCTAAGTGCAAAGAAGAGGTAAAATGACTTAGTTGTTTTGCAATTGTTCTTAGACTGTGTTAAATATATTACCATATGAATAGAGAGGGATCAGCATTACACAAAGCCTCAGAAAAGTATGTGAGTTGACGATCTTCCTAGAATGGGGCACTTGGAGAGGGAGAGAGGTGCCCTAGGCCTGTTTCTAGACACGTGTCTGCCAAAATACTTAGAAAACTAGCTCTGAGTACTTACGAGGTATTCATTGTTATTTTCCTTTGGTCACTATTATATCGCACAATTATTTCTGAAGTTGCTGGAAACTTGCAATGAAATAATGACCTAAAAATCGTCAAAGAGACATCGAATCCTAAGAAAAAATATGTAAAATGATGGGTTAGACTATCCTCAGCTATCACAATGTTTATCTTACAACTGAGTGTTGCACTACATCTCAAACCCAATGTAGTTTTGTGTGTGTATGGAATCTTGCCCTAGGTGGATCTTGTGTGTGCCACACTTGATAATGAACATGTAAGCTAGACGTAAAGAAATATAGTATATGTGTACATATAATAAAATGAATTTCCCTCCCATGAATTGTGTATGCAAAATAACCAGCCCTTATATCCCTTCAATGTTGTTAGATGGATGCAATGGAGATCTTAAATGCTTGATGGATGCAACCTTAGGTGGTGATAGCTAATGCTTAGTGCTTGGTCCTTTATTATGATCACATACCTTTATATTTATATGATTCCCTTGCTTGAATTTCATAATTAACCCTAAAAATGCTAACTACCAAGAACATAAGATGATCAAATGGCTAGAAAAGACCCAAAATATATGAACAAAGTATATTAAGGTTGTTGGAGATATTCTATGTTGTAGTGTGAACATTAGGATATCATTGTTAATATGATATAATATTATCATGGATAATATTAATGTAAATGTAATATTACATATAGTAAATAGTATTTACTATATGGTAATTAATAAGTTAGTGTGTTAGATAATAGAACAATGGGATATTGTTTTATTATCAATATTATTAATGTTGTTGAAACTATCCGGGTAGATTGGTTTCATGTTCAAACAAAGCTTGTTGAGAAAAGTTGCACATGAAGACAAAGAGATTATTAGGAGGGTTGTTACTATACAGTTCCTATATAATGGAGTGCATAGGTATGGGCACATTGTAAGAGTTAGAGTTAATGTGATGTAGAAGAATGGATTGTAATAAACTGTGTGAATTACAATACTGCACTATATTTTGTGTTTAATATATGCTTGTGTAATATCAATGGTGTGTGATATATCAGTGTAGTAGATAAGAGAAGAAAATGAAGCTATTATTCACTCCCAAACTAGGATTCCGTAATAGAGGTCAAGGGCACCTAGAGGGGACAAGGGTACCTAGCATTGGTGTCCAGGATGATAAATTTCGTTGTATAAAAAGATAGACTAAGAAATTACGGGTGCAAGACCAACAGTGACAATAGAAAGAAAAGAAAGGTGGTCAAATACATGGGTTAATTAGTACTTTTCTTAATTAGGAATCATATGAATAGTAGTATGTAAATTAGGACTAGATAATTACCCAAAGTGTGTGATTTTTTGTCTATGCCTATTACTTCATACGTGCTTAGAGTTGAAAATGTTTTCAAAACTATGAAAGGATTGAGTGAATATGTGAAGGAAAAGGTTGTTGTTCAAAAGGTTTTGAGATCTCTAATTCCAAAATTTGATTACAAAGTGTTTGTTATTAAAGAAGGTAAGGATTTGAATTTCTTGACAATGGATTATCTATATGGCACCTTGACTTCATATGAGATGAGAATTCAAAGTGATAAACATGTCAAGAAGGAGATAGATTTCAAGGCTGAAAAGAAGACAAAGGTAAAGAAGACTAAGGATGAGGATGTTTCTAATGAGATGGATGATGTTGATTTTTATGATGAAGAACTCTTTGCAATGTTTTCTATAAGATTGAAGGTTGGTTCTAGAAAATATAAAGGTAATCTTCCTTTTAAATATTTTAATTATGGTGAAATAGGCCATTTTTCTATCAAATGTCCCTATAAGAACAAGAATGAATATCATGATGAGCATGGGCATAAATAATTCTATGTCAAGAAGTCTAACAAGTTTGACAAAGGTAAAAAAGGATTTCAAGAATTTTTATTATAAGAGGAAGAACAAGAAGATCTTGTATACAAAAGAAGAGTGTTATTAATCTAAGGATAGAAGCATTGATGATGAAGTATCTGATTCAGAATTTGAATCAAAACATGAAGAGTTTTTTGATGAGGTTATATTCATGATTGAAGATGTTATGAGATCTATAAGTGACAATTCAACATTGTTTGGTAACAACATGAAATTTGATGATGAAGAAGAAGAAGATGTTTATGAGACTTAATTGAAATGTGTTCAAGCTGAGCTAAAGCATGCTGAGAGGAATCTCAATAATCTAAAGACTAGGGTCAAATAATATGAAATAAAAATTCGACAGCTTGAAGAGAAACATTGGGTTGTAACTGAAAAGCTAAATGAGACATTCAAAATTATATAAATTCAAATGAGTACCATGACTTTAAACTTGTAATAAAAGGAAGAATAAGTGAGTCTTATTAAAGGATAAGTTTTTGATTCTATCAATAAGAAAAAATAATTTCATAAGTTTGAAAAAAACTCTAAGACTCTTGATGACATCTTGAGCAATTAGAAATCAGTAGGTGAAAAAACAAGTTTGGGATTAAAGGATGACTTCAAGGACAAATAGATGAAGAAAGAATATAGTGTCTCAAGAAAATATGATGAAGGAACAAGTACCAAGGAAGGAAATAAATATAAATCCTCCAGAGACAATGTGAAGGAAAATTCAATTAGGCAACCAGATGCTCCAATGTAAGGATGGTCATTTAATGGTTATTGTTTTTACTTGCAATGGTTTTGGACATAGGCCTAAAGAGTGTAGGAGGATTTCTAGAAATGACCATACTTCGAGGGATAGTAGGAGTGAGGAAGAAAACAATATGGTGTGCTACAATTTTCATGAGAGATTCCATACTACTAGGGATTGTTTTAGTGAATCTTCAAGTTAGAATTAGGGTATTGAAGGCTACAAATGTAATATTTCATTTGTAGGCTTTAACTGTAATAAATTTGGTCATGTTGTAAGAGATTATTATGTGTCTACAAGGAAAATTAAGGGACTTCAACGCCCTAGGATGTAAGAAAGGAGGAAAACAAGGTCTTGGGAGCCAAGAGTGAACAATAATGTACTACCAAGGGCTAGTGTAAATGAAAATTAAGGGTATGTCTCAGATTACATATCAGAAGCAAGTGGATGGAAGTGAATTTCAGGTGTCTAAAAGGGCTTGGGGCCTCTTCAAGTCTTTCTTCTAGATCTATCATGATGAAATATGCCTCTACTAGGCTTCTTAGAGCTATAATGATCCATATGAAGCATTGAGAAGAGAAGGATTTGGTTGATTGAAGTATGCTACTATATGAGGTATGTAATGTAGTCAAAGTGTGCCAACAAGGATGTCAAAGTATATTTTTTTAATGTTCAAGCATTGAAATTCTATGATTGTGGTTAGGAATCCTTATTAAGGTTATTCAATCACGTATTTGGGTCTAAATTCATCATTGTGAGGAGCATTGATGATTGAAGTCTGTTAAATTCAAGGTGTGTTTAAGATGTCCATTTGAGAATTCAATGTTACACAAGGGTTCTGATCTGAGTAAGAATTTATCAAAGGTGCGTGACGTATTACTTTGAGTGTTTGTCAAGAGATGTCTCAAAAGTATAGAAATAATTTTTCCTATCATGGTCTAAGTATAAAGTCTTGTCAATTATTCAAGAGTTCTATCTTATCCATCTTATCGAATAGGCATGTTGTGTCCTAGTAGTATCAAGAAAATTCTATCATGTCATGGTTTAACACTAGCAGGTAACCTTCATGGATCTGTTATAAGGTTTCATGTAAGAAAAATATTTCTCTGGTTTATAAAGTCTAAAAATGTGTTCTAGACCTCAAATAGGTCTGGTTGAATCCTTTAGATCATGAAAAGTTGAGAGTGCATTAGGAGTAAAGTTTCTGAGTTGACAAGATAGTGAATGAAGAATACAACATTGGAAATGAGGCTTGAAAGGATATATCAGATTGAGGAATGATGTTATAACATTTGAAAATCATGATGTCAAGGAATGCATTTCATATGTTTGAAATATTTAACATGTTCTTGATGAAATTCAGATGTGCAAAGTGAACAAGAAGGTCAGTCTTATGAAAGGTAGGTCATTAATTATTTATAATGACTTAAATGGATATCCATGACACAGTGAAATAGTGCATATTGAGGTATGATCTTGTGTTAATTGTGCCTACATGGTGACTCTTTGACCCTTGGTTCAAGATTAAATTGGTTTGAGTATTTTTTTTCATCAAATAGATGGTTTAAATCATGAATGGTGGAATATAAGGTCAAAAAGGAGGTTTACGATGCATATCAGAGTTTGTTAAAGATCAAAGGATAGTTTGTCAAGTGCTATACCGGTGCAAAATCTTAGCTTAGAAACCTTAATTAATTATATCATGTCATATACAACTCAAGAACATATCTAAAATCTTATCCTACACTTGTTATCTCTGAGATATTATTGGTATCCTACCTCTTTATGCAATCAATATAATTCACTCTTCCTCTTGTGATGATTGTACTTCTTGTTCTCATGCACTCAAGACAATGTAGTTATCAATGGAATTGATCTCTTCCTAATAGCTAATAAATATGGATTCATAATGAGAATAAAATCATTATAGAGCATTCATACCTGAACTATATTTCCTTTACCATATTTTTGAGGTACCCAAGTCTATCCAACCTTTGTTTCACACAAGAATCACTTATATTTCCTTTTGGCTTCTAGAACACCTGAACTAGATTTTTCTCATAAAATTATTTTCATGTTCCTTCAATAAAAATGGATGAAATTCCATATATATAGTGGTATAATACATATACAGTCAAATATTTGTGTGAATTGGAAACTTCAGGCAAAATTTATCATCATTGTCCCAAAACTAGGTTTGCACAATTCAAACTAAGTTTTTATTATAAAATCATGATTATATCTTTCTATGAAATATGAACATAGTTTAGGATACCCATTTCCATTAAATATAAGCTCCCAAAATATTAAGATCCAAATCTATAGGTAAATTGCACACTTCACAAATGTTTTGTAACAATTTGGTCTTTTGTGAAAATCAGCATACATGTCCCTTTATTTCTGTCATAAAAATATCACACATGTGGGCCTGAATCAAAATAAATATTTTTTCTTAGTGATTGGTACTAACCACAGGTGATATTTTCCAAATGTTATCCTTCCACACTCAAAAATGACAAAGTTACAACTATTTTCTCCATACCCTATACTAGGTTTTTCAGCGAACCCGAGAAGGGTGTTTTTGAGAAAAAAAAATTCTTTGGATTTATGATGACCTAATCCCTGATGTCTGAGGGCTGTATAATCCTATTCCACCTCTAATTCATCTTAAATATGGGGCACAAGTAATCCAACACTTCTCAGCACATAGTTTGCATGAAAACACAAAGTTTTATAAGTTGAACAAAACAATGATCTCTGAGATTTACATTCTTTCACCTTTACACACACTTCCATTCTTCCTTATAAAGGTAGATTACACACACATACAATGTACATTAGAAAACATAATAATATTAGGGAACCAAAGGATTACTCATTATTTTCATGATTGTAATACAATTTTCTCCAATTCAAGTTCTCTAATCATACATATCTTCACCTTTCCTTTACTTAATCACTTACTAACTCCTTCCTATGAAGTATGATCAACATCCTTCATATGCATAATAAACATTATTCTCTAATTACATCTCCAACCTAGTCATACATATCTGGTTTTTACTTTATCTAACTTCTTGTTGAGATAATGTCTTAACTTACACACAAGAATAGGTATATTTGTTTGTGCTAACTAGTACATTGCTAAAACACAACTAAGGACATAATCAACACAACATCCTAATACAACTAATACTCCTCCTACTATGTATAACTTATCCTATAATAAGTAACATTTGAATTTTTACTCTTTTCAATAGTTATTACATTCACAATTAAAATATTTAAATATCAACCTTCTGGAGGGAAACTTATTTAAACACATAAAACATGTTGAGAGTGCCTTAAAGGATTATTATGGATTATTTATTCTTCATTAAGCATCATTAAGAATGATCCTGCATCAGACTCCCCAGGTAAGAAAAAGTATTTGAACTCCAGTTCAAATGTCTTCTTTCTTCAATCTTCATTGTATGCCTGGATCCCAAGGTCTCTCTTATAGAATTAGTGTTTGTATATTTTTTATGTCTTTGTTATTTATCTTCTCGTTTCTCTCTCTTTTATCGTACATACTTATTCTCATCTCTCTCTCATCTGCTACATTGCATGCCCATGTTTCATCATCATTCATGTCTTTAGTAACTTCTTGATCTTCTTGTTCTATGATCTATCTCATGGAATTATGTACTTCATTCACCCTCGCAACTTTTAGACCTGCATTCAAAACATCAAAGGAAATCTTAGATGCAAAAACTTGAGGCCATGTAGCCCCTTGAATGTCTTCATACTTCTATTCCTCTTTTCTCTCATTTGCTTCTTCAATGACATTGCTCAAATCTGCCTTTATCATTATGTTTTTCTCATGTCTTGAATCATTCTCAATCTGATATATGATGTTCTCAATCTGATCTGAACTAGTATATAGCCTCTTTAAATAATTTATAATATCTTATATCCTCTTTATCTCTTCACTCAATTTAATATCATCTACATAATCATTTTCTTTGTCAAATTATGGCTCTAATTCTTTGTTTTCTTCCTCTAAAATATGTTTTACATCAGCATACACTTTCACTACTTGTCTCAAGAAGTTTTCATTTGCTTCATTCAAGAGGTGTGAATCCTATTCCTCCAATGGTTTCTCATCCTTTATCATATCATGATCATGAAATTTCTCTTTACAAGCCAACTTAGATCCTTCACCCTGCTACATATGGGTTAGAAAAAACATGCTCTTCCATACTTCATCTTCACTCAATCTGGTTTGAGACGATAAATCAGAAGTATATTCACAAACATCATCATTCAAA
Source organism: Taxus chinensis (assembly GCA_019776745.2). Classification (NCBI taxonomy): domain Eukaryota; kingdom Viridiplantae; phylum Streptophyta; class Pinopsida; order Cupressales; family Taxaceae; genus Taxus; species Taxus chinensis. The sequence continues at coordinate 826,838,316 of CM034146.1, read as the reverse complement.
TCATCATACACAATTTTTTTACCTTTCATCTCCCTTTTATACCTCTTTTTCTCATTGGATGCTACTCATTTCACCATCATTCTCTTGTTTGCTTGCATTTGCTTCAATCTTCTTCCATTAGATTTTTGGTGTTATCATTACCTTCTCAAGTTCACCATCATCACATACACCTTCTTGATATGTATTTGCATCACTCTTTGTGCTCTTGGAAACCCAAACTTGATTATTCACCTTACCATCTAGTTTCATGAGCCACTTTGGCACTTTGTAACCATGTTCTTAGGCCAACTTTAAAAGGTCAACTTTCTCTTTCCTTTTACCATGTTTTACACCTACATATGCATTTGAAATAGGAACAAAATCAGCTTTAGAAACAAAATTTCTCTTCTTAATAACCTGCTATTTTGATGGTGCTTTTCCATGAATTTATTTTTTGCAATCTCCTCCTTGCATGCATGATTGAAATCAGCATTGAAACTCTTCTCATCTTTTTGTTTAATGACATCTCTCTTCAAATCTTCACTTTGCACCAACTTCTCTTTTTGATGCATTTTATTTCCCTCTCCTGGACAATCTTGTAAGGCATCATGAAACTCAATTTCATCTTCCATGTCTTCTCTTTTTTGTTGTTGTGTTTTATCAGCATCTTCTAATCCTTTAGGTATTATAAAATGCATTTCTTTCTCATGAGTTGTCACAAGCTCTATTTTTCCTCCATCTTTCTTCATGGATTCTTGGTTTGACTCACTTCTTTCTAATTTTAAGGTTATATATGTTATCTTCTCAAGACCATATTTCATCCATGTATCTAAAAACTGAAACAAAAAGTTAGATAGCATAGCAAGATACCAAAACATCATCAATAGTGTCTTCTTCATGGAAATTATCTCATTTTCATTCTTTCTTTCTCAAGTGCCACTTTAGACACATATTTCTTCACGTTCTCCATAGTTATAACTCTCTTCACTTCTTCACAAGGTAACTCACTCTTCAATATTCTATGAGTACCTCGTTATTTCTCCTTTCAAGGAAATCAGCTTTTTCCTCTTCTTCTTCTCCATCAGTAGCTTAATTATCCACTTCACCTTCTTTCCCAATTTACATCAAACTTATTGAATCATCATTGTCTCTATCATGGATCAAAATTTCTCAATCCTCTCTCTTAGTTCCCTTATCCCTTCTTCTTTGGAATTTTCCTTCTTCTAAGCCCATTACACTGCTCATTTTCTCTATTTCACTAAGAATATTTACCCAAGTCTTTTCCACCTTGGTGTATGCATTCTATTACTACTCACCTCGGTATTTTTCACGCTGGTCTCTTGGTCTATTAACTTGTCTCACCCAAGTCTATTTCACCTTGGTCATTTGACTCCTTCTTGAGCTTCAACCTACTCTTGGGCTTCTTCTTTTCCACACTACCTTCCTTTAGCCTTTCTAGGCCTTGAATACTTGTATTCTCTTCTTAATTACCTATAACTCTGAATCACATAATCATTCAACATTTCATCAATAGAAAAACATATGCAAACAAAAGAGGTATCACCCGCTCTGATACCAAAAATGGTATAACATCTTAGCTCTGCAACCTTACTTAATCAGATCATGTCATGTATAACTAAAGAAAATTTATAAAATTTAATCATAAATTTTTTATCCCTGAGATACTATTGGTCTCTTTCCTCTTTATGCACTTAATATAATTCACTCTTCCTCTTGTGATGACTATACTTCTTGTTCTCATGCACTCAAGACAATGTAATTATCAATCTACTTGATCTCTGCCTAATAGCTAAAAAATATGGATTCATTGTGAGGATAGGATAATTACATAGCATTCATACTTGACCTATATTTCCTTTACTATATTTTTGAGGTGCCCAAGTCTATCCAACTTTTTTTTCACACAAGATTCACTTATATTTCCTTTCTAGGACAGTTGAAATTAATTTTCCTCATAAAATGATTTTCACCTTCCTTCAAGAAAAATGGATGAAAACCCATATGGAGAGTGGCATAATACATCTACATTAAAAATTTTGTGTGAATTTGAAACTCCTTGCAAACGTTACCCTCATTGTCTCAAAACTAGGTTTGTATAATTTCCACAATTCAGACTGAGTTTTTTTTATAAAAATCATGATGATATATTTCTATTAAATATGAACATATTTTAGGATATCTATTTATATTAAATACAAGCTCCCAAAATCTTAAGATCCAACTCTATAGGTAAATTGCACATATCACAAATGTTTTCTAGCAATTTGGTCTTTGGTGAAAATCAGCATACATGTCCCTTTATTTTTGTCATTAAAATATCATATGTGTGGGCCTGAATAAAAATAAATATTTTTCATAGTGATTATTTTTAACCATAGGTGATATGTTTCAAATTTTATCCTTCCACACTCAAAAATGACAAAGTTACAATTATTTTTCTCCAGACCCTAAACTAGGTTTTTTAGTGAACTCGAGAAGGGTGTTTTTGAGAATATTTTGTCTTAATCCCTAATGTATGAGGGATTTATAATCCTATTCCACCTCTATGTAATCTTAAATACGTGATACAAGTAAACCATACACTTCTCAGCACATAGTTTGCATGAAAATACAAATTTCTATAAGTTGAATAGAACATTGATATCTGAGATTTACATTATTTCACCTTCACACACACTTTCATTCTTCCTTATCAAGGTGGATTACACACACATATAGTATACATCAGAAAAAACAAGATAATATTAGCTAACCAAAGGCTTACTCATTACTTTCATGACTGTAATACAATTTTCACCAATTCAAGTTCTCCAATCCTGCCTTGTCTTCACCTTTCCTTTACTTAATCACTTACTAACTCCTTCCTATGAAGGATGATTTACCTCTTTGTGAAAAATACACATTATTCTATGATTACATCTGCAACCCAATCATACATATCTAGTTTTGACGTTATCTAACTTACACACAAGAATAGGTATAGTTACTTATGCCAAGTAGTACATTGCTAAAACACAAATAAATACATTATCAACACAGCATCTTAAGACAACTGGTCCTCCTCCTACTGCATAGAAATTATACTATAATAACTAACATTTTACTTTTTACTCTTTACAAGAGATATTACATTCATAATTCAAATAATCAAATATCAAACTTTTGGAGGGAAACTTGTTTGAACACCTAACACATGTTGAGAGTGCCTTGAAGGCTTATTATGGATTTTTTATTCTTCATTAAGCATCATGAAGGATTTTAATTCATCATATGCACTATGTCAAGTTCATTTATAATCATTTGAATTTTAAGGCATGCCCCAAGTAGAATTGAAGGTTGACAAAAAGTTTTGATACCTACCATATTTTTCCAAAATGAAGAATCAAATTGTTGAAGGAATGTTGATCTACATTCAAGTGACTAAGGTACTGTTACTCACAGAGAAAAAAATAGGAGGCTACAGGTTTGGGACATCTTGTGATTAGTTAACTTGAGTCTAAGACATGCTTATAATGTCTCTAGATGTGCTCATACTCCATGGAGGTTGTATGGAGATAGTCAGAGTTGTAAAGTGCAAAGGTGAGTCTTTCAAATTGATGTGCATGATGGCATGCCTTTATATGAGTATCGAGGTTTTTTGTAGTGTCTCAGGTAGATATAGAGAATCCCATTGATGGATATCAAGGGTATATTATCCTAGAGTGAAGGATATGATTTGGTACTTCCAAATAATGTGCAAGCTCTTCAAGTTAGAGATATATTTTTCATGAGTTAATGAGGTCTATAGTAGGTATATTGAACAAGGAAATTGAAAGAGATTCCTATTGGTGACTGCACATAAAATAACCATGATGCTTTTACATAAATAAGCTGATAATAAGCTTGAAATAATAGCTAGCCTTGAAATATGAAGAAATGTTGACCTGTAAGACTTGTATGATTGAACAAATGCATTATATCAAGATGTTATAAAAGGTTGAGCTACTAGTTTGTGGACATATTAGGTCTAAAAGAGGTGTCTTAGGAATAGTATAGAGAGTGAATAAGGATGTCAGAAGTATACAAGTCGAATAGGTATGTGCATCATGGAAGGTGAGTGCAATGGTAAGACAAAGTGAGCTTCTTATTAGGTAATCAGGGTTACAAGTCATATTGTGATCATTAAGAGTTACAACAGTGTTTTCTAATAGAGTATAAGGACTGATTAATTCCTCTAGAGAAAGGGGAGCTACCATTTCTCTTCAAGTAGGATTTTGGAGGATGTGAAGACCGTGTAAACAAGAATGAAATGGATAAATGTAGAATTCGTTGACAAATCTTGAACAAAAAAATGATAAGGTATGCTCATCCATTGAAGTTGCTGCAGTATCTTAAGGTGAAGTTGCTACAGTATCTTAAGGTAAAAATCTGCCATCATAGGTTGTATATGAGTTTTCTTTATGACTCAACATATATACATGAATTAAAAGGGAACTTGAAGTGCCTCCCACCACTGAAATGTGAGGACAAGTATGTTATCAGGGTATGACTGATGTATACATCGGATTGTTACTGTACAGTAGGGTTTTGATAACATGCTACATGTGTGTGAAGACACTTTGAGATAGATTATAAGGTTTTTTAGCCTTCAAATGATATTTTAATATGTCTATCAGGGGAATTTGAAAGTGTTTGATAGGATAATTGTAAGGGAAGTCTCCTTTTTTTCTTAACAAGGGACTGTATGGCTGTAAAGAGAAAACACAATATGTTACAGGTCTAAATTAGCTCATCAAAATAGGGGGAGCATGTTTTGGTTATGAATTAGGTGTGTATGATGCTATGAAGGTTTGTATAGGTGTATTACAAGTGCTTATGGATCTTCTTCAAAGGTAAAGGAGCTTCTAACTCAAGAATGTTGTAAAAGCATGAAGAAAGACTATGCATGACTAAGGAAGATATTTACTGAAGTGTTAAAGAGTTTGATCTATCTTCAAGGCATCCATACAAGGTACGGAGCTTAAATTTTGTTATTTCTATTAGAGAATGGTGTTATAAGTTGAGGGGGAGATATAAGGTGATGTTTCATGATGTGATTGAGTTTCTAGAGCTTGCTAAAGTTGGCCTAAATTGCATTGAAGAAGTTGTTTAGGGATTTCATCCTAGGAGTTGAGTGAAGTCAAGACATGGATGTGTCAAGTCAAGAATGAGTCTTATCAAGTTAAAATGGACCAAGAAATAAGTTAGTATGATTCATTTATCCTTGATTCATGATTTTTGGCATGTGTATGTGTGGTATACATTTGTACAAGGTTTGTTACAATGTTCCCATAGTAACAAAGAAGGCAAAACAGAGTTCTAGTGAGAAATTTAAATTTTTGCATGCTTGTATGCTGGTTTGATTATTATTTCACTCAAGAAGGGTTCCAAGAAAGTTAAAGAAGATGAAAAACATGATTTTTTAAGTATGTTATTTTTAATTAATCTAAAAAGGGGGAGAAGACTAAGTGGTTTTCCATCAATGACAAAGGGGGAGATTGTTGGAATTTTGAGTTTAAGTGTTTTCAATGATGTAACATCTCATTAATGAAAAATATGATGATGGATGTATGTTATAAGGTGTTGTTATCCCAATTCCCCCCCCCCCCCCCCGTAAAAATTGATCAAACACGACCCCACACAGAAGAAAATTGGAAGGGTCAGTTCAGTCATGCGAGCCCACATTTCAAATCCAATAATGAAGGAGAAAGGTCGGCGAAGGAGGCCGACAACGTTAAAAGATACTAGAGGCTCAACGGAAAATAATTGGAGAAAGGGCTCAAAGTTCTCATACTTCACATACGAGTCGACCTAGGGCCAAGTGACAAACTCGCGGATGGTTCCACGTGCCTGATCGGCGTAATTCCAAGGGAAGAATCCAAAACGGAGACCCCAAACAAGCACAATCTCGCCTCGTGGCCAGAAGTTAAAAAGGGGGCAGAGTCGGTCGTTGAATCAACTAAGTATAGAAGATCTAGCAAAAGCCTCCACATTTCCAAATAGCACACCTCCAAAGGTCAGGTCCAAACACGGTTCCCAAATGAGCATCAGCCTTCCACGTGGTCAGAGCCTGGAAAAGTTACATTGGCTATTAAAAGGTCGAAGCAAAGCAACAAATCTGCATAGGGATCCACGTGTCATATCGGTACATCTTCAAGGGTCGAATCCAAAGGTGGTCCCCAAATGAGTGCCAGCCTGCCACATAGTTAGGGACTAAGAAAGGTAGCAAGCCCAAATTGGATAAGTACAACAGGGTCAATAGAAGCATCCACGTGTCTCATCTGTGCAACTTTAAATGTGTAACCCAAAGAAATACCCTGAACTAGCATAGACCCTCCACGTGTCCAAGGATCAAGAAAGAAAGAGTTGGTCATCGAAAATTCTAGGACCGGTAGAAGGAGCCACATGTTAGTTCGACACAACTGCAAAGGTAAAATCTGAAGGCAAGTCCCAAACAAGCACCAACCCTCCACGTGTCAGAGTCCAAAAAAGGGACACTGGCCATTGAAAATTCTAATTATTAGCAGGAGTATCCACATGTCTCTTCGATGCATCTTCAAAGGCAAAACCCAGAGGTAAACCCCAAACAAGCGCAGGCTCACCATGTGGCCAGAAGTCAAAAAAGGGGGTAGAGCTAGCCATTGAATCAGCTAAGTATAGAAGAGCCAGTGGAAGCCTCCACGTGTCTAATTAGTGCACTTCCAAAGGTCAGGTCCAAACAGGGTCTTCAAATGAGTGCCAGCCCTCCATGTGTCTCGGGTCAGGCATAGTGTCTCTACCAAAAGGAGGGGCTTAGGTAGAATGCAAAGGAAACACAGCAGACCCACGGAAGATGCCACATGTCTCAGTTGACACAACTTCAGGACTGAAAGGAGGTAGTAAAATCTTAAGATGTGTGGGGCCACCACATGGATCTTGTGCTAATAGACTCCAAGCCTGAAGAACCTTCAGGCAGCCATATCTTTCGACTAGAAACTTGGATTCAAGTGAGAGGGAAATTTTTGGAAAGCTATCGGCATTAGCTACTTACTTTCCACCATAAATGAAGAATGGTAAATTTGGTCCACCATTTTTCAGGTTGTCAAGTCTCTCACCTATCACCATGATGAAGAATGGACCCTCCTTTCTTGGCCAGCAACGAACAGCGTGTGAAGGAATGGGCTCTGTCAGGGAACCCATCATTGTTGTAGGAAAATTTTAATGCTTTCTAGGGTGGTTGGAGTAGGTGAATTCAATGCAATCTTGGGGTGGTTGAAGCAAGGATTTGAATTTTCCCTCTCTCCTTCTCTCATTCTTCTATATATTGTAAAGGATGGGCATATTTTCAAGGGTTACTCATCTTTTTCCTCCTACCCCCTCTCTCTTTCTTCCCTAGGGTAGGAAAGTGAAGTCTAAGCCTCCTCTCATGGCTCTGTAATGGCATGTTCTTCCCCCTTGCCCACTGATGGTGTATTGTGTGAACTCTCGGAGCAATGAAAATATATTTCATGATGCATTTTGTCCATCCTTGCTTATTTGATTGTCTCTTCTCGCCTCTCATTGTTATAAGGTATACTATGCATACTTCTTATGTCTATTGTAGGTTTTGGGAGCCGTGTTTAATGGGTTGAAGTGGTGTTTCGTGCAAAATTCATCTCTATTCTATGGTGCATCTTGTCTAACCTCTCCTTTGCTCACTTCTCTCCATTTCAGGTAGCTGAGATTGTAACCAGCAACCCCCTTTTTCTTAGTGCTATCACCTCCGTAGTGTAGGATTCCTTTATTTCATGCTCTCTTTCTCCCTGTCTCAGGTTAGCATTGTTATATTAGGAGTAGATAGTTACCTTTACTTCATTAGAAGTAGTTTAGCATTAGGATTAGGAAGAAGTCGGCTTTCTCTGGAGGGCCATCTCAAGTCTGCAAGTCCCATAGTTTGAGAGATGGTCCCATGTTATGTAGTCACACTAGATGCCCCACTCAGATTTGAGGCCATTCGAGGGGTGTTGTGATTTTGCATCAACAGTTTTGGCACACCCGATGGGACAGGTCTGAAGCACCTTACCACTTCACTTCATCAGGTTTGATGTGCTCTTGGTGAAGATCTCAGCCTTTGGAGGCACTTTCAATCACATCTGGTGACTCCATCTGGTCAACAACCCACATCTCTAAAATCAAAAACCTTCTCCCATCCCTTTTCATCCGTTATTCCTTCCACATCTTTCATTTTCTCCCATTCCATGAAGTTGTGCAATCATGACTTCATTTCCCTCTTAGAACTCACACTTGTAGCAATAGCAATGCAGTCTACCTCTAATGTATTTCACGACTCCTCCAAATCAGCATTATGATCAAATTTAGAACCATTATGCTTACCCATATGAGCAGTGGCAAAGCCAGTTTGGCTATAAATCCTATCAAGAATAAGGGGGACGCATACAATGGTAACAATTATATGGAAAATGTTGATCCGTTGGAGAAGATTCAAAGGATGGATTTTTTCATGGTGTAATCAAGGGCTACAACACAGATGAAAGCATTCAAGATTGGTTGCAGGGAACCTTGTCCATGGGAAGGCCCTTTTCCAAGACATGACAGCCCGCAGGAGAAGCTTGACTTCATGGTTGAGATTCTGCCCCAACTTACGCAGTGGATTAGGGATATAGAGGCCTATGAGCTTGGTACTAAACAACCTTGTCAATGGGTAATTCCACCATCTCATATCTTTTCTTTTCCTCTTTCTCAATCAACACCATCTCAACCAGAGCTTCAATCTCCAAGCTTCCCATCTACTACCCCAAGTGTTGATTCCCCTTCTCCATATTCTAATCTTCCATCTCATCTCAATTATTCTACCCTTTTCCCTTCCAAATCCAAGTCCCCTTCCAAAAGAGCCAAAGATATTACCTTCCCCTCCACCACAGATAAATAAACAACTAGTGGAGACCCCACCCACCACTCCTCCTACTTTCCTGAGCCCATGTCAACGAGAGACTCCAAAAACCAATCAAGGAGAGCAACAGAAAGGAGAGCCAAACAGAAGAAAAAAAAATCAAAATATTGGTAAGCTTGGCTCTCAGATTTGGGATTACAAAAATCCCCTTGATGGTTAAACCTTCAGAGGAGGCCGAGACCACAAGTGATGGAAGCTGAGTTTGTAATAGAAGAAGAACAAGAACAAGAGGAAGAAGACCAGCAGTCCGTATGCTCTGAATGTAGTGTCCATAATGGCACTTTTTCTGAAGATAATTTTGATCTAATCCAAGCTGCACAACCAGTTAAGATAGAGGAAGAACTATCAACCCCAAGTCCTATTGAAGAGGAGCAGCTAGAAGAGATCAAATCAGAGTTGAAGTCACTTGATGAAGAAAGCATTATTGAAGATTTTTTACTTTCATTTGAAAGGACGGATTTGATTGATGAATCCATGGAGGAGTTTCATACTACCACGGAGGAAGGAAAAGAGTATGAAATATCCCATATCTTCCACACCATCCATCCAGGAAGGTCCACAGGAAGACTCCACTCTTGGAGTTGAATTTCAGAACAATGGGCACATTCAAAGGACCAGACTATGCCCTATTAGGTACTTGGCTTCATTGGAGTTGAGGGAGAAGCCAAAACCAAGTCATATCCATTTATGGGCATGAGGATGAGTTTCAAAGCACCAAGGGTCACCATCAGTACCTCTAGGAGTCCAATGCCAATAAACTTGAGGAGGTATTTTTTATTGATGTTGATACCTTGATGATATGGGTGGAGGATTGTCCTCTTGTCGGTTTCTCACTCATAATAAAAGCCATGTTCAACACTAAATCATATACATGGACGCATTTTTTGAGAAAGGGAATTTATTTCTCCCTTCCTATAGTAGGCTTTCTTTAGCTTTTCTTTGTTAGGGTTAGTGTAGGAGTACGAGTAGGTTTTCTTTCAGTAACAGAAGTGCTTTTACACACTCTGCATGTCTTATCTGAGGCATGTATGATTTAATATTTGTATATAAGTTTTGTTCATATTTCTCCAGAGGTACAATGTGTCAGGCCCTTCAGTATTTATGACAAGGAGACCCTAGTTTCTTGTAATAGTTGCTAATTTCAAAATAAAACAAATACAAAGCAACTAAAATCAGGTTTTGAAGCAGTCCATTTCAAGGGACAAGTGAAGGCCCCAAGTCAAGACAATTTTCTACTCTCAGAACCTCATTTCTAATATTTTCTTATGAAAATTGAGAGTGCAGACAATGAGGCAGGGTCAGGGTCACCAAGCGCAAGAAGTCAAGCTCACAGTTTCAGGGACAAGATCAGTACCAAGCCCTCATTCATGACTCCATGCCGAATGGATACTTCCAATCCTACTAGTCTCTTCATCTAGCAAGCAGATGTCCCCGTGAGTCACCAAACTGTTATCCCCAATTTTTCCCCTCGACAAAATTGATCAAACAAAACCCAGCATAGAAGAAAATTGGAAGGATCAGTTCATTCATGTGAGCCCACATTTCAAATCCAATAATGAAGGGGTGTGGGATTGGTGAAACAGGGCGATAACGCTAAAAGAGACTAGAGGCTTATCAAAAAATAATTGGAGAAAGCACTCAAATTTCTCATACTTCACATACGAGTCGACCCAGGGCCAAGCGACAGACTCGTGGATGGTGTCACGTGCCTCATCGGCACAATACCAAGGGCAGAATCCAAAATAGAGACCCCAAACAAGCGTAGGCTCGACACATGACCAGAAGTCAAAAAGGGGGTAGAGTTGGCCATTGAATTTTCTAAGTATATAAGATCCAGTGGAAGCCTCCACGTGTCTAAACAACGCACCTCCAAAGGTTAAGTCCAAGTGTGGTTCCCAAATGAGCACCAGCCTTCCACATGGTCATAGCCCAGAAAAGTTTCATCAGCCATTGAAAGGTCAAAGTAAAGCAACATAGCCATGGAGGGAGCCACGTGTCAGATCGGCACACCTTCAAGGGTCGATTCCAAAGGCAGTCCCCAAATGAGTGCCAACCTACCACATAGTCAAGGACCAAGACAGGCAACAGGCCCAAATCAACTAAGTACAATAGGGTCAATGGAAGCCTCCACGTGTCTCATCGGTGTAACTTCAAAGGTGCAACCCAATGAAAGACCCTAAACTAGCACGGACCCTCCATCTGTCCAAGGTCCGAGAAAGATAGAGTCAACCGTTGAAAATTCCAAACTCGGATTGGTGAAAGGAGCCACATGTCAGCTCAGCGCAACTTCAGAGGTAAAATCTTAAGGCAAGTCCCAAACGAGCACCAGCCCTCCACGTGTTCAGAGTCCAAAAAAGGGACACCGGCCATTGAAAACTCCAAGCATTAGTGGGAGCCTCCATGTGTCTCTTTGGTGCATCTTCAAAGGAAAAACCTGGAGGTAAACCCTAAACAAGTGCAGGCTCACCACGTGGCTAGAAGTCAAAAAAGGGGGTAGAGCCAGTCATTGAATCAGCTAAGTATATAAGAGACAACAGAAGCCTCCACATTTCTAATTAGTGCACCTCCAAAGGTTAGGTCCAAACAGGCTCTTCAAATGAGCGCCAACCCTCCATGTGTCTCGAGTCGGGCATAGTGTCTCGAGTCAAGCATAATATCTCCGCCAAAAGGAGGGGCTTAGGTAGAACATAAAGGAAATAGAGCAATCCCGTAGACGACACCACATGTCTCTTCGGCACAACTTTAAGAGTGAAAGGAGTTAGCAAAATCTTAAGATGCGCGGGGCCACCAAGTGGATCTTGTGCGAATAGACTCCAAGCCCAAAGCACCTTCAGGTGGCCATATCTTTCGACTGAAAAATTAGATTCGAGTGAGAGGGAAATTTTTGGAAATCTCTCAACATTGGCTACTCACTTGCCACCATTAATGATAATGGTAAATTCGGTCCACCATTTTTAAGGTTTTCAAGTTTCTCACCTGCCACCATGATGAAGAATGAGCCTCCTTTCTTGGCCAGCAAGGAACAACACATGGAGGCATGGGCTCTATGCAAGGAACCCATCATTGTTGCAGGTGGATTTCAATGCTTTCTGGGGTGGTTAGAGTAGGTGAATTCAATGTAATCTTGGGGTGGTTGAAGCAGGATTTGAATTTTCCCTCTCACCTTCACTTATTCTTCTATATATTATAAAGGAGGGGCATTTTTCAAAAGGTTGGTCATCTTTTCTCTCATGCCCCCTCTCTCTTTCTTCCCTAGGGCGTAAATGTGGAGTTTAAGCCTCCTCTCTTGGCTCTAAAATGGCATTTTATTTCCCCTTTCCCACTACTGGTGTACCATGTGAACTCTTGGAGTAATAAAAAATTGTTTCATGATGCATTTTATCCATCCTCACTTATTTTATTGTCTCTTCTCACCTCTCATCGTTGCAGGGTATATTGTGCATACTCTCTTATGTCTATTGCAAGTGTTGGGAGCCATGTTTAATGGGTTAAAGTGGTGTTCCATGTGAACTTCATCTCTTGTATGTGGTGCATCTTGTCCACCCTCTCCATTGCTCACCTCTCTCCATTTCAGGCAGCTGAGATTGTGACCAGCAACCCCCCTTTTCTTGGTGTTATCACCTCTATAGTGTAGGATTCCTTTATTTCACGCTCTCTTCTCTCCCTGTCTCCTTGGCATTGTTAGATTAGGAGTATATAGTTGTATTTCATTCCTTAGAAGTAGTTTAGCATTAGTATTAGGAAGAAGAATTCGGCTTTGTCCAGAGGGCCATCTCAAGTCCGCAAGTCCCATAGTTTGGAGATGGTCCCATGTTATGCAGTCACACCGTATGCCCCACTCAGATATGAGGCCATTCGGGGGGTGTTGTGATTTTACATCAACATTTTCTTATTAGGATGATAACATGGAGATTCAATTTGTTTCATGATGGCATGAGTGGATTCAGTGAGATTGGCTTGATCTAACAAGCCTAGCTAGGTGACCTATCTAGCCTAGGTGAAGGTGCATGATGGTTTGAGTTTCTTGGTGGCTTTAGGATCATGGTAGTTGAATGGAGATAATTTTAAGAGAGTGTTTAGAAACTCACATGAATTTTAGAGTGTAGGTACATGTTGAAGACCCAGTTGCAGGTGTTCATCTAGACCTAGTCTAGGTGCTCTGAGACCAAATGAAGCATGAGAATGAGGTATAGAGTCATGTGATCTCATTTATGCATGCATAGTTTTGAGACATGTTATTTTAGTTGTGTTAGGTCCTTTTGGAGATGTTTGATGATGAGATACAATGTTGGTTCAGTTAGTCTAGGATTAAGCCATAAAAAACCATAAGGGCTAGTCATGCAAATGAGATGGGAATTGAATATGTAAACATATTTGAGCTAACATTATGGTTTGAGATGGTGCGCAAGGGTTTCTTAGAGGTTTTAGAAAATTTTCAAGTAATTCTAAAGAATATTTTGTGAGTTATGATATTTTATGTGAAGCAAGATCCAAGAAAGAGTGACTTCTAGCTTGAATTGCAACTTCTGATGCTCACCATGGATTATGTGCTTTACATGGGATCTTATGGATTTTAGGAATGTTTATCCATTGAGATAAGATAATTTCACAAAATAATGAGGTCATTTCATTGTAACATTTTTATGAATTAATGTTAAGAAGGTAAACTGTTTTTTGTGAGTTTGAAACCCTAGGTCAAAAGTGTTGGAGAAGATATACTTGGTAGGTGCCCAGAATTTATTTTTCTTTCTATTATTATTATTGGAGGTTTTATAGGACTCTTGCATGTTTCCATAAAGGTATGATATAGCATTTGATGATTTTTGGAACCCACTCAAACAGGCAAGTTTCTAAATAAGTTTAGTTTGAGGAAACGTTGTCCAAATCAGGTATGAAATAAATTGACATTTTTTTTATCTTGGGAGTTCTACCTGATTTCCATGATGGTTTTAGATCATGTTTGAGGTCTTATATCGATAAGTGTGCTCTATTTATGAAGACTGGTCCTTGAGACCAAAAAGGGCAGTTTTGGAGTAGTTTCAGAGATTGACTTGGCCGAAAGCCTTCCAATTTGAGTTGGAAGGAAATGCAGGATGTTATGGAAATAATATTCCGATGGAATTCCAATGATATATGGTTTTTCCCTTTATTATTATTTTTGATAGGTCATCCATCTTCTTTTGTGAAGAAGAAGATTGTTTGTTTTTCAGGACAGGATTGTTCTAGCTAGAAGATGGAGTAGAAGTATAATGTTTATGCTTATTTTATGCTTTATATATATTTGATAGTGAAAATGGATTAATTTTGTCCCTACTGAAGTAATTTATAGGTCTTAAAATTTGAATAAAAGGTGTAAACTAGTTGATCTCCTAAACCTTCTTTCTGAGCATCTCAATTTGGTGAATAGGAAAGCTGGTGTGGTTTGCATGTATGGATTTTTCATGATCTATAGAAAGAATGGATGTGTTATATAGGTCATTGGCTTTCCAATGAGTGGATACATGGCATGTTTTAGGTGTTATCGTCTGATCTTGAGGCCCAAAGGTGAAGACTGGTTCCTGGAAATAGTTGTTTTATTAAGGATATGAGCCTTCTTAGTAATGTTATGAAGAATTTGATTGGTGAAATCTAATGTAGCACAATAGATGATGTATTTATGTCATATTTGACATGTTTTAGGACTTTAGAGGCTTGAATAATTATGGTAATGAGTTTTGAGGTCTTTTGGGAACCAGATGATGGGGTTTTAAGCAATTTTTGAATTTCTTTGGTGCATTTGAGCATGGCTGACCTACATGGGTCCATGATATGAATATTAATAAGTGTAATGTTACGTTTTTATGTTATTTTTTTGAGATATCTAGACCAATCTATCTTATGTTTTTGAGTTGAGAAGGGTGTAAAGTGCTTTTTTTAGTTCAAATTTTAACTAGCTAAGAGAGAGGGGAAAAGTATGATCCAAGGGAGAGTGCAAAAAAGGCATGAAGGAATCTAATCAGATTTGAGGTAATGTGAAAAATTCTGAATAATTTTATATATCTTGTGTGTAAGGGTTTGAGATCAAATCAAGTCACATTTGTCTAAGTTTGGGCAAGTTGGAAAGAGGTGTGTTTAAAGATGGTTTGAAGGATTTTGAAGTTGAATCTTACGATCACCATCAGCTGAGTTATTGCATCATATCCTTAGTGATATTATTATCAAAATATTTTGTGATGAGGCATATTCATGCAAGTATCTTGGTGTGAGTAATATCAACGAGGGTTTGAGGTTGGTGCTCCTTGTGGGGTTGGTGCCTCACTAAATAAATTGCTTATGATGTGTAATATTCACTTGAGTATTGTTTGTGAATAATATCATTAAAAAATTCACTTGGTTTTCTTCCCCTTGATGGTTTCCCACTTATATATGTGTTCTTTTGTACTCCTTCATGTTTATGTTCTTATGGATGGTTGGTGTTTATTGTTGAGATCTCATTAATGTATGATTGAATGTTAATTGTGTATAAAAGTTAATTTGAAATTGTATAAGGGGTTTATAAGGACTTATTCACCCCCCCTCTCATTTCATTGTGCTTCCAACAAATTGTGGGCCTTAGAAACCCTAGGTTGACCTATTGTAAGGGTTACTTCCCTCTAGATATGCAACCCTAGCTCTCACCGTAGCCCCTTTAAGTTTATCCCCTTATATGGTGGTAAATGTGTGTCTCCTACTCTATCCCTCTATACCCTTGTAAAATGGATGGTTTATGAGTTCATTTTATTGAGACACATTTTGGGTTGCATGTACACATGGTGTTACAGTAATGGGTAAATAAATTTCACCTAATACTTGCTTGTGTTTATTGTCAAACCCACGAATATATAGAGTAGATGGAGTTAAATCACTAGTAGGAAATCCTAGTAGATGTAAAAAATAAATATTGCATATGTTAAGACAAGAACCATTATCAATCAAGGCGTGCTTAATTATTACATTACGAATATGAACCTGAATATACAATGGAGTTTCATTTTCAATAGTTGTTTTGGGAAGATATATCATCTCCAGTAAAAGTAATACATTATTTATTGATTGTCGTAGTAGTGGATACTCAATGGCTAATGTAAACAAATGAAGTATCGTAGTAGATGAGAGTATAATACATAGTGTGTTGTAAATCATGTACACATTTAAGATGGGCTTTAGAAAATTTATTCATAAATATATCCATTAGAAAGAAGCAAGCTAAAGAATAAGATGTGACCACTATAAGGACCATATGGAAAATTATATTTCTATAAAATAAATGGGTTCACCAAATGATTTAACAAAAATTAAATCTTAATCAGAGAACTGAGGTCAAATAGATAGAATTAGTAATGAGAAATATCTATCATGCAAGAAACAAGAAAGTGTACAGCAATAGTGAAATAAGAGTGACTTATCTTGTATTCAAAGATCTTGTATTGATTATGGGATGGAAATTTAGGTGGAACAGGATGGATCTAGACCGAGATATAGCTTCATCTTAGAAAATTGGGATCTGAAACTCCTTTGGATAGAAAGGACTTCTCGGATGAGGACAAGGACATGTCTTACCGCATTGGTGTCTGAAATGGAGCGCTAGTGTCCTTGCAGTAGCTATGCTTCTAGATATGATCTTCTTAGGGTCTGAATCTTGTGTTATTCCTCTTGTCTCTTTATCACTTCCACTTTATTTTAGGGTTCTTGTGTCGTACATGAACCTGTAAAACATAACCCTAGCTACATACATAAGGCTTAAGAAAACATTATATGAAACAAATAATGCATATGTTTAAAGTCAGAATAACCTTGAAGGTCACCCCAATGTGATATTAACTGAGTGTTGCACTAAATTTAATACTCTATGTAGTTCTAATTTGTGTGTGATTGAATTGTGTCCCTTGAATTTGGGTTTCCCTCGTGTACCATTTACACAAAGATAGTGGGCTACAACTACATTTATCCCAATATGAATGTGTGATATGGAAATTAGAAGTAGCCCCTCCTATGCACTAAATAATGCATCCCAAAAGTAGTCCTTGAATGTAATCTCTTTATCTTAAGTGGTAGATAGTAAGTAATAACCCAAGCTGTCTCAACCCCTAATAATAGTGAAGTAAGTCATATATATATATATGATTCCCTTGTTTGAATTTCTTCATTAAAAACCAAAAATTAGGCTGAACCCAAAGTGATAAGAAGTAGGTTTTGAAAAAGATAACAAGTAATGTGGCATTTCAAATTTGAGAAAAAGAGGGAAAAGGACATAAGCGCCCAAAGGGGACAGTAGTAGCACCTGGGTGCTCCTGTCCTTAATGCTTGGTAGTGTCCTGATATTCTCAGAGGATAAAACGATAGAAACTATAGAGTATGGGTGATAACGTGTCCAAATTTCCACAAGTAAAGTAGACCATTCCAGAAAATTGAATGATAAGAGTATCAATAGGATAAAGAAATGTAAAAGCAAAATAAGCGTTGTTAGTGTCTAGTTTTCTCACTTAGGAATCATGCATTTAATGAAACAATTAGAGGCATGATGTACATAGTAAGTGTATGATTTCATGACTATATTTCCCCCCACTTTATGTTGGTGAATAAATATTCGGTAGCACAACGTAGATAGGAAGATCATACCTTATGGAGGGCCGAAGGGAGTTGTAACTGATAGCAGATCGAATGAGGATTGTACTTGATATCATGCTGAATGGAGAATGTAAAATGTGTATCATGGAATATGAGAAGAGGGTAAGGATCCTAGGAGTTGACCTCATTTGTGCATAGTAGAAATGATGCCTACATTTATTCCTTGATTATTGAATTTGCATTGAGTGTCTTGTGCTTGCTATTGCTTCTTATTCCATTTTGCGTGTTTCTATTTTGTTGCAAAGTAAATGTCATACCTACAAAATAAAATAAATGTAGTCAATTCTCATGATAAATGAAATTGAACTTTAAATTTGTAAATGTGAAGATATGAATGTGTATTGAAGAAACAAGTGAGCCAAGGATATAATTAATTTAAACCATGTATGTTGTGAGAGAAGATATATAATTTTTCCTATGTGTTTGCTGCCTTGGATATGGTTGGAAAAATACCAAGGATTCAAGTTTCCTATTTCACCAAATTAAGGATTTAAGTTTATCTATTTCGGTAAAATAAGGATTTATGTGCATCTTATCATCTAAGGGAATAGTATTGGGAGAGTTTTAGAATTTTTCCTCTAGCCATTAAAACTTCCCCATATATAAGTGCTACTGCATAGATGATCACAAACCCCATAGAAACTAATCACAGAATGACACATCGTTCTATGCATATATCGTTGTCATACATATGACCTAGGTGTCTGTGTCATTCCTTATTTGATCCTCAAGGAAATAGAGTATTTAGTTCCCTTACTCAAAGTATGTAACTTTCCACTAATTTTTGTTCTTGTTGTACCTAATAGTAACCCATAACTGAGTACATTTTGATAGATTTTGGATAAACATGTCACTATAAATTTTTTGATCCTATAATAGTACCTATGTTTCTACCTCCAAGACAGAACCACCCAGGTAAGAAACTAGCACCCACTGCTCCTATCTGATATTAGGCACTTCTATCCCTACACTGATTTTGGCCCAAGTCTGATTCTAAACCTATTTTATTAGCTCTTGTTTTTAATTTTGATTTTGTACCATTTATATCAATCTATGTATGTTATTTAGACTACTGAGAGGGTGAAATAGTCACCCAATGATTGCACCCTACTTGTTCTAGTGTGTGTGAGATGAAGCAAGGTGAGTGCGTGCCCAAAATGAGGAAATCTAAAAATTGATGTTCACATATGAAATATAACTCTTGCATAGCGGAATAGGGAATGTGCATGGTAACAACCATGAAACGTGTGTTAAAAATGATGGGAAAGGATCTAGTATAAAAGTGTAAGTCACAAACAAACATGACATGATGCATATTAGAAACTAGTCAAAACATGTAGTAACATGGAAAAAGACACAACAAGTAGTTGGTTGAGTATATAGAATAGCGCTCAGGATGTCTCAATACATCTCATAATCCTTTAAGGTTATAGAAGTAAAGACACACAATAATGCATATGGGAATAGCCTAAAAATAATTTCAATCAAGACACAAACATAGAAAAGATACAAGAAAATCAGATAACCATGGTTGAGTAAGTCTGAAAGAAAAATACTACACGAGAAGCACCCATTATCATGTTAAAAAAATGATAGTATGTGATAATGTATATAATAATTACCAGAAAAGTTATTGACCTTGCGATTTTTAAAAGATGAACCATTGTTAGTCACAATCGTTAAAGGGACCTTGAAGTAGGTTATGATATGTTTATTGATAAATCTATAGATATCTTCACCCATAGATGTGTGTAAAGGGGAAGCCTTAACCCATTTAATAAAGTATTCAGTAGCATTTATTATAAATTTTTGTCCTTCAATCGATTCAGGATTTAACTTACCAATGAGATAAAATGTCCATAGTGAAAAAGGCCATGGGGATGCAATAGGTTATAATTTATACTTTGGGGCATGATGGAGGTTACTATGAAATTGGAATTTATCACATCATTTAGCATAGTCTAATCAATATTGTTCCATGATAGGCCAATAGTACCTGTATCATAGCATCTTTTGTTCCATAGCTTTGTCACTAAAATCTCTACCACATATGTTCTCATGTATCTAAGCTAAAGCAAGTGGAATATCATTTCCTAGGAATTTAAGGAGATTATCATCTAGGGCTTGTTTAAATAAATAACCTCCAATGATGACATATTGGGTGGCATCACATTGTATTTGGCATGCCTCTTGCGAGGATATGTTAGCTGATAAGGCCTGTCTGTAGAGGAAGTTGTGTGTGTGTGTGTGTTAGTATAGCATTAGAAATTGTCAGTGTCATGAGTGATAGAAAGAACTTGAAGATCCTCTATGGTATGGGGGTTGATAGAGGGGTGATGTAAATGATGAATGATGAATGTATCATGATTGTCAGTAATGTCCAAGGGAATAAGAGAAGTGGTGCAAACCATGGCATCAGCATGTTGAATTTCTTTACGAGTACAACTGCAATGGTGTATGAGTCTAATTTGTTGAGAATGTTGATAACAATTGTATGATAGGGTGTTATTTTCTCTTATTTTTTTGGTATGTTCCATTAACCTGATTAATAATAAGTTAGGAGTCTTAAATAATTTTAATATGATGTATAGGAAGGGTGTGAGTGATAGATAATCCTAAAATGAGGGCTTTGTATTCAACAATATTATTCCTGCAAGAGAAACCATATTGGTAAGAAAAAGGCTTAGGTTCACCATGTGGTGTGATAAATACAATACCATATCCATCTCTGGTGGCACATTGAGATCCATCGAAATGCATGTTCCAAATATCAGTGTCAATAGTATAAGTAGTGAAGTTGTCACAAAAATTGTTACAAATTGGGAAAGGATCGTCGATAGGATTCTTGGCTAATTGATCAGTAATTATATATCTTTTAATGTATATTAAGGAGAAAATTTAAGGTCAAATTTAGTAATTAACACAACCCATCAAGCTAAACATCTCAATAAATGAATCTGAGAAAGCAAGTAGTGTAAAGGATCAGTTTTAGTAAGAACATGGATCTCAGTATTGATCATGTAATGTCATAACATGTCAATGACAAGTAGAAGTCCAAGACACAATTTTTCAATGTAATTATAATTTCACTCATAAGAGATTTATGTGTGACTAATATAATAAATTGCATGTTCATGTTGAGTTGCATCATCCTGAGCGAGAAAGGATCCTATGGCATGAAAAGTAGCTGAGATATACAAGAGTAGCGGTTTATCAGGAATGGGAAGGGTTAAGATAGGTGGATTAAGTAAATAAGATTTGATATATCATTAAAATCCTATTGAAAATTGGTATCCCATGTAAACATAGTATCTTTTTTCATGAGTTGCGTAAAGGGTTTGGTGTTTCTAGTTAGTTGTGTGATGAATCAGTGGATTGCCTAAATTTTACCTTGTAGTGAGTGTATCTGATGAAGGTTATGAGGGGAGGCATGGCTATAATATCTCAGATGTTTTTGGATCAATATCAATACCTCGTTGTTGAGAGATGATATAAATTTAAATTACTTTTTGGGATTGATGCGGACATTGTATTGTTGTAAGTGTTTCAAAAGTGTATGAAGGTCCTAAGCATGTTAGGCACAATGTTTTGATTTGGAAAGGATGAAATCAACATAATATTCAATTATTTTATGAATATAATCATGGAATATATGATTCATATCACGTTGGTATGTAGCGCCAAAATTTTAGGCCAAAGGGCATGACAATATAGAAAACTTTGCCCCATGTGGTTGTGAAAGAGGTATTCTCTTGGTTAGCAAGGTTAATTTTTATTTTATTATATCTAGCAAACCCATCTATAAATGAAATCATTTCATGACCTGAGGTGGGATCAACAATAGATTCAATAAGTGGTAGGGGAAAACTATCTTTGGGCAAAGCTTTATTAAGATCACGAAAGTCATTACAACAGTCAACTTTCCCATTAGGTTTCATTATAGGGACAATATTAGAGACCCATTGTGGGTAATCAATATCATGAATGAACAGTGCATCTATTAATCATTGGATTTCTTCTTTGCCTAACAAGACCATGCGTGTATGCATCTTGCATTTTTTTTGCATGGGTTTTGCACCCTCACGAAGTATGATATTATGCATAGCTACAGAGGAAGCGATGATAGGCATGTCATTATAGTTCTAGATAAATTAATCCAATAATTCCTATAGTACTTGTTTAATATCAGTACGCTCAGTATTGATAAGAGAGGTTGCTAAAAGAACAAAATATAGATCGTCATTGGTGTCAAGCTTATATGGTGTAGTTTCTTCTTTAAGTAATGTAGATGGATCCTCAACATATGGTTGGGTAGGTATGGTATCACAATCATGGGTATGTACACTATCGGGGTTGCTCTCAGCAAAGTATGTGATGACCTGTAGAGAATGGGGGAATCTCTTCTTATGATGATGTAAAGGGAAGGGGTCATATGTTCCAATGTACTCTAGGAGGGCCTCATCATTGTGAAACTCATTTAAGCATGGTAGCTCAAGAAAGGTGATAGCATCAATGATGTGCAGATGGACTAACTTGAGTGTATGTGAATGTGAATTTGTATAGACCTCAAAGAGGTTTTTGGCTGGAAGAAAGTGGGTCCCCCAAGAAATGTCCTTGGATGAGCAAGGGAAAAATCCTATGTCGGCCTTATCAAGTTGGTTAGGGAGATAAATGGGTTTAACGACACCTTGGCCATTACATCCAAGTCTTAAGACAGAGAAACTATGTCACAAAAAATACTTATAACCAATGTCATAGGTTATATAATCAGAAATACCTAGGGTAGATTGATTTTGAGGAGTGTGTGTGTGCTCCTGCTCAAAAATATCACAATATTTGAAGGGATATGGATCAACCAAAACATCATAAATGACACAGTCATGGATAAATTTGAATTGGACATATAGGGTGGAAGGGATGACATGCATAGAATGTAACTAGGGACGGCCTAGGAGGAGATTATAGTTGAGATTATTAGGCATAACATGGCATAAAACATACAGATTACATGGTCTTATAGTGATGGATAAATAAATTTCTCCAAATAATTTCTCTAGTTTATTATCAAAACCACAAATACATAGAGTATATGGGGTTAAATCAGTAGCAGGAAATCTTAGCTGATGTAAAAAATAAATATTACACATATTAAGACTAAACCCATTATCAATCAATTTAAGTTTAATGAGTACATTACAAATATGAACCTAAATATATAATGGAGGTTCATTATCAACAATCGCTTGTGAAGGGATAAGAACTAGAACAAAATTATTATGTTCGTTATTGATTTCAGAGCAATGGCACAGCGGTGGATACTCGATGGTTAATGTAAACAGAGTAAGTATCATAGTGGATGAGAGTATGATCCATGGTGTTTCATAAATCATGCACACATTTAGGATGTTCTTTATAAACTTTATTCATAGATATATCCATTAGAAATAATTGAGAGCAAGAACAAGATGCGATAACTATAGGGACCCTACGGAAATCTAGGTTTCGATCAAATAAATGGGTTCACAAAATGATTTAACAAAAATTAAATCTTAATCAGATGAATGAGATCAAATAGATAGAATAGTAATGAGAAATATCTATCATGTAAGAAGAAATCAAGTGTAAGCAATAGTGATATGAGAGTGACTTATCTTGTATTCAAAGATCTAGACTGATTATAGGATGTAAATTGGGTGGAAAAAGCTAGATCTGTACTAAGTAAGCTTCTTCTAGAAAACCAGAATCTAAAACTCCTTCAAACAGAAATGCCCAGATAAGGATAGGACTTCCTTAGTGCTAGTGTATAAATTGAGCGCTAGTGTCCTGGAAACAACTATGCTTTTGATCTTCTAAAGGTTTGATCTTATCTTCTTCTTGTCACTATTTTTCACATCCACTTCATTATAGGGTTGTATTGTTGCACCTAAACCTGAAAAACAAACCCTATCTACCTACACAATACTCAATCAAACCTTGGATGGCATAAATAATCCATATTATTGATTCGGATTGACCTCGGCGGTCACCCCAATGTGATTTTCATTGAGCACTGAATTATATTTCAAACTCTATGTAGTTCTAGTGTGTGTGATATTGAATTGTGTCCCTTGAAGCTAGGTTTCCGTTGTGCCAGTCACACCAAGATAGTAGGATAAAACTACTTTTCCCCCAATATGAATGTGTGAGATGGAATTCAAAAATATCCAATATTATGTAGTGAATAATGCATCCCAAATGTAGTCCTTCAATGTTTTTCTTTGTCCAAGTAGAAGATAGTAAGTGCTATCCCAAATTGCACAACCCCTAACATTGGTGAATGAGTCATATATATATATATATGACTCTCTTATTTGAATTCCTTCATTAACATCCAAAAATTCCAACCTAGAGTGATGGGTAGTAGTGTAGAAATGATAACAAATGGTGTGGCATTTCAAATTTGAGAAAAGGAGGGAAAAGGACATAAGCACCCAAACGGGATAGTAGTGTGTAAGCACTTTTTCCCGTAATGGGTGGTACTTTCTGGGATGCTCAAATGATATAAATAAAAATATATACTTGGGTCATAATGTTTTCTAATGTCCAAAAGTAAAGTAGTCATTCAAGAAAAGTAAATAATAAGAGTATCAAAAGGATAAAGCAATGTAAAATCAAAATAAGTGTTGTTAATGTTTATTTTTCTTACTTAGGTAGCATGCTTATAATGACATACTTAGAGACATGATGTAAATAGTAAGTGTGTAACTATGTATCTACACACCATTGGTATTATTTTCTCTAGTGATGGGCATAAACTTCAATGCAATACACTAAAAATAACAAATAAATAAAGTTACTGATAATAATCATCTTTGATACCAATCTAATCCATAAGATAGGTGGATATTCCACACCAAGCTTCACCAACACAAATAATTCTTGTTCTAATTCAAATAAAGCGATGAATAACTCAAATTTACATAAAATGTAATGTTATAATATGTTGAAAATGAATGTGTCACTTATTGAACAAATAAAAAAGAAAGAAGAGAACAAGTGCAAGCACACAAGAACACAAGATTTATCCTATAGAAACCCAATATGGAAAAAAAATCCATCAGTTGACGTAATAGCACTCCCCTTTACTATGCAATTCAAATTTTGTGCATCATATTACCTTTTACATGGCCTTCATGGAAGGAAAACTCTCTCCAAATCTTATACGATACTTATCACTTTTCATACATTCTCTCCACTCTCCAGCACTCTCATGCATCAGCAATCACTATGAACTAAATATATTACCATGGAAAAATACTCTAGCCTTCCTATCAACATCAATAGGAATCTAATTCCATAATTCCTCTTACATTCCTTTAGGATAATTGACACCCAAAATACCTGCAAAGAATCCCCTTCCATGAGAAACTACCACAAAAATTTTGTGGAAGACAAATCATTCTCATATGTTATATATCATGGATTTTACTGTGTCACATGACAAAACCTCTACCTTCAATAAATTGTTGTTTGCGTAATTGTCGCAACAGTTGTAAAACTTCCATGATTGTTGAACAACTACCACTATATCTTTAGGGGGGTTTATCACCAAAAATGTCCTCAATCTTCCAAAGGAAATAAATTTTACATATAAACTCAAAATTGGGTTCCATTTATTTGAAAGTGTGTATTTTTTGGAGAGAAATACAAATATTATCAAAGTGTCTACCAAGATAAATGATAAATAATACTTACACAAATTTAACTTCATGAATTCAAATAATGATCTAACATGTAATGTAATATTAAATTAACTGACGTACACAAGAATGGTGCCAAATCTAGATCCTCATAATAGATCAAGTGGTGTGTACAAATAGGAGTGTTGTCTAACTCCTCCTTGAGAATATTCCCATGGGAGTTACATTTCAGAATAGGAATGTAATTCCTATAACACTCTATGACACATTATGACATGTAAGACATGTCATAGTAAATCCTATGACACGAATGA
This sequence comes from Taxus chinensis, assembly GCA_019776745.2. Taxonomy (NCBI): domain Eukaryota; kingdom Viridiplantae; phylum Streptophyta; class Pinopsida; order Cupressales; family Taxaceae; genus Taxus; species Taxus chinensis. The sequence continues at coordinate 826,812,730 of CM034146.1, read as the reverse complement.
AACCTAATCAAGATGAGTGACAATGTGTAGGAAATATTCCAAGTAAACAAATAAATAAAAGGAAAATAATATCCTACACTAACATCCCCCTAAAGCATAGCTTAGGTGGGAAAGAAGAAAAAGTGGGTCCCAACAACCAAGCTGGATGAGGTACCCAAGTACAATGCAACTCTCAGAAAGTGAAGAAAAGGAGAAAACCCAATGGAAAAAAATCCCCCCAAAAGAGATAAAAAAGAGAAGAATACAAGGCACCCCCGAAAGATAGTGTCGATGTATCATGCACCCCAATAAGAGATCGTAATTGAAGAATATTTATCTTAGAAAATGGTTTGGTGAAGGTGTCAGTAATCTTCTTCGATGTCTGAAAATACCTGAGATTGATGACCTTTCCTTGAATAATATCCCTAATGAATGACATGTGAATATCAATGTGTTTATTCTGTTGATTCTGAAATGAATTTCTTAAAATTTGAATTGTAATATGTTTTTCACAGAAAATGATTATGGGTTTCCTGTGTACTGAATATCAATCTTTTTCAAAATCCCCTAAATCCAGATGGCCTTTGTAGAAGTGTTCACATCTCCTTTGTATTCAACCTATGTATATGATAAATAAATAACATTCTGGTTCATCCTTGAACGACTAAAAGGGTCAAATCCTAATGAGAAACTATATCCTGAAGTGGACTTGTGATTCTGAACATAGCCAGCCTAGTCTGAATCTATGTAGGTAACAATATTTAGCAATAAATTATGGTTACACATAGATTAGAAATTCACAAGTTGTTGTTGTAGGAATCTAGAGACTATTCATATTTCATATGAAATATCGTGTCTATCATGAGTCAAATATACAAGGATTCCTACAAGTTATCAATACAAGGTAGCATCAACCAATGGTGAAATACAATAAGCCTCAATCTTGACTCCAGATAGAAAGGGATTATCTTAAACCAAACAAGTAAATAAAGCGAAAACTTATGTTGTATAGTGGATATCCCTAAGTCATATTATGAAATCTGAATCCCAAGGAAGTAATTCAACAAACTTAAGTTTTTCATGGAAAATATTTCTTTTAGAGATTATTTCATCATTGTATTGGATGACGAAGATATCCATGTGATCAAAAGGTCATGAACATAAAGTACCAGAATCATAAGTGAACCCTCTTGTCTTAAAATGTATACATTTGGATCAAAGTGACATCTTGTTAACCTTGATTTCAGAAGAAAGGAATCCATATTGGCATACCAAGCTTGAGGGTCCTGTTTGAGGCCATAGATAAATTTCCTACTTGACTACATATTAAAGAAATATATTGAGAAAACCTAATTGGTTGCTCCATGTATATATCCTCATCTAGGTCACCATGGAACTCTTCACATCTATTTGATAAACATCCCAGTGATGAGAGATAATGGCAAGAGTGATTCTGATGGAGCTCATTTTAGTGACTGGTGCAAATTTCTCAGTGTTTTCAATCCTTGAAACCTATGAAAAACATTTTATAACCAATCATGCTTTGAAATTTTCAATGGACCCATCTGATTCATCAAACCATCTTATTTCCATTAGGAAGGTGTGTTAAATCCTAATTTTTGTTCCTAATCAAGGAGTTGTACTCATCTCGCATAGCGCATAGCAACGTCCCACTTAAGATTGCCACATGCCTCTTGAAAGGTCTATGGATCAGAGGAAAAGGAAAAGGAAGTGTGTGGCACACCTCTTAAATTTCAATGTGTTCGTATGACATCTACAGAATCCCCTACCCAAGAACCTACACTTTGTAATTCCTTCCTAACCAAAAGAGAAAAAAAAGTAGGAGATTCGGGAATGGACACCCCATTGTTCTCACTATCCGTGTTGGAAGAACATGCGTCGTTAGTTTCGATATTCTCAGGAACTTTCTCAATAATCTTCTCAAGCTCATCAAAATTATCAAAAACATCGTCAATAAATTCAAGTGTAGCCGATGGAAGTGGATAAGTTTCATGTGAAAAATTTGGTGGAGATTCTTGAAATTTGACACTTTTCTCAATGAAAAAATCATGAGTGGTCAGATGAATAAGCCTTTAACCCTTAACACCATCCAGGTATCTCACAAAGATTCAAGGCCAACTCCGAGGCTCCATAGCCTTTCATTTATTTTTAGAATTGTGAGCCATAACTAGAGATTTAAAGACCCTAAAGGTATTAAATATTAGTTTCCTACCATGCCAAGATTCAAAAGGAGTGAATAATTTCCAGGATTTATGAGGGAAATGATTTTGTATGTAATTCACACACTTAATAGCTTCATCCTAGTATTATGGCGCCAATGATTTATTGTGAATCATACAATTTGCCATCTCTTTCAAGAACCTATTTTTTCATTCTAAATATCTACTATATGAAGGGTTGTATGAAAGTGTTCGTTTTAACTCAATCACTTATATAGTGCAAAAATTCTCAAACCTGTTACTAACATATCCCCCCGTTGTTATATATCAAAAGAATCTTGATGAATTTCCATAACTAGTTTCTTTGTAAGAGCCTTGAAGTATTGAAGAAAAGTCATAAACATCAGAATATTGATGAAGGAAATAGAATCAAATGTACCTTGAGAAATCATCAATAAAGGTGAGAATTCATCTTTCCCTGGTGAAGAAAGGTTTAGGGAACATTCCTGAGATATCACTTTGTACCAACTCTAAGACCAGTGTAGCTCTCCAAGATTTTATTTTGTCACATTTCTCTTTTGGATGATTCCGAGGGGAGCATCCCTCACAAATACCTTTAGAAAAAATAACTTTAGTAAATCCTTAGACCATAATATGTTTTCTAAATTGTTCCAATTAAGATAGTTAAGGTGGAAAAATTTCTCATGCCATATTTTTCTAACCCTATCAAAGTGAGACAATAATAAAGTGGGAGAAGTGTTGAGAGAAAAATGAGAGAATGTATATAATTGTACCTGGTGATCTACCCTTCCCTCTACAATTGTATTTCCATTATGTAGTTCTCTGATGATAACTACATCTGGGTTGAATTCAGCTCTCATTCCCTTTTGAATATGAGTGATCTGATACACTGATAGTAGATTAGTGAAAAGTTTTGGAGCACTTAGAAAATTGTTGAATATTCCACTATTTACTTCAATTGACCCACTCCTCGTAACTTCTATAGAGGTTTCATCACCAAGTGTGATAGAGGATATACTAAATGGTTCCATTGAAGAAAATAGAACCTATGAGGAAACCATGTGGTGCAAGGCACCAGAGTCAATAATCCATTATGAAGTTGGAGAAACAATGACATATAAATCCTTTCCCTTCTTCTCGTTAATGTTGTATTTTTTCTGAGAATTTTCTTGGCTTGACCAATTTTGTTTAATAGATTAAAGGACCACTATGTTGTTCTTCTCCAGAATGTGATTAGGGTGGTCAATTTTATTCTTCATACACTTGTGTTCAACATGCCCAAGTTTCTTACAATAGGCACACTTCACCCTTTCGTTCTTTAGTTTAGCTTAGGAGGAAGTGGGTTTAGTGTTGGTTTTTGGTTGGGATAGTTTCTGGTCCTTTATTTTTCCTTGATCCTTATTCTCTTGTTTATTCTAATTTTTATTTGAAGCATTATGTTTCAAAATCCCTGCAATCAAGGTATGTGATTTAGAATAATTCAATGTACCCATATGTATTAAATTGTCTTGCTCCCTAGTTAGTTATCTAACAAACACATCAAAAGATGGAATCTTCCATGTTTCTCTAACTACATATTTGGTGGCATGAAATGTGGAGACAAACAATGAGTATTCTAGACAGAATTTTGAAATAATAGAAAGGATAATTTGTGAGTCTTTTGTATCAATTACACATTCCTTCAACTATAGTCTTACTGATTTGAATTTTGTGAAGAAGTCCTAAAGTATGTCAAAAATTCCAAAACTCAGGCTAATAAGCTAATTTTCTAGTTCATGCCCTTTGATTTCATCTGTTTTGCAAAATATGCTTTCCAATATGGTCCAAACTTTGTTAGAAGATCTGGTAGATTCAATGTGAAAGAGAAAATCCGCAGAAACAAAAAGACATAGTAATACAAAGTATTCATCACATCAGTTATACCATTTTACTTTCTATGCATTATGATTTGGTTATTTTTCAAGCCCCATTGTTAATCGATGTATCCCCATACCCCTTAGAATGAGTTGAATTTTGGATTTCCATTCATGTTAGTTAAAGGGCGTGAGTGGATTTACATAACTTATTTTCATTTTTAAGTATAAAAATAAGTGTTGAAGGTATAATGCAAATTAAAATCTATAAAAACACAACAAAGTACACCCCCAAAAAATTATAAAGTTTTAATTATACAATGCATGAAAATACATTCAATGCATAGAGCTCATAAAAGCTTACACTTTCAATAAAATAGTATCTCAAAAGGATATGTATTTTGAAAGTTCTAGAAAAATAGAGTTTTGACCCTCCTAAACAACTTGGAAAACTTGAAATGCTCTAAGTTAGAGTTTTCAAATTACTTAATACTGTAAAAATTCTAAAATGGTCTTGGTCAAGGTTTTTTATTTTATCAACACATGGTAAATATTGAATAACACTCACCTCGGGTTTTGGACTTTGATAAAGATATGGCAAATCCTAAAATGGTCTTGGTTAGGTTTTTGCATTGTGCATGCAATTTCTGGAACCTGAAGTTTTTTGAGCATGCATAAAAGTCTGAGATACCCTATGTTAACTAGGGGTTAGTCATTTGACAGTAATTTACAAGATGTGTCAAAACTTGGAGATCTTTTGATGTCCTATAAACCTAAAACACTAGGTGTTGACTGGGATTCAGAGGTTTGACCGCATATTACAGCATGTGTTGAAGCATGTCAAAATGTTCCGAAGTCTCGAAAACCTGAAACACTAGGCATTGACTGGGGTTCAGAAGATTTGACTACATGATTTTCAAAAATTTGTGTCAAAGTGTTGAGATGTTTCCGAAGTCTCGAAAACCTAGAAACACTAGGCATCGCTAGGGGTTTAGATGTTTGACCACATATTGCAAAATATGGCGAAGTGCCGAGATGTTCTCAAAGCCCCAAAAACCTCAAAACACTAGGCATTCACTAGGGTTTGGAGGTTTTGACCACATGTATTAGTAAAATGGTGTCAAAGTTTTGAGATGTTCCAAATTCCCGAAAACCTCAAACACTAGGTTGAGATTTTTGACTTGTCGAACACCTCCAAAAATCAGATACATAATATCAAATTTTAATCACATGTCAAACACCTTTTAAATCCCAAAATATATTTAAATGACATGAAAATTGTAGAAAACACCTTAGATCGTGAAAAAACTCAAAAAGGTAAAACCTAAAAAAAATTGGTCACTTTTGGTGCGACGAAGAGTATTTTAACGAAGTCCCAAGGTTTTGAGATTTTTTGTGAAATACACTCCAAAAATTTTATAACCCCTTCAATAAAAAAACTTAGCACAACATTCTTAAATGGAGAAAATGTCTTTGTACATACCCTGTCAGATTTAGAAAAAACTTGAATAGTGCCTACAACTAATGAAAATGTACAAGCATTTTACTAGCAAAGGCTCTAATACCATATTGAGAGTTTCCAGTAGAATCTCTGATAAATAATGCTTGCACACATGTAGTTACATGAATTTGAAGAAAATGATCTAACAAGTAATGGAATATGAAATTAACTCATAAACACAAGAATAGTAAAAAATCTAAAACCTCACATTATCTCAAGTGGTGTGTACAAATATGAGAGTGATGTGCAACTCCTCCATGAGAATATTCCTAGGGGAGTTACATTCTAGAATGGGAATGTAACTCCTATGACACTCTATGACACATGTATGACATGTCATAGTAATTTCTATGACACGAATGACAACCTAAGCAAGATGAGTCACTCATGTATAGGATATATTCCAATGTAAATAAATAAATACAAGGAAAATAATATCCTACACTAACAAATATTTCATAAAAACATATAGGTTCTATTGTGGTTTTATAATAAATGTATTTTTTTCAAGTGTTTACAAATTGAATGACATGAATTGGGCATATCTAGATCTAATTTTGGATCAAGTGAAGGTTGCATTCTATGTAGGAGACGTATGATACATGGGGAAATAAACATCATGTTGTGCCGACTTGGAGATCGTATGGTAATATGGAAGTAAGTTATTTTTGTAGAAGAAGAACCTATGAATCATTGGTTAGGATGGTCATATGATTGAGATGTACCAATTTTCATGAATCATGCATGTGTGAATGGCTAAGAGGTGTGGCCATATTAATAGGGATGGTGTACGAAGTGGTGTTATTAACAAGACCTTGGGCAAAATAGACATATGAAAAAGGATCAACCATACCTAACATGTTAGCTACTTTGAGGACATCTCCTAAGACCAACTGCGTTGAGTAGTCTAGGTTGTTAATATTGTAAATGTTGGACATAATGTTTTGCATTGATTTTTCCTTGATTGTTCTTGGTATGGCCCACATTTTGACCAGTCTGGTTAACATGTTGAGAGCATTGGGCACCCTCTAACTTCTGAATGCACCCTACAAAGTAGAGATGCGGTCATTCGACAAAGATTACGAATTTTGTTTGGGAGCATGATTAGTGTTAAGTTCCATGTGGGAAGAATGATACCCTTTTATAAACTAGTAACTACATTCTCATTTGCATATGTAAGGTTTAGTTTAGGTTGTGAGGAAATGAAATTATATCCATACAATAATAATTTAATGTTTGTACCATGTTCAATGAACTATCTATAGCACGTAGCCAATCACTACGTTGATCAAAATGTGCTAGGAGTTCATCATCAAGTGTTTGTAGATTGATTTTTAGTCTTGACAAGATTTCTTGATAAAGGCCATATCCACCTATTGGATTATTTTTTTGGATTCTTGATTTTTTTTTGTTGATCTATTTCCTCTATTCAAATGTGAGAAGCAAGTTGAGGAATATTTTTACAAGAAGTATGTGTTTTAATGTTTTTGGAATAATTGTGAGCTTAGCTAGAGAGTGAAGGGGTTGTTGGGATGGATTTTAGGTGTAATAACCTTCAAGAACAAAAGTCTTATCAACCTCCCTCCTAAACATATTTGGGGGGGTGTATGAACACCAACAGTATAATGGAAGAGAAAGAAAGTGGAATGAAATAATGGAAAGAAAATAGAAAAAACTATTCTTTCATGTTGAGGTCACCATAATTATATGTGTTAGGAAACGCAAGGTGGCCTTTCATGTGTACTTGACTCCTCTTTGGTCAGGTTGAGACAACCAATGCATGGATCATGTGATGATGTGTATATGAATGAAGGATGATGTGAATGAGTAATGATCTAGGCATGGTAGATTAGTGAATATCCTTCATGTGATCTTTACTTGCTCATTGATGGCAACAAACCTTGTAAATGCTTCTTCTCAAGAAAGGTAAAAGTTCAAGATAGTTATGTAACACAACTTGTTATCTATGTTGGTCAGATAAAATGAGCTATGGTTGGGTTGGATAACCCTTGGGAATTTGTTTTCTATCATCTTGGTTTTCATTAGAAATGTTCATGCATATGTGATGCAAATAAGATAAAGATGAGGTTAGACCATAGGATAAAAGATTGAAACTCAAATCCCGAGGTGAACTTGGAGTCGTCTACGAAGGAGGAGGGGTAGAAGTGTTGGTTGTGGTGATCGAACTTTATCATCAAGAACACACAAATGTCTGACAATAAGTGCAAGTGAAGTTATAGAGTGAAATACTTTTTGTCTAGACTCGGCAAGGATATCGCCTTGAATTTTGTCAAGCTCCAAAAGAGCAGGAACACGCAATAATCAATATACCCCATCAAAAAACACTTAGTTATTGATTTTTATCCAATGGTTTAAGGTAGTATCATTTATTCAACACTAACTAGTACAAGAGCGTAGTGTAGGAGATATCCTGTTATGGGGTTATATGGATGGTATGGATTCTATGGGACCCTTATGGATATAGGTCAGATAGATTTGGAGTCATGTGGGTGAATTAAAATAAATCTTTGCAAAATTGATAAGTTATTTTACGGAGCTATAGTTTCATTGTCGGAAGTTGGTGTTGTCTTGATTGTGTAATGGAGGTGTTGTGTTTAAGGGGAGGTTGTATGTTTGTGAGGAAATGAGTTGTGGGTCACTTTACATGAGTGAAAGTGTTTTTTGTTTCAAATTACATATAATTTACATAAACATATATGAATCTAACAAACTACTAAAAATTGAATTATTTTTACTAATTAAATTAGATCTAATTTTGTAAAATAAATTGCACCATGCAACTCATCTAATAAATCATCAATGAAAGGAATATGAAACTTATATTTGATAGTGTACTTGTTGATTTCTCTATATATATGGACACATGTGTCATGTTCCATCCTTACGGCACACCATCGCCATTGGAGCAGAATAAGCACTCTGACTATGGTGAATAATACCCATTTTCAACATCTCCTCCACCATCTTCTCGATCTCACTCTTTTTCACATATGGGTATCTATAAGGCCTTATGTTGGGAGACTGGATTCCTAGAATTAACTAAATGACATGATCATGGTCTCTATTTAGGAATTAATCCTTTAGGATCCTTGAAAACAACTACATGGTGATCAATAATTGTCTGTAAATCAAGATGCACTACCATCATCTGTGGTTGAATTTCCATGGAGAAAAATCTTGATACAAAACCTTCAACCCCCTTCTTAATAATATTTTGTATTTAGTGAGAACTAACCACCTAAGGATTTATTTCCTATATTCCTTGAAGTTTAAAATTTTTACCCTCGGAATGAACGCACATGAAAAATTTCTAGAAATTTAGCTCTATGGTGCCTAAATTTGTGAACCACTGAACACAAAGGACAATATCAGCTCTTCCCATGGCAATAACAAACATTATAGATTCTAATGTTTATTCACCCATCATAAGTTTGATTTTATAGAATTTATCTAAAAATTAGATTGTGCCACCATTCGGGATCATTACTTGAAATTAAGGTGTTGGGTAGATGAAACAATTTAGCATTGATTCCATCTATATTGATTGATGGCAAAAAATCGTGTTTCTGGGGTCCCTGAATCGGGTTCATTTGTCACCTTCTACTGTCTTAGAAGATAACCCATGCAAGTCTTAAAGGGTTTGTGGATTATTTGCAATAGCCTAAGCTAGAGCATGGCATGAGATAGTGGGGAAGGTATCTCTAAGATTCTAGCCTCTAATTTTTCAACTTGGGACATTTGATGTTTCCTCGGATATTATTCCTCGATCATTGATCCAGGCGGTCCATGTAGAATAAGTTTTTTCTCCCTGTATTTATGATTTTTCCCATATTTGTTATCACAATTAAAACATGGAACCCTTTTTCTCATTTTTCTTTAATTTTTTGAGGTGTCAGCCGACATCTGGGCCAAGAGGGTATGCGTGAAGGAAAGGATGCTACAATAATTTATGTTAGTACAAGGACTTCCATTTCGGGCTAGTTCAGAAATATTTGTCCTCTTTCCTCTGATGACATCCGGGCCATAAGTAGAATCAAAATCGGCTTAAGTCGGATTAAACAGGGGACTTTCACCGGGATCAGTTGGGCTCAATGTGTTCCTTAAGACCCCTAAAGCCAAATAGGTCATTCATATGGACTCTTCTGTAATATCCTCACCATAAGATAGGAACATATTTTGGAATTGATGGACATACTCCGAAGTTACTGAGACCTATTTGTCCGGGACAACTTTGCTAATTGGTTGAAGTAATTATCTAAGACAAGGACACTAGGACGACTATATTGCCACGTGTCAGATTGAAGTTCTTCAAGAAAAATTTCGATGTGAAACATTTAAAGCATGCCATTCTGTCCAAGTTTGAGCCCATAACCAATGATACTAGACACATTGGTCAGGTTCTAGATAATAAGGAAGTCATGGTCACCTTTTTTCCAAGATGGCAGATCCGATGGAGATATTCAAAAATCTTCCATCCGTTTTGGCCTGTAATTGCCCTAAATCTTCAGATGGCCATAACTTTCCATTGAGATTTCACACTTTTCCACTTCTTAGATATCAATGCCTGCCAGCTGGTGAGGAGATCACTCTGACATGATGTAAAGGATCCTCCTTTAAATTTTAATGATTTTGACTTTGTGTGATAAAATGCTAGAGGAACCTCATATGAATGGAATTGGGATTTTTATTTGAACAACCAGCTTAAATGCAAAATACAGTTCCTACTTCATTGAATGAAAAGACGTTCTGAAGTTCATTGATCCAAAAATGAGATCAGGAAATGCCCAATTCTATGTAATGGTCTGGGGTATATTATAATTTCCTCTACACGTTCCTTCATCTCATTCTTATCTTCAATTGTAAGGATGGGCTTCTATTCAGGCTGGGGGATGATCCAAACACCTCCGATTAACACCTTGGGCCCTATATGGTTTTTTCATGATTAAATATTTCATTAACCTCCTCCCCTTCTGATAATGGCATATTTTTCCTGTTCCTCTCAAAAAATGATGTTCAAGTTCAAACTTCATGAAGCACCCGATTATGATGTTTCGTATGCATCTATTATGACCTCTGAAAGTTAGTGGCTTGTCTATGGTGACTTGAACCACCCCTCAATGTAAGTATTTGTGCATGTTTACACATACCACCGGTCTACAAAAATTGGAGCTGTGTTCACAACCTGGAGTCTTGGGAAATTAGCTGTGTGACCACCAGTCTGATCAAAGTGGTGGTCCTATGATGCATCGGTCTAAAACCTTCCCATTGCTTACCTCTCCTTGTTTATTGGCAATTTTGATAGATGTTCAACATTCCTTCTCTGGTGTATCACCTTTTAGTGCTAGGCATCTATTTTACAAGCATTTTCTCTCTCTCTCTGTCTCCTTGGCAAGTTAGATTAGGATTAGATTAGCTTGCCTGAACTGAAATATTTGTGCAGGTAGTTAGGAATTAGGAACCTTTTCTTCTCATGGAGAGTTCTTTTCTGAGGGATTTTGCAAGTAGATCCCACACTTGGAGAAATTTATCTTCCATGTTGTGCAATCACACTGATGCTAGTATGTATCAACCTAAGAGATTGATCATACATTCAGGGGTGCTGTGATTTTCTCACCCAATGGAGTTTTGGCACGCCCGGTGGGACCTTAGAGGTCTTCCACTTCATCTTTTGCAGGTTGGTCCTGTTCCTGTTGAACTTATTTTAGCCTTTGGAGGCACTTGCAAACACATCTGGCAACTCCATCTATTCAGGAGCAAAGTGGTCATTTCTGAAGTTGGACCCGTTTTCAGATCATATTGGTCCATCCATATTTCTTTCCATCTCTTTCATTCTTTTCCATTCCATGAAGATTTGTGCAATCATGACTTCATTTCCATCATGGAACTCACATTTACAACAGCATGCAATGTTTTCCACCTCCAACATGTTTTTTAAATCCTCCAAATCAGCATTTTGAACAAATTCAAAATCAGCATACATACCCATATGAGCAGCAATGCCAAAATCAGTTTGGCTATGGAGCTTTCCAAGAGCAAGAGTATGCATATAATGAAGACAATCAGATGCAAGATGCTGGTCTGTTGGAGAAAATCCAAAAGATGGAGGTAAAGATGGTGCAGTCCAGAGCAACAGCTCAAATGAGAGCTTTCAGAATTGGTTGCAGGACTCCTTGTCCATGGGGAGGCCCTTTTCCAAGACATTTCAGCCCTCAAGAGAAGCTGGACTTCATGATGAAGATGCTGCCCCAACTTGCACAATGGACAGCAGAAATAGAGGCCTATACACTTGTTGTTGAACAACCTTGTCAATGGGTAAGTTCTACACCATCATCTGGTTTTTCTCTTCCCATTACTCAAGCAACACCATCTCATTTAGAATTGCAAATTCTAAACTCCCCATCTGTTGTCCCAAATGTTGATCCCATGTCTCCACCTCTCAGTCTTCCACCACACCTCAATTCTTCTTTCCTTTTTCCTTCCAAACAGTCATCCCCTCCACAAGAGCTAAAAGAAATACGCTCTCCCCCAAAGAAACAAGAGGTTTCACCTCCTCTACCACCACAAAAAATTTCCAAATCAATTGAGTTACAACCCATCCCTCCTCTTGCATTCCCAATTCCATGTGGGGAAGAAGAAATTGCAAAAATCGGCCATGAAGGACAGTAAGAAGAGGAGCCCAACAGAAAAGAAATGACAGACAACTTGAGGGTTTGGGCTGCCAAATTTGGGATGACAAAGATCCCCTTGATGGTTAAACCTACAGAAGAGGCTAAGGTTGAACAAATGGTGGTTAAGACTGATTTTGTGGCAGCAGAAGAAGAGCAAAAAGAAGAAGCAGATCAGCAGTCAGTTTGCTCAGAAAGTAGTGTCCATGTTGGCACTCTATTTGAAGGGAATGCTGATTCAATTCAAGTTGCACAATCAGCCATAAAGGAAGAAAGCTCAGAAGAAGATCTTGCAGTCCCAACTTGTCCTCTAGAGCAGCAGATTGAAGAGTTTGACTTGACAAACTTCATGCTGGAGGAAGAGTTCAATCAAGAGCAAGATTGTCTTCAAGTAGTAGAGGAGGGAGAAGCTGCTCCACATCCAAAAGAAGAGGAGCACATTCTAGTTGTGGAGGAAAAAATTGCAGATCCAAGGGCTTTGAGCACAAAGTAGGCTACATGAGAACCTTCAGTTCTTCTTTCTACTTCACCTCTCTCAAGTTCTAGTACTGAAGAGGAGTTTGATCTCTCAAACTCAATGTTGGAGGGTGAAAGAAACCATGGTGGTCAAGTTATAGATCAAGAAGACACCATGGAGGAAGTGGAGCATTTGCAGCAGGACAGCCATGAGGCAGTTTATCTGTCAGATTTGGAGGACTGTTTTGATGGAGAAGAGCCGGTTGAGTTTCCACCATTCTCTCTTTCATCATCCACATTCCAAACACTTGAGTCTACTGTCATGAAGGAGAACATTCATTTGCAGCAGCCTGCATCTTATAGCAGCTCTTTGGAACCAAGATTGGAAGATTTTAATCTTTCATGTCCTTCATTGGAGGAAGAGAAAGGGCAGAAGGGTTCTACCATTGCTTCCACACCATCCATTCAAGAAGGTCTATAAGAGAGACTCCATTTTTGGAGTTGAAAATCAGAGCTATGGGCATACTCAAACGGATCATACCTTGCCCAATCAGGTATTTGGCTTCATTGGAGCCAAAGGAGAAGTCACAACCAGTCATGCTTGCTTCTGAGCATGAGGGTGAGCTACAAAGTACCAAGGATCAGCTGTCATACCTCTTCAATCCAAATGCAGAGCAACTAAAAGAGGTATTGAATTTGCCTTCAGCTGATACCTTGATGATTTGGGTGGAAGACCAGCTTCTTGTTGATTTTCCATCCATCCAATCAGCCATGTTCAATGCCAAATCAATTGCATGGCTGCCACTTTTGAGAAAGGGAAGCTATTTCTCACAACCAGTTGCAGGGTTTGTTTAGCTCACCTTTGCTTCCAGTTAGAGTAGAGTAGGTAGGTTTGCTTTTAGCAGAAGAAGTGCTTGTGCACACTCTGCATGTTCCATTTGGAGCATGTATGATTTTCAGTTCTGTACATAGTTTTTGTGGTGCTGGTTTTGCTCTTGCACAGTCCATTTCAGTGGCATTTTGGTGAGAATGACTCCATTTCAGTGGGTTTCCAAGTGGCTCAGAGAGGAGGTTTTCAAAGTTCAGATCAGTTTTCAGGTTACTACTCATGACTCCATGCCCAATGGATGCTTCAGGCAACTGGTAACTTCATCTAGCAGGCAGATGACCCTGCTGAGTCGCCAAAATTGTTATCCAAAATTCCCCCCCAAGGTAATTTTGATAACATGCATCAGATTATTCAATCCTGAGAAAGTATATTGATTCAAGGAAAAAAATCATGTTTCTGGGGTCCCCTCGGCTTCTTTCTAACTCTCCCATCCAAGAAGAAAACCCAACGAGTTAGAAAAGGTGAAAAAATTGCAAAAAAAAACCAAGCTTGGGGCCAAAAAATGAAGAAAATCAGCTAAGTCCTAGTCCAGGCGGTCCGGGACAGTTGGGACGTCGGGGCGCGAATCGGCCGAAAAGCCCCCAGGCGGTCCACATAGCAGTTGGGACGTCAGGACACACGGGGCGCGAAAAGCTGAACCAGCTCGAAAAAATGAAAAAATGTCTAAGTCTTGTTTCGCGTGGTTTGGGACATCTGGGCCAAAGGTACGCGCGGGACGCAGATCGGCTGGTTTGGCGCAAGTCAGTCCATTTCGGGCTGATTCGGAGATATTTGTCCCAGGCAGTTCTGGGACATCTGGGCCAAAAGTACGCGGAGGATGCGAACCGGCTGATTTGGCCGAAACAGGAGACTTTTGGTCCAGGGACAGTTGGGCCAAAAGTACGCGTGGGACGTGGAAAGCTGAAAGAGCCGCCAAGCGAATGGAATCTCGCCACGTGTCTTCACCTCAAACAGGAACAAGGAAGCCCGAATCGGGTCGGCTTCGGAGATATTTTCCCTAGGTAGTTTGGGACATCCGGGCCAAAGGTACGCGAGGGACGCGTCGGATCTCACCACGTGAAAAGGTGAAATGGCAAACGAAAAGAGACAAGGAGGCCCGCGGAATGAATCACTATGTGCCACTTGTCAGAAGCGTTGAAAATTTGCTAAGTGTTTGGCGCAAGGTAAAAATGCGCCCCTCAGGCCCGAGCCAATAAAATAGTGCCACGTGTCCAAGTTTAAGGGCCCGAAAGGAATTTTTAGAGGATGAACCCGCATGAATGAATCAGAGCCTGACACGTGTCATCCAAGTGGCAGAGCGCGGAAAAAAATTCAAATATTTTCCCGCCCGATCTATTTTTGGCCTGTTTTTTTCCCTAAATCTTCAGATCGCCATATCTTTTGATCCAGAGCTCGGATTTTCACGTTCTTTATATCAATGGAAAGCTGTATGAAATTCTCTACATGATTTCCTGGGTCAATCTTGAATTTTGGTTCAGTTTGGAGAGAGAAAATTCAAAAACGCCTCTGGCACGTGATAATGGCCAGAAATGACGTTTCAACAACCATTTAATGCAAAATACAGTCGCACCGCTCCAGCATTTGGCCAAAAAATGTCAGGGTTGGGTCACCTAAGGACCATAATGAGATGAGTTAAATGCATCCTAGAATGAGGAATGGGGTAGATTCGGATTTCCTCACGTCTTCTCTCTCTCATGGGCTCGACCCATGCAATTGTAAAGGCAAGATTTGGCTTCATTTCTGGAAAGGGGGTTCATCTTTTCAGCTCTGCCCTCCCTTCTTTTCTTCTCCAGGGTTGAAAATGGAGTTCAAACCTCCTCCCCTTCTCTGTAATGGCATTTTTTGCCTTTTACCATTAAAATGATGTTCTGTGCAAACTTCTGAAGCAACAAAAACGTGTTTTGTGATGCATCTGTCCATCCTTGCTCGTTTTTCACTTGTTTTCTTCTTGCCTCTCTTCATTGCAGGTATTTGTGCAACGTTTGAATACTCATTACAGGTTTGGAGCTGTGTTTATGGAGTTTTGGGACATTTTCTGTGTGAAATCTATCCTTGGGCCTGTGATGCATCTGTCCATCCTTCCCATTGCTCACCTCTCCTTGTTCCATGGCAGTTTTGATAGATGTTCAACATTTTCCTTCTCTGGTGTATCACCGTTTTAGTGTAGGCTCTATTTTTCCCTTTTCTCTCTCTCTCTGTCTCCTTGGCATGGTTAGATTAGGATTAGATTAGCTTGCCTGCACTGGAATAGCTTGTGGCAGGTAGTTTAGGAAGAGGAACCAGCCTTCTCTGGAGATTCCTTTCTCATTTTTGCAAGTCCCACACTTGGAGAAAGGTTTCAATGTTGTGCAATCACACTGGATGCCTAGAATGATCAACTTAGAAAATCTAATTTACATCTAGGGGTACTTGTGATTTTGCACTAATAGTTCCTTTCTTGGAACTTATGCGTAGGTCAAAGAAATCACCAGTGCATGTTTGAGTATCATGACTGTGATCTCACTTTTAATAACAAAGAAAACAAAACCTTCAAGGTGTTTGGGACTATAAGCAATCTTTCTTGGTCAGAGTTTGGCTAAATCTCTCTTAGGATCTATAATCTCAATTGTCTCAACTAAGGTCAAGTTGTAAGAGTAAGATACTCTCCAAATCTCAATATTCTGATGAGGGGTCAAATGAATGGATGTTCTATTCTTAAAGAAATCATTTTTTCTAACAAAATCTAAACTTATGATCAAACCTTAATCATGAGCTGATGATTCGATCTCATGCACATGATATACCTGGAGTTCATATTAGGGTTCATATCAAATCACACTATGGGGTTTAAGTGTTCTCTCATTAATGAAGTATTCGAGGCACATGCTAAAATGGCACTCACTAGATTTCATTAACGAAACTTGTGTTTAGAAATATCATATGCAAGACGCAATCTACGCAACTTCCTCGACATGCTATAACCACTTGTTACAAGGATTGTACAGACACATAGCAATAGATTGTGCACCTATGGGGTAGCAATTTCTGTAATACCCATCACCAAAAGTCCAAACCATAGAGTCAATTTCTGGCATCAAAATTATGGTCTTTAATTGGAGTGTGGAAGTCCATAATCTATCCATACTTGATCCTAAGGGTGGATTTAGAATCAAATTGAGCATGAAAGCACCATACTAGGTAAGTGCTTGCATAGGGGAGTGGTGTGAGTATTTTCTCACCAAGAAGCTTGTTTATAATATTCAAGGTCCTAGTATCACTAACCCTTGGATATTTCATGATACACTCATCATGCAAAAAATGGGTGTGCACAATAACCATCCCCAGCTAGAATTTGTTTCAAAGCATGATATTATATCCCTTTTTGGGCGTATCAACACTTTAACTATGTGCTATAGATACTCTCTGCTTATAATGTCATTCATCCTGACCCCCGAATGGCCTGGGTGTGAAGTGGGGCATTCGGTGTGATTGCACAACATGGGACCATCTCTCAAGTTGTGGGACTTGCAAAACTTGAGATGGACCTCCGGAGAAAGCCAGTTCTTGCTTCCTAATCTACCTGCCACAAGCTACTCCAGTGCAGGAAGAACCTATTCTATCCTAATCTAACCATTCCAAGGGGACAGAAGAGAGAGAGAGAGAGGAGAGAGGGAGAGGGTGAAAGAGCCTACACTAAGTGGTGATACACCAGAAAAGGAAGTGGTTGAATCACAGATCTGACTACCTGAAGTGGAGAGAGGTGAGTAGAGGAGAGGGTGGACAGAATGCACCACAAGACCAGAGATAGATTTCACATGGAACACCACTTCAAAACCCATTAAGCACAACTCCCAGAACCTGCAACAAACATCAGAGTATGCACAGTATACCCTGCAACGATGAGAGGTAAGAAGAGACAACAAAATAAGCCAAGGATGGACAGATGCATCACGAAACAAATTTTATTGCTCCAAAATGTTACACGGTACATCATCAGTGGGCAAGAGGCAAGAAAATGCCATTACAGAGCCATGGGAGGAGGCTTAGACTCCACATTCTACCCTAAGGAAGAAAGAGAGAGGGGGGTAGAGGAGAAACAATGACCAACCCTTTGAATATGCCCCTTCATTACAATATATAGGAAGAATGAGAGAGAGGAGGGAAGAATTTGAATCCTGCTTCAACCACCTTGAGATATGCATTGAATCCTACTTTGAAATCTCAACCACCATCAATCAATGCCCCTCTCAAATCCACCTACAATCTATCAATTCTGTTCCTCATGTCTACTTGGTGTTGAAGGAGGAAGAACGACGGATCAAATCAAATCTAATCTGGTAGTTGAAGAAATCAGATTCTGTATTAATGGCCTGGAAGATGTTTTCCCATTTTTCACCCACTAAATCCTATTAAGAATGATATTTTATGTTTCCATGGTGTAGAGGGTGTCGAGACATTTCCAAAAAGTCTTCTCCCACCCAAATCTGAGTTTCCAGTCAAAAGATATGGCCATCTGAAGATTAGGGTCACGGGCACGCAATATTTGAAAGAGTCTATCCATACCAGGGTCCACATGGCAGCCTCGTGCATCTTGGAGATTCAGCCCCTTCCTTATGCTCTTGAAATCACACCAGGACTGACACATGGTGGCTTCCACGGGCTCCTTGGGCTCCTTTGTATTTTTCCTAAGTCTCTTTGCTTGGCGGGGCCAAAAGTCTGACCCTGGACACGTGGAGGCTTGGCGCTTGTTTGGAAACCCACCCCAAATTTTACTTTTGAAATAGCATCCATGTTGACACTTGGCTCCCTCCACTGGCCTACCTCTTCTTTGACTATTCAACCCCCTGACTCTGTCCCTTTTTTGGACCTGGGACACGTGGAAGGCCCACGCTCATTTGAAAACCCACTTTGGATTTTACCTTTGAAGGAGCGTCATTAAGACACGTGGCGCCTTCCGCCTGCACTCTTATACTTAACCAATTTAGGCCCACTTTTGAATTTGACCTCTTTTGACCATTGGCCACATGGAGGGCTGGCACAAGTTTGAGTCTCCACTTGGGCTCCCATCTTGAAATTACGTTGAGCTGACACTTGGCACCTTCCGCTGAGTTTGAACTTTTCAATGGCCGGTGCAACTTTTGGGGCTCTAGGACACGTGGAGGCTTGGCACTTGTTTGAGTCTCCCTTTTTGGATTTAATCTTTGGAGGTGCACCATTTGGACACTTGGCAAGCTTCCGTTGATCTCCTCCATACTTAGCCAATTTTGGGGCTCATTCTGAATCATTTGCAGAGCCCGAAGACTTTGAACCTTCACCGTTTCTTTTCCTTTGAGCCTCTGGTTTCTTTGACACTGTTTTTTCCTTCCCCGACCCTGCTATTCCATTTTAGAGCCTGCTAACTGTTTGTTGGATTTGAAGCATGGGTTCATTCGACGGAACTGTTTCTTGAATTTCTTCCTGCATGGGGTCGTGTTTGATCAATTTTGTCAGGGGGGCAAAAATTGGGATAACAATTTGGTGACTCACGGGGACATCTTCCTGCTAGATGAAGAGACCAGTGGCCTTGAAGCATCCATTGGGCATGGAGTCAAGAATGATAGCCTGATACTGATCATGTCTCTGATCCGCGAGCCCGACCATTTGCACTTGGTGACCCTGAACCTACCTTGGAAATGGACTGCCTCAAAACCCATTTTTAGTTGCTCTGTATTTGTTTTATTTTGAAACTAGCAACTGTTACAGACAACTATGGGTCTTTCTACCATGAATACTGAAGGGGCCTGGCCTCATGCACCTCTGAGCAATATGAACAAAACTTATGTACAAAGACAAAAATCATACATGCCTCAAATGAGACATGCAGAGTGTGCACAAGCACTTCTTCTACTGAAAACAAAGTCTACTCCTACTCCTACACTAACCAGAGAGAAAGAGGCTAAACAAATCCTGCTACAGGCAGGGAGAAGTAGCTTCCCTTTCTCAAAAGGGGCAGCCATGCAAATGATTTGACACTGAATATGGCTGCTTGTATGAGTGAAAAACTGACTATAAGCTGGTCCTCCACCCAAATCATCAAGGTATCAACATCAACCAAAAATACCTCCTCAAGTTGATTGGTATTGGACTCCTGGAGGTGTTGATGGTGACCCTTGGTGCTTTGAAACTCATCCTCATGCCCTGAAGTGGGCATGACTGGTTTTGGCTTCTCCCTTGGCTCCAATGAAGCCAAGTACCTGATTGGGCATGGTCTGATCCTTTGAATGTGCCCATTGCTCTGAAATTTAACTCCAAAAATGGAGTCTTTTTGTGGACCTTCTTGGATGGATGGTGTGAGAGGGATGATGACATCCTCTTGCCTTTTCTCTTCCTTCTCCTGTGAAGAACATGGAAGACTCATATCTTCCAACCTTGGTTCCAGAGGGATGTTGTGAAGACATAGGTTGTTGTTCTTGAATGCCTCCTTTATGGCAGTAGGCTCATATGCTTGGAAGGTGGATGATAGAGGAGAAAATGATGTGATTCCTCAGGATCCTCTCCATCAAAGAAATCCTCCAAGTCAGACAGATAATCTACCTCCTTGTTTTCCTATTGCATGTGCTCGACCTCCTCCATGGTGTCCTCCTGATCTACAACTTGCTCACCATGGTTCCCTTCATCCTCAAACATGAAGTTTGAAAGCTCAAACTCTTCTTCAACATTAGAGATTAAAGGGGATGAAGTGGGAGGAAGAACTGAAGGTTCTTCTGTAGCCTGCTCCACACTTGGAGCCTCTGAAACTGTATGGTCCTCCTCCATCATGGGTTCATCAATCAAATCAGGCCCTTGAAATGAAAGAAAAAAATCTTCAATGATGCTTTCTTCATTGAGTGGCTTCAACTCTGATTTGATCTCTCCCAGCTGCTCCTCTTCAATGGGACTTGGAGCTGATTGTTCCTCCTCCTTAACTGGTTGTGTAGCTTGGATCAGATCAACATCCTCTTCAGACAAAGTGCCATTAGGACACTGCATTCAGAGTAAACAGACTGATTGATCTTCTTCTTCTTGTTTTTGTTCTTCTTCTGCTGCAAACTCAGCCTCAGCCACCACTGGCTCTTCAACCTTGACCTCCTCTATTGGCTTGACCATCAAGGGGATCTTTGTAAACCCAAATTTAGCAGCCCAACTCTTCATATTGTCTGTCATTTCTTCTCTGTTGGGCTCCTCTTCTTGTTGTTTCCTTGACTGGATTCTTGAGTCTCTTCCCAACATGGACTTGGGAAAGCAAGAGGAGTGGCAGGTTGGGGTTCAACCAGCTTTGCAATTGTTTGTGGTGGGGAGGGAGGTGGAACTTCTTGTTTTTTTGGAGGGGATGACTACTTGGAAGGGAAAAGGGGAGAAGAATTGAGGTGGGATGGAAGATCAGGAGATGGAGAAAATAAATCAACACTTGGGGCAGCAAGTGAGGGGCTTGACTCTTGATCATGTTGAAATGATAAAGTTTGAGAAAGAGAAAAATGAAGAGCTAGGAGGTGGTGGACTTACCCATTGACAAGGTTGTCTTGTGTTAGCTCATAAGCCTCAATCTCCTCAATCCACTGTGTAAGTTGAGGTAACACTTCAACCATGAAGTCAAGCTTCTCCTGAGGGTTGTAATGTCTTGGAAAAGGGCCTCCCCATGGACAAGGTGTCCTGAAACCAATCCTGAATGCCTTCATCTGTGTTGTACCCCTAGATTGCACCATGCTAGCCTCCATTCTTTGAATCTTCTCCAACAAACCAGCATTCTCCACATAGTTGTCACCATTGTATGCATCCCCTTGTTCTTGATAAGCTCCATGGCCAAACTGACTTTGACCCTGCTCATATGGGTAAGCATAATGGTCTTGGATCTGATTATAATGCTGATCTGGAGGAGTTGGGAAATGCATTGGAGGTGAATTGCATTGTTGCTGTAAGTGTGAGTTCCATGAAGGGAATGAAGTCATGATTGCACAACTTCATGAAATGGAAGAAAAATGAAAGATATGGAAAATAAAAGTGAATGAAGATGGGTGGAAATGGATGGAAAAGGTCTGTAACTTTAGAGATGGGTTTGTTGACCAGATGGAGTCACCAGATGTGCTTGCATGTGCCTCAAAAGGTTGAACCTTAACAGGAACACACCAACCTGCTAAGATGAAGTGGTAAGGTGCTTCAGACCTATCCCACCGGGTGTGCCAAAACTGTTAGTGTGGTCACACAGTGGCTTATGATTTGTTGTTGTAATGAGACACCTTGGAAAGATGAAAAAATAACCTCAGAACCCGGCATGCCAAAACTGTTAGTGCAAGCACCCCGAATGGCCTTGGTTGTGAATGGGGCATTCAGTGTGATTGCACAACATGGGACCATCTCTCAAGCTGTGGGACTTGCAAAACTTGAGATGGACCTCCGGAGAAAGCTGGTTCTTGCTTCCTAATCTACCTGCCACAAGCTACTCCAGTGCAGGAAGAACCTATTCTATCCTAATCTAACCATTCCAAGGGGACAGAGAGAGAGAGAGAGAGAGGGTGAAAGAGCCTACACTAAGTGGTGATACACCAGAAAAGGAAGTGGTTGAATCACATATCTGACTGCCTGAAGTGGAGAGAGGTGAGCAGAGGAGAGGGTGGACAGAATGCACCATGGACCAGAGATAGATTTCACATGGAACACCACTTCAAAACCCATTAAGCACAGCTCCCAGAACCTGCAACAAACATCAGAGTATGCACAGTATACCCTGCAATGATGAGAGGTAAGAAGAGACAACAAAATAAGCCAAGGATGGACAGATGCATCACGAAATAGATTTTATTGCTCCAAAATGTTACACGGTACATCATCAGTGGGAAAGAGGAAAGAAAATGCCATTACAGAGCCATGGGAGGAGGCTTAGACTCCACATTCTACCCTAAGGAAGAAAGAGAGGGGGGGCAGAGGAGAAACAATGACCAACCTTTGAATATGCCCCTTCATTACAATATATAGGAAGAATGAGAGAGAGGAGGGAAGAATTTGAATCCTGCTTCAACCACCTTGAGATATGCATTGAATCCTTTTTGAAAGCTCAACCACCATCAATCAATGCCCCTCTCAAATCCACCTACAATCTGTCATTCTGGTTCCCTATGTCTGTTTGGCATGCTTGAAGGAAGAAGAACGACGGATCAAATAAAATCTAATCTGGTAGTTGAAGAAATTAGATTCTGTATTAATGGCCTGGAAGACATTTTTCCCATTTTTCACCCACTAAATCCTATTAAGAATGATATTTTATGTTTCCATGGTGTAGAGGGTGTCGAGACATTTCCAAAAAGTCTTCTCCCACCCAAATATGAGTTTCCAGTCAAAAGATATGGCCATCTGAAGATTAGGGTTGCATGGGCGCACAATATTTAAAGAGTCTGTCCATACAGGGTCCACGTGGCAGCCTCACGCATCTTGGAGATTTAGCCCCTTCCTTATGCTCTTGAAATCACATGTCTGGACTGACACATGGTGGCTTCCACGAGCTCCTTGGGCTTCTTTATATTTTTCCTAAGTCTCTTTGCTTGGCGGGGCCAAAAGTCTGACCCTGGACACGTGGAGGCTTGGCGCTTGTTTGGAAACCCACCCCAAATTTTACTTTTGAAATAGCACCGTGTTGACACTTGGCTCCTTCCACTGGCCTGCCTCTGCTTTGACTATTCAACCCCCAACTCTATCCTTTTTTGGACCTGGGACACGTGGAAGGCCCGCGCTCATTTGAAAACCCGCTTTGGATTTTACCTTTGAAGGAGCGTCGTTAAGACACGTGGCGCCTTCCGCCTGCACTCTTATACTTAACCAATTTAGGCCCACTTTTGAATTTGACCTCTGTTGACCATTGGCCACATGGAGGGCTGGCACAAGTTTGAGTCTCCACCTTGGGCTCCCATCTTGAAATTACGCCGAGCTGAGACATGTTGGCACCTTCCGCTGTTCGAATACTTTTCAATGGCCGGTGCAATCTTTTTCGGCTCTGGACACATGGAGGCTTGGCACTTGTTTGAGTCTCTGGCTTTTGGATTTAATCTTTGGAGGTGCATCGTTTGGACACTTGGCAGCTTCCATTGATCTCCTCCATACTTAGCCAATTTTGGGGCTCGTTCTGAATCATTTGCAGAGCCCGAAGACTTCGAGCCTTCTCTTTTTCTTTTCCTTTGAGCCTCTGGTTTCTTTGACACTATTTTCTTCCTTCCCTGTAGACCTTGCTCCTCCATTTTAGAGTCCTTCCTGTAACCTGTTCATTGGATTTGAAGCATGGGTTCATTCGACGGAACCATTTCTTGAATTTCTTCCTGCATGGGGTCAATGAGGTAGTAAATCAAAGCATTGTGTCATGTTATGTAGTGATTGTGGATGAGATTATTCGTAGGTGCCACACTCCTCATTCTCCTATACATAAATTCTAATAAGATGTGCAAAATCACTTTGCAAATACAAATTATTTTGGACACAATCTAGCATGCCAAACATTTTGAATGTGTTATATATGGGACTGTGGCCTAAAGAGCTTGAGGTTTTTTTCTCTAGGAAAAAAATTGCTAAACCCTAACAAAAGGGAATTCCCGTTTTCTTTCAATTACATTTCTCTAAATTGTGCAATATATATGAATGTGTGTATGTGTGTGTGTATACATACATGTGTGTGTGTGTGTGTGTGTGTGTGTGTGTGTGTGTGTGTGTGTGTGCGTGTGTGGGCGCGCGCGCATATATAAATACATACATACGTGTGTGTAGTGTGTGATGTCATATTAAGAATTTACTCTTTTGCCGGTTTTTGAATTTCTCAAATAATAGTATTTATCAAAATATTTTTACATATTATTTTCCAAATATTAAGTTGAGGAAATTTACAAATATAACTAGCAATAACACCTTCAATACACATCCCAAACAAAGTAATGTTTTCATTCTAAACAAAGTAATATCTTATTTGATTTACATTTCTTATAGATTTATACTATGTCCTGGATTTGATTTTTGGATCCTACACCTAGGCGTGGATATATTTGATATAAATCATTGGTCACTACTTGGTTATAACTCACAAGCTATAGTTTATGGCTTTATTTGAAGCATCAATCCTCTCTATGAAAAAGAGGCAATACAATGTAATACTGATAATGTTAACACTCTTTAAGTGAGCAGTATGGTATATAGTGCCCTCACATAGCATTGTTTTTCCAATTATGTCTTGCTTACTGAACTTTGGCAATCAAAGAGTGATTTCTGTGCAGCTTTTAGAGGCACAATAATTGACAGTATCTCTTGTTTTAATGGCAATGTTTTTTTGTACCCAATGTCGCTCAAGATGAATCTACTATTGAATATGTTCGCTTACAAAAGGTTTGGAGATCAATAGTAAGCGCATTTGGTCTGGTCTTGTATCGTGAGGGAAATCAATGCTTCTACGACATTTTCTTCTCGGAGTAAACATGTTCCAAATATGCAGATGTGCCAAGAACAACTACTATAACAGTAGGAACCAAGAACAATATTTACGGTCTAGGCGGTTCTCTTGTCGAAATCCAGGAAAAAACTTCAAAATAGTGCGAGGAACTCATTGGTTGATTGATGAGCAAAATGATTAAAGGATGATTTGTAGTTCTAAGATCATACTCGCAGAGTGTTTGACAAAATGCCAAAGCGAAAAAATGCTTATTACATTTACAACATGGTCACCCAGAAAAGGGCAGCAGGATAGGTGTCGGGGAATGAATAGAGAGAAGCGACCATATCAAGTTTATATAACGCAGATGGGCATAACTAATGATCAAAACTTAAATAAGATAATATTTTTAGAATGATATTTTAAACGGTTGCCGAGACCTCTAGACCCCATCACGAGGAAGGGTGGCAAATTGTAGGGGGCAGAAAAACAAGAATAAGGCGGCTCAGCCCAAAGTGATGCCTAATAGTGGATCCAAAGAGCCAGCTGTTAAGGAACATACTCTGGTTTCTCGACACACCCCAGAACCGGCTTCTGATCACGTTTTAGCGATGTTGCGTAAATTCTGTAGCATGCCAAAAATGGCTAATGTCTTCGTGGACCCTTCAAACTCCTTCCGGCCTTCCTCGACACTTCTTGCATCCCAGTCGCTCTTGACATCCAGCGTGCAGGACCCGTCCAAATGAGCCCGAAGCCCTCCACCCCACCCCATGTCAAGCTGCAAGCATAGTCCCGCGTGAAGTGTGGAGTCAACAGAGGAGGAATACAATATTGAGTTTGTTGGACAAATGAAAGTGGAATTACAGGATTTTCTGAAGCACAACAATGCTCAATTCTTGCAAAACCAGTTTGATGCCCTGGATGGCCTAGACTCCGATGGTATGGCCCTTGACTTGCGTTTATCATGAATTGTATTTCATGGAATGTGACGGGTCTTACTGACTCCAACCACAAGTATGTTGTTAGAGAAGCTCGACAAAAAAATTGCGAACTTGGATGTTTTGTGTTTGCCAAGAAGTAAAAGTGATAAGTTTTTAGTTGTCTCTAGTTTGTAAATTCATTTGCCCTAATAGTATGGTGATTACCAGTAATCATGATGGGGGCGTGGGGGGATTAATTTCTTTAATTATCCCAAAATGGCAACCCTTCTTCGTGGAGCATGGCGCAGACCCCACCAACAGGGCCATCCCGGGCCCTCTTTATTATTGAAAGTCATCCCTTTAGCATCATCAACATTTATGCTTCGAATGATGCGACGGAAAGAGCTGATTTATGGTGGTTGATAGCCAATGAAATCCTTGATGCATATTGGTTTCATCTTCGATGACTTCAATATGGTTGAGTTGCCCATGGATAAATGTGGGTACCTTCCAATGCGATGGACAACTAGCGAAAGAGAGGCTTGTTACTTTATGCGCAATAAATTCAAATTTTATGACCCAAATGCCTTACGTCAACCCAACTCTGAGGCCTGGTTCACTTGGTCCAATCTTTGATGTGGATTGGATCGGGTTCTTAAACGGCTTGATAGGGATATGTTGTCCACTTAAGAATTTTTTGATTTTGACATTTATTCTCTGCATGTGGAAGTGATGTCAGATTTCATTCTTTCTTACCACTTTCCCATCAGATTTCACATCACCTGGAAATCTCAGGTGCTCTTTCTGTCATAAGTTCCAATTCTTCCTCAACATGGCCTTGATAGAGCACGGGCCCACGCTCAATCATATCAAGCTGGTGTGGAACTTAGTGCCCAAGCCACATCACATGCACAATCAACATCCACTCTCTGATATCCAACTAGACCCATTGGTACTCTGATGCGATGACTCGGACTGCCAAATTTCTCAGAATTTATGGGCGACGGTTGGCCAGCATTAGACGCCACTCTTATTCCACCACCTCCTTCGCGCTCAGTCGGGTGGTGGTGGCGCTTGAGAGCAATCCTTTCTCTGAGCCCTTGCAGCTTCAGGTTGTTGGAATTAGACAGAAAATTCAAATCACTGATAATTATAATGTTCAGGTTGTGCAAATTTGCGCCTGGATCCATTGGCTCAATGTGGGTGACCGAATTTCAAAGGAGTTCTTTCAAATGCTCAAAGCCAAACATTCCTCCCAGCAAATTACGGCCATTTTTTGATGGCAGAACGTGGCTCACGGATCCCTAGCTTATGCTCCAAGTGTTTGGTAAACATTACAGGCAAAGTCTTCCAAGCCCAAACCCCCTCGCATGAGCGTAGTGCCACCTTGAAACAGTGCTTGGTTGTTGTGCAATGCAAAGTTTCTCCAACACAAAGAATTGTATGTGATCATCTCCTTTCAATTGAGGATCTGTAGGAAGCGACCATGCAGATGGCCAATGACAAAGTCTTTTGGTTGCGATGAATTTCCTTGTGAATTTTACATGGTTCTTTGGGACACTATTAGACCCGGACCTCCATCAAGTTTATATGGAAGGACCCTGGTCCTAAACACTTGACCCCCATATCAACAAAGGGAATATCAAATTCATCCCTAAACCAGGGGATCCTCTGCCAATTAGTAATTGGTGTGCCATCACTTTGCTAAATATTTCATACAAGATCATAGCTAAAGCTCATGTCATTTGGCTTTGGCATCTCCTCCCTATCATAATCCGTCACGAGCAAACTAGCTTTATCCAAGGGCGATATATCCTCAACAACATTATTGTTGTTTAGGAAGGCATGGAATGGGCTCACAAAATCTAGTCAACAATCCCTCTTCATCAAAATCAATTTTAAGAAGGCATATGACCGAATCAAATGCCCATTCATTTTAGCCATGCTTAAATCTTTAGGCTTTGGTCCAAATTTTCTTCAAAATGTTAATATGCTCTTTTCACAAGCCTCTGCCCATATCACCATTAATGGATTGAGCTCAGATTTGTTTGGTTTGTTCAAATCAATTCAGAAAGTTTGCCCCCTTGCACCCACTCTTTATGTCTTGGTGGTTGAAGGCTTTCACTACTTGCTTACTCAAGCTCAATCTCAAGGGCTCGTCATCGGGTATTGTCTTACCCTCTAGGGATGGCACTCACCTGCTCAATGGCCACTTCGTCGATGACTCCTTTCTCACACTCATTGAAGAGGAGCACAACATTAATCACATCATGCAGTGGCTGGAAGTCTTCTGTTTGGCCTCTGGCTCTTTCCATTCAATGGTGCAAAAACGCAATCTTACAGACAATCTTTTCTTCCTGCATCTACTTGGTTGGCATCATATGATTGGAAGTAGCTCAATCACTGAGAAATGTTCAAATTTCAAGGCATTCTTTTTTCCTTCCAAGCCTCACCTACTAAGTTATGGCAGTAGGTGGTTCAATGTGTAGCCTGGAAATTGGAATATTGGATCACCAAGTCACTATCTTTAGCAAGAAAATTCCATATTCAAGTTATAAATTCTTCTTGAAGCCACACATGTGTATTACTCCCCCTGTTGGGTCCCTTTTAAGAAATTCGTGCATAAACTTGTAAATTTGCTTAAAGACTTCCTTTGGGCCAATCCCACCTTTGGTAAAGGATTTCACAGAGTTTCATGGGAAACTTGTTGTTTTGTCCAAGGACTTTGGTGGCTTAGACCTCATCGACATACTACGGCAAGGGCAAGCTCTCTGTGCCAAATTGATCAATCGGGCCATCGACGACAATGATGCTTGGAAGCGTACTCCTACGACATAGCACAGTAAAAGGCACCCCTTATGGTCATTCTGCATGGAAAGGCATTGTGCTTTGCCAACCTTCTCATTTCCCTTGTTCCAGTCAAAGTGGTGGATACCTTCGTGATTAAAAGCATCTGGAAAGCTTAGGAGCGGATTAAACCCTGGCTTATGTGGAATGGCAATGGCTTCCTTGATGGCCTTGCCTTTAATCTCCACTCCTTATGGTGGTCCCATGTTTTTCAATTTCAAGATCATTGTTTGGCAGCAGGTGACCTTGGCTTCCTTTTTTCGCTACTTCAAACGTGGAATTCTCACACTATCCAAGGTCTTTTTTGCAAAGCACACTCAATCTCGGTTGCCCTGGCAAGAGCTCAAAGCAAATTTCAATTTGGCTCTGCCAATCAGCGCCCTCATTGCCGATATCATTTCATTCATGCCAGATCACATGATCCATAAGATTATTGTTCTTCAATTTCATCCCTTGTGGATAGGACTGGACAGCAGTATGTGGACACCCCTTTCTAGAATTATTCAGCTAGCCAATGTTATGCATGCCTTTCGCCACATTTGCCCATGGTGGATAAGCTTAACACTCAGTGGGGAATTTGATCCTCACCATTGATCAAGCAAAGGAGATTTCACACAACTTGGTCTGCTTGCATGGAACCCAAAATTTCCCACTTCTTGTGGTGTGTTCTTCATCAAGGCCTCCTACTTGGATCACCCCTGGTTCAACTGGGAGTGGTTGCCGCCCAAAAATGCCACTTATGTGGGCATCTGGAAACCCTCTCACACCTCTTATGGTACTTCCGACAAAGCTTAGGGGGGGCATGGGATTGGATTCATTCCTCCAGCCTTTTCATCCAGACTGTGTCACTCGGCATCATGTTCACGTAGGAGACAATCCCTAAATACCGCACAAATTTACCCAGATTTGGCATGCTTTCAAAAGAAAATTTTTATTCTGATTATGAATAAGAAAGGAATGTTTGTTTGTTTGATACACGTTGATGTCAATCATCACTTCTCTATTTATAACAAGTATGTGGTTGTCATAAATGTATTGTTGTAGATTCAAGTTCAAGCCAATAAGGTGTCGCTAGAGGTTGAACATCTTCATACAGTGCTATGCCACTGGAGCAACGCCCCCCTGCAATGTTGCTAGAGAGTCGTTGTCCCCTCTCTTCGCCGCTCCCCACCATGTGGCGAATGCCAGCGGTCAGCAACGAGGTAGTGGTCATCAGACCCATTTCCCACACCAATCATTTAGTCGCGCTCACAACTCTTCCCTCGTAACCATCCTCCTCCGGAAGAGATTCTCTCTATCGCCTTCAACTCGCCACTAGGTTTGGGATATCCCCCTACCACTCAACCAGCACTACTAGGGCTCCTCATCTGCACCCGAGTCGGACTCTCATGATGGATAGAGCCTCTTCCTCCACCCAATAAGTTTCCAAGGTTGTAGCATGCCATTTCGCCCTCTTGGGCCCCTATTGAAGAGACTTAAAGAAAGATGTCAACTTGGCTCAAATTGGGATGTGTTGAATTTCTAAAAAAGATCTACCCAACTCTAGTTGGCATGATCAAGCCCTACCCCCTACAAGACAACACTTTGCAGTGACGACTTAATTTGTTGTCTTTGATGTATTGATGCTTGTTACTCTCCCTCGTTCCTAAACTTATTTGCCTAATTGGTTATGTGATTTTAGGGCGGTTTCTATACCACCCATTTTTTGTAAATTATCATGTATCATTTTCCCTGTTAATATAATTTAAGATATTATTCATAAAAAAAATAGTAAAAATAAAAAAATTGAAACTATTTTTGATGAATTATTTTCAAGGAAATTAACTTTTTGTAGGTTGTGTACCAATTAATCATTATTTCATATGGCTAAAAACTGAAATTTAATTAGAAATAATATTTTCAAAAAATAGGATTTGTCTATATTTCATTTAAGTGCTGATTTTAATATATAGTTTTTAAATATGTTTTCAGATAAATTATATTTGAATTTGGCAGCCATATTTAAAAATTTAAAAATATATAGTTAAAATGATAGCCTGTAAATATTGGTGAAACGTTATCATGAACAGCAAATGAGCATCAACGGTCGAGATGTGTCTTTAATGCACTCCTGAATTTTAGCCTGCTAAACCAAACATCTTATGAAAGTTGATAGGTGGTTGTAAAATAAAGATTCAATTTGCTTTTGGTTTAACAACTAATTTAACTGAGCATTAATGACAATTCGTCTATCCACATCTCGTACTCGAATCCTTTCATAAATAATTCTTAATTTGCATTAATCTTTCCTTCAGACTTCCATGCATATGTTGAGTTTCCAAACAAAATACCATTTAATACAACACCATGAATGCCATCTCATATTCCATTTCCCAGCCACTTCAAAGATTCCAACAGATACTTTAATACATATATATTATGTATATACCCACTAAAATTATATATATTATACAAGGAGAGGCCGCCATTGGACCTTTTTATTATAAGAAAGAACTTTTGCATTCATCAAAATGTTCGTTCTATGCTATGCCATCATCTCCATGGCAAACTATTAACTATTCCCTATTTTCTACTGCTTTGACGAATAAAGCTGTTCAATGAGGGAGATGAATTTAAACGAGAAGGTTGAGATTCAGCAGTTTCTGCTTTGACAGCCATTTGCAACCCTGGATTTTGCTTTCTTTTGAAAGCCCTCCTTGCAGAAGTAACCTCTGACCCATGGAGTCACATCTTCGCTAATCTTGATCATGATGAAAAATATTATGCGATATATGATAATCATGCTCAATATTACTGAAAGATCCCACCATTTTGAGCGCTTTACGTCTATTTGAAACACTGTGCTAACCACATATTCGCCTGAAATCTTTGGATAGTATGGATATTGATTGTCGAATTCCAGACCTGAATAAATCGTTCTGGTATTGACCCTGTTAAGTTATAAAAGCTATCCATATTAGAGAAACTGATAAAATCTCTCAGTTTTACACAGTACAAGTGATGTTTTTACACAAAAGATTGGATCCCAAGCAATGACACTAAAGAGACATGCCATAGCTTTGAGGGTGATTTTTTTTAAGAAAGCTGTATATTTTTTTCATTACCTGCAAAGCCCAGTAGTGGAAACTGATGTAAGACATGGGATACCGCCACACGGGCTTTGGGATATCTTTGGGAAGCCTGAAATATCCAGATACCAGCATGAATATTCCCTGCAAAGAAAGATAAATTGAAATGTATCTCAAATTGTTCTCAACCATGTTTGAAGTGAATGCTTAATTAACTGGTAGTAAATAATCAACAATTTTCGCCCTGGCACTGGCATGATATTGCTTGAACTCAATACTTATTAACACGTCATAAATAAAAAACAATTTTCTCACTAACACTAGTTGGCACAATATTAGTCGAGATGAATAACCCACACCATTCAGAATGAGATATATTTATAATGTCTGTGGATAAATAATTAAATGACAGATTTTAACTTTGACGTCGATTTACTGTCACAAGCCAGTTTAGTTTTTTTCTTGGGGGGTTTAAGACGATCAAAGAAATTATTATATCTTAAGACATATAAAGGTGTTTGTTTTTCCAGAAAAAAATTAAGAGTCCAACTAAATGGTGTAATGATTAAGAAAAATCTATCACCAGTGAGTAGGAACTTTGCCAAGGAAGTGATGGATTCAGATTGATATCTATCCACATTTTTCAGATATAGATGTATTTAAGATATATTTACTACTATAATATTTGTTACAGAGACTAAGCTATGTGGCTCAGTTGTGGTTCTTCATTCGTGTGATTAATTGGGAGGTGACTTACACAAATGTTGGAGACCTGCAGAGTTTAGAATGGACGGCAGCTTACATTTTTGTTTTTTGTCGGGTCTCTTAACTTAAATTACAGTACATTAAATTCAAATGAATTGTGTCCTATTTATTTCACTAACAAACATTTTTCTCTCGAATCCATCATCACAATTTACAATAGAAAGTAATTACCTGAATACCAGCACCGATGATAATACCCATGAGGAAGTTGGGCACAACACTAGCTATGGCCATCATAAGACTTTCCACCCACTGTAACACTTGCATATAAACACAGCACAAGAAAAATACATAGTGGCTGAACCCTGGATGAAGTCGAACCATGTAGTAACAAATTGTCCCTGATATTATTGAAATCGTCAGCAAAAATGGCATCCCTGACAGAGTATTCCCCACCACAAAGGACACGACCCCATAATGCCCATTTAGCCTTTTCTCGCTGAAACACCTACATTACAAAATAACAAAATGCTTCCATTCAGTTAGACTCTGCAGACAACAAAATAAAAGCTCTATTAGATTAGGGTGCCATCTTCCTACCCCAACCCTATCTCTGGTCTACAGTTAAATTCCAAGTTAAAATCTTCCTTACTAATAAAACCAGGGAAAGAACTGAAATTACCTTCATATCTTCAACAAACGAAGGAAAGCCTCCAATAGACATGAAGGTAACAAATCCAAAAACGAAGGAAGCACAAGCTCCTCTAGCCTGATCATAATGTTGAGCATGCTTAGTGAACAATTTGACAAAGACAAACCTTTGAGCCACTGATTAACTGTTGATAGGGACATGAGAAATGCTCTCTTACCAATATAGAGTTGTAGGATGTACCGATATTCAGGTATATGGTTCCAATGCAAAGGGTAAGAAGCATGTAGATGACAAGCCTCAGCCAATAATACCCAGCATCTCTGGTCATATTGATGAATGATCTACGTGTTAACATGAAACACTGCATCAAGAAAACTAGCTTGGCTGCCCCCCGAATCCAATACTGTTCCTCTCTGCAAACCACACTTCAAATTTCAATATTGCTTCTAAAAGAAAGTCAGTCATAAATTAAGTTCTACATTGATTTTGGCTCACACCATGTGATCCACCATCAAAATGAAGATACATGACAAGAGTTCAAAATATATACAATTATTACTCCAAACTTTAGGCACCTCAAATTCATTTATTGAAGTGGTAAAAATGTAAGGAACTCCAAGCTAACATTCTTGAATTTTAAAAACATTGCCTTCTATATTAGAATTTAGAGGTCATGTGTGAGCTTACAATTTGAGATATTTCTTGAACTCTAGCTACTGCTGCCTGGTGATACTGAGAGAACTGATACTTTTCCACAAGAGTTAGAATAGCTTGGCTTGTGGTGATCTTTTCCAAAGGATCGTCTGATCTCTCGATCTAATCATATGAACAAAAGTTTATCTTCATTAAATATACTGCAACCAATTGCAAGATTAACATTATCATATTAAAGATCTAGGACCGATGTAATTACCCTCATTTTCATTGATCCCTTCAGTGTGGCTTTTACTTTGTCAAAATCTGAGTTTATGCATCTCAGAAAGTGATCAGATGGATTTCGGAAAGGTGGGCAAGGGAAGCCTGCTTGTTGGAAAAACTGAAACAGACAAAAAAAAACAACAGGTGTTATTTATGAGCACCCCATGAAACCAGACGTGCAACAATTGTTATTGTTGAGCACCCATACAGTTCAGATCAGCGTTTATTACCATGGACAACATTGAGTTACAATCTCTCAGCTAGCTTACTTCAATGAAGTGAAAAATTATTTCTATTTTGTCATTTGTAAAACATAATTTTTTACCATCTGTTTTTTTTGGGGCATTAACCAAAAAAAAAGTTAGACTGTATGACTTGGACTATTGGTCCTCCGACTTTACCTGCCCAAACCCCACTGTATGTACAAAAGGGTAGTTACGCCAATAGGCATTCTACAATGGCAGCGAGAAATGGCATGTGATGGTGGAACTGTGAAATGTTTATTTCTGACATTAACTATATTGATAGGCATTCTACAATGGCAGCAAAGGGCGGGATATAATGGCGTGACTGAAATTTTTATTTTCAAAATTAAATTTGTGGTTCATTTGACTATGATGGAAAAGTTTCAACCTTAAATTTGACTATAACTTAAAATATGTTTCTTTTTATTTCGAGAAATCAAATGATAAAATAGTAATATCTTGGCCAAATAGTGAGTTTGGGGCCCCTATTTTTTCTACAAAAATATATATTTTGGAACCAACACAATAATTCATGTAGATTAATGTCATTTGTCGGTACTCAATAAAATCTTGAGTGAGAATATAATGGAGTTATTTGCCATTGCGGTATGAGAAAAAATAAAGATAAGAACATGAGTATTTCAGATAAATGTATTAAAAATATTTGTACTGCGGGTAGTATGCCTTCAGTGAGGCAGATGGAAGCTAAATGTACAAGCAGGAGGGAAACAATGAAAACTTTTAACAATTTCTTTGACCGTCAGATCCAGTTGACTCGGGGAATAGTGACCCTCAGATCCAGTTGACTGGGGGGCAGTAGTCACCCCCCTAGAATCCAAAAGACTGAGGGCATATAGTCACCACTTTCAAATTATGATTGCCATCATTAATGAGTGTTGCTTCTTTTATATATTTCAAATGGTTAACAATTTTGACTTTGATATTGTCACTGTTGGCGTGTGTAGGTGACACGCGAGTGGTATGGTTCCTATAATGAGGGCACCCATTGTGCATATAGGTCATACTGGACTAGAAATCAATGAATATATCTAAAGAATTCAATTGCCAATACAGGACAAACTCACCAGTACACCCAGCAAAAATTTAATGAGACACCAAATCACGCCCTAAGAAATCAATTTTAAACCATAGACTTTCCAGCAATATCTTTTCTTCAACTACCCAATAATGCAGCTTTAAATGATAAATCCTACGTGATAAACAATAGTATCTTATATTTTCTAGATTTGAAGCACTAACTCTAATAACATGTTATTCTTAGCAGCTTAGTTCATGTAGCTAAGTAGGATTACCTCGCATGCCTCGGATGCCTTTCCAAAATATACTGTCTTTCCTCCAGAGAGCAGGTACAGACTGTCAAAGAGTTCAAACACCTCGCTGCTAGGTTGGTGTACAGAAGCAATTACAGTACGTCCATCTCTGGCCAAACTTCTCAATGTTTGGTTACAAAAAATGCAGATGCGCTGTTGATAAACAATTCACCACAAATTAATACAGCTTAAATATATTTAAATCACGCATACCCACTACGAGTATACAACCAATAAGGAACAACATAAATTTATTACTTTGTGTCAGTTTGAAGCCAGGATGTGTCACTATTAACACAACAAAACTACAGTGACCAATCCATTTGCAGCTTGTCTTGAGATTAAAAAATGCAGATGTATATAAACTAGGCTAACCATCCTCTGTTTGATTTACCTGTCTAAACCACTGGTTGGTTCATCCAGAAACAGCAACCGTGGCCTCATAAGAATCTCTAAAGCAATGCTCACTCTTCTCTTTTCTCCCCCACTTATTCCCCTCAAATGCCAGTTACCAATGGGAGTGTCAGCGCATTCTTGAAGACCCATTTCTACAAGTGTACTCTCCACTAATGTAGTTTTCTCCGACCAGGGCATTTTATCAGGGAGCCTCAAACGAGCAGAATAAGCTATAGTTTCTCGCACAGTCAAGGTACCAATTAGAGTATCATCTTGAGTTACATATGCCTACAAAAAAAAAAAAAATCCATTCAAGACCTTTCCAAGCACAGTGCATCAAATATCAAAAAACACCCAAAAAAAACTTAGAACTTAGTTCTCATACAAACATACTGCAGTCCCAAAGGAGAGTTTTTGCTTTCGGCCGTTCAACTTGATCGATCCAGTTTGAAATGCATTAGCTGCCAATCTACCTGGTTTTCGTAAACAGGAAACTTAGTTTATTTTTGTTTCAAATTTTAAATTACAATCTGTATTTCTGTTGAGAAATTAATTTTAAAATGGAGGATGAAAACTATTTTAAATTGATATCAGATGCAATTACATTTTAAGATAGAACTCCATAAAAACAAAACTTAGTAGAAGTTCGTTTACAAAAATTTGATAGACTATAGAGACCCAATTGGGAGGTTAAATCCCATTTCCCTCTGTGTTTGAGATTAGAAACCAATTGCATTCGAAGTAGTTCTTCTTTACCTGCAAGGGCATCTAGAAGTGTAGATTTTCCAGATCCAGAGGGACCCATGAGAGCCATTAAGTTCCCGGGCTCTGCATATCCTGTCAAACCCTGAAGAACAGTTTGAGTTTCACCACCACTAACAGAGACTATTACACACAAATCCTGCCATGTGAGCCTGGCCGAGACATCTCCAATGCCTTTTGTATCGGTCTTCTCCTTCCACAGAGTCTCACTGAGCGGACTAAGCCCCCCTGCTACAACCTGAGGCCGACTGTTTCCTTGCTCAATTTCCAGAACAGCATGGTTGCCATCAGAATCATTCATTTTAGACCGAATTTCTGTTTCCGAACCAAAAGAAAAACCCTCAAACTAATAGAATTTCAGAAGCTTTGTTTAGCTGCTCCGAGCAATTATGAAGACTATATGATTAAAACAGATATTCCCATACGAGGTGTATGGAGTCTATGAAGGGAAAAAAAGGGAAAATGACATTTGTTTAGAAAGAGCTCATGTGATGGAAAAGGTGGCATGCAAAATTCATGATACAATGTACTATTCGTTTGAATGGGATACCGTTAATATCCAGTTGACTGCAATATAAAGGGAAGGAAGAAAGAAGAGCGGCGTGAGCACCGGTGGAAGAAACACAGAAACACGCAAAATGAACCTGCTAAGAAACCTATGGAAGAACTGAACATCCGTTTGTTTGTTGGTTTTTCGTTTGGCGTGATTGATGGCTCACCTACTTCCCTCTACTCCCATATGCCCAAGTAATTATATCGGTGGATATTTTGGTGGAGAATTAATGGGCGTTCCTTCAACAACTCCATAAAGTACCTATTCTTCTCAAAACTATATACTTATAATTCTTTACAACCGACTATAAATACGTAACTCCACCCACACACCACCATCTTATGTGCCTTAAATCAAGATTTTAATCATCATTATGACGCCCTAATTTTTTCCTTTCACGTACTGCTACACACCATTTCTGTCTGTAAATGATTTCGTCAATATTCCAACTCCCCTTGCAACAATAATACTGTGGTGAAATTCTCCTTGGCACACTGGCGGCTAATTATCCGCGCGGACTTGGATTATAATTTTCTGGATATTACCGCTGATTTGCGGTAATCTGAATTAAATATGAGGAGGTGGTTTGTATGGTCAAAAGGTTAAAGATTTTATGAGGTTTCTTTATTGATATTTTTTTATCATTTCTTATGATTCATCATTAAATTTGGTAACAAATAAGCTTCGAAAATTATATATAATATAATAATAAGTGATGCATTAGTTTTAGAATTTTCGAAGGATGTTGGAATAACCATAAATATGGATGATGTAAACGTTAACTAAATTAGATGAAAGATAGAGAGATTATAGTTGGCAAGTCTCTCTCCTAATAATTTCGAGTGTCAAAATGTATCCACGTCTTAGCTTGTATCTTAAGAAAAGGTTACATGATTTGTGACTACTTTATTTGGGCTACTCCAAACCGTTTATCATGGATGAAAAATTAAAGACTTAAACCATGTTCATTTAATTCAAAATGAGTTGTCTGCACGACTTAAATGCCTCACTACGTTAGATAAAGTTACAGAAAAAAGTATATATAAAAATCGTATCTAGGAAATGTTGCTAATGCAATTGGTTAAGGAAGAATGTGTTTCTTAGGATGTGGAAATCTGTTATCTTAGACTTAAAATACCGGTATGGGACTTTAATATCATATGTTTGCATTCAATAAAATTTATATTGTGTAATCATTCTCTTAGGTATTAGGGAAAACATCGAGCATCCATCATCTTTTTTTAAAGAGGAGAGTGGCGAGGCAGGCTAAATGAGCTTTCATTGCAATTACAATTAAATTCATTTATAAGGGAGGAGAGCAAATAAAAGGGCTTGGTATGATTTTTTTGGTTAAAAAAATTATGTAATTAAACTTATTTGTTTTGTGACTAGCTTTGCAATTTGCCTTGCCACAACTTGTAGTAGTTTAAGCTTCCTCACTAGCAAAATTTGGGCCCTTATCTTTTACGATATCTTACAATACGGATATAATCTTGCAATAATGTGCACCAACAACCTAATTCCTCGCAACATTCTACAAATTGTGTCACCTTCATGCACCTTGTATCCCCTTCACAGTGCTCATTTTACAAAAAGAATACAACCTCAAAGTACTGAGCATAGCTCCTTATAAGTTTTGTCTCTTCTATAACTTTCCCAACACTTAGCATCTCTCATAGAGTCTTGTTGTTCCTTAGCACATTGCCTCGTGCAATCCACTTTGTTTCTTGCACTTTATTCACACTGAATGCAACTCCTACAGTCTTGTGTTAGCACCATGCAACCTTCATGGCTTATAAAATCTTACGCAAACCAATCCATGGTGTTCATATTTATTGTATCACTGCACACCACTGCATTGCATTCACAGCTTCTGAAATGCTATGCAAACCTATGCAGCGCCAACAACCTACCTCGGTGTTGACAAATACCTTACAACTCTAATGCATGTCATCACAATTACGCCTTGTTTTTTCATGTCATTTGTTATCATAGATGTGCATAGGACTATTTTGCTTCATCATTCTCCTATTAGCACTTTATTATCATGCAACATGTCGAATGGTACAATGTCACACCAACCATATCAAAGCATCTTCGCAACGTGTCATATGGAAAATCCCAATTTCCATGTGAATTGAGAAGATGGAGTTATTATAATCGCCTCTCTAATATTTGTCATTAGTTATAATCACATTGTGAGTTATACATATGTAAATTGTAACCACTACAATGGAACATGCTCAATACAAAGATGTGAGTTTGCACCCACTCAAAACACACCAAACAGGAGTTTTCTTCGTTTTTCTCTAGCATTTCAACTTAGCTATTTTATAGCCTCTCACATTAGTCTAAATAATCAACAAGGATACATAGCCATAGACATAAAAAAAATTAGAGCATCTTCGTGGCATATCATATGGCGAATCCTAGTTTCCACATGAATTGAGAAAACGAAGTGATTATAACTACCTCTCTAGTAAGTGTCCTTAGTTGTAACTACCATTGCGAGTTGTACATATGTATATTGCAACCACTATAATGGAACATGCTTGATACAAAGATGTGAGTTTGCACCTACTCAAAACACACCAAATAGGAGTGTTTTTGGTTTTGCTCAAAATTTTCAACTCATATGTTTTGTGACCTCTCACATTAATCTAAATAACCAAGGATGCATTCCCCTTCTCATGCAAGATCTTATTTCTTCATCAAGTATTATCTTTAGGGTACACACTTGTATTTTCCTATTCACCATTAATGAATAAAATTTACATTATCTTGCAAATAACTGTGTTGCCACATCATTGTGTGTTTGGTTCATTGCATTCAATAACTTGCACATGTTCATAATCCTTATTTCTCCAGCTAGCACAAGATTATCACTTACACATGGTTATGGGATTTATGGTGTGTATTATTGGCATCAATGTATGGATTTTATATTTTAATATGTGTGTAAATATATGAGCGCGATGAGAGAAAGTACACGAAGTTAATTTGGTCTCTGTATGTGCCCAAAATTGTAGGGTACTACACTACCCGGAACAACGTAACACATGCCCCAATGATGATACAGGTCTCTTCGCAAGGTGTTTGGGATCCGGAAAAGCTCTCCAAGTATGCGTTAACATCCCGCATGCCCCGTTTAGCCCCTGCGTGCTTTTTTGTTCTCTTTTCCCTTCTTTTCTCTGTGTTTTGTTCTTCATTAACGAAACCGCCGCCCTGCCTGGACGGTAGTCTCGTGACCGTCGACCAGGAAGGGCGGCGGTCCTGTAACTGCCACCCTACTCAGGGCGATGATCCTTCATGCATTTTCTAGAATGATCTTTTTTAACTCGACTCACGTAAATTTCAACGTTTACCAGCTTTTTTCATCACCTTTGGCTTGCATTAATGATTCTGGTTCCTTGGAATAGTGTTTTGGCATTGTTTATGGTTTAAGAGATCAATTTGGTTTTTACCTTTGGGTAAATGGAATGCTATAAATAGTTGGCTTGTGCTCAAGCAAATGGCCCCTCAAATTTGCCTTTGAATTTCTCATTGCAATAGATTCATCTTTCATTTTGCTTAGAATTCTTAGTTTCATTCATTGCATGCCTAGTTAGTGTTGTTTTGTTGTTAGGAAGCCACATATCCACCTTGTGCAAAGTGCTGTTATCACTTTATCCAAATCAATTAGAATAGGACAGTTTGATTTCAATAGGAAGCCATTAAAGTTGCAGGTTTTGTTCTTCAAACATGATAGTTTCAGGTTCTGGACGTTTTATGTTGCATGACTCGCAATAAATCCCGCTAGGAATTGCATAAGCCAAGCTCTGTACTCTTGCGCTATCTCTCTCCTACTCGCATTGTATTCAGTCTGTATCCTAAGCTGCCTTTGTCCCAATATCTACTTCTGTTGATGCTAGCATTACACGCTTTTCTGGATCCACGTGAGCACGAAGGAACGAGGAGATCACACTGAGGGGACAAAACCACACACGCCATCGGATTCGCCACTGTTCTGCAAAATCCAGGTTCTAGCTTTCAAAGTTCTAGTTAGAAGCATATCAAATAGAGTAGCCAATCACTTTATTTCAGTCAATTTTACTTTCGATATTGCCAGGTAAGCTGTGGGGATTGATAGTTTCTGAGAAACTATGATTCATTCCTCACTTCTGAGGTAGTATCGAGAGTCTTTCAAATAGATTAGATCAGTTATTTCATTATTTAGAATAGATTTACAACTGCACAGGCAAGTAGCTATACTCAGTTGCTTTGTTTGTTTTAAATTCGTTATTAGATTAGTTGTCAAATTCTAGATATATTAAAATAGTTGCTCCTTCAATTTCATTCATATAAATTCATCAGAAAAATACAAAAATAGAGAAGTTATATATGCTATAAATACACTTCACATAGTTAAAGTTTACTTTGCTGCAATAGATTTACATTGTTGCTTTTGTATGACAATCACGGGACCTAGAAAGCCTAGAGAATACGTATTCGAGCTAATCATGCCCGAACCCAATCTCGTCACAGCAGTAACTAATATAGATCAGAATCTTAGGATCCAAGTCTTCCGAACAACGGTAAACTTACAACAGATCAGCCTCCAGTTAAGCGGGTTAAACATAGAAGACGACCAAGCGCACACATTTTGGTCAAATCAACCAAACTACAGATTACCCTAGATATATATCCGCATGACTGTAGAAAGGTTTGAAAGAGAGCAAACATTCGGTTGTGATCCTTTGGTCCCACAGTCAGACGCAGGAGACACTCTCACAGATATAGATACCAGCTTAAGAATTCAAGTTGCACAAACGCCTGTGAAATACTCTGAAAAGATCACACAACTATTAGTTCTGAACATAGAGGCTGAGAAAGCATATGACTATTGGATACTAGGGATTAGGGATTGAATCTGTACATGACCATAGCAGAACCACAACAAACGCGAATCTACAGGTGACCCCCAAATCCCACAGCCCAATGAATCCATAGGTGAATCAGACGTAGATGCTGGCCTACGCACATTAGTATTCAGATCTACTCCACTTCCACCTATCATCATTGAATAGTTATCCTTGTTAGACATAACAGCTAATAAAGCTAGGGAATTTTGGACTAGGCTAGATAATCGCCCATAGAGTCCACTATATCCATCATCCACCCTATGACCCTGTTTGGAAATATACACGAGACTATCCCAGGTCATTTTCTGCGTATTCCACAACCCATAGACCGAATCACGCCAGAGCTCGATATTGATTGGAGCCTTCGAGCAGTCATCCTTGCCGATCGATCTATCACACTAGTTCAGGTTAGGAGGGCCTTCTTTTCCTTAGATTCACAATTTCCACTAGTGTATGTCGAAGACATCAGATTACCTAACTAGTTTGTCTACATCCCACGCGTATTCCATCCCCACCGGCTGTCTTGGCACGACCTCGAGAGGTCGGGTGCGAGGAAGAGTTACTTGTAGATTCCCACGCTCACTTGTCACTTTTCCATCGTACAGTCTCCTCCTATTGGAAGAACGTTGTAAGAAGAGTAATATGGCTAACACCCATGAAAAAGTTGAGATGGCCTTAGACATCCAAAAATTTTCTAAGGATGCTTTGGAAACATAACATAATGAACTCTTTGGCCAATTTTGAAAGCTAAATGTTTAACTCAACCTAATGAGATCACCCTATTTCTCATAACCATCTCACACATAGTTTTCACATCAAACCCCTTTCAAGTTTCAAGTGAATCTCGAAATTCCAATGTTTGAAGGTAAGATTTATGTCATGACATCAGATAAGTAATTGCATCAGCTTTATGCTACTTTTGTACCAACATCTTTATTTATGGGGAGAAACTCACCTTTGTAGTGATAAAGATGTCCATTTCAGTGTCTTGCTAGTGGGAGACATTCAACACACAATATATCATAGATTTCTAGCACATTCAAAATGAGGATGAGTTTGACAACATGATGTCAAAGGAGTACTTCCCCCTCAAACATTACGAGGATGATTACTTGAAGTTCTAGAAGTTAAAAAAACTTAAGGATCCTTCTGTGGAAGACTAAATCAATGAGTTCCATAACTAAGTTTTTTTGTGTGAGGACCTCTAGAGAAACATAGGGTGTTGAAGTACATTAGTGTAATTTCACCTAATATATGCCCTAAGATGGTGTTACGCCCTTAATTATATATCTTACATGGGATGGATATAGCCGACTTGTTGCTATCATAACTTAATATCATGATGTATCTCTTTTATATATGATCTATTATCATTGGTTGGTCGGCCTTGCTGATGGCCATAACATAGGAATAGTATAAATAGGGGTTATAGGTGGTGGATGATCATGATGTTGAGCATTTGAGTCTTATTATATGTTCTGGAGGTTGCCCCCTCGAAGTGGCCAAGCTATTATACTTTCATATTGAGAGAATTTATCTGCAATATTGTATTATTTGGTGTTCTATTGCTGGTGATAATCATAATTAATCAAGTAATTTCATTACAAGTGGTATCAGAACTTGATCTCGGCCAGGACGGTGTTAAACCCTAATTCTAAAGGTTCGGCTATATCTCAAGATTGATAGTGAATTTTTCTGCAATTTTTTTTGTGGTGAGGAGAAATAAGTCAAGTAAGCTTCTCTCCAAATTGCAATAAGTTTTGACTTGTTTTGCGAAAGTTATGACGGTTCTATATTTGTTCATAATTTGGCTCCCTAGGGCGTAATATTTGAATTTTTTTCAAATTTCTTATATTTTCAGAAACCCCTCCAAAAACTAGCTAGGGTTTCTGTTTTATAAATTCCTATATTCGGCCAAAAAAAAATACGAAACCCTAAACCCTAAAATTCTGCCCTATTAAGTCTACCCCTATGCCCACATCCTTCGTCATGGCTGGTAGATCTACCTGAGGCCAAGGAAAAGGACAAGCAACTCCAGGAATGACCCCAAACAAGGAAGATATGGCTTCAAATTCTATTGGTTTGGGAGTATCTGAGGTGGTCATCCAACTTCAGGAAAGGGAAAACAATATGGTGAGTAAGGATGACCTTAATGTTGAGCTTCATCAACTGAAAGGTAGCCTTAGGAGAGAGATTCAGAAGTATTTTCATGCAATGCAACAGGAGTTGTTGAATGCTATTTCTAATACAACTTCCAATGCTAGTCATATGGGTTCTACTAGAAATGGTCACACAGATCCAAATCACTCAAATCAGGGAGGATCCTTTAATCATTGAAGTGGATCTTCTCACCAATGGAGGGGCATGATTCCAAAAGTTGAAATGCGTAAATTTGATGGAAAGGATCCACTCAATTGGATTACCCAAATGGAAAATTTCTTTGATCTCCAACAAATCTCAGGAGGATAAAAGGTAACTATGGCATCCTTATACCTAGAACTTGATCAATTTGTTTGGTATCATTGGTTATGTGCTCAAAGGCAGAAGAATGGCCTAAATGTCACCTGGACAGTGTTCACTGAAGAGCTTCAATTACACTATAGTTCTAGT
Source organism: Taxus chinensis (assembly GCA_019776745.2). Lineage (NCBI taxonomy): Eukaryota > Viridiplantae > Streptophyta > Pinopsida > Cupressales > Taxaceae > Taxus > Taxus chinensis. Next base: position 826,767,865 of record CM034146.1, on the reverse strand, counting down.
GTTTCTGAGAATTACTTCAGCCAATTAGCAAAGTTACGCCAAACTGGTTCAGTTAAGAAGTATGTCCATCAATTCCAAACTTTGTCCTTGCGTGTGGAGGATATTACAGAAGAGTATTTGAATGACCTATTTCTTGGGGGTCTTAAGGACCACATTGAGCATGAGGTATGCATGTTTAACCCACTGAAGGTTGCTGATTCTATTATCATGGCACGTTGAGTAGAGGAAAAATTTCTTTCCAGTAGAAGGCAGACCTTTTCTAACATAAAAGATCGTAACACCTTGTCTCCTTCTTACCCTCAGCCAATTCGGTTGACACCTCAACAAATTGAAGAAAAAAGAGCCAAAGGGTTATGCTTTAACTGTGATAGCAAATATGGACCAAATCATAAATGTTTTGAGAAAAAAATGTTCTACATTGAAGGATCTGGTGATGAGGAAGAATATGAGGCAACATCAATAGAGGAAGTGGAAAAATTAGAGGAAAAATCTGGAGATCCTCAACCCACTATTTCATGCCATGCTCTATCAGGGAGCACACATAATTTCATCAATCATAAGTTGGAAACAAGACTAAATTGTTTCATCTACCTAGCACCTGAATTTCAAGTAATGATTGCAGATGATGGCACAGTCCAATGTTTAGGTAAATGCCATAAAGTCAAAATCATGATGGGTGATTACACATTAGAATCTATGATGTTTGTTATTCCCATGGGTGGAGCTGATATTGTCTTAGGTGTTCAGTGGCTCACTACCTTGGGCAGCATAGAGATAAATTTCTAGGAATTGTTCATGCGCTTTCATTCTGAGGGTAAAAAATTTGAACTTCGAGGTCTACAAGCTAAAGATCCTCTAGTGGTGAGTTCTCACCAAATGCAGAAGATTCTTAAAAAGGGGTCTGAAGGTTTTGTAGCACGATTATTCTCTATAGAATTCCAACCGCAAATGAAGGTATTGCATCCTTATTTTCAAAAGGTTATTAATCAACATGTACTTGTCTTCAAGGAACCAAGAGGATTGCCACCTGAAAGAGAGCATGATCATGCTATTCAGTTGATTCCAGGAAGCCAACCCCCCAACATCAGGCCTTATAGATATCCATATGTGCAAAAGAGTGAGATCGAGAAGATGGTGGAGGAAATGTTGGAAATGGGTATTATTCGTCACCGTCAAAGTGCCTATTCTACTCCCATGGTGATGGTGCGTCGCAAGGATGGAAGATGGCGCATGTGTCCAGATTACAGAGAGCTTAACAAGTTCACTATCAAAGATAAGTTTCCTATTCCCATCATTGATGATTTATTAGATGAGTTGCATGGTGCCATTTATTTTACAAAACTAGATCTACATTCTGGGTATCACCAAATTAGAGTCAAGAAAGAAGATATTCATAAGACAACTTTCAAAACTCATCAAGGCCATTATGAATTCCTAGTGATGCCATTTGGCCTTACCAATGCTCCCTCCACATTCCAAAGCTTGATGAATTTAGTATTTAGACCATTCCTAAGAAATTTTGTCTTAGTATTTTTCGATGATATACTCATATACAACAAATCATGGGAGAAACACTTACATCACGTCAATACTATCTTAGAAGTCTTAGAGAAACATCAACTTTATGCCAAGCCTTCAAAGTGTTCTTTTGGGGTACATGAAGTGGAATACTTGGGCCATATTGTTTCTCATGAAGGTGTTAAGGTGGACCCTCACAAGATCCAGGCCATGGTGGGATGGGAAACCCCAAGAACCCTCAAACAATTACGAGGTTTCTTAGGTCTCACAAGGTATTATTGTAGATTTGTCAAATACTATGGCAGTATAGTAGCACCACTCACAAAATTATTGAAGGACTCCTTTCAGTGGAATGAGGAAGCATCTAGGGCATTTGAAAAATTGAAGGTAGCTATGTGCACCACTCCAGTATTGGCAACCCCATATTTCTCCAAAACTTTCGTAGTTGAGTGCGATGCTTCGAGAAATAGAATCGGAGCAGTACTAATGCAAGAAGGACACCCCATTGCTTTTGAGAGCTGAAAACTAAAAGGAAAGAATTTGTTAAAACCCACATATGAAAAGGAAATGATGGAAATACTACATGTAGTCAAACAATGGAGACCATACTTGATGGGTAGACATTTTAAGGTAAAAACTGATCATGATAGTTTAAAATATTTCTTAGAACAATGTCTATCTTTATAAGAACAACAAAAATGGGTCACTAAGATGTTGGGATATGACTTTGAGATTGTTTATAAGAAAGGAAAGGAAAATTTGGTCGCTGATGCTCTGTCTAGGAGGGATGAGTGTTGGGGTGTGAAGCCTATTTTTTGGTCTTCTTGAATCAATGTTAAAGTGTTGGAGCTCGAACGGTTAAGTTTGAAGACTTTAGGAGCTTTCTGTAGTCGTCTGTTGTGACGTTGTTGCTACGTTGTTGTTAACTGGCTGTCAACGTCAGGACTGTTTTCAGCCGTGAGAAGTTGAAAGATCGCGACTTTCAATCTTCTAGGGTCGGCTTTAGGGCTTCTTAGAAGGATTGTAATCCTATAAATAGAGGTGTTAGGGTATCTTAAAGATATCTTGAGTGTTCAAGAGGTCTTGAGTCTTAAGGATCAAGAGGTGATCAAGAGTGATCAAGGTTAAGCAATTGGGTGTCAATTGTGGGTTAGATGTGGTTTAGCATCTTTGGAATTCTATTGTGAGTTCATAACTGAGAGAAGACTGTGAGAGTTGTTTTACTCTTGTTGATAATAAAATCTGAGCAAGTTCTTGGTGGACGTAGCCCACATTGGGTGAACCACGTTAAATCTTGTCTTGTCTTCTTTTGTGCATTATTCATTTATGTTGTTATATTTCTGCAAGTATAATTCTGCTATATAGTTTCCTACTGTTGTGGTTTGAGGAATTGTTTCCACATATTTTTTCTCTAATTCCTAACAATTGGTATCAGAGCTTTGGTGGTTTTTTTGCTGAAGTGGTAAATCACAGGGAAAGTTTAGCTTGAGTGGGAGTTATGGCAGATGAGGGTAGATCGAGGGTTGAGAAGTTCAATGGGCAGAACTTTGGTTTTGTGGAAGATGCAAATGGAGGATTACTTATATCAGAAGGACCTCCATGTTCCTTTGGCTGGAAAAGAAAAGAAACCTACAACCATGTCGAATGAGGATTGGGAGTTGTTGGATAGAAAGGCGCTAGGGTAATTCGGAGTTATGTATTTCATCTTCAATTGCTTTCAACATATCGGGAGAAGACCACAAAAGGTCTCATGAATCTCCCATTGGGAAGTTATATGAAAAACCCTCTAGAAAAAATCTAAAATGCAAATAAATGCAAAATGAAGTTGCAGTTATTTAATATGAAGATTCTGAGAATGGTCTATGTTGTTGATCATTTGAATGAATTTAATACCAAGTTCGCAGTATGTTAATACAATAAAAATTGACTTTGATGATGAGGTCAAAAACTTTGTTCCATTAGGTCCGCGCGAAAACAGGATCTGGGACATCAATATGGTGTATGCAAATTGGCTAATTTGCCATAATAGGTCAATTGCGGGTGGTGCGGAGATTTGAGGATGTCTGGGTACAGTCGGGACCAAAAAACCATGGGACGCGAAAGGAAAAAGGCTTAACTTGTACAAAGAAATGGACGTAAATAGAAACAAAAAATATAAATAGCCTGCAAGAAGGGGACAAGGAAACCAAATAAATACCCAGAAGAATGTTCCAGGACATACCGGGAAGTCTTTTGACCCAATTTTGCTGGGAAGAATACCTGTTAACTTGATAAGGAATTTATTCAACGTTTCCTCCTCTTTCAGAAACTTCTAACACCATAACTTTTCCCACTTCATAGCTCCTGATTTTCACAAGCTTGAACTTTCTCAACGAGCACAATGTCCTCTATCATTCAAAAATCCTTCAACCTTTCAGGGTAGATTTAGTTTAAATCCAGCTGAAACATATTCCTCCAGTCAATTCATGCTCTGCCATGTCATATATGACTTTGGAATCGCCTGCTATACCCAAATCATAGCTGCACGCACCAAAGGCCATAATTGGTTCATTTCTCAACAGAATTGCACAAAATTGTCCGTTGGACGTGGCTCCGAGCTTGACACACAAAAGTTCTTAAATTCTAGATTTGATGAGAAATCAATGGGGATTTTCGCATAAACAACGTAACCGGGTTCATGACAATGTTTTTATCCCCAAGTCCTAGGAATGCAATTAAGAGGCATGGTCATCTGACGTTACCAACCCTTTGGTGCAGCCAATTGGGGCAATCATCCTCCAACTTTGTGCCTTTAGAATATACAGCTAATTGGGTTTACCCATTTAATTCCTCTTATCAAGTGGTTAATAAGACAGATCATGGGATTTCTTCATGTTCTCCCATCTCTCTCTGTCTACCATCTGGATAATCCCTCATAAATTGGAGTGTTGAAGAGAAAGAATGTAAGCTCAATAATTTTATCCCATGTTACAAATATGTCAACAATATAATTTCAACATGTGGAGCCAATGTCCTGTAGGCCCTTGACACTCCTTGCATAGGTAATCTACAATGCCCTTATCTTGTAACAAATTGAACTTTGCATACCATGATAGCAATAAAATATTGAGTTTGTGGATGGTATCTTCCCCTGCTGTGTCTTTCTTGCATTCTTATTGCCCCACTTCAACCTTGATTACAAGTGTAAAATGTGTCTATCATAATCTTGCAAGGATTGAGAAATTCATTATTATGGTGAAGCATGTATGAATACATTCCCCTTGTGAATGCATACTTTCCTAAAATCCTTGGAAAGTATTATCACCCTTTCCATGCACTTTACTCCTAGTTTTCCAATTGGAAGGCTAAATCTCACCCCCAAATCCTTCATCCACATCTGGGATTGTTTTTGATCCCATAGGATTTCATGTTATGCATTTTTTATCTTTGGTCCCCATGGAAAGTTATTACACGATAGTTCTCTTTAACCTGCATCACAGTAGATTGTGGTAGTAGCATAGGAAAAACCTTCAAAATATTTTAAAACTCTGAATCTATCAAGTTCAATACCACTACTTGGAGATAGTTTCCAGCGATCCAATCACTCATCGTGAGTTCATCATATATCCTCTTTACCTTAGTGAAACATAAGGGTGCTGTGGCTTCGGTGATAATAGGAGTTGCTGGATAGAAATCATGCAATCGGGGAAATTAAGCCATATTTTGTATCTTCGGTTGCTTTCAACAGATCACAATTGGCTAGAAGACCACGAAAGATCTCATGAAGTGTGTTGGGGAAGTTATATGAAAACCCTTTGCCTCTAATAAAATATTTTTCTGATGAAAAAGTTATTTAATATGAAGATGTCTGAGAATGGTTCTGTTGCTGATCATTTTAACCTTTTAATACGCATTATGAAATATGTTAAACTCAATAAAAAATTGACTTTGATGATGAGGTCCTTAGCAAGGCTTTGTTTGATTTTGTGTTCCTTACCAGATAGCTCTGAACAACTTCGTTATGGCTGTAAGTAATTCAGTCTCTAATAACTCAAAGCTCTCCATTTGAGTTTGATGTAATAGGTGTGATCCTAAGTGAGGAAATGCGAAGGAAGAGCACCGAAGATTCTTCTACTTCTAGAAACACTTTGACTGTGGAGAGTAGAGGGAGACAAAAGAATAGAGGGAAAGGTAACCGTGGGAAGTCGAATGATCGTGGAAGGTCAAATTCCAAGAGTAAGTTACAATGTTGGCATTGTGGGAAGGTTGGTCATGCTAAGAAATATTTCTAGGCTCTTTGGGATAAGAAGAACAAGAAGGAGGAAACTAAAGAGGTAAATGTGGCAGCAGGTGATGTTTGTCCGGATGCCTTAATTCTTTCTTTAGATAATATTGTTGAATCTTGGGTGTTAGATTCAGGGGCTTCTTTCCATGCCACCCCACATAGACATTACTTTACTGATTTTGTTCAAGGTGATTTTGGACATGTATATCTTGGTGATGATGAACCATGCAACATAGTAGGGAAAGGTTGTGTTCATGTGAAAATGTAGAATGGGAACACATGGCTACTTAAGGACATCAGCATGTGCCTAAGTTGAGGCAGAACTTGATATCAGTAGGACAACTGGGTAGTGATGGTTGTACGGTCAGTTTTACAGTGGATTCTTGGAAGGTTACCAAGGGAGCTCTTGTGGTTGCAAGAGGTAAGAAAATGGTACTTTGTATTTAACCAGTGGTGTTGATTATTACAATTTAGTTACTGCAGATGGAGATGCAACTTTGTGGCACCAGAGACTCAGTCATATGAGTCATAAGGGCATGCAGATTATAAAGGATAGGTTGCCCGGATTAAAGGAGTTAGATTTGGAATTCTGTGAGGACTGTGTTTATGGGAAACAGAAGCGGGTGAGATTCCTCAAGGTTGGACCTACCAAGAAGGAGGGTAAGTTGGAGTTAGTGCATACAGATGTATGGGGGCCAGCTAAGGTAAACTCTATTGGTGGTTCATGTTATTATGTCACTTTCATTGATGATGTAACTAGAAAAGTTTGGGTATATTGCATTAGAAAGAAATATGATGTGTTTGAAACTTTCAAAAGATGGAAAGCCTTGGTTGAGAATGAAACAGGTCTCAAGATGAAATGTCTCAGGTCAGATAATGGAGGGGAATATTGTAGCAATGAATTTCTTGATTACTGTTCGGTAAATGGGATCCACAGGAAAAGAATGGTTCCAAATACTCCACAGGAAAATGGAGTGTCAGAGAGAATGAACAAGACAATCATGGAGTGTGCTAGGTGCATGAGGTTACATGTGGGGCTGCCACTCATGTTTTGGGTGGAAGCGGTAAGCACAGTTGTTTATCTGATTAACAGAGGACCCTCTATGGCCTTGGATGGAGGTATACCTGAGGAGGCTTGGTCTGGTAAGAAAATTGATTACTCATTTCTTAGAGTATTTGGATGTGAGGTATTTGTTCACATTGATAAAGATGATAGGACCAAGTTAGAGGCTAAGTCTGAGAAATTCACCTTTTTTGGATATGGTGAAGATGACTTTGGTTTCCGTGTTTGGAGTCTTAAAGACAAGAAAATATTTCGGTCTAGAGATATTGTCTTTAATGAAAAAATCATGTATAAAGATCAGTTGCAGGAACAGAAAGAGGAATCAAAGAAAGAATACACAGTGTTAGAGGACATTGCAGACAACAAGGTGTCCAAGGGGATGGTTCAGGTACAACATGTTCCGGCACAGCCAGTTCAGGTACCTACTCATCAGGAACCCCAAACTCCTGAGGTGAGAAGGTCTTCTAGGGTAAGAAGGGAACCTGAATGATTTACTCCATCTTTGAATTATTTATTGCTCACTGACAGTGGAGAGCTAGAGTGCTTTGAGGAAGCAGTGCAGGTGGATGCAGGAAGAAGTGGGAGTAGGCCATGGATGAAGAGCATAGATCTCTTATGGAAAACTAGACTTGGGATCTAGTGGAGCTACCCAAGGGAAAGAGAGCATTGCAGAACAAGTGGGTGTATAGAATCAAAGAGGAAGATGGAGGTAGGAAAAGATACAAGGCCTGGTTGGTGGTCAAAGGATTTGCATAGAAGAAAGGTATAGACTTTGATGAAATTTTTTCTCTGGTTGTTAAAATGACTTCTATTAGGATTGTTCTTGGTTTAGTTACAGTAGAAGACCTGCACTTAGAACAGTTGGATGTGAAGACTGCATTCCTTCATGGTGAGTTGGAGGAGGAATTGTACATGCAGCAGCCATAGGGTTATGAGGTCAAAGGGAAGGAGAGGTTAGTGTGCAAATTGAAGAAGAGCTTGTATGGCTGAAACAAGCTCCATGACAGTGGTACATGAAGTTTGACAGTTTTATGCAGGAGCAGGGTTACTCCAGGTGTCACTCAGACCATTACATGTACATCAAGAAGTTTCTTGATGGTAGTTATATTATTTTATGCCTGTATGTAGATGATATGCTTGTTGCAGGGAAGAACATGCAGGAAATAAAGGTACTCAAGAAGCAGCTAGGTGACTCCTTTGCTATGAAGGATTTGGGGGTAGCAAAACAAATCCTTGGTATGAGAATAACTCGGAATAGGAAGGAGAGGAAGCTGGTATTATCTCAAGAAGAGTACATACATAAAGAAGGTCTTGGAGAGGTTTAGTATGCAGGATGCTAAACTAGTTGGTACTCCTTTGGCAGGTCACTTTAAATTATCAAAGGAGCAGAGTCCCAAGACTGAGGAGGATAGAATCCAGATGTCCAGGGTACCATACTCATCAATAGTTGGTAGCTTGATGTATGCTATGGTATGCACTAGGCCTGATATTTCCCATGCAGTGGGAGAAGTGAGCAGGTTTATGAGTGATCTAGGTAGAGAGCACTGACAGGCAGTAAAGTGGATCCTTTCTGTATTTGAGAGGGACCATGGGAGCAACATTGTGTTTTGGTGGATCAGACACTACATTACATGGCTATGTAGATTCAGACATGGCAGGATATTTGGATAGCAAAGGAGGAGCACGACAGGTTATGTATTTATGGTTGGTGATACAACAGTGAGTTAGATTTCATGGTTACAAAAGGTTGTGGCTTTGTTAACCACAGAGGCTGAGTATGTTGCTGCCACAGAGGAAAATAAGGAGATGATTTGGATACAACAGTTGCTTGATGAGTTGGGGCATAAGAAGGAATTTGGGAGACTACAAAGTGATAGTTAGAGCAGCTATTCATTTGGTGAAGAACTCTACTTTCCACTCTAGGACAAAGCACATTCAACTGAGATATCATTTCATCAGGACAACTTTGGAAGAAGATAAGTTGAAGCTGGAAAAGATTCATACCAGTCATAATCCTATGGATATGATGACAAAGGTGGTCACAAGGGAGAATTTTAAGTTGTGTTCAACTTTGATTGACCTTCATGGTTGATAATGAAGGGTTAAGAACTTTTCTCAGTGGAAACAGTCTCCAAGTGGGAGATTGTTGGGGTGTGGAGCCTATTTTTTGGTCTTCTTGAATCAGTGTTGAAGTGTTGGAGCTCAAACGGTTAAGTTTGGAGACTTCAGGAGCATTCTGCAGTCATTTGCTGTGACATTTCTATGTTGTTGCTACATTTGCTGTTAACATAGTGTGGTTGTTATCAATGTCGGGACTGTTTTTCCAGCCGTGGGAAGTTGAAAGATCATGACTTTCAAACTTCTAGGGTCGGCTTTAGGGCTTCTTAGAAGGATTGTAATCCTATAAATAGAGGTGTTAGGGTATCTTGAAGATATCTTGAGTGTTCAAGAGGTCTTGAGTCTTAGAGATCAAGAGGTGATCAAGAGTGATCAAGGTTAAGCAATTGGGTGTCAATTGTGGTTTAGATGTGGTTTAGCATCTTTGGAATTTTGTTGTGAGTTCATAACTGAGAGAAGACTGTGAGAGTTATTTTACTCTTGTTGATAATAAAATATGAGCAAGTTCTTGGTGGACGTAGCCCACATTGGGTGAACCATGTTAAATCTTGTCTTGTCTTCTTTTGTGCATTATTTATTTATGTTGTTATATTTCTGCAAGTATAATTCTGCTATATAGTTTCCTACTGCTGTGGTTTGAGGAATTGTTTCCACATATTTGTTCTCTAATTCCTATAAGAAATCTACACTTAAACACCATGTTCTTTCAGAGCTACATTCTTCTCCAATAGGTGGTCATGCTGGGGTCCTGAAAACATATCATAGAGTTAAGAAGGATTTCTTTTGGGAGGGGTTGAAAGGAGATGTTCAAAAATTTGTGGCAGAATGTTTGGTTTGCCAAAAAAATAAGGGCGAGGCCATTAAGACACCTGGTCTTCTCCAACCTCTATCTATTCCTAGTGAGAGATGGGAAGAGGTATCAATGGATTTCATCACAGGATTACCTAAATCAAAAGGGAAAAGTGTCATCATGGTCGTGGTAGACAGACTTACCAAATATGCTCATTTTTGTGCCATGGCTCATCCTTTCACAGCTAGTACCATTTCCATCTCTTTTATGGATATAGTTCAAAAGCTCCATAGCATGCCAAAAATTATAGTAAGTGATCATGATCCAATATTTACAAGTAACTTTTTGACTTATTTGTTCTCTTGTCTAGGTACCCAACTAGCCCAGAGTTCCTCTTATCATCCCTAATTAGATGGGCAAACTGAGGTGGTAAATAAATGTTTAGAGGGATATCTTCGATGTTTTATTTCAGATAAACAAGAACGTTGGCTAAAATGGTTGCCACTGGCAGAATGGTGGTACAATACTTCATTTCATACCTCCTCCAAAATGTCTCCATTTCTGGCACTTTGGGTACCATCCTCCATCACTCATATCTAGCTTGAAGGTCAAACCAAAGGTGAGAGCAGTCAAAGATCACATTCAACATCAACATGAGGTACTCTCTAGTCTTAGAGAAAATTTGGCACGTGCACAAAACCATATGAAGTAATAGGCTGATCAACATAGGAGTGAGCGACACTTTGAAGAGGGAGACTTTGTTTTTATAAGGTTACAACCATATAAGCAATTATCCTTGAAACAACAACAAAAGGATAATAAGCTTGCTCCTAAATACTATGGTCCTTACCAAGTTTTGCAAAAAATTGGTAGTGTGGCATATAAGCTAGAGCTCCCTCCAGGAAGTAGCATACATCTAGTATTCCATGTTTCTTGCTTAAAGAAAGTTATTGGGCCACACATTTCCACCCAATCAGTGCTTCCGGAACTAGACGAGGAAGGAAGGATCATATTAGAACTTGAAGGCATTCTTCAGACACGCACCAAAAAATTGAGGACCAGAGTCATTACCCAGTACCTGATCAAGTGGAAGAATATGAATATTGAGGATGCATCGTGGGAAGATGAAGCATTCATGCAGCAACATCTAGGGCTTCCCAACATTGGGGACAATGTTGCTTTGAAGGGGAGGGGCATGTTATACCCTTAATTATATATCTTACATGGGATGGATATAGCCGACTTGTTGCTATCATAACTTAATATCATGATGTATCTCTTTTATATATGATCTATTATCATTGGTTGGTCGGCCTTGCTGATGGCCATAACATAGGAATATTATAAATAGGGGTTATAGGTAGTGGATGATCATGATGTTGAGCATTTGAGTCTTATTATATGTTTTGGAGGTTGCCCCCTCGATGTGGCCAAGCTATTATACTTTCATATTGAGATAATTTATTTGCAATATTGTGTTATTTGGTGTTCAATTGTTGGTGATAATCATAATTAATCAAGTAATTTCATTACAGATGGAGTTCTTGACTATTGATTCTTTGGGTGAATAATATCACAACAATGCAAATATTTTGGCTAATGAGAAGATGAAGTAGCACTTCACATATTCATCCAATCATGTGTACACAATAATCTTCCCATGCACAACACAACATCTCAATCCCATGCACAAAACAAGCATAATGCTTCAAGTATAAGTAAGCAATCTAAGAATGTTGTGAAACAAAACTAGAAGGCTTCAACACCTTGTAAATCAAACAAAGGAAATATGAAAAAAATGAAAAGTATTTTCATCAACATCACTAGCATACCAATGGCAATTTTGAATGGTGCACACAACGATCACTAGTTGTATAATCTACATTAGGTCTTATGTCAACAAATTACACTAATCTAGATGGTTCTTATCTAACCACCACTACCAATTCCACCAATGCCTACAAGGAATGAGAGTGAATATTCCATACGAATTTTTGGGAAAAAGAAAAATCTCTCCATGTCATCATCGAAAACAAGATTCAAAATAACACCATCTCTTAAGACACTTCTTGATTCCTTACACTTCATACTTATGTGCATCCTCACCCATACTCACTTAAATGGATCTAGTAAAGAAAATATATCCAATTCCAACTATAGTTTAATTATAGTATAAAGTTAAACCAATAGATAACAATGTAACTTGTGATATTGTGTCTCTTGAGGTCTACAACATACTACTAGGAAATCCCTATTTATATGAATGTGATGCTACATATCAAGAAAATCTACAAAGAGAACTAAAGATCAATTTCTCAATCTCTTCGAGTTTTCCCTAATAACTATAATCACATTTGTCTCTACCAAATAATGCTACAAACTCATATCACACATGTAAAAGTTTATGTTGCTCATCGTCCACGTAAATACACATGCGTAAGAGAAAAAAGATAGCATTGCAAGTGTACACCATGCCAACATCATTGCAAAAGTAATCCAACAAGTTTTTTAAGAAACACAATTAATTCTTCATGAAACTAAAAGGATTTCCAATGCACAAAAAAAAACACCATATTAATTTGGTTACTTGATACCCTCCTCAGAATAGCTCGTTGAATCACATATCACTTTGGGAGAATGATGAATTCTGAAGTCAAATTCAATAACTCCTCGATGAAGGAAACATCAATCATATCTCTTCACCTCATGGAAGTATGATCTTTCTACTACCCAAGAAATAGGGGACATGGCTCTATCGTTCTCTCCAAAAGATCATGAAAAAGAATTAGTATTCATTCTCATGCATTAATGACCTTCTAGATCATCTCTTAGGTGCAAAATAACTCACCAAGATTGACCTAAAGTTTAGTTACTATTTTCACCCTAATCAAATCTCTAAGTGTTTTTCGATGTACAAAAAATCCCCACATGGATGAAAGTGTTTGTAATAGGTAGTCTATTCTGATTATTTAACTTCCAACATCAACCATTCACAATCAGACCAATGAATTCATACTGGAATGATTGATAAATGATAAGTACTCACTCAAATATGTAATAGGAGAGAGGAACTTAGTTGTACATGGTAGATAATAGATGATTTGGCTGTGCATGATAGTTGAACAAGTTGATCAAGAACTTTAGATGTTTCAGTGAATGTTTTGGAGCTGCAAACCCAATAGGGGCAGGAGTGTAGAATCATTATACAATTGGGACCTAATATGTATAATCCTGGCCTAGAATTGTATAATCTTTGAACCCTTGATAATATAGATATGTGACTTTTTATGTGATTTGCTTGTCTAGTAATGATATTTTATGTATGTTTCTCTTTCTTTCATATCTTTGGGATGACCTATAATCACCTACAACAAAGTAAAAACCCTAGAAATTTTCCAAAACCTTCATCAAAGCATTCGAAAACCAAAAGGAGAAAACATGTGGGTGGTGAGGCTAGACTACCCTTGGTGGTTAGGCTCTCTGTTGCTAAACCAGTCCAAGTTCTACTTTACATGCCCTCGTTGCAGGATCAATCCTCATGTAGTTCTCTTAGTTGCTTGTGCAAGTGTGAATAGCTAACCAACCCACTTATGACACCCTCATGGCTCTTGAAACCAAAATAGTGGACTAACTGCAATAGTATAGAATGTACTCAATGTACTAGTGGTGAAAATTGGTGCACCTCAGCTATGTGGCCCAATCTTTTGTTGATTGAAACCCTTGTTCAAAACTTGGATTGGATTTTATCCTGATAAAATATGGCTTTATGACCTTTACATGCTTGAAAATGGAGGAAACTATAATCTTTCACATGGTTGAATGCTCTAGACTTGTAGTAGGTATGGCTCTAATTTATGCGCAAATAATTTGGGAAGATTTAGGAACACTTTGAATGATTTTGAAAAGGTATTTGCAATGGTATCTTGTTACAGTGTCAAATGAGTTATCAAGTGTCATTAACTTGCTTTGAAATAATTTCATAGGAGAAATATTCTAATAAGGCCAACCCTAAGTGAGATGAAACAACCTAAATTGAAATAAGAGTCGATGAATGTGAAAGGGCAGGACTATACAAGTCAACCAAGACTGGACTAATTTACATCTTGACCTTGCGATACATTTTCGAACCGGAGAGATGAATATCAAAACTAAAACTTATATCATGTATTTCAAAGGTTTAATATTCCTTTGTTCAAATAATATTCTTCTAATTGACTATAAATAAAAGTGTAAAGATAAGAAAGGTGTAGAAGAGCTAGAGAGATGAGGTGCTTGGATTTTTAATGTGAGCATTTATTAAGTAGTAAGGGAACATGGTCAAACTTAGAATTATACAAGGACTAGTTACTAAATTTTAGTGTTTACATTTTAACCCCTTTAAGTGTGTAATTGATAATTGCATGTTTAAAGGAAAAAAGTACCTAAGTATGCGTGCACACTTTGTATTCACTTGATAGTGGTTGCTTTATGTGTAGGTGTTGGCATGTTCCATGATGAATCTTACAACATAGAGTGTAGTCAATGTTTATGATAGAAACTAAACTTTAACTCAAGATATACATAATGTATGTAACTTTGAAATTTTCAAAAAAGAAATTAAAGAGATACAAAATATGAAAGTAATATACCTATTCATTTTTTGGAGGAAGAGCTCTCGTTTCATGTCATGTCTTGGAGAATTGGAGTTATTGCTGAAATTCGAAAGGATTAGGGGTGATTGATTAACTAAAAATGAGCTAAACTAGGTAGCATATAGATAGTTAATCTAAGCTATGAAAAACTGTAAATAAAGTAAACAAATGCAGGTAAACAGTATGCTAGTGATCTAAGTAAATATGTAAAATGAAATACTAAAACCCTAATGTGCAAGAGAGAAGAGAAAAGAACTTAGTTGAATAACAGAATCATGTCGGACTGTGTCGCAATGATGATTAGAAAATCAGAAAGCGGGAATGACTGTGATGGGGTCCCACAGAGGGCAGATCTGGGTGAAGTGGTTGGACTAGAGTGCCTGGGAGAGGACTAGGGTGCCCACGGGATGTCTGGTAAGCAAAACAGGCGCCCTAGTTTGGGAAAAAAGGTCTAGAATTGGTCTTCATATGTTATGGAGATGATTGATAATCTTCGTTGCATATCACATTAAATTTCTTGTATTGTGCCGAATGCTCCAAATATTCCAAGAGGAAGAAATGACTCAAAAAATAAAAAAGGAAGTATTAAAACCCTAAAAAAGAAATATGCAAATGGATGGTTTAGACTGACCTCAGCACCCACAACAGTGGGCTTACTAACTGAGTGTTCCACTACATTCTAGACCCGAATGTAGTTTTGGTGTGTGTGTGTGTATCGTGACCTAAGTTCTCTTGTGCTAATCACACTTTTTGAAATAGTGAGCAATAGCTAAATATAGAAAATGTAATAGAATGTGTACATGGAATATAATGTGTACTTTTTCTTCTCAAAACTATATACTTATAACTCTTTACAACCCACACACCACCATCTTATGTGCCTTAAATCAAGATTTTAATCATCATTATGACGTCCTAATTTTTTCCTTTCATGTACTGCTACACAACATTTCTGTCTGTAAATGATTTCGTCAATATTCCAACTCCCCTTGCAAGTGCAACAATAATACTGTGGGTGAAATTCTCCCTGGCACACTGGCGGCTAATTATCCGTGCGGACTTCGATTATAATTTTCTGGATATTATCACTGATTTGCGGTAATCTGAATTAAATATGAGAAGGTGGTTTGTATGGGCAAAAGGTTAAAGATTTTATGAGGTTTCTTTATTGATCTTTTTTTATCATTTCTTATGATTCATCATTAAATTTGGTAACAAATAAGCTTTGAAAATTATATATAATATAATAATAAGTGATGCATTAGTTTTAGAATTTTCGAAGGATGTTGGAATAACCATAAATATGGATGATGTAAACGTTAACTAAATTAGCTGAAAGATAGAGAGATTATGGTTGGCAAAGTCTCTCTCCTAATAATTTCGAGTGTCAAAATGTATCCACGTCTTAGCTTGTATCTTAAGAAAAGGCTACATGATTTGTGACTACTTTAATTTGGGCTATGGATGAAAAAATTAAAGACTTAAACCATGTTCATTTAATTGAAAATGAGTTGTCTGCACGACTTAAATGCCTCACTACGTTAGATAAAGTTACAGAAAAAAGTATATATAAAAATCGTATCTAGGAAATGTTGCTAATGCAATTGGTTAAGGAAGAATGTGTTTCTTAGGATGTGGAAATCTGTTATCTTAGACTTAAAATACCGGTATGGGACTTTAATATCATATGTTTGCATTCAATAAAATCTATATTGTGTAATCATTCTCTTAGGTATTAGGGAAAACAACGAGCATCCATCATCTTTTTTTTAAAGAGGAGAGTGGCGAGGCGCGCTAAATGAGCTTTCATTTCAATTACAATTAAATTCATTTATAAGGGAGGAGAGCAAATAAAAGAGCTTGGTATGATTTTTTTTGGTTGAAAAAATTATGTAATTAAACTTATTTGTTTTGTGACTAGCTTTGCAATTTGCCTTGCCACAACTTGTAGTAGTGTAAGCTTCCTCACTCTAGCAAAATTTGGGCCCTTGTCTTTTACGATATCTTACAATACGGATGTAATCTTGCAGTAATGTGCACCAACAACCTAACTCCTCGCAACATTCTACAAATTGTGTCGCGTACATGCACCTTGTATCCCCTTCATAGTGCTCATTTTACAAAAAGAATACAACCTCAAAGTACTAAGCGTAGCTCCTTATAAGTTTTGTCTCTTCTATAACTTTCCCAGCACTTAGCATCTCTCATAGAGTCTTGTTGTTCCTTAGCACATTGCCTCGTGCAATCCACTTTGTTTCTTGCACTTTACTCACACTGAATGCAACTCCTACAGTCTTGTGTTAGCACCATGCAACCTTCATGGCTTATAAAAATCTTACGCAAACCAATCCATGGTGTTCATATTTATTGTATCACTGCACACCACTGCATTGCATTCACAGCTTCTGAAATGCTATGCAAACCTATGCAGCGCCAACAACCTACCTCAGTGTTGACATATACCTTACAACTCTAATGCATGTCATCGCAATTGCGCCTTGTTTTTTCATGTCATTTGTTATCATAGATGTGCATAGGACTATTTTGCTTCATCATTCTCCTATTAGCACTTTATTATCATGCAATATGCCAAATGGTACAATGTCACACCAACCATATCAAAGCATCTTCGCAACGTGTCATATGGAAAATCCCAATTTCCATGTGAATTGAGAAGATGGAGTTATTAGAATCGCCTCTCTAATATTTGTCATTAGTTGTAATCACCATTGTGATTTATACATATGTAAATTGTAACCACTACAATGAAACATGCTCGATACAAAGATGTGAGTTTGCACCCACTCAAAACACACCAAATAGGAGTTTTCTTGGTTTTTCTCTAGCATTTCAACTCATCTATTTTATAACCTCTCACATTAGTCTAAACAATCAACAAGGATACATAGCCATAGACATCAAAAAAATTAGAGCATCTTCGTGGCATATCATATGGTGAATCCTAGTTTCCACATGAATTGAGAAAACGAAGTGATTATAACTACATCTCTAGTAAGTGTCCTTAGTTGTAACTATCATTGCAAGTTGTACATATGTATATTGCAACCACTATAATGGAACATGTTTGATACAAAGATGTGAGTTTGCGCCTACTCAAAACACACCAAATAGGAGTGTTCTTGATTTTGCTCAAATTTTTCAACTCATATATTTTGTAACCTCTCACATCAATTTAAATAACCAAGGATGCATTCCCCTTCTCATACAAGATCTTATCTCTTCATCAAGTATTATCTTTTGGTACACACTTGTATTCTCCTATTCACCATTGATGAATAGAATTTACATTTTCTTGCAAATAAGTATGTTGCCACATCATTGTGTGTTTGGTTCATTGCATTGAATAACTTGCAAATGTTCATAATCCTTATTGCTCCAGCTAGCACAAGATTGTCCCCTACACATGGTTATGGGATTTATAGTGTGTATTATTGGCATCAATGTATGGATTTTATATTTTAATATGTGTGTAAATATATGATCGCGATGAGAGAAAGGACACGAAGTTAATTTGGTCTCCTCCTATTGGAAGAACGTTGTAAGAAGAGTAATACATGGCTAACACCCATGAAAAAGTTGAGATGGCCTTAGACATCCAAAATTTTACCAAGGATGCTTTGAAAGCATAACAAAATGAACTCTTTGGCCAATTTCGCAAGTTGAATGTTCAACTCAACCTAATGAGATCACCCTATTTCTCGTAACCATCTCACACATAATTTTTGAATCAAACCCCTTTCAAGTTTCAAGTGAATCTCAAAATTCCAATGTTTGAAGGTAAGATTGATGGTATGACATCAAATAACTAATTACATTAACTTTATGCCTACTTCTCTACCAACAACTTTATTTATGGGGAGAAACTCACCTTTTTCATGATAAAGATGTCCATTTCAGTGTCTCGCTAGTGGGAGAAATTTAACACACAATATATCATAGATTTCTATCCCATTCAAACTGAGGATGAGTTTGACAACATAATGTCAAAGGAGTACTTCCTCCTCAAACATTACAAGAATGATTACTTGAAGTTCTAGAAGTTGCAAAAAAGTAAGGATCCTTCTGTGGAAGACTAAATCAATGAGTTCCATGACTAATTTGTTTTCTGCATGAGGACCTCTCAAGAAATGTATAGGGTGTTGAAGTACATTAGTGTACTTTCACCTAATCTATGCCCTAAGATGGATTTCTTGACTTTTGATTCTTTGGGTGAATAATATCACAACAATGCAAAGATTTTGGGTAAGGAGAATATGAAGTAGTACTTCACATATTCATCCAATCTTGTGTACTAAAGAGTCTTCTCATGAACAACACAACATCTCAAGCCCATGTACAAAACAAGAAGAATGCTTCAAGTAGAAGTAAGCAATATAAGTAGGTTGTGAAACAAAACTAGAAGGCTTCAACACCTTCTAAATCAGACAAACGAAATATGAAGAAGGGTGAAAAGTATTTTCGTCAACATCACTAGCATACCAATGGCAATTTTGAATGGTGCATACAACAATCACTAGTTGTACAGTCTACATTAGGTTGCATGTCAACAAATTACACTAATCTAGATGGTCCTTATCTAACCACCACTACCAATTCCACCAATGCCTATGAGGAATGAGAGTGAATATTCCATACAAATTTTTGGGACAAAGAAAAATCTCTCCATGTCATAGTTGAAAACAAGATTCAAAATAACACCATCTTCTTAAGACCCGTCTCAATTACTTACACTTCATACTCATGTGCATCCTCACCCATACTCACTTAAATGTATCTAGTAAAGAAAATATATCCAAGTCCAACTATAGTTTAATTATAGTATAAATTTAAACCAATAGATAACAATGTCACTTGTGATATTGTGTCTCTTGAGGTCTAGAACATACTGCTATGAAGTCCCTATTTATATGAATGTAATGCTACATATCAGGAAAATCTACAAAGAGAACTAAATATCAATTTCTCAATCTCTTCAAGTCTTCCCCAATAACAATAGTCACATTTGTCTCTACCAAACAATGCTACAAACTCATCTCACACATGTAAAATTTAATGTTGCTCATGGTCCACCTAAATTCACATACATAAGAGAAAAAGATAACATTGCAAGTGTACACCATGCCAACATCATTGGAAAAGTAATCCAACAAGTTTTTTAAGAAACAAAATTAATTATTCATGAAACTGAAAGGATTTCCAATGCATAAAACAAGAAACACCCTATTGATTTGGTTCCTTGATACCCTTCTCAAAATAGCTCGTTGTATCACATATCACTTTAGTAGAAAGATGAATTCTGAAGTCAAATTCAAGAAGTCCTCGATCAGGGAAACATCAATCCTATCTCTTCACCACATGGAAGTATGATCTTTCTACTACCCAAGAAATATGGGATGTGGCTCTATCGTTCTCTCCAAAGTATCATGAAAAAGAATTCGTATTCATTCTCATGCATTGATGACCTTCTAGATCATCTCTAAGGTGCAAAATAACTCACCAAGATTGACCTAAACTTTAGTTACTATTTTCACCCTAATCAAATCTCTAAGTGTTGTTCGATGTACAAAAATAAGAGGGATGAAAGTGTTTGTAATAGGTAGTCTATTCCGATTATTTAACTTCCAACATCAACCATTCACAATCAGAACAATGAATTCATACTCGAATGATTGATAAATGATAAGTGTTCTCTCAAATATGCAATAGGAGAGAGGAACTTAGTTTTACATGGTAGATAATAGATGATTTGGATGTGCATGATAGTCAAACAAGTTGATCAAGAACTTTAGATGTTTTAGTGAAAGTTTTGGAGCTGCAAACCCAACAGGGGTAGGAGTGTAGAATCATTGTACAATTGGGACCTAATATGTACAGTCCCGACGTAGAATTGTGTAATCTAGATATGTGACTTTTTATGTGATTTGCTTGTCTAGTACTAATATTTTCTATATGTTTCTCTTTCTTTCATATCTTTGGGGTGACCTATAATCACCTATAACAAAGTAAAAACCCTAGAAAATTTCCAAAACCTTCATCAGAGCATTAGAAAACCAAAAGTAGAAAACATGTGTGTGGTGAGGCTAGACTACCCTTGGTGGTTAGACTCTCGGTTGCTAAACCAATCCAAATTCTACTCTACATGCCTTCGTTGCATAATCAAGCCTCATGTAGTTCTCTTAGGTGCTTGTGCAAGTGTGAATATCTAACCAACCCACTTATGGCACCCTCATAGTTCTTGAAACCAAGATAGTGGACTAACTACATAGTATATAATGTACTCAATGTACTAGTAGTGAAATTTGGTGTGCCTCAGCTATGTGGCCCAATATTTTGTTGATTGAAACCCTTGTTCCAAGCTTGGATTGGCTTTTATCTTGATAAAACATGGCTTTATGACCTTTATATGCTTGAAAATGGAGGAAACTATACTCTTTCACATAGTTGAATGCTTTAAACTTGTAGTACAGATTGCTCTAATTTATGCGCAGCTAATTTGGAAAGATTTAGGAACCCTTTGAATGCTTTTGAAAATGTATTTGCAATAGTATCTTGTAAGAGTGTCAAATGAGTTATCAAGTGTCATTAACTTGTTTTGATAGTATTTCATAGGAGAAATATTCTAATAAGGCCAACCCTAGGAAGATGAAACAACCTAAATAATATTTTGAAATTGAAATTAGAGTCGATGAATGTGAAAGGGTGGGACTATACAAGTCAACCAAGACTGGACTAATTTACATCTCGACCTTTCAATACATTTTCAAACTAGAGAGATGAATGCCAAAACTAAAACTTATGTCATGTATTTCAAAGGTTTAGTATTCCTTTGATCAAATAATATTCTTCTAATTGACTATAAATCAAAGTGTAAAGATAAAAAAGGTGTAGAAAGCTAGAGAGACGAGGTGTTTGGATTTTTAATGTGAGCATTTATCAAGTAGCAAGGGAACAAACTTAGAATTGTACAAGGACAAGTTACTAAATTTTAGTGTCTACATTTGCACCACTTTAAGTGTGTAATTGATAATTGCATGTTTAAAGGAAAAAGGTACCAAGTGTGCATGCACACTTTGTCTTCACTTAATAGTGGTTGTTTTATGTATAGGTTTTGGAATGTTCCATGATGAATCTTACAACATAAAGTGTAGTCAATGTTTATGATAGAAACTAAACTTTAACTCAAGATATACATAATGTATGTAACTTTGAAATTTTAAATTTTTTTTTAAAGAGATACAAAATATGAAAGTAATATACCTGTTCTTTTTTAGAGGAAGAGCTCTCATTTCATGTCATGTCTTGGAGAATTGGAGTTATTGCTGAAATTCTGAAGGATTAGGGGTGATTGATTAACTAAAAATGAGCTAAACTAGGTAGCATATAGATAGTTAATCTAAGCTATGAGCAACTGTAAATAAAGTAAACAAAAGTAGTAAACAATATGCTAGTGATCTAAGTAAATATGTAAAATAAAATACTAAAACCCTAATGTGTAAGAGAGAAGAGAAAAGAACTCAGCTAAATAACATAAGCATGTCGGACTATGTTGCAGTGATGAACAAAAAATCAAAAAGTAGGAACGACTGTGATGGGGTCATATAGAAGACAAATTTGGGTGAAGTGGCCGGACTGGAGTACCTGGGAGAGGACTAGGGTGCCCACGGATTCTCTAGTAAGCAAAACAAGTGCCTTGGTCTAGGAAAAAGGTCTGGAATTGGTCTTCACGGGTCCTAGAGATGTTTGATAATCTTCGCTGCATATCGCATTAAATTTCCTATATTGTGTCGAATGCTCTAAATATTCCAAGAGGAAGAAATGACCTGTAAAAGACCAAAAGGAAGTATCAAAACCATTTAAAAAGAAAGATGTAAATGGATGGTTCAGACTGACCTCAGGTGCCACAACAGTGGGCTTACTAACTGAGCGTTGCACTACATTTTAGACCCCGATGTAGTTTTGGTGTGTGTGTGCATGTCATACCCTAGGTGCTCTTGTGCCAATCACACTTTGTGAAATAACAAGCAATAGCTAAATGTAGAAAATGTTATAGAATGTGTGCATGGAATAGAATAGTATCCCTCCCCCTATGAAGTGTGATGTAGATGTTATAGCTTGTGCCTTGATGATGGAGCTATGTGGATGCCAATGCAATAGATGGATGTAACTCTAGATGAGTGATAGTAGTAGATGATGCTAGGTCCCTCATTATGGTCTCATAACTTTATATTTATAGGGTTCTCTTGCTCTAATTTCGTGATTATCCCCGTAAAGGCCGACCAAAAGAAAGATAAAGATGAAAAATGGCTAGAAGAGGCCTAAAAAGTGGTGGGAAAGTGCAAAAAGGATTGAGATGCCCCCAGGTGGGACCAGGGCACCCATGGGCACCCTAGTACTAGTCTAAGCACCCCAACCAAAGCTAAAATAACGTGGAATGTCAAAATATGGTTTGGCATATAACTTCAATAGGTCACAAATTATGAAATAAAATAAACAAGATGGCCCAAAAGGATGGGGGTTAATTAGTAATTTATTCACTTAAGAACCTTCTAAATAGTAGTATGAGACCAGGATAAATAAGTGTCTAAAGTGCATGAGTATTTAACTACGTTTTGCCCCCACTTTATGTTAGTGAGAAGATATCTCGGTAACATAAAGTAGATAGAGATGCGTACCTGACGTCCATGAAGAGTGTAGTAGAAAATGCGCTGAAGGACTAGACAAAAACATGGATATGACGAAAAGATGGAGGAGTGTGGAAACTATAGATGAAAAATTCACAAAGAAAAAGTGATGAGAGTGAACCTAGGGCGGAACGTATGTGTGTAGATGTAGCAGTGTGTAGTGTACTTGCATGGTTAGTAAAGCATGTGTACTATCATGGAACATTGTTGTTGTTGTTGCCCCCATTTGACTGTTTGTTTCTCATATGGCTGAACCTGCAAGGAGAAAATGATTAAGTAGTCAAATATGTATGTATGTAAGTGTAAAAACGTTATGTAAAAGATGTATGTGTATGTTATGTAAAATATGCTAACGTAAATAAAAAATGTAAATGTAAGGGTAAATGGAACATGTGCACCTAATCCATGTCAAGAGAGAAAGTGTAGAAGGATATCATGTACTACAAATTTTTGGGGCAATCTCACACCATATGTTGAAGAAGTGTAGGGAGGAAATACTCTTTGTCCTCCATGCTCTAACTGCTTCCCTGAACTGTGTGTAGAGATATTTGTATTGTCCTGGTTTTATTTATGATCTGACACCACTGACCGAAGTAGTGTAGAGAGGCACACCCACTGTAACCCCCAAGCCTATAATTGCTTCCCATAAATGCTAAGGACACCATGTCCTATAAAATTCATTGTGTATGGGGTTTGTAGACTGGTCTAAACCCACTCGCTATATGTAACCCACAATGCCAAGGGAAGAAAGTGTACTAAATTGAACCGGTGTAAATGTATTGTGTTGGTATAAACCCCCAAATGATGACACCCCTCTTTGGGGGTGCATGTGAAATTGCTGATAGGAGACATGTGGCCCCAAAAGAGGACCAAATGCATGTACGTTGTAACCCTGAAAAGTGCTTGGTAAAAACTAAGGCACCTATAAAAAGAAGGCTAGGTAAAGACAATTGTAAACATGCATGTTGTTTCAGCTAATTTGTTTCTAGTTAAAATGGAATAGGAAATAGGTTAGGAGGAATACTTGTGATATGTAGGTCAAAGGTTGAATGCGAGCGTTAATGACTTGTCAATCCAAGTTGATCGTGAAGAGATTCCCTTTGGCTAGGAGGAACGACCTATATAAGAAACAAAACAAGACCACCAAATAGTATTAATAATATAGGTTAGTGGACTTCCTAGCAAGTGCTAGATCTGAGAAGTGAGGTGCTTCCTAGAAGGTTATCAATCCACTTTCAAATACAATTTAATGCAAATATCATGAAGTAAGGAAATCCTATTGTAGTTATATAATTTAGGTATCTCGTGCAAATACAATAAGCAAATCTAATCTAACGGGCAAGTTTATGATTAGATCTGGAGGTTTTGTAGGTTATTATGGGTTTTATAGGTCTGATAGGGTGTGGGATTGATCGGGTGAGGTTTGGGTTAGTTTTGGTTGATCAAGAGGCTTGTTGATCAAAATGAATGAAATGATAGAGACACCGATGTCTGTTTAGATGTGAAACCAATGACGGTTAGGTAACTGACGTCAGTAGGGGCAATTGACAATAATTTGATAAAAATGATTTTTGGGCTTCTCTGTGATTACACAGAGAGTGAGAAGGGTGTGGTTAGGTTCATAATATTAGTGAGAAGACTCAAGGATACCGAGGGGGAAGTCATGGAAGGAAAAAAGGCTATAGGTGGTTAGGTTGGTAGATTGGTGAGGAGGTGGAGATAAAGAAATACATGAAAAAATAAGCTATAATGAAAGAGGTAATGAATCTATACTTTAAGAAAGCACAATATGATTGAAATCATGAATAGTTACTTGCCTTTACAGATCTGGTAGGTGAAGGTGGATGGTAGTTGATACGTGAAGAGATTATGGAGTTAGTGCCACAGCAGTATTCCCATAGTGTTCCCGTGAGTATTCCAATACTCTGGAAGGAGAACCAGATGCTTGCTTGGGCTTGTGGCTGAGTATTTTATGTCGTTTGGATGCTGGGAGGCTTTAGATTCATACATGAATGTAATATTTATCCCAAAAATGAAAAATAACCAACCTAGGTAAAAGGTTGTAAAATTTTATATAAAGTAACTGATGACAATTAGGTAACCAATGTTGGTCGAGGGATCATACCAGTGCATCGGTTAAGGCAGGTAAGTCTAGGTTTACCAAAAATAGGCAAGATATTCCCATATTTGGCATGTTTTCCAAGTTGAGTCTACTTAGGAAAGTGGATTTCTCATTAGAAAAGGTAGGAAGGTCATAAAATAATTCCAATTAGGTTTGAGAAGAATTCTTAGTTACTTAGGTCAAGCAGTAACTCAGCATTGAGAGTGATGACTCAGTGCTGAGAGTGATGACTTGGTCACTGTGAGTTAAATTCCCCTAGAATAAGTCCATGGTGAGGTTTCATGGTGAGGTGGGGGTGTGAGGGTGAAATTAATTTAATTAAAATAATTAAATTAATTAATAATGTGAAGGTGAATATATTAGTAATAATTAGTAATGAGGCCATGGTGTGTTTAATTAATTGAAAGGGACCAAGGGGAGTGTGACCCAAATTTGGTGTCTACATTTTCCCCCTTTTGTCGTCGTAGCTTGTATTGGTAAGCAATGCTGACAAAAATAGGAAGTTGGTGTCCTAGGTATGAGTGGAGATTAGGTTTCCCCAAGTATGGATGAAAGTGATCCCCCTCAAACTAAGAACTGATGAGGTAGGAAACATGAAGTCGGTGAATGGTTTGATAAATAGGTTGTTAATAAAAACAAGGGTGGATGGGTTGTAGGTAAGGGTAATGGTCGGGTCGGGTAATAGGTAATGACAATCAAACGCATGCACATATATAGATTGCGATAAGGTACCATGTTGAAGAGCTTACAAACTCTACTTCATCAAAGGTTGATAGGTTTATCCAAACGAGGTTGAAGTGGTTAAGGTATCCAAGGTATAGGATATGGTCCTGAATCACAACTAGGCAAGGTGTAGGAATGGGTAATAGGTTTTGTTCTAGGGAACCAAAGTTTTGGTCGGGATAAACATCACGACATCAGGAAAGGTAAGGTCATTAGGATAAACCACATGAGTAACATCATCGCAAGTTATAGTGAATACATGAATTTAAATGTCACAAAAGGAGGTTCAAGTCAGGGTATGTAGGTCAGGGCATAGGTAAGGCCGAGGTATAGGTAAATAACATGTCCCTAAGTGCGATTATGGAAATGTATAGGTAATGTAGGCTTGTGGGTGAGTTTTTAATAGGTGTTGAGAAGGGTAAAAGTTGTTTAAAAACATTTTTTTTAGGAAAAGTGGGCATAGTTTGAGGCTCAAATGGATAATGTTTGGTGATCGATGTCGGTTAGAGCTTAACCGATATCGATTGGCTAGGGCACGACCTGATCGATACGTCGGTCATGTCGATTTGGGGCTAAAAAGGTTAAATACTGTGTTTTACGGAATCAATTGTTGATTTTCCATTTGTGGCAAATGACAAGTAGAGAAGTGTGGAAGGTTGGAAAGTGACAATGTTTAAGAGGTCGCTATCCGAGTTGACGAGCTTACTAGCAGGTGATTGGAATTTGGTAGGTGGGTCCATGAGATTGATTGGAGCGATTTGATTGGTTGTGAGGTGAGGAGTGGATTTTGGCATGGTAGAGGTGGGAGAGGGAGCAGGTGGACCACTAGTGCACAGTGACCCAAAGTGCCACCACGGAGACGACACTGAGTAGAGGTAGGAGACAATCCTAAGACCCTATGCATTTGATTGAAAAATTTGTGTTTAATTCAGGTAAAATGGGGGTGGGAATTTTAGTTTTGAAATTATGAGTAAAAAGGGGTGAAACATGGGGCTGGGAAAGGGAAAATGTAGGTTAATAGGGTTGGGAATGAATGTAGGGTAAATTTGGGTGGGTTGGGGTAGGGTTTTAGGTTGTTTTTTGTTGATTTTTTTTACAATGAGAGGCATGGGGGTTTTGGTTTCATCACTGAAATAGTGACCAATTTCGGTCATTAGGCGTTGGCTGACATTAAGTGAGTTTTCTACCAGCATCGATTTTGAGTGATGGGGTTATATGACTGACATTATGGTCAAGGAGACCGAGGCTCGGTCATTAGAAAATAGTGATTGGTGAAAAAAAAGGGCTAGATGGGAAAGTTAATTATCGTGAGGAATGGGATAGGTGAAGACTAATGTAGGTGGAAGAGGGCAAGGCATGCTATATTTTCGATGTGTGCTAGGTATATAGGTGAAATGATCGAGGATATTGGGTAAGTATGATAATGGAGACCAAGTAGGTTTTAGGGGAATTAGGTAAAGGGATAGCTATTAGAAACCTATTGGGGGTAGGTATGATTGATGTGTTTTAGGTATTGGTTGGTACAAAAATGGACTAAGTACGAGGTCAGTTTGAGATTTGGGTAATAGGTGATTGAGAGGGTCTCGACTTGATAGTGTTGGTTTGGATGATGTAGGTGAGAGATTACCACTAACTATGAGAGACATAATAACACATGGTATTGTACATAGATACGGCCTAGCATGACAGCTGAGTAGTGGGAGCACATAGTGAGATGTGGGACTTAGTTCGATATAGGTGCATGATAGGCATATACACTGAGATCCTAGCTTGAATGGTTGCTCTCATCAACAGATGGGACTCATATGACCAATACCATTGATTTACTGACTTGACAATATGACCGTGACATTGGAGGACGTGTATAGGATCTTATGGTCTTCCTATTATTGGGGAGCCAATGTATTCAATTTCGACGGAGTTGTCGGTGGAGCCCATAGTGGTGATATTTGGTGAGGAGATGGGTATGTTGAGTTATCACAGTGCGAGTTTGAGTTATGGGGATATGTATATGGCAGATCCCACATGAGATAGGTATCTATTTCGATGACATGGAGAGAAGGCTATTTTTCTCTCACCACGATTCCGAGGGTGGGATATTTCCATGAGCACTGATGGGGATGTTACAGGACATGATCGAGGAGTGGATATGTTTAACTTGGGAACCATACTTTTCTAGTCCAGTTGTATAGGGAGCTATGTGTCCTATGGTCAGGTACATGAGATCTGGTATGTGTTGTACATACTTGTTACAATGCTAGGGCATATGAGCACATTGTGTGTCTGCATCCTATTCAGTTACCATGATATATTACTAGTTCGGGGGTGGTTTGCCCTACATAATGGGTTTCATGAGATGGGTATCATTCGGGGCACAACCGAGAGTGGCACAAGGCCACATATGATGTTACATATTACATGAACAGGTGTTGGAGGGCCTATCAGGCCCAGTGGCATATTGTGTGACAGGCCACATGTTTATTTTTCCATCATATAGAGGCATGGATGAGGAGTTAGAGGGGCTTTAGTTATTGAGATGGATACATGGGTAGCATGTCTAGTGAGCACAAGATGATACCCACAGACAGGTTCAGAGGTTGTAGTTTGGCCTACGGCCCATATAATGTGCCCCCACATTTCCCATAGTACCTCAGAGATAGGAGTCCCACCATGTCTAAGTGAATCTACACAGGCAGGTCAAGCTTTTGGTAGGGTAGATTTACAGATTGATGATGTAGGCCGATCACCGATGAATATATAGCCATGGTGGGTTGCAAAACTACAACGACATCATTGAGGCTATGAGAAGACCTTATTTAGACTACAGTAATATGTGCCCTCCTACGCAGAGAAATACATTACAAGGGCAGGTGGCTGCTAGTACAGGACAGATTACAGACTCACAGCTCAGGTAGCACACTGGGGTCATCATGGCCCCAGAGACCAGGGTCATAGGTGAGACCCTACTAGATCTCAGGAGACTGGGCCCGACAGAGGGCCAGGAGGGGGAGATGGAGGTCAAGTAGGGACCAACAGAGGGTGGTTGAGATGATAACAGGGTGTTTAACAAGTGAGAGAGGAGGAGACATGTGAGACCGGATGTAGGAAGGTATCACCATGGAGGTGATCGGTATCCATAGAAGACATTGTACTATTTGGTAGGGTAGATTTTTGATATATATATCGGCCTGTCCATGCCAAAGATGCGAGATTGTACATGAGATTTTTGAGATACTCGCTACTTATTTATATTTCATGTATATATGTATCGATACACAGACACTCCCATTATATAGTTGGTGATGTTTGTTGGATGGATGATGTACTTGCATTTAATTTCCATTGCTATTGTGTACCATGGAAACTAGGTGAGTTAGGCATGATGAATTACAAGGTCATGTAGGCACCAGGCCTGATAGAGGGCAGGTATAGGATATGGAGGTTGAGTCAGGTACCAGCAAATGGTGGAGATGATCAGGTCATCTAGGCATGGTTTGGATTCTAGGTCATATAGGCATGACAGGTGGAGACCAAGTATAGGACATCAGGTTTGGTTAGATATAGTCATGGTGGAGTATAGGTACTTTCCAAGTTACTGATCTTATGGAAATAATGGCTTGTATGTATGATTGTGTTCGAATTTCCAAGTATTTGATATCTTGGAAATGCTAAATGATTGATGTATGATATGGTTAATGTTATAAAATGGTAGGTATGTATGTTTTTTGGATGATAGATTAATTTCTTAGTTTTGTGTAAAATGGAAACTAACTAGGGTAAAATGTGAATATAAAGGGGGAAAATTGGTTAGGGGAAAAATTGGACTAAGCTAACCTCTAAGGGCCCCATGCCCTCAGAGTGCTGCCTACATAGCCCCAACGAAAAGGGGCCTCAAGCTAATGTAGTTCTCCGGTAAGCTAGGGAAGAATATGGAGTCTAGGATAATTTCCAAGTATTTTAATGATTGAGTATAGGTCATTGTATGTATGGTTGTGCTTAGGTCATTTCCAGGTTTGAGTAGGCTAAATGATTGAGTCGAGGTCATTTAGGCATGGTTGATGTCATAAAATGGTAGGTATGGCATGGATGTAGAGGTAATTTCCCAGGCTTTTGAGTAAATCGAACTAGGCATGGTTGAGTCTAGGTTGAGTTAGGGAAAAAAGTGGGTCGATAGGTCATGGGCCCCATGACCTGAGTTTCCTACATAGCCCCAACAAAAATGGGCCTCAAGTCTATGTTGAATAGACTATGGTTGAATTGAATAGGTGGATGAATAGGCTTAGAATTTTAGGCATGGTTGAGTTTAGGTCATTAGGCATGGTTGAGTATAGGTTGAATAGGCATGGTTGATCTATAGGTTGAATAGGCATGGTTGAGTGTAGGTTGAATAGGCATGGTTGAGTCTAGGTTAATAGGCATGGTTGAGTATAGGTTGAATAGATATGGGTGATTTTGGTAGAAAAGGAATTCTTATAATGTAGGTGTTAAAGGTCTGGTCTTGTGAAGGAGGATCAATAAGTAAGAAAAGAGGTGAATGGTAAGAGGATACAAAAAACTACCTAATTGGTAAGAACCATTAGGAGTCTATCATAGCAAAGATTGGCTTATGAATGTAAGACCCTAAAGGCATTGCATGATTGATTGTTCTAAGGGTGAAGAAGGTCACATGATCATGAAATGTTGCATTTGCAACACGTCCCTTGAGTAGGTAGAAGATTAGAAAGGAAATGGGTGAGGTGAAAGAGGTTGTTTTAGTGTAACCCTGGTGTGAGACATCATGCCTCTTCTGCAAGATACCCAAGATCAAAATAGGCAAGTCCATGAAGAAAAAATTATCTTTTTCTTTTTGCTTTTGTTTTATAGACTGATCGATGTAGGAAGTCTATGTGGGATGAATATAATATCTCCTTGAGTTCTTCATGAAGCTAATCAATGCGGGAAGTTTTAGAATGTTTTATTTTCATTTGTATAAAATAAGTCTTCTTTTTGGATAGACTACGTGTTTTTTTTAGGGCTAACTTTCATAGCTATCCTTCAAGGGAGTATTCTATTTATAGCAGTGAGATAGAAAGGTAGATGTCCTTTTTGAGGGAGTCATATTTTTGCTAGAAGTTTGACTCAATGAGTTTAAATTTGAAAATCCCGTATATTACTTTTGAATTGTTTTTTTTTTTAAACTTTTAGGTCATGGACAAGACTATAGAGAAGTATAGGCTTCTTTTATGAAGACAAAACCATAACACATAGGGGTTAGCTATGAAAGAGAGGTTTTAAGTGACGAACGACCATGGGATTCCATCTTGAAAAGGATGAAAAGTATCCATGAGAATCATGCCATGAGTAGAGCCATGGTACTCATATTGAAGATAAGGTTGAAAGGTGACGGGTAATCACATGATTCTTGTTTAGTCGTTGATCCTTAAAATAGGTAAGTGGAAGGTGGATGTTACTCAAGGGACAAGCATTTAATAGACATAAGATGATATAGGACTTGATTCAACAATAGAATGGTTGAAGATGCAAGGAATTGAGGGTCTCAAGTTTGGGTTTACCTTCGAGTGAAGATAAATGATAAGCACCTGATCCATAGGCATGAGTAACGATATAGGGTCCAAGCCAATTAGGAGCGAACTTTCCCGGTTTACTTTTCTCTACTTTTGTTACATGTTGATTTTCCTTCAGGATGAGGTCACTAACCTGGAAGGTTCATTCTTGGAGACATTTATCGTAGGCATGCTTGATACATTTTTGGTAGATTTGGAGGTGATCGAGAGCATTTAGATGGCATTTGTCTAATAACTCAAGTTGTGCCAAACAATCCTGGTGAAAATCATCATCATTGAGCATATCTTTCAGTGAGATATGAAGAGATGGAATTTGGACTTCGAGAGGCAAGACAACCTCTATACCATAGACCAAAGAGAAAGGTGTGGCAGTAGTTGAGGTGCGAATACTAGTGTGATAAGCCCATAAGGTGAAAGGAATGTGTGTATGCCAATCCTTGCCAGTATCATCAACCACTTTCATAAGAATTTGTTTAATGTTTTGTTGGTTGATTCAGCTTGGCCATTTGTTTGAGGATAATAAGGTGAAGAAAAACTCAGTTGAATGTTGAAGGCATCATAGATTTTCCATAGGGTTTTGTTTTTGAATTGTTTTATGTTATTAGTGATGAGGTGGTGAGGAACACCAAAGCAACAAATGATGTGATGATTGATGAATTCACATATTTTCTCAGCTTTTGTAGAAATAAGAGGTATGGATTCCACCCATTTAGTGTAATATTTGGTAATGGTAATAATCCATTGATGGCGTTGGGAAGAATGAGGGTTGATCTCTCCACCAAGATCCAAACCCCATTGAGAGAAAGGCCAAAGGTCTCATGCGACCTGTAAGGCATGACTAGGGGTGTGATGAAGATTAGCATGTTGCTGAACACTTCACACAACATTTGACATAGTCACAATAATCATGGTTTAGGGTTGGTCAGTAATAGTCCTAGGTGAAGGATGCACTTAGCGACAGCTAAGCCACTTGAAGTGACCCCCACAAATCCCATCGTGAACTTCCTTGATGGTGTATGGAATTTCAGAACTTGTAAGGCATCACAAGAGGATAATGTCAAAACCAAATTTATAGAGTACCACCCATGATGACATAGTGAGAGACACTTTTGAGAAAGGCTCGTTGTTTATTGCGAGTAAGATCTAGAGGCAAAATTGAAAGGGAAGGTAGTCAACAAACTACTTATACCAAAGGTCACGTGGGTCAGTTTCAATGTTTCCTACAAGGTTGACATCTCGTATTAGATAAGAAGGTGATTGAAACATTTGTACTGTGACAAATATTTTTGAGTTCGGAAGGTGAAGCGGGGATTTGAGAAGCAAGACATGCCATGGTGTCCACAAATTTATTAGTGGAACACAGGGTGGTTTGAAGTTCATAATGGTAAAAGGTAGTCAAAAGCATGTCAACATGATACTTATACTTTTGAATTATCTTTGTTACGACACTAGTATATACCATTAACTTGGTTCACAACCTATTGAGAGTTCACCAAAGATATTAATTGATTTAACCGTTTAAGGCTATGGTGATTTGAAGACCTAACACAAGTGCTTCATATTCAACGATATTGTTAGTACAATCAAAATATAGTTTGAAAGATAATGGCATAGGCTCACCATCAAGAGGAATGAGGATAACTCTAACACCACCCCACACTGAAATTTAGAACCATCGAAGAATAAGGTCATTTGGTAAACAATATCATCAAGGGAGAGGGTAGCGATGGATTCATCAAGGAAATTGAAGTTAGAAGATTGGTTTTTTAATAGAGGTGCATCTGTGAGTTGGTAATAGAATTTTTTTTCCTTTGATAGATTTTTGATGGATGAATTCGAGATCTAGGTCTGCAAGAAGCATGAGCCAACGTGTAACATGTTGATGTTGGTAGGGCTTAGTGTACATGTAATGTAAGGGGTCAATATTGGTGACAACAAAGGTTTTGTGGTTGAGTAGGTAATGGCGAAGTTTTGTGGCAACAAAAACTAAGGCTAAGAAGATTTTTTCGGCATGAGTATATCTAGTTTCGTAGTCTAAAAGCGTATGATTTATATAATAAATCCTTTTGCTCCATGTGTTGCTCATCATGATGAGCAAGCATGGCACCCAAGGAATGATCAGTAGCAAAAATGTAAAGGTAAAATGGTTAGTCATCCTTAGGGGGAATGAGCACACGTGGTTGGAGGAGGTATTATTTTAAGGCATTGAAGGCTTTGTGGCATTCATCATCCCATTTGAAGGAGACATCATTTTTGAGAAGATGATGAAATGGATGGTAGTGGTCAAAAAGTTGAGAAATAAAGTGACGAATAGATTACAACTTGCCTTGCAAAATACGAAGTTGACGAAGGTTAGTAGGTGGAGGAATTTCAAGAATAGCCTTGATTTTAGTGGGATCAACTTCAATGCCACGTAAAGAAACAATAAAACTAAGGAGCTTGCTGGAGAGAACAGAAAAGACACACTTCTTAGGTTGAAGGCGAACGTAATATTTGATGAGACAATCAAAGATAACTTTAAGAACATCAAGGTTCTCGACCCGATGTTTAGATTTGGCAAGAAGATCGTCAACGTAATCTTCTAATATGTTATGTATGATGTCATGAAAATATAAGTCATAGCTCACTGATATGTAGCACCAACGTTTTTAAGGGAAAAGGGCATGACACGATAACAAAAGGTCCCCCAAGGAGTGATGAAGGTAGTTTTATGTTGATCTTTTGTGGCAAGTAATATTTGTTTATAACCCGAGAAACCATCCATGAGTGATAACATCTCATGGCTGGTGGTGAGATCAACTAGTTAGTCAATACTAGGTAGAGGAAATTCATCTTTGGGGAAAAATAAGTTAAAGGCATGGAAATCCATGCAAATGTGGAGTCCCCCTATCACTTTTGGGACATGAATGATGTTAGAGATCCATTGGAGATAATCAATGGGTAGGATGAAGGAAACTGAAAGAAGGCATTGAAGTTCTTCTTTGACAAGAAGGGAAATGTGAGGATGCATTTTTCACAACTTTGGTTTCATGAGTTTGGCATCAAGAATGGTTACAATATTGTGGACCAAAATGTTTGGGTCAATATCAGGCATATTAGCGTAGGACAAAGCAAAATATTTGCTATGATCCTGAAGGAAAGAAGTGAAACCTTCCTGTTTAACAACATCTAAAGACTGGCCTATTTTTAGAATGTGTGGGTTGTCTTAAGTGTGAATATTGATCTCGATGGTCAATTCATTCAACATGGTTTGCATCTTAGAAGGTAATGATTGGTGAATAGAAGAATATTTCGCATTAAGGTAAGTGAGAATAGACTCATCGTCTTGACATTGAATGACATTAATAGAAGGTGTATCCTCATCAATCATGTCAGGATACAGGAAGGGAAGAGAAGAGGGAGCCTCGCCATCATGTTAATAAGTCAGAGGTCCCAGGGAAACGATGTTCACAAAAATGTTTTTTTGGAGGAATGGATTATGGGTCCATAGACTCTATAGGTGAAGGTGGTGAAGCTAGTGAATAGGGTGGGGAATGTTTATTGTCCTCAATGAGTTCGACTCGGGCCTTCCTAGAAGGTGTTTCAGAAAATCCAATACCACTACGGTCTTTATGCTTATGAGTGGTACACAGAATGATAGTATGACAACTTTTTTCATAGAAACCAAAGCCAAAGCCCTTCCAAGAACATCAATGGAGGAAGGTGTGGGCGAAGTGATGATTGGTGAGAGATTGAAGTTCAGAGGAAAATGGTTGAGTTTGGGAAGGTGACTCATGTGAGTAGGTAGAAGCATCAAATCCCCCATACATTAAGTTGGTGCGAAGATGGGGAGGACCGTAGGGGAAAACCTCGCCTATGTGGTGATTATAATGAGGATTTTGGTGAGGTTTATTATACTCTTGAGGAGTAAGGAATGTGTCAATATTATAAAGGCGGTACTCCCCAAGAGTAAGGCATTGAAAAACACCTTCTAAGGGATCAGTAGTTGATATGTGGGTAACGTGAATGGAGTCATTGGACAGTTGGGAAGAAGAAGCATTAGTTGTTTGAGAAGTAGATGGTTTGGCTGATGGGTTAGCTGCAGAAGCTATAACAGTAGTGGGAATAGAGGAGTTAGTTTTGGAAGATGTAGCGGAAACATTAGTGGATGAGGCGGTGGCAGAAGAAGAAGTGGTAGCAGTGGTAAATGTATTAACTGGTATAAGGACATCATTGGGTCAATATAACATGTTACAAGTTCTGAATGGTGAAGGGTCAGTTGGAATGGTGTAGTTATGCCCTTCATATTTGAATTTTAAACAATGGTGTAAAATTGAAGGAACACAACCCATGACACGGATCCAAGGTTGGCCAAGATGCATGTTGTACTAGAATGTGGAGAATGATGGTGCCAAGGGTGGAAGTCATGGCATCATTAAATGAATGCAACATAACTGGGTTATTATGCATGCAATTGGTAGGGATGCTCATTGTGTTGTACACATGGGAGGAAATGTTGTTAATACTGGCACCACCATTGATCATAACGCGTCAAACATGTATATTATCAACGTATACGGGAATAAATAGGGTGAGATCAGGATCATCTAATTAGAGAGGTACAATCTTGTGATCAGAGAAATTGAGAGCAGATACTTGATGAGTGGTAGCAGGAGCAGAGGAAGGGGGCAAAGTGGTGAGAGAGCCCACATGGTGAGGATTGATAATGGATGCAACAAGAGTAGGGTCATTAGGTAGAACCTCAATAGATTACAAAACCTCAATGAGGGCTTGTCGATGAGACTCAGAGGTTTGGACAAGATCGTACAAACAAATTTTGAGAGGAGACTGATGCAACTATTTAAGCATTGTACGATGGGAAACACCATCAGAAATAGGGTATGTGGGTCCACGAATGGTTATTTTTGGTGCAGGTGTAGATGGAACATTGGGTAAAAGAGTAGCAAATGAGTTGGTTGTTCTCTCCTTTCCTTTTTTCTTCTGGGGTCAAGTGGCAATTTGAACCATTTTGATTTGTGGTAAAGAAGAAAATGAGTCATGATAGGTGTAGCAACAAGACAAGAAAAAATATGGAGAGTGCATATACTAGTTTTTTGAAAACAATGCAGCACATTGGCATTTTGGTGGAGGTTTGGCTAGCTCTCTTATGAGGACCATATTGATCTCAAATGTTGGAGGAGGATAAAAGGTTTGTGGAGGCGGAGATGAAGGTTGCTGAATAGGTATGAGATGAGGATGTGTGGTGATAGGTGAAGGTGGAATAGGTTCCACATATAAAATATCATCATCATCAAAGTTTTCTTCGAGAGGACATAGTTGGATAAGAATAGTCTTAAGAGCCTTTCAACTTTCCACATCATGCCTTGGCACACAATGGTAAGTGAAAATTTTGGTATCATCAATAAATTCTGGTTTAGGTTTGAGTGCGTCATAAGGTCTAAGTGGTGGCAATGTGACTAGATGGAAGCGTGGGTGCCTTTGTTCGGAGAGGCACCACCGGAGGTGGACTCAGAGGTTGAGTAAGTTTGACCACATGTTTGGTAGATAGTACGATTTTAGGTTTGGATTGCACCTTCTTGGGTAAAGATGTAGTAGGTGAACTAGTTGTTGAAGGTGATGTAGGTTTAACTACCTCTTTAGAGGGTAGTGGGTTGTTGGGATTTGGTTACACCTTCTTGGGTAAAGGTGAAGAAGAAGTGTGTGATGTAAAAGGGAAGGAAGATGGCGGAAGGGGCCAGGTTAGCCAAGGTGATAATGGAGGTGCAGTGAAGGTTCTAGTAAGATGAAATGTGGAAGGTACTAGTTGAAGAGAAGGGAATAATATAGGTAATGATGAGGATACTGGAAGTGGTGTAGGTATAAAAGGTAGAAAGGATGTAGGTGACGACGAAGGCATAAGTTGTGTAGGTAATTTAGGTGTAATAGAGGATTGTGACGAGGTGGGCTGATGTGTTTTTGTTTTACTTTGGGTAGGAGGTTGCTTGACCAAGGTTGATGGGTGGAGACCTAGGATAGATGGAAATAGTGAGGGTGACAAATGGGTAGTGGGTGAAGCCAGTGTATGCATCCTAAGAGATTGGGTCTTCCTTTTAGGTGGGGGAATAGTATTTATGATAGCTTGTGAGGATGTGGTTAAATCTAGTTTAATAGGAGGATGGACTAGGCTTGATGTTGGCATGACTCCCAATGTGGCAATGGGACTGGATGCAGAGGAAGATATAGGTGCAGGTAAGGTTTTAAGCATAGGAAAAATTTCATTTGATGGTAAAGGTTTAGGTGTGGGCGAGGGTGATGAAGAAGGGGTTGCACTACAACTGGCATGGGCATGGTGGGTTTGGTTGTCTGAAACACCTTTGGATAGATCATGGAAGTATCAAAAAACATTTGTATTTGAGTTAAGACAGGTAGTCGAAGGCAGCCCCAAAGCATGGAATTGTCAACATAATCCAAGTGGTCGGCCAAACTTGAAAATGACACCGCTGTAAGGGGGGATGATGTTGATTTGGTAGTAATCCTTGTAAATAATGTCTGTGAGACAGGGAAATGGTTGGCTTCAGACTCTGTGGGTAAAAGAGACGAGATCAAATCAACAGGATCCTTGAAATCCAATGGAGAATTGTCACCAATAGGAAGGGAAATTGCTAATGGATCCCTTTTAGGTAGGGGAGATGACAAGTTAGATGAGGTAAGTTCATCTTTTGGCGAGAAGAAGGTAAGCATGACTCTCCTATGGGTAGAAGAGTAAGTACTATGGGTTGTTCATCAGGTTGAGAGGTGAGTGGGAAAAATGCATCATCAGATATGGTGGATTCCTCTATGGGTGAAGGAGGAGATAAGGGAGACTCCTCTGTGGGTAAAGTAGTATATGAAACAATTCCCTCCGTGGATGAAGGAGCTCATGCAATAATCTCCTTGATAGATGGATTAGGAGGAAATTGAGCTGGAAGAGATGGTATGATGTCGAAAACAACATGAACCTCATAAATGTTACTGTCATTGGTCAAGGTTTCGTTGGCTTGGTTAGACAACGGGGTGTGATTTGGGAATGGCTTCTTAAAGATGTGAAGGTTTTGATTAGTAGTGGATTAGGATTATCCAAGCTAAGATCTCCATTATCTAACATTTCTTGGACATGATATTTTTAAAAGTTATACAATTACTGTGGTTATGACCTCTAATGTGATGATAGTTGTTGTAATCATTTTATTTGTACCATGTAAGCACAGGAAGAGAGGGGTCAAAACCATTATGTGGTTTGATGGGTGGAAGAGTGATTGCTCCAAATTTTAGAAGTTTTTCTAAAACTGAAGAGTAGGGTTCTCTTATGGGAGTATATTTTTTTGCTCCGGCTTGAACTGGAAAGCCTGAATAGGAGAAATATTGGAAGAAGGATTTGATTGGTTAGATGGGTGAGATGGGCCAACTTTCAAAACTACTACGTTGATAGATCCTTTTACTTTAGAGTAATTATTTTGTGGTTTGGAAGAAGAAGAGGTATCGTTTGATTTAAACAATGTTCTTATTACGTAATTATATCTTCTTCTCTTCAATGGCATGAATTTCAAGTTTTTGGGCCATGGTGAATGCCTCGTTAAACATGCAAAAGGTTTGAACTTGGAGATTTGGTGAAATGTGTCTAGCCCAAGCTCTTGTGAACAACTCTATTAACTTGGTTTGAGGTAGTTGGAATGTGAGATAGTTGATCAGGCTCCGCCAACAAGTGAAAAAAATCTGTGATAGATTCATCTTTGTATTGGCATGTCACATACAAGTTGGTCATGGTGACCTTCTTGACAATGTTGATAGAAAATTGGTCTAGAAAATCTTGAGCTACCTGATTGAATGAAAATATGGAATGCCTAGGTAGGGCACTATACCAATCTAAAGCTCCAATCATGTCAAGGACATTAGGAATGTTCGCAAGAGCAAAGTGCCATCATGAGTGATCAGATAACACACATGTTTAAAAGATCGTAAGTGTTGTTGTGGGTCTTCTTTGCTGTTAAATTGGCTTAATTTAGGCATTTACCAATGCACAGGGTATGGATGAATCAGAATGGATGGGTGAATCGGCTCATTGCAAATCTCGTCATATGTCAAAGAGTTACATGAGCAGAAGATAGATGTTTCTAATGTCTACATCTTATCCATCATCATTTTGATAAGATCATTGGTAGGTTGTGATGACTAGGCACCCCCTACAATATAAGGGGGTAGATTAGGAAGGGTATGACATGGGAAGAATCCCAGTATGTGGTGGTGCTGAGTACAATAAATTGTGAGGAAGGAATGTAGACTAGAATAAATGTAGATGGAAATTATCCTGAATAAGTGATAGATGAAATAGGGGGCTATTGGTGATAAGTGTAGGTAGGAGGAGTGGACGTAAAGACTCTCGTAGAAATAAGAGGAGGAGATTGTGGGATGGAGAGCACAATGTTTTGGTAGGGAGTATTGGTTTCCGTCACCATTGGTGGCTGAGATGCAAAAGGTATATGAGAGGTGGCAGATGCAGATAGACCTACACTCAAGTTAGTTGATAAAGACATGGTTGAAATCATAGGAGTGACAAATGTCTAAGGTATAATAAATGTCATAGGTACAACCGATATCGATGATGTAGGGTCAAGCTAGGAAACCATAGGTGGTAAGGTGGAAAAGGGTAAGACTAAGCTAGTAGTAGTTGATGTTGAAGTGGGTGAGAGGGTAGGAGGAATGGACATAGGCATGTTGTATACAAGTTACCCCGATGAATCACGGGTAGATGAATAAGAGAGATAGTACTACAAAGCATCAAGGTTGTGATCAAGGAGTCTCGCGAACTCCTCATCACCAGTGGGTATGGAAAGAGTTTGATTGGGGTCCATGGGTGATGAGATTGAAGGGGGTGATGGGCTAGGTGGGAGCAGCTGGCAACTAGCCTGAAACATGAGAGCGTTAGCTTTTTTACGAGTCAAAACCATGTGACTGATGATAAAATAGGTATTTTTAGCTTCATGATGATGATGCAAAAATAGATAAGTAATGGGGAAAAATCAGTCTAAAATGAGTGATTATATCGTTGTTCTGATTGGAAAGTCAAAATACAAAGACCAATGTTGGTTAGGGTAATCGATGCCGGTATGAGGGTAACTACCACCGATTGGCTCAGACCGATGTCAGTTACTGTGAAAAATAAGATATTCAAATATTTGGCAATGAAAGGTGAAAATGGGTCAACCTGGATCTGAAAATGATATCAAGAGACTCAAGAGTGGGATAAAAATGGTAGAACAAGTCATGAAAAGAACATGAAGGTGGAGAATACTATTCTATTAAAAATAACCAAAAAAGCATATAAACTGACATCGGTCAGTTAACCAATGCTAGTAAGATGATACAACCAATGCTGGTCACTGGACCGATATCGATTGCTGTGAAATCTGGGAAGAGAAGAAAAAATGAAGTTTTGGTGATTTAGATCAAATAAAAGGGC
The DNA here is from genome assembly GCA_019776745.2 of Taxus chinensis. Lineage (NCBI taxonomy): Eukaryota > Viridiplantae > Streptophyta > Pinopsida > Cupressales > Taxaceae > Taxus > Taxus chinensis. The sequence continues at coordinate 826,726,895 of CM034146.1, read as the reverse complement.
CAACCCAGAGACTGAGTATGGCTATGAGGAGTCCTAATAAACCTAGAATAAAACTGGAATACACCAGTCGTGATGTGGGGTGTAAAAGGATAAGAAAGAATGAAGAAACGTAAATCACACCTCAAAACACAAGTAGACAAAAAGCTAACAAACACAAAATCCTAAGCTGTAGATTTTATGTTGTGGCTTATGCCATTTAGGACTGACTGTAAGAAGAATAATTTTTTTGGTTAACAAAGGTGCCCTATAAAACCTGACAACTATGGTTGGTTTCAGGTAAGTTTTCATGTGGGAGATCCTTCTCTGAGATGATGACTAGACAAGAGAAACCAAGTGGAGCCCACTGTCAATCCTCTGATCGTGTGATCATTGACAACTTCTTCCTGGAAAGATGTTGTTTAAGAATTGTGTAGTTTGTTTTTAGTGATTTGGTATAAAGAGTGTGCAAAATGTGAGCTACAGGTTCAATTTTTCAACCATCAGCTGGGCATGACTTTCAAGCATATAGGTTTCCCACAATTTAGATTAGCTATAATGTAACAAACTCAACAATGCAAGTGCACAAGTTTTAAAACCCAAATCCACAAATTATATTCGATGAGAACAAATTATAAAGAGGTTAAGGGAATGAATTTCACTAAATGCAATACAAGAAAAATAAATAAGAGTTCTTTTTAATCCCGAAAAACAAGTGTCACTGAGTCAATCAGAAGAAAAGAATATTTCTAGAGAAGAAGCTTAATGTGAACTTATTTCAAATGAAAATAAACACACAAGATTTTTTCCCTAAGAATGAACAATGCAAAGAACCCCTGATGGGTCCCACCGAGCATGCCAAGATGTTTCACCTAATTTTTTTCTAGTTAAAACATAATAGGAAATAGGTTAGGAGGAATACCTGTGATATGTAGGTCGAAGGTTGAATGCACACATTAATGAATTTTTGATCCAAGTTGATCATGAAGAGCTTCCCTTTGGCTAGGAGGAACGACCTGTATAAGAAACAAAACAAGACCACCAAATAGTATTAATAATATAGGTTAGTGGACTGCCTAGCGAGTGCTAGATCGAGGAAGCGAGGTGCTTTCTAGAAGGCTGTCAATCCACTTTCAAATAAATTTAATGCAAATATCATGAAGTAAGGAAATCCTATTGTAGTTATATGATTTAGGTATCTCGTGCAAATACAATAAGCAAATCTAATCTAACAGGCAAGGTTATGATTAGATCTGGAGGTTTGGTAGGTTATTCTGGGTTTTACAGGTCTGACAAGGGTCTGGTATTGATCGGGTGAGGTCTGGGTTAGTTTTGGTTGTTCAAGAGGCTTGCTGGTCAAAAGGAATGAAATGACACAGATACCGATGTCGATCAGGTGACCGATGTCGGTATAGAGGTGAAATCGATGGCACATAGGTAACCAACGTCAATAGGGGCAATTGACAATAATTTGATAAAAATGGTTTTTGGGATTCTCTGTGATTCCACAGAGAGTGAGAAGGGTGTGGTTAGGTTTGTAATATTACTAAGAAGACTCAGGGATACCGAGGGGGAAGTCACAAAAGGAAAAAAAGATATAGGTGGTTGGGTTGGTAGATTGGTGAGGAGGTGGAGATAAAGAAATACAGGTAGAAATAAAGTATAATGAAAGAGGTAAGGAATCTATACTTTAAGCAAGCACAATATGATCAAAATCACAAATACTTACTTGCCTTTACATATCTGGTAGGTGAAGGTGGATGGTAGTTGATCCATGAAGAGATTCTGGAGTTAGTGTCGTGGCAGTACTCCCGTAGTGTTCCCGTGAGTATTCCAATACTCTAGAAGGAGAACCAAATGCTTGTTAGGGCTGTGGTTGAGTATTTTGTGTTGTCTGGATGCTAGAGAGGCTTTGGATTCGCGCTTGAATGCAATAGTTCTTCAAACTAAAAAATGACCAACCTAGGTAAAAGGTTGTAAAATTGTATATAAAGTAACCGATGGTGGTTAGGTGACCAAACCGGTTATGGATAACCGACATTCGGTTAAGGAGGATAAGTCTAGGTTTACCAAAAATAGGCAGATCTTCCCATTTTTGGTGTGTTTTCTGAGTTGAGTCAACTTAGGGAAGTGGAGTTCTCGTTAGAAAAGTAGGAAGGTCATTAAAGAAGTCCAATTAGGTTTGAAAGAATTCTAGTTAGTTAGGTCAAGTGACTCAGTGAGTGATGACAGTGCTGAGAGTGATGACTTGGTCAATGTGAGTTAAATGCCCCTGGAATGAGTCCAGGGTGAGGTGTCATTGTGAGGTGAGGGTGTGAGGGTGAAATTAATTTAATAAAAATAATTAAATTAATTAATAATGTGAAGGTGAATATATTAGTAATAATTAATAATGAGGTCATGGTGTGTTTAATTAATTGAAAGGGACCAAGGAGAGTGTGACCCAAATTCGGTATCTACACATGCATGTAGAAAACAATGTGTAAGATACACAAGCAACATGTAATATACTAAGCAAAGTGATGTAAACACATAAGAAGACAAGTATGCCACACAAAGCGGGATGTAAACATGGGACATCACTCATGATGTTGCAAGAAATACAAGGCCATCATAGTCACAAACAATAAACAAGTGTGCACACCAAACACCCGTAAATAATAATAGATAATAACATATAATGGCAGACAATGTAATCAAACAAGTATGGAAACAAATATCCCTGCACAATAACTGTTGCACATGAAGCACTTGTTAACATGTTATAAATATAAATAGTATGCCAAAAGCGTGTATAAGCAAGTAATGTAAAGTATTAAGTAAAAAATGAGACAATAGCACCTGGAAGAGATGAATGTGTGGATGCCCCCACCGACCATTGTAGGAATGGTAGAAGGAAAACATCCATGCCATGTGTAATAGACCAGTATCTGCACTCACAACTAGAAAAAGGTGTGAACACACATGTGTGGATGGTATAGATAAATTACATACAAGTAACCAAACTAGCATGTGTGATAGAGTTATCATGAACAAACAAAGTAAGAAAGAATAAAAGTAACCATATTATGCAATATGTTGTGTATGGGTCAAATGGAATGCAAGATGGAATGGTAGGAGCCGTGTGCCCCCCAAGTGGATGGAAGTGTATGCAATAAGGTTCATTTTTTCCCCTTTAGCAGTCAAGAATGAACCATAAACGAGAGTGTGTCATTGGGAAATGGTTGAGTAGTGTGTATTGTATCTAACATGTTGCGAGGAATGTATACGTGTAGTGATGAGATGTGATCTTGTGACGATGTTTGTGAACCTTATAGCCAAAGTGTATATCACAATAAAATGATAGTATAAGTGATGATTTAGCCTAAGTGTATATCACTATAAAATGAACGGATGAGTGATGATTTAGCACTAATCTTATATCACTACGAAATGTGAGGAGGGTGTGGTGATATAACCTAAGGTTTAGACCACTAGAAAATGATAAAATAAGTGATGATTTATCCGAAAGCATATGTCACTACTAGATGAATAATAGGGAGTGGTGATGTAACCTAAGATGTGTAATACTACAAAAAAGATAGAATAAGTGACAATTTAGCCTAAAGAGTATGTCACTAGCCTAGGATTGTCGCGTTATGAAAGTTTGTGTGATAAATATAGGGTCCATTTGATTTGTAAACCCTTAGCAATTACGTATGGACCAAAAAACTAAAGTTCATCATCGGGTACTGAGTGCAACGTGTAGAATACAATGCAATGATGAGAATAAATGACCATGTGATGAGTAGAATATGTAAATATGTAGTGTGTAGAATGCAATGCCAGGTGTGTAGAAATGTGTAAAATGTAGTGTATAATGTGACATGTAATGTATGTATACTAGTATAACATGTAGAATATGTGTGAAGATGTGCGGTGTAATATGTATGGTATGTACACAAACGGATAATGCAATATGTAGGATAAGTAGTGTAGGATGTAAGATGAGTAGATAATGGTGTATACCTAGTGATGAATATCATAATGTAGGATGTATGAATACGTGAATGTAAAAATGTTGTAATAGAATGTAGGGTGAATGACACATAATGTATTATGAAGTGAAATGTGTAATGCCTATGGTGCAGTGTGTGGGGTTTAGTGTAGTAATAATTCCTCAATAGTTAAGTGTGAACCATAGCACCAGAGTGTGTCATCGGGTAATGACACTAGAATGCATGATGAATATACCAAATTTGAGGTTATGAATGCATAAGGATGAAAAATATGATGATTATGATAATGTGAAGACTAGATAGGGGGAAGGTGAAGTGTTATGCCCCCCAAGTGTGTGCGCCAAAAAAAAAGATCATGTGAAGTCATCACGAAGATCATCATCCTCTGGGTCAAATTTATATGAATAAGGATTGGTGACTTGGTAAGCAATAGTGTCTGGTTGATCATGCAATGAGCCATTAAGGTGTAAGTTTTACATTCCCATAGCGTACTCCTCATTGGTGAATGGAGGGAGTGGGTAGCCATGTGAATACCAACGAGTGAGATTTTGCGAATAGCTAAGAAAAGAACTATTGCAGATAAAAACATGACCAAAGGGCATATGAAATGAAATTTCTATATGACTAGGATCTAATGTTCCTCCAATATAAGTAAGCCAAGATTCCCCTAATGTGAGTGGAGAAGAACAAGGGGTAGGTGATAAGTAGACCATAAGATGAAATACTCGTAAACCATAAGCAACAATAATGGTGATGAAGCCATAGTAGAGATGAGGGTCATGAGTGGAAGGATGAAGATCCTCAAAAGTGAAACCAAGATGAGCTAGATCATCATGGGAGAAATTAGTGACATCACATGTAGGATCAAATGGAATGTGTTCTCAATATGAGTTATTCATGAAGAGTGTGCAAGTGAATAGTAGGTGTGTTAAGGTAGGTAGTGCAGGTGAAGTTGAATGTGATAGAGTGATGTCCATAGACTGGAAATGCCCCTGATAAGGGATCATAGCAGCAACAGTAGTAGGTGGCATAGAAAAAAATGTATCTCTCACACAAATTCTACCGTCAAGTGGTGGTAAGTGAGGTAGTACATCCATAGGTTAGGGATCATCAATGGTATTAATACGTGGAGTATGAAGACCAATATTAGGGGCATAATCACAGTATTGAAATGGGTCATGGTTACAAGGAATAGTATGTTCAATTTCATCATTAAGGAAGTTAACATAATGATGTACAGTAGATGCAACAACTTGTATGAAATGAAGCCATGGCCTGCCAAGCAGACAATTATAAGAGACTAGGAAATCAATGAAAAATAAGACAATGTGGATAGTTTTTGCACCCATAATAATATGTAATGTAATGTGATCCAAACATGGATGGACATAACCATCATAAGCATGCAATGAAATACTAGATGGGCTAACGTCATGAGTGGAGAGACCTAAAATTTCAAGGAATGACATAGGACACAAGTTGAATTCATATCCGTTATCAATTAAGGTATGTCTTACACCAAAATTTTGAATATAAAAGATGATATGCAAAGGTGGTTCATTGTCAAAAGTAGCAAGATCATCCTGAGGAATAGATGGGAAAGCAATATGGTGACAGAATGCATCCAAAAATTTGTTATAGACTATATCAGGATGGGTGTTGTCAGGAATTAGAGTAGTGAGTAAAAGATTAATGATTTTGGCTCGCAATTTAGGATGGAGAAGAAAAAAGTCATGAATGGAGATATCCATGATGAAGAAACCCTAAGAAGAATGAGGATCCTAGGAGTATGTATGTCATGTCGGGTTCACCAAAATGATTAACTAAAATGAGATAAACTAGGTAACATATAGATAGTTAATCTAAACTATGAACAACTATAAATAAAGTAAACAAATGCAGTAAACAGTATGCTAGTGATCTAAGCAAATATGTAAAATGAAATACTAAAACCCTAATGTGTGAGAGAGAAGAGGAAAGAACTCAGATGAATAACAAAAGCATGTCAGATTGTGTTGCAGTGATTAACAAAAAATAAGAAATCAGGAATGACTGTGTTGGGGTCCCGTAGAGGACATATATGGGTGAAGTGGTTGGACTGGAGTGCATGGGAGAGGACTGGGGTGCCCATGGGTGCTCTGGTAAGAAAAACAAGTACCATGGTCTGGGAAAAAGATCTAAAACTGGTATTCACAAATCCTAGAGATGACTGATAATCTTCATTTCCTATTACATTAAATTTATTGTATTGTGTCGAATGCTCCAAATATTCCAAGAGGAAGAAATGACCTAAAAAGGACCAAAAGGAAGTATCAAAACCCTAAAAAAAAGAAATATGCAAATGGATGGGTTGGATTGACCTTAATTACCACAACAATGGGCTTACTAACCAAGCATTACACTACATTTCATACCCAGATGTAGTTAAGGTGTGTGTGTGCATGCCATGCCATAGGTGCTCTTGTGCTAGTCACATTTTGTGAAATATCGAGAAATAACTAATCGTAGAAAATGTAATAGAATGTGTGCATGGAATAGAATAGAATCCCCCCCCCTATGAAGTGTGATGTATATGTCCTAGATTGTGCCTTGATGATGGAGCTATATGGATGCCAATGCAATAGATGGATGTAACTCTAGATGAGTGATAGTAGTAGATGATGCTAGGTCCCTCATTATGGTCTCATAACTTTATATTTATAGGGCTCTCTTACTCTAATTTCATAAATGACCCCGAAAAGGCCAACCACAAGAAAGATAAAGATGAAAAACAGCTAGAAGAGGCCCAAAAAGTGGTAGGAAAGTGTAAAAATAATCGGGGCACCCCTAGGTGGGACCAGGGCACCCATGGGCGCCCCAGTACTAATCTGGGTGCCCCAACCAAGGATAAAATAATGCACAATGTCAAAAATGGCTGGGAATATAGGTGCAATAGGTCACAAATTATGAAATAAAATAAACAAGATGGCTAAAAGGATGGGGGTTAATTAGTATTGTCTTCACTCAAGAACCTTCTAAATAGTAGTATGAGACCAGGATAATTAAATGTCTACAGTGCATGATTTTGTGACTATAGTGATCAATCCCCAATGTTGTGCCAAAGTAGATGCTTGAGTGTTGAGTGTTTGAGAGTACATAAAGAGAAGCTAAATTTTCCCCTTTGTTGAGATTTGTAGAGAGGAAAGTATAGACTATGAAGAACTTAGTTTTTTTAATGCCTTCCCCATTCAGGAATATGGTGAGAGAAGTGGAAAGATCAGTCTATGAGGAATCTAGTTTCTTCGAATCTTTTCACTAAACCCATGAACCACACCAATGGAGATGGATATAGGCCCAATTTTTTCCAAGTTGAAAAATCAGACCTTAAAAGTAATGGACATTACCATGCCCCATAAGTTGCTAGTGCAACTGAAATTGATAATGTAGAATTTTAAAAATCAAAGGAGTGAAGGAGGTTCATGCCCTCAAACCTTGTTCTTGCAACTGAATATGAATAATTTTATGAATAAGGAATGAAGTACTCATGCCCTATGTAAATTTATTTTTTCTTTGTCATTTGTATCTTTAATTGTGTGAAAATCCTACAAATAGCTAATAGAATATGTAGAAATTGAAAAATTGAGTGAATCTACCCTCTATTTAGGAAAATAAGAAAATGGTCAAGATCGTACCACAATCCTGATTATAATGTATGATTTTAATCTTGTTTTAATTCTATCACATTAGTATTTGTGACCATTTTTGAGGATATGAACCTTCTAATAGTATGTTCCTGTATTTTGTAACTGGTTTGCAACTGTAACAATAACCCAATGAATGCCCCATCTTTTGAGGCACATTGATAAAGCATTTGAGAGTGTGTCTCAAAAGAATAGATGTGTACCCATGTACCATCGTTTTGATAATTTGTGTAGGATCATATAGTAGGATAGAAAGCTAGCCACCTTTAAGAATCTATACCTGCAAAATGGGTTGTACATGGTGGCAACCATGGTGTGGATATAAAACAACAAGAAATAATACATATGTACTAAAAATAGTAAAAAAAGAGATAATTAGAAATCATTTACTACTCCATAGTATAACAAGTATATAAGCATCATAGTAAGAACCAATATGTCATAAGAAACAAAAGAAATAGCAGTGCAAAGTCAAGTAAGCCATAAAGTATAGAAAAAATTCATGTATATGCATAGAGCTACAAACATGGTATACCCACGTGGTCACAAGATAATCACAATAGGAGACACAAAGTGCCACATGTATAAACACAAGTGCATACAAACAATGTAGGAATATAGCCAAAAACATTGGAGATCCATGATGTCACAAGACATGCAAGGGACTTAAGCCATATAAAATAGACAATAAGTTTATTGTAACCACTCTAGACAATCCAATCAATTTCTGTAAACCAATGGTGATGCAGGAGCTTCAAAAGAAATTTGTGCAAGTCTTGTAAATATGTCTTCAAAGTGATGGAATAAGGTTTTAGGAGTCTTTAGAAGTCATTGGGGATTTAAATTCACACACACACACACACACACACACACACACACACACACACACACACACACACACACACACACACACACACACACACACACACACACACACACACACACACACACACACACATGGGCACACAAATTCAAATAACACTATGAAGAAAATGAAGAAAATCAACATATAAATGGAGGCACAACTTTGATGTTTTTGAATAAAAGAAACAACCCTCTTTTCAAATGTATTTTAACACATTTACTTGAAAACCTCAAGTAACTAGTTCAAAACTAAATAGGCCATTTTCTTTTCTTATCCACCATAAATTTTCAAAGGAAATAAACTTTTCATTATCAAGAGAAGATCAATAAATTTAGAAGATTGGTTTTCCCTCATGGAATCGCAACAGTAGAAAAATAATATGCAGAAATTATTACAGATCTGAAATAAAAGTGTAGAATAAAAAGAACACAACACAAAAAGACAATATTTAACGTGCTTCACCCAATTTGGGCTATGTCCACCAAGAATCACTTTCTCATATTTTATTACAAGCCACCTCTTCTCTCAATACAATACTTAGATTTGTTTGGAGCTATTCTCAACAAACTCTACATAATTCACACCCAAATTCACACACATATACAATGTTACATCATCCATACCATATGCACAAAACCACATAAATAGGAAATTACTTCAGTAGTTTTACAATACCGTGGGTACTAAAACCACGGGCCAAAACTGACCCATAAACCTATGGGTCAAAATTCCAGCCCATATTAGGAGCACATTTCCCAAAATATCAAGCAGATTTTTTGAGGCCCAAAAAAACCCCAGAGTGACAACTGTGGAAAGTGTACAATACTTTTATTGTACAGTCTTCAACACTTCCACAAATAAAAATAGGCTCCACAACCTAACATCCCTTACAAATATACTTGCATGTAATGCTTTTCATCTCAAAAGATAACAAAATGAGTATGTACGTTTTCTTTTATTTTCCAAAGTTTGTAAAGAAGAAAAACAACATTTCATTTATATGAACTACAAAAAAACACAATCCTCTTTTCTCAAAACCATGATTACTTATACAAGGATAAATAATATTTTCTCAACCTCTAAAACAATCTTTCCAATACCCTATTACAAGATGTAAAAATGTGACAAGTTTTCCACTAATAAGGATACCAAATTTTCAAATACAAGTAAAACAATCTTCCACCGAATGTGGGAACTAAAGACCTCTTCTCAAGAGAGAAGATAAAATGACACAATATTACAAGTACATGGTTTCAAACTTCTTCTCAAGATAGAAGAAAACAATAAAGTATTACAAAACCATTACAAAACAATACTAAAATGTAAGTAGACAAACCTCCCCAAAATGGGGAACAACATGCCAAAATTTAGATTTTATCCTCTATGCTCCAAGCATAATTTCCAAGCTTCCACACCATATGAAAGTCTTCCATGCACAAGAGAAAAGGGGATTGGTTTCCTCCCAACAAAATGGAATCATCACATGCCATCTTCACCAAATGGAGGACATGTTAGCCTCCCTCCAAGCCCATGAGAGAGATAGAATGCTTGCCTCAAGATTGCACAAGTAAGGGGTAGAAAAAATGGTTACAAACACACATATATTCCATTACAAAACAACCAAAACAAACACAATGCACAAGAGGATAACTGCATATTTTCCTCAAAGGGGAAGAGTGGCAAGGAGCCCATTATAAGCCATATTGTGATCCAACCATAGGAACACTAAAATAATCACCATAATACCATCCTTATCACTCCATCCCAAACACCAAGCCTCCTCCTTGTAAGGATTTTCAAACCAAGCATGGTTTCCTTAACAAGGATGGAAGATGAGGTTCAGACCATATGAATAGTCATCTTCCACATCAAACCATATGAAGGGAGAAAATAAAATAAATTCCTTCATGGCTTGTCCATTAAACCATGTGGTGCAAGAGGGGGTTTCCTCCCTCTTCCCCTGTAATTCCAAAATCCACCAAAAATAGGATGGATGGAGAAAATAAAACACAAACAAGATTTACAAAGACACCCAAAATCACATGCAAATAGTCAAGAATCCAAACAACCATTTTTTTTTCACATTATACCATATAAAAAAACAAGAGGTATGAAGGCCCACCTCAAAAATAGCTATCCAACTTCAAGATCAACCAAGCTCTCCCAAGCTCCTAACTCCTAGCTCCAAGTTGTCTCCAACTCCATTAGTAAAAATGACAAGCACAAGTCCATAACCCTCTCCATGAGGAGGTATAAAAAATAAGAATCAAATTCGAATCCTCACAAATGAGAGGGTGACATGTGTCACCCATTTCATTCTACAACCAAAAGATTCCAAAATCTCAATGAGTATAAAATAAAACATATTTAGGAGGTAATCCCCAAAATTTCCTAAAATGCTAATAATCCAACTTACTTCAACTTTTGAGATAACACAAAAATAAAACATACTTACAAGATGGTGATATGAGAGGGGTAAAATGGGAGGTAAAATCCCATTTGACCTTGAAAAGATACCCCATACCTATAGGTAAGGTCTAAGGGGTCCATTTTAGTGTAAGGGAGACCCCCAATGTGAAAAGATACCCTTACAAATGCCACATTTAGCCAAAATTGGAGATTGGGTAAAGTGGATCAAAAGAAGAGGTAGTGGGGCCCACCCAAATGATGATTAGGTGGTCCCAAACCACTGACAAGAAGACTACATAACATAAAACATCTCTAATGTATGTAAGGACCATTAGGTCCCTAAACTAGCTTATCACAAGGCTTAAACAAATTAAAATTAACATAGATACATTAGGAATCACCAATGGTTTCCAAACATGAATAGTCCACATACACACAAGGTTACACAAGATCATGCATGTCTAAAGGACTTAACCCAATCATTTGCTTGTGCAACTTGAGGTCCAAATTTGAAACCCACATTCTCATGTGTGACCTGAAATCTGCACACTCAATTCACACATTAAACATACCTACTCAATACAATAAATCATATAAATAATACCAATAAATAAATCATGGATATTCGTTCTAACTATGTGATAATTGATGTCAAAATGAGATGACCATATTCCAACAACATGCATTCCACAGTGAAAACAAGATATAGGATCCATCTAAGTTATAACATGATAACATCCAATTTTCCATTATAAACCAATGACATCAAAGTATATAACAACATTAGCATCCAACCATCATATATCATATAGAACTAACTGTATCACAACCTGCTGGTATCCAAAACCATATAGTGCAAGAAACTAGGAAAATGATCATAGTGCTAGATTGACACTACATGCCCTTATCAACACATGTGTCACCAAATGATCCATAATGAAACCACATAGTAAAAAAATAGTGCTAAAATCCACGTCCAAAATCTAGTAAATACAAAGAGTTGGCAAATGAACTAATGCAAGAAGAGGTGGGTACTATAGAGTCAAGAAAAAGTACTATAGGTAAAAAGAGAGAACTTAATCTAGTAGCTTCCAGTTGTGTTTCTACCTAGAGGTTCATGAAAAGTTGAATGAAATCATGTATCTAAACTCTAATACATGTTTATTTACCTGCAAGATTTCATATTCTTACCTTAGCTACAAAAGATTTGAGTCCTCATTGTTCAACCATTACAATAGTGGTAAAAAATTGAATGAATTGGGGGTTTATATGAGGAGATAGGCATCATATATTACAATATTAGGAATCCTATGTTGTATGATGAGTGGTAGATAGAGTTATATCATTTTGGAGGTGTAACTACACTTGTATCAATGTTTTTGAGTGTTTTGTAGCACATTGGCCTTTCATATGACACACATATTTCATAGATGGTGTTTAAATGATTTGACATCTTTTATGGATACAAATACATGTGTTGTAAGTTGTAGAACAGTATTGAATTCATGATATTACTTTTAAGGGAGTACTCATTAGTAAGTGAAAAATCTATGCTAGAGGTCTGAACCACCGCAACCAATGACCTTGCTCTTTAACAACCAATAGCTAGTTAAAGGGTAGTTGATTTAAGAACATCATATCCTGATGAAGCACTTGGATGATTGATGTTTAGAAGTAGTGTGACAAAATAATGGATTTTGAATGTTGACATTTCAAACTTATTTATGACTATATTAGAAGTCGGTACATAGAGGACATACTATAGAGAATCAAGAGAAGTTGTGAGATGCAAGAGCAATTTTTTCAATGTGATGAAGTTATTCAAGAGGATCTAATACAGTAGTCTAAGACCACAAGAAAGATATCTAAACATCGTGTAGGTGTAAGTGGAATAAGTGGACAATAAAAAAATTTGGATTTCTTACTCTTCTTTATTGTTTGACATATTGATGAAACGAAACAATGAGGAGAGAAGGAGACAATAGTGCATGCCATTGGTTGGAAACACCAACTAAAGGTCCCAAGAACCAAATCTATTGAATAAATTATCAAGACATCTCTTGTTTCTTAGATGGCATAAAGAGAAATATAATTTTAATGTGACACTTAATTCAATTACAAATCCATTATAAAATATCTTGACCTCACTAATGAATAGTTTTATGTTGTTGAAGCATATCTATATATATAACATGTGAAAATAAAGTTTAAGGTACAAGGAATTCATCAAATGGTGAAAAATATATTGAAATACGTATAGATCAAAACAATAGTGACAAGAAGAGAATAACAAGATATGATAACATTGCACAATGCACATGTTAGTCATGTTAATCCAATAGGTGACAAAAAACATTATATATGTAACCAAGTATGATGAGGGAGGTGTAAAATAACATATAATGAAACAAAACAGATGTATAGTGTGGAGGGATGCCCCTAAAAGAGTAGTTTAAGGAATAAATCCGACTGCTATCATCATGTAATAATATGTGAGTGGTCTGCATCAAGCTCAATTTATTTCATGAATACATGTGTGTAAAGAATACATATTCTATCTATCAAATTAATCTCATAAACACCATGTATAAAGTAACAAGCTAGCTAATCATATTAGAATATTTCCTGATTTTATATTTATCTCATATTTGAATGTTTTTGTATTATGTGATTATTGTACTATTATTGTAATGTTTTAAAGATAACTATGTACAAATAAAAAGGGGGTAACACCATATCTACCTGATGAGAACCTCTTGAATAGGTCTATTGATTTTCAAGGAGATAACTTGTGTCATGATAAAAGAAAATGATATCTAGGGAAGTAAGACCCCCATGCAGAGCCATGTGTATGCTAGTGTCCAACAATTTTGTAGCATGCATCTAGGACTATCCCTGAATAATAGGTATGCTTGTAGAATCATGAAGACATGGTTAGTTTTTGGATGTGTCTATTCCAGATGAATACAATTATTTCAAAGATGGGGATTATTTTGTAAGTAATTAGATAACCCTGCTGAACTTTATCATAGTAATATTAGCAATGAGGGCCTTACAATGATTAGTGTCCATGTCTAGATATGTAGTGATAATCTCATAAGGGGTTACTTGGTAACTAAAATAGCCTAGTAGGATATTGATGTCATGTAGATGGTAAAGTATCTCAAGATCAAACATGATAGATAATAACTCCTAGGTGGTATAAAAATATGCCAGAACAATGACAAAACTAGCAGTCGGTATAGGATCAAGTGTATTGATAATTTTCTACAGACGATCAAATATATTATGAGAAACCAAGGTAGTTGTGCTTTATTGTCTAGTCATGATATTTTTTGTATGTCACTCTTTCTTTAATAGCCTTGGGATATCTTGTAATCACCTAGAACAAAGTGGAAACTAGAAAAACTTGAAAAATATTCATTAGATCATAAAGAAATAAAAAGGATAAAGCATGTGTGTAGTGAGGCTAGACTTACCTTCTTGGTTAGACTCCCAGTTTCTAAAACAATTGAGGTTTTTCACTACATGCCTTCATTGTAGGATCAAGCCTCATGTTTTATCCTAGGTACTTAGTCAAGTCTAAATAGCTAACCAACCCACTTATGATTCCCTCGTGGCTCTTGACACCAAGATAACAAACTAACTGCATAGTATAGAATGTACCCAATGTGGTAGTAGTGAGATGCGGTGTGCCTTGGCTATGTGGCCCAATATTTTATTAATTGAAACCCTTGTTCAAAGCTTTTATTGAATTTTATCTTTCTAAAACATGGCTCGATGACTTTTACATGCTAAAAAATGGAGGAAACTATACTCTTTCACATGGTTATGTGCTTTAGACTTGTAGTAGCGATTGCTCTAATTTATGTGCAACTAATTTCGGAATATTTAGGAACCCTTTGATTGGTTTTGAAAAAGTATTTACAATAGTAACTTGTAAGAGTGTCAAATGAGTTATCAAGTGACATTAACTTTCTTTAACAACATTTCATAGGAGAAATATTTAAGGTTGACCCTAAGAAGATGAAATAACCTAAATAATATTTTGAAATTGAAATTAGAGTTAATGAATGCAAAAGGGCATAATTGTACAGGTCAACCAAGACCTAGCCTTACATCTAGACCTTTCCATACATTTTCGAATTGGAGAGATGAATACTAAAACTAAAAGTTGTGTCATGAATTTCAAATGTTTAAAACTGATTTGATCAAATAATATTATTCTAATTGGCTATAAAGTAGAGTGTAAAGATAAGAAAGGTGTAGAAGATCTAGAAAGATTAGGTGTTTGGATTCTAAATGTGAACTTTTATCAAGTAGTAAGGGAACATGGTCAAACTTGGAATTATACAAGGATAAGTTACCAAATTTTAGTGTTTACATTTGCACCCCTTTAAGTGTGTAATTGATAATTGCATGTGCTTAAAGGAGAAACATACCTAAATGTGCATACTGACTTTTCCTTTACTTGATAGTGGTTGTTTTATGTGTAGGTTTTGGCATGTTCCATGATGAATCCTACAACATAGAGTGTAATCAATTTTTATGGTAGAAACTAAACTTTAACTCAAGATATATATACTGTATGTAACTTTAAACTTTTCAAAAAACAAAGTAAAGAGATGAAAAATATGAAAGTAATATACCTACTTTATTTGTGGAGGGAGGAGATCTCATTTCATGTCATGCCTTGGAGAATTGGAGTTATTTCTGAAATTTCAAAGGATTGGGGGTGATCAATCCCCAATGTTGTGCCAAAGTGGATGCTTGAGTGTTGAGCATTTGAGATTATGTGAAGAGGAGCCAAAATTTTCCCATTTTTATCTTTGTAGAGAGGAAATTATAGACTATGAAGAAATTAATTATTTTAATGCCTTCCCCATTCATAAATATAGTGAGAAAAGTGGAAAGATCAGTCTATGAGGAATCTATTTTCTTTGAATCTTTTCACTAAACCCATGAACCACACCACTGTAGACAGATCTAGGCCCAATTTGTTCTAACTTGAAAAATCATACCTTAAAAGGAATGTATATTACAATGCCTCATAAGGTGCAGCTGCAACTGAAAACTGATCATGTATAATTTGAAAATCAAAATGGTGAAGGAGGTTCATGCCCCTAAATCTTATTCTTGCAATTGAATGTGAATAGTGATAAGAATACAAAATGAAGTACTCGTGCCCTAGAAAATAATAATTAAATAGACGTGATCTATAAATGGCTCACATGCCAAAAAATAGAGAAGGCACTTTCAAGTTCGCCAACTCTAGGGGTGAAAAGGATTCCTTTGAGAGAAAATGTCTTATGAGAGGGGATGAAGGTGAAATGAATTAGAGGCACTAGAAAAGCCAAGGAAGAGGTCAGAATGGTAGAGTTTTGGATCAGAGGAGCTTTGGTGGTTAGGAGAATTTGTGGTCGGAGTTTCCTCAGTATAATTATTTCAATACTGAAGGTAGGCCACTGTCGAGAGTGAATGTTATTTCTCTGGGGGAGGTCGAAATTCTTGGAGGAACAATACATTTTTAGAGGATGCTCAGGAGTTGAAAGAGAAGGAATCTGCGATTGGTTTTTTATTCTTCCCAAAAAATGGAGTCTTTGAAAGCATTTCCAACCAAAAGGGACCTGTTATCACCAAATCACAGCACCCCTGGAGATATACTTGAACTCACGGTGTGATTGGATAACATGGGTACTGTCTCCAAGTTGTGAGACTTGCTACTTGAGATAGACCTCCAGAGAAAGCTGGTTCTTGCTGCTAAACTACCTACCACAATCTACTCTAATGCAGGGGAAACTAGCTATTCTAATCTAGAATTCCAAGGGACCAGGGAAAGAGAATGCATAAAATGAAAGCTTACACTAAAGCGGTGATACACCAGAAAAGGAGGATGTGAGAGTAGTCTCCAAATGTGTGCAATACAGAGGCAAAGTGCACACTAGAAGAGGTGATGAAAGTTCACCATAATCTAGCAAAATGCATTCATAATGATATTCTAAGCATACACAATGATAATGAATCCCTGCAAGAACACAATAATAGACACAATATTCTTATAGAAAGATCAAAGGGGCAAGAAGAATGTAAGAAAACACAGCAGGGGAAGATACATCCACAAACTGGTATTTTATTGCTTCATGATATGCACAGTTCGATCTATTACAAGATAAGGGCCTGGATCACCATGCAAGGAGTCCACTACAAGGGCCTGCAACACACTGGCTTCACAAAGCAATTTTGGTAGAGCTTTGCTACCCAAAAACTCTCTCTTTTACAATGAGCCCGACACTCCAATTTATAGAAAAATGAGAAGGAAAAGAGAAGGAAAAATGGAAATCCCGAAATCTGTCCTTCAACCACCTGTAAGAGGCATTAAATTGAATGGAATGGTTATAAATTACTTGCAAAAGGCTCCCCATACTGTCCCATGTGTTGCAGCAGAGAAAGAATGATGGCCATGCCTCTTAATTGCACTCCCAGCTACCAAATAAAACACTGTTCTGAATCCGGCCACGTTTTCTTAAAAATATCAATCAATTTCTGATTGAATCTAGAATTTATTGATTGCTGTGCATTAGGCTCGGAACCACGATTCCAACGGTACCAATTTTGTGTGATTTCGTTGAGAAATGCAAAAGTTATGGCCTTCTGAGTGTAGGCAGCTATTTTGGGTCTGGCAGGCGTTTTCTGTCATTTGACGGGAATGAGCATTCACTGACTGGAGCCGAATATGTTTCCTTAATTTAAATATATCTACCCTCATTAAAAATAAGAAATCCAGTTTTTGTGGCGTAGAGGACGTCGTGCTCGTTCCAGAAAGTCCAATTTTGTGAAAATCGGAGCTCGGAGTCAAAAGTTATGGCCATTTGAAGTTCCCGGACCAAACGTTGACTTTTCTCCTCTGTCTTCGGCCATTTCAGCTTTTCGCGTCACACGCGTCCCTTTGTCCCAAATGTCCCAGTGCTGCGTAGGACAAATTCTTGCGAACCGCCCGAAATGGGCTTCCATGTCCCTTTTCTGCCGGTGACACGTGGCGTGATCTGATTGGCCTTCGGCTCCTTCGGCTATCCGCGTCCCGCGCGTCCCTTTGTCCCATTTGGCCCAGTGCTGAAGTTCCCTATTTCGGCCGAACCAGCCGGTTCGCGTACTCGTGGCCCAGATGTCCCATTTGCTTTCGGACCGTTCGGGACAAATTTTCCCTATTCGCCCGGTTCGGCTGGTTCGCGTACTTTTGTCCCACGCGTCCTAGACTTTAAGTTCTCATTTTGGCCGATCTGGCCGGTTTGCGTACTTTTTGCCCAGATGTCCCAGACTGCCTGTTTCAACAGTTAGTCAATTTTTTCAACTTTTCGGCCAGTTCGGATTTCCGCGTCCCGCGCGTCCCTTTGTTCCAAATTTCCCAAATGCTGCGCAGACCGCCTGGCGGCCTTTCGACTGGTTCGCGCCCTTTTGTCCCAACTGTCCCGACTGTTGTGAGGATTAGGACTTAGCCATTTTTCATGATTTAAAAAAAAGCCCGAGCCCGTTTTTGCAATTTTTCTTACCTTTCCTCAGAACTTGCTCTCTTCTACTTGGACAGGGGAGTTAGAAAAATATGAGGGGACCCTAGAAACATGACTTTTTGTCTGGACTCAATATAATGCTTGGGACTAAAGAATTTGATGCATGTTATCAAAATTACCTTGAGGGGTGAATTTTGGATAACAGGACCTTTAGAGGATGAGGATATGGTTGATTCTAGTGTATTAGAGATTTTTTTCTTTCCAACTTTAACTAAGAATAAAATGAAATTAAAAAACAGACTAACCTCGGAAGACAATGGGTTTTACCGATACCTGCATTGATGTATGTTGATATTGATGAGTGAGGGGTGTCGATGGATCCAAGCGTGTACACAAATTCTTCTTTCCAATGGAATAAGCTACTTACAATGCACAGACACTCAGAAAAGGATAGGAATAGACATATATATGGTTGATTTCGTGGAAAAGGCCAGTCCCTAGAAATCAATAGACTTCTTTACAAAGATGTCAATCAACGTTTAAGAAATCAAACTGATAATGATGAGATATAATGATAATACAGAAGATATAACTAATAATGCAAAGGCAAAGTGATTGACCTGATCCAAGGCTATATGATGGTCTAATGGTGATAATCGATCTAAAGGGATTCTAGGGATCACAAAATGGCTTAAAGGATCAAGGATGTAGACAAATATATAATCACAAAGGTGAGAAGGATTATAGATTTGATTAAGATATCTAATAGAGTTTTATAGATGGCTCAAAGGATCTTGATGTGATTGGACAAACACTTACATATACAGATTGGTAATTAATGTTAGGGATTTGGATGTTAGAAGGGAAAGCTTAGTGATCAAATGATCTGACAGATAGTGATCATTAGCGATTGAGGCTGATCGACGATGATTGGAAGGATCACCGACGATTTAGAAGAATCATCAGTGATTTCTATGGAAATGTGCATGCTGCTAAAATACGAGATAAAGTCGATTAAATCTTGTAAATGATGAATAAATGAGATAGTAATGCAGGAAGAAATACAATTACCTTGTATAATTTTATAAATGAGTACTAGAAGATGATATTACCTGAGATGGAGAGATTATAGATGCATTAAGATTATTGAGTTGATTCTTAGACGTTTGGAATGACCTCCAAAATCTTGAAGAAGAGATTACTGATGTCTTGAATGTTGCTATGATAATGTCTAACTTTGTGACAAGGTTATGATACAAAGAAAATGCAATGTGAAGTCCTTAATAAATGTCCATCTACAAGATAACCTCAAATGGAGGCCTAAAACTTATTTATATAGGGTTGTTGTTGACCTAGGAGAATCACCGACGATTTGGCTTTTACGGGGAAAGGTTGAAACAACTTCCCAAATTGAGCTTTTTGGTTGTGTTGATGAAGGATGGGTGTTAGAAAGAGGTTATACAGGTAAGGGGTTATGAAATGGTTGAGAAGTTTCTTTTTTGTTTTTGTTTTATTTGATTTTAGTTTCTAAGTGGTTTGGGTTATTTTAAGAGGAGCAAAATAGGATTTTACAGCTGTAGATTAATATTTACAGGGAGTAAATATAATGGGGAGAAATAAGACTTAGGATAGAGGATTAAAGATGATAATATTGATGTGATAATGTCGAGACTTAAGCGAATGTGGATATAAGAATTAGTGGTGCTAATTTTAGGTATCTACATCTATTGAATTGTCGGAGGACTCCCTAACGTCTTTAAGATTGGGACAATTGGAGATTAAAATATCAAAGAGATTTAAATTGGTAGATGTTGGTTCTTTGGATTTAGAAGAAATTTGTGAGTGCATGGGGTGGTGAGTGTTGATATGTAAATTTATTGGGTTCTGACATTCTAAAGAAGAACTTTGGAACTAGATTGAAAAACAATTGGGCTTACAAAGAGTGACTAGGTATCAGGATTTTAACTAAAGGTTTCTTCCAAGTATGCTTTAGAAATTTAGAAGATAGGGATAGGGATTTTTTTAGGGGTCCATGATTATTTAAAAATGTTGGTCTCTATCATATACCTTGGTCTCCTCTCTTCAACCTTGAGGAATATTTGTTTAAGAAAGCACCCTTGTGGGTGAGAATTTATAAGTACCTTCGAAATTCTGGGGCTAGGCAAATTTAAGATCCATTGCGGAAGATTTGGGAGATCCAGTGGGTATTGGGAAGGAAAATTGGTAGCTACCTTCTCCTCATAAGCTATAATATGCATTGAAGTGGACTTGGAAAAACCTCTGACTCAATCCATTAGGCTTAACACTCCTATGGGATTTCGGTATCAGTTCATCGATTATGAATGCCATCCATTCAGGTGTTTTAAATGTAGTGATATAGTGCACAAAATGAATAGGTTACCTATGAATGAAAAAAATAATGTTAAGTAGATGGTGGTAAAATAAACTCTAAATAAAAATGGAAAGTCAAGACTGAAGCAAAAATCTTCAAATCCTGATGATGAGAATAAAGTTCAGAAGAAAGGATTCAATGTGTCTGATATTTCCAAGGAAATGGAAGTAAATGGTGTTCTGGTTCCTCAGGAGAATGAGGTAGATGTTCCAGGATTACATGAATTTTTCAATCAAGATCTAGAGACGACCCTTCAAAAAATGCCTTTGGACCAGGAGGATTTAGAGATTTTGATGGATGCTTTCAATTGTTGAGGTGATAGAAAGAGGGAGGTTTCCTTGAAGTTGGATGTTTGGGGGTGTGGTTGAGATTGGGATAAATTTAGATCCTAATAAGGAGAACCAAGGCATTCAAGATTCTCAACATATATCTTTAGGGGTGTTTTGAAATAAATTGATACGAATAAGAAGGTTGCTTCAACTCTAGTGAGGAAATATGAAAGGTTGGCTTCATTTCACTCCAAACCCCAACCCGATACTGGTTTTTGAAATTAGTAGGAAGATGCTATAATGATCTTAAAAATCAATTTGAGGCTAATTTAAATATTTATATAGGTTATCAAATCACCTTAGAGGCGTTTGTGTTTGGTGGAAGGGACTCCCCTTCCACACGGGAGCCATGAAAATCTTAACTTGGAATGTCAAAGGATTAAACTCCTTTGACAAATGTCACTATGTAAAATGGATTAGAGAAAGTGAATGCCTAGATATTTTTTTTATTGCAGGAAATTAATATGACCAATGAGGAATTTGAGGTGGCTAGAGAAAAAAATGGTTCATGGGTGAGTTTGTTTCAGTTGATGTTGTTGGGAATTTTGGAGCTTTAGCGATGGTTTAGAACCCATGAAAAATTAGAGGTAATGTGGGTGGCAATTTGTAAATGGTTTATTGTCTTGGAATGTTTGGATTTGCTTTCAAATGATAGATTTATGATAGTAAATATGTATGGGCCAATCTTGGATGAAGAGAAAAAAAATTACTGGGATGCTCTGACCAATCTTTTGGAGATGGAGGTCATTAAAAAACCTTTTTGGAGGATATTTCAATGCTATTTTAAATTTAAAAGAAAAGAAGGGTGGAAAAAAGTTCCTTTCTTAGAGCTCTCAAGATTTCAAATATTTTTGTAATAATTTAGCTTTAATTGATGTGTAACCAAAGAATGGAAGCTTTACTTAGACAAATAGACGAATAGGTTCAGAGGCCATTTTAGAAAGATTGGATAGATTTTGTATTAGCTATGAATGGGGATTGGAAAATTTTAAATTCTCCTCGGATATATTGAAGGTGGTTGGGTATGACCACTCACCCATCATTTTATCTTTAGTTTCTGAAAGTCATCCTGAAGGTATCCCCTTTAAAATGGAATTTATGTGGTTTCTTGACCTATCCTTTGAAGAAAACCATAAAGTCTCGTGGGAGATAAAAGTGGTTAGAAGAAATAGGTTTTGTTTATTTAGTAAGATGAAGCACTCCTTTGGTAATCTGTTCCATAAAAAAAGAGAGTATGGTTCAGATTTAGAGGCTATTCAGGGGGAAATCATGCAAGAAGGGGTTTCATATATCTTTATTTCTAAAGAAATAGAAAGGGTAACACATTTGGATCCGATTATGAGTATAGAGGAGGTTTTTTGGAAGCAAAAATCTAGATTTAAGTGGTTAAAAGAAGGTGATAGAAATACCAAATTGTTCCATCTTTCTACTTCTATCTGGAGGAATGTGAACAGGATTGAGCAATTGACCCTCCATTCTGGAGAAGTGATTTTTGAGATGGAAAATATCAGAGAGGAAGGGGTGTCATTTTTCAAAAATTTGCTATCTGCGGTGGATGGGATGTGGTTAGCTTAGGAGGAAGATTTAATTTCATGCATCACCAAAATATTAAAGGATAGTGATACATAAATGTTAATGCTCCCCATTTCTCTGAAGGAGGTCAAGGCATTTTTTTTTTGGTCATGGGGCAAACAAGGCCCCTAGGCCAAATGGTTTTCAGATTGGATTCTTCCAAAACATTTGGCACATCATGGGGAAAGATGTGTGGGTAGCTGTGGAGGAATGCCGAAAGAAAAAAGTAATTTTGAAATAATGGAATTCTACTTTTTTGGATTTGATAATGAAGAAAGAATATGGTTAGTATTTTGACGCCTTCCGATTGATAGTGTTATGCAATGACATCTATAAAATTATATCTAAGGTTTTTACCTTAAGATTAAGATCTTGTTTAAAATCGGTCATCTCGGCTAGTCAGAATGGGTTTGTGGAAGGTAAGAAAATTATAGATGGAATAGTGATTACACATGAATCCATTCATTCATTGAGTCACAAAAAGAATCCAGGAATGATCATCAAGTTAAACATGATGAAAACATATGATAGGGTGAAATGGAGGTTCTTGGAAGCTATGTTGGTCAAGTTTATCTTTCCTTTAGATTGGGTGCAAATGATCAAGAGTTGTTACTCTACTCTGAAGTTCTTTGTGTTGATAAATGGTGCTCCGACTGGGCATTTTTCATCTTTAACAGGTTTGAGTCAAGGGGATCCAATTTCCCCTTTCCCATTCATCATTATGGCTGAAGTTTTGTCAAAGGCCATTTAAGTGGCAGTTGATAGGAAGGAGTTGAAGGGTCTTATAATTTTGTCAAGGATTGAACTAGTGACAAATTATCTCTTTGAGGATCCTTCAGTGGATGAGGTGAGGAAATTCTAGGAGATTTTAGAAAAATATTAAAAGGCTACTGGTTAGAAGGTAAGTTCTCCTAAATAATTTATCTATTTCTTAAATGTGGACCCAAAATTGTAGCAAAGGATTACAAATATTTTTGTCTTCTCTATTGGCTCTTTGCCCAATTCATACTCAGGTATGCCCCTGATTGGCGGTGCGACTGGGAAAGATATTTGGAAGTCGGTGGTTGATCGGAATAAAAAAAAATCATCCTCTTAGAAAGGTAAGTGGTTGACCTTAGCCAGTAGAGTTGAAATGACCTGCTCTTCTCTACAAGATTTTCCGTCATATTTTATGTCACTCTTTAAATTACCGGAGAGAGTTGCTAGAAGAATTATAGGTTTATAAGGGAGTTTCTTGTGGAGTGGGGATGAAGATAGAAAGAAACTTAGTTTGGTGGCTTAGGATGATGTCTATCTCCTAAAAAGAGAGGGCGGTTTGGGATTTAAAAATTGTGCTTTAATGAATAAAGCTCTGGGTTGCAAAATTCTCTGGAGAGTTTATATTGACAAAGAGCATTTGTGTAGAAAAATTTTAATTGCCAAGTATTTATAAGTTCAGAACCCTGAGGTTATTTTTCCAGCATGAAATCCCTTCCGATTCTGGCATATGGAATTTTTTCAAAAGTTGTAGAAACTATGTGATTCCAAGCTTGAAATAGTAGCCTCAGAAAGACGATAAGGTTAAATTCTAGGAGGATGATTAGCACCCTATTGGCCCTTTTGGTGAGGAGGCTTCATTGAGGCACTTTAAGGTAGAGGTTGTCATCAAGTGGGGCTCCATGGTTGACAATTATACTTGTTTGATTGATGGGGTCAGGAGTTGGATAGTTCCTAAAAATGTTGAGGATGCTAATAAGGAAAGGTCTGAGGCCCTCTCTAAGGTTTTGTGTTCCTTCCCCTATCCCGAAGCAGAGTTGGAAGATAGGATTATTTAGGTTGGTTCAAGTTCTGGGGAGGTGACAATGAAGGATATATATTTCTTCCTTCATACAAATCAGAGGGGTAGGAATGAGGTCAACTCTTTCTTGGATTATCTAGTGTGGCAGAAAAAAGGATTAGCTACAACAAATATTTTCATGTGGCTTGCGGCTTTAGGTAAAGGTCTGACTTATGAAAATATGAGGAAAAGAGGTTTCCATGGTCTTGCCTTTTTTTTCTTTATGAAGAATGGGTAGAATATAGTAACCACATTTTTATTCATTTCCCCTTTGCCCATCAAATGTGGCTCATGGGTGTGGCAATAGTGGAATGTTAGTTGGGTCCTCCCCTTCTCAATTATCGATATAATTTCTCAGTGGATTTGGAGAGTGGCACATAAAGGACTTCAAATTTTGTGGAACCTTACTATAGCGATAGTCATTTGGAGCTTATGGATTGAATGGAATAGGAGGGTCTTTCAAAGCATTAATAATTCTTCACACCAAGTATGGAATATGATAGAAGGTCTTCTTTCTAAATCTGTTAAATCATGGAGTAAATATCTTGAGTGTAGTTACAGTGAAGATAAAGTATTATGGGAAAAATTTCCTTTAATTCCATGGAAGTATGGCACCAGGCCTCCTAATAATGGGAGTAAGGAAAATTGGTTAGAAATATGGAGACCTCTTGAGGAGGGGTGGATAAAATTAAAATTTTACAGTGCTTCTAAAAGAAATCTAGGAAGAGCTGGGTGTGGCTGCATTTTTAGAGATTCTAATCACCAACTTGTGTTAGCCTTGGCAGTTGATTGTGGTGTCTCCTCAAATAATTAGGCAGAAAGGATAGCTATTATTTTTTTCTTATTAAAGACTAAGAAGAAGAATTAACATCAATTATGGATCGAAGGTGACTCTAAGGTCATTATCGATATGACGCATGGTAGGTTTCCTTATGCTTAGAAGTTGAAACCAGTTAGTATAAAGATTAAGGCCATTCTCTCTTCTTTCTGTGGGATTAGGATTTCCCATGTTAAAAGAGAAGGAAATATGGTCACTGACTGCTTAGCTAATATGGCTGCTGATTTATGGGATAATCACCATATGAAATGTCAAGTGTGGGAGTCACTCTACCTGGGTGACATCATGTCTCTAATTTCAAAGGATGTAAGGTTAGCTAATTACCTTGAGGGAGAGTAAATGGGATGGTGTTGGGCTATAAATGCTATAATTGGATTAATGATGGTCTAGTATGGGATATATTCCCTAGGATCTTTGGTAATTCAAAAATGTCTCCCTACATGTGAGGTGTGTGGTGGACTTATTTTTGCTTGAACTGGGTCAAGGTTCCCTGCGCTTCTCAGTTTGCATTTATATGGCTTGGTAAGAGTAGCTTCTAGGGTCTCCACTGATTATAGAGGGTTTTTTCTCAGATGAATAATTTGGGGGGCTCCGATGTTGGCCCAAGTATGAAAAGGCAGAGAGCCCTCACTAGTGAGGAAGCAGGGGAGTTCTCATCCCAGATGGATGGAAAAAATTGTAATATGACCTTGCGGAGTTGGTTGGAAAAGGCGTGGTCTCTGGATGAGGGCTTTGAGGAGGAGGAGGAAGATGATATTTGTGAAGTATGAGGAATTTGATGCTTGACCCAAATCAGTCAATTGGGAAGAGGAATGTTTTTGACGTGGCTCAGGGTCTAAGCATTGCAAATATACTGTCTAATTCCTCTAGGTATCTTATTCTTCATAAGGAGCATGTGAGTCTGGAAGAGCATCTGATCAACATCCAATTTCATATTCACTCCTTGATGAAAGGATTACAAGTGGTTGTGCATGGGCTTGAAGACGTGGCAGAGAATCAAGGGATTATGCTTCCTACTAATGCCAAGGTGGTGATGTTTGAGTGTTGTGTCTCACCCTCCCCCTCTTCTTCCTCTGCGCAAGGTATGAATAACTCGGATGTGGAGATCATCATGGAGATCTCGCCAAGTGGTCGAAAGGAATGATATGTCATGTGGAGGCCTTGCCTTGTGTTCTATTGGTTTTATTGAATCCTCTTTTAGCAACAAATTAGGTTGAATTTTGGTATTAGGCTTGATATAGTGGTTAATCTTTAAAATTGTAATTAGGAATAATAGTATTTATAGGTGAAGCTAGGATGTATACAACTATTCCTCATAGATTTTGAAATTTATGTATGTAAGAAGCATGATAATGTGCTTGTACTCTATATGGGAGTCCATTGATGTATGATATTATCATAGACTAGTTCCTCATGTATTTTTATAGGATAGGGCCTTCTCCCTAGGTATCAATAGAAAAAAAAGGTACCCATGCCATATGTAAATTTCTCTTAGCTCTATCATTTGTATCTTTAATTATGTGAAAATCCTAAAAATAAGTAATAGAATATGTAGAATTGAAAAACTAAGTAAATCTACCATTTATTTAGGAAAATGGTCAAGACTTTACCATAGTCCTGATTGTAATGTGCGATTTTGAGCTTGTTTTAATTCTACCACATTTTAGTATTTGTGACCATTTTTGAGGATATGAACCTTGTAAAAGTTTTTTTTCCTGTATTTTGTAACTAGTTTGTAATGATACTAATAACCTGATGAATGCCCCTTCTTTTGAGGGACATATGATAAAGCATTTGAGTGTGTGTCTCAAAAAAATAGGTGTGTACCCATGTATAATATTTGTGATAACTTTTGTAGGATCACATAGAAGGATATAATGATGACCACCTTTAAGAACATATACCTACAAAATGGGTTGTTCATGGTGGCAACCATGGTGTGGATAAAAAAAAACATGCAACAAACACATAAGAATACATGTGTACTAAAAATAGTAACAAAAGAGATAACTAGAAATAATTTTCTACTCCATAGTAGAACAAGTATAAAAACTTCATAATAAGAACCAATATGTCAGAAGAAACAATAGAAATAGTAGTGTAAATTCAAGTAAGACATAGAGTATAGAAACAAGTCATATACATGCATAGAGCTATAAACACAAGACACCCAAAGGGTCATAAGACAATCACGGTAGGAGGCACAATGTGTCACATGTATAAAAAAAAGTGCATACACACAATATAGGAAAAGATCCAAAAACATTGGAGATCCACTGTGCCATAAGACAAGCAAGGGGCTTTAGCCATATCAAATAGACAATCATTGTATTGAGTCATACAAAATAATCCAATCAAAGCATGTAGTAAATAGGAAAGGGAGAAATTTTAATCATTAAATGGTGAAAAATATATTGAAATAAGTATATAACACAACAATAGTGACATGAATAACATAACAAGATAGGCTTACGTTGTATAATACATGTGTTAGTCCTAATAACCCAATAGGTAACAAAAAATACTATAGTGTGGAGTGCTAGGAAATAAGGGATAAAATATGCAGAATAATCCCTCAATGAATCAAAACACTAGAAACTAATATGCAAAAAATATTACAGATCTCAAATAAAAGTGCAAGATAAAATAACACAACACAAAGAGACAATATTTAACTTGGTTCACCCAATTTGGGCTACGTCCACCAAGAATCGCTTGCTCATATTTTATTACAAGCCACCACTCACTCAATACAATACCTAGATTTGTTTGGAGCTATGCTCAACAAACTCTATAGAATTCACACCTGAATTCAAAACACATCTGCAATGTTACATTATACCTACCATATGCATAAAACAATATAAATAGACAACTGCTCAAGTAGTTTTACAAAACCATGGGTATCAAAACCATGGGCCAAAACCGTCCCATAAACCTATGGGTTAGAAATCCTACCCATATGAGAAAAGCACATTTCCCAGTATATCGAGCATGTTTTAAGGCCAATTTTTTTTTCTTTTTAGGGGCTGCGCCCCCAGACCCCCGCTCGGGGCTCGGCCCTGCCCTGAACCTTGGTGAGACAGCTATGGAAAGTGTACAATACTCTTAGTGTATAGTCTTCAACACTTTCTCACATGAAAACAGGCTCCACAACCTAACATGGAGGGATGCCCTTAAAAGAGTAGTTTAAGGAACCAAGCCAACTTCTATCATTATGAAACAATATGTGAGTACATTCCACATCAATATCAAGATATTGCATGAATGCATGTGTGTAAATAATATATATTATTTCTATAAAATTAATGTCATAAACACCATGAATAAAGTAACAAGCTAACTAATCATATTAGAACATGTCCTGATTTTATATTTATCTCATATTTGAATCTTTTTGTATTATGTGATTATTGTAGTATTTTTGTAATGTTTTTAAGATAAATGTGTACAAGAAAGAGGGGGTAGCACCATAGGTGCACCATAGCTACATGATGATAACCTCATGAATAGGCCTATTTCTTTTCAAGGAGATCACTTATGTCGGGGGTAAAAGTAAATGAGGTATAGGGGAGTATGACCCCCATGCAGAGCAACGTGTGTGCTAGTGTCCACCCTTTTGTAGCATGTGTATGGGATTGTTCGTGAATAATAGGTATTCTTATGGAATCATGAAGACATGGTATGGAATCATGAAGACACGGTCATTTGTTAGAGGTATGTATGCCAGGGGAATATGAATATTTCAAGGGTAAGGATTATTTTTTAAGTAAGAGAATAACCCCATTGACCTTCAACATAGTAATGTTAACAATGAGGGCCTTACAATGATTAGTGTCAGGTATAGATATGTAATGATTATGTGACGAAATTCCCCAAAGGAATATTATTTAATTTGAAAAGAAAATTATTATAAATTTATTTCACAAGGATTGAACTCTAAAGAAAAAATATAATGAAGACCCCCTTCAAAATAGGGTTAGATGATATGCACATAGAAACCCCTTTAAAATAGGGAGGAGTAAAATAATTTAAAAGGTGTCTCGAACTCCTTTTAAATGAGGGATTAAAAATAATATTATAGACCCCATTATGGGTGGATGTAATTAATTTGTAAATTATTATTATGAATGGGTGTGACGTTGAAATTTGTGCTCAAGTATTTTTATGTGATTCTGAGTGAAGGCAAGTGGCAGGCATTGGAGAGGTGTACTTTAGGGTGTCTTAACTTGGGTACACTAAGTATAACATAAGATGGTTCGTGGCAAGGGCAACACACAATCCTCACCACACCTTAGATAGATATGTACTTAGCTTTATAACTATTGTTTTTATTTAATCAATTTACATTTTACTTTTCATATATATGTTGGTTTTTAAATATAATAAAATTCATTCAAGATGTTTCACATATAATTAGATGTTTCCATATTATAAAGTATATCATAAATAAATAAGTTATAAATTGGGGAAAATGACCATTGCAATACCTCATTAATATTATATTTATTAAATGGGAAAAAGACCCTTTACATTTTGGTATCAGAGCACTAATACCTTGGAAAACTTGTGGATACTTATTTTATTCTAATGCTTTCTCACATGAATTAAACTCACATTTATATTTAATTGTTTTTATTTTAATGCATGCAAAGACATAATGAAAAGATATGAAAATCAAGTAAAATCAAATTACCTAGGGTCTCCTACAGGAGACAATACTCCATGAGAATAGGAAATTGATTTTTCCTATTGGCTTGAGTTTTACTCTTGCCCCCGAGTGTGACCTAGTAAATTTGTTTTATTAACATTTCAACTATAGTTTTTTAAAAATCAATATTACCTATGGTAACCCTTTTACAGTATGAGAGTTGGATTAAAATCTTTAAAAAAAATTCTAACTTAGAAAAATATACCATACACATCCATTAAAAAAAAAAATACATTGCAAACATAAGAAATATAAAAGGTGGCTTTGAAAAATAAAGACTTCTAAAGACGTATCCCTTGGTTTAATAAATACTAAAATAAGTTGTATTATTTAGAAAACCAATGAGAATAGTTTTTCATTAAATAAGGGACAATAGGAACAAGGCCATGATATGGCAAATCCTACCGAAGGTTTTGTTTTGTTGTTGTGCCTATTGTATTTGTTATAGTACAATTGGATAGGGCTTCTTCTGTAATGAGACCGTTGCTTGTTTGTCAAAGATCCGAAATATCATTGGCAAAGTATTATGCGATCCTATCGTTGTTATTTCTTGTTATAGTACAACTGGACAGGGCTTCTTCTGTAATGAGACCTTAGCTTGTTCTTCTGATATGGCAAATCCCGCCGAAGGTTTTGTTTTGTTGTTGTGCCTATTGTATTTGTTATAGTACAAATGGATAGGGCTTCTTCTATAATGAGACCGTTGCTCATTTGTCGAAGATCTGAAATATCATTGGTGAAGTATTATGTGATCGTATCACTATTATTTCTTGTTATAGTACAACTGGACAGGGCTTCTTCTGTAATGAGACCTTAGCTCATTTGTGAAAGATCCGAAACATCATTGGCGAAGTATTATGTGATCCTACTGCTGTTATTTGTTGCAAGGATAAATTTGAAAGGACAATTGCCAAGTACGTTGGGTTCAAATTTAGGGTACTACATCAACATTGCACAAACATGTCCGAAAATGAGGGTCGTTGAAGAGTACAAAGATTAATAAAAGACATCGTATGATAAATGTTGGTTTTAGATGTTATAATTATGACTATTTGATGAGTTGTTATTTAGAAGGTAGGCAGTTGTTATAAAGTGCGTAGTTAGAAGTAATCTGTTGGCAGGGATTGGTTTTAGGATTTGCAAAAATAATAGAGCCTATATTTCTGAAAAGTAAGAGATACATTAAGAAAATAAAAACGGTCACGTAAAATTCGTATGTATAGTTCATAGTTACATTTTCTTGAAAGTTTGTGAAGGCGTATTAAAAACCCCATTAGGTAAAAAGAAGATATAAAGGGCTAGCAACAATTAGGTAATTTAAGGATTTCACCAAAGTTTTAATTAGATTATGAATTTTCTGTCATATTTTAGGAGGATCCGTTTGTGCGATTTTAAGATGAAATGGATTAGGTAGATATTAAGGGCACAGTACTAGTAACACGCTTGTATTTTACTCAGATTTATTGTCATTTGCACAACGCCGAATGGTGATGACAGGTGTCTGCAAAAGGCTAGGTTGTGACAGAGAATGACATGTAGATACGTGTTATTCTGTTATGTGTTTTTCGCTGTGCTTTGCAAAAGTTGTTTTTTAATCTTTTGGCGTGGCAAAGGTGGAATTCTATATTTGTGTTTGCAGGGGACGCAGAGAATATAATCGTAGAGATCAATTTGTATTTGTGTTTCAAAGCGATTTCAATGTCTCTTTCACTCTTTCTCTGCGTCAATTTAGAGTCAGTAAAATAGAAGACATTGAAATTATTTTGTTTTGCAGTTGTATTGTGTTTGCTGCGACTTACATTGAGTTTGCAGAGAGGATTTACTTCAAAACGAGGTCATAAAAGCGTTTACCCAAGTATTTGATACTAGATTTAATTTAGTAACAATATTCGTGCAAATTGAACGAGTTTTGTATTTGGAGTTTGGTTTCTATTACAAATAATTGGTCATGGGCGGTGCAGGTAGATGAAGAATATGGTGAAGCTATGGGCAAGGCTGAAAAAATTATCAAGAGTTGGATTGTGGGTACAAAATTATCAAAAAAGAGTAACCTGTAAGTAACATAATCCAGTTGTTGTAGCAGTTATTCAGGGCAGAGACGTTGTGTTGATATGGTTTTCTTAGATTCTTTATATTGTTTCAGAGAGAAACATTGGTTATGAAAAAGTGTTTTGGGTCAAGATCTGCGGTTGATTCATATTCAGTTCTGCTATTATTTTCAAAGTTTTATATTCTTATGAGGTAGTATCTAGTTAAATTCACATGAATGGATGGGTCTGCTGTCATAATCACCCTCTGTAATGAAAATGGAAACCTTAACTTTGCCTCTGATGGCTTATGGGAACAAATAACTGACAAAGAAGCAGTTGTGACTGTGCCAAGAATTTGTGCAGGGTACAGTTAAGTGTTTCACAAACTTAGTTTGATTACAGATCTTAGTGTTGTATTTGTGTGGGGATTGGATCTATATGATAGAAGACAACCATGAATTTTATCAATACTTGTTGGCTTAGCTCTTCAGTATCCAGTTTCAGTCTTGATTTTGTTTGTTCTGTTTTATTTCGAGTAGTTATTCTATTGATCAACACTGTGAAAGTTTGATGCAGAGAAAGAGTGAAAGAGACAAATCTTGCTCAGAGACATAAGTGGAATAGCAGGAAAAGCAACTTTGACAGTGTTAATCAATACAATAACTACTCAAAATAAAAGATAAAGAACAGGAAAAACAAAGTGGTAGCCATCATGTACAAAATGAATACTAAAACTGCATACTGAAGATGCCTTCTCCATGGTCTAGTTTCAAAGAAGTCATTAATGGAAAGCATGGTAAGACAAAAATAAAGTGACCAGGTTTACAATGAAATACATGTAGGGCGCTAGTGTGGCGAAGCTTTTTTAGTCAGTGCCAAACACACCTACCAAGAGATGTGCCTTCAAACATATTTATGAAATTTTTGAACCATGTCTGAATGAATACGCTGTCTAAGATGCCCTTCTTAATTAATTAAATTATCAGAGGGTTTGACGTAGAGAAAGAGTGAAAGAGACAAATTTTGCGTGAAAGAGACGAAATATAGGCTCCTCAAATGCAAATGATTGCAGGTTTAATGGACTTTACGATGTCATTTTGATTACCATGGTTCCAAGACAAGGTGAAAGTGGGTTTGCTGAAGCAACTCGAAACACATTTAAGGAAATGCAATCGGCAGGTTTAAAGCCAAACTCCATGACATTTTTGAGCATCCCCTCAGCCTCTGGCAAAATGGGAACTTCGGAACAGAGCTCTGACCATAGACGTTAACAAACAAAAGTCAAGAAAATAACATTTGTTAGATGTCGTGGTTGAGAATTCTGTGCTTCATATGTATGCCATATGTGGAAGCATAGTGAAGGTACGTGAACTGTTTGATAAAATGTAAATATATCCAGTGTGAACTGCAAATAATTTGCTGCTTAAAGTGATTCTTTAAGAATATGAGTTCTGAAAACATATCATATTTGAGCTATATTCAAACAAATGGCATACATATGAAGCAGGGAATTCTCATCCATGACATTTAAGAAATGTTATTTTTCTGGCTTTAAACCTGCCAATTGCATTTGGTTAAATGTGTTTGAAGTTGCTTCAGCAAATGCAGTTTGACCTTGTCTTGGAATTGTGGAAATCAAAATGACATCGTTAACACCTATATCTGTTCCATTTTTTTCCAGGAACATTATCTTTTGTGTCTACATATACAGTGGGCAGTTGAAATACCGCTCTTACTCATTTATTGAATGCAGAGCTTTGTTTCTGACGTGTATTTGGAACTAATGCCATAGCTGTGCAACATGACTTGTGCATACATTGCCCGATGCGAATGCACAATATGTTGCTTCTAAATTGTTCGTAGTTTTGGCTCATGCTAAATACCTCAGCTGCTCTAAACGTATGGTATTCTAAGGCCAAACACTAGTGACTGCTCATTGGCTGGGGGCTTTATAAGCTTAAGATTGATTGAACGAATGAATATAAAACTGTTAGGACATCTCAGATATTTATAAGAAGCTTTGTGACTGTGACAAGGTTTCAAATGAGTATGCTGCTTGTCTACAAGAGACTCGTGGTAATAGGTGATGACTGATAAATTATTTAAAATTATATCTCTTGATTCTTGAAGATATCATATGCCCGGTGCATATATTAAGTAACAGGTTACAAATCCTGTACATATGGAAAACTGTTGAGGAGAGCATTACGAAGCAAAAATGGATGGTAAGTGCTGATAATTTATTTAATTAAAAATGTCATCTTAGACAACGTATCATTCAAACATGTCTCTTGATTCTTGAAGATATCATATGCCCGGTGCATATATTAAGTAACAGGTTACAAATCCTGTACCTATGGAAAACTGACCAAGCACAGTGTTGAGGAGAGCATTACGAAGCAAAAATGGATGGTAATTGCTGATAATTTATTTAATTAAAAAGGGCATCTTAGACAACGTATTCATTCAGACATGGTTCAAAAATTGCATAAATATGTTTGAAGGCACATTTGTTGGCAGGTGTGTTTGGTGCTGACTAAAGAGGCTTCGCCACACTAGCGCGCTACTTGTATTTAATTATAAACCTGGTCACTTTATTTTTTGTCTTACCATGCTTTCCATTAATGACTTGTTTGAAACTAGACCATGGAGAAGGCATCTCCAGTATCCAGTTCTAGTATTGATTTTGTCTATTCTGTTTCTGAGCACGTGCGCTATGTACACTGCAATGTGTGCAGCATCATTATTGCAGTAGACGGTGGCCACCACTTTGTTTTTTCCTACTCTTTATCTTTTATTTGGAGTAGTTATTGTATTGATTAAGACTGTGAAAGTTCAGTTCCTTTTCCCGCTATTCCACTTTTGTCTGTGAGCAAGATTTGTCTCTTAGACTCTTTCTCTGCGTGGAACTTTCACAGTGTTAATCAATACAATAACTACTCGAAATAAAAGATAAAGAGCAGGAAAAACAAAGTGGTAGCCATCGTCTACTGCGAGAATGGTGCTGCAAAGATTGCAGTGTACATAGCACAGGTGCTGTGAATCAGAATAAACAAAATCAATACTAGAACTGGATACTGAAGATGCCTTCTCCATGGTCTAGTTTGAAAGAAGCCATTAATGGAAAGCATGGTAAGACTGACACCTACCAAGAGATGCGGCTTGAAACATATTTATGAAATTTGTGAAACACATTTAAGGAAATGCAATTGGCAGGTTTAAAGCCAAACTGCACAACATTTATGAGCATCTTCCCAGCCTCTGGCAAAATGGGAACTTCGGAATAGAGCTCTGACCATAGTCGTTAATAAACAAAAGTCAGAAAAATAACATTTGTTACATGTTGTAAAATTGGTTTTTTAAAGACTATTCTGTAAATAGGTAGACTACATACGAATTCACTACAGAGGTTCATCTCTGTCTTCTAAGGCTCAACACAGAGGGTGTTGCAAGATACGAGGTCTATTTTTGGTCTGTTATTGGCTTTGTGACTGTGAGAAGGTTTCAAATCAGTATGGGTATACTCTGTTTCGGTGACAAGAGAAAGTGAGATAAGAGACTGTAATAACCTTGAAATGTAACTTGTATCCTGCAAGGAGGCAGAAGAAAATTGAATTTCAT
Organism: Taxus chinensis; assembly: GCA_019776745.2. NCBI lineage: Eukaryota > Viridiplantae > Streptophyta > Pinopsida > Cupressales > Taxaceae > Taxus > Taxus chinensis. The sequence continues at coordinate 826,691,153 of CM034146.1, read as the reverse complement.
GGAGTATAGAGTGCATACAGACCAAAAACAGTGATGGACTACTGTCAAAATGGGTATAATCCAAATGTTAAATGACAGAAGTCGGAACATCAGAAAAAGATCTTACTTTGTAGCTATACTGCCTTGGGCATGAATTTGCCAAACTAAAGATATGGAACAATGAGAGATCAAAAATGTTTTGCTATTTGCCTTTGTGCATTATGCGGCTGTGTCAGCTGTTCTGACATCGCAATTTAGCTGAGGAGTTTTGTGTAACAGTTGGCATGGAAAGTAATTGCATGTTTGTTTGGTTTTGTTTTTCAGACTATTCATGTTTTTGTAGCCTAACAAGGCATAGTTGTTGTAGTTGCTTGCAAAATCTGCTTGAAAGCGAGGCAGTGAACAGTTTATATTAGACATGCAACAAATCTATAAGAAATAGCAAACAAATGTAGGTGACATAGTAAAAAATATGTGACAACAATTAATGTCTTAATATAAAAAAAACAAAGTCAGAGATATTAGATGCATGTTTTTAAATGTTGTGAAAAAGGTTGTCTGTTACAAGCGAAGTAATAGTTAGATATGTAAGCAAATGGCAGGAAAGTAAAGAGTAATGAAAATAGACACAAAGAGTTGTATTAGTCGTGTGAGAATAACATAATTACAAAAATGCTGAAAGAAAAGCAAAGCCAAAAATATGTAACAAGTAGGCCGGTAACACAGGCAAGTGTTTGTTGATATTGTCAAAAGCATAGATAGTAATAGTCGATTGTTGCCAGTCATACGGGGAGCCTGTCATGAAATTTGTTCGTGTATGTGCATCGGTTGCAAAATCGTTGCAGGAATCTGAAAGAAGAAGACGAGTATGTTAGACTGGAAACAAAGAATTAAACTGAAATGTAATGAATAGAAGTGGAAAATGCAGATGCTTACCAAAGAAGAGAGAAAGCTATGTTTCTTTGATTGTGGATATTGAATTGTCAACTGTCAAAGTGAATGTACCCTTGATTTGGAATTGACGGAGAAGAAATACAGTTTTTGAGATGTCTTGTTGATATTCTTCATACTGTGTTTGACAAAGGAGAGGGAAGACTTTTTGCAGTAATGGCTCTCGCAATGTGCAGTGGAGGGAGTCATCTATTGTTTGCAAGGAGCAATGGAGAAAGTGCTTATATTTGTATGGTTTTGATGTATTGCAAGTTGCACAAAGTGAAATTTGTTTCAGTTCGTCTGGATCAGGTTCTGTGAGATGGTCACATTCTACACAGAATGCTTGGAAAGGAGGAAGGTATATGTTCTTTGTGCGAAGTATACCTGCAATCTGCACAAGGGAGATGAAGTTGACATAATTGATAGATTTCAATTTGTTGATGGAAGATAACTTAAAAAAGAGAAATGGCAGTGTACTTGCCTCTGTGTTCGTGTTTATGAGAGACTGTAAAAATGTTTTTGTAGGTTCATCATTTAAAGGGTCAATGAAGGATGAATGGCCTGCACGTACAACATGTGAACCCTGTAATCCTTGTCTGATGAAGTTTTTGAAGAGCAATAGTGGTATGTTCCCTGCTGCAATGGTGTCTCTTATTGTATGACAGAGCAGAACGTGAAAGTTTCCCAAATGTACCTGCAATGAAAAAGTATCATGTTTGGTTAAAATTGAAGGGAATAATGCAGTGCAATGTATATAAAAATGAAAGAAGGGAGTGTATTGATACTGTTGCTTTTCCATTTTCAGTGTCAGAGTCTTTAACGTAGACGTGAAAAGGTCATTGGTGTGGTGGATTCCTGTCACAATTGCGGCAAATGACCCAACGGAGAATGTTGCATTTGAATGAACAAGCTCTTGTATTGTCATGTCAGGTGTAAGTTTTCGTGTTTTGCAAACTGTGGGTATGTTTTCCATGGTGGTTGTTGCATTTGCGGACAAAGAACAATTTGCATCTCCTCATTCGTACTTTGTTTTTTCTTTGACGGTGAAACCAGCAACACGCAAGCCGCAGCCAGTGACTACAGTGGATGCAAATTTGTGCACGAAGGTGTTGCTCATGTTCAAAGTGATTGTCATTTGACCATTTTTTTCAACCAAATCAGCATGGAGGATTTCAGCTTTTGAGGGGGAGATGTTGGTTGCATGTGTTGGTCCATAGACGACGAGGATATCACCTTCAAATACAGTTGCAACTTTGCCTGCACAAATGTCAAGTATGGAGGATGGCTGTTGTGTTGCTGGTTTCGGACTGCATTTTGAATGGTGTTAGGATGCTTTTATTGAAAGGATAAGTGTGATAATAAATGAATAATGAGAAGAAAGTAAAGAAACGTTAGAAAGAGATTACCGTTTACAGGATTCTTGCAAAAGATCATTGCTAGCAATGTCCTTGTTCTTGGAGGTGTGTTCCATGTCTTTGTTGTTGTAACTATCTGCAAAGCATTCAAATATGTAAATGGTTGTTGTAGAGTGTCAAATGAAAAGGAAAGAAAAGAATCAAGAAACTAGATATTAGTTTTGCTGAATCAATAGAACAGCGTGTGTGCACTTACAATTGTGCAGTGTTGTTGATGGTGTTTTTCAAGAGAGAAAAAATTGTTGGGTGGTCAGTCCAATAAGCAAATCTTTCAAATGTATTACAGGTTTCAAGTATTGTGTTTGACCATATATGGTCGATCATGTTTTTAGTGAAGACACTTGGATGTTGTATGTGGAAACTGAAATTGTTTTTTTGCATAAATGCTAAAAGCATTGCTGTTTTCCTATTTTTGTTCTGCATGTCGATGTTGAAGTCTCCAAAAATGTAGGTGGGAATGGTTAAATCAAGGGATCGGAACACATTGTCGAGAACAATGAAGATGTTTTCCAGATGTGCATTTGGCGCAACGTAGACATTCACAATAGATATGCATTGATGTTGCAGTAATATCTTTGCAAGTAGTGACTCTACATGTGCATTGTGAAAGTAATGTTTTTCTAGGAAAGCTATATTGTTTGCAATAAAAATTGCTAGACCATGGACATGGTGTGCAGATAAGCATTGGTATCCGTCAAGGTAGTCAATTGCAATGGGGCAAGCAATGTGAGTTTCTTGTAAACAGAGAATGTGAGATTGCATTAATTCATGGTCGTGTAGAATGGCCTCTCTGTGAGCATGAAGACTTCGGGTATTTAGCGAAGCAATTATAATAGATGAAGAAATATCAGCTGTGGACAATTCATGTTGAATATTCCATTTAGCTTCATTTTGGAGTCGTTCCATTTCTGTGCTGATTGTCTGTTTGATGCTGAAATTTTTATTCGTAAGCGGGGACAACAAGTAAAGGTTGGAAATGGTTCTGACTCGTGACAGAGTAGTGTATGCTAACCCATGGGACGATACGCCAAGGGGACTGAAAGCAAGTCGTTCTAGTGTGAGACCTTGTGCTCTGTGTATTGTGTGTGTTGAACAAAGTTGTACAAAGAATTGTTTTCTTATTGTAACCGGTGTCTTGTACGATGTTCTATGCAAGGGTCTAGCAACACGAACAATAGGAGTCCAATCAAGTTCTGTTGTCATTGTTGACAACTTCGGATGTTTTGATCTTTGTTGTTTTCCAATACAGGGATCATTGAATTTTATCCATACTGTATCAAAGTCATTTGTTGTTGTATATGTTTTGAAAACTCCGTCAGAACCATTGACCAATCCGTCTTGGATGTCATAGTTCCCTGCGAAAAGTTCAATTAGCATGTTGACTTTCAGTTCTATATGTTGTGGCAATTCTATAGTTTTAGAGTAGGTTTCCATTTGTTCTATTGTTGTATCTTGTTCATCGATAGAGTGGATGACAATTTTGTGGCCTGGAGCAAGTGCAAGCATTTTTTTATTGTGTTGAAGAACATCTATGTTTTTGTAGAAAAGGAATGGAAGTGTTGGATCAATGGGATTGGCCGAATACAGATATGATTGAGGTATGCAAGGTCAGATTCTGAGTGTTGTCCAATGCGAATTCTGTTCAGGACAGAGACAAAGGTAACATCTTTTTGACGCATTGTTTCAGTCAATTCATATATTTTTACATGTGTATTCAAGAAGTCATAGCCAATCAATTCTCTGGAAATTTTGGGGTTTTTAAACACAAGACAGTCATTGACTGGTTGTGCTTGGTAGAAGTCTCCACAGAAGATCATGTCAATTCCTCCAAACCAAGTTGTGGGCATGTGTTTTATTTGACGAAGTCGTTGGTCTGTGAAGTATAGAAGTTGACCTCCGACCAAGGATATTTCATCTATTAGAGCAAGTTGTAATTGTTGGTAGTGCTTTGCCAAGGAATCCAATCATTCATTGGTTAATGGGCGTAGTTTAGATCACAAAGGCAAGAGGAAAGCAGAATGGAGTGTTATTCCACCGGCATTGTAAGTAGCTTTTCCCGTGAATGCCAAGATCAAGCCTTTGATTTTCAAGGGGTCACTGTGCATGGAGCTATCGTAAATACGAGCCAATGTTTCAAATATCAATTTCGCAACAAATGTTTTACCTGTGCCAGCGCCTCCTGTTAGGAAAAGGTAGATAGCAATTGATGGGTCTTTATTTTTCTTAAAGGAGATGTCTTTCAAAATGGCTTGTTGTTTCTTATTGAGAAGTTGCATTTGTTTGAAATATGTTCTGTTGTCTTGGATGCTAGGATGTTTTGCTAGTTGAAATTGTTTCTTTGCAATGTCTGAATGTTGTTGTCAATTATGGAAAGGTAAATCATGTTGTATGTCATAGTCTTCAAAGGGGAGGTGTTCATGTGTAGTTATCGTTGTCATTTTCTCAGAGGATTCGAGAGACAATTGCACATCGTGAATTGCTGTGTCCATGTCACCCCATTTGTTGTTAGTAGTGTAACGGTATTTGGATTCATTGGAATGGATAGTGTGTTCGTGAAATGCATATGCATCTTTCCAAGTTACAAATTTGGTTTTAAGGCCTGTGTTCATTTTCTATAAAAGGGATGTAAAGCAAAAGCTTTTCACGGAAATAGTTGTTTATTTCAAAATATTTTTCTATAGTTGATAGATCTGATGATCAATGGCTTGTTTCGAGGTTTTTTATTTTTGCTAGCATTGTGAATGGAAAAAAATTCAGCTAAGCAAATGGAATGCAAAGAATGAGTTCGTGCTATGTAGTGATCTATGATAGAGTGACACATGATGTTTGTTGATTCATCTGGTTCTTGTTGAAGTAGACTTGGAGGTTTTAGAATGAATATATGCTCTTCGGGATTTGAAGTGTTTATGAAAACACATTTTCGTGATGTATTGTTTAAAAGGATGGAAAGAACTATGTGGATTGCTTGTTGTGCAGACATTTGGTGGGTATTTAGCATTGCATTGCCTAGGATTCAAATCATTTGAATGGCATCGAGATGCATCTTTTGGTGCTCAGTGCGAATTCTAGTGAATGCTTTTGTCATTGTTCGATCAATCTTGGTCATGTAGGAGCAGCAATATGTTGCCATTGCATAAGCGTTTAACACATATTGAGCATCGGTATTTGCTTGCCAAATCATGGGAATTTTCTTAGAAAAGCTATTATTCCATGCCTGAGTTGGTTTTCTTTTGAGGAGCAATGTTGGTTGTTTGAGTGTTGATTGTATTGCTTGTATGTATGTTATTTCATCAAGACCTAGTTCTTGGAGGAACATATCATGTGTAATGCAAGTATCGTATCGTTTGCTCTCTAGGACAAAGAAAATGGAATGTGCAACTGCAATAGCACATTCTGTTGGTTGTTCTGTAGGTTCAAGTATTTTTGTACAGGTCATTAGAGGCTAGGGGAAATTGTATCTGCACTTGGATTGTTTTTTTTTGCAGCTTTGTGTGTGGTGATGGCATTGCAATTGAGCGATATGTTGAGGGAACGAGCTAGTGTCACATGTAATGTAGCAATAAACGTACGATTCTATAATGCCATTGGTATCGTTTCCAAAGACTGGTGCTTTTTTTAATCCAGATTAGCCAATGGCTATGAGCATTCCCCCTATTTTGGAATTCTGTGACCCAAAAGTAATCTTCTATATGGCTAAAGAAGGATTTATCTTTGCAAAGTAATTGTTTCAATGCATAGAGTCTATGTTTATAGTAACAAGTGCATGTAACGGGATCATTTTTAACAAAAAAGTTAGATTCATTGTAATCCGAACGTCTTGGATTTTCTAAAGGAACACTGTTTTGATATTGGGTGTATAAATTATTGAGGGACTCAGTTAGTGGTTGCCAACAATGCTCTGCGCTCAAGAATGTCGCAAAGAAATTAGGCGAGCCGAGTTGTCGAATAATGGTAAAAAGTTTTTTCCTTGTTTGTTGCATATAGTATGGGGAAATGCGTATTCTTTTGAAATCGATGTATTCGATATCAGATCTCAAGATGTTTTCTAGATTCGGTTTGTATTTGACATCTTTGGCAAATAGTGTTCAACCTTTTAATTAGCCCTTTCTGATTCTGAGCCATATTGAATGACCCACTTGGTCAATTAGTATTTTTATTGCTTTGAAAAATATATTCGTTATGTGATAAGAAAATCTACGATCTGGGTGCATTAACTCCCATTATGCTATTTTTTGATATGGGATTGTTTTTGTTGTTCTTTCATTGTGAGGTTGGCAAAAAAAAAGTTGGGAAATTCATCTCTTTTGAGAATTTGTCTTGAAAAATACCCAATGGTGTAAATCCTTTTGAAGGAGTGACATTTATGATCTTGTCTTTAAGATAGTGGATAGTTGAAGGAGTCAGTGAAACCATGAATTAGTGTGTCATGCGCATTGTCATTATCAATCTCATCATCAGATGAGCTGTTTTCGGAGGGGATATGTTCGTGTTCTTCATTGTTAATTGTTTCAAAGTTGAGTTTTATAGAAAGTGTTTGATCCCAGTCATGGTTTAGTTTGATTTCATGCATAAGATATAATGTTGTTGCACATAATTGTTTAAGAGCTGCCATAGTGATTATGGGGCCCACATTTCCTGAATGGTATGCTTTTATGTATTCAAGGCGTCATTTAAGCGCCACAACAATTGTTTTTTGTTTCTTCTGGGTATCTTGCCAATGCTTGTTGGATTATGTCAATATTTGTTGGAACATTTATAATTGCTCCCTTTAACGTGTATTGAGGATGTTTATGGCTTTGGCATCATATCTGGCCAAATGCAAGTCGAAGAGACACGAGTCTCTCTTCAAGGTCAGAAAGCATTGCAACTGTTGGAAGCATTTGAATCAGTTGGATTCGTTTAGGGAATGTTAATCTTGGCAACTTGGAATTTAATAAGCTTGTTGAGCATGGATGACAAATTCTATTGGATATTGGCATTGTTTTCGTTGATGTCAGTTGAGCATATGTTTTTTTTGTCGATTTTGAAAAATATGTCAGATTGTGCTTGAAGTGGAGTTGGTTAAAAATTTTGCATGTATGGATAGGTGTGTCATTTGTTCAGGCATGAAAATGGGCAATGCATTGTGCAGAGTTGCTTGTTTGTTGTGTATGTTTACGCATAGTTGTTTTTAGCTTTTGCAGGGACAATTTTGGCATTGCTGAATTGCATTGTTTTATGGCGGTTGACATTTATGGTTGCAAAGAGTCATTTACTTTTCGGTTGAATTTTTTAGTGGAGAGAACGTCATATGTTCTAGCTTTAAGCGTTGTGGACACGAGAGCTGTTTTGGCATTGAAGAAATTGGCACATAAATGGCCTTTGAGTAGCAGGGAATGTATAACATTGGAATTTGTTATAGCTCTTTTATGTGTCTGTTTCCGTATATGTTTTTTTATTGAGCGAAGAGAAAATTTTAATGGTTCTTTGTTTTGATTGTGCATAGTGGTTTCTACATATGTTTGTGAAGATATGCTTTGAATTTCTGTATGCATTTGGGAAGTTGTATATTCAGATGTATATGCAGCATCGAGTATTGGAACATAGCGAGAGTTTGTAGCCAATAGTTCATAATGAAAATGTGCTTCAGGAAGCGAAAATCGTATGAGATTGTATGCTTTTAAAAGTTGTGCATTTCCAGAATAAATCTTAAAAACTTGGAAAGGATGTGAGTCCCACAATTGAATATTTATTTCAAAAAGTAGGCATAACTAATGGATAATGAAGTCATCTGTGTGTATATTGTTGTGGTCATGGAAGGTGGCTATGTTTATCACAAGGCCTTGCCATGTGCCAATGTGTGGTATGTTTGTTATGGGGTTCTGGTCAAGCCAGGTATGGAGAAAGTCAACAGTTGTATGGTCTTGTCGAAGAATAGAACTACAAAAAGCTTGAGCAGCATACCTGCACAAGTAGCGAGGGTCAAATTCATTGTTGCGAATGCGGGAAATAGAAGTGAAAAGGCTATCAGCATTGATACTGTCACTTGTTTCTAGCCTAACAAGGCATAGTTTCTCTAGTTGATTGGATAAACCCCTCCAAAGCATTTCTACAAAATTTTGAAGGGATAATAGGTGAGCATTGTTTGTTGGTTCAGGGCATGGCGCATATTTTTTTCAGAATAAGGATTCATAATTCCCACTAAGAGGGTTGGAATCATGGAAGATAATACAATATGGTAGTATGTTACTATTTGGAACGAATTGAAGATAATTTGTGCCTCTTGTTGCAGACCAAACCCATATTGGCAAGTTCAACCATTTGGAAAGCCATTTTATGCAAAAGATGTCACCCCATAGGCCTTGTTCGGTAGCTTCGGGCGACTACACTGCAGATAGTTTCATGCGATGTAAATATGTTTCCTAGCCATGAACACTGTGCATAAGGAAAAGGCTTTGAGGATCTAGTTATAACTGTAGAGAAGCCAACGCTACAGGATCAGAGAGAGAGAGCAAAGTTTGAAAGTGTTCAATGACACCACTTCTAAGTTCAAGAGATGTGTATCGAAAATGAAGCAGAACTGCAAAGGAACCAAACAAGCAGTCGCCGACTCCATATTTGAAAGCATAGTCTCGAAAAAGGTTAAACCTATGCAACACATTGTCTATAATTTCTACGACGCGGTTTGACAATGTATATTGCTCAACATCAACAAATGTGGTTGCCATGGATGTTTTTTTGCATTTGGTTTGTTCTTTTCTGTTAAAAACAAAGATTTCCTCAGCAGAATATAGAAAAGAAGAGTAATGTTTATACCTTTTGCAATGGAGCATGAGCAATTCAAACAAGTAGCAATGAAATGTCTTTGGTTCTCTGATTTTGGTTTCATCACGAAGCTGAAATGCACATGATAGATGTTATGCATTTAATTAGTATTGTAGACAAAAGTACACAGGTAAAAAATCTTTGTAGATACAATAAAGCAAGTTGTGCAATGAAATACACAAGAAAGAGTAGTCATTTATAGTAGGAATCATGTAGAATGAACAAAATTTATATTGTGCTTGACGGAAATACGTAATCATTGTCAAGAAAACATGGATTTCAATAAACTCAGGTGAGTGTTGAAAATAGGAAGGAGAAATTACAATAGTTATAACAACATATTCAAATACGGGAAGCAAAGGACTATAATGTTGTAAGGCATGTGATTTGGAGCATATAATCAAATTAGTTAAACAGAAACAGTTTAAATTTGCAGATGCCCATTTTTGGAAAACTGATTTCAGTGGGCGTAAGAGATCTGTCCATTCATTGAGTTAAGGCTAAATGCAAGAGTGACCCAAGCACAAGCTAAAAAATTTGTACAGATGCTAAAATGTTCCACAGGCATTTTGACAAGTGATTTGAGTCATCTAGAAACATCCACCATGTGAATTAATTGATCAAGCAATCCACCAAGAATGTTTAAGCAAGTGTCCATTTGTTTGGTCAGTCTTATTTCAGATATTTATAAGAGGATTTCTGACTGTGAGAATGTTTGAAATGAGTATGGGTACACTGTGTTTTGGTGAGGAGAGAAACTGAAATAAGAGACTGTAATAACCTTGAAAAGTAACTTGTATCTTGCAAGGAGGTAGAAGAGAATTGAATTTCATGGAGTATAGAGTGCATAAAGAGAAAAAACTTAGCTCTTCAGTATGCAGTTTCAGTCTTGATTTTGTTTGTTCTGTTTTATTTCGAGTAGTTATTCTATTGATCAACACTGTGAAAGTTTGATGTAGACAAAGAGTGAAAGAGACAAATCTTGCTCAGAGACATAAGTGGAATAGCAGGAAAAGCAACTTTGACAGTGTTAATCAATACAATAACTACTCAAAATAAAAGATAAAGAGCAGGAAAAACAAAGTGGTAGCCATCATCTACAAAATCAATACTAAAACTGCATACTGAAGATGCCTTCTCCATGGTCTAGTTTCAAAGAAGTCATTAATGGAAAGCATGATAAGACAAAAATAAAGTGATCAGGTTTACAATCAAATACAAGTAGGGTGCTAGTGTGGAAAATCTTTTTTAGTCATTGCCAAACACACCTACTAAGACATGTGCCTTCAAACATATTTATGAAATTTTTGAACCATGTTTGAATGAATACGCTGTCTAAGATGCCCTTCTTAATTAAATAAATTATCAGAGGGTTTGACGCAAAGAAAGAGTGAAAGAGACAAACTTTGCATGAAAGAGACGAAATATAGGCTCCTCAAATGCAAATGATTGCAGGTTTAATGGTCTTTACGATGTCATTTTGATTATCACAGTTCCAAGACAAGGTGAAAGCAGGTTTGCTAAAGCAACTCGAAACACATTTAAGGAAATGCAATCGGCAGGGTTTAAAGCCAAACTCACTGACATTTTTGAGCATCCCCTTAGCCTCTGACAAAATGGGAATTTCGGAACACAACTCTAACCATAGACGTTAACAAACAAACGTCAGGAAAATAACATTTGTTAGATGTCGTGGTTGAGAATTCCGTGCTTCATATATATGCCATATGTGGAAGCATAGTGAAGGCACGTGAACTGTTTGATAAAATGTAAATATATCTAGTGTGAACTGCAAATAATTTGCTTCTTAAAGTGATTCTTTAACAATATGAGTTCTGAAAACATATCATATTTGAGCTATATTCAAACAAATGGCATACATATGAAGTAGGGAATTCTTATCCATGAAATTTAAGAAATGTTATTTTTCCGGCTTTAAACCTGCCAATTGCATTTGGTTAAATGTGTTTGTAGTTGCTTCAGCAAACGTAGTTTGACCTTGTCTTGGAACTGTGGAAATCAAAATGACATCGTTAACACCTATATCTATTCCATTTTTTCCAGGAACATTATCTTTTACATCTACATAAACAGTGGGTGGTTGAAATACCAATCTTACTCATTTATTGAATGCAGAGCTTTGTTTCTGATGTGTATTTGGAACTAATGCCATATCTGTGCAGCATGATTTGTGCATACATTGCCGGATGCGAATGCACAATATGTTACTTCTAAATTGTTCGTAGTTTTGGCTCATGCTAAATACGTCAGCTTCTCTAAATGTATGGTATTATAACGCCAAACACCAGTGAACACTCATTGGCTGAGGGCTTTATAAGCTTAAGATTGATTGAACGAATAAATATAAAACTGTTAGGACATCTCATATATTTATAAGGAGCTTTGTGACTGTGACAAGGTTTTAGATGAGTATGTTGCTTGTCTATAAGAGACTCATGGTAATAGGCGATGACTGATAAATTATTTAAAACTGTATCCCTTGTTTCTTGAAGATATCATATGCCCAGTGCATATATTAAGTAACAGGTTACAAATCCTATACCTATGGGAAACTTATCAAGCATAGTGTTGAGGAGAGTATTACGAAGAAAAAATGGATGGTAATTGCTGATAATTTATTTAATTAAAAAGGGCATCTTAGACAACGTATTCATTCAGACATGGTTTAAAAATTCCATAAATATGTTTGAAGGCACATCTCTTGGCAGGTGTGTTTGGTGCTGACTAAAGAGGCTTCGCCACACTAGTGCACTACTTGTATTTAATTATAACCCTAGTTCAGTTTATTTTTTGCCTTACCATGCTTTCCATTAATGACTTCTTTGAATCTATACCATGGAGAAGGCATCTTCAGTATCCAGTTTTATTATTGATTTTGTCTATTCTGCTTCTAAGCATTTGCGCTATGTACACTACAATGTGTGCAGCACCATTCTTGCAGTGGATGGTGGCCACCACTTCGTTTTTTCTTGCTCTTAATCTTTTAGTTGGAGTAGTTATTGCAGGGTTCATTTTAAGAGACCTCCTGGAAATCGGAGGTGGTAAATACCTGGCGAATATCCCTGGAACCGGTTTCACGGGAAGGCGAATTTTTTGAGGGTTGTATGAAATTTTTTTGCCTGATTATCAAGCACTGCGACAGAAGGCTGCAGACGTGTGACGGGATATTTTGCTGTCGCGCGTCAAAAAAAAATGCAGTGACGCGCGTCAAAATACCTTAGTGACGCGCGTCAATAGACCTTAGTGACGCGCATCAATAGGTCTATTGACGCGCGTCACTAAGGTCTATTGACGCGCGTCACTAAGGTCTTTTGACGCGCGTCATTGCATTTTTTTTGACGCGCGACAACAAAATCTCCTGTTACGCGTCTGCAGCCTCCGACCTCTGCTTTCTCATCAAAAAATCTCCGTGTTGCGCATCAACAAACTCTTTGTCATGCGTCTGCTATGTGTCAATATCTGTTGTACCTCCTTGTCGTGCGTCACTAAGGCCTGTTGATGCGCGTCAACAGGCCTTAGTGACGCGCGTCAACAGGCCTTAGTGATGCGCGTCACTAAGGTCTATTGACGCGCGTCACTAAGGCCTATTGACGTGCGTCACTAACACCTGTTGATGCGCATCTACAACCTCTGCCCTCTTCTTGCTCATCGAAAAAAACTCCATGTTGCTCGTCAACCAAATCTTTGTCATGCGTCTACTATGCGTCAATATCTACAGTATCTCCTTGTCTGCAAACCCTCCTTGTCGCGCGTCAATAACTTACCCCCTTGTGTTAATCAATACAGTAACTACTCGAAATAAAAGATAAAGAGTAGGAAAAACAAAGTGGTAGTCACCAGTTCCTACTCCCGCAATTCCACGGTTGTCTCTGAGCAAAGATTTGTCAGTGTGACTCTAGCACAGGTGCATGTGAACTTTCACAGTGTTAATCAATACAGTAACTAAAATAAAAGATAAAGAGCAGGAAAAACAAATTTGTAGCCACTGTCTAAAACGGTGTTGCAAAGATTGCAGTGTACATAGCACAGGTGCTGTGAATCAGAATAAACAAAATCAATACTCAAACTGGATACTGAAGATTCCTTCTCCATGGTCTAGTTTCAAAGAAGTCATTAATGGAAAGCATGGTAAGACTGACACTTGCCAAGAGATGCGCCTTCAAACATATTTATGAAATTTGTGAAACACGTTTAAGGAAATATTTAAAGCCAAAGTGCACGACATTTATGAGCATCTTCCCCAGCCTCTGCAAAAATGGGAACTTCGGAACAGCTCTCTGAGCATAGTCGTTAACAAACAAAAGTCACAAAAATAACATTTGTTCCAAACTTACATGTCATAAAACTGGTTTTTTAAAGACTATTTTGTAAATAGGTAGACTACATACGAATTTAGTACAGAGGTTCGTCTCTGCCTTCTAAGCCTCAACACACAAGATGTTGCAAGATACGAGGTCTGTATATACTCTAAACTACATATACTCTTGTATGGCATAAAAGGAATAAGATACTATTTCAGTGAGTTGAAGATAATGAGAGAGACCAATTGTCTACTATAGTTTGTTTATTATTAAAATCATTTTTAAACAGCTATAGATTGAAGAACATAGGTTGCATCATTTTTAGGATCCAAAAGAAATTGCAATGTGGCTGTAAATACTTGTAAGCCTATATGCATATAGGGAGGACGAGAAAGAAGGTCAATCATGCACACATATTGATCAATTGCAGGTGTAATGCAATAAAGGTTTCTCACATGATCAAAGTATGTACATTTGTAATCCACTAAAGCTGCATGGGTGCATGCACATACAATAGAGATCAAGGTTGTGGAATTTGGCTTGACACCTGCCAATTGCGTTGTCTTGAAAGTTTCAAAAGTCTTTTGAAATAATCCATTTTGGGCATAGCTTGTTTGTTGTCCATGAGAAAGCATTTTTTTGAGGCCGTATCAAACACATTTGGATACAACATGCGGGCTAGTTGTAGCCATATTCGATTAAAAGTTAAATAGAAAGTTGGAAAAAACGAGGAGGTATTATCATTGTTAGTAAAGCAGAGCTATGGCTTCTGCACTCGTTGCAACTATCCGATCAATGGTAAATTTACAAAAAAAAGCACCCCGCACCAATTCCAAAATTTGTCTTAAAGTAGGCTATGCCAGTGATTGGGCGCCTCACTGTTTAAATCAAATGACTATTGTTGTATACAATAAGAAACTATAGTATTTATGTTAGAGATAGGTTTGATTGCAACCGATGCTTTTTTTCTTGTCAGAAATTATAGTAGAAAAAGATGAGGCCAAGTAAGATATCAATCATTTTATATGGGAAAAAGAGTATGTACTACAAATGATAATTGTACTAGCAGCGTTGGCTTGAAACTATGGAAATATTGTGGTGCTGAATGAATATGAATCAAAATAAGAAAATATATACACATCTTGATCAGAGTGTTCGTCTTCAATATTTGATATTATTGTTTGTTACTTACAAAGAGAATGGAATTACTCTGTGCCAGTCCCTAATACCAGGTGAAAAATCAAAATTACTTGGAAAGAGAATGGAAGGACTCTGGCTCAACGCTAGTTGAAAAAATTACAATTACTTAACAAAATAATTGAAGGAGTGACTGCATAAGGAAAAGAAAAATGGAACATGGACATGTCTCAAAATATTTAGTGTATAGGTTGAGATTGAGAAGTATAGACTGGCGAGTTGATGTCAATTATTACAAATCAAGTGACTGAACCAGATGAATATAAAATATAAACTATAAAATACATGAAGGCTGGCCGAAACAGCCACATTCATTTATTGGATGCAAAATAATTGGATGCCTGAGTAATTCCTTTTTTGATTGAATAACAGATCAAAATATCAGTTTAAATCAATTCACCCCTGCTGTATACAATTAGAAACAACAATTTTTATGCTAGAGAATGAAATTACTCTGGCCTAGCCCCTAATACCAGGTGGAAAATCAAAATTACTTGCAAAGAGAATGGAAGGACTCTGGGTCAATGGCTTGAATGTAACGTTAGGAAAAGTAGTTCTATGCTTAAGAGATCACACACAAACACACTGGGATGTCTTGTTTTCGATTGGATTAAAATTCAGACCACCCTCATTTAGTCCATGTTTCCAAAGTATTACTTACATCTGGGACAGACATGCTTGCCCATTCTAGCTTGCGCAACTCTACACCAATAACTGCTGCAAATGCATGCCCTGAATCATGTTCTTGAAGGATATATATATATATATATATATATATAATATAATATATATAATATATATATATATATATATATATTTTGTGACCAATTTATTGCTGCGGGGTCATAAGTCTGCACACTATTTTATTCTATTCATCCTAATGTCTTTGTTATGTTTTTTGTGTTCTTAGAAAAATCCATGGGGTCAGTATATTATTTTCTATTCAGGGGATAGTTTTGTGGCTTTTTAGGTCCAAATATATTTGGGATTTTAAGGCATTTTCTAGGCCCGAGAGTAAAGCACATAAAATATATTCAACTGATCTTTGTTTTGTAAGTAAAACACCATTTTTAGTTCGTTTGAGAAAATTAACAGTATCAGATAACAATCCGATCTTCATGTCAAGGGCTTTTATAGTTGCAATAACATGTTTTGCATACATGGTTGAAAAGCCAAACAAAATTAGAGGTCGAGTTGTAATGGAAATGGGTGAGCTTAAGCAAATCACAAAGCCACGAAAATAGAGCATTAAGCTCATGACATTGGACAGAAGCTTCGAAACGGGCAACAAACTGCAGCTGGCGATGGGGTTTGGACTGCAACTCACATAGATCTTGTCAACTGATCTTGTTAAGATACCTTTGATAAAACTAAACAAACAAATATGTATGGAAAAATATCTATATATTAGTATCTTCTTCTTCTGTATAATTTTTAAGATTGGATTTCTTTATCACTCATAATTGCATGTTTGTGTGATAGAGTGAGTATAGGGTCTGTATGAGTACAGAGAAAAATGCAGTTGGCCATGGGATTAGACGCAGCTTCAAATCATAAGAAACATAAACATAGACAAACACAGGAAAATTAACATAAACAAAAACACAGAACTTAAATTGCATTGCCATGAAAATTCACCTTGCTCTCTAGAGTCCTTCACCTCCTGGCGGACAGATGAAAATGAGAACATAAACAGCGTGAAAGAAACAAACATGTTTTCCCTCGAGCCACTCAAAACTGTCAAAACTGACCTAATCTGTACATCACAGTCAATGCATTATTGTTTTACAACTGCTGCGCTTTTTCACTGAACAGTGCACATAAAGGCAATGACCAATAAAATGTTGCCAGAATAAAAAAATCAAAACCTAAAACTATAGTCCAGCCCCATTTAAATACAGATGTCACAATCCAATTGAAAACAATGCAAATGTTTAATTAGTAAAGTGAAGACAATATCCATGCCTTCGGCAAGATAATAAAACTATAAAATATATCATATATATATGTTTTTCATATGTTTATTTTTCAAATTTATATCACCTACAAATTCATACTAAGAAAAACAAGAGAAAAAAATATCACAAATCCTTATAAAATATAGTAAATATAATTTATATTCATGATATTCCTTAAAACTTCTAAATTTATAAAATTTAATAACAGGTAACTCCCAAAATTTCACTTTGCTATCTGGATCACATACTCTTAAAAAATCTACCAAAAATAATCATATTTCTTATACAAAATAATCAATACACCAAAATTCAATATTAACAAAAAAATATATCAACTTCCCACTTGAAGTCTACACGTGATTATTAAGGGGAATACTATATTGTTTAGGGTTTCACGTGAAATACATTCTTGAGATACTTTTAAATTAAGTACATTAATTATTTTTCCAGCACACTATTGTACAATAATATTTTTGGGGAGTTGGTCCTTAACATATTTTGTCTCCCCTATTTCCTCATTTGGTATCCATAAATATATACACAATTCAAATGTGGCTATTGAATGAAATACCACATAATATACACAATTCAAATTCATTAACTTGGTGCATGCATGTATTTTATGTGTTTTTTTAGTGGAAGGCTATTTTAAATCATAATAATTAAAATTTACTACGTATTGCATTGTGCCTAGCATATGTGGTTAAACTGCCAAATATTCTTAATAAAATGTAAATAGATCAAATAAGTTATAAGTTTAGGTCATATATATATGCGTAATAATTTTGGTATTTCATGTATTTTATATTAATGATGTGGATAAAAATAATTATTTTAGAATATTTTTAAAATTAGAGAAATCAAAACAAAAAAAAAAAAAAAAAAAAACTTTTTTTTTTTAAATTGATAAAATTTATTTTATTATAAAATGTATTAAATTAGTGTAGTATTAGTTATGTAAATGTATTATAAATATGTATTAATTACTGTTATAAATATTTTTTTATCTTGTATGATAAAGATTGAATATTGGTGTAGAAATCCTAAATATATTTTTAAAAAAATATATGGAGAGATTATTTTCAAAGTTCTTATTATAGATTTTTCATATATCATATTGGTTAATGTATAAATTTATAAATCAATTAATATATCTATAGAACCTAATTGTGAATTTAATAAAGACCCTGAATTAATATTGGGAAAAAACTAGAAAATAAAGAAGTAAAAGAAGTAAAAATGAAATGGGCCTTTTGTGATGTGGATAGTGCGACATGAGAAAAAGAAGAACATATACGTGAACAATATCCATTTTTATTTTGACTTATTTTGACTAATGGTTTGTGTTTTTTTATTCAGAGAAAGATAAAACTACAGAGGTGAGTTACTCATTTAGGAGAGGAGAAATGTTATACGATAAAATTCCCCAAAAACAAAGATAAAATATTATTTAATTTGAAAGTAAAATAATTATTCTAAAGTTATTTCACAAGGATTGAATTCTACAGAAAAAATATAATGAAGAAACCCTTTAAAATAGGGTGGGATGATATGTACATATAAACCCCTTTAAAATAGGGAGGAATAAAAGAATTAAAAAGGTTTCTCGAAATCCTTTTAAAGGAGGGATTAAAAATAATATTATGGACCCTATTATGGGCGGATGTGATTAATTTGTAAATTATTATTATGAATGGGTGTGTTGGTTACCAAACCACCCGATGGAAAAATTATTTAAACTTGTGGTGGGGGTTGGTGTTAGACACACACACATTGAAGTTTGTGCTCAAGTATTTTTATGTAATTTTGAGTGAAGGCAAGTGGTGGGCATTGGAGAGAGACACTTTAGGGTGTCCTAACTGGGTTACGCTAAGTATAACTCAAGATGGTTCTTGACCAGGGCAAGAAGATTACATAAATAATTATTTCCTCCTGATAATGTGGCCATAGCTTGAGGTGATGGATCTCGGTTATCACCTAGGAATTTCTTGAGCAACATGCAATCCACACCACACCTTAGACATATATGTACATAACTTTATAAATTTTGTTTTATTTAATCACTTTACATTTTACTTTCATATATATGTTGGTTTTTGAATATAATAAAATTAATTTAAGATGTTTCACATATAATTGGATGTTTCTATATTATAAAGCATATAATAAATAAATAAGTTATAAACTAGGAAAAATAACCATCACAATGCCTCGTTAATTTATGCGCATGCGCCCTTGCTCTGTTCTGCCCTGCCCTAATGGTATCTACGCGCGCCCTTCCTCTCGCTGCACGCAAGCCTATGAACCCTGTAGATCCACGAGATCAGATTGGAGCTCTTCAGCCAGACGGTGGGGGCTCGAATCTAGCTTCAGGGGTTTCTCCTTGGTTGTGGATCGACCTCGCCTTTACCAATGATGCGACTGTACGTTCAGACGGTTCTTCAAACCCTAGCCATATTCAATCACCATCTGGGGGTGTTCCTAGGAAAGGCGAGGTTCATGGTGAACTGAAACATGGAGATCTACCTGGCATTCCAATGCTGGATAAAGAGATTAGGCGCAGATCTCTTGAAACCTCCTTCAAAGACGTCTTAAAAAGCAAGGAATCCTCCATGAAACCTGCAGACATCACCCCATGTATTACATTTGGGGAAGATGTCATTTCATCTGAGATTTGCTACAAAGAGCATGCTCTGATTTGTAGATTCGGGGGTTTATGGCCCAGCCTTCCTGTTCTTCACACGTGGATCTCCAAGCATTGGACTCCATCTTTAACTGGTAAGATAAACTTATATCTATGTGCTAAAGTCATTTTCATTATGGTTTTCTCTTCAATAGCTAATAAAGACATCATTGCTTCCAAGCTTTGGACCTGCGAGTCAAAATATTTGATCATGAAACCTTGGTTCCCATCCTTTAACCTGCACACAGAGTCATTCTCATGGAAACCTGTTTGGATCAGGCTGCCCCATTTACCTCTCCAATTCTAGAGTCATGAATGTTTGACAACCATTGGCAATACCTTGGGTACTACACTCCACATAGATTCTCAAACAACTAATTACACCCATACTACCTATGCCCAGATCCTGGTGGAACTTGACATTGATAAAAATCTTCCTGCTACCATAGACCTTAGAGTGCAAAAATAGAACTTGGTCACAAAATCTTGATTATGAAGGTCTACCTTTCTGATGTAGAAGGTGTTTTGGATTAGGACACACCTCTACTGCTTGTGGGATGGAAAAACGTCAACATGAGAAGCGCAACTGGTGGAAAGATGCACTCCCGGAGCACCTGATTTTTGTGGATAGAAAGGATCTTGAATCTAAAGCAGTAGCTGAACCAAAGTCAACGAAAACCCCTTTATTCGAAACTCAGATTGTTAGCAACATGAAAAATACACAAGCTGTTGAGGGTAGAATGGAAAATGATAAATATCTCTCTCAGGATAACAACGTGGCTGTTCCAAATGGGACAAATGCGACTAAGGAAAATACTCCTCCTTCATCTTCTTCTCCAACTGCGAAGGATCCATCAGGGTGGGTTACGGTCAACAAAAAGAAAAAATCTACCACTCTGAAGGGTAACACTTTGCCTTGATGATTCTCATCTTTGCTATTGGCTGGTTGGGTTTCATTGGTCTCATTTTTCTTGGCTAGGTAGCAGAATGCCTTCAATGGTGTTGATATGCCATTGCTGTTTAATTGCTGTGCATTAGTTATTTTTTTGCTGTTGCTTTGTCGGTTGTTGGTTTTTACTTTGCAGACAGTTTTCTGTAGTAGGGCTTAATTGTTCTATCTGGATTTTGATCCATCTCTTGTGCTTTAACTTTCAATTCTGGCTTCTGAGCCTTGGTGTACAAGGGTATTGTCCCTTTTAAAAAACTATTTACCAAAAATTAAAAAAAAATTATATTTATTAAATGGGAAAAGGACCCTTTAAATTGTAGTAGGATATTGATTTCGTGTAGATGGTAAAGTAGCTAAAGATAGATAATAACTCCTATGCGGTATAAAAGTATGACAAAACATTGACAAAACTAAATGTTGGTATAAGATCAAGTGTACATCGAAAAAAGTATAAAATGTAACATACTTGAGTTAATAATGTCCAAGATGAGTGGAGACAAATAATGAATGAAATATATACTCGTCACCATAAATAGGATTGAAATTAAACTTGTTTAAGTTATCATCAACAAGTGCAATAGTATCATCATCACTATTTGAGGAGGAATCTTCAACATTGTCATGTTTGACGGAATGAACCAAAACATAAGGTGGAGGAGAGGGAGTGTTATTAATAGATAAATCATTAGTATCCAAAGATGTGGATTTCTCTAGCAATGGAGGTGGAGAAGTGGTAGTATCAAAGTTATGACTATATTTTACCACAACATAAGTGGGTAGTTTTTCCATAGGGATGGAGTTCTGAGGAGAAGTAATAATAGGTATTTGAGAAGCAAAAGTGCAAACCTTGCAATATTTTAAGGACTCTATATCAATAACCAACGCAGAGTTATATCGTTCATGTATTAACTTGAGGCATTGATGTACTGTGGATGGGATAATATGTATAACATCTTTCTAAGAATGACCCAAAATGAGATTGTAATGTAAATATGTATCGATAATATGAAATGTAGTGGGAGTCATTTGAGGACCAACGAGGAGGTTAAGAGTAATAGTGCCTAATGTAGAGTGGGCAATGTCATCAAAACCTCTTATAGTATTGATATTCTTGTCAATTATGCTTAGAAAAATTCCCATTTTATGAAGCAAAGAAATAGGATAAACATTGAGGCAAAACACGTTGTCGATTAATACATGTTTGATGAGAAAACCTTAGATTTGTATTGTAATAAGAATAGATGCACATGGGTCATCACCAAGAGGTGATATGATATCATTTATACTAAAAGTGATGACCTTATCCATATCTTTGAATATGTCCATAATAGATGTAAAAATAATCGGTTGATTAGTAGCTGATAATGTAATAGATTGTAAAGTGTCATATAGGATGACCTTATACATGGATGCCTTTTGTAATAATTCAAGAAGATACATTTTAGTGAGTGTATTACTTAATTTGTCTAATATTTGAAACCATTTAGAAGGAACATTATTTTTTGCAGTAGGAGTCACAAGTTGTAGAAATAAGGTTGGGTTCCCCCAAGAGGTTGGTTAGTATGAAAAGTTGTGAAAGCATTAAATTCATGAGCCATTGTGGGTGGAGAAAAGTGATATGGATGTTTTTGAGTAGGAGGAATATATTCAAGTTATAAATCAACATATGTAGGATCTATATCAATCATGAAACAATTATAACTAGCATAAAAAACCGTGCCAGAGGAGGCATGGCCATGAACCTTATGATAGGGATGGTAACCGATACCAATATTAAGGGAGGGACCTTTCTGTTGGTAATAACAAACATAGAAAGTATGAATGAAGAGGCATGATGATGTGCAGGAAAGGAGATCCCAATATCATAATATGAAACTGAAATATCCCTTGTGGGATACCACTTAAAAATGCACAAAATAATGAAAATTTGTAGCCAATTAAAATACTGGTTTTTGCTGATTTTTACAATTACGGCAGCAAACTAAAGAAACTTAATATCTCCCAAGATATCCACCTGAAATGCTTAGAAATTTAAAGAGAGCTTGCTATTATTATAAATGACATAGTAAAATTGTTTTTGGAATTTTACAGAAATTAAAATGCTGCAAGAAAATTACAGCGTGCCCTAGACAACTGAAACTCTTCTAAAATTTGTAACTCTCCAAATACAATAGAAAAAATTACGAGACTTTGGAAATAAAATTAATAAATATAGGAAATGATATTTCAACCTTTAGATCTGAAAATGGCCAACTGCAAACCCTCCAAATAAAGGTTGCAAGTCACCTAGCTTGGAAAAGGGTTGGAAATTGATGAAGATGTCTTTAAAGTGATGCTAAGCCTTGCCCAAATGGCTGCCGTAAATCTGATCTGAAACCCCTCTTGTTATCTTCCCCAAATGCCCCCAAAACCCTCAAAATCCTTCCTCTGAAACCTCTAAAAATATCTCTGTAACATAACCCAAAATGTGGCTCCAAAATGACAGCTAGGGTAGATCTCTCACTATCGAAGAATGCCCTGCTAGCTAGGGATGCATATCTCACCACTGAAGCTAGGATACCTGTGGTATTTCACTCCACAAGTTGTAGATTCGTAACCAGTAGTTGCACGTGAAGGGAAAATAAAATGTATGCAAAAGTGACCCTTTTCTTTTTCCCCAACTCTTATATAACTTCTCCAAGGCAAAAGAGCCCCAATAAACCCCAGTCACATTTTCCCTTGGAAGGGTCAATAAAATAAAAGTAACTTAAGTTACTTTTCCCATTTTAAGTCGCCATGCTCCAAAAGTGACCCTCAACACAAAATTATAATATTAAGTGTCATGTGGCCTCTTCCTAAGGACAAAACATAATATCTAGTCCCTCTAAAACACCTTATGCTCATGTCAATGAAGAAATAGAACAAAATGGACTAGACATTCATACCCAAAAGCTCCCTGCGTCCCTAGCCCCTTGGGTATGATGAAGGCATGGACTTGAATTGGCCCTTAGGCCTTAGGTGTAGGAAAAGGGGACATTACAATCGTCCCTTCCCGAGAAATGCTTGACCCCAAGCATTATCTTGTTATGCTGCAGAAGCTGAATACCATGCCATAAGTTTCTCCACCTTACCTTGCCATCAACCAAAGATCAGTGTAATCTGAAGTAACCAAGAAACCCCATGCAGTCATCATGACCTCCATATTGTATCGAGAGAAATTTTGTACGTGAAGTAGAATGATACCAAAACCGACTCTCCACTGGTACATGCATCGGGATTTCCAATCTGTCCAATCCCTACCACTCTGATGTAATCATCCTGGGACTTGTCACTATCTCTCTGATTAACACCTGGGTGCGAAAGTCCACTATGAATCCTGTAGAATTCCCTGGATCAACCTTTAAAATAACCTATATACGTAAAAAGTGTGCCAACTCTCCCACATGACCCACATTGGTGTGAGAGTACAACTCCTCATAATGTATCTCAATGTGTCCCGTGGGGGAAAAATCCCAAGATTCTAGTACATGGTCAACCGACAATGTCAACTCCACATAGTTCACTTCCTGTGATGAGTGATAACCTACTGAATAACCAGGTAACTGAGTCAACTCCATCCCTCCACTGACTAGCACATGGGTGAAACACCCACCGTGCCTAGAAGCAGTAAAATACATAGGAGTGTTATCCCATGTTGACTTAGAACATGATGAACCTATAAGATCTGATTTGTTATAATGACAAACTGTACATCCCTGTATGAAGTTGGGGATATCCTCCTTCAACCCATGCCATCTGAACCTCTCTGATATGAGCCTATAGGTCTCATCGAAGCTTAGGTTTCTGATCACGAAAGAACAATGCACATGTCGCAATATCTCCATCCTAAACCCTGAGTCTGACACAAAGTATAATCTACCATGATAGAATATCATCTCATCCTCCAATCTTTAGGTGTCATCCTGTATGTGACCATCCAAAATATCACAAGTGTGTCGGTTCTTGGAGTACTCAACAAGAAAATGAGATCTCCAGTCTACCAACCCCTTAGATAACCAACATAAAGATAAACTCAGATGATCTGAACTTGTAACCCCAATCTCTGTAACTGTCTCATTTACAATATTTCTAGTCACATCCACATCGATCCGTAATAACAAAACTCCTCACCATGCCAGAACGTCCTCTCCATCCCCTCAGTTGTAGCCACCCTAGGTGCTCTTGTAGATAATCCCCTCAAAATCACATTCCTGCCCTCAGACTTAAACTTTAGCTCTATCGTCTGAAATTTAGTCCAAAACTCACCAAGAGAGTGAAGCCACTACACTCCCAGCACTATGTTGGTCACTCCCATACCAACAATGTGGAAATCATTGGTAACTGTATAGTTACCCATCGTGATGCTCACTTTGCCATTGGCTGCAACCCCGTTGAAGCCCTCAAAATCCTCTGTCTGTAATCCTCACCTCTCAACCAATGAGGCATCAATATAGTTGTGGGTTGCACCATTATCAATGAGTACCCCAACTCGTTGACCATGCATAACTCCTCTAATCCTAAATGCCTTATACATCAGAGTACTAGATAATGTGGTTATAATCTCTCGAGGAAAAGTCTCCTCCTCTTGCCCCACATCAACACTATCCAATGTAACCCCATCTCCATCATCCATCTCGCAAGTCTCTAACTCCTCACCTTTGTCACCCTCACTCTCCTCGAAGACCTCAATGAATTGGGCCTTCCCTCTACCTCTGCGATCATGTCCTGGAACCCAATGTGTGTGGCAATCAAAACATAATTTCTTTCACCTCAACTCATCTATGTTCTCTTAGGAAATGATTGGACTCTTAGCCACCTTTTGCCTTGGTGGAGGCTCCCTCTGATGAAGTTCGTATGATCCAGATGGAGGTTCCCTTTGTTGAATGCAAGGTGGAACCCTCGACTTTGGAGTAGATAAATCCAAGTCCTGAGATCTCCTAACAACCTTGTGAAAAGAAGAAGGTTCAAATGCCTTCACAAACCCAACGAGAGCATCTATCAAACCTAATATGAACAATGAAATCAACCTCATTTCCATGACATCAGGTACCATGACTGATAATCTCTGAAAATCTGCGATGTACTGATCCAGGGGACTCGTTTGTCTCAAATGAGTCAACTCCCTGAAATACCTGTCAGGGTCCCTCATATCAAATTTGATCACCAGCCTCTGCATGAACTCTACATAAGTAGTAATGTGTATGTGTCCCTTTGTAATCAACCTATGATGCCACCAATCATGAGTGTCTCCCTCAAGATGTAAGATTGAAAACTTAATTGCATCTTCCTCATGCATAAGATTCAAGTTGGAGTATGTCTTTAACTTCTGAACCCAAGATTGTGCAATACACTTCTTAGAACCATCAAAGTGTGGAATAGAAATATGTCCCAATCTCCTATGTAATTCTGGTACATGTATCTGATGATATCTCTTGGGTCTACTACCAATCTTCATTTTGCAATATTCCTGGAATGACATGTTATTACGAAAGCTCTCACTCAAGGTTTGGTACCTCTCCCAACAAGACTCATCATCCAAAATATCTACTGGCTGTTGTATCTGTGAAAGTTTCAGATCCTTCAAGAAAGAAGGTTCGTGAAGCCCTAAAGGCCTGGCAAAAGAATGGGGAGGCCACTGCCCTGAATTCCCACTCTCACCTCTTTGATCTTGTTGTCCCATATTGTTATTTTCTCCTCTCATTATGATTGCTATTATACATAGTCCAACAGGCTGAAGATGATTAAAAAATATTCTCTTACCCTTTTTAACAATTAGAAAACCAATGCTAGTACCTTGAGAGGTACTCTCCCTTCTTGCACCAGAGTCTCCAATGAAGAAATCATGCTTGCCAACACTTGTAATCCCAAAAGAAACATTTGAATTCCTTCTTTTGCTTATGAAATCAGTCACAAAGTTTTCAAAATCAGAATTGATAGTTTTGGATAATTTCCACATATTACCAGGATCCCATACCTTAGAATGCCCATGAGCCCTTTTATCATGTAAGGTCTTCCATCTTTGCTTCTATTGTATCTCCTCATAAAGAAGATCATCACTCTTTGTCTTCATGATGAATTGACTTTGATGTACCAAATTCTTAGCATTCTTATCGACAATAGGCTGAATACCATCATGATAAAACTACTGTAATGATATGGGATGAAGATGATGAAATAAATCCGTGCTACTACTAACCTCCTTATAACAAATATCATCAAAAGGCTCTCCTTCTATTGTTGATTTAGAAACCTCCAAAACACCATCCCTATGGTGATTCATGATTTTAGATGGAGAATACGTGGAACAAGAATCAACACCTTTCACAACTATCTACTCATTACTGTTTGGTAAATCCATCCCATATGATAATGACTTATTCTTTAGAGGATTGATACGTACATTTTGGATTGAAATATATTTTTCACTAGAAGCTTCTTCTTCTTTCACTTGTTCTTCAATCATCTTTGGATCCACATCTCCATCATCTGAAATTACCTCATGTGGTGTTGTTATTGGTTGTTTAAATGAGTTCTTTTGTAACTCAAGTACCGACATATGATGACCTTGCTTGGGCTTGCTACCAATCTTCATCATGCAATAATCTAGAAATGACATATTATCTTTGAAACCACTACTCAAAGATTGGTATTTCCTCCAACAAGAATCCTCATCAATCACCTCTATTGGATGCCCTTTATCATTGTTCTCAACATTTTCCTTATTGTCACTAGATCTGCTTTGATTCAAATTCTGAGTGAGCTAGCTCAAATAAAGGTTAGTGGCTTCCTATTGTTTCACCATGTTGGTGAACATTTTCTTTCATAAAATCCACATTGAGATCTTTCCAAACTACCATATTTAACCCACACAGGCTAGAGAAACAACAAATTTGATTCCACTGAAATATCCCTTGTGGGATGCCACTTAAAAATGTACAAAATAATGAAAATTTGCAGCCAAATAAAATACTGATTTTTGCCAATTTTTACAGTTAGGGTAGCAAACTAAATAAAATTAATATCACCCAAGATATCCACCCAAAATACTTGGAAATTTAAAGAGAGCTTGCTATTATTATAAAGGACATAATAAAATTGTTTTTGGAATTTTACAGAAATTAAAATGCTGCCAGAAAATTACAGCGTGCCCTAGACAGTTGGAACTCTTCTAAAATTTGTAACTCTCCAAATATAAGAGAAAAATTATGAGACTTTGGAAATAACATTAACAAATATAAGAAATGATATTTCAACCTTGATATCTTAAAATGGCCAATTGGAAACCCTCCACATAAAGGCTGCAAGTCACCTAGCTTGGAAAAGGGTTGGAAATTGATGAAGATGCCTTCAAAGTGATGCTAAGTCCTACCCAAATGGCTTTCGTAAGTATGATCTGAAAGCCCTCTAGTTATCTTCCCCAAATGCCCCCAAAACCCTCAAAATACTTCCTCTAAAACCTCTAAAAATATCTCTATAACACACACCCAGAAGGCGGCTCCAAAATGACAGCTAGGGTAGATCTCTCACTACCGAAGAATGCCCTTCGAGCTAGGGATGGATCTCTCACCACCAAAGCTAGGGTCCTTGTGGGATTTCACTCCACAAGCTGTAGATTCACAACCATCAGTTGCACGTGAAGGGAAAATAAAATGTATGTAAAAGTGCCCCTTTTCTTTTTCCCCCAACTCTTATATAACTTCTCCAAGGAAAAAGAGCCCCAATAAACCCCAGTCACATTTTTCCCTTAGAAGGGTCAATAAAATAAAAGTAACTTAAGTTAATTTTCCCCTTTTTAGTTTCCATGGTCCAAAAGTGACCCTCAACGCAAAATTAGAATATTAAGTGTCATGTGGCCCCTTCTTAAGGAAAAAACATATCTAGTCCCTCTAAAACACCTTATGCTTATGTCAATGAAGAAATATAACAAAATGGACTAGATATTCATACCCCAAAAGCTCCCTGTGTCCCTAGCCCCTTGGGTATGACAAAGGCCTAGACTCAAATTGGCCCTTAGGAATTAGGCGTAGGAAAAGGGGACATTACAGAAACCCTAGATGCACTAGGGTTTGATAATATATTTGATTCAAGAGTTAGGTTAATAAGATGTTTATGAACAAAAAATAAGAAGGATGAAAGGGTTTGTAATTGGTTGATTATTTTGATTAACCAACTTCCAACGTTAAATTATAACAATACATTCATACATGAAACAATTGATAAATGGTAAGTACTTTCTCAAATATATAATAAGAGAGAGAGAGAGAAACTTAGTTGTATTGGGTAGAACATAGATAATCTGGATGTGAATGAAAATAGAACAAGATGACCAAGAAATATATGTGTAAATGAATGTTCTTGAGCTACAATCTCAACAAGGGTTGGACCTTATAGTTATTTTACGATCCAAACCTAATTTGTATGGTATTGACCTTAAACCATATGGTCTTTGACCCCTTGACAGTCCATATCTATAAATTTTTGTGTATTTTTCTTGAATGGTAATGTTTTTTTTTATAGATTTATGTTGTTCCTATAGCTCCAGGATGACATATAATGCCTTGTAACAAAGTGGAAACCCTAATAACATATATAACATCAGAGAATTAGTAAATCAAAAGGAGAAAACATGTGTGTGGTGAGGTTCGACCACCCTTGGTGGTTAGATTCCCAGCTATTGAACCAATGCAATTTTTAAATGATGTTCCCTTTTGAGAATCAAGCCTCATCTAGTTATCTTAGGTGCTTGTGTAAGTGTGGATAGATATACACTCCCTAGAGGCGCCCTTATACCTTTTGACACCATGATAGTGGGATAACTATATAGTATATATTTTACCCAACATGGTAGTAGTGAGACATGGTGTGCCTTAACTATGTGACTTAACTGTTTGTTGATTGAAACCTGTAGTCACAAAATCTATGCACTTAGGTACATTTCTAGGTCCTAAAAACATGCTAGCATTTATATGATTCATAAGAGAGAAAACTAGTAATTTAAAAATCCCTTTAGCATTTTACTTGGTCTTCTTACTTTCATTGGATTTATACATCTTTCACTCTTTCCGAAATTTGACTATTTTATCTTTCTATGGCCCTCGAACAATGAATGCCTAGTTAGGGACACTAGTGTTAGAAACTCCTGTCCTCCCAAGCACTCATGTCCCCTCTTTACCTTTTTTCTTATCTTTTTGGACCCCTTTTGATTCTTAATTACTTTTTACTACGTTGGGTCATCCTTTCAGCTGTCAATTATGAAATTAAAACAAGGGAATCATATAAATACACAATTATGTTTTCAAAATAAAGGACCAAACATTAAGCATTAGATACTTGTTAGTGCAGAGTCATAGCACCCCTGGATGTTGATCAGATTTCTAGTTTGATCATACTAGCATCCAGTGTGATTGCACAACATGGAATCCTTTCTCCAAGTGTGGGACTTGTAAAAATGAGAAAGGAATCTCCAGAGAAGGCTGGTTCCTATTCCTCTGTTCAGATGCACACAAAAAAAATGCAGAGGGTTTACTCAAAACCTAATCTAACTTGCCAAGGAGGCAGGGTAAGAAGATGCATAAAAATAAACCTAAGCTAACAGAGGTGATACACTGAGGAATGAAGAACACCTATCTTTCCAATAAACACAGACCATTCAAATGTGATGCAAGATCATGCACAGATAACAAAATTTGCAATGAAAGGTCAGGAGGATGCAAATGAACACAGAGAGGGTTGAGAATCATCCACAGACATGCATTACTTGCTCCAAATATTGATACAATACACTACAAAATGCCAAGAAGAAAGGTTGCATTACAGTTTTAAATGGGAGGTTTGAACTCCACAAATTCACCTGCCAAAGAGAAGAAGGGAGGGGCAAAACAAGAATGTTCCACCTTAGAAAGAATCCCCTCCTTACAATTTATAGGAAGAATGAGAGAGGGAAGAGAGAGGAAATCCAAATCTACCCCAACCGCTTCTAGGTTGCATTTAATTCATCTCATTATGGCGGTAGGTGAGAACCCTAGCAAAAGCAGCGAACTGTATTTTACATTTAAGCTGGTTGTTGAAACGTCATTTCTGTCCATTATCACGTGCCAGAGACATTTCTTGATTTTATCTCTCCAAACTGAACCAAAATGCAAGATTGACCCAAGAATCATGTATAGAATTTCACCAGCTTTTCATTGATATAAAGAACGTGAAAATCCGAGCTCTGGATCGAAAGCTATGGCAATCTTAAGATTAGGGAAAAAACAGGCCAAAACGGATCAGCGGGAAAATATTTGAATTTTTTCTGCGCTCCTGCCACTTGGATGACACGTGTCAGGCTCTGATTCATCTGCGGGCTCATCCTTTGAAAATTTCTTTCGGGCCATTCCTTAATTTCTTGCCACTTGGACACGTGACACTATTTTATTGGCTCGGGCCTGAGGGGCGCACTTTGTCCTTCAAAAATTTGGTATTTTTCACTTTGGGAAAATTTTCCCATTTCTCCCCCGTGCTCCGCCACTCAAGTGCCACATGGCACGATTTCATTGGACGCGGGCCCTTCTTGACCATTTCCCTTTTGTTTTTGCCTTTGGAATTTTTTTTTAAAATTTTCCCGCCGGGCCGATGAGGTGAAGACACGTGGCAAGATTTGATTTGTTGGCAGCTCTTTCAGCTTTTCACGCCCCATGCGTCCCTCACGTACCTTTGGCCCAGCTGTCCCAAACTGCCTGGGACAAATATCCCTTGTTTCGGCTGAATCGGACGGTTCGTGTCCTCTGCATACTTTTGGCCCGGATGTCCCAGACCGTCTGGGACAAATATCTCCGAACCGCCCGAAATGGACCGACTTGCACCAAACCGGCCGATCCGCGTCCCACGCGTACTTTTGTCCCAGCTGTCCCAAACCGAGCGAAACAAAAGATAGGCAATTTTTTCCCTCCTTCGGCCGATTCAGCTTTTCGCGTCTCACGCGTCCCGACGTTCCAACTATCCCGTAGACCGCCTGGACTAGGACTTAGCCGATTTTCTTCATTTTTTCGGCCCCAAGCTTGGTACAACGAACCTCAGTACGACCTGAAATGGCTTAACATAGTCCTGCAACCTTATTTTTTGTATTTCTTCCATTTTATCAACCTGTTGGGATTCCTCCTTGGATGGGAGAGTTAGAAAAAGGCCGAGGGGACCCCGAAAAACATGATTTTGGGCCTTGAATCAATCTACTTATTCGGGACTGAATAATCTGATGCATGTTATCAAAATTACCCTGGGGGGTGAATTTTAGATAACAATACTATCACCTAAGATTGCATCCAAAGGCACAAAGAGAATCAAAGGAATCCATCTAGAACTCATTCAAGAGACAAGGGTTGCATCACTCTGCATACACAACATAGAATGGGAAGTTATATTTTATTCCATCCACACATTCTATACATCTGGTACATTCTAGATTTAGTCCACTCTCACAACACAACTTGCACAAGGGCATCTTAAGGTATCATTTTTACACACATACATAAGAACTAAATGGATCCAGAGATGTATTGTAATGCTCGGTCATGAGTTCACTCTTTGGGTGAATTTTGGGGTCAGTCCAACTCCCCATTATGTATTTTCCTTTTTAGGTTTGATTTGGTTTATGGGTATGTGCAGGTGAACTTATTTCTTGCATGTTACAGGTACTTTCGTAGATCAGACATCACATCCAGAGTGACAGATAGGAAATTACTGTAAACCTCTTCCAAAATAGAAGATATCAGAATATCAACATTTTCTTAGTCACCAACACCCAGATCCAGTCACCAGTGCGAGGTTCTCATGTCCTCTTTCGGATGCTCTTATCTTGTGCAATTTTAGAATTCAAAACCTCCAACAAGCCTCTGCAACACTCTTCTTAGTTTGTTCTAGTATTTCATCATCCCAGATCAATTCCTATTCATTAAGAAATCAGCTAAGTCCCTCTATCCCTCTCTTGTTTAGGGTTTCAAACCCTTTTCTTGCTTATTGCTTATGTCATATTGCACATTTTCATTTCTATATCATTAGATATAGTAGTTACTCTGAAAATAAAATATTTAATTACATTTATATTAAATCATTTGGTGAACCCACATTCAAACACTATTTAACTCCTTATTTCTTGTCATTTTACTAATATGAGTGTCTCCCTCCCTGCCTTCTTGTAGGGAAATCCTGAATGTGAAAATAAAAATCAATCTTCATTGTCTAATACTTATCTTCATTTTAACACCTCTCCTGAATATGTTTACCATTTAATTACTACATCACTCTCTTTTAACGAAGAATATATTGCTTTTACATTTACTGAAACTACTTCTCAAGCTATAATAGATAATGATCCACCACTTTATATCCAATTTCAAAATAATAATATAGGGGTTAAACAAGATTTAGTTGATAATGGCTCTGGCCTTAAAAAATTTCATCTACCATTCCTTTAGCAACTTGGCCTTTCTGAAGCATTCTTAACACCCCCATCTATTTGTATTCGTGGCTTTGACAAGATTCCTAAAAGAGTCACAGATATTGTTGGCGAGAAAATTTTTAGGGTCGACAAATTTATGGGTTTCCTTCCAACGCTCTGGGAATCGAAGTCCCTCTACTTAAATGGTGCAACTTCTGTGTTTGCATGTGTGTAAAAAGGTGGATATTCCTAGTGGCCTTGCGACTAGAGATCTAACAGGGGCACTCCACTGACCCTATGGAAAAGCTAGCAATTGCCTGTTAGAGATGAATTTTTCTTGAGAGTGGGGAAGGGAGTGAGAATAAGAGGTAGGAGAACTAATGTTGCAAGTAGAAACTTAGATTCTTACACACAATAGTTATAAATTTCAACACATGCATTTAAGAGAAGAAACAACCGAAACTTCAATGCTACCGGCTAGAAGAAACCATGCATACAAAGATGCACACATTCATATGCCTTGGAAAATAGAAACTTATTTCTTCATCATAATTTCAATTAGATTTGTACAAGGTAGGGAAAAGGAGGAAAAATATGTAAGAGGATAATGGAAGAAACTAGTTATCTCCTTTATCATCTCTAAGCACAATGCACTTGTGAGTTTACAAAATTGATCACCAACCCTTTGAGAATGGGAGGTATTTACATTTTATAGGAAGAAAGATGACTCTCCATCTACCCCCCAATGAATCTTCATATGTCTCGACATGACTTAAAAATCTTCGCCTTCCCAGGAAAACATTAAGTCCCTTTTTATAACATAAAGGTGACTTATTACATAAGAAACATTAAGATATACGAAAAAGTGCAAACCCAATGAGAAATTAGAACATTGAGGAGAGAGAAATTTGGGGGGTGAGAGTAGAGAGAGAGAAAGAAGGAGGAATCATGTTGATGAAGAATTTTCTCCTCTTAACTTGATCTCACCACCCGATCGATCTCTATCATGTGCTGCTGGGAAGATCACAATGCCTTCAAACTCTTTACCGTGAATGATTTTCTTATGTTGCAAACGGATTACTGCAGACATGATTTTGGGATGAGAAATCACCTCTAGATGACCCATAGACACCACAAACTAAGTGTTTAGAAACACTATTGAATGGAACCTTTGGCAATCACAGGTGTTGCTCATGAAGACCCCCTTTGAAGAGACTGAAGCTTTGGAACAAATCATGCCCTGACTCCCAATTAAAACATGAAATGAGTGTCAAAATACACTATTGAGATCCATGTAAGTGACCTAAATGTAACCTACTCCCACATAATCTGATGATAGAGACTGCACTGGTTTCCCCCTTGTGAAGCTAAACTTCATTTTTCCTTGACACTTATTATATTTGGAAAGGGCAACTATTTTTGGCAAGTGTCGAGATTTTGCCTCTCTGGTCCCCAACTAGTGATGTCAACTTGGATGTTTATCTATCTATATAATCCCTTTGTGAAATATGCTTTCTGGAAAAACTTACTATCTATAGCAAGTGCCTACAAGACAACTTACTATTTTTAGTAAGTGATGATTTTTGGCCGAGATAACCGCACCAATGAGTTTCTCTTGTATTACTCTCCCTGTGTACACTATCCTTCCCTATATTGCTCCTTCATAATGAATTACTAAAAACATCAGGAACCCATATAGGGGACTTCTTATTTTTAGTATGTGGTAAATTTCACTGATTTCTAGACCAATTGATCAATTTGAACTAGTTTTCTTCCTTGGTGCACACCATTTCCTTTGCAACTTATTCTGATGATAACTTACCCAAAATAACAACCACCCATGTAGGAAGGCTTACTATTTTTAGTAAGTATGTATTTGGTACTCATATTGTGATGGAATGAAAGTTTTTAATATGGTTTTTTTTACAACAACGCCCCTTTGAAATCTTAGCCTCACCCAATTGCCGGTTTGAGAAATTTTAAATTTTAAATTTTTCACTGTGGGAAGAGAGGGTTTTTTCACCAAAACAAATCTGGGTCATGCATGCAAAAAATTCTTTTGGATCCTTCAAGGTTCTTGGGAGACTAGAATATTGTAAAAAACATCATCTCGATCCATTGAGTAGTTTGCGAGATATGAACAATTTTCTTTCGGGTGATGTCAAGGGTTTTTTGGGAAAAATATTTGTTTTTGGACCACTTTGATCCATTCTTTTTGCAATTTTTTTGTGTTTTTTAATGTTTTTAGATGAAAAAGGATTTTATGGATTTGATTGAATCATTTTTTTTTCAAATATGGAGAAAATCCAATATATTTTTAGCAATATATGGAGGTGTGGGGGGGAAAATGACCAAAAATACACTAAGTGTTGCATAAAATGAGAGAAATATCAAAGGATACAAGCCATAAGAAGAACATGAAGCAGAAGGAATACTTTGATCAAAAGATCCAGTGGTCTCCATTTCATGTGAATGACTTGGTTCTAGTATATGATTCCAGATACAAAAAAAGAAGACAGAAAATTTCTTCCAAAATGGATGGGGCCCTACAAAATAGCAGCTGTGCATGAAAATGGTACGTACCGACTGGAGGTATTGGATGGCACTCCCATTACGAAATGGGTCAACCACGACAAGTTGAAGATTTTCCAAGCACCAGAATAGTCTACTCCGAGGACGGAGTAGAAGCTAGGAAGGGGGAAGATGTCGACACTAAAATTTTCCTCCGTAATTTCTATTTCATTAATGTATGTATTAGGAATAGGATGTTGTTAAGTATAATTAGTAGTAGCGTCTGATAGAACATAACGGCGCCATCAGTACGGTGCCACCAATAATGTGGAGTACGGTAACAGTCAAAGTACAATAGGAATGTTGTAAAAAGTAAATATTTGTCGTAAGTGGTCCGGGTAATGTTAAAATGTCAAAGTTTGGGTAATTAGAGAAGTAGGGTCTACATGATTAGGAATTAGAAATATTATATTGGTAATAAAGACAAGGAGTGAGGTCATAAATATTTTGTGTATTTTATTTGTAAAAAGTCTAAAAATGTGGAACCCATGTAAAATGATAAGGTTTATCTTATCTTAACAGATAAGCTTACATGTACAGATAAGAGTTAAGGTATGGAATATGATTCGTCAGAGTGGATTTCTTATCCTATCTTAGAGATAAGATGGATAAGCCTGGAAGTTCTATAAATAGAGAGGCCACCCTCCTCATTTAGCATAGAAGGAAGTAGTGAGAAATATTGTAGGAAGTGTGCAAAGGAAGCCATCAGTTTAAAGGTGTGCTGAAGAAGCCATTAAGAGGTGTAATTGTAAAGTTTCTCCCATAGTCTTGGTGAAAGGCAAGTGAAGTCAATAACACTTGAAGTACCTCATGGGTGAGATTGTAACAGTTTCATGTTAATATTATAATTTATTTTGATATTTTAGATTTTTCATCATTCTGTCTTATCATAGTCGATGGTATTCTTGTGTTATGTTGTTGTTTTGTTTCTAGATTACATCCACCAAACTAAAGGCTGTGCATTAGTAAATAATCATAGCACGAGGAGTTCCCGGTGAAGAATTATCATAGTGCCGGATTGGTGATGACAGTCCCTTTCATCCCTTTATCAGGGAAATGAATTTCCACCTTATTCTGGTGGCAACACTTGGCAAGCATGCATGGTAGATGAACACATAGGTCAAACTTGGTCAACTGGGGCTAGTGGATCATTTCTTGGTCATATTGGTGACCTATGCGCTCAGAAAGGGTTAGGCACATTTTTATGTCCCTTTTATCACTTTTTAAAGGTACATAAGGGACATGGAATTGTGTATTAACCATAGGCTACCACGTGTTCTTCTTGAAAAATGGCTAAGTATGAGAAATCACACCTTGGGACCAACTTGCGGAGACGATATCTCGGGCTCTTTTTGTAATTTTTTTGTGTTTTTTAATGTTTTTAGATGAAAAAGGATTTTATGGAGTTGATTGAATGATTTTTTTTCAAATCTGGAGAAAATCTAACATATTATCAGCAACATATGGAGTTGTGGGGGGAAAAACGACCAAAAATACACTAAGTGTTGCATTTATAGTGTTTCGAATGCAAAGGGAAGGGATGGGGTACATTTTTATATCACTTTCATCCCTTTTATAAATGGAAGAAGGGTACATAAAATTCCCCCTTGTCTTGGTTATGACACATGGCACTTTTTCACTCGTTGAGTAACTTAAGTGAGGGGGGTTGGGTTTAAGCACCTAAGGGCTAGTTTGTGGTCACTTGGAGAACTAGAAGGAACAATAGGGTCTAGGCACATTTTTGTGTCCCTTTCATCCCTTTATCAGGGAAATTAATTTCCATCTTATTCTGGTGGCAACACTTGGCAAGCACGCGGGGTAGGTGAACACACAGGTCAAACTTGGTCAATTGGGGCTAGTGGATCATTTCTTGGTCATATCGGTGACCTATGGGCTCAAAAAGGGTTGGGCACATTTTTATGTCCCTTTTATCACTTTTCAAAGGTACATAAGGGACATGGAATTGTGCATTAACCATAGGTTGCCATGTGTTCTTCTTGAAAAATGTCTAAGTATGAGAAATCACACCTTGGGACCAACTTACGGAGACAATATCTCGGGTGCTTGGATGAATTTTTTGGTGAACTTTAATATGATTCCACCTGAAAAACAACCCACTAAATCCAATGGTGATGGTCCTGAGATACAATTTTGACTGAAACTCCTCTAAATTTCCCCTTCTTTCTCAGGATTACCTATTGTGTGCCAGAAGAATGAACTGCCTAGAATAATGTATGAGGTTTCAAGAGGTATAATTTTTTCCACCATGGAGGAAATTAAAAATCATTTCCATTGAAACCTTTTTAGGATTTCAAATCATCACAGGGATCCCAAAATATTTATTTGAAGCTCAGATCCTTGTTCATGGTGCATGCTTGTTCAAACCTGTAAAACCATTTTTCGCTGAATTGTTTCTAACACCTCTTAATTTTCCTTGAATCTCCATAAAACAATTCCAAAAAATATTTAACACTTTAATACCCATCTGTGATGATTTTTTCTCCTTTGATCCACTTCTGGGGTGGCATACTAGTCTGAGGAAGGCTGATGCTATCCCTTCCCAAAACTACTCGGGTACTTGAATGTTCCAGAAGGCCCTAAATCACCTAGGGGGGCTGATTTTGATTTCCTAAATAATCTATGGGAATACATGAAATTCACTTTAAGATCATTTGACTGACAAGATAGGACTAGTGATTGGGATAGACTAACTTGGGCATGTCTTGGGAAGGTATGAATTTGAAAAGTTTTGACATTGTGGTCCGTTATCATGTTTGGAAATAATAAGTTTTCTTATTGCACATTTACATGATAACATGCACAATCACACTTCCCATTACTATAAGGCCATGCACTTTGTCCATCCTATTCCATGTAATGCCTAACAATCTTAATTATAACATTCTCCTTAAACATCCTTGAATCCATGCCATGCATGCGGTCCCTTCAACCCTTCACGTGTGTATTAAATTCCTATACTAGGGTGCAGTCTATGAGGCCTTAGAATACCCCTCCCCGTTTTCCTTTTGCAACACTATTTGTCATTCACCTGAAGCCCCTACTATAGACAATGAAAAAACTATACTCCCTCACTATCAATGTCTCAAACCTAGTCACAATAAAAACCCGCCACTCATGATGCTCCATGACACTAAGTCACACACTTGTCAGCTTTAATTAAATTAATTCAACTTTCATGCCACCACATCCCTAGATATGATTAATTAATTAAATCAAGATAAATATTCCCTCACACCTCACCATGTCAACTCATCTACACTCACTAGTAGTAACTATCTATTTTAGCAACCTTCTATAAATACCACCTAACTACCTCTAACCTATCCCTAACCATCTTCCCACACTTAGCTAGTTAGAACTAACTTAAAATTAAAAAAATTCTAAAAATGACCTTTATCTTCATTTTAATTAACCTAGTCTTGATCTGAACCTCTCCCACTTAATATTCTAACTTCTTTGGAAATCCATTCAAATCAAGATCAAAATGGTAAGAAAATCTCACCTTTTATCCCCTAACTCAGATTTTCTGAAATCGCTGACGATTATCCCAGGAGCCAACAATCTATATAAAAAATTTTTCTAGCCTCTTTGGGGGAGGATTTTTGGAGTTTTGTAAGGAATTTATGTTTATCCACAGGCACTTCAAAGATCAAACACCTTCAACAGAGCCCTATCACCATTACACTACACTAAAATGATCAACACAATCATTGCATCACTTGTCATCATCATTACACCATTCTCATTTCATTCGCCATTTTTGATCCGATCAATCATCCAAGGTAAGCTATTATTTTCATTAGTTTCTACTCCTGTTGTTAGGTAACATTGTTTGTCATCTAATTTCCATTATATCTACACTTCAAAAATCACCTAGGTATTATATTAATTGAGTTTTAATATCTGTTTATGTAGTTTATTAGAATTCATAGTAATCTCTAGTGATTAGCCTGATCACTGGTGATTCTTGCAGAGTGTTTTTCTGTCTTACATTTCCTATAATATTCCTAACAATTCTTGCATGTTTATGTTATTTTATAACATGTTGTCAAGCATGATGATATCAAATGGCCATAGAAGGTGACAATTTTCCCATTGCCAGTATTAATTCCCTACCCATTTTTCATCATCCTTTGTATTGGGAACAATATGATTTTCTACATGACCTGGAACTCTGTGCCATCCATGTTGTACCCCTTAATCATTTGGAGGCCATATTCACATCAAATCAATGCATCTGCTAAGCAACCAAAGAGTTTTGGGAGGCGCATTACGAGGTTCATAGGAGCCAAGCTGACCACACATAGTTCGAGTACAATTATGACGCTATCCTAGACATACCAGGGGACAATCGAAAAACATCTAAATATGACATCGAAATCAACATCAACCTTCTGGACACTGATTTTGATCCCTCACATCTCTATGAAACAAAATAAGATATATATGATTTCTTCGTGGAGGACTATATTGTAGAGCTTGATTCTTACTTCACAGAAGAAGATGATTTAGCCTGCTCAATAGGCTCAAATTTTTTAGAGAACCAAGAATCTAACATTGAGTTTGATTTGAATTTATAATCTTGTTGTTTTCATCTCATTATCAAATAATGTATGTAATCACCTAAATAAGTGATAACAACTGATCACATTTTCCATATATCATATTGTACTTCAAATTTCTTATCAATAAATCTTAAATGTCTTAAAAGTAGGTTGACATCTGCATAAGGGAGTCTATTGACTTCTGAGATCTGGCCTTTGCCAGGAAGCATACCCACCTTATTTTATTAACTCTATTTTGTGTAAGTGTTTATGATTTGCAAGCTTAATTTTAGGGAAAAGTGGTCTACTATATTCTTCACAGAGCGCAAAAACATCCATCACATATCATGGGTATCCTAAAAACCCTGTCATACTAAGGTTGAGATAAGTTTTACCCCCTTGACACATCAAGCAGACCCCCAAGGTAAAAAAGTGCACAATTGATCCATAGGGATCTAGAAAAACACACCATTTCATCAATTCCATCAACATCAAGAAGGAGAATTGAAGAAAATGAAGAAAAATGAGGTAAACAGAGGTTTTGGACAGAACCACCACTTTGTGTAGAGTGGCGGTTACAAAACCACCACCCTGTAGGGAAATGGTCTTGTAACCTCTGTGCAGTCAGGGTGGCAATATGGAAACTACCGGTCTGCTCAGGGTGGTGGTCCTGACACTTTCAAATAGAAAAGAGAAATAGAGCACGAATGGACGTTGATTTGAAGCGCCTGACTATGTATCTTCCCTCTTTGACATTTCTCATTTTCCAGATCACATGAGGACATGGGATCAGGCTATAAATAAAGGGAGGAGAAAGAGATTTGAGGTATTCAAAGATCTAGAGAGATCAAGAAGAAAAGTATTAATTATATGAGAGCAAGTGAGCATAGATTATTTAGTGTTGGATTGGAATTATAGGAGCAAGGTGTAATAAAACAGAGAAAACAAGAAATTGGAGAGAAGGTTTACTTTGTTTCTTCTTTTCATACTTAATGTAATCTGTAAAATTTGATTATTGGCCAATACAAGTGGGAAGAAAGAGAAGTTTCCCTTCCTGAATAGTTTTTCCTCAAATTGGGGGTTTCCAGGATAAAATTCTTGTGTTATGTGTGGAATTACTTTAGCATTTCTTTACAATTGTTTCCTAAGCACTGGTTAATTAGTCACTAAAGCTCGAAACTATCATTTTCTAAAGTAGAAAGTAGAACAACATAATTGTGTTATTTGTAAAGTTCCAAAGTAGAAGTTTACGTATCATTTTGGTATCAGAGCTGATTATATATCCAGAACTATGGAATTAAATTATTTCTTATGATTTGTATGACAGTGAAAAGGTCCAAAGGTGAAGAAGTTTTACCTTGCGAGCCATATATTTCAACGAAGAAGTGGAAATAGATAATTCGATCTCAAATAGAGGAAGAGAACTTGGCCCATAGAGTCGAAATGCAAGAGATCATGATGGATAGGTTGTATAGAAAACAAGAAGAGCTTTCAGATTTGCAAAAGATGGCTTCGGTTTAGCAAGATTCCATGGAATCAATGGTTCGGGCACTGGCCAAAAAATTTGGTATCGAAAAGAGCCATAAAGAGGACTAATGGAAAGATCAAGAAGAAGAGACGCCGATTATAAGCAAGAAGGTCAAATATGCTCATACACCTTTTAAAGTTGAAACAAAAGTGGAAATAAAGAACTTTGAAGGACAAGTAGATGCATAATTTTTTAATAAGTGGCTAAAATAGTTGGAAGTCTATTTTAGTGTGCATAGTGTTACTGAGGCATAAAGGACTACCTTTACACGTCTCAAAATGGAAGGTCATGCTCTGGTTTGGTGGGAAACCCATCTAGCCACTTGTGAGAAGAAGAAACATCCTATTGTCAGTACTTGGAAAGGCTTTAAAGAATTTCTTAGAGCTATCTTCTATCCTATTGGCCATAAGACTGACATGATGATTAAGTGGCATTACTTTAGACATGGCAGCGGTCAAAGTGTGCAAGACTACACTACGGAATTTTGGAGACAAGCCATGTTGCTTAATTTGGACTTGGAGTATGAGGAAATTTTGACCAAGTATTTGGGAGGAATTCACACTCACCTTCGGAGGAAGGTAATCTCCATGAAGCCTAAGGATCTCAATGAATCTTATATACAAGCATACTACATTGATGACGAGAAGAAGCAAGGAGAAACATAACCAAAGGGAGACCAGTCAATAGATCAACAAGAAAAATAATAAGGGAAGACAAGTAGCAAAGGTAAATAGAAAGGTAAACATGTCGCTACTACTTTTCATACTTGTAAAGATCCTAAGATTTTATGTAAGAATTTTGATATAAATGGACATAATGACGCCACATGTTGGAAGTTGCATCCGGAATTACACCCAAAGCACCAAACCAAAGATTCCAAGAAATCCATGGCCACTGTGAAAACAAAAGGAGAGATGGAGATTGAGGATGTTTCAGATGTAGATGAGAGGCTGGAATGCATGAACACTAACATGTACGGGGGTGCAAAAGAAGAGTTAAGTAAGCTATTTTAAATGAGAATCCAAATCAAGAAGACTAAGGTTAAAACTTTAGTAGATTCTGGTTCTCAGTCAAATCTGATTTCAGATGCGGTTGTAGAACAAATTGGTTTAGAG
Source organism: Taxus chinensis (assembly GCA_019776745.2). Lineage (NCBI taxonomy): Eukaryota > Viridiplantae > Streptophyta > Pinopsida > Cupressales > Taxaceae > Taxus > Taxus chinensis. The sequence continues at coordinate 826,648,701 of CM034146.1, read as the reverse complement.
AATTACACGCATCCACATCCATACCCATTGGGATGGGTGAAGAAGGGTGTATAAATACATGTTACAAGAAAGTGTAAGTTTTAGTTTGGGATAGTACCCAATATATTGATGTATTAGAGGATGATATCATTCCAATTGATGCATTTGATGTTGTCTTCAGAAGTCCTTACTTGTATGTCAGGGATGTTGTTCTCACAAGGAAGGAGAAGCGGTACAGATGGTTCAAGGACGGAGTCAGTTTCAACATCTGGACATACTAAATCAAATCAAAGAAGGCTATGGTAAGTGCCAACCAAGAAAAAATACTTATTTAGGAAAATGATCAGTTATGTTTACTTTCATTAGAAGAAAAGCAAAATGGACTTGAGAGCACGTGTAAATTTTTATAGAAGAAGCCACCATAGGAACTGCTCATTAAACGAGCAATATAAAATTCCGCTATGCAGTCATCGTATTTACCTATTGATTCATTGGACCTGACCATGGGGCAGCAAGGAGAAGACGAGATACAAGGAAAAATGGTGACTATAAAAACAACATACATGGAGAGGGTTTGGCCAATCCATCTCAAGAGACAAAGACAAGCAAGAAGGACTAAACCACTAAAATATGGGACCTTTTCCATACTTGAGCAGTTTGGAAAAGAAACCTTCAGGCCACACTTTATGTAGATGCATGCGATAACAAGTTGCAAGATCTCGCACCTACTAAATCCATCTATGCATGAAAAAGAAGGAAACATACAAAAGGTGCCTTCTAAAGAGGATTGTACTCGAGGTAACTTGGAGGAGGATGTAGCACTGGAGCAACAAACCAGAGATCCACAAGAGCCTTAGTAGATTTGAGGAGAGAAGACACCAAGGAAGACCCAGTGGTACTCGTAGGAGTAAGAGAGGGAGTTGATTCCTCTACCACTCCCCCACTAAGATTTTGTGGGACCAAAAGCCTCCGAAGTGGGGGAGGTATGATCCATAGGGATCCAGACAAAAAACATTACTTCATCAATTCCATCAACACCAAGAAGGAGAATTGAAGAAAATGAAGAATAATGAGGTAAACGAAGGTTACAGATAGAACCGCCACTTTATACAGAGTGGTTGTTGCAGAACCATGTACTCAGCTGGGGTGGCTATCCGGAAATCTCCAATATGCTCAGGGCAGCGGTCCTAACACTTTCAAATAGAAAAGAGAAATGGAGCACAAATGGATGTGAATTTGAGGCACCTGACTGTGGCTCTTCCCTCCTCGACCTTTCCCATTATCTAGTACATGGTAGGACATGGGAGAAGGCTATAAATACAAGGAGGAGTAAGAGAATTGAGGCATTGGAAGATCCAAAGAGATCAAGAAGCAAAGTATTACTTATACGAGAGAAAGTGAGCAGAGATTCTTCAATGCTAGAGTGGAATTGTAGGAGCAAGGTGTAAGAAAATAGAGCAAGCAAGTAATTGGAGAGAAGGTTTACATTGTTTCTTCTTTTCATACTTATTGTAATCTGAAAAATTTGATTATTGGCCAATAAAAGTGGGAAGAAAGAGAAATTTCCCTTCCTGACTAGTTTTCCCTCAAATTGGGGTTTCTAGGATAAAATTCTTGTGTTGTGTGTGGAATTCCTTTAGCATTTCTCTACAATTTTATCCTAAGAACTAGTTAATCAGTCATTAAATCTCGAAACTGTCATTTTCCAAAGTAGAAAGTAGAACAATGTAATTGTGTGATTCATAGAGTTCCAAAGTAGAAGTTTGTGGATCAACAACATTATGGCACACCCGGTGGGACCTGGATATGTCCTTTTTTATTTTTTTTTCATCTTATCGATAATATATTCACTGTTTTAACTCTCTTGTAATTGTCTGCGATTAGGCTAATCACCCGTGATTGGCCCGATTGCCAACGATCGGACTGTGTTTTTTTTTTTTTATCATTACTTCACAATCTACTATTTTCTATTTCCTATTTTCTCTAACCTAGTTGCAGGGGACTATTTCTTAAAAACTCATTTGCTGGACTTACTTCTTGCTCACTTTAAAATTGTTAAAAATCTAGAAAAAATAGGAGCACTCTCATGACAAGTCCTAAAACCTTCCTTTTTTTTTTTTTTTCAGTTTTGTAACTTTGTTTGATTGTCCTCATCAAAAATAAACATTTCATGTTGGGTATTAAAATGAACCATTTAATACTTCTTGATCATCTAGTTTTAATTAGGGAGGTAAAATTGTTGCATTCACTTAATTTTCCCTCACACACAACCAAATCACTATCAAATCAAAAAGACATTCAAAGCAAATCCCACCCAGGTGAAACTCATTGGGATTTCATCACCTAATAGGGAAGCCGACTCAGTGTTATGACTGAGTATAATCTCCTTTCTATCTATATATTTTGGCTTGGCACCTGACTCCCTTATCACAGCGAGACCATGAAGTGAGGGGGTAATCCCTAATATACATGCTTGTACTAGCAGCAATATAGAGTTGGGCCTCATGTACCTTTAGCTATATCGAGGACTTAACCCTTAAACATACCCGTAACAATCCATAGCTTACCACTTCCTAAGACCTTCGTTAACCATCTTACACATTTCACTCATTTATAAATAATTAAGATAAATACAAACAAACCACTTTTCTTTCTTTTGCTTACTGTTTGTAAATCAACTCATCTAGTTATTTTCAATTTTCTAGGTGTTTGTGTGTTTTTTTATTATGGTACTTACTAGAAAAAAATCTCGTAACCAAACTTCTGAAAACATGTCTACTCTACCACCTGCATTCCAACAACATGTCCCATATTACAATACAAAACTTTTAATACCAACACAAGAAAAAATACCATATTATCAAACAGACACATCCAATACCTTTTTTGACACCCAACAAACTTAGAATGAATCAGGGGTCAACTACTAAAATGAAATAGAACAGCAATCCTTCCATTCTCCACACCAATATCATGGCCAAATCCTTTATACACCTATACCACAAGTAACAAAACATCTCTTTTCTACTATTCCTCAACCAGAAGCATCTGAACCTCCTTTCTACAATAGGGGAGACCCTATTTTTGAAGAAATGTTAGATTCAAATCCCATTTCTCTCAATGATTATTTAGGAGCGATAAATGTTCAAATGCAACCATTCACACCCCAATTTGTTCCGCACACCTATAATCCTTGCTCTATCATTGAAAGTCTTATCAATCAAAACCAAGACCCAATTGTCTAGCAATTATATGCACATACTTCAAATCAACCTTAAACACCAAATAATAGTCAACCCCAAATATTTTCCATCTCTACTAACCCATTTGAAACATCGAATGAATAACCTTCCACCAGTCAACTCGAAACATCTAAGGTCTCTTCAGTTCATGTTTACGATCTCTATTTGATTTTGTCACAAAACACATCTACTCAACAATCCACCTCTTTACCAAGTCCTACAGGATCCACACCTCCTCTAAGTAGTACCACTACTTCCTTGTCTACCCCTCCATCTTCCTCATATGTACAAACATCTCTATTGACTTTCATGGCCTTTTCTATAGTTGAATCTTCCTAACAACTTACTACTCCCATTCAAAATAGTAATATGTCTATTCCTAAAACTACACCACTAGTAAATACCAGTTCCATTTCCAGCACACATCCTATTTCACAATACATACCACAACCTCAAAACCAGTGATCTCCATGCCACAATCCACACCCCTACAAAACATCCCACAGTACAACATCCTATAACAAAGTATTCCACAACAGGAACCGTCCTCTTCTGCCTCTGATTTTTCTTTCCAGCAGTCACTCACATATTCACAACCACTCACTCATACATCAATACCATTAGAATACCAATAAATTCAAACCTCACATCCTATGACCTCCTAAAATTTTTCTCCATCCCGTCAAAACATCCTAAAATAGAACATCCCTTATCATCAAAATATCCCTCAACAAAACATTCCCTATCAATAGAGTATACCACAACAAAACATTCCTTAATACGACGTACCTTAGCAATACACACCTCAAATAAAATATTCTACAATACCCTACACCTCAATAAAATAACCCTTATCATCACAATGCCTCGTATCAACAAAACATCCCCCAACAAAACATTCCCTACCAGCAAGGCGTTCCTCAGTAATACTAGGCATACCTGACCAGTCTTTATTCCAACTTGGCTCATCCTCACAACAAAAAATTCAACCTAGCCCTCTCCAAGCCCTTCTAAACCTCATATCGAGTCTCAAAGCCGCCTCATCCTCATCCAAGAATTTACTCTCTTATGATCAAATTTTCAATGAGCTCATTCACCCTTTTTAGACACCTATATTTTGGTCTATATGATCTTATTACTAAGATTGTACCAACTATCCTAGTTACTTGTGAATTGGCTACACTACGCTAGCTAATTGTCTTATATAACCTTCTCTATCCCTGTAAACCATGATAATCCCCCTCTAAATGGATTTTATATGCTTTTCCCCCTTATTTAACCCCATATTGAATTTTTAGAAGGATTTGAATTTCTAAAGAAATATCTTACCTTTCCAAAAATCCACTTAGATTTCCAAATTCATGTTCACACCCCCAAATAGGTTTTATTGAAAATCACCTTTTTGGAACCTTTTTAGTCCCACATGCATCCAAAACATCCTTTTCTCAATTCCAAAAAACTATAAATAGAGGCATAACACTCCCACCTTTTTCTAAGAAATCTCTCTCCTTCTTATTTTGATTCATGCCATATTAGGTTGTTTAGAGTTTCCTTCATATTTTTATTTGAGTTATTTGTTTATTATTTTCTTATTCCATTTCAAAGCTTTGGGTAAATGGGAGAATCCATTAATGGTGAGCTTCCACTCTCAAGCTTTTTAAGATCAATAATCAAAACTGATTGCTAGAGCTTTAATAGGTTTATTTGTTTATTGTTTTCATGGAGTAGAGAACTAATATAGACATGTTAGGGATTGATTATTTGTTTCAAGCTTCATATATGCATGTAAATATGTAGCTCTTGTTTAGCTCTAATCTGATGGCTCATTGACTTGTTGTTTAAAGCTTTTGGAGCTTCTTTAGTGTTCTTGCCCCATTTTCATAGCTTTTCCAACTTTTACTTATACACACCCTTTTGTACCATATAAACCATATCCACTTCACTGGGAACTTCCTATTTTTTTCAATTTTTATAGTAAGGAGGATCCCCAACAACATATCCGTGCATTCTGTCACACATGTTATCTAATAGCCCATGACCAAGATCTAATGCTGAGGACCTTTCCCATGTCTCTCGTTGGTCCCACCTTAGATTGGTATAACAAAATCTCTCAACATTCCCTATTCTCCTGTATAAAACTCGGCCTAATTTTCCTAGACCACTTTTCCATAATCATAGCACGCAAAATCACTATCAATGACCTATATGCTATCAGAAAATTCGAAAACAAATCCATCACTAACTTTTTCGCTCTTTGGAGGGGTGTGACTAATCAACTATTGTTTACATTACCAAAAATAACATTAATTGAGGTATGTTTCTAGGCATGTGCTAAACACATCTCATCTACATTACAAATCCAACCATTTCAAACTTTTGATGAGGCTTTTACCATGGCCCATAAACTTGAATTACGAGCTCTAGAGGATGGACGAGTAAAGCTTTGTCTTAAAAAGCCAAAAGTTTAATTCCCATCTAAATCACCATCCAAAAATGACAAGTCAAAAACAGTTGCCAAGGATGACATATTCAAATCCACTCCCAAGGAAAAAGTTTTCATAGAGCGTCCCCATCAACAATGTAACTACACACCTATAGGAGAGACTTATAGTGCAGTTTTTGATAAATTGCTTGCCTCCAACATGATATATCTCCTGCCCATCTGACCCATTAACATATTAGTATCTAAGCCCATTTGGTACCAATATAATGACTATTTCAAGTAGCATAGGGTCAATGGACATGAAATTAAAAGGTATCATACATTTTGCAATGTACTTTAAGATTTGATTGACAAAGGTGACCTCCACTTAGATAATGCAAACGCACCTCCAAATCAAAATCTTGAAATATTTAAGCAACCTTTTCTGAATCACCTTTCATCTTCTGATCATCCACAAATAAATGTTGTCCACACTATCAATACAATAAAAAATTTTTAGCCTATCCCTCCATTTACTTTATCACTTAACGAAGAAAAATTTGTAAAATCAACATCAATAGCCAATGAGACTAAAATAACGAGTACGAAGCCTCCATATGTTCATGCATCCTTATTACTTACCAAATCAAAACTTACAGAATCAACATCTGAATCCAACGAGCTCAAAGTGGCTGAACCACCTCATGTTAAGAATACCACTAAAACTATTCCTACGCCTTCGTCACATGCCACTACCAAACCCCTACCCACATCCTCTAGCAAAACCACACATGTGCCTGCATCTGGGTTTAAAAATATAACTATGATACATGTTGAAAAATTCTTAGCACAACCACATCCACCTAAGCCAACTATGGGTTGTAGTCATCCTAAATCCACAAAAATAAATAATCCAAAACCTGAAAATCATTTAGACTACATTAATCACGTCATCCAAACTCCTCTTCCTTCATTAACATCAACTTCCATAAATACACATAGCTCATCCAAAACCTCAGAGGGGCCTAACAAACAGGGTGTCATTTAGGTCTTTAGAAGTCCTTACCATGATGAAACATATCATTTCTATGGCTCTCCACCTTTTCGTCCACATCCTCCTACAAGGGTCATTCCCACTTTTAGAGATCCTCTTATCATGCCAAGGATAAGGCATACGAGACCTTCTAAACAAAACACCATTCAAGATTTTAAGAGCCCTTACTATGTCCCTCTAGATCAAAATCCCCTACGCGGTCCTTGCTCCCTTATATCAGTTAATCACCCTATTATTACAGGAGAAAATCCCATCCACCAAGCTCCCACATTGAATTCGTATTCTACATATATAACTCTTTAACATGCATCCACACTAGACCCTCGCCCTTCATCCCCTACATAGTCCTGCTATTCTCTGCAATAACCACCCATACAGGATCCTTGTCCTCCATATTTTCCAATGGCTAAAAGGCCCTCGTGGCTGGCAAAGAAATAACCCACTGCTAAACATCCGATCTTACTTCCTACTAAGATGAATACAGACGTAACCTTATCACCATCTACATCTACACATAAGGGGTGTTACACCACCATATTAGATGGCCTCCTTCGGTGATAAATTATTATACTACCACCTCCAAATCCGTCAGATCACCGTGGGTGGAAACTAGTTTAGTACAAATTTAATGTGTTTTTGTGATTACCATAGGACACGTGGCCATTCCATAGAAAATTGTAGAGCCTTTCATTTGGAAGTATAGGAACATGATAGTCCACTCTTCGTTTCTTCCTAATCGAATACAATGCTAACATCAACATCATCATCATTGAAACCTGAAGAATCTATCCCTAAAGCATCTAATAATTAAATCAATGTTATGCACATCACCACCCATTCACACAATTACGATAAAGAAACATCAGAGCCTCAGAAAGGCAAAACCTCTGTCGCTATACCTCTACCTCTTAAACTATCAACTCCATATGGTAAGCATAAGGTATCCATTTCCTTGGCTCCTAAAGACTCTAATCAAACACCCCAATAAAAATACAAAGTTTCAATACAAGCAACCACATCCCCTTTCACTACAATACAAAAGGTCACTATTAAATAATTACACCAATCTCCCATCTAGATGTCACTCTACGAGTTAGTCCAAACATCACATTTTCACAAACAAGCCATGATAGAAGCCCTTCAATCCATAACCATAACAGCTAATGATCTGATTCCATTCACAAAATTTGTAGGTGATCTCAAAGCATCCACCTCTATATCTTTTAAACTGTTTGAAATTCCCTCTCTCAGACCAGAGGATCATGACCTACCAATATTCATCACCACTCAGATTAATGACATCTCCATTAAGAGGGTCATGATTGATAGTGGTGCTGCCATCAATATCATATCATCCCTCGCTTTTGATCAACTCAAGTTACCCAATACTTCTTAGGTTGTGGAGCTAAATAACTTCATTGGATCACGCATTACAAAGTGATTGGGTTACACAGTGACCGACATCATTTAGGAGGTGACCAAAATCGATTAGACAATGACCGAAATCGGTCAAATAATAACTGACATCGGTTACCTATGTGGAAGTGTTTTATTTATAAGTAACAGGATTAAATATAGCTTTTGTTTTAAAGAAAATCTATTGGATGTAATTGCATGGCTATTTTGCCCTAAGTTTTTCTAGGATTATATAAGCTAGAAAACTAGGGTTAGAGGTGTTAGAGAAGAAGAAGAGATATCATTTGTTAAAGGGATGATGATGAAGAAGAAGAAGAAAGCAGATTGCATAAAGACAAGAAATTTCATGGAGAGAAGCTGAATAGAAGGAAAGTGCAAGTACATTGTTGGTGAGAAGTTGGTATTATCTTCTACTGTATTTCCTTTGTATTGTTTAGTCTCATGTTATGGATTACATAGCATGAAAAAAACTTAGTGTTTCTTCTTGTTAGATCCACAGGATGTTGTGAGATCTTGTATTACAGATCCATAAGATCATGATGTATTGTTGATCCATAGGAATCTAGTATTGTAGAGGAAGTTGTCTTCATGTTTTCACAGGTTGATGCCGTGATGGAGATACTTACTTATTAGTGCATGGTTATGGTTGCACATCGGTAGACCCTTCTAGAGGTCTTGTTTATAGATTCACAGTACATTGAGAGCTTGGTTGCACAGTGGAAGATGTAGGGTATCTTCAGGTATGTGAGGTCTAGTGGTGTTTCAGAGGCACAGTTGAAGTGCACTCAGGTAGGTCTAGTGGTGTTTCAGAGGCATAGTTGAAGTTCACTCAGGTAGATCCGGTTAGAAATATGGGGGAGACATAGGTGGTGCTATGGAGGCATGGTTTAGTATAATCAGGTGGATCTGGTTGTAGATCTGGAGGCGGAGATACTCTTGTAGAGATACATGTACTCTTGTGGAGAAGAGTTGGTTGGTAATATCTTGTTATATTATATATATGAGATCTCTATCTTTGGTGGATGTAGCCCACATTGGGTGAACCATAGTACATGCTTTGTTATGAGTGTGTACTTTATGTTTTGATTTGGATTATTCTAATTTACACTTCCACTATTATAGATTTTGGGGAACTATTTAGATCCTGAGTGCATGATTTTGTTTGTTATTAAATCATAGAACTATTCCACACTCCTGAAGTCCCAACAATATCGTCGTCACAGAAACTCTAGTTCTATTATGATATTTCAACAACACTATCGCACCCACATTAGGCACAATCATACTCCCACTTAAAGATGGTGACAAAACCTTACTAGAAATCTTCTACATTATATAAGGAGAGTTTCAATACAAAATTTTATTAGGACTCCCCTAGATATGTACCATGCACTGTGTTCCTTCCACCCTCCATCATTTTCTCAAATACAAACATGAAGGAAAAAATTTCACTATTTCCGCTAATCCAAATCCGTTCACTGACTACTACATGATGTATTGCCCAAATGATGTACCCATGTATGACCCAAATATAGGGGATTTTATTCCTATGGTTTTTCTTATCTAAAAATAAATCTTTTCTATGGCAGACTTGATAATCCTCCATCCCATGCCATTAATCCACACCACGCTATGCCATTTGCATTAAATTTCAAATCCCTTGATAATATGAAATTCACCTGCATGTATGTTCATTGTTGCGCATGGAGAGGTTTTTACCTTGAATGTTATGAATAAGGAACCCTTGGTCAACCTGTCTTGTGTTCCCTTAAAGCTCATGAGAAAAGTGGATTAAGTTATAAAATATTTACCTCTGAGATGTGCGAAGCCACTACATGTACATTTGCTACATCCCTAACTATTTACGAACTAGAACTAACATCGTCAACAAACCCTAAAGATCCCATGGACATCGTCAACAAACCCTAAAGATCCCATGGACATAGATGACATTGTACCCATCCCACCTAATTTTTTAAATCAATGTTATATCTTTAGGGACCCTTACTTATCAATCCAACCACTCCACTAAATCGTTACCCCTTGATTGGCCATAAATGGTTGAATAAGATTCACCTACCTTAGATATCCTTAAATGTCAAGACAACCAAGACATCCTTTCCCACATGGGAAGTAAATATTGTTTCCTTCAAAAATCCCTACCATCTGACACTCCAACGCTTCTTAATAAGTCCAGTCTTGACATTAACTTAGGTACTGCACATGATCCTCATATACTTAAGGTAGGTCAATCCTTGAGACCACAAGAGCTTAATGATTTCATTGCATTCCTAAATAATCATCACCAAGCCTTCGCCTAGTCATAAAGTGATATGCCCAGAATCGATCCTAAAATTGTCATACACAACATTGTCATGTATCCCAATGCTAAGCCAGTCAAACATAACCTTCATAAAATGCATCCCCGTATAGCTCTCCTTCCTAAGGAAGAATTACAACACCTTTTATCTGATAACTTCATCATACCCATTGACTACCCATAATGGGTTTCCAATGTTGTCCCTGTGACTAAATCCTCAAGAAAAAGATGCATCTACATAGACTTCAGGGATCTCAGTCTTGCTTTTCTGAAGGATGATTTCCCTCTCCCAAACATAGATCAAATTTTCAACCTAACAACTAGCCACGAAATACTTTCCCTCATGGATGGTTTCTCCAGCTATAATCAAATCCTCATCACTCGTGAAGATCAACAAAAAAATTCTTTCGTTACCCCTTAGGGGACCTTCTGTTATCGCGTCATGTCATTTGGTCTTAAAAATGTAGGGGCCACTTACCAACGTGCTATGACATACATTTTTCATGACCTAATCCACAAAATTTTCAAATATTACGTTGATGACCTCTTAGGGAAATCCAAATCACACAAAAACCATCTTGATGTCCTTGAGTCAATCTTCACTCATTTCATCCAATTTTGTCTTTGTCTTAATCCTGTAAAGTGTGTCTTTGGTTTCCTTATCGAGAAAATTTTAGGGTTCATAATATCCATCTGAGGCATTGAAGTTGACCCGATAAAAAGTGAGAGCAATCATTAAAATTCCTCCTCCATCCAATCTTAAGAAACCATGTATCCTTCAGGGTAAATTTCAATCCATTCGGGGTTTCATATCATAACTCTCTGACCGCTGTTAACCATTTCACCACTTGCTCTGCAAGGACATAGAATTTCATTGGTATTCTGATTGCCAGAAAGAGTTCCATGAAATCAAACAACACATATTATCACCACTAGTGCTTACTCCACCTCGTGAAGGGGAGCCATTTTATTTATACATATCCACTTCATAGCATGCCTTAGGAGCTATGTTCTCCCATCGAGTTAATCAAGGTCATGAACAATCTATGTATTACATTAGTCGTATGCTCCACAAATATGAAACACACTACAACTAAGATGAAAAAATATGTTGTGTATTATACTTTGCATCCTCCAAAATAAAACATTTTCTCAATCACAAGACATATGTCGTCATCATTTTAAACATGCTTAAGGACATGTATGTTAAACCTTACCATAATGATCACATAACCTGATGGCTTATGCTCATGACTAAATTTGACCTCGTAATCATATCTTATAAGTCTATTAAGGGTCAAGCTATTGCAGATCAGCTCGTTGATACACCCCATCTAGATAATCAAATAACTCACGATTATTTTCCTGATGAAACCATCAATAACATCAACGAATATGATAATGATGAATTTGATTTCATCCCCGTCAAAATGAGCCTCTTATTTGACGGTGCTAAATACTAAGGAGAAGGAGTTAGATTCATCATCATACCACCATGGAACATCCCACTTCCATTATCATTCAAACTTAACTTTGAATATACTAACAACATGGAAGAATACGAAGCCTTAATCATGGGTTTAAACATCACTATCCTCCTAGGTGCTCACATCCTGGAAATCTACGGAGATTCACAAATCATTGTTAGTTAAATTAAAGGAGAATATCAATGTAAAAATGAAATCCTTGAAATATATAAAGTTGTCAATGACTTTCTCCATAGCGTGTTCGATAATTACACCATTCAAGCCATCTCACGATCCTCCAACAGGTTTGTAGATACTTTAGAATTCGTCGGATCACTCATACCTTTTGAAACAAAAAAGTCCAAGGATAAAAATAAGATGTATGTGGTTGTTCAACGCTTAGATTATCCTTCACATCAAAATGAGTTGTCTTCCATCAATAACATTGATATAAATCCACTCGATCTATGGTACACACAGATATTTGACTATCTCGCCGGATGTAAAATCCCCTCAGATTTATCATAGTCTGCTAAATGATCATTCCTTCAACATGTTTCCCACTTTGTTATCATAGGGGGCATCCTCTCTGAACATAGTTTCGACGGTATATTACTACGGTGTCTTAAATCAGATGAATCAACTAGAGAAATCGAAGAAGTTCATGATGGCATTTTTGGTGGTCAGTTTAGTGGCAATGACATCACTAAACATGTCATACCACTAGGGTATTACTGGGCTATTATCGCTAAATATTGTTGTGCATACGTAAAGAAGTGTGTCAAATTACAACTCCATTCAGTTCTTATTAACATCCCTAGTCAAGCATTACAACCCACTCAGGACCTATGGCCTTTCTCTCAATGGGTGTTAGACCTCATTGGCATAATCAATCCAAAATCATCCCAACAACATCATTCCATAATCACATCAACTGAATATTTCACTAAATGGGTTGAAGCCATCCATTTAACCTTGAAAAAATTTGGACCCATCATCAACTTCATATATCAAAACATCATATGCCATTTTGGTATCCCACCCAATCTTGTCACAGATAATGGAAAATCCTTCAAAAACAAGGAAATTAAAAAGCTTTGTGACACATTCAACATCAAACTTAGTTTTTCATCACCATACTATCCTCAAGCAAATGGGCGGGCTGAGGCCTCTAACAAAACACTTAACAAAATCTACATGAAGACAGTAGATGACGGGGGCAAGAACTGACATCTCCAGATCTCGTTCGCTCTCTGGGATTATCAAACTAGCACCTGCACACCTATAGGTGCAACACCTTACTCACTTTTTTATGGCTCTGAATCCATTGTACCCTTTGAAATTCAAATTCCATCGCTACATGTATCCCTCAAATATTTCATCCTTGAAGAAGAATATCGCCAAGACCGCTTAGCACAAATAGAATTGTTAGATGAAAAACATCTAGTAACCCACAAACATCATCAAGTTTATCAACAATGAATTAGCAGAGCATATAAAAAACATTTCAAAGATCACGATTTTAAAATTGGTGACCTTGTACTTAAAGAGAATCAAAATGTCACTACATTGGAATAGAGTAAACGTGGAAATTTTTCCCCCAATTGGATTGGTCCGTATGTTATCACACCCAAGTATGGGTCAGGAGCGTATCGTCTTGATTCTCTTGATGAGGAACATGAGGTAGAACCCTGGAATGCTTCACACTTGTGGACTTTCTACTGTTAAATAATTAATGTTCATGACAATAGTTCGATTCAAATCCTATCACACCATCACACTATTGTAGTGATTTCCTTCTTTTGCACAAGTTCCTTAAAATCATTTCACTTATCTATCCAAACCATAACATGGGGCATGTGTATGTAGGAAAAAAACACATTTATCCCCTCCTCAAGATAGTTTATTAGGGTTTTTCCCCCAACTCAACAATATATGTAATAATTCATTGGATGCTTGTATTATCAAATATCAAATTATAATAGACTGATCCTCTAAAGGAAAAATATTCACAGAGCATAAATCATTATAAAAAATATTAAAAAAATTAGATTGCTCCCTTGAAGGACAAATACCCATCAAAATTATGGAATGATCCCTTGAAGGATAACCATTTAGTCAAAAATTAAAATGTAGACCATACCCTCAAAGGATATTTATTCATATAAAAAGGATTCCTGTATTGATCAACATGAAAAAATTAGGAGAATCTAGGAAAGCTTCCCACATGGATCAACTTTCCCATCATAACAAGCTTCCCACATCGATTAGTTTGCTTCAAAATAATATGTAAAAGTTGTCGCATCAATTTCCTATAAATCTATTGAAAATGAGAACCCTTTTTCCCAAATTGACCTATACACACAAAAATCCCTTTTGTCATCCTAGTAATATGTATTTGTTTAAACCCTCATTCCTATCATAGTTTACATAACTACCCATTATTAGTTTTATTTAGCATCTGAAAGGCTAAAAGTGCGAGAAATATTTTCTCAAAATTCATCACATATTCCAATTTCATTATGGGGCCGTCTTTCCATTTTTACTCTATTTTCATTTAGTTACATTGTTGATTTGGTATAATTATTGGATCACTTTTCAAAATTAATTTAAATCAATCAAATACCAAAACCACATTTGAAACATGTCTAATCAAACATCCTAACATATATCACATCCATCAAAATCCATGCATAATATCGACACATTTAGAAAATATACAACATACAACATCTAACATATACTAACTGAATCACAAGAATAGGTCATAAACCATCATCTCACACACACACACATATCAAAGTATGGGATACATCACAAATGTATGAATAATAAATGTATCAAAATGGGCTTCAACAAGCCTATAACATCATGTACAATTATGTAGTAAAATCAACATCTCCTAACACCGTGCTGCCACCACCCTCACCTCTAGGAGTAGGAGTACCACCAACTACATCTATATCTCCACCACCTCTATAAACACCTATCACTACAACCTCTCCTCCAACTCCTCCCTCACCGTTACCCCCTCTCCATGGCCTCTGATCCGGCTTCCCCACGCTTGTTGCACTAGCACTAGGCATTGCTGCTGCTGCGGCCACCCTTGGGTAACTACATGATCAACATATAAAGTTGTGTATGAGTAGTTATTAATGATAATATCAACATAATAATCTCTCTTTTCTCACACAACCTCATAATGCACCACTAAAATTATACCAGGCATCGGTTCTACAAATGCTCCTCTCTGTCGAGCCATCACAAACAAATCTGCACTAGATATGGAAGGCTCTATGATCCCTAAGGCCTTCCTCAGTGTATTTATGTGTCCCCTTGTACTTATCTCTATCAATAGAGACCTATACAAGTTGTGCCTGAAAGAAATCATGCTCAACAATCAAATTTTCCCTCTTTGCGATGAGGGTTTCCAAAACTCCCATAAGGTCTTCACACTCTCTTTAAGTAACATATCTCTCCCCCTCCAGTGTGGCCTTCTCAGATGTCAATACTGCAATGGCTGCAGAAATAACATCATCACCCTCACCTCTCTCCTCCTCTCGTGCCTATGTTCCTCCTACTACCTGAGCATGCACTCATCTAACTATCTGTGCAACCCCTCTACTTCCCTAGTCTGATCAAAAGTCCTCTGTGCATGGGCCTACTATGCAGTAAAATCTAGAGTCACCCATATATCATCAATCAGAACAATTTGGCCCTCTTCATCAGGACCCATAGCTCCCAACTACTCATCAATAACTACAGGCGCTCACTACAACATTCTATGGAGTCTTGGTATCTCCATTCTCCCATCTATACTACAATGGATCCATGAGTATATCCTGAGTCAATCCAAAATACCTCATAATACAGCTGAAACAAATGAGCTCATCCTCTCCAGCCCTATGACCCAATATCCAAATGTCTTGCTATAATCATAACAAATCTTGAGGAAACTCTGGCCAATCATGAAAATCCAGGTATGGTCCTCTACACTACATCACCCACCTATAGCCTCGATATAAAATCTATGTAATAACTAGGGCCCTTGGCCTTCCTCACTTGACTTAGATTCTGAAACCATCTCATGAAGCCAGGATTTCTAACATCAATGTCACAAGGAAAACCTAATGGATGAGCAATCACAATGTTCTTGTGTGCCCAACACTGTAAAAGAAATCTAACATCAATTCCATAATGCTCTTGGGTTGTCCAAGCCCACAATTCTCTGAATGTCTGTGCTAATAAAATAGGTGCCCACTCAAATATTGTATGGTGCTCTACAATCTTGTCAATAACACTGATCATCATCCAAGGAAAAATGACCACCCCTTGAATCCAAAAAATCAAAACATGAAATACCCAACATCATCAACGTTATCTATGGACAACCAGCTCTCCCAGTCTCATATAATGCCTGGTAATCAAATACCCTTGATGAATACCCCACAAGATATAATCTATGCATTTTATCTACCCTCTCATCCTCTGTGATACGATAAATAGCTTGTCCATGAACTGGTAATCTCGTAATATGATGAACATCCTCAATAGTAATGGTCATCTCCCACGTAGGAAGCTAGAAAGTGTTGGTGGAAGGATTCCACCAATATAATAATGATAATATCAAAACTATGGCATCTATGGACCCATCTATAATATCTTTGTTAGCGCCAAATCACTGCACCACTTGAATGGCCTAAAGGTGAACAAAAAATTTAGTATGATTGGGTAACATGGGATCACCTCTCAAGTCATGGGACTTGGGGTTGATGTGAACCTTCAGAGAAGGCCAAATTTCTCTTCCTATACTAAGCACTACACTACTCCTAATTCAATGAAAAACAACTACTTATACCTATACTAACATTTCAAAGGGATTAGGGAGAGATATTTATAAGAAATAAAACCTAAACTTAGAAGTGGTGATGCACCAAGAAAAGGGGGTTTTCTAGACAAAATTCTAGCTTGCTAATGAAGAGAGATGCTCATGAGGAAGAATGAACATGAAACTTAGAGAGGGTAAACAAGATAACACAGACTATGGAGCACGTGTTCCTTTGTTAAACACAACCAAAAATGCAAGTTGTAAGGCTTCCAGTGATGAAGGATGAAACTGAGAATGGTGAATAAGCATCACAACTTAACCGCATGTAAAACTTCACTCCTTGATAAGCACAATGACTCCCGAAACTTGCAAAAGAAACATTGGTTGTAGAGTTCACCTGCAAACACAAGAGAGGAAAATCAAAGCATAAAAAATGATGTAAGGACATATAATTGATCACATAACATAATTGCCATTACTTCAAGCACTTTCACAGTACATCATTACTACAAGGAAATGCATAGGTTGCCATTACAATTTTAAGAAGAAAGGCTTGAAAGCCTACAAATTCATAACAAGTTAGCTTGTGAATCGAGGGGCAGCTTAGAAAAATGTCTAACTTCTGGAAATGAACACCCCTTTAAATTTATAGAAAATTATGAGTTTTTGATAGAAAGAGGGAAGAATCCTAAAAACTAGGCAAGAATGTAGTTGAATGGGTCAACCATGATTGCTTAATTAATTGCACCTCCACCTCCTTGACACTATTTTAGAATGAAGAAATATTGAAATTTGGAACACTAAAACCTCTAAAAATTTATCTCCTGATGATCCCATTTTCCCGATTCCAACGACTATAATTTTGTAAAAAATGGGCAATCGTGAAGGAAATTGTGGTCTTTTGAGAAAAATTTGTTTTTTAGGGTCTCCAAAGCATCGTGTTCATCAACTTGTTGATAATGAATTTGAAAGTTCCAATTTTGAATTAATCCCTCCATTTAATAAAAATAATATTTTAATAAATTTGGAGGCCTCTTCAATGCCTTGGGGCCCAAGGAATTGGTCTTAAACATACAAAGATTTTAATGTGTTAACTCGCTAAATCGCTCGCCAGCCAGCTCACCGAGCTGACTGGCAAGCCATTGATTTACATGACGAACTAGTTGAATCCGGTGCTAATGTTCATTTAGTAGAAAAATCAGCCACTGTGTTGAAAAATACCTTGACAAGATGTGTTTTATGTGCCCAACACCCGTCAACTCAATACCTGACTCTTTAACAACACGGTCACCCAATGCATTGAACATTATCACCACTTCACTGCAGAGCTCTTTACACTTTCCAAATTTTCCTCACTTATCAAACTCAACGAGTTCTTTGTTGGCTTAACGTCCCAGTTTTATCTGGTCTCATGCACACCTTCTTTGACCTCCCTTATGTTAGCCCGACGGTGAATTTGAACTCAACGTGGCACTCAACTCCACCCGTCAAACAACCTAGTGATCAAGCTTATCCATTTGCGTGAGTTGCATTACCAGGCCCTCTGCTTTGGGTGAGCCACTAACACTACCTGTCAATCACTTAGCAACTTTGGTGGATGAATGTATCAATCACCCCATATTTGCATCATTGGATGAGTTAGACCCATGCCACGTCTCCATATTAAATGACGCTTCAAATCCACGTGGTATTTCCTGACATAATTGTCGAGTTCACAGATGTCATTGCCACGTACATCTTTGATCAGGCACATAATTTTCTTAATGCCGATCTCCTCTTTTAAATGAGCTACATGTGTTTGCAGTCATGCACCTCTCATACAATGAGCTCTCTAAAATTACCGACCCCATATTGACTCAGTCCACTTTGGGGATTTAATTCCAAAACAACTCGACTCAAACATTTTCACGAACACCAAAGACATGACTACGTGAAATTCAAAAAAACATAAGCTCTAAAATGCATGAGTTCTAAACTCTGAAATTCAGAGTTCGGAACCCTCCTTCAATTTTTTACCAGCTCATCAGGATGAGCCCAAACTCTGAAAGCCTATAGGTCCCAAACCCAAAAACACCCTTCACCTCGGCTCCATTCTCCAAACAACTCAAACTCGAGCTTCCTTGTCAAACCGAGCTCCCCGGCTTTGCGTTGAAACCCAAACTCAATCGATCTCTTTCTGATGGGCTCAAGCTCTTTGCTAAGTCCAAAAACATCCACCCTGGCCATTTTTTCCTTCTGAACAAAATCCCAGGTCCGTTTACTATCTGAAAGCTCACTTCTCTATGGATCGACATCAAAATGATGGCTTGCTTTGAGATTTACTCTGATGTTAATCCTCAAGCTCGCCAAAGAATCATCCGAGCCGGGTCACAGTCTATGGAGCTATTTTTCATTTGCCTCAGGCATAACCTGACTGTCCCTTACTGAAATGACCTGAATTAATCTCCTCACGAAGTCAGAAAATGATTCAACATCAATTCTTCTCTAACATCGAGTTGTGATATTTATTATGAATTTGGATCTCACCTGTTATCTCTTACAAACATTGTGAGTTCATTTCTTTGCTACAAATATCTTGAACAATGTTATAAAATGCCTGTCGAGTGATATTCAAACTTCGAATTGAGCCATGCTAAGGCTTGCCTGATGCGAAAATGAAGATGACCTTACCTACCATTACGCACAGTTATGATGAACTGAAATAGCTTGCTTGAGAGCCTTTTCTCATTTCCTTGCTGAATGCATTAAGATCCAACCATTCCTTGCATGTTTCGGCTCCGACCAACTGTACTTAATGCTCACAAACTGGGTTCCTTGACCGAGTTGTATATCTTCCTCATTGACCCTAAACTCATGCCTTGTGAACCAACATCAAGCAACCAAGACTTGCATTCACTAAACTTGGCACCCATTTACCTTGATATAATTGAATCACAACCTATTTTTATTGTTTTGAGCCCTAGCTTGATACCACATGCTTCTCTTTAACTCGAATCTTTTGACCCCACATCATGACTTGGGTAAGCTTCATGTTTTTCCACGGATGCCAATTCTACCTAGGACATTTCTAGACGCATAGAGCACTCCAAAACTTACACCACTAAGTCATTTAGTTTGTTGAGACATTAATGAGATCACTCGAGCTAACACCTCCCATTTCGATGCCGAGTCTATGAAGAATCAATTGGTTTACATCTGCCATGCAATCATCTTATTGACGAGCTCAGACCTGAGTTGTTCTCCACAACCTCAACCATCGAGCTATCTCTAACTCCACAAGAAAACTTACACCCTTTGAATACCAAAAAATCGATTCCATGACATTCCAGGATCTCCCTCTTGTCTCATTTTCAAGCTCAATTGAGCTCCCTAACTCCTTTGATTGAGCTATTTCTTAGCTTGGTTGCTCAATGCATAGCTTGGCCCTTTAGCTTGCCGAGCAATTCAATGAGCTACTCAGCGAGTTGTTCTTAACTTGTGGCCTCTTTTTCTCTCCAAATATGATTCTTCCTTGATTTGTTAAATTTCATGAATCTTATCGAAAATAAGGAGTTAATGCAAACACAATAGGACCTTTTAAAAATAATTTATCAATTTCAATCATTTCTTCTCTTGACGGTCAAATGTGGACCCGTCGTGGGGAAATTTCTCATCCTCTAACCCTTCAAACTCCAAGACCCAAAAAAGGGAAAATAGTCCGAGATGATCCCAAAACTTCTTGGAATACCATAAATTCTCCCTAAGCACCAATTACCCAAAATGATCCATAGTGCTCATGAAGGGCTTTCTCGGTCCCAGGGTGCAATTAGCTCTCGTTGTCCAATTTTTCCCCAAGGTGAAAAAATTGGACAACATATTTCACACCACTAAAACCCACTACCTCAAGATGTTCCCAGTCCTCATCTAACAAATCTGTTGTCACCTCCTCTAAGATCAATGATATGTGGTCACAAATGGTCAACTATGCATCCACCTGCAAAACACAAAATAAACATTAATATTATCATACTAATATTGAAAAACAACATTCGTTTCCAGAAGTAATCAAAACAAAAAATTATCCTAACAAAAAATTGACATTATAACATCAACAATGACATCCAAACACACATCTTGCATCAATTGAAATCATACACATTCCACAAAAATTCAAAAAAACACAACTTTCCATTTAATATACATTTTTTTTTTGTCATAGGTGAATTTTTGGCCATTCAACTCAATTTCTATCAATTGGAGGAATCACCACCGATTCTTGCAAATGAAAATTAGGGCATCTATGTGCCCTAATATGGCATTGAATCCATGAAATTATCCAAAAATTCACAAAAACCAAAACAAAAATGGATTCGGAGCTCACCTTAGCCATCACAAGTTTTTTTTTTCGACTCGAGGATGCTCATTCTCATAACCTTTTGCTTCAAAACATGTTTTTTAATACCGAACAAACACTTTGAAAAGTCACTTTCACCACAATTATAATGTGGAAAACTAATAATACTTTTGGGTTATTTATAACCCTCATTTGCACTCAATGCAATCGCCGACGATTGTACTAATCGCCGATGATTTACCCCCTTTGGCGTTCATACCCACATATGTTATTTTCATATTTTTTACACAAGTGTGCCATATTCTCAATAGGCCCTAGCCCTTGAAATTTTGAATTAATCAAACACAATCAATATCGATATTTTTCATTTGTCTATGGGAGACGAGCCCTTTGGCCCCCATTAATTCATTTTTCTATTCGTCAATTTATTCGACGAAGATCATATGTCCTCAAGCATCGAGCCCTTTTGCCACTCTATCAATTGATTTCCCGATAACCTATTCTATACCCCGTTTGAATGGGAAGCCTTTGAAACAAAACACATTGGTGTTCACTGTATTGTGTTACAGTAAAATCACCCATGCAAACAAAACTTTCTCATTGTTTTTGTCTAACGATTTGCCAAAAATCTTCACACAAAAAGGGGCAAATGTAGGCACCGAAAAATCTACACTCCCTTACTATCAGTGTCTCAAACCCAGTCACGATAAAAACATGCCACTCATGATGCTCCATGACACTAGGTCACCCACTTGTCCCCTGTAGACACCCATAATTACGCCTGAGAAATTTAAATACTTAAATTGCGCTAATTATCACCTTTCCCAAAAATTGGTGACATATCGTCAAAAGAGCTCATCTTCTCTCCTATAATCATTAATCAATTACACTATGCTAATTAATTAAGTCGCCTATCCAACAAATATCCTAATTAACGACCTTTCGTTAATTAATCTCCCCTACTGTTTAGACTAATTAATTAGCCTCCACTTTCATTTAACCAATAAATCAATATTCAATTGATTTAATCCCCTTCTATAGTCTAAATCATGCTAATATTCCTCTAAAAACTTTTATAATCTTGCACATCTATTAATTAAATCATCTTGATTAATTAAAAGGCCCCCTTTATCCACATGAGTCACTAAAGGACAAATAAACCCTTCTAAAGTTAACTCAACCCTATCTAAACCTCCCTTATCCACAACTAACTCAACATCACTATTATCCAACATGCAAAGGGATGTAGTGATTCCTTTATCCATTGGGCTATATAAAGAGCCCTCCTCCTACCTTTACACTTACACCTAAATTCTTTGAGAAGATAAAAGCAAAGCACATAGAAAATAGACTATAAGATTTCTTTGTCACTCTTGAAGAATTCACCATTGAAGAGCCAAGCCTCTTTCCTTCACCAAATTTGATTGCCTTGGAGCCTATATATGTCCATTTGATTTTGTTGTCAATCAAAAGAGTAGAGGTTTTTTAAAAACTATCATGATTAGTTTGATTTATACTTTAAAGTTCTAATAGAATAGTGTTATTGTCTAACCTTGTTTAGCTCTTATCTTGATGGTGTTTAGATTTAGATTTAGCTTTGTTAATTAAGACTACTATGTGTTAGTTTTAATTTCCTTAACTTAGTTGAA
This sequence comes from Taxus chinensis, assembly GCA_019776745.2. Lineage (NCBI taxonomy): Eukaryota > Viridiplantae > Streptophyta > Pinopsida > Cupressales > Taxaceae > Taxus > Taxus chinensis. The sequence continues at coordinate 826,625,992 of CM034146.1, read as the reverse complement.
CAAAACCATCCACACATTTGGCATGCCCGGTGGGATGGATCCTTTGTCCCTGAGAATGCTTTAGCTTGAATTATATTGTTTTTTGGCTAACCCTTTGAAATGCACATATAGTAATTAATGTTCAATTTCTTAATTTTTTTTCTAACATTATATGTGTAGGTTCTCACTTATAGCTATCATTTTAATGGGTTGTTGCTAATTTCAAGCTAACTTGTTAAAATTCGAAGTATTGTGAGCTTTTTTGTGTTTTTCGCCATACTTTGGTTGTAAGAGTGGCACAAGCACACTGACAAGGACACATATACACTTATCGCGACACACACACACACCTCTCGAGTGGCACAGGCACACTGTCGAGTCTGAATTTTTGTTTGTTTGACCTCGACGCACATACACTAACCCTGGCGCACATATGCTAACCAGGGCATGCAGACGCACTAATTTGGGCACAGACGCCATTTCATATTGTACCTTCACTATAACAAAAAACCTGTCAGACCAGTGCATACACAATAACTCAGGCGTAGGAATTCCTCTAGTGGCGTAGACACGTTTCTAGTGGTGCAAGTGTTCTGTCGGATTCTGATACTATTTTAATTTGCGGTGGTGCACACGCTTTTCTGGTGGTGCACACACCTTTCTGGTAGTGCAAGTGCTCCGTACGAATCTAATATTATTTTTATTTGAGGTAGCACACATGTCTTTTTGGTGGTGCACATGCCTCTCGGGTAGCGTAGGTGCACTATAAGTCAGAAAAATACAGAGTGACACATCCTCCCTAACCCGCGCATAGACACCAAAATAGGGGTGCATATGTCTTTTTATTTTCTTGAGAGTAATGTGTTAATGTGCTAACTTTCTTGTAGGTTTTATCTAATTAAATACTCATTTTTGCAGGGTATTTTAACATGCTTTTACTTGATTAGATAAACTTTTCATTTTTGCTTATAAGAATAATATCATGTATGCTCTTCTCTTGTATCCCTTGGGGCGATATTGGGAATCAGAAACGATTCTTAGGTATTTTTGATGCATTGAAATTGTTAGGAATATGTGAATTAGAATGGGTTAATTTGGTGTGTTTGAATTGAAGTATTTTTCTATTTGATAACTTCTTGGATTTTGGGAAACATCACATATGCTCTTCTCTTGCGTCCTTGAATGATATTGAGAATCAGAAATGATGTTTACTCTTTTTATGGAAAACTACTAAACTCGTTGTGCAAGACCAAAACACACACTTGTCAAAGAATAGGTAGAATCAAAACAAAGTCAAAAAGTACTAATACAGTTGTCATACAGGTTGCCAAAAGGTGTTCAAGAAAACCACACCTAATTAAAAAAGATAAAAAGAACAACATATTAAAAACACTATATTACAGGTTTCAGAAAAGGGTACATCCCTATCCACTCAACTGGAACATAACCCCTTGGCATAACACCTTAAGCTACAACAATGGGGGTGGTTCCAGGAACCCCAAAGTAGTCCACGCAAGAGGGAACCTTGTGGATAAAATTGGAAAGTGCTCCGCACTACCTACTTGACCAGTGATTCCTTTGTGAGATAGTGTTACCAGATTATCCGTATGGTGACCCCAATGACAGTACACATAGATGCACTAGTTGCCTAATACTCTTGAAGGAGGGTAAAGTAAAGCTGAGATACTCCCAAGATAGTCAAGACTGTTTGGGTAAATCGTGCTCGCTTAAGACAACTTTGTAACACCTAGGAAGAGAGAACCACTAAGGAAGATATTCTTTAGACAGGAGCCCACTTTGACCATTCTAAAACAGTGTTGAGTTGTGAGCCATATTTTCATCACATGAAACATGTGACGCATTACTTTTGCTTAGTTTTTCAGCTTGCCTTAAGGCGAGATGAAACTCTTCCAAAGTGAAGCCAGTATTTTTCATCCCCATTTTGATCTACTTCCTTCACATTCTTTTGACACTTTGTTGATCAAAAGAAGGGTGAATACCTCCGTGTTACAAATCGATTGTTTTTGCCACTTTTTTGTCCATTTACGTCCATTTATGTTTGCGGTTGGGTAAGTTAAACATCTAAAGTGTGTGGAGGCATATTCATATCATTGGTGGCCTTTGTGATCTTGATACCCACGTCAAGATCTTCATTGTAGTTAGGCATGGTTCATCATCTTGGACTTCCGTAGAAAGGTTACCTTGTTTGTATCGTATCACTACAATTTTGGTATTTACGTCTTGTTTCTTGTAAACTTGACCTAAATATCTATATATTGTAAGGTTATGCTACACACATTTTAACTATTCCTATTTATACTTTAAGCTTTTAGTTCGATTCTATTAGTACCTCAATTTTGAAGAGTGCTACGTGTTACCACTTGTGTGTGTTATATCAATATCATCTTGATATCAATACCTTACTTTCTCACAAATTTTGGTTAACATATCTTGGTGACATTATTCTGTCACTCACAAATTATAACTGGCACTTTTTTGGGATATAGGTCTTAATCAAATTTGAGCTCGCTTCTAGTATATCTTGTTAGGAGGTCACATTAATTTTTTGTATTTACTTACGTCTTGTTCATTCTCTTGAACTTGGCATAAGTGAGAACATCTTGTTAATTATCTTATGACACCAAACTATTTTTTGAGACATAGTCTACGAAAGTACTTCATTTGATAGGCTTAGATACCAAACATTTGGGTCATTGTTGATTTATCACTCTATCACATTGATATTCTCACATTGTTACTCATTCATATTCTTGACAAATCATCTTGCATTTCACTTAGGAGTGGTCATAAAATTTTGAACACATTTATAACTTACCTTAGTAAAAATATCACAAATCATGGCTCCCAGAACATGATTAGGGCTACAAGAAAACAAACATACGAGGAATAACAAGCACAAGTTTGGGAAGCCTCAAACAGACAAGGGCCAAACCCTTTTATTGGACATGATCTAGGGCCTCTATTTTCCACAGAAAAAGAGATAGAAGACATGGTCGATCGATAATGGTAATGAATTGGAGTCCCCACATGCAGAATTCGACTTTGACCACAACTTATTAGACAAGTTCCTTTTTAGAAACAAGGACAAGGTGCTAGCGCATGGGTTGTAGAGTTGGGGGCCAAAATGCCCACTAAAAATGACACAATCCCACCTATGAATAATGATAATGAGGAGGAGCATCCTCTTATTAACATGGAGGACATTTTAACACACAGACATGCTTCTACCTCCAACACAGGAATAGATAATGTAGTGGGACATAGAATACCCTTTATCAAAGTGTCACGTAAAATCAGGACAGGACACGAGAAAGTTGAAAAACCTCCACAATGTGAGGAAGAAGAAGAACCTTTGGGAGAAGAGATCACCATTCAACAACAAATTAATAGCCTTAGCCGATAATTAGCCTTGCTAACTTCTCATGTACAAAAGGAAACAGGAAAAAATGTCCAAAAATCAAGGCCTAAGGTTGAAATCAGTAAAATCCATAGAGAAAATCATGGAGAAGACAATACAAATTATCATTGTGTATATATCCTAGCTTCTCCTACTAAGGAACAATTGCTCACTATTTTAGAATGAAGAAATATTGAAATTTGGAACACTAAAACCTCTAAAAATTTATCTCCTGATGATCCCATTTTTCCCGATTCCAACGACTATAATTTTGTAAAAAATGGGCAATCGTGAAGGAAATTGTGGTCTTTTGAGAAAAATTTGTTTTTTAGGGTCTCCAAAGCATCGTGTTCATCAACTTGTTGATAATGAATTTGAAAGTTCCAATTTTGAATTAATCCCTCCATTTAATAAAAAATAATATTTTAATAAATTTGGAGGCCTCTTCAATGCCTTGGGGCCCAAGGAATTGGTCTTAAACATACAAAGATTTTAATGTGTTAACTCGCTAAATGGCTCGCCAGCCAGCTCACCGAGCTGACTGGCAAGCCATTGATTTACATGACGAACTAGTTGAATCCGGTGCTAATGTTCATTTAGTAGAAAAATCAGCCACTGTGTTGAAAATACCTTGACAAGATGTGTTTTATGTGCCCAACACCCGTCAACTCAATACCTGACTCTTTAACAACACGGTCACCCAATGCATTGAACATTATCACCACTTCACTGCAGAGCTCTTTACACTTTCCAAATTTTCCTCACTTATCAAACTCAACGAGTTTCTTTGTTGGCTTAACGTCCCAGTTTTATCTGGTCTCATGCACACCTTCTTTGACCTCCCTTATGTTAGCCCGACGGTGAATTTGAACTCAACGTGGCACTCAACTCCACCCGTCAAACAACCTAGTGATCAAGCTTATCCATTTGCGTGAGTTGCATTACCAGGCCTCTGCTTTGGGTGAGCCACTAACACTACCTGTCAATCACTTAGCAACTTTGGTGGATGAATGTATCAATCACCCCATATTTGCATCATTGGATGAGTTAGACCCATGCCACGTCTCCATATTAAATGACGCTTCAAATCCACGTGGTATTTCCTGACATAATTGTCGAGTTCACAGATGTCATTGCCACGTACATCTTTGATCAGGCACATAATTTTCTTAATGCCGATCTCCTCTTTTAAATGAGCTACATGTGTTTGCAGTCATGCACCTCTCATACAATGAGCTCTCTAAAATTACCCGACCCCATATTGACTCAGTCCACTTTGGGGATTTAATTCCAAAACAACTCGACTCAAACATTTTCACGAACACCAAAGACATGACTACGTGAAATTCAAAAAAAACATAAGCTCTAAAATGCATGAGTTCTAAACTCTGAAATTCAGAGTTCGGAACCCTCCTTCAATTTTTTACCAGCTCATCAGGATGAGCCCAAACTCTGAAAGCCTATAGGTCCCCAAACCCAAAAACACCCTTCACCTCGGCTCCATTCTCCAAACAACTCAAACTCGAGCTTCCTTGTCAAACCGAGCTCCCCGGCTTTGCGTTGAAACCCAAACTCAATCGATCTCTTTCTGATGGGCTCAAGCTCTTTGCTAAGTCCCAAAAACATCCACCCTGGCCATTTTTTTCCTTCTGAACAAAATCCCAGGTCCGTTTACTATCTGAAAGCTCACTTCTCTATGGATCGACATCAAAATGATGGCTTGCTTTGAGATTTACTCTGATGTTAATCCTCAAGCTCGGCCAAAGAATCATCCGAGCCGGGGTCACAGTCTATGGAGCTATTTTTCATTTGCCTCAGGCATAACCTGACTGTCCCTTACTGAAATGACCTGAATTAATCTCCTCACGAAGTCAGAAAATGATTCAACATCAATTCTTCTCTAACATCGAGTTGTGATATTTATTATGAATTTGGATCTCACCTGTTATCTCTTACAAACATTGTGAGTTCATTTCTTTGCTACAAATATCTTGAACAATGTTATAAAATTCCTGTCGAGTGATATTCAAACTTCGAATTGAGCCATGCTAAGGCTTGCCTGATGCGAAAATGAAGATGACCTTACCTACCATTACGCACAGTTATGATGAACTGAAATAGCTTGCTTGAGAGCCTTTTCTCATTTCCTTGCTGAATGCATTAAGATCCAACCATTCCTTGCATGTTTCGGCTCGTCGACCAACTGTACTTAATGCTCACAAACTGGGTTCCTTGACCGAGTTGTATATCTTCCTCATTGACCCTAAACTCATGCCTTGTGAACCAACATCAAGCAACCAAGACTTGCATTCACTAAACTTGGCACCCATTTACCTTGATATAATTGAATCACAACCTATTTTTATTGTTTTGAGCCCTAGCTTGATACCACATGCTTCTCTTTAACTCGAATCTTTTGACCCCACATCATGACTTGGGTAAGCTTCATGTTTTTCCACGGATGCCAATTCTACCTAGGACATTTCTAGACGCATAGAGCACTCCAAAACTTACACCACTAAGTCATTTAGTTTGTTGAGACATTAATGAGATCACTCGAGCTAACACCTCCCATTTCGATGCCGAGTCTATGAAGAATCAATTGGTTTACATCTGCCATGCAATCATCTTATTGACGAGCTCAGACTGAGTTGTTCTCCACAACCTCAACCATCGAGCTATCTCTAACTCCACAAGAAAACTTACACACCCTTTGAATACCAAAAAATCGATTCCATGACATTCCAGGATCTCCCTCTTGTCTCATTTTCAAGCTCAATTGAGCTCCCTAACTCCTTTGATTGAGCTATTTCTTACTAGGTTCTCACTTATAGCTATCATTTTAATGGGTTGTTGCTAATTTCAAGCTAACTTGTTAAAATTCAAGTATTGTGAGATTTTTTGTGTTTTTGCCATACTTTGGTTGTAAGAGTGGCGTAGGCACACTGACAAGGACACATATACACTTATCGCGACACACACACACACCTCTCTCTCAAGTGGCGCAGGCACACTGTCGAGTCTGAATTTTTGTTTGTTGACCTCGACGCACATACACTAACCCTGGCGCACATATGCTAACCAGGGTGCAGACACACTAATCTGGGCACAGACGCCATTTCATATTGTACCTTCACTACAACAAAAAACCTGTCAGACTAGTGCATACACACTAACTCAGGCGTAGGAATTCCTCTGGTGGCGTAGACACGTTTCTAGTGGTGCAAGTGTTCTGTCGGATTCTGATACTGTTTTAATTTGCGGTGGTGCACATGCTTTTCTAGTGGTGCACACACCTTTCTGGTAGTGCAAGTGCTTCGTACGAATCTAATATTATTTTTATCTAAGGTAGCACACATGTCTTTTTGGTGGTGCACATGCCTCTCGGGTAGCGTAGGTACACTATAAGTCAGAAAAACACAGAGTGGCACATCCTCCCTAACCTGCGCATAGACACCAAAATAGGGGTGCATATGTCTTTTTATTTTCTTGAGAGTAATGTGTTAATGTGCTAACTTTCTTGTAGGTTTTATCTAATTAAATACTCATTTTTGCAGGGTATTTTAACATGCTTTTACTTGATTAGATAAACTTTTCATTCTTGCTTATAAGAATAATATCATGTATGCTCTTCTCTCGCATCCCTTGGGGTGATATTGGGAATCATAAACAATTCTTAGGTATTTTTGATGCATTGAAATTGTTAGGAATATGTGAATTAGAATGGGTTAATTTGGTGTGTTTGAATTGAAGTATTTTTCCATTTGATATCTTCTTGGATTTTGGGAAACATCACGTATGCTCTTCTCTTGCGTCCTTGAACGATATTGAGAATAAAAAATGATGTTTACTCTTTTTATGGAAAACTACTAAACTCGTTGTGCAGGACCAAAACACACGCTTGTCAAAGAATAGGTAGAATCAAAACAAAGTCAAAAAGTACTAATACAGTTGTCATACAGGTTGCCAAAAGGTGTTCAAGAAAACCACACCTAATTAAACAAGATAAAAAAACAACATATTCAAAACACTGTATTGCAGGTTTCAGAAAAGGGTACATCCCTATCTACTCAACTGGAACATAACGCCTTGGCATAACACCTTAAGCTACAAAAATGGGGGTGGTTCCAGGAACCCCAAAGTAGTCCACGCAAGAGGGAACCTTGTAGATGAAATGGGAAGTGCTCCGCACTACCTACTTGACTAGTGATTCCTTTGTGAGATAGTGTTACCGGTTATCCGTATGGTGACCCCAATGACAGTACACATAGATGCACTAGTTGCCTAATACTCTTGAAGGAGGTAAAGTAAAGCTGAGATACTCCCAAGATAGTCAAGACTGTTTGGGTAAATCGTGCTCACTTAAGAAAACTTTGTAACACCTAGGGTGAGAGAACCACCAAGGAAGATATTCTTTGGACAGGAGCCCACTTTGACCATTCTAAAACAGTGTTGAGTTGTGAGCCATATTTTCACCACGAAACATGTGACGCATTACTTTTTCTTAGTTTTTAGCTTGCCTTAATGCGAGATGAAACTCTTCCAAAGTGAGGCCAGTATTTTTCATCCTCATTTTGATCTAATTCCTTCACATTCTTTTGACACTTTGTTGATCAAAAGAAGGGTGAATACCTCCGTGTTACCAATCGATTGTTTTTGCCACTTTTTTGTCCATTTACGTCCATCTATGTTTGTGGTTGGGTAAGTTAAACATCTAAAGTGTGCAGAGGCATATTCATATCATTGGTGGCCTTTGTGATCTTGATACCCACGTCAATATCTTCATTTTAGTTAGGCATGGTTCATCATCTTGGACTTCCTTAGAAAGGTTACCTTGTTTGTATCGTATCACTACAATTTTGGTATTTACGTCTTGTTTCTTGTAAACTTGACCTAAATATCTATATTGTAAGGTTATGCTACACACATTTTAACTATTCCTATTTATACTTTAAGCTTTTAGTTTGATTCTATTAGTACCTCAATTTTGAAGAGTACTACGTGTTACCACTTGTGTGTGTTATATCAATATCATCTTGATATCAATACCTTACTTTCTCACAAAGTTTGGTTAACATATCTTGGTGACATTATTTTGTCACTCACAAATTATAACTGGCACTTTTTTGGGATATAGGTCTTAATCAAATTTGAGCTCGCTTCTAGTATATCTTGTTAGGAGGTCACATTAATTTTTTGTATTTACTTACATCTTGTTCATTCTCTTGAACTTGGCATAAGTGAGAACATCTTGTTAATTATCTTATGACACCAAACTATTTTTTGAGACATAGTCACGAAAGTACTTCATTTGATAGGCTTAGATACCAAACATTTGGGTCATTGTTGATTTATCACTCTATCACATTGATATTCTCACATTGTTACTCATTCATATTCTTGACAAATCATCTTGCATTTCACTTAGGAGTGGTCACAAAATTTTGAACACATTTAAAACTTACCTTAGTAAAAATATCACAAATCATGGCTCCCAAAACATGATTAGGGCACAAGAAACAAACATACGAGGAACAACAAGCAAAAGTTTGGGAAGCCTCAAACAGACAAGGGCCAAACCCTTTTATTGGACATGATCTAGGGCCTCTATTTTCCACAGAAAAAGAGATAGAAGACATGGTCGATCATAGTGGTAATGAATTGGAGTCCCCACATGTAGAATTCGACTTTGACCCCAACTTATTAGACAAGTTCCTTTTTAGAAACAAGGACAAGGTGCTAGCATGGGTTGTAGAGTTGGGGGCCAAAATGCCCACTAAAAATGACACGATCCCACCTATGAATAATGCTAATGAGGAGGAGCGTCCTCTTATTAACATGGAGGACATTTTAACACACAGACATGCTTCTACCTCCAACACAGGAATAGATAATGTAGTGGGACATAGAATACCCTTTATCAAAGTGTCACGTAAAATCAGAACAGTTAATGAGAAAGTTGAAAAACCTCCACAATGTGAGGAAGAAAAAGAACCTTTGGGAGAAGAGATCACCATTCAACAACAAATTAATAGCCTTAGCCGATAATTAGCCTTGCTAACTTCTCATGTACAAAAGGAAATAGGCAAAAATGTCCAAAAATCAAGGCCTAAGGTTGAAATCAGTAAACTCCATAGAGAAAATCATGGAGAAGACAATACAAATTATCATCATGTATATATCCTAGCTTCTCCTACTAAGGAACAATTGCTCACACAAGAAGTAAAATCAATGAAAGAAACACTCACAAGCCTTCGAGAGAGAAATGTAAGGAACATTAGACAGTATCAATATGAAGAACTATGTCCCTATCCTTTTCACAAGGCTATGACACTTCAACATTTCCCTAATAAATTTGATATGCCAAAATTTGACAAATATAGGGGAAAGGGAGATCCACGAGATCATGCCAAATATTTTTATATGGCATGTCAAGAGGTTTCCTGTAGTGATAATTATCTCATACAACTCTTTCCCAAGAGTCTAGGAGGTCAAGCCTTGGAGTGGTTTACTCGTTTGCCTTACGGGTCCTTTTTTACTTGCTAGAATTGGCAGAGAGTTTTGTGCGTCACTTCTCATATAACATAGCAAGTGATATCACCATGGTGGATTTATGTGGCACCAAAAAACTCCCTAATGATATTTTCACCAGCTTCTTAAAACGGTGGAGAGGGATAGCCAGTCGCTTCCCTTGTGCTTTTCCTAAAAAAAACTGGTAATTATCTTTGGGCCCAACCTAAATCTCGACATCACTTTCCACCTTCAAATGCATTGTGTTCGCACTTTTGAGGAGGTCATTGAAAAAGGTGTGCAAATAAAGAAATCCCTTATTTCCAAAGTAAATCTTAAGTCAAAATCAAAGGATTATCAAAATGCTAAACCTATGGAGAAGCTGAAGATATTTAAAAAAAACAAAAATGTGGTGGGAGACGGGATCACGGATTCCAAACGTGTACAAACGGTCCAAACCGGTCAACCTTTTAAACTGACCAAAGGACCTATTCAACCCCCACCAAAATGAAGAATGTTCACCCCTCTTAATGAGCCTTTTTCGGTTATATTAAAACAATTGGATGCGGCTCACATGGTGACATATCCTATGACACAACCATTTGATGACAATGCTCCAAAACCATCATGGTACAAGAAGCATGAATATTGTGAAATGCATCGTGTCAAGGGACATAAAACAGACAAATATCTACGACTTTGTCACTATATCGAAGACCTCATCGAAAATGGGGAGATAGAGGTGGACAACTAAGGGAAAACTCAGACACCCAATGAAAAAATGGGGATATATAAAGAGCCATTCCCAAAACTTGGTAAAACAAAAGAGTCAAAGCCAGATCGGGGAGAGTCATCCCAAAGTTATAAAGTAGCAAATTACTTATATACCAAGAAATACAATAATCATTATGATTCACTTATTGGATGTATTCGATCTCCTAACGACCATATCAACACCATCCAAATCAAGGGAAAGGATTGCCCCGCGGTAACAAGGCATGCCTACCTAGTGATTCCTGAACCTTCTCCATCAACCCCCAAAATGGTAATTATAACCTCTTAGAGCAATTTGAGAAAACATCTGCCAAGATTTTGATCTTGGATCTTCTTAAGATTTCAAATGTACACAAAGATATTTTGTACCAAACTCTTTAGGGGTCAGGAGTGCCACTAGAGGTAGATCCTACACATCTTCAAGCCACCGTAGCAAAAATTGTACCAACTAAACACATTTCCTTCAATCATAGGGAGATCCCTACTGAAAATCCAACACATAATCTGCCTTTGTATATTGAGGTAGTTGTTACCCACAGTAAGATCAAACGGGTGCTTGTGGACAATGCATTAGGGTTGAACATCTGCACACTAAAGTTGGTTAAGCATCTAGGACATACTGAATGAGATCTTGAGTCAAACATCATCACTATCACTGCTTACGACAACATGGAAAGGGAGTCAATAGGCACAATCACGTTGTCAATGGAAGTGGGTCCCACTTGTCATCAAACAAAGTTCCATCTCCTGGAATTGGAACTTCCTTATAATATGCTTCTAGGCCAACCATGGATTCATGCCATGAAGGCTTTTCCATCAACATTTCATCAATGCAATTAATTAAAGCATGCGGGACAAACCATTACACTACAAGGAGATTCAGAGCACTTCACTCACTGTAGAGCTCTCAATACTGATATAGCTATCCCTCTCCAATCTGAAGCCATGGAATCTCGGGTAGATTTGGATTCTCTCAGTTCTTACGCCCATGGGGCCTCTACATCAACCTCTTCTTTTGATTCATGGGAGATGAAGGTTCTGGAATATGGTTGTGGAGAATATAATGTGCAATAAGCCCTCTTTGTTTCCGACCTTTCATTGTCACCCAAGACTAGAGGTCGACCCAACTATCACTTTACAATACCTAGAAATGAACAAACTATTGGGTCATTCTTACTTGGAGGCTTGCTGGATGAAGAAAAATTGTTGGATCCACCTACAACTTGGGTCCTAGCGGATACTTAGCCAACCTGCTATCAAACCCCTAAATACAAGAAATCCAGTAAGATGATGTGCTCCACGGGCTACAAGGGCCTAGGATGTGGAAGAAATGAGCAAGGATAATGAGAACAAATACCTCTCCCTCATTTTAAAATAGAAATATACATAATTGGAATTCACCCTTATGGGGAACACCCCAATGATCACGAGACTACTTTCTCTGAACGTGAGGATAGCTCTGACTATGTAGACAGCGATATAGGTTCCCATTGTAGCCAATATGAGGATCTTGCCTCCACAAACCTATTCATGAATACCACTGTCCTAACCATAACCCTTACAGAACCTACCCTTGACCTTGTTTACCCTTCCCTTGTTGAATGGGACCAAAAATGTCACATGTCACTAGATCTATTTGAGAATGATGAAGCTATTGCAGATTTCATGGGAATTCAGGATATGATTCTTATTGGAGACCACAAAAAGGGATTCTATATTGACTTGGATACCTATACCTACTTCTGTGTAGAGACTGAGCTTCGTGGTCAGCAAAACTTAAGAAAAAGTGAGGGTAAAAGTTCCAATGTAAAGCCTCGGCAAAAATCAAAGTCCAAGTCGCACTGTGAAAACCTTTTTGAGTTACTGGCCGACAACCAGGTGCAAAAACCAAAGGACAATAAAAGTGACCATGCCAAGGATGAAAATCTCATGGAGATATCCTTGGATGAAGATCTCAACATTCCTCTCGATCCTACGCGTATGGAGGACTTGTCAAAATTGCTAGTAGAGGAAACTATCAATGTAAACATTGGTACAAAAGAGGACCCAAAAATAGTCAAATTGGGAGCATCACCCTCAGAACGGGAGCAAAAAATGTTCACAATGCTACTACGAGAGTTTATAGATGTATTCGCATGGTCCTATAAGGATATGCTAGGCTTAGATCCAATTTGGTCATGCACAATCTAGTTGTGCATATTGACGCTAAACCTATTAAATAAAAGCTCCAAAAGATGCACCCAAGGGTGGCCTTATTGGTTAAAGAAGAATTAGAAAGATTTCTTACAACAGGATTCATCCGGCCTATTGATTACTCAGAATGGATATCCAACATCATCCCTGTCCAGAAGAAGCCTGTAGGGATCGAAATCTGCATGGATTTTAGAGACATTAATAAAGCTTTCCATAAGGATGATTTTCCACTACCAAATATTGATATGATTGTGGATTCAACAGCAGGATATGAGATGTTATCTCTTATGGATAGATTTTCAGGATACAACCAAATCAAGATAGCTGATGAAGATCAACACAAGACGGATTTTACAACTCCTTGGGGTACCTTCTCTTATCAGGTGATGTCATTTGGTCTCAAAAATGTAGGAGCTACTTATCATAGGGAAATGACGGTAATTTTCTATGATATGATCCACGATATCATGGAAGACTATGTTGATGACATCCTCGAAAAATCTAAGACAAGAGAGGATCACCCTGTCATTTTGTGATGTATTTTTGAGCACCTACGAGAGTACAAGGTCCGGCTGAATCCAAAGAAATGTGTATTCGGTGTGCTATCTGGAAAATTGTTGGGTTTCATTATATCAAGAAGGGGAGTTGGGGTAGACCCTGCTAAAGTATCTCCTATTACTGAGATGCCTCCTCCTAAGAACATTAAGCAACTATGTAGCTTGCAAGGAAAAATACAGGCTATTCACTGCTTCATCTCCCAACTTGCAGATAAGTGTCAGTTTTTCACCCACCTGCTTAAAAAGGATGTCACCTTCATTTGGGGACCAAAGTAGGAGCATGAATTTACCTTGCTTAAACAATTCTTGGCCGATCCGCCTGTCCTCATGCATCCAACTCCTGGTGAGCCACTCCTGCTTTATATCTCTACTACGCAATTTGCTATTGGTGTGCTACTTGCCCAATATGACCTTGGTCATAAAGAAAAAGTGGTGTATTACCTTAGTCACACTCTATTCGCTTATGAGCTCAACTATCCCCAAATTGAAAAAATCTTGTTTGGCTGTTATTTTTACTTTTCAAAAACTTTACCATTATCTATTGAATACCAAAACCAAGCTTATATCCAAAGTTGACCCACTCAAGTACTTGCTATCAAAACCCACCCTCAGAGGTAGATTGGCTAATTGGATCATTCTACTAAGTGAATTCGACATAGAGTTTGTGCATTAGAAGTCAGTTAAGGGACAAGTACTCGCTGACCAATTAGCAGAAGCACCTTTGCAAGGCACTGAACCTTTGAATCTAGACCTTCCAGATGCCTCGTTGCTATACATTGAAGAATCTATCATATGACAGATACACTTTGATGGGTATTTTTACTTTTCATGGTTCAAGAGCAGGTGTGGTCCTCATTACTCCTTCTGACGATCCCATACCTCAGGGTTTTCATCTTGGTTTTCCTTACACAAACAACATCACAGAGTATGAGGCACTTATTATAGGGATGAAGCTCTCCATCAAGTGGAACATTCATCATGTCAAGGTTATAGGTGATTCTCAGTTAATTATCAAGCAAGTTAATGATGAATACAAGGTTAAGGATGAAAAGCTCATACCTTATGAGAAGCTAGTAGAAACTTTAAAATAGTACTTTGTGCACATCACATTTGAAAAAATCCCAAGAGCAAAAAACATATCTGCAGATGCTATGGCAATGGTGGGTTCTATGCTCTGCATTCCACTGGGAAATAATGACATGTCATTCTTTGTGTAAAATTTATGCCATCCCGTGTACGACATGCCAGAATCATGTCTGGCTTGTGAGGTTATTGGTCCCAATTCCTCGTGGTATGAACCCATCTTTACCTATCTCAAAGACAACACGTTCCCCCCTGACATCTCCCGTTCTAAGAAACAAATCCTAATTTGCCAAATAGCCTGTTATACCCTTTTAGGAGGTACGCTTTATCATTGTGGCTACAATGGGAATTTGTTACGTTGTCTCAATATGATAGAGTCGATCCAAGTGATCAAAGAAGTACATGAAGGGGTGTGCGGAGCACATATTAATGGAATGGTTTTGGCCAAGAAATTGTTAAGAGTAGGCTACTATTGGCCAACCATGGAAACCGATTGTTGCAACTATATCAAAAAATGTGTCCTTTGTCAGAAGTATGGAAATTTCATCCATGCTCCATCACAACCATTGAAACCCATCACTACCCCATGGCCATTTTCTAAATGGGGACTTGACTTGATAGGGAAGCTTACCCCTACCTCATTTGATGTTCATACCCACATCATCTTACCAAGTGGGTGGAAGCTTTCCCCTTAACCTATGTAACAGGAGCTCAGATTTTCAAATTTATCATGAATCATATCATTTACCGGTATGGCATTCCTGCAGCCATTGCTACTGATAATGGAAAGTCATTCAAGAATAAAATTGTAAAGGGTCTCTGTCAGCGGTTCCAAATTAGGTTAAAATGGTCTACACCATATTATCCCCAAGGTAATGGACAGGTCGAGGCCAAAAATAAGACTTTGGTGCGAATAATGGAGAAAATGGTAAGTAAAATAGGTCATAATTGGCATTTGCAAATCCACCCATCTCTTTGGGCTTATAGGACCTCTATTCGCACTCCTATGGGTGTGACACCATATTCTTTAGTATTTGGGACAGAATCCATCATCCCACTAGAAATTGAGCTTCCTTCCCTAAAAATCTCTCTTAGGGATTATCTAGATAAGGATGAAGATTACCAGGTGGCTAGACTGGTTGAGTTAGAGCTCATAGACGAGAAGCGCATCTGCACCCTTAATCACCTAATTGTGTATCAAAACAAAGTCTTCAGAAATTACAACAAGAGAATCATATCTCACCAGTTTGAGGTTGGTGATTTGGTCATGAAAGAGAATCAGTTTAACATAAGTGTAGAACGAGAAAAGAAAGGAAAGTTTTAACAATATTGGTTAGGACTCTATGTTATTGTGGCCAAGTATGACACATGGGCATATAAACTGGCTCACCCCAATGGTGATGAGCTCCGTGAGCCCATGAATGACATGTATCTTAAGTAGTTATATGCTTAAACTTGGCAAAAAATCAGAAAAGAAAAAAATCAAAAACATGGTAAAATAATCAAAATACAAAAAAATCAAAAAAGAGAAAAAGAAAAAGAGAAAACAGGTCATCCATAAGTGCAAACCACACAATTGTGGCACTTTGGATAAGTCCTTGGGTGAAAAATAGTTTCCGGTGCATTGGGAGGATTCATTTTTCACAAACATCTTGCATCTGAAGGGTATTTCTACTTAGCATAGGGTTAGTTCCACATCTACCTCTGAGATTCCCTGTGGGCCCAATCCTATCAAGCCTTGATCTGGCTTTGTCTCCTTTTATTTGTTTGTGAGGGGCATGGTCTTGGCCTATTCCCATTCTTACGTTGGGGGCATTTATGTGATTTCACCTTCCTATGTATAAACACGTGGCATCTGCCCTTGTATATTCTCCATCTAACGCTCGGGGCATACACGCTTTCTTGGTTACCTATGCATAGCTCTGGAAAACTGTTAGAAAAACACAAAAACAATAGAAAATTGTTTATAAAAAATTAAAAAAACAATATAAAATTGTTTCTTGAAAACCACAAAAACATTCAAAATATAAAAAAACCTAAACAATAGAATTTTTTATCAAAAAACACAAAAACAATAGAAAATTATTTGTCAAAAATCACAAAACAATATAAAATTATTTCTCAAAAAGCACAAAACATTCAACATATCAAAAACACAAAAAACATAGAAAATTGTTTCTCGCAAATCACATAAACAATAGAAAATTGTTTCACAAATCGCAAAAAATTCAAAATATAAAAAAAACGTAAACAATAGAAAATTGTTTCTCAAAAAACCCTAAATAATAGATAATTGTTTCTCAAAAACACAAAACAGTAGAAAATTGTTTCACAAAACCAAACTTGCAAAAACATTTACTTTAGTTTACTTGCATTGTCATGGTTCTTTCTTTGCTTGTTTTCTTGTGTAGGTGCTTCATGCTTGTACATTTTTGTTGTTTGTTGCTTGGACATACTTTGTTAGGATTCATTTTTTCTTGATTAGATTAGATTTATTCTTACTTATGCATAGTGAAGTGTGTTTTTGTATACTAAGTGAATCATGGTGTACTATTATGTTGATTCATTGTGTTTTCTTGTTGCATGTACATCATTTTTTCTATCAAATCATCATGTTTCCATCACTATCATCACATCTAACATCATCTATACATCATATATCAAGAAAAAACTATGTATACATCATACATGCATGTTAAGCTAATCATCACATATCGTATCATCAATGGGGGCATGAGGGATCAGAAATATCAAAATCTATCCCCCCCACACCCTTATCATCATATCATCCCATCCACTAAGTATGGCACATCACATAAGTAAATACATTTGATATACTCTACAAGATATATCATTTAGTAATCAAAACACATGTGATACATCAATAAATCATGATACATATACATGGGAAATCAAATCATCTAACATCATAAACACATCTATCTATCCATGTACTCAATCAGGAGATAACAAATGATGACCATCTCATAAACACATATGTCATGTCAAAAATGTCCATATAATACTTGTGTGGTATATCTGTATCAAAAATAGATATACGTAACTGCAATAGATAAAAAATGCCTTTAGTTGAGGCGTACAAAAAGATGATACATATATCAAAGAATCACTACCTTCATTAGAGGCATGTATCAAAATTGCAATACATCAATAAAGGCCTTCATAAAGAGACACATGTGTCAAATACAATCATCAGGGCTGACTTGAGCCCTATGATATGGTAGCTAGTCTGTCTCGCGGTGGTGGCATAGGGAGAACATCGCTCGATCACCCTAGCTGTCCTTGTGGCTGCTCCATTGAGGCCTGAGGCCTCTCTAATCTGGTCCCCCTACTTGACTGCTGGCTTTAGGAAGGTGCCCATCACTCAGCTGGAACTGCCTCAAAATATAAAGATCTATAATAAGAGGCTCTGCCCTCTACTGTAGCTAGGTCTCTGTGTTTCTGAGTTGTCACCGTTATACCATCTATGCTTTGGAAGGACATTATCTCCGTTGAGGCTCAAGAAATCTCAGCCTGGCCCACTACATGCTCAACCCTCAGCTTATCTTTCTCGAGTATCATGGGCTGTAGCTGAGCCTGTGTCTGCTAATATAAACTCATCACCTGGGGCATCTATACGGCCATCTGTCATATTTGCTAGAAATGCACAACACTATCACCTCCCTAGCCAGCCTGGGCCCGCACTTGATTCTACTTGGCTATCATTGCTACACTCTGAGCTTAGGCCTGGTCTCTCTCTACTATGACCTAATATCACTCTGCAAAAGAGATTGCTATAACTGCCGCTGTAGGGTGGATTTCTGTGCCATCAGGACCTGTCCATGTACTAGCCTGGAAGATTGACCCTACTCTAGAACTTGGGGCCTAGAAGGATGTGTAAATGACTGTCCTAGACCCTGCAGACTCAGTCCCTATTCCTGTGCAGTACCCTTCTCATCATGGGGTAATCCAACAAATGGATCCTCTGGCTCACGGCCTACTGCACCCTCTCTCTGATCACCACAATGCCAAATATCTCTCGGTGGTATGGCACCTACAGTCCATTCCTCCTCTGGGATAGTCAGACGTCGAGGTAAAACAGTCACATACCATGTCTAGTAATTTGTGGTAGTGCCCAGATCTCTAGTCTGTAGCACTGGGTCCCATACCTGTGGGGCCACCTGTAAGAAACTAGCCCTGGCTCAGGTCACCTGTATATGCAGCCCCATGGTCTAGCTCACTAAGTCTCTATGGGCATACCATATGTCAGGCTGCAGAACCCTCTGTTCCATGCCTAGATGTCGCTGGCATCTGTCGACCCCGTATATCTCGATGATATAACTCCAAATGCCAATGAGGTAATGCTCCGCTGTGCTAACACTGAGCTCTACGGCATCCTTTGGCCACTGTATGTGCCTATAGGGTCTCCATATGACATCCCTATCCAGAAGCTCATCGAACTCCTGGCAATATCTGTATAGACTGCCCAGGTGACCGCATATGTCACCACTTATTGAAACCCATGCCATATAAGATGGTTCCTCTGGATCTTGAGCATGAAGAGTGCCCTTGAGGTTCCTGATAGCAATGTGGTCCCATGACAAAATTTGTAGTAGCGAGGTAGGCCCCACTATCTTTTGACAGTGGTAGGTGATAAGATGTAAATCCCAGTACATGTGTGCTAGTATACACTGTCCCCAGCAATAATGCTCACTACTAAAGATCCCCTATACCAATGTCATCAACCCTCGTGAAAAATACATCCCAGTCTTATCAGTGAGTAAAAACCCACTTATAAGTGCCTTAACATATAAGTGCCATAACATATAGGGGCCCTCGGTGTAGTGTAGGGTTGGCGATGCACTCATGAAATGCAACCGTCATACAGTCATGCGGTATATCATCTGAATCAAATAAATCCCAGACAGCTACCCTGATGTACCCAGGATCAGAAGTGTACTCAATCAGTGTACCCAGGATGGGCATGTGGAGAATCCGCCACACATCCTCCAAAGTAATGGTCATCTCTCCCATAGGGAAATGGAAGCATTGACTCTCACTGTGCCACCGCTCGGCCAGTGCAGTAAGTAGACAGCGATCCAGCGTGATGGAAGACATCCACGACATAGGGCCTAGGCCCACTGCCTCAAGAAGAATGGCTACTTCATGACGGTCTCGGCGATACATGCTCCCCTCCAGCTTAGTGATCCATGAATGGCACTCCTGCATCTGAAGCACTGGTGATCGTCTCTATAAAAATCAATCCACTCGTCAATCACTAACATTTCTTCTAAAAATCTATCTATCATTTTTTAGGGTTACCCAAAAATCCTAAATTTTCTTCTAAATACCATATTTTTGGCATTTTCTTGGCTATCCTCCATCGGCCTAGTGCACCTACATGCCCTTTCAGGCATGTGCACCCCCCATTTTAGTGAATGCATGTGCATGGAACTGTCTTAGGGTGCTTGCGCCATCAATCGTGCACCTGCGTGCATTTTTGGGCATGTGCGCCACTCTTTTAGTGCTTGCACCATCAGTCGTATCCCTGTGTGTGCATGCGTGCATAAACCCTATGTGTGTGCGCTACCCTTTAGTGTATGCATGGTCACGCACATGTGTGGTGCATGCGCATGTGCGTGTATAAGTTTTGAGTGTGCCTACATGTGCGTGCATACACCATAAGGCACCTGCACCCCCAATTGGATGCCTACGCCACGTGTTGGTTTTCAAATAGGACTTTTTAGAAGAGCAACAGTCAGGGGACAAGAAGTCCCTCCTCTTTAATGGGAGAGGTTCCCTTATTCAGAAACAAACTTATTTACAAATGTACAGGACATGATTTTTTGGTTAAACTTGGATACCACGAAAGTGTTTTCTACGAAGGTTATCAATTACAAAAGGACTGAGGAAATGAGAGGGTGAGAATGAGCAGAAAGACAACATGCAGAATTATAGATAACAGAGTAATTCTTTATGTATGCAAAGTCACAGTGAATTGAAAACAAGATCATTCGTATCGTATAAATACGATGGAATTTAGAGACACAAAGTTCTGTAAATAACATCTACCAGAACACAAAGTTTCTTAACGTAACACAGATTTATCAATCAAGGACACAAAGTTCCTTCTTGGTTATACAAGATCACCAAACGGCAAGACTAACAAACTGGAGACAAATGATCTTCACAAAGAAAATAAATGAAAGCTCAGAGATAACAGAGATCAGATAGACAAAGAATAGAAAGCCCTTCTGTATTGATTTCTTTATGATCTATTTACACTTTCAAAAAATAAGCCAAGTTCTTCCTCCTTTTTTTGGAATGGCGTGAAAAATACCATTATATAGCTTACAATTCAGTTACTCTTCGTAACCGTTTCTTTTAACTAAAGAATAGTTAAGGACCGCCAAATCGCAGTACCTCAACTAATTACAAAGAAAACTGAAAAAGAATAGGGAAGAAGAGAAAAGTATGGGGAAGAAGACAGGTGGACAGTCACTGAGAAGGACCCACCATCTTCAGAAACCGCTTCTTGAATTTCTTTAACGTCTCAGCTATGTCTTTGCCACGAGGGACACACCAGACATTTCATCTTGAAGATGACAATGGATATCTTTGAAAACTGATGTAAACGGCGTCTTGAAAGCTTCGTCCTTCTGCCAGCTGTCCTTGAAATTTGATCTTCGCAACTTAAATTCAAATTTAGCACATTCGGGTCGAGCGGGAAAAACTAAGTATGAATTGCATTAGGTTCACTTGGGACATGTGAGACGCGAATGCGCGAAACACGAGGCTCGGCCGATTCGGACGAAACAGGGAGAAGACACACAAATGCATTTTGGGACAATTGGGACGAAAATGAGCGAAGTGACGCGGTCCGGGAGTTTCGGCCGAAAATGGGACAACTTGCACTTTTTTAACTTTGGGACATTTGGGACATGAAAGCGCGGTTTTTAACTTTGGGACATTCGGGACAAAAAGTTCCGGGACCGGTTCGGGCGAATTGGAACATTTGGGGACATTCGGAAAAAAATGTGGAGTATGCGGTTCGGGTGATTCGGCCGAAAATGGAACAGGCACCGTTTTGGGACGAAATCTCGGCCGAAAATGGGAGTGCACTTTAAGTTTGGAGAAATTTGAGACAAAAAGTTCCGGAGTACGCGACTCGGCCGGTTCGGGCGAAATTGGAACAGAGCGCACTTTTGAAATTGGGACATTTGGGACAAGAAAGTGCGAAGTACGCGGTTCGGGCGGTTCGGCCGAAATTGGAACATCTCGCACAGTAACTTCGGGACACTTGGGACAAAAACTTCCAACGGGCCCGAAAATGGGACAAATTCGGAGGTTTCGGCCGATCGGGGAACAAAATGCACTTTCGTACTTGGGACAGGTGGGACAAAAATGTCCGACAGGCCCGAAATACTTACAGAATGACCCAAAACTTAGATTTTTTCGACTTCAAGACTTTTTTCACACCACCAGCTCGACAGAAAAGACATTTAAACTCAAAATTTTGAAATTTTTTACTTTTGACAGAGCGGGGAATTTTGAGTGGACAACAGCTGGCTCCTTCTGGGGATGACTTGGCATAAATTCAAGGAATGAGACAAGGCAAGAACTTAGACAAACTCAATGAAGCAGACCAGTGCCTTATCCATTGGGCAACGGAGTCAAAAACAGACCAACACAGAGGGCAACACACAAAAACAACAGAAGGGAAACACACCAAAAGCAACAGAAGGAAAACACTGTACAGAATATACAAAGGGACTCCCTAATCACCTAGGACTTGAACAACTTGAGATACTGCCCACTATAAGGAAGTGGGAGAGAAGAACCATCCATGTAATCAAGATAGAAAGAATTCTCACCAGCAAAGTGTCTGATCTTGAAAGGTCCGAGCCACAGGGAATCAAACTTTCCATGGCTGCCACGAGGTTCATGTCTTTTATCCCATAACAGCACGGTGTCTCCAACTTGGAAATCTCTGAACCTAGCTTTCTTGTCAAACAGGACCTTTATCTTTTGCTGGTGAACAGATATCCGATCAGCAACCTCCAATCTATCCTCATTCAGTTTATGCAGGTACATAATCCTCTTATCCAGAGCATCACTGAAACTAGTATCCTCAATGGCCTTCATTAGGTGCAAGGCTGGCAGTTCCACTGTCACTGGAAATTGAGCTTCTACTCCATATACCACTTGAAAAGGAGACATTCCAATAGCTCTCTTTGGTGTAATCCTGTCTGCCCAAAGAGCATCATAGAGCTTTTTGTGCCAGTTTCGTTGAGACTCATTGACCAACTTTCTTATGATAGTCACCAGGTTTTTGTTTGTGGATTCTGCTTGACCATTTCCTTGGGGGTAGTAATCTGAAGAATGAGCCAAAGAAATGCCATACCCATAGCAGAAGTCCATTATCTCAGCTGAAGAGAAATTCGAGGCATTATCTGTTACAATCTTATTAGGTACACCATACCTCACCAGGATGTTCTCTTTGATGAAATTGCATACCACTTCAGAAGTAGTGCTCTTGACTGGAATAGCTTCCACCCATTTGGTGAAGTAGTCAGTGGCAGTTAGCACATGAGTGTGACCAGCACTGGAAGCAGGATTAAGTGTACCAATGAAGTCTAGACCCCACTGTTGAAATGGTTCCTCAATCACAACTGGCTTGAGAGGCAACGATGCCAGTTTAGGTCTTCCCACAAAAGTCTGACAAGCCTCGCATTTATCCACCCACTTGGATGCATCTCTGAACAAGGAAGGCCAGTAGTAACCTCCACGGAGTATCTTGTGAGCAGTGACCGTTGATGAATAGTGCCCTCCACATGCCTGATCATGAAAAGCTGAGAGCAATTTTCTCTGCTGTTCCTTGTCCACACACTTCAAAAATCTCCCATCTAAACCACGCTTGAACAAGGCATTTTCCCACAATACATATTGTGCTGACCTCAATTTAACAGTCCTCTTTTCTTTGGCAGTTAAATGAGAGGGGCATTCCCCATAGGTGAGAAAATGGGCGATGTCAGCATACCATTCATCAACTGAACTCAGGAACAGAACAGTAGGAAGGTCAGCTTTCTCCTCTAGCAACTCATGTTTGGCCCCTTCAGCAATGAGCTCACAAAGACCTTTTCCACGAACCAGCTTGGTTGGTTTGATATCAATGTCATACTCTTGGACCTTAGCCACCCAGTTCCCTCTCTTGGATCCAAATTCTTGCTGTGTAAGAATCGACTTAACAGTTGTATCTGGAACCAGCACCATGGAGTGAGAGTTGAGGATATAGAAACGGAATTGTTTAACAGCTTTGACCACTGCAAAAGCATGCTTCTCCATCATGGTGTATTTCAACTCATGATTCTTTCAGAATATAGCTCATGAATGCAATTGGTAGCTCATGTTCATCAGAGTCTTCTTGAGTCAAGACAGCAGCCAAGGTATTATCTGTAGCATAGCAATAGATGATGAAATCTTTGCTGAAATCAGGACAGGCCAAAACTGGAGTTTTAGCGATAGCTCTCTTGATACCCTCAAAGGATTCCTTTCCTTCAGAAGACCAACCAAATGTTTTCTTTCCTTTCATCATCTGAGAAATGTTCAAAGTTAACTCTGCAAAATCAGGGATGAATCTTCTTAAAAAATTGATCTTACCGAAGAAGGAGTGTACGCCCTTTTTACTGGTTGGGAGAGGAATTTGCTGGATGGCTTGAACTCGTTCAGGATCAATCTTAATACCATCCTTGGAAACAATGTGCCCTAATAGTTTTCCCTCTGTAACACAGAAGACAGATTTTTTAGGGTTCAGAGAGATTCCATGCTCTCTGCATCTCAGCAGAACTGTCTCCAGGTGATCAAAATGATCCGCTCTTGTCTTGGAAAACACTGTCAGGTCATCAAGGTATATGACAATACACTTCCCTTTCAAGCTTCCAAAAGCCAGATCCATAGCTCTCTGGAAAGTGGCACCAGCATTAATAAGCCCAAAAGGCATTCTCTTGTAGGCAAAGGTACCCCAAGGAGTGGTGAAGGCTGTCTTGTGTTGATCTGCAGTATCAACCTCTACCTGATTGTATCCAGAGAATCCATCAAGCATAGATAACATTTCAGATCCTGTTACTGCTTGCAATATTTGATCCATCATAGGCAAAGGGTAATTATCTTTCAGAGAAGCCTGATTCAGGTTCCTGAAATCAACACAGATGCGGATCTCACCATTTTTCTTCCTGACAGGCACAATATTTGCAATCCATGTCGAATGGTGAATAGGAAAAATAATTTTAGCCTTCAACAACTTCTGAATCTCCTGAAAGATGGTGTCAGCTATTTTGGGGTTGTACTGCCTTTGTTTCTGCTTGAAAGGCTTAATTCCTGGTTTGAGAGGAATCGAGTGCTGCATATCTTTTGGTTTGAAAGCTTTCAAATCTTCATAAGAGTAAGCGAGAACATCTTTATACCTTTTTAGAAGATCAATTGCTTTTCTCCTTTCATCTGCTGTACAACATTTTCCAATATTTACCAGCTTAGGGTCATTAGAACTCCCAATATCAATCTTATCATACTCAGCTGATTGCTGAGGTCCAGTAGAAGCTTTAGATTTCACATACCTGTCATGCTTATCAAATAGTTCCTCCAAACTCACCAACCCTTTAGGAATCTTGTTTCCTTTGAGATTGATGCATCCATCTTGATCTGTTTCTTCTCCTTGGGTGACAGCTTGGTCAAAGGACACACTTTCACGAGGCAGGTTGTCACTTCCCTCAAAATACAGTTGTTCAAAATTACCTTTGAGTTCCAGGAAGGAAAGCAAATGCTGGTCATCGTTGAAAACTTGCCAGTTATTGGTATTGTCAGGTACACTAGGCCGGTGGACCATTTCAATAGTGAACTTATCCTGAGAGAATTCAAGATGGGGAATCAGTAGTGACCCTGAGACAGCCAGTGAATCAGCCCTGCTGTTCTTTTCTCTAGGTATTGCTTCAATAGAGAAAGCATCAAGGAATTCAATGGAATCCCAAACCTGATTCCGGTAATGCTTCAGCCTCCCATTTTTTACCTGAAAGAGGTTTCTGACCTGCTTCACAATCAACTCTGCATCACCACGAGCCAGAAGGTTCTTCACACCTCGTTCTTTGGCCACTTGCAGTCCAAGAATGAGAGCCTCATACTCTGCTGTATTATTAGTGTTTTCAAACTGTAACTTAAATGAAAAAGGATGTAGGCATCCTTCAGGTGACACTAGCAGGACACCAGCTCCAGAACCAGCTGAGGAACAACTTCCATCAAATTCTAAAATCCAAACACCATTGGGATCTTTAGGTGATACTTTGGGGGGTTGGATTTCATCAGGGGACAGAATCATGTAATTACCATGCCCCATATCCTCATAGAGTATTTGTGCCTTAGGATCATCTGTTTTCTGCACAATATACTCAGACTGCTTCTCAGGTAGTAACTTCTTCATGTGTCCATTGACAGGTATGAGTGCATGTGACCAATCCATTTGAATCTCCCCGCCCACATCTTTACAGAAGTTTCTACTTAGCAACATTCCATAAGAAGGAGGAATGTCTGCTACTAGGATGGTAGCCAAGACTTTCTTTTCAGGCAAAGCAGCAAAGGCCACTTGTGCATCTTTAATCCTTCCAACCAAAGGCACTTCCTTACTCTCCATGGAGTAGCAGGATCCATAAGTACGAGTGAGGGTCAAGCCTAAAGCATGAGCTACTTTGGCAGGCATCACATTATCTGAGGCTCCAGAATCTATGACACAATTACTGAGCCTATGGCCAGCTATGAGAAGTGTTACATAAAATGGTTTAATTTTGTCACCAGGGGAGGTGACAACAGCTACCAGACTTGGCTGTGGTGCAGAAGGAGGAGTAGGTAAAAGGCCTTTAGAAGTGGTCTTAGAGTTGGAATTAACAAAGTGGATCATTTTGGCAAAGGCTTTGGGATGGGTTTGATAGTACTCAGCTTCTGAGATTTGTACCTTGGTCTTTTTCAGGTGATCAACAATATCAAAGGATCCAGAAGTGGACGGGCCATCATCATTTGGAATTCTAGGCTTATCAACTTTAGGAGAAAAAGAAGAAGCAACTTTGGTAACTGGATTGATAGGACTCACCTTCTGTGTAGACGAAGTAGGGATAGGAGATCCTCTTCTTGCAATTACAGGGATAGTTGCCGACTGCTCCTTGGATTTCTTAGGTGGCTGGGTCACCTTCTCCCTCTGCTTTGTCTGTTCTCGAGTCATGACAGCAAAAGATTCATTGTTCATGTCTGCTACCACTTCATCATAATCATCAATGCCCTCAGTGGTAAAGAAATTAACCCGAGATCCCTCAAGTTCCTCTGTTTCATCATCAAATTCCTCCACAAACTCCTCGCAAGCTTCATCATCATCTGGCTCTTCAACTTCGTAGGTTGCGTTCACAGGGACCTTAACAGGAGGTCCTTCAAGTGCTAGTCTTGTGTGAGGAGCAGGCAAACGATTTCTGGGCTGAAAATTTCTTCTTGGAACATCTGCATACGGGGCATGCTGAGCCAACTGTTTCTTTATAGCGACAAGATCATTTGCGAGTTTCTGGACTAATGGATCAGTACTAGGTCCAGGGGTGGAAGAGGAAGAAGCAGCAGACTTAGATTTGGAAGTGTCTCTTCTCAACTTCCCTGACATGATCAAGTCATCCTCGACACTAACAGCCAGTTCTTGATCCAGAGCTAGTGTTCCGAGATTAGCCCTTCTTAGTGCATAACTAACTTTAGGTGATTGGGCATTTAGAAAGAAACATTTTTGAATCTGATCAACAGGTCGGGTGTTTGCTGGAATTTTATTTATCAACCTGTTGAACCGAGCCACAAACTCTCTCATGGGTTCTTGCGAATCTTTCTTTATCTGAGAAATTTGGGCAAGCAAGGCATGCACATCTTCTGCCAGCTTGAAACGGTTCTCAAACTGAGTTCTCATTGTGTCCCAGTCGGTTATAGCACCGACCGGAAGGTGATAGAACCAATCAGCAGCATTATCTTGTAACATCTCAACAAACAGTCTTACGGAGACGTCTTCATATTCGACTCCCAGAACTCCACATGCAACAACGAAGGCTGCGATGTGTTCGTCAGGGTGCACTTTGCCATCGCCTTTGAATTTGGGGAAGTTCTTCCGGTTTCCTCTGGGTAACTCATGCAAAGGCTGAGCAAGGGCCAGAGGCCCGACACGATGACCCCATGGTAATGGCACTGCCATTCTTGGAAAAATGGCTTGGAGAGGAACTTTAACACCAGCGAGAGTCAAAGCTCGTAGATTGGGACTAGCAGGTTCTGAAGGAATACCACCCGTAGGACTTCTATCTTGAACAGGTGGAGTGCTTGTTGAACGAGTTCTTCTATTTCTTGTTGAAGGGAAAGGAAAACCCTGCTGCTCCAAAAGCTGAAACTGAGAGTCTTCAATACCAAGGGTCCTTCTCCCTCGAGTGAAACGCGGAGTCGCCAGATCAAAAGATGATCAAAAATTACTGAACTGGAATGTGATTTTCCCCAGCGGAGTCACCAAAAACTGTTGGTTTTCAAATAGGACTTTTTAGAAGAGCAACAGTCAGGGGACAAGAAGTCCCTCCTCTTTAATGGGAGAGGTTCCCTTATTCAGAAACAAACTTATTTACAAATGTACAGGACATGATTTGTTGGTTAAACTTGGATACCACGAAAGTGTTTTCTACGAAGGTTATCAATTACAAAAGGACTGAGGAAATGAGAGGGTGAGAATGAGCAGAAAGGCAACATGCAGAATTATAGATAACAGAGTAATTCTTTATGTATGCAAAGTCACAGTGAATTGAAAACAAGATCATTCGTATCGTATAAATACGATGGAATTTAGAGACACAAAGTTCTGTAAATAACATCTGCCAGAACACAAAGTTTCTTAACGTAACACAAATTTATCAATCAAGGACACAAAGTTCCTTCTTGGTTATACAAGATCACCAAACAGCAAGACTAACAAACTGGAGACAAATGATCTTCACAAAGAAAATAAATGAAAGCTCAGAGATAACGGAGATCAGATAGACAAAGAATAGAAAGCCCTTCTGTATTGATTTCTTTATGATCTATTTACACTTTCAGAAAATAAGCCAAGTTCTTCCTCCTTTTTTTGGAATGGCGTGAAAAATACCATTATATAGCTTACAATTCAGTTACTCTTCGTAACCGTTTCTTTTAACTAAAGAATAGTTAAGGACCGCCAAATCGCAGTACCTCAACCTATTACAAAGAAAACTGAAAAAGAAAGGGAAGAAGAGAAACGTATGGGGAAGAAGACAGGTGGACAGTCACTGAGAAGGACCCACTGTCTTCAGAAACCGCTTCTTGAATTTCTTTAACGTCTCAGCTATGTCTTTGCCACGAGGGACACACCAGACGTTTCATCTTGAAGATGACAATGGATATCTTTGAAAACTGATGTAAACGGCGTCTTGAAAGCTTCGTCCTTCTGCCAGCTGTCCTTGAAATTTGATCTTTGCAACTTAAATTCAAATTTAGCACATTCGGGTCGAGCGGGAAAAACTAAGTATGAATTGCATTAGGTTCACTTGGGACATGTGAGACGCGAATGTGCGAAACACGAGGCTCGGCCGATTTGGACGAAACAGGGAGAAGACGCACAAATGAATGCATTTTGGGACAATTGGGACGGAAAAGAGCGAAGTGCGCGACTCGGGAGTTTCGGCCGAAAATGGGACAACTTGCACTTTTTTAACTTTGGGACATTTGGGACATGGAAGCGCGGTTCGGGCGAATCGAAAATCGGCCGAAAATGGAACAAAAAAGCACCGTTTGGGACGAAATCGGGCGAATCGGCCGAAAATGGAACAGAGTGCACTTTAAGTTTGGACTTGGGAGACAAAAAGTTCCAGTACGCGACTCGGCCGGTTCGGGCGAAATTGGAATAGAGCGCACTTTTGAAATTGGGACATTTGGGACAAGAAAGTGCGAAGTACGTGGTTCGGGCGGTTCGGCCGAAATTGGAACATCTCGCACAGTAACTTCGGGACACTTGGGACAAAAACTTCCGACGGGCCCGAAAATGGGACAAATTCGGAGGTTTCGGCCGATCGGGGAACAAAATGCACTTTCGTACTTGGGACAGGCGGGACAAAAATGTCCGACAGGCCCGAAATACTTACAGAATGACCCAAAACTTAGATTTTTTCGACTTCAAGACTTTTTTCACACCACCAGCTCGACAGAAAAGACATTTAAACTCAAAATTTTGAAATTTTTTACTTTTGACAGAGCGGGGAATTTTGAGTGGACAACACTTCTTCTATTGTCCACCGTATTTCAGAAAACAGAAAACTAATATATATATATATATATATATATATATATATATATATATATATATATATATATCACTTGAAAAATTCAAAAACAGGGCATTTTTTTCCCAAAATCCTAACCAGTAAAAAATCTACAAAAAAGGTAAGCTGCTTATTACAACTGAAACTTGTGTCTTGCGCATGGTATTCTCTCCATATCCTACTAGTTTGTTTCACATCTTCCGCGATTATTACGACTCGCGAGTCACTGGATTCACAACCATTCACAAAGCTAGTTGCTTGCTTTTTCTATACTCTGGGGCATGTCTTGTTGCCTGGTGTTGTTTCGTTACACACGAAATTTTCTACTTGTACCTCGTGTCCATATTCATTTCCCCTTGCATGTACTCTTTCTTGGGGCATCATTTTTAAACCTTGTCATCAATCACGAACATGTGGATCTCTTCAACTTGATAACAAAACATTTGTACAACTATCTTGACTGTTTTTGGGTTGGATATGTGTGTCTGTACTTGTTTTCCATGTTACATAAGCTTGTTTCCTTCTCATATTGCATTGCATTTTGTATGTTGCATGGAGTTGGTATTTTCAGAAATGGAAAATTGTTTGTAGTATGGCTTTTCATGTCATTATACTTTTGTCGTATGCTTATATTTCTAATAAGGACCGATGACATAGACATTCTAGCAATACAATGACACTGAAGTTGTTCCGATGCAAAGGCTAGAGGCTAAGTTCTTCTCTCCACTTTTCCATATTTCTTCTACATCACTTCCCTCTCCCCACTATTCTTCTGCTTCACCTGGGCATTCTACCTCTGCCCATTCTTTTATCTATTTCTCACCTTTTTCAATTGTCAATTGTCTTCCTTCATCACCCCATCGACACTCGAGGGGGCATCTCTCCCTCCTACTAATATTTCTTCTATCCCTTCAAAATTTCATCTCTACTATCTTTGAAGTCACGTTACTTACGCCACCCCAAAGAGGGGAAAATGTAGACACCCATAATTATGCCCAAGTAATTTAAATACTTAAATTACGCTAATTATCTCCTTTCCCACAAATTGGTGACTGTACGTACCCAAAATTGTAAGGGTATTGTGCTGCCAGAACGATGTTACACATGCCCCGATGATGATACAAGTCTCCTCGCAAGGTGTTCGGGATCCAAAAAATCTCTCCAAGTGTATGTTAACATCCTGAATACCCCGCTTAGCCTCCGCGTGCTTTGTTTTTCTCTTTTCCCCTCTTTTCCTTTGCATTTTTGTCTTCAGTGATGAAACCGCCTCCCTGCTCAGGGTGGTGGTCCTTCACGCATTTTCCAACACATTCCGCCGATTGTGACTTGCATGAATTTTCAACTTTTACCAGCTTTTCTCATTCGATTTTGCTTGTATTTATGATTTTGGTTCCCTGTAATAGTGTTTCTCCACTGTTTATAGTAAAAGAGTCCTAATTAGAGTTACCTTTGGGTGAATGGGAATTCTATAAATAGCTGGTTTGATTACAAGCAAATGGCCCCTCAAAACTGCCCCTCATCCTCTCATTTCAATAGTTTAGTCTTTCAGTTCTTGCTTATGATTTCAATAGTTTTCATTTGTTGCATGCATAATTAGTCTTATTTTGTTGTTTAGAAGCCACATGATCTTATTGTTCTAGTGTTATTACTGTTTCATACAATCAATTGAGGTAGGATAATTTCATTTTCAGTCTGAAGCCATTAGAGTTGTAAGTTTTGTTCGTCAAGAAGGATAGTTTCAGGTTCTGGATGTTTTGTGTTGTATGACTCACAAGAAATCCCACTAGGAATTGCATAAGCCAAGCTCTGTTCTCTTGCGCTATCCCTCTCCTACTCACATTGTATTTAGTCTCCATCCAAAGCTACCATTGTTCCAATACCTACTTCTATTGATGCTAACATTACACGCTTTTCTGGATTCCCGTGAGTAAGAAGGAACAAGGAGACCACACTGAGGGGACAAAGCCACACACAATCAGATTTGCCACTGTTATGCAAAATCTAGGTTCAAGCTTTCAAAGTTCTAGTTAAAATATACCAAATAGAGTAGTGAATTACTTCATTTTGGTTACATTCATTTTTGATATTGCCAGGGAAGCCATGGGGATCGATAGTTTTTGAGAAACTATGATTTGTTCAAAACTTCTGAGGTAGCATTGAAACTCTTTCAATTAAATTAGATCAGTTATTTAGTTATTTAGAATAGATTCACAACTGCATAGAAAAGTAGTTATACTCGTCTACCTTGTTTGTTTTTAAATTCTGTTATTAGGTTAGTTGTCATTTTCTAGATATATTAAATAGTTGTTATCTTAATTCTGTTAAATATTCTATCAAAAATACACAAATAGAGAATTTATATATGCTGTGGATATATATTTTCATAATTAGTTTACTTTGCTTTAGTTATATTTATATTGTTTCTTTTGTATGACAATCATGGGACCTAGGGAGCCCAGAGAATACGCATTCGAGCCAATCATGCCTCAACCTAATCTTGTTGAAGTAATAACTGACATAGACCAAAATCTCAAAATTTAGGTCTTCCAAGCAACAACAGACCTAAAAGAAATCAGTGCACATCTGAGAGGATTAAACATAGAAGACGACAAAGCGCATACGTTTTGGTCAAACCAGCCAAATTATAGATTTCCTTAAATAGATATCCGCATGACTGTAGAAGGACTTGAAAGAGAGAAAACATTCGGTTGTGATCCTTTAGTCCCACAACCAGATGCAGGAGACCTCCTCATTGACATAGACACTAGCTTAAGAATTCAAGTTGTCAAAACGCCTGTAAGGTACTCTCAGAAGATTGCGCAAGTTTAAGTTCTAAACATAGAGGCCGAAAAGGCATATGACTACTAGATATTAGGGAATAGGGATTGATTCTGCACATGACCATAAGATGTCCACAATGACCACAAACTTATGGTTGTGATCCACAGGTCCCATAACCCAACGGGCCCACAGGTCAATCAAATGTTGATGTTGGTTTACGCACATTAGTATTTAGGTCCTCTCCACTTCTAGCAAACATTATCACATAACTATCCTCACTAGACGTAGCAGCTAATCAAGCTAAGGATTTCTAGACTAGACCAGAGAATCACCCATAGAATCCACTATATATCCATCATCCATTTTCATGACCCTGTCGGGAGACATATACGAAGCACCCACATGCTATCTTCCACGTATTCCATAACCTATAGATCGGATCATGCTAGAGCTCGATATTGATTGGAGCCTTCGAGCAGTTATCCTCACCGAACGATCTATCACACCAGTTTAGGTTAGGAGGGTCTTCTTTGCCTTAGATTCACAGATTCCTTTAGTACGCATCAAAGACATAAGATTGCCTAACTAGTTTGTGTACACTCCACGTATATTCCATCCCCACCGGCTGTCTCGGCACGACCTTGGGAGGTCAGGTGTGAGGAAGAGTTAGTTGTAGATTCCCATGCTCGCTTGTAACTTTTCCATCGTACAAAATTGGTGAACCCAACAAGAAACTTCCTACCTTCTGGTTCGGAGTCTTATTTCTACTTATTCTTCCAATTAGTATACTTTTCATCTTTTCTGCCGCATTAGCCTTCACATCAGCTTTACCAACAAAATTGGTGAAACTTACGTAAAAGGAATAATTGTTTCACTTTCACACTTTTCTTTTATCCACCTTCACTTTTTCCCATTATTCTACGGGTATTCATATACCCCCCAAATATGTCGGGATTCGATGCATATGGCAGACCTCTCCTAGGTCTTGAAGCATACTATGATTAACTGAATAGAAAATCATCACCCTCGCTCTCAGCATGGGGTGACAACTATTCAACAAACTGGTTTTCAACACAAACTCCGCCTCAAAGGACTAGATATAGGTCTTCTTTCCAAATAGAGGAGTTGGATCAGCTCACTCAAATGCAACAACTAGAGCCTTTAGGCTCGAACAACATGACACTCACTAGAGAATCTGATTCATCTCCATAGGTGTTACTTAGACTGCAAATCAGTAGACAATCAGATCCACATCTATTTTTAGATGATGAATACTTAGCACGTTATGCTAGGAGTGAACAATGATCTCAAAGTATGTACCCACCTATAGGAGGTTTACAAACACAACCTGAGGTCTCTTTTCAAGAAAACATCTCCATTCCTCCACCTATAGGAAATGCCCTCGGTGAAACTTGGCAGGGCACCGATTAATTCATAGCTCAACAAACAAAACTAAGGAAAAATACCGCATCTTCACCAAACGAGGTCATCTCAACCTTAGTTGAGAAAGTTAGAGGGTTGGAACTTGCTCAAGCAAGTCAAAATTTACAATTCATGCAGGAAGGAGATTCCAATCCTCCACACCATCCTAGCTAAGTAGACCTCCTCACAGGAACAGGCACGTTGGGCATGCCTCCTTAGTATTCACAACAAATGCCAACTAGAACCGCGTTCTCTAATGCCACTCCAGTGGAAAATATGATACCTCTCGGTTTAGTACAAAACAATCCATTTCTGAACAGTGCTCCTCCATACTTAAAAACATGTATTCCAAGTCACCATAGGGAGATATGTTCTCTTCTCCCTAGATGTTTTCTCAACCACAGGGATTTCCTTATGTCCCTACAAATGTATACGCTATGCCATATCAGCAACCCATTCCACCTCCACCCCCTCACAAGGCACCATCGATGGTCAAAACCTATGCGATAGGGACTTATTCAGAATATTTGAAAGAGCCCTTAAACTTCACTATACGAAGCATCATGCTTCCAAGACCTCTTCCCAATTTTCCCAAGTACAAAGGGGAGGGAGATCCGAATGCACATATCAAAGCTTATGCCACAACCATTCAAGAACTGCTCCCTTGGGATGGAGTTGTTGCTAAAATATTCCCCAAAAAATTAGAGGGCATTGCCCTCGATTGATATTATAGAATACCTATAGCCTCAATACATTCATTTAAATAACTCGTTTTAGAGTTCATTAAGGCGTTCGACATGAAAAAATTGTTGAGAATAGGAATCAGGGAATTCTTGCATATTAAACAAGAGCACAATGAATCTGTTGCTCATTTCATCCAAAGACGGCGTACAGTCCTCTATTCTTCAGCAATGTGATTTATTCCTTCATTCTCACAACAGAGAGATAAAGGAAGAAGTCCAAAAGTTCCCACTAAGAACTTATGATGAAGTGCTTGAGAGTTCCCTTCGAATAGATCAAGCTGCAATAGATAGTGGTCGCAAGGCATATGGAACAAATGGGAGGTTAATCATCCCCAACCAAAATACTATGACTTATCCTATTACCACAAATGCCAATCAAGGACCTAAAATCCTTAACAAGAACTGTGGAGTGAAAATAGATGGATTAACTAAGAAAACTAAAAGGGTAAACGTTGGAAATGCTCCACCACCGGTTAACAATCAACGAAACAACAATTTTATCCCAACAGTCAATGCGGTGGATTTTAATCATCCAACTCAACAACAACAACAACAACAACAGATCTAGACATAGGGTCCAAGTCAAAATCCAACTGGATATCAAAACCATAATCAAAGGCAACAAATGCAAAACTTTAATCCTAATAGTCAATGGTTTAATCAAGGTTTTGGACCACAACACGTGCCAAACCAACAACCTAGGAGTTATAATCCCAACTCGTATTATGGTTTCCACAAAATTTGACGCCATGACACTAGGACTTTCCGTGATTACAATATGTTCATACAATGTCTGCCAGAAGAACAAAGACAACTCTTCATAGATATGTTCTTAATAGATTCTGTGACACCTATCCCAAATACTTTCATAGGGGCAGTCTCCCCTCAAAACGCACCCCTTAAGATCTTTAATGATCTGCTCCCAAATCACAATAACAACAAATTAAATCCAAATGGGACGAACAAGGTTGTAATGACAGGAAACAATGATCATGAAGCCTCAACTTCACTAAATCTACCTGTCACACCACAATTAGGAAATCAGCCACGAACCAAGATAGTTGGTTTAGTGGAGTTAGACACTGAGCTACATGTGGAATCCATAACAAGGACATGAGAGTATTCCTCTTAGCCAAATCCAAGTTACCCACTAGAGCTAGATAACATTCAACAAACATTAGTAAAACCCGTAGGTGCCTATGATTTAATTAATGACCTAACAAAGACCTTCTCTCACATCTCCTTTTTGGACTTGTTGAAGAACTCTCCCACCCATAGGGCTGCTCTTTTAGAGGCATTAGGTTTAGGTCATTTAATTAACATCACTCCACCTCCCAAAACATAGGTAAACCATATAGAATTTGATATCCACCCTCCGAGGCAGCCGGATAAGGATACTGAGTTTATATTTGACGTGAACAAAATGCCAACAGATGCTGAGATTGCACATAGAGGTGATCCAACCTTACATTTACAAGTGTGGGTTTATAATAATTACGTTAAACGCGCAATGGTGGACGATGGGGCAGCAGTTAAAATAGTCTCTTTCTCTTTCCTTTAAAATCTAGGATATGGAGAAATAAACTGTTCCACAACAAGAAATACGCTAAGAGGTTATGATAGCCTTAAGGCTACTTCAATTGGGACTATAATATTACCGGTCACCTTAGGACCCAAGACAATCCTCACCAAGTTTTATATCATAGATTGGGAAACCAACTATAATATGATCCTCGGTCAACCATGGATACATCACATGAAAGCAATCCCTTCTACGTTATTCCAGGAAATAAGATTCTTACACCTAGGAAATATATTCGTAGCAAACGGTGACCCAAAACCATTGTTGTATATATTTACCCCCCGGGTAAATATAGATAAACGCAAGGAAAATCAGGTTTCGGAGGCGGAGAAAAATGGCGCAGAAGCATGTCGGAAGGGTTGATAAACCCGACATCAAAGGCATGTCAGAAGGGTTGGAAAACCTGACATCAAAGGCAAATCGGGTTTTGGGTTTTGGGAAACACGAAACAGGAAGCATGTAGATCACAAAGGATGTCCCGATGCTCGAGGGTTCCGCAAACCTGAAAACAAAGGAAATCGGGTCTTGGAGTCGGGAAAACATGGCGGGAAAGCACGGGGTGAAAACATGTCGAGCAACCCTCCAAACCCGATGCAAATGCAAGTCACACCTCCGAACCCGAAACAAAGGAAAACTTGGAGATACCGGCGGAAGAGGGTTTCGGGAAAACACGAGCACCAAACACATGTTGAGCCACCTCCCAAACCTGATGCAGACACAAAGGGACGCGTGGGACGCGGAAATCCGAACTGGCTGAAAAATGGAAAAATTTGACTAACTGTTGAAACAGGCAGTCTGGGACATCTGGACAGTTAGTACGCGGAGGATGCAAGTCGGCCGAAAAGACTTAAGGCAGCCCGGAACAGTTGGGCCAAAGGTACGTGAAGTACGCGAACCAGCTGAATCGTCTAAAATGAGAACTTTCGTACCGGGATAGTTGGGACAAAAGGGCACGAACCGGCCGAACCGGGCGAATCGAGAAAATTTGTCCCAAACAGTCCGGGACATGCGGGACAAGAGTATGCAAACCGGCCGGTTCAGCCAAAATGGGAAATTTCAGCACTGTGCCAAGTGGGACAAAGGGACACATGGGATGCGAAAAGCTGAAGTGGCCGAAGGCAGAGAAGAAAAGTCAACGTTTGGCCCGTGAAACTTCAAACGGCCATAACTTTTGACTCCGACCTCCGATTTTCACAAAATTGGACTTTCTGGAACGAGCACGACATCCTCTATGCCAAAGAAACATATTGGAATTTATTAATTTTAATGAGGGTAGATATTTTTAAATAAAATAAACATATTCGGCTCCAGTCAGTCAATGCTCATTCCCGTCAAATGACAGAAAACGCCTGCCAGACCCAAAATAGCTGCCCACACTCAGAAGGCCATAACTTTTGCATTTCTCAACGAAATCACACAAAATTGGTACCCTTGGAATCGTGGTTCCGAGCCCAATGAAAAAAATCAAGAAATTCAAGATTTGATCATAAATTGATTGATATTTTTGAGAAAACGTGGCCGGGTTCAGAACAGTGTTTTATTTGGTAGTTGGGAGTGCAATTAAGAGGCATGGTCATCATTCTTTCTCTGCTGCAGCACATGGGATAGTATGGGGAGCCTTTTACAAGTGATATAAAATAATTTCACTCAATTTAATGCCTCTTACAGGTGGTTGAAGGACAGATTTTGGGATTTCCATTTTCCCTTCTCTTCTCCTTCTCATTTTTTCTATAAATTGGAGTGTTGGGCTCATTGTAAAGGAGGGAGTTTTTGGGTAGCAAAGCTCTGCCAAAATTGCTTTGTGAAGCCAGTGTGTTGTAGGCCCTTGTAGTGGACTCCTTGTATGGTGATCCAGGCCCTTATCTTGTAATAGATTGAACTGTGCATATCATGAAGCAATAAAATACCAGTTTGTGGATGTATCTTCCCCAACCATTTGACATACACCTAGCAGATCTGAAGAAAATACCAAGCATTCACTCCGAGTTTGAACTTCCAACAAACTAACTTAACAAACCAACCAACTCAAAACCGGAAGAAAAGTTGATACCTACAACGGAGTTAGAAATTACGAACCTAGTCAAGAGCATCCCAGCCCTCAAGGATGAAGCTAACATTGTAGAAACAATGTCATTAGGAACTACTACAAAAATTGTTGAGTTACAAGAGCAAGATTTGCCAATTTTCCTACCATTTGATTCCACAGGTATGGGATGTACCCTAGGAGTTGGTTCTCTTCCAGCAGAGGAAATATGCATGGTAGAAGTAACCGAAGCAAAAGAAATAGACGTAACGAATGTCCCAACATCCATCTTCCCAAATAAACATTTGACTTTCCACTTTGATGGAACTAGATGTCGTTATGGGGCTGGGGTAGGTATGATCTTTACTTCTCCCAAGGGAAAGATCCTACCGTTAGCCTTTAAATTAAATTTTGAATGTACAAACAATGGCACTGAGTACGAAGCCCTCCTCCTTGGTCTCATCATAGCTAAAAGGATTGGTGTTAATGACATCAACAAAATAAGTCTTTGAGGTGTATGAAACTAGAGCTGAACACTTACAGCTCTACAAAACAACAGTATTAGATTTGAGGAAAGGATTTAACTTCATATCCATTGAGGCAATCCCACAAGAACAAAACCTTCTCACAGATTTGATAGCAACCTCAGCTTCACGTTTCACTCCAAATAGTGAGTTGGAAGACACCTGTTTCATGGTATCCCTTCGTACTGAACCATTAGTAAAGAAAACATCAACATACCCTCTTCTAACACACATAGCTGAGAATAAATCTACTATCTTAGGTCACATTGATAGTGACAGAGCCACTCTTGATTACCTAAATGCCTATGCAGAGTTACATCTCACCCATCACATGGTAGATTTGTCATTAATCCAACATTCATCTTCTTACTTTGGAAATCCCATGGTAGAGATTCCCCCATAAAAGGAACTCGACATATATGCGGCAGAGAATGGAGAAGATCTGGAACAACCTTCATTCCCACCTGAGTTTGAAGAAGGTAATGCTTCTTTAATTGAAGGAATGATTGATATTAACATTAGAACAGAGGAAGAACCAAATATCTTGAAACTAGGATCTTCGTTAACTCAAGAAGAGATAGAAATACACACTCGAATCCTCAAAGAACATCAAAAGGCTTTTGCATTTAATTATAAAAAAATGACAGGAAGTACACTGCACATCGCTGTACATAACCTCATCACCAAATCAGATGCAAAGCCAATTAAACAAAAATTGAGACCAATGAAACCCAAGGTAGCTCTCATGGTGAAGGAAGAAGTAATAAAACTTTTCTAGGTACGGTTCATCAAACCAGTCGATTACTCTCAGTGGGTATCTAATATCATCCCCGTTCTAAAAAAGAATGGGAAGATACGCATCTACATAGACTTTTGAGACATTAACAAGGTGTGCCCCAAGGATGACTTCCCGTTACCATCCATTGACATCATCATTGACGCAACAACTTGATTGAGCTTTTGTCTCTCATGGATGGGTTCTCAGGATACAATAAAATCAGAATATGTGAACAAGACCAAGCCAAAACCACATTTATAACTCCTTGGGGAACTTATTGCTACATTGTTATACCATTCGATCTCAAGAATGTTGGCGCTCCATACTAGCGGGCAATGACATACATATTTCATGATCTTATTCATAAAATCATGGAATCCTATGTAGATGACTTGTTGGCCAAGGCCAAGAAGCGCTGTGATCACCTGGAAGTGCTCTGCATCATTCTTTCATGCTTGATCGAATATAGAGTCATACTAAACCTAGAAAAATGCATATTTGGTGTGACAGGAGGAAAACTCCTAGGTTACATTATATCATCACGAGGGATCGATGTAGACCCAGCCAAAATCTAGGTTATTCTTGAGATGATCCCACCATCAAACGACTCTGGCATTAGATCATTTCTTGGAAAGCTCGATGTAATCCGGAGATTCATTCCAGACTTAAGTTTTACCGTTCATCCGATCAACAATTTGTTGAAAAAGGATTGCTGCATTATTTGGACAAAGGAATGCCATAAGGCCTTCAAAGCCGTTAAACACTTCTTACTGTCTCCTCCCACGTTAATGCCACCTAGACCAGATCATTCTTTGATGTTATATTCATGAGCTATGGATGTCTCACTATCTTGCATGCTAGCTCAAGAAAACGATGATAAATGAGAATGCGCGATCTATTTCATTAGCCGAACATTACTCAATTATGAAACACATTATACACAAGTAGAACGAGAATGCATTGCCATAGTATTTGCAACCAAATGCTTAAGACATTACATGCTAAATCAAGAAACAAGGGTCATTGTAAAAATAGACCATTTATGAACTTTCCTCACGCAAGGGTCCTTATCTAAAAAGGCTGGACGCTTTATAACCTTAATGGGTGAATTCGAATTAAATTTTGTAAACCAGAAGTCCGTTGAGGGACAAATCATTATAGATTGGTTAGCCAACAACCCGTTAGACGGAGGCAATCTAGTAGATCTATATTTTCCCGATGAATGCATATATTACATCGAAACCAAACCTCCCATCTCTAAATGTCCTTGCTATACTGATATTATCAATTTTATCATGGACCATACATATCTAGAAGGTGCTGCGCCACAACAAAGAAGACGGTTACACATTATCATAGCTAAATACGTCATTATAGAACAAGTGCTCTATCGCAAGGCTTTCGATGGAATGCTTCTACGGTATGTTGACATAGAAGAATCCAAGAAGATTCTCTACAAATCCCATAGTGGAATATGTGGGAGCCACTTCGGCGGTCACGCCACCGCTCAAAAAATACATCGAATGGGCTATTTCTGGCCCACTCTAGAACATGACGCAGTAGAGTTTGTACGTAGATGCCATAAATGCCAAGAATTTTCCCACGAGATTCACATCTCGGCACAAGCTCTACAACCAATCGTGACTCCATGGCCCTTTTCTACATGGGGCCTAGATTTGATAGGGAAATTCTCTCCTTTGTCAACGGATGGCCATAAATTCATAATCACGGCCACCAAATATTTTACCAAATGGGTAGAGGCTATGCCTCTTACCACTGTACCAGGTGCCGTGATTGCCAAGTTCATTT
Source organism: Taxus chinensis (assembly GCA_019776745.2). Classification (NCBI taxonomy): domain Eukaryota; kingdom Viridiplantae; phylum Streptophyta; class Pinopsida; order Cupressales; family Taxaceae; genus Taxus; species Taxus chinensis. Next base: position 826,584,442 of record CM034146.1, on the reverse strand, counting down.
TAAACCAGATCATTTATAGGTACGGTGTCCCACAAGTCATTATCTCAAATAATGGCACATCCTTTAAGAATGATGAGGTTTGTGAGCTATGTAGCAAGTTCAAAATAAACCATCACACAGCCTCTCTTTACTATCCTCAAGCCAACAGGAAAGCTGAAGCAATAAATAAGATGTTGAAAGCTATTCTCCTCAAAATGGTAAAAGAAAACAAATGAGATTGGCATTTAAAGTTATATCCAGCCTTGTGGGCCCACCAAACCTCAATAAGAACACCAACAGGGGAAACTCTTTTCTCATTGGTATCTAGAGCATAGGCAGTTCTCCCACTTGAGGTTGAAATACCCAGTCTCCGCATCTCACTACAAGGTATTCTGGATGAGGAAGCTTATAAAGAGGCACGCCTCTCCCAACTAGAAAGCCTAGATGAGGCCAGGTTAAACGCTGAACAACGACATAGAGTCTATACTGACCGGATGTGTCGGCAGTATAACAAAAAGGTCTATGAGTGAGAAATATATGAAGGAGATCTAGTTCTAAGACTAGACAGCTGGATCGATAAGAAAATCGGTGAAGGAAGAAAGTTCCGGCCTTAACGGTTGGGCCCATATCATGTCATGAAGGACTATGGAAATGGTGCGTATCTCTTATGCACACTAGAAGGTGAGGAATTTGGTGAAACTGTCAATTCCTTGCACCTTAAATGGTTTTACACATAAAGCAACCAACACTATTTGTATAATTATATCTACATTACATATTCATTTAGATAGGTTCATTTTGTTCACTCATTTCGTAAAACTTGGTGATCAAGGGACTTTCTCTTAAGTAATTCATTACAAACTTTTGGTGGTATTGGTAGAAGTGGTAGAAGCATTCAAATCATACTTCTTCATTTTCATAACATCATCAACTATTTTAGAATCATTTCATCAATTAAAGCTAGATATGACAAAGTCTTAATAGTAGCCATGCCAAGGTCTGCATGCTTCTTCTCACTTTTTGTCTTTTCCTAGGATAGGTGTCTTGCCTAAGGTCTGTTCTAGAAGCTTCATGGTGTCACATCTATCCCGTATATAGATCTCTTTAGAAATAAGAACATACTGACATTTTTCTCAAATAAATAAGCCAAATATAGATCAAACAGAAAATTTTACTTTTACACATTTCGTTGCCCTACCAACCTTCGGTGATGAGCTTGCATCTCTTACTAGTGACGTAGGATTGGGAAAGGATGGGAATGCCCTTACTCGCCTATGCCATGTCCATGGTGATAAGCCCATGCTTCCTAATGGTAGCATGGGGCAAGGTGTAGGGGGTCCTCTTGACAATAAATGTTGAAGGTCATAAGCAAATAGTTCAAATAAACCTTTGAAATCTTGAGTCAAAAAAAAATGAATCAGATGTCTAAAATTCCAAGAGAGTTCAAAACCTTGAAAACCAGATTTTGTCAACCAAGTGGCCATCTACGGATATAAGTCTAAATAAATTGCAAAGTAAGTCACATTCTAAACTATGGAGTCACTTGAGTAGGGTAGGTTTGTAGCATCCTAATTTGGTTCCACCAACTCTTTGTCTATCTCCCATCATTACCATTTCAACACACCTCATAGATTGTGCCCTTTCTAGCTCTCGGTGGTGAGCCCTCGCATCTTACTAGTTGTATGGAGTTAGGAGTGGGGCAAGTGCATCTGCTCATCATACCAGTTCATCATTACATTTTGTCAAAACAATATGAAGTACCAGAAAATTTCTTATGAAAGCTAAAGTTCAAGATCACAAGTTCATTTTCATCATCATACATCAGCATCACGAAATACAAAAAAAAGAAAACATTTGTGATATTTGTTCTCCATCGCATACATTCTGAAAAGCATATAAATTTTTTTTTTTTATAAACATTTAGTATACATGTGGAAATGAATCACAAAATCCTAGACACCAAGAGTCTGATCCAAAATAAGTATATATATATAATCAAGTTTCAATTACAATGCCATCATGCGCTAGGCATGGTCAAAATGCTCAATGAGCCTGGAAAATACAAAATGATCATATAAACAATCTAGCAAGAGTCACTACAAAAAGAGCCAAGTGGCCTCGCAACCCCTATGAGATCCCTCAGAAGGCATACGGCCACTTCTAGGACTCTGGCTACACCGACACTTTGAGTGCACTGAGGGCTCACGGTCCCCAACAGTAGCTGTAGCGTCACTATGAGAGTGGCTCCTCATCAGGCGCTCTATAGTCCTATACCCGACTAACTCGCTATGGAGGGAAGTCACCATCTTGGCCACATGCCAGACAGGGGCAAAGACATCGCTATGCCTACCAGCTGCTAAAGGCTCCCCTACATCCACGGATAGCTCAGTGCGAGTCTTGTCCATGGGGAGCATCAGGGTATCAGTACATACCCGGCGAATCAAGTCTCGCCACTCATCAGTAGTCTCTACAAGTAAAGGATAAAACAAATTAGAAATAATCAAAAGATAAAAACAAAAATGAACAAAAGGAGAGATAGCAACTAAGGCAATCCTAGCTAAAAACAAATATTAAAAGAGGAGTAACAACTCACTCGTATCTCTGGGTCTCTAAGAGGGATCCCTAGGATCAATGCCTGCCACAGATGCCGCCACTGACTAATGTCCTCCTCCTGTGTTTAGGGCAACATAGCGTCCTACTACGGACTCATCCTCTCCACCTAGGTCCTGAGAGGGCAACTCCTCTGAGACTAGAGTCACCCTCTTCACACTCTGCTCTGCCCTCTTGGCCTGTAAGATCTCCTGAGTGTTATACCACTCGAGATCGCTATCCTCCTCTCCACCCGACTCACTAACCTCCATGCCCTTGGTCTCCTCCTTCGTCTCTCCCCTGTGAACTCCTTAGACTCTGAGTCTATATTAATACGCTCATCACTACTATGGGAAGGACAGGCGGAAATCCGAAGTAAAGGTGCCTGAGGAGCACCGACTCTCTCTCGGGCATGTACCACCCGCCTAGCTGCAATAGGGATGCTAGGAGTAACAATAGTCCAACCCCAGCCTCTAGGACCTCCCCTAGTCTCCCCAACTAATCTGAACACTGGCACCACTGGGGGAAGCATATCAACGTAAGCAAGGCTAAACTACTGAGGCAATTGATCAAAGGGGTGTGTCTCTACCTTCTCCGTCCTATCCACGAGCTGCCCTATAGTAGAGTAGGAAATCAAGGTGAAGGTCTCCTCGCCCCACAACCATGCCATGGCCTGATAAGGTGTGGCCTCCATATCATCAGTAGTCATGGAAGTAACTGGCTAGTGGGGTGCTCTAAGTACCAACATCTCTATCCATCTAGCTGCCCTCACGGCTCTGGGATCCACCACCTATATGCCTCTCCCATAAGGGATGATACACTCATAGACCCAGCTCATAACCAAGGTCGGATGGCTCAAATACTGTCCCTGTAAGTGAACCACCCTGTACAAGTCATGATAGATGGTCCCAAGTATATCGGCTCCCCAGGCATAAATCCGACCACGTGCCTCAATCTGTGTAATAATAGGGGAGCAACAGTAGAGTAAGGTGTCCCCTCCCTTGTCCCTGATCAATCTCAAGGCAAAGATCACCATAATGGCTTGACGAATCAAAGGGATAGGCAAGATAGGAATGGAACAGACCCTCACCCTCTTCTTCGAACTAGTGGAGACAACTGCGTCTCCCATATAGGTGGCCCACTATGCTATCCAAGGCCGTGACCCGCTGTCTCAAGTCTAAGTCGTCTCCCGATGATTGGAACTCACAAGATGTGGTAAATATCCTCCATGGTGATAGTCCACTCACCCTTGACTCCTGGAAATCGGAAAGTGTTCCGATCAGCATCCCAATAAGAAAATAAGTCACATAGTATGTGACTAGAAGGTGAGACATGAGGAACCCGTGATATACGTAATATGTTGGCCCTCTGAAGAGTATCCTGCTCAGCCTGAGGAAGTGCATCCAACACTGCTGGAAGCCAGTCACACAATCTCTCTCTCTCTCGGCTCTATCTGATATATTCCTCCTTCTGAAAAACAAGCAAAAAAATGCAAAAAGGAGCAAGTTAGTATCAAAATTGCATTAAAAAAAATCATTAAACCAAGTAAACATACTAAAATTGCAAAAATGAACTCAAATTAATGTTGTTTTAACATTCTGAAGAGAACTACTGCCCTGAGCAAGGCGACAGTTCCGTAACCGCCGCCCTGCTCAGGGCGGTAGTTCTGTCTTGTCAACAACAATCTGGAACTATGATAATTCTTCACCAAGAACTCCTCGTGCTATGATTAGTAACTAATACACAGCTCTTAGTTTGGTGGATGTAATCTAGAAACACAACAACAAACATAACACAAGAATACCATAGACTATGATAAGAAGGAATAATGATAAATTTGAAATATCAGTGTAAATTATAATATCAACATGAAATTGTTACAATCTCACCCATGAGGTTCTTCAAGTGTTATTAGCTTCACTTGCCTTCAAACAATAACTATGGGAGAAACTTCACAATTACACCTCTTAATGGCTTCTTTAACACACCTTCAAAATGATGGCTTCCTTTACACACTTACTCATACAATATTTCTCACTACTTCTCTCTATGCTAAATGAAGGGGGTGACCTCTTTATTTATAGGAATTCAGGCTTATCCACCTTATCTCTAAGATAGGATAGGAAATCTCTTTTGGCCAATCATATTCCATGCCTAAACTCTTGCCTTTACATGTAGGCTTATTTTCTAAGATAAGATAAACCTTATCATCTCACATGGGTTCCACCTTTTTAGACTTTTCCACAAATAAAATATAAAAAATATTTATGACATCACTCTTTGTCCTTATTACAAATATAATATTTCTAATTCCTAATCATGTAGAACCTACTTCTCTACTTATCCCAACTTTGACATTTTAACATTACTGGACCACTTACGACAAATATTTACTTTTTACAACATTCCTATTGTACTTTGACTGTTACCATATTCTACATTATTGGCAGCACCGTACTGACGGCGCCATTATCTTTTACTGGACGCAACTACTAATTACACTTAACAACATCCTATTCCTAATACATACATTAATAAAATAGAAATTACGGACGAAAATTTTAATGTTGACATTTTCCCCCTTCCTAACTTCTACTCCGTCTTTGGAGTAGTCTCTTATGGACATTCTGAAGCTGGTGCTTGGAAAATCTTTAACTTGTCATGGTTGACCCATTTTGTAATGGGAGTAACATCTAATTCCTTCATTCGATATGTACCATTTTCATGCACAACTGCTATTTTGTAGGGCCCCATCCACTTTGGAAGAAATTTTCTATCTTCTTTTTTTGTATCTGGAATCATATACTAGAACCAAGTCATTCACATGAAATGGAGACCAACAGATCTTTTGATCAAAGTATTCTTTCTGCTTTATTTTTTTCTTATAGCTTGTATCCTTCGCTATTTCCCTCATTTCCTCTAGCAAATGAAGATGTACCAACCTTTCTTTTATTGAATCACTTTCATCCATCCTTTCATTTTTCATAACTCTCACAGTGGGAATATCAAACTCAATAGGAAGAACTGGATCAATGCCATAAGCCAACTGAAATGGGGAGTATCCTGTTGCTGACTTTGATGTTGCCCTATATGCCCACAATGCTGCATGAATCCTTTTATCCCACTTATGTACCTGCAAGGATGCATCTTTTGCTGGAATTTGACACAACACAAAATTTGTTCGTTCCATCAGTCCATTTTTGCTTGGCTTGTATGTTATTGCCTTCCTGTGCTTAATAGAAAACTTGTTGACTAGGGCTTCTACCACCTCATTAATGAAGTGGCTTCCTTGATCTGTTACAATTTCTAATGGGCAACCAAATCTGGTGACAATGCATTCATATATGAACCTTGCCACTTCATCCATGGAAGTCATTTTCAATGGCCTAGCTTCAACCCACTTGGTTAAATAATCTGTGGCAACTACAATATACTTATTTTGGTGTGGGGTAGTTGGAAGTGGACCTACAATGTCTATTCCCCACTTTTTAAAAGGGACCAAGTGGAAGAATAGGGCATAATGGAGCTAATGAAGTCTTACGGTTACCATGTGTTAACAAATATCACATGTCTTACAATAATTATAACAATCTCTAAAAAGAGTGGGCCAATGATAACCTACGTCCAAGATCCTTCTTGCTGTAAGTTGTCCAGAGAAGTGTCCTCCACATGTACCATTGTTAAATTATTCTATCAGCTCCTTCCATTGATCACGTCCAACTTCCCTATTATACTGTCCATCAGGTCCTATTCGAAATAATACTCCATGCAGAATAGAATATGGATGACTGGCTTGAGTAATCTTAGTCTTAGTCTTTGCATTGGCACCATCAGGAAACTTGAATTCATTTAGATAATTCCAAATATATATGTATTCATTAGGGATTGTGTCAAGAGATAAAAATGTTACATCTGGGAAATCATTATCATCACAAGGTGAACCTAAACCATCATAGGCTCAAGAGAGTGCATCTGCATTGATATGCTTCTTTCTTGGCCTATCTATAATATCAAATTCAAATTATTGTAGAAAAATTATCCATCTTGCTATCCTCTCTGATGGGTTAGGCTTATTTACAATATATTTTAGAGCTTGATGATCTATTAAAACTAGAAATTTTTGCCCTAGCAAGTAATTTCTAAACTTCTTTACAACAAAAATGATAGCCAGAGCCTCTTTTTCAGTTACAATATAATTTACCTCAGCACTACTCATTTGTCTGCTCCCAAAGTAAACTAGATGATCATTCCCATTTTCATCCTTTTGGCTCAGAGTACTTCCTAGTGTTGCATCTGAGGCATCAGTATACACAATGAATGGATTTCTCCAATCTAGATTCTATAAAACAGGTGAAGACACCAGGGCTTCGTTCAGTTGTTTAAAAGCTTCATGCGCCTTATTTCCTGGTTCATAAATAACATCCTTCTTCAAGAACTGGGTTAGTGGCTGTATAATCTTTGAGAAATTCTTGATGAACCTTCTATAGTAACCCACATGGCCTGAAAATGATCTCAACTTACTTCTATTCATAGGAAATGGTAACTCTTTGATTTTTGAAACTTTATCAGGATCAGTACCAATACCATCTCTGGATACAACATGCCCTAACAAAACACCTTTAGAACATCCAAAGACACACTTTGTAGGGTTTAGTTAGGCTTGTGCTTCATCTAACCTTTGAAATGCTGTCTCCATCTGGTGCAGGTGGTCCATCTTGCTCCCATAGATGCAAAAATCATCCAGAAATACTCTGATGAAGTTCCCAATATAGGGCTCAAACACCCTATTCATCAAGCGCTGGAACGTTGCAGGAGCATTACACAACCCAAAAGGCATAAATCTATAAGCAAATGTTCCCCAAGGAGTGGTAAACGTGGTCTTTAGCTGATCTTTCTCTGCTATACGAACTTGGTTGTATTCACTATATCCATCAGCAAAACTATAGCACTCCTGGCCAGCTACTTCGTCCAAAATCTGATCTGAGAATGGAAGAGGGTAATGAACCTTATTTGTTGCCTTATTGAGCTTCCTATAATCAATACAAATGCGTAGCTTCCCATTCTTTTTTATAGAGATCACAATGGGAGAAACTCATTCTGAATTCTCCACAGCAAATATAAATCATGCATCAAGCAACTTATCTATTTCTTCTTTTACAGTCTTGGAAAAATTAGGATTCATTCTATATGGCATTTACTTTATGGGATTAGCACCATCTACCAGCTCAATACAATGTTCTACCCAACTTACTTGACGGAGTTCCTTGTAATCAAAAGTGAATATGTGTATGTACCTTTGAAAGAGCTGGAGGTAGGATTCCTTCTCACTCTCCATCACAGCATCACCAATATTTATTTGTTGGAGACGATCATCAATTTATTCTTTAGATAATTTTATGGGATCATGAGTCGGTGTGACTGGAAGGATATCCATGACCGAAACATCAACCTCACTTTCTTCATCTTCAGTGTCCACTTCACTAGTACTTGAGTAATCAAGAGGATGTCCAATCATCAGTTTCATCACTTGAATCCACAGGTTCTGCCTTATGATGCCGAGGAATCACATTTATCTTCACCCTCTCTCTACCACGTCCAAGTGTCATGAATCCTTCATTCCAGTAGTTTCTTACATGAACTCTCCTTAGCCATGGTCTTCCCAACAACATTGGGTACGCAACAGTACCATTTTTCATCACATGAAAGTCTACCACACATACAACACCCATAACAGATATTGCCACATTTGAAACTACACCTTCTGGTTTAGTTTTTCCTTTATTTAATGACCTTAACATAAGTGTTAAGGGGCGACTCAATTTTTAAACCCAACATATTCATTACAGACTCGGTCATTACATTAACTGCAACACCTCCATCAACTAAGACATCATGAATTGAAATACCATTACATAATACCTTAGCTTGTGGAGCATAGGGATTTGCCTCTGCCTCCAAAACAGGGACCTCAACCTCCTTCCTTCGTTGAGCATTGAGTCCACTTCGCGGCTCCCGCCTCTTCTCAGAAGACATAGCCAAGAGTTGACCATATGTAATATTTGCAAGCCTTTTAGACAGATCATCTAAGATGGAGTATGGTCCTTGTCCCTGTGAAATCAGAAAATCCTACACACCCAACTTTCTTCTCCTATGTTTCTTACTAGTTTCTCCTTTCATCTTCTTTGGATCATTTCCATCTTGGTTATCTTTTTCTTTCTTTCTTTTTGTTACAAACACATCTACTTCATTATTTATACTCTTATCTATTACATCAAATGAATTCACAGGTGCTTTCCCTTTATCATTATCTCTTGTACCAGATGTAGAAGCTCTGTCCCTGGACAATTATACTTACAATGACCCTTTTTATAACAACCATAACATACAACTTCAGAAATATTTCTTTTTGGACCTCTATCTTCTCCCTGAGAACTAAATTCTTTTCCTTGAAGAAGATTAATAGTTAACTGACCCATCTTTCTGAGCAGATCTTCATACTCAATAGATGTACTAAAAGAAGGATTTGTGCTCACCAAGAGTGGTTGTGGATTCTGGACCAAAGGTGTTGGTGTAGGCTCTACTTTAGCAACAATTTCTTTGGGCTCCTCTTCCATGCTTTCTTCTTGCCTTCTTGCAATCTCCTTTGCTTGTTCAATGGTAGCTGGGTGGTCATACTTCACTCGTTGTTTGATCTCTGGCTTCATCCCAAGAATGAAGTGCTTACAAAGGAGATTATCCATGTCATTCATTTACCCATCCGCTAATCCTTCCTTCTGGATCTGGGCATCGAGCTTCCTCCTTAGCTCTAGAACACGAGCATAATAATCCCTTATCTTCTCCTTCTCTCCTTGGGCTAGCTTTGTGATATCGATCATGAGATAAGCATATTTCTGTTGTTCACCAAATTCTTCAAGAAAACTTTCAGTTAATAAATCCCATGAGTTTTTCACATTATCACCTAGTGTTTCAAACCACCTAAGGGCTGAACCATCCAAAAAGGTAGGAAAAAATTCAGTCCATTGTTCCCTTCTTATAAGGCCATTACAAATACAAGATCGTTTAAACTCTTGAATGAAAGAGGAAGCATCTTCATTAGATTGGGCTGAAAAAATAGGAATCTTCCCCATTTCCAAAAGTAACCACAGTGAAATACCAACCCACAAGTACAATCAACAAGACTTATGTGCACAAATAATTGGAATCACTATAATAGACAATAGAAATGACCACGGTAAACTATGGTAAAACTTGACTTACTGCGGTAAAAACTAACTTTACTATAGTAAACACTATTCACAGTGAAAAGTGAAGTTACTGCGGTAAAAACTGACACTATTCACAGTAAAAAAGTGAAGTTACTACGGTAAATACTATTCACGGTAAAAAGTGACTTTACTGCGGTAAATACTATTCACGGCAAAAAGTGACTTTACCATGGTAACTACTATGCACAGTAAAAATAAGGTTACCCTCCAAATGTTTTCCGACTAAGTGGGAATATTTCTCCAGAAAATCCACCAACGAGGAATGGTCCCGGCAACGGAACCAAAATGTCAACACCAATCCGGCACTATGATAATTCTTCACCAGGAAACTCCTTCGTATTATGATTATTAACTAATGCACAACTCTTAGTTTGGTGGATGTAATCTGGAAACACAACAACAAACATAACACAAGAATACCATAGACTATGATAAGAAGGAATAATGATAAATCTGAAATATCAGTATAACTTATAATATCAACATGAAATTGTTACAATCTCACCCATGAGGTTCTTCAAGTGTTATTAACTTCACTTACCTTCAAACAATAACTATGAGAGAAACTTCACAATTACACCTCTTAATGGATTCTTTAACACACCTTTAAAATGATGGCTTCCTTTACACACTTACTCATACAATATTTCTCACTACTTCTCTCTATGCTGAGCCTCTTTATTTATAGGAATTCAGATTTATCCACCTTATCTCTAAGATAGGATAGGAAATCTCTTCTGGCCAATCATATTCCATGCCTAAACTCTTACCTTTACATATAGGCTTATCTTCTAAGATAAGATAAACCTTATCATCTCACATGGGTTCCACCTTTTTAGACTTTTCCATAAATAAAATATACAAAATATTTATGACATCACTCTTTGTCCTTATTACAAATATAATATTTCTAATTCCTAATCATGTAGACCCTACTTCTCTACTTATCTCAACTTTGACATTTTAACATTACCAGACCACTTACGAAAAATATTTACTTTTTACAACATTCCTAATGTACTTTGACTGTTACTGTACTCTACATTATTGGCGGCACCATACTGACGGCGTCGTTATCTTCTATTAGATGCCACTACTAATTATACTTAACAACATCCTATTCCTAATACATACATTAATAAAATAGAAATTACGGAGGAAAATTTTAATGTTGACAGTCCCATGTTTAAAAACGGGTCACATGCCCTAAAATGCTCAAAAATGATAAAAAACAACCATTTCGACTTTAAAAAAGCCTACCCATTAAGCCCCCCCTAAGAGACAGCAACTCATGAAGGGGATTTGCACATGTATCAGCAATCTTTCACTCGTATGGTGGCAAGGAATAAGGAGTATAAGAAGAACATTAATGAACTAAAGGATCAAGTATGAACTCTATCATTCTATGTGTAACATCTAGTTGATCCCAATGCCATGAAATCCCCATTGAGGAAGTTGCGCCCATCAGTAGCTTTAATCCAGAGTCCATCAGGAGGACGCACGAGTTCCAAATGTAGGGTGAGAAAATAATGAATGGATCAACTCAATTTCTAAAAAAGGGAATTCAGTGCTCCAAGAAGCGTTCAAAATCTTCCCTTACATGTGTGCGACAACAAATAGGACATGGGCACTCAGGGAGGACTTGGAAAAAGAAAGTGACTATTGGGAACCTTTTGGTTGAGTAGTAGATGAATTGAGCAACACTCATCGCCAGGAGTTTATCGACAGGAATATTTTTGAAACTCCTGCATAAGACTTGTCACGTGTATGGGTGAGGGCCTTGGCAATCAGGTTTGGGGCAATCAATCAGGCCATCACAGAGCTAGAGGAAAAAGAGGAACAAGTGTATAAATTGTAAGATAGTATAAATCAAAAAACTTGAAAACTTGGAGTACCTACAATAGGCGAGGACACAACTGTTGATGAGTTGATTGGTCCATTTTAAGAATATATCAAGAAATAGGTAGGCAATCCAGTGTCCTTCACTAAGGGTACCCTCGACTTCCTCTCAGAGATTCGGGCCTCTATTACACTCATCGCAGAGAAATGTTCATCATGGTTCAGGAAGTGCAAAGACATTAATAGTGTGTTTGATGGATGGATAGATGGCTTGATCTTCATTCGAATTCCTCATGCCGACAAAGTGGAACCTGCAGTAGCTCATTTTAGTAAGGAGCTTAGAGGAATAAATTCCTTCTCAGGAGCATGAGGTGGAAACCAGTCAGGGAGTAATATCAAATCCCCTACAGTGGCTCATTCTTTCACTTAATTCTTCCTCTTTCTATTTTCTTCTTCTTCCTCTTCTTTCTCTCTCTCTTCTCTTCTCACCCAATGCTCTCTCTCTCATCAATGTTATATTTTTGCGTTGAGGTTTACACTTTTTAATATAACTTTAAGTGACTTTAGAAACATAATGAAAACTTTAAGTCTCATTGTTTTTATAAAATGAAATTAAATATTTAAGTGGAATATGAACAATCTAAAGTCAGATTAAAGTTTTTGAAAATTTGTCGAGAAGTGAAGAGTTACCTTCTCTTCTATAAATTGTAACAAGCTCCTCGTTTGAGCTTCTTCTTAGACGACTTCTTATATTTTGGAGTTGTTTTTTGTGAATTCATGAGAGATATATCCTTGTGAAGAGAGAAAAGAGATAGGAAATTTCTTCCATTTTCCCTACTCTAAAATGTCTTTCATTTCTATGTTATGTACAATTTAAGCTTGAGCTTCAATAAAAGAAGAAGGAATTTTACCCTTTTTTGAACAAGGGGTTTAATGGTACTTTGTGCTTATTAAACGCTATTTGGTCTTGTTTTTGTTATACATATTTTTTTTCTTCTAAATTCAAGTGCATGTAATGAAATTTCTAAATGGTGTATGCCAGTCTCTGATTTTCTACTTGCACCATCAATTTCTCTTTTCTAACTTTCTCACTCCCTTTCTCGCTTTCATAGGAAATTCCTCCCTTGCAGTTATATGCAAGCTTTTACTACATGGTCAATGGAGTGCCTGTACGTACCTAAAATTGTAGGGTACTACACCGCCAGAACAATGTTTACACGTGACCCTAATGATGATATAGGTCTCCTCGCAAGGTGTTTGAGATTCGAAAAATATCTCCAGGTGTACATTAACATCCCGCATGCCCCGCTTAGCCTCCATGTGCTTTGTTTTGCTCTTTCCCCCTCTTTTCCTTTGCTTTTTGATCTTCAGTAACGAAACCGCCACCCAGGCAAGGCAGCGGTCCTATAACCGCCGCAATGCTCATGGCGACGGTCCTTCATGCGTTTTCCAAAATTTTCTTTTAATCATGACTCGCATAAAATTTCAACTTTTACCAACCTTTTCATCCGTTTTTGCTTGTATTTATGATTTTGGTTCCCTGTAATAGTGTTTCTCCATTGTTTATTGTAAAAGAGTTCAAATTGGATTTCACCTTTGGGTAAATGGGAATTCTATAAATAGATGGTTGGTTTTCAAGTAAATGGCCTCTCAAAACTGCACCCCTCATCCTCTCATTTCAGAATTTAGTCTTTCAGTTCTTGCTTAGGAATTGTATTAGTTTTATTTGTTGCATGCATAGTTAGTGTTGTTTTGTTGTTTAGAAGCCACATGATTTTCTTGTGCTAGTGTTGTTACTGTTTCATACAACCAATTAAGGTAGGATAGTTTCATTTTTAGTCTGAAGCCATTAGAGTTGAAGGTTTTGTTCATCAAGAAGGATAGTTTCAGGTTTTGGATGTTTTGTGTTGTATGACTCGCAGTAAATCTCACTAGGAATTGCATAAGCCAAGCTCTGTTCTCTTGCGTTATCCCTCTCCTACTTGCATTATATTTGGTCTACATTCAAGGCTGCCATTGTTCCAATACCTACTCTTGTTGATGCTAGCATTACACACTTTTCTAGATTCACGTGAGCATGAAGGAATGAGGAGACCACTCTGAGGGGATAAAACCACACACAATCGGATTCGCCATTGTTCTGAAAAATCCAGGTTCAAGCTTTCAAAGTTCTAGTTAAAATATATCAAATGAAGTAGTGAATCATCTCATTTCAGTTAATCTCGCTTCCGATATCGCCGGGGAAGCTGTGGGGATTGAAAGTTTCTGAGAAACTATGATTCATTCCTCACTTCTGAGGTAGGATCGAGAGTCTTTCAATTAAATTAGATAGGTTATTTAATTATTTAGAGTAGATTCACAATTGCACAGACAAGTAGCTATACTCGGCTACCTCATTTGTTTTTAATTTTTTTATTAGGTTAATTGTCATTTTCTACATATATTAAATAGTTGTTACCTTAATTCTATTAAATATTCTGTCGAAAATTTAAAAAAATAGAGAATTTGTATATGCTGTAGATATACTTTGCATAATTAATTTGCTTTGCTTTAGTTAGATTTATATTGTTTCTTTTGTATGACAATCACGGGACCTAGGGAGCCCAGAGAATACGTATTGGAGCCAATCATGCCTCAACCTAATCTTGTTACAGCAATAACTAACATAGACCAAAATCTTAGAATCCAAGTCTTCCGAACAACAACAGACCTACAAGAAATTAGCCCACAGTTAAGAGGATTAAACATAGAAGATGACAAAGCACATACATTTTGGACAAACCAGCCAAACTACAAATCACCCTGATAGATATCCACATGACTGTAGAAGGGCTTGAAAGAGAGAAAATGTTCGGTTGTGATCCTTTGGTTCCATAACCAGATACAGGAGACATTCTCATTGACATACACACTAGCTTAAGAATTCAAGTTGTCAGAATGCCTGTAAGGTACTCTGAGAAGATTGCACAACTTTTAGTTCTCAATATAGAGTCCGAAAAGGCATACGACTACTGGATATTAGGGATTAGGGATTGATTCTGCACATGACCATAGGCGGTCCACAATGACTACGAACTTACGGCTGTTATCCACAGATCCCACAACCCAACGAGCCCACAGGTCAATCAGACGTTGATACTAATTTACGCACATTAGTATTTAGGTCCTCTCCACTTCCACCAATCATTATCACACAATTATGCTCACTAGACATAACAGATAATCAAGCTAAGGATTTCTGGACTAGACCAGAGAATCAACCATAGAATCCACCATATATTTGCCTTCCATTTTCATGACCTTTTTGGGAGACATATACAAAGCACCCACAAGTTATCTTCCACGTATCCCACAACCTATAGATCGGATCACGCCAGAGCTCAATATTGATTGGAGCCTTCGAGCACTCATCCTGGCCGACCGATCTATCACACTGGTTCAAGTTAGGAGGGCCTTCTCTGCCTTAGATTCACAGATTCCATTAGTGTGTGTCGAAGACATAAGATTGCCTAATTAGTTTGTCTATACCCCACGTATATTCCATCCCCACCAGTTGTCTCGGCACGACCTCAGGAGGTCGGGTGTAAGGAAGAGTTACTTGTAGATTCCCATGCTCGCTTGTCACTTTTTCATCGCACAGTGACATATCGTCAAAAGAGGTCATCTTCTCTCCTATCATCATTAATTAATTACGCTATGCTAATTAATTAAGTCACCTATCCAACAAATATCATAATTAACAACATTCCATTAATTAATCTCCCCTACTATCTAGACTAATTAATTATTATTAATTAATTAGCCTCCACTTTCATTTAACCAATTAATCAATATTCAATTGATTTAATCCCCTTTTATAGTTTAAATCATGCTAATATTCCTCTAAAAGCTTTTTTAAGCTTGCAAATCTATTAATTTAATCATCTTGATTAATTAAAAGGCCCCCTTTATCCACATGAGTCACTAAAGGATAAACAAACCCTCCTAAAGTTAACTCAACCCTATCTAAACCTCCCTTATCCCCAACTAACTCAACATCCCTATTATCCCACCTAAATTCTTTGAGAAGATAAAAGCAAAGAACATAGCAAATAGACTATAAGATTTCTTTGTCACTCTTGAAGAATTCACCATTGAAGAGCTAAGCCTCCTTCCTTCACCAAATATGATTACCATGGAGCCTACATAGGTCCATTTGATTTTGTTGTCAATTAAAAGAGTAGAGGTTTTTGACAATTAACATGATTAGTTTGATTTATGCTTTAAATTTCTAATATAATAGTGTTATTGTCTAACCTTGTTTAGCTCTTATCTTGATGATGTTTAGATTTTGATTTAGCTTTGTTAATTAAGACTACTAGGTGTTAGTTTTAATTTCCTTAACTTAATTAAACAAAACCATGCACACATTTGGCACACCTGGTGGGACGGATCCTTTGTCCCTGAGCATTCTTTAGCTTGAATTCTATTGTTTTTTTGGCTAACTCTTTGATATGCACATATAGTAATTAATGTTCAATTTCTTGGAATTTTTGCTAACATTAAATGTGTAGGTTCTCACTTATAGTTATCATTTTAATGGGTTGTTGCTAATTTCAAGATAACTTGTTAAAATTTGAAGTATTGTGAGATTTTTTGTGTTTTTCAATGTACTTTGGTTGCAGGAGTGGCGCAAGCACGCTGATAGGGATGTATATACACTTATTGCGTCACACACACCTCTCAGGTGGCACAGGTGCACTGTCGAGTTTGAATTTCTATTTGTTGACCCTGAAACACACATACACTAACCCCGATGCACATACACTAACTAAGGCACAGACGTACTAATCCGGGAGTAGACACCATTTCATAATGTACCTTCATTGCAACCCAAAACCTATCAGACCAGCGCATACACACTTACCCAGGCATAGGCATTCCTCTGGTGTTGTAGACACATTTCTGGTGGCGCATGTGTTCTGTTAGATTTTGATATTGTTTTAATTTGCGGTGGTGTACACGTTTTTCTAGTGGTGCACACACCTTTCTGGTAGCACAAGTGCTCTGTACGAATCTAATACTATTTTAATCTGAGGTAGCACACACATCTTTCTGGTGGCACACATGCCTCTTGGGTGGCACAGGTGCACTGTAAGTTAGAAAAACACAAAGTGGTGCATCCACCCTAACCCGCGCACAGATGAAATGTGTTAAGGTGCTAGCTTTCTTATAGGTTTTATCTAATTAAATACTTGTCTTTGCAGGGTGTTTTTACATGCTTTTACTATATTAGATAAAATTTACATGCTTGCTTATAAGAATAAGATCATATATGCTCTTCCCTCGCATCCCTTGGGGTGATCTTGGGAATCAAAAATGATTCTTAGGTCTTTTTGATGCTTTGAAATTGTTAGGAATATGTGAATTAGAATGGGTTAATTTGGTGTGTTTGAAATGAAGTAATTTTCCATTTGATATCTTCTTGGATTTTGGGAAACATTACATATGATCTTCTCTTGCATCCTTGGACAATCTTGAGAATCAAAAATGATGTTTACTCTTTTCATGGAAAACTACTAAACTCATTGTGTAGGACCAAAAGACATGCTTGTCAAAGAAAAGGTAGAATCGAAACGAAGTTAAATACTAATAATACAGTTGTCATATAGTTTTCCAAAAGGTATTCAAGCAAACCAAACCTAATTAAATAAGATAAAAAGAACAACATATTCAAAACACTGTATTACAAGTTTCGAAAAAGGGTACGTCCCTATCCAATAAACTAGAATATAACTCCTTTGGCATAACACCTTAAGCTAATACAATGGGGGTGGTTCCAGGAACCCCAAAGTATTCCATGCAAGAGGGAACCTTGTGGATGAAACGGGAAGTGCTCCGCACTACCTACTTGACTAGTGATTCCTTTGTGAGATAGTGTTATTGGTTGTCCGTATAGCGACCCCAATGATAGTACACATAGATGCACTAGTTTCTTACTGTTCTTGAAGGGGGTAAAGTAAAGCCGAGATACTCCTAAGATAGTCAGGACTGTTCGAGTAAATCACACTCGCTTAAGACAACTTTGTAACACCTAGGGCAAGAGAACCACCTACGAAGATATTCTTTGGCCAGGAGCCCACTTTGACCATTCTAAAACAGTGTTGAGTTGTGAGCCATCTTTTCATCACGAAATGTGTGACGCGTTACTTTTTCTTAGTTTTTCACTTGCCTTAAGGTGAGGCAAAACTCTTCCGAAGTGAAGCCAACATTTTTCATCCCCAGTTTTATCTACTTCCTTCACATTTTTTTGACACTTTGTTGATAAAAAAAGGGTGACTACCTCCGTGTTACCAATCGATTGTTTCTGCCACTATTTTTTCTGTTTACGTCCATCCATGTTAGCGGCTAGGTAAGTTAAACATCTAAAGTGTGCAGAGGCGTATTCATATCATTGGTGGCCTTTGTGATCTTGATACCCATGTCAAGATCGTCGTTGTAGTTAGGCATGGTTCATCATCTGGGACTTCCTTAGAAAGGTTACCTTATTTGTATTATATCACTACAATTTTGGTATTTACGTCTTGTTTCTTGTAAACTTTCCCTAAATAAATATATTGTAAGGTTACACCTCACACATTTTATAAATTCCTAGTTATACTTTAAGCTTTTAGTTCAATTCTATTATTACCTTGATTTTGAAGAGTGCTAAGTGTTACCACTTGTGTGTGTTATATCAATATCATCTTGATATCAATAGCTTACTTTCTCGTACAGTTTGGTTAACATATCTTGGTGACATTGTTCTTTCACTCACAAATTGTAACTGGCACTTTTTTGGGATACAGGTCTTAATCGAATTTGAGCTCGCTTCTAGTATATCTTGATAGGAGGTCATAATAACTTTTTGTATTTACTTACATCTTGTTCATTCTCTTGAACTTTGCATAAGTGAGAACATCTTATTAATTATCTTGCGACACCAAATTGATTTTTGAGACATAGTCTAGGAAGTATTTCATTTGATAGGCTTATATACCAAACATTTGGGTCATTGTTGTTTTATCACTCTATCACATTGGTATTCTCACATTGTTATTCATTCATATTCTTGACAAATCATCTTGCATTTCACTTAGGAGTGGTCACAAAGTTTGGAACACATTTACAACTTACCTTAGTGAAACTATAAGAAAGCTTGGCTCCCAAAACATGATTAGGACTCAAGAAACAAACATACGAGGAACAACAAGCCTCAAACCCTTTTATTGGACATGATCTAGGGCCTCTATTTTCCACAGAAAAAGAGATAGAAGACATGGTCGATCATAGTGGTAATGAATTGGAGTCCCCACATGTAGAATTCAACTTTGACCCGATCTTATTAGACGAGTTCCTTTTTAGAAACAAGGACAGGGTGCTAGCACAAGTTGTAGAGTTGGGGGCCAAAATGCCCACTACAAATGAAATAATCCCACATATGAATAATGCTAATGAGGAGGAGCATCCTCTTATTAACATGGAGGACATTTTAACAAACGGACATGCTTCTACCTCCAACACAGGAAAAGATAATATAGTGGAACATAGAATACCCTTTATTAAAGTGCCACATAAAATCAGGACAGGACACGAGAAAGTTGAAGAACCTCCACAATATGAGGAAGAAGAAGAACCTTTGGGAGAAGAGATCACCATTCAACAAAAAATTAGTAGCCTTAGCCGACAACTAGCCTTGCTAACCTCTCATGTATAAAAGGAAACATGCAAGAATGTCCAAAAATCAAGGTCTAAGCTTGAAATATGTGAACTCCATAGAGAAAATCACGGAGAAGACAATACGGATTATCATCATGTATATATCCCAGCTTCTCCTACTAAGGAACAATTACTCGCACAAGATGTACAATCAATGAAAGCAACACTCGCAATCCTTCAAGAGAGAAATGTAGGGAGCATTAGAAAGTATCAATATGAAGAACTATGTCCCTATCCCTTTGACAAGGATATGACACTTCAACCTTTCCCTAAGAAATTCGATTTTCCAAAATTTGACAAATATAGGGGAAAGGGAGATCCACGGGATCATGTCAAATATTTCTATATGGCATGTCAAGAGGTTTCCTATAGTGAAAAATTATCTCATACGAATATTTCCCAAGAGTTAGTTATCTCATACGAATCTTTCCCAAGAGTCTAGAAGGTCAAGCCTTGGAGTGGTTTACTCGTTTTCCTCGCGGGTCTGTTTTTACCTGGCCAGAATTGGCAGAGAGGTTTGTTTGTCACTTCTCATATAACATAGAAAGTGATATCACCATGGCAGATTTATGTGGTACCAAACAACACCCTAATGATACTTTCACCAGCTTCCTACAATGGTAGAGAGGGATAGCCATTCACTTCCCTTGCGCTTTTCCTGAAAAATAGCTGGTAAGTATCTTTTTTCCCAACCTAAATCCTGACATCGCTTTCCACCTTCAAATGCATTGTGCTGGCACTTTTGAGGAGGTCATTGAAAAAGGTGTGCAAATAGAGAAATCCCTTATTGCTAAAGGAACTCTTAAGTCACAATCTAAGGCTAATAAAAATGCTAAATCTACGGAGAAGAAAAATATATTTAACAAAAAAATGTGGTGGGAGACGGGATCATGGATTCCAAACGTGTACAAACGGTCCAAACCGGTCAACCTTTTAAACTGACCAAAGGACCTATTCAATGCCCACCAAAATGAATAATGTTCACCCCTCTTAATGATCCTTTGTTGCTTATATTAAAACAATTAGATGCAACTCACATGGTGACATATCCTATGACACAACCATTTGATGACAATGCTCCAAAACCATCATGGTACAAGGAGCATGAATATTGCAAAATGCCTCGTGTCAAGGGACATAAAATAGAAAAATGTCTACAAGTCCGTCACTATATCCAAGACCTCATCAAAAATGGGGAGATAGAGGTGGAAAACCCAGGGAAAACTCAGAAACCCAACTAAAAAATGGGGATATATAAAGAGCCATTCCCCAAACATGGAAAAATAGAAGAGTCAAAATCGGATCGAGGAGAGTCATCGCAAAGTTATAAAGCAGTGAATGACTTATATACTAAGAAAGACAACAATCATTATGATTCACTTATTGGATGTATTCTCACTCCTAATGACCATATCAACACCATCTGAATCAATGGAAAGGATTGTGCTGCGGTAACATGGTGTGCCCGCCTAGTGATTCCTGAACCTTCTTCATCAACCCCACAAAATGGTAATTACAACCTCTTAGAGCCACTTGAGAAAACATCTACCAAGATTTTGATCTTGGATCTTCTTAATATTTCAAATGTACACAAAGACATTTTATACCAAACTCTTTAGGGGTCAGGAGTGCCACTAGAGGTAGATCCTACACATCTTCAAGCCATTGTAGCAAACATTGTACCAATTGAACACATTGCCTTCAATCATACGAAGATACCTATTGAAAATACAATGCATAATATTCATTTGTATATTGAGGCAGTTATTACCCATAGGAAGATCAAACGGGTTGTTATGGAACACGGATCAGTGTTGAACATCTGCACACTAAAGTTGGTTAAGAATCTAGGACATACTGAAGTAGATCTTGAGTCAAACATCATCACTATCACTACTTACGACAATGTGGAAAGGGAGTCAGTAGGCACAATCACGTTGCCAATGGAGGTGGGTCCCACTTGTCATCAAACAAAGTTCCATGTCCTAGACTTGGAACTTCCGTATAATATGCTTCTAGGCCGACCATGGATTCATGTCATGCAGGTTGTGCCATCAACATTTCATCAATGCATTAAATTGAAGCATGAGTTACACACCATTACGATACAAGGAGATTTAGAGCCCTTTACTCACTGCGGAGCTCTCAATAGTTTTACACGTAAGGGTACCTATGCGTGTCCCTCTACCGATATAGCTGTCCCTCTCCAATCTGAAGCCATGGAATCTCGAGTAGATTTGGATTCTCTCAGTTCTTATGCCCAAGGGGTCTCTACATCAACCTCTCCTTTTGATTCATGGGAGATGAAGGTTCTAGAATATGGATGTGGAGAATATAATGTGCAACAAGCCCAATTTGCTTCAGACCTTTCATTGTCACCCAAGACTAGAGGTCGACCCAACTATCGCTTCAGAAGACCTAGAAATAAACAAACTATTGGGTCATTCTTACCTGGAGGTTTGTTGGTTGAAGAAAAATTGTTAGATCCACCTACAACTTGGGTCCTAGCGGATACTTAGCCAACCTGTTGTCAAACCCTTAAATACGAGAAATCTAGTAAAATGATGTGCTCCATGGGCTACAAGGGCCTAGGATGCGGAAGAAATGAGCAAGGATAATGAGAACAAATACCTCTCCCTCATTTTAAAATAGAAAGATACAACATTGGAATTCACCCTTATGGGGCACACCCGAATGATCAAGACGCTACTTTCTCTGAACATGAGGATAGCTCTGACTATCTAGACAGCGATATAGATTCACATTGTAGCCAATATGAGGATCTTGCCTCCACAAACCCATTCATGAATACTGTTGTCCTAACCATAACCCCTATGGAACCTACCCTTGACCTTTTTTACCCTTCCCTTTTTGAATGGGACCAACAACGTCATATTTCACTAGATCTATTTGAGAATAATGAAGCTATTGCAGAGTTCATGGACATTCAGGATATAATTCCCATTGGAGACCACAAAAAGGGCTTCTATATTGACTTGGATACCTGTGCCTACTTCAGTGAGGAGACTGAGCTTCATGGTCAGCAAAACTTAAGAAAAAGTGAGGGCAAAAGTTCTAATGTAAAGCCTCAGCAAAAATCAAAGTCCAAGTCGCACAGTGAAAACCTCTTTGAGGCGCTGGCTGACAAACATATGAAAAAATCAAAGGAAAATAAAAGTGACCATGCCAAGGATAAAAATATCATGGAGATATCTTTGGACACAGATCTCAACCTTCCTCCCAATCCTACATGTATGGAGGACTTGTCAAAATTGCTAGTAGAAGAAACTATCGATGTAAACATTGGTACATAAGAGGGCTCAAAAATAGTCAAATTGGGAGCATCTCTCTTGGCACGGGAGCATAAAATGTTCACCATGTTACTACGGGAGTTTATAGATGTATTTGCATGGTCTTATAAGGATATGTCAGGCTTAGATCCAACTTTGGTCATGTATAACGTAGTTGTGCATGCAGAAACTAAGCCTATTAAACAAAAGCTTCGAAATATGCACCCAAGGGTAGCCCTACTGGTTAAATAAGAATTAGAAAGATTGATTACGGTAGGATTCATTTGGACTATTTATTACTTGAAATGGATATCCAACATCGTCCCTATCCAGAAGAAGCTTGTAGGGATCAGAATCTACACAGATTTTAGAGACATTAATAAAGCTTACCCTAAGGATGGTTTTCCACTACCAAATATTGATATGATTGTGGACTCAACAGCAGGATATGAGATGCTATCTCTTATGGATGGCTTTTCAGGATACAACCAAATCAAGATAGCTGATGAAGATCAGCTCAAGATGGATTTTACAACTCCTTGGGGTACCTTCTGTTATCAGGGGATGTCATTTGGTCTCAAAAATGCAGGAGCTACTTATTAGAGGGCAATGGCAGTAATTTTCCATGATATGATCCATGATATCATGGAAGACTATGTTGATGACATCCTCAGAAAATCTAAGACAAAAGAGGATCATCCTATCATTTTGGGGCGTATTTTTGAGTGCCTACGAGAGTAAAAAGTCTGGATGAATCCAAAGAAATGCGTATTTGGTGTGCTATCAGAGAAATTGTTGGTTTTCATTGTATCAAGAAGGGGAATTGGGGTAGACCCTGCTAAAGTATCTGCTATTACTGAGATTCCTCCTCCTAAGAACTTTAAGCAACTACATAGCTTCCAAGGAAAAATACAGGATATTCACCGCTTCATCTCCCAACTCGTAGATAAGTGTCATTCGTTCACCCACCTACTTAAAAAGGATGCCGCTTCATTTGGGGACCAGAGCAGCAACAAGCCTTCACTTTGCTTAAACAATACGTGGCCAATCTACCTGTACTCATGCCTCAAACTCCTAGTGAGCCACTCTTGCTTTATATATCTACTACGCAA
Source organism: Taxus chinensis (assembly GCA_019776745.2). Classification (NCBI taxonomy): domain Eukaryota; kingdom Viridiplantae; phylum Streptophyta; class Pinopsida; order Cupressales; family Taxaceae; genus Taxus; species Taxus chinensis. The sequence continues at coordinate 826,560,631 of CM034146.1, read as the reverse complement.
TTTGCTATTGTTGCGCTGCTTGCCCAATATGACCTTGGTCAAAAAGAAAAAGTGGTGTATTACCTTAGTCGCACTCTCATCGCTTATGATTTCAACTATCCCCAAATTAAAAAATCTTGTTTGGCTGTTGTTTTTACTTTTCAAAACATTTTCCATTATCTATTGAATACCAAAACCAATCTTGTATCCAAAGTTGACCCACTCAAGTACTTGTTATCCAAATAACGGAGTAGAAATTAAGGGTCTTTGGAAATAACAATGAAAGATATAGGAAATAGTATTTCCACCTTCAGATCTGGGAATGGCCGACTGGAAAACCCTCCAAATAAAGGTTGCGCCTTCAGATCTTGAAATGACCATCTGGAAAACCCCCAAATAAAGGTTGTAAGTCACCTTGCTTGGAGTGGGGTCGGAAAATGATGGATGTTCCTTCAACATGCTGCCACGCCTAGACCAAATGGCTGCCGTGAATATAATCTAGAGCCCCTTTGCTTATCTTCCCCAAATGCCCCTAAGACCCTTGAGATCCTTCCTTTGAAACCTCTGTTAATGTCTCTGCCGCACGTCCCTGAAAGAGGCTCCAAAATGACAGACTAGGGTAGTTCTTTAACTACCAAAGAATGCCCTGCTAGCTAAGGACAGGTCTCTCACCACTAAAGCTAGGGTCCCTATGGGATTTGACTCCACAAGTTGTAGATGCGCAACAACAACAACTACATGAGAAGGGGCAATAAAATAAAAGTAATTAAAGTTACTTGTTCCTGTTTAAGTTGCCAAGGTCCAAAGTGACCCCCAAACACCAAACATGACTATTAATACCATGTGACCCCTTCTTAATAGCCCCCAACATCCCCCACCCCTTGGATATGACCATGGCTTGGACTCTCTTGAACCTTAGGCCTTTAATGTAGGAAAAGGGGACATTACCGTCCTCCCTTCCTGATAAATGCTTGACCCCAAGCATTAACCTATCCTACTGCAGCAGCTGAATACCATGTCGTAATTTTCTCCACCTCACCTTGCCATCCACCAAGGATCCATGTAATCCAAGGTAACCATGAAACATTGAAATAGAATGATACCCAAACCATCTCTCCACTGGTGCCCGCACCAAAATTTCCAATCGGTCCAATCCCTGCCAGTGCAAGGTTATCATCACGAGATCACTCATGGCCTCTCCAACCAACTCGTGGGTATGAAATTCCACTATAAATCCTATAAAATCCCCCATATTAGCCTATGAAACAACATGTTTATGCATAAATGGTGCTAACTCTCTTACCTAACCTGCACTCATGTGAGAGCCAGGCTCCTCATATTGTATCTTGATGTGTCCCATGGAGGAAAAGTTCCAAGACTCCAACAGATAGTCAACCGGAAATATCAGCTCCATATAGTCCACCTTCTGCATTGAATGTGAACCTATTGAATAACCATGGGTCACTTTTGTCTCTCCACTGATCAACATGTGGGTGAGGTTCTCACTAGACATAGAAGAAACAAAAAGCATAGGAGTGTTGTCCCATATCGATTCAAAAAAACATGGTCGTGTAAGCTCAGAATTTTCATAGTGACAAACCATATATGACTGTATAAATTTGAGGAGATCCTCCCTCAACCTCTACCATATGAACCTCTCAGACATGAGCCTATAGGTCTCATCGAAGCTCAAGCACCCTGTCACAGAAGAACAATGCACATGTCGCAATATCTCAATCCTCTACCATGAATCTGACACAAGGCTCCATCTTCCCCGAGAGAAGATCATCTCATCCTTCAATCTGTAGTTGTTATCCTATATGTGGCCATCCAGAATCTCACAAGAGTGTCGATTCTTAGAGTACTCAACAAGAAAATGAGATATCTAGTCTATTGAAACTTCAGATGACCAACATAATGATAAACTCAGATGATCTGAACCTCTTGTCCCAATCTCTGTAACTGTCTCATGTGTAACATTTTTGGTCACACCCACATCCATCATTCTCCACATCAATCCAAAATAATTAAACTCCTCACCAATCAAGAACTTTCTCTCCATCCCCTTAGTTATAACCACCCTAGGTGCTCCTATAGGTAATCCCTTCAAAATCACATTCCTGCCCTTAGATTTAAACTTCAGCTCCATCATTTGAAAGTTAGTCTGAAACTCACCAAGGAAGTGAAGCCACTACACTCTCAACACTATGTTAGTCTCTCTCATACCAACGATGTGGAGATCATCGGTAACTGTATAGTTACCCATCATGATGCTCACTTGGGGAACCTGTCATGTGCCCCTCATAGACTCTCCATTGGCTATAACCCCGTTGAGGCCCTCAAAATCCTCTGTCTGTAATCCTTATCTCTCAACCAATGAGGCATCATTACAGTTGTGGGTTTCCCCACTCTTACTGTGTACCCCAACTTGCTGACCATGCATAACTCCTCTAATTATAAACTCCTTGTACATTAGAGTACTAGACAATGTGGCTATAATCTCCTTAGGAAAATTCTCCTCCTCCTGCTCCACCTCAGCACTATCCAATCTAACCCCATCTCCATCATCACTCTCACGAGTCTCTATCTCCTCACCTCTGTCACCATTTCTCTCCTCATAAGTCATCATGGCGTGCTCTATGTCTGCATCAAACAACCCGTCGGAATAGGAGTCATCAAATATCCCACTTCTCTCATACCTTGTGATGTCACCATGATCCACAAGAGGTTGCGTTCCTTCCCAATTCGACCACTGCAACGACATGCTTCTTTCTTCACTAATCACATCTTTTGCGATCTGCCCTTATATACCCTAAAATCTGATTTCTTTGTTTTCCTTTATATTTTTTTGTTTATCCACATGAGGGATGAATGTAAATTTCCCAAAAGATGGAAGCCAATATGTCCAATGAATGATTCCAACTTCAAGTAAACCATGTACAAACACATTCAAGTACTTCACATCTCTTAATGACAATAAATAAATGAGTTACCTTCTTTGTGCAAGACATATCTTTCCATGGACATAACTCATCAATTCCCTATATATTGGGAATACACATGGCTGCTCCCTCATCATACTTTATTCTCTTTCCCCATATTTTCATTTCATCATAAATGCAAGAGAAAGGGAAATAAATATTAGAACTCATGCATCCATAAAATTTATCATAAGGAACTTCATACCCTTGGTTGTACCCATGGATTCTCGTCATGAGAGAAGAAAACACATCGAAATAGCATAATTGGGGCTGTTCATCATACCTTTGCAACTCAGAATTTCTAATATAGGATCAACATCTTCATTCTCCTTTGATTTTTCAACCCATGCATCATCATTTTCCTTAACATCATGCAACCATTGCATCCCAAAAACAGCCTTACCTCTAGCAAATTCAACCTTAATAAATAAACCACATACCTCATGTACTTTCAATATCATGGGCCCCTGCATTGTTTTCTTTGCCAACATATGTTTATTGGCTGAATCAAGAGTAATGTGAATGGAAGATGTGTTTATTCCATATAATATACCTTGAAACGTGATTATGAAACAATATTCCTCAATCATCCAAGCATGTAAATGTTGTCCCAAATAATAGAAACATGGAAACAACATAGGAGAACTCAACAAGCTAGGAAGATGGTAACCATTCTCATACCTTAGGATGCTAAAGTCATGAATGCACCTTGAATTCAATTCTTCTTTTTTAACAACAAAGTGCACCTTGATTCTTTGAGCACTTTGAGGACCGAATGCCCCCGCTAACCCTTCCAAGGGTTCCACCATGTAGCTAGTATAAAAAATAGTGATGGGCTCTATTAATAAAACATTTTCTCCTCTCTTTATGACTGATGTTATACATAGTCTAGCAGGTTGAAGATGATTAAAAAATATTCTCTTACCCTTTTTAGCAATCAGAAAACCAACGCTAGTACCTTGAGAGTTACTCTCCCTTCTTGAACCAGAGTCCCCAATGAAGGAATCATGTTTGCTAACACAATACACATTTGAATTCCTTCTTTGTCTTATGAAATCAGTCACAAAGTTTTCAACATCAGAATTTATAGTTTTGGATAACCGCCACATATTACCAGGATCCCATTACTTATAATTCCCTAGAGCCCTTGTATCATGTAAGGTCTACCATATTTTCTTCTCTTGTATCTCCTCATAAAGAAGATTATCAAAAGGTTCACCTTCTATCGCTGCTTTAGAAACCTCCAAAACAAAACCATCCCTATTGTGATTCAAGATTTTAGATGGAGAATAAGTGGAACAAGAATCAACACCTTTCACAATTTTATGCTCATTATTGCTTGGTAAATCCATCCCACATGATAATGACTTATTCTTTGGAGGATTGATAGGTACCTTTTGGATTGAAATATCTTTTTCAATTTTGCAACCAACCAGCCATGTTTGTTCATACCTTTCAATGCCATCAATGTCCTCAGTGTGTTCAAGATAGACATATGTTGAGATGCCCCCAACATTGTTGCCTGAGTACCTGTTGAAAGTATTTAAAAGCTGATCAAAAGTTGGTGGTTTGGAAATTACAACAGGGTGTAATTTTACACCAGTGTCCATGTGAGGCTCCTCTTCATGTGCCAGCTACTCCATAGAGTCTTCTTTCGGGGGTTTAGTCTTTCCTGCATTAATTATCCTCATCATTTCCTTGAACTCTTGTATGTGTTGTCTTGCTTGAGTCGTTATCAACCTAATAGATCTAGCTTTGCTATTCCCTTCCTCATACTTTTTAAGAGTTTCCATTACATCCTCCTTGCTTGCACAAACAAGTTTCTTCTCCTGAGCTGGAATAAATTCTCTAACAAACAAAGTTTCACTAATGTAATTATTTTTCTCAATGGAAATCATACCCTTTTGTCTAGAGGCTTCTTCTACTAACGAGTTCCTTTGTAATTCAGGTACCAGTATATGATGACCTCGTTTGGGCTCACTACCAATCTTCATCATGCAATAATCTGGAAATGGCATATTTTCTCTGAAACCCCTACTCAAAGATTGGTACTTCCTCCAACAAGAATCCTCATCAATCACCTCTATTGGACGCCCTCTATCACTGTTCTCACTATGTTCCTTATTGTCCCTAGGTATGCTTTGATTCACATTTTGAGTAAGCTGGCTCAAATAAAGGTTAGTGACTTCCTGTTGTTTCACCATGTTGGTGAACATTTCCTTCATAAAACCCACATTGAGATCTTTCCAAACTACCATATTTAACCCACACATGCTAGAGGAACAATAGCTCTGATACCACTGAAATATCCCTAATGGGATACCACTTAAAAATGCATAAAATATAGAAAAATTGTAGCCACATAGAATACTGATTTTTCCTGATTTTTATAGTTGGGACAATGAACTAAAGAAACTTAATATTTGCCAAAATGTCCACCCGAAATAATTGAAAATTTAAATAAAGCATGATATTATTATAAAGGGCATAAGAAAACTATTTTTGGACTTTTACAGAGATTAAACTGCTGCCAGAAAAAACACAGCGCGCCCTAGATAGCAGGAAAACTATAGAGGCTCGTAAATCTCCAAATAATGGAGCAGAAATTAAGGGTCTTTGGAAATAACAATGAAAGATATAGGAAATAGTATTTCCTCCTTCAGATCTGGGAATGGCCGACTGGAAAACCATCCAAATAAAGGCTGCACCTTCAGATCTAGAAACGACCGTCTGGAAAACCTCCAAATAAAGGCTACAAGTTACCTCACTTGGAATGGGGTCAAAAAATGATGGAGGCACCTTCAACGTGCTACCACGCCTAGCCCAAATGGCTGCTGTGAATCTGATATGGAGCCCCTCCACTTATCTTCCCCAAATGCCCCCAAGTCCCTCGAGATCCTTCTTTTGAAACCTCTGTTAATGTCTCTTCCACACGGCCCTGAAAGAGGATCCAAAATGACAGACTAGGGTATATCTCTCACTACCAAAGAATTCCTTGCTAGCTAAGAATGGGTATCTCACCACCGAAGCTAGGGTCCCTATGGGATTTGACTCCACAAGTTGTAGATGCGCAACAATAATAATAACATGAGAAGGGGTCAATAAAATGTATACCAAAAAGTGCTCTCCTTTCTCTCCCAGCTCCTTATATACATTCCAAGGCAAAAGAGCCCTAATGGACCAAGATGCATTTCGTTCCACAGAGGGGTCAATAAAATAAAATAAACTAAAGTTACTATTTCCTGTTTAAGTCGCCAAGGTCTAAAGTGACCCCCAAATGCCAAACATGACTATTAGTACCATACGGCCCCTTCTTAGTATCCCCCAGCGTCCTCCACCCCTTGGATATGACCACGGCTTGGAATCGCTTGACCCTTAGGCCTTTGGCATAGGAAAAGGGTACATTACATGCTGCACCCCTTGATCTTTTGGAGGCCATATTCACATCAAATTAATGCATCCATGAAGAAACCAAAGGGTTTTGGGAGACGTATTATGAGGTTCAGAGGATCCAAGCTAACCTTATATAGTTTGAGTACAATTATGAATTTGGCCTAGACATACCAGAGGACAACCACACCACATCTAAATCCGACATCAAAAACAACATCAGCCTTCTAGACACTAATTTTGATCTCTCACGAATCTATGAAATAGAGGAAGAGATCTCTGATTTCTTCATGGAGGACTATATCTCAGAGCCTGATTCTTACTTCATAGAAGAATAGGATTTAGCCTATTTAATAGGATCAAACTTTTCAGAGAACCAAGACTTTAACCTAGAGTTTGATTTCAATTTCTAATCTTGTTGTTTTCATCTCATTATCAACTAATGTATATAATCACCTAAATAAGTGATAATTATTGATCAAATTTTCCATTTATCATATTGTACTTCAACTTTCTTATCAATAAATCTTAAATGTCTTAAAATCAGGTTGTCATCCACATAAGAGAGTCTATTGATTTCCAGGATCTGACCTTTGTTAGGTAGCCTGCCCAACTTATTTTACTGACTCTATTTTGTGTAAATGTTTATGATTTGTAGGCTTACTTGTAGGAAAAACAGGTCTAGTACATTCTTCATGGAGTGCAAAAGCATTCATCACATCTCGAGGGTATCCTAAAAACCCTGACATACTGAATTTGAGCTAAGTTTTTCCCCCTTGACTCATCAATCAAACCCCCAAGTTAAAATAGTGCAAAACACCTAATTTAGCCACCCCTCCTCCTAATTCATAAATTATGGTCTTGGGCATCGACATATGCTTCGTTACGGTTTCACTGGTATCATTTTTGGAAAATATACAAAAGGAATCATAGAGCATCTTTCCATTCCCACACAATCCACTAGACTTGGAATCATATATCTCCCTATGCTTGATCCTTTTATTCCCACCACATATATTTATGAGGTTTACACTATTTCACACACTAACCATCACAAAATGTCATTTCCATCTGTTCTCAATACTACATCTTACTTTGTAAAATCTAATCCTCCTAACACCAATACCGATACTCCCGACACATTACCACATCTGCCACCATGACATGGTCTCTCTTCCATCCTCAGATATATCTCCATCACTTGCACACTTGGGGGCATCAAACTCCCCCCATTCTAGTAGAATGTTCTAATCCACAATTGTATATCCATGCTACTCATATACACATCTCTTGCTTTAAAATTCATGTCAATATTTCTAGCAGCACTTTCTCTTATCTACACTATGCACACACCTTGCTACATCTATCTATGCTCCTATGCTACTCCATACATGTTTTTCTATTCATTCTTACTTATGGATCCTTCTACTCATGATACACACACTACTTTCTATATATAGTTTGCATCCTTTCGTGAATTATACATATTCTGGTTATTCTTACTCATAATGATCACATTTATTTACCAGCAGTTCTTGATATACACACTTGGGGGAATTTCACTTCCCCCCCTTCCATCACTATCAACTATCTCTAGTGACTATTAACACACTTCACACTTCGCACTTCATGTCTACATTTTCTAAGAATAATTACTTCGCTCGTACACACATTGTACCATCATTACCCTATGATGCACTCTCATGCTACTTTTCACACTTGATTGTTGAGGGCACACTTCATCAGTGAAACTCACTTTAGCTACTCTTACTACACTTCACATGATACATCTTTCCTAGCATCTACTAATTTCACTCTCAATGTTTCACGATACATATTTCCTATCACCTACCACTTTCATGCTCATTGCACTTCATGATATATCTTTCTTAGCATCTATTACTCTCTCTCACTCTATGCTTCACGACTATCTTTATGAGCATCACCACATCATTGGTTCATACACATCCTCTTCATTCCCTGATGATGCACTCTTGTGATAAGGTTCACACTTGACTGTTGAGTGCATACTACATCAATGAACATCACATTACACACTTCACGCTATGTGTTTCATGATATATATATTTTCTAGCATCTACTCACACATGACACACCTATTTCCTGATGATACACTCTTGTTCTATGGTTCATTCTTGATTGTTGAGGGGGCATGTATAAATGAACCTCATTTCATGCACATTCATTGGGGGAAACCCATCTCATTCCATCTTCACATTTTTTATACCACACCATCACACTCATACAACATTCGCATATCTTGGTTGTATTTATTCTTGCTAGCTTATATTGCTTACATCTTGCACTTTTCTTCTTATGCTAGACATATAATTAGTAAGTCATTTTATTTATCATATACACATGCATGTTCACTTGGTCTCTGAAAGTGAATGAAGATCTATTACAAATTCTCAAATGATGTATGATGTTTGACATTGAATCCCTTTCCAGTCCCACTAAGGCTCCTGGGGGCATCTACCTTTACTACTCTCACACATTACATGTTCTATTGTTACATTCTTTACTACTTCTCATTACTATCACTTTACTTTTCACTGATGTATACATGCCTTGACATACTATTTATATTTCTAAAATGATAATGGGTGCTTCATTATCATTTGTCTTGTAGGGTACATACAATGATGGTTATCCGATAGATTTGGTTTGTTACTATTTGTTATTATTTGTAGGCTATGTCATATGTCTTGTTTGACCATTTTATGATTTTTTTCGCTTCGTCCTTGATTGTCTTATGATATTGTAAGTGATGTCCTATGTTTGAAACCTACTTTTTACGGTCTATCTTGTTTGCACACTTTCTTGTTACATTATTTTCTCTTACATCGTATATTTTATGACTAACACTTGTATTATCCTACTTTGTTTACATGTTCCTTGGTTTCTACCAAGCACATCCCCTACCACCTGCAGGTATCCACTTCAGATCAACATTAGGTCCTCTCCTTTGGGCTGCATTCTCCTATAGTTGTTGCATGCATCCCAAATGAGGGGGGGAATATGTTGGGTGAATAAATCACCCCTATAACAGCTCAGAGATATAGTTAAGATCAACACAGTACATAAACAACACATGCATATAGTCATGAAACAATCCAGAATTTGACTTGGACTTCACACTCAACATAGACACAAGTGCCTAGATCCAAACACTAGTGCATGGGAACTCCTATCCTCCCCTTAGCGCTAATGTCCTGGGGGAAAACAATCATTTTTTCTCAAAGAAACACAATCTTTAGTAGTTTAATGTATAGTTCTCTAGTAGCACACACTTGCCTCCATGCATGGAATACATTTTATCATCAGTTACAATACGAAGCAAACATCGAACAACACAAAACAACACAAGACGTACCATCTACAATGGTGCTAATTCAGGAAGTAATCCTGGAAGAAGTGTAAAACTAGACTTGTCTCCCCAACACTCTTCTCTTAGGGCACAAGATCACCCAAAAAACTCGCATTTGGTGTGAGATCACCTAAGAAACTCACTTTTGGCATGAGATCACCCAAAAAACTCACTCTTGGCGTGAGCTCACCCAAAAAAATCACCCTTCACGGAATTTGAAGACATCTTTCTATCCTTTACACTTTTATAAATCGGGTGCACACTATCCTTTATTACTACCTTTTCACTCTTTTACATGCTTATACATACTTTACTCAGATTTCTCATATACGCAACTTTTATTACTCTTTTTCACTCTTATTTTGTAGGTACATCCTTAATACATAATAAGAAGCATCCTATAAGCACAACAACGAGTACAAGTTACACATACACTTCACCACTAGGGTCCACTTCCCTTTTCCTAGTTTCCATGCTTCACTTTGTGATCATTTCATGCTTCACTTGTCCACTCAACACACTATTTTCCGCACTCTCTATAGGATCATAAGGTACACATTTTATAACTACTTTATGTTATCTATTATTCAATTAACAACATAAAGTGGGGGAAAAATATAGTCACAAAATATATGCACTTGGGTACAAATCTATGTCTTAAAAGCATGCTAGTATTCACATGATTCCTAAGCAAGAAAAATAGTAATTGACAACTCCCTTTAGCCTTTTACTTGGTCTTCGTACTTTCATTAGATTTATACATCTTGCACTTTTTCTGGCATTTGATTGTTTTGTCTTTATATGGCCTCAAACATTGATGCCCAGTTAGGACACTAATGTCAGGTGCTCCTATCCTCCCGGGCACTCATGTCCATCTTTACCTTTTTTCTTATCTTTTTGGACCCCTTTCTCTTCTTAATGACTTTTTACTACTTTGAATCATCTTTCAGCTGTCAATTACTAAATTCAAATAAGGGAATCATATAAATAGAGAGTTATGTTTTCAAAATATAGGACCAACCACTAAGCATTACATATTATCACCTAATCTTGCATCCAAAGACACACAAAGCATCAAAGGCATCCATCTAGCACTCATTCAAGGGAAAAGGGTTACATCACTCTGCATACACAACATAGGAGGGGAAGTTCTATTCTATTCCATCCACACTTCTATATATATAGTACATTCTAGATCTAGCCCACTATCACTAAACAACTTGCATAAGGGCATCCTAGGACATCATTTCTACACACACACAAGAACTACATGGAGTCTAAGATGTAGTACATCACTCGGTCATAAGTTGACTCTTTGGGTGACCACTGGGGTCAGTTCGACTCCCCATTGTACATTTTCCTTTGAAGTTTGATGTGGTTTGTGGGTATGTGCAAGTGAACTTATTTCTTGCAGGTTACATGCATTTTTGTAGATCAAACAACGTACCCAGAGTGACATACATAAAAGGACATTTAACCTCTTCTGACATAGAAGATGCTAAAATATGAGCATTTTCCCGGTCACCAGTGTCCAGATCTAGTAACCAACGCTAGGCACTCATGTCCTCTCTTGGGCACTCTTGTCTTGTGTAGTTTCAGAGCTTAGAACCTCCAACGAACCTTTGTAACACTCTTCTGAGTCTATTCCATTATTTCATCAGCCCAAATCACTTCTTGTTCATTAGGAAATCAACTAAGTCCCTCTATCTCTCTCTTACTTAGGGTTTCAAATCATTTTCTTGCTTATTGCTTGTGTCATATTATACATTATCATTTCTATATCATTAGGTATAATAATTAATCTAAAAATAAAAAACTTAATTACATTTATATTAAATCAAAACCATTATGCAATGCTTGGAGTGACTTTAATCTTGTTAAAACATGGCTCTGTGACCTTTTCATGCTTGGACATAAAAGATTTTAGACTCTTTGATCTGGCTGAATGCTTCATAGCTGTAGTAGGGACTAATCTAGAGATTTCCAACTTATTTGGGTAGATTTAGGAACATTTTGAGTGCTTTTAGAAATATATTTGCAATATTAGATTTTAAGAGTGATATTTGAGTTATAAAGTGACATTAACTTGCTTTTATAGCCTTTCATAGGTGAAATATTCTAGTAAGGTTGACCTTAGGAAGATGAAATGATCCAAATAATATTTTGAAATTGAAATTAGAGTTAATGAAGATGAAGGGGTGAGACAATACAAGTCTTCCAAGACCACAATTTACATCTCAACCCTTCCCTATATTTTCAAACCAAAGAGATGAAAACCAAAACTAAAATTTGTGTCATGAGTATCAGAGGTATAATTTTGCTTTGGTAAAATAAAGTAAAGATAAAGTAAAGTGTAAAGATAACCAAGTTTTAGAAGAGCTAGAAGGATAAGGTCATTGGATTCCAAATGTGAACATTTGTCGTAGTAAGGGAACATGGTCAAACTTGGCATTGCACAAGGAAAAGTTACTAAATTTTCGTGTCTACAATTAGCATCAAGTCCCAATCCATGAAATTTTCTATAAGATAGATTTCAAGACTTAGGAAGAATTGTATGAATGAATTTTTATAGCTTTTCTAGTGCCTAAAAATTACACACCAAATACAACCATGACCAAATAAACCAGGATATATTTTTTTGTTTATAATTACTTGTTACAACCTTATGACACCACTAAGGCTCACAAAAACTGCTCAACATCACATGTGACGTTTACACCAATATGAAGAACATGCAAATAACATGATGACACAAGATGTAAATTGATGCCACACTTTCCCCAAATAATCAGATACAACTAACAAACCAACCACAAAAGAGCTCAAGGATAGGCATGTTCCATAACACATCATTTCCATGGTTACATCTTATTTACAATTAAAATTCCAAGAGCATTTATTGTGGGATCATAAATTCTCATTCTCAACCTACATATTCTTAATTTCATTTAAGATTTAACTTAATATAAGAACACTTAATTTGGCTCTTTTTCTCCTTCACAATAATTGTCCATAACTCCATGGTTATTTGAAACATTTTAAACTCATGAATTTTTTTTGATGCTCGTTCTTATGCTAAGGTTCAATTTTTCAAAATATTTTTAATTGATGTTTAATTTTACCGTCATTATGCAAGGGAACTAACATGAAGTCAGGGGGGAAGAAATCTTATGATTTAAAGGAGATGAAGGTTCTAGTTACCTCTTCCTATAAACTTCCCTCCATTAGAGCACATTTATTTTCATGTTATAGTTTCTATAGTTCAAAAATTAGTTTAGGTCATTTTAACATTTACACATCATGAATTTTTTTAAAGAAGAATTTTTTTATGTCTGTTTAAAGGCTCAATCCCACCAAGAACCATTTGTATTCATTTTGAACAACATGAAAAATGCCTACTTAAGTTATAAGGACTTCAAGTATAACTTTATTCCTAAACCAAAATTGCATTTAATCTTGTTCTCATTTCACTTACATCATTACTTTGGTCTCTTATTGGCGTTACTTCAAAACAAAAATGAGCTACAAAAATATTTTCTTAACATCTTGAAGAAATACATGATTGGAAGCATTTTTAAACTATGCATGAATCACAAGTGATTCATGTTCTAGGTAAGAGCTCATGTTTTCGTATTTCATGATCCCACATGGGACATTTCTTTTATCCTTAATGTCATAAAAAGGACTTAGCTAGGGATTAAGGGACCAAGTTTTCAGTTTCTGCATTTCTCTTAAGTTAACATCTTCCAAACACAATTTTTTTGCTAAGAGTTAGATATAATTTTCACCCGCAAGTTAACCTCTTAATGGGATTGAGTTTAGTTTAATTCCAAATGCCCGCATGGGCTCTATGCTCAACTATAGAACAATTTAAAGTGTTTAAACATCTTTATCCCATAAGACCTCCGTAAAATCCCAAGGTGTTTTGTTGTTAATAGCGAAGGTAATACCTTTATCTACTAGGATTTAATGGGATCGTTAACACGATTTTAATACATAATAGATTTGGTACACTAACTCCGTTTGCATCATCTAGATCACACAAAGAGATCAATCGATGATGAAGTTAACCAAAAATATCTTCATAAGAATATGGTTGACCACTAGGATACCAACGTCAAATGTGAACATTGAACTCCAACTCATCCATGAAGATGAGTAGACCTATGAGACCAATAAGTGTTAGTCCTATTACCTTATGAATTGTAAGGTCACTCAACTGATCTATTGCTTCGTGAAAGGACACTTAAGTTATATAAACGGTCTTTTGGAGGAATTCTAGATGTATGAAAGGAAGACACCCTTGTTAGCTCTAATTCATGTCTCCAAAGACGTTAGGGTTTTCAAACTAGCCATGATAGAGCTAAAAGAGAATTCATGTTAGAAGATTTAAAACTTAGCTAACTTTTGATAGTTTAAGTGTAATAAATTTTTATCATACATTGTGGTTGTTATGAGGGGACTATAATAATTACAGTGGTCAATAATTTCTTACATGCAAACAAAACAACATGAGCTTCTACATCTAGTACCACCAAATTACAACTCAATAATTTATCCAAAACAAATATGATGATCATTTTATCATGAAAGCAATAATATTTCTCTTTCTTGATACAACATTGTTATTCAATAAATTTGCACCAAATAGTGCTACTAACTACCAATTTACATTGAATTCATCTAAGTACAAACTATCATCACAACATATTAAGCATGATATTGAATCCTCCTATTTAGGGCACCTATAACCACAACATGGGCAACACAAAGTTGGCATGACATCTTCCTACCATCTAACACAACTAATGATTTCACAGTTTTCCAATACTAATGAAAATAATATTTAACATAATTCTAGGGAGAGTAAAAATACAAATGCCATTTCAATTCCTTTTCAAAGCCAAAAAGAGAGAAAGAGGAGAGAGAAATAACATCATTGTTCTCACAGTCAATTTTCTCAAAACAATCAACCAAATAGAGATGCATACAATCATATGTTAGTTCTACAAGTTTTTTCTCCAATTATTTGACTTGACAAGGGTCCACAACAATTTTTCTCATTTTTCTACAAGTTGGTGAAAACGTCTAAATTAGCCCGAGTGGCTATAAAAATGTGTTTGAAAGCCAATTTCTGATGGTCAAACGCACCATGTGACAGATCCTATACACTCTTCTATATACAAGGAAATCATTGGAGTTGACAGAACTCAAAACTGACAAACAAGGTTCGAATGGCGACAATATTTTCGGTGCAACGGATAGTTATCGTACTAGTTTGACCTTGTCACTCAACGACCGGAGGCCTACAAAACCCACTGAGAAAATTATCTTTCGAGATGATTTTCTCCAAATTGAGGATTGATAGTGATTATCACAAAGAAATACTCGAGGTATGTGGAAGCCAAATTCTATTTCTCCACCCAGGGCCTAAACTACGGGTCAAAACCAAACCACATTTTAAACTTTCAGCAGCTGTCTACAACTGCAAAAAGGTCCACAGTCAAAGTTTAATTTTCTCATTTCGGGGTTTAAAGAGATATCTTGTGTCTCATTAAAAACAAGTTTTATTATGATTTCACAAGGTCGCCAAGAGATAGTGCTTACTATGTTTTGAGTCCGATGCACCACCTACTTGGCTTCGATATAAAGTACTATCAGTGGAGTTTTCCAAACATCTCAAACAGGTAAATAGGGAATTGAGTTTATGTTTAAGTAACCTTTAAAGTTGTGCAAAAACATGAGATAAATTTACTTTAAAGTAATATGCCTTATCTAATTTACTGAAATATCATTCTTCTATGGTTTAAATTTTCAATTCCATTTAAATAAGAAAAACTGAAAATAATAAAATCTTAGAAGAGAACGATAAGATGACCATGTCTACGACAGACCCATTTTGTGCCTACCCCTAGCAAACCCATACGAGTACCACCTCATAACCAAACAGAAAGCACGTAACACACCCAAAAAAAACAATAAAAGAGCCCATATCCAAACAATATGGTCCATATCCTTTAAAAAACAACACGTGGTTCCCAAAAACAAAATCCCATTCCAAAGTTAAGACAGATACTCCTCATTAAATTTCTCTCGAGTCCCTTTTTTACGCTCTATTTCATATCTTCAAATTAAAAATGTCTTCCCGCTTCAGTGTTCATTAGTACTACCCATGTCAGTGTAGTCAACCTTATTTGCAACAGCATACGCAGACAAATAAATGCAAAACTGTATATCTGTAAATATCTTAACTTAACAGGATACATGATCAAAGTCAAAGTTGTAGTTGAGACGGAAAAACCAATGGAAATTGGAACCATTTTTGTTCCAGCACACCAGGCACCAGCCAGCAAGCCTTTACAAATTACACCTGATTTTATTCAATTTCATAAACGCTATCAGACGTAACAATAACTCTTCCACAGTTAAAATACGTTTGGAGGTTGGTTGGTCTTTCAAAATAATAAAGATCCTTTGCTGAGCCTGCCACCTTATTCTTTTCCTGCGTCATTTTCAATATGGGTGGTCTGCATTTATGGAAAGTAAGTGAAAACTACATATAAATGGGAATCCACATGGCCGATCGGCGATTTATTTGGAAAAGCATGCACCCAATTAATGCTTAATGTTAAGGATGTCAACAGATCCTTATCATCCGTGCGTTTGCTAAAACAACATGATTTCCATTAAATGTATTAGGTAGGTATGCTGTGGATGGTTGAATAAAAGTGAACTCTACTAATATTTTATGATAAAAAGCTTTCCAATAAATTGTGAATGGATTTCTAAAATAGATGTTTTGTGGTCCTCCATCAAGATCAACCATACTCCATTCCTATTATTTGAGCTGACGCACACGTGTACAGTTCAATTTATATACTAGTGGTTGTTCCATGACGAGCAAGTCCACGCCGAAAGGGTGCTTGGTGGAAGGGGTGTTTTTGGAAGTGTTGTGTATGTGAAGATGCATTTAATCTTGGTACTTGGATTTCATTTAGTCCTTTAAATGTGGAAGTCGTAACGAAGTGTAACTCATAATTAAAACTGCTATAAAAAGGGATAGCTTGTAAGGCATTTGAAAAATATTGAAGGAAATTGTATTAAAGCCTTTTCCATTGCATATGGACGGTCAAGGGAGAGGTTTAGATCGGGTATAAAACAAACATTTAGTTGTGTATGTTTGCTGAAATTTTGTGTGTGAAGAAACATAATATTGGGCAATTAGTAACTCTTTAATTAATTTTTTAAGTGTTTGTGTTAGTTAAGTCCTTCATGTGGGCTTTGTGGTTAAAGTAATACAACCTTAGTTTTTATTTTATGTTATATAGAACATAGTTTAGACGGTTTACACTGCATGTTTTTATTTTTTTAATGATTTACTAGGACCATGACTTGTTATAGAGTTGCTAGAAATGCTAATGTCAATTAGGTTTCATTTATGCTGTCAGTTTAAGACCTAGAAAACTATACGAATAATATGATCCATTACTATTGTGGGGCTACATTGTAAAGTTGTGTTTAAATATAACATATAACACAATATGCCATAGAAATGTAGTCTAAAATATCTATCATGTAAATTTACAAGTGTCCAAATTTTAAGAAAGGATAACAGGGTAAAAATAATAGTTCTTCGCTAGAAGGCTGTCGAGATGTTCAGTGTTTAATGGGGTGCAATGCTTCGAAATTTGCGGCAAAACAGAGCAAGTATTCAAGATGAAGGTCCTGAACAGAGTTTGTTTCTAGTTTTTTAGACCACTGTGTGCCAAGGTCTGAGCTTGTAGTATTCATCATGAATCTACACATGCGTGCCTTGGATTATCAGCAGGTGTGAAATTTAAAAAATCTATAATGCAACCATACCAACAAGATAATGACAAGAGTAATGTTATTACCGCATTTAGGTTTTTTATAATATAATTTGGTAATTTTCAGGCTTTTAGCAATCAGCCTCAATCTTTTAGCATTTAAATTCTATAATCGAAACCCTAAACCCCAAACCTTAAACCTTAAACTCGAGGCCCTAAACCTAAACCTTAAACCCTAAACCATGATCCCTAAACCCTAAAACCTAAACCATAAACCTTAAACCCTAAATCTTAAGCTCTAAACCATAATCCTTAAATATTCAACCCTTACCTATGAGCCCTAAACCCTAATCCTTAAATATTCAACCCTTACCTATGAGCCCTAAACCCTAAAGTTTGTGCCTTAAGCCCTAAGCCCTAAGCCCTAAACCGTAAACCCTAAACCATGAACAATGAGCCTTAAATGTTAAACCCTAAACCCTAAACCCTGAAAACTAAATCCTAAACCCTAAAGCCTGAGCCCTAAACCCTAAACCATAAGCTCTAAATCCTAAACACTAAAACCTAAACCCTTAACCCTAAACCCTAAACCCTTGACCCTAGACCCTAAACCCTGAGCCCTAAGCCCTAAATACTAAATCCAAAGCCCCGAGCTCTAACCCCCAAACCTTAAACCAATAACTTTGAACCCTGAACCTTAAGCCATAAACCATGAACCATGAACCCTAAACCCTAATCCCTAAACCCTAAACCTTAAGCCTTGAACCCTACACCCTAATCCTTGAGCCCTAAAACCTAAACCTTAAACCCTGAGCTCTAAATCTAGATCCCTGAGCTCTAACCCCAAAATCTTAAACCCGTAACTAGCCCCTAAACCTTAAACCCATAACTCTGAACCCCGAACCCTGAGTCGTAAACCCTAAACCATGCACCCTAACCCCTAACCCCTAACCCCTAAACCCTGAGCCCTGAGCCCTAAACTGTAAACCCTAAAACTTAAGCCCTAGATGTTAAATCCTAAAGGTCCCTAAACCCTAAACCCTAAAAACTAAATCATAAACCCTAAATCTTGATCCCTAAACTCTAAACTCTAAATGCTAAGCACTAAATTCTAAACCCTAAACCTTAAGCCCTAAGCCCTAAACCCTAAACTTTGCGACCTAAACCCTTAACCCTCAACCCTTAACCCTGAGACCTAAAACCTAAATTATAAACCCTAAACCCTAAAACAAAACTAATAAACCTGAACCCTTAACCCTTAACCCTAAACCTTGAACCTTGATCCCTGAACCCTAAGCTGTAAACCCTAAACACTAAATCCAAAACCTTAAGCTCTAACCCCTAAACCTCATATATTTCTAGTAGGTCTCATGAGTGAATTCATTTTTTGAATATCTTAGGACCATATTTCCTATTCTTGTGCCTAGAACCATCATTAAGTCTGTTTTTAAAACTACCTTGTTTATGAGAGGTGGGAATTTTCCTCCTTCAAAATATCAATAGATGAAAGACATCAGGTGCTAGGGGAATATTTGTGTAGAGGGGGAAGCATGTGGACCTTGCTTTTTACAATATGGTGCATTGAGACCATATTTGCGTTCAACGTAGATGTGTCTTTGTATTTTATTAAGAGCATCTTTAGTTTGAGCATACGACATCCGTCAGTGCACATTGATCATATTGGGCATGTAGGTACGATATCTGCTACATAGAAGACTCATAAAAAATAATTATAAATTAACAATATTGTAAATGTCCATACAACATATGAGATGTAGGTCATGAGGCAATTATGCATCAATAACTATGTTCATAACATACAAAAACTTTAGAATAAATGGGACAAGTTGTTGCATGAAGTAAAAGTGGAGAAAATAACAACTTGTTAGGTTTAAGGGCGCTCATTCCCGCTCTTTGAGATCTAAATCTATGACGAAAGGGTTAGCAATTGAAGGGGGCATTAGTGGAAATGGTAGGGGTAAACTGAGAATTAGTAAATAGAGATACTTTGTAAATATTTTCCCAACACAATCAAATTCGAATACATAATTCATATACGTTACTCCTATGAATACGAGATATTTTGTCATGAGTAGGCATTTGACATTGCATTATAATGCGAGGATGGAAATATGAATCCAAGTCATGGAAAAAGCAAATCAATAAATTTTAATTGAAAATAAATAAATAAATAAGTTATTTTTTAAAATAACAAAATTAAATTTATATTCTGTAATTTTACATTTGTTAGGAATACAAGCAACAAAAAATTAAAAAAGAATGTCCAAAATAAGTTACACTAACATATTAAATTATGTGTATTAGTATTAAGAATTTTCTATTCTTGTTATATTTGTTATGCTTGAAAATTGAAAATATGATTTTATTATAAAAGTTATTTGGGAAAACAAATACCCCTTTGCAATTCAAATTTGATATTGTTATTTAGGTTTCTATAAATATGTAATTACTGTAGGGGAAAAACAAAAACATTTATAATAACAATTGCTTTTTATACTTTAAAAATCTGTTTCACATCAAAATTTCATGATTTAATATAAAAGTGAAGACATTTGTTTTTTACTTATACGTTATAAGGAATATAAACCAAATAATTTGTTGTATGATACATTACCACTAAACTAGGTGAAATATATATTGAGCCTCCTCTATTCCGAATAGGATATATCAGCTCATTCAGTCTTTTATATATAAATTACACAATTTAATAAAAAAAAATTGGTGTGTATATATATGTATAGGGGATAGTAAGCCCATATAGATAGATAGGGGGCCCTCGCCCTAGAATAAACAGAAACAGAAATAGATGCAATAACAACAGACAAATATTCTCAAGGACAACAGTGGCAATGCAAGTATTCATGCGACCCTGGCGTTGTCATTTCTGCAAATCACAAGCCTTTCCTAAAATGCACACTAGAGCTCCACGAACGA
Organism: Taxus chinensis; assembly: GCA_019776745.2. NCBI lineage: Eukaryota > Viridiplantae > Streptophyta > Pinopsida > Cupressales > Taxaceae > Taxus > Taxus chinensis. The sequence continues at coordinate 826,540,127 of CM034146.1, read as the reverse complement.
TTTATTGAAGTAGTTACTCAACTCAGTGGCCTTGATAGTAAGTTTTGAATGAACTTACTAAGTAGGAAACATATCAGTGAAATTCAATGTTGAAATTGACTGTGTATCATGTATAGTGTAGTTAGGTGTAGAAGCCACACCAAAATCAATTAGGAGAGTGATGAGTTTGCATGGTATTACACTCTACCATTTGAAAATCCATCTTCAGGTATGTCTTCAATGTGCATAATCCCCTGCTCAACAGTCCCATTTCACTGCAATCCCATTCTTGGTGTGCAGAAATACAGGCTTCGAAGGAAAGCGCAAAAAGAGGTCAACGTTGGGGGCAAACAAGGAGGATGGGTAGAACATGTTCTAAATTTGTACTTGATTATCCATATGAAATAAGAGCTAGTTCCCACTCCAAATGCCCTAAATTGTGCTCATTGTTCAGCACGAAATTCAAATGTTACAGTTTATCTAGGCATGATGAGCAGAGACAACGACATCACCCCGAATCACAAGGAGTAAGTAAGTAACTGCAAATTTGGTTACAAACTCCAGCATACCTTTTTTTGTTCGATTGGATTTTGAACTGATTTTGTAAAATTTGTTTTACTTGGCACTTGGCACCTGCGTCTCAAGTCAATTGCAAATGAGTTGCAAGTTACGCTGGAGAGGGCTTGAATTTTATGTGTATAATATGGTTTGGATGTAAAATATATTCTATGATCTATGATAGATGTTTGAGCGAAGAACATAAGTTACATTTTGCTAAACAGTTCACATGTCTTTATGTAAGGTTCCACATTCTGCATACATGTCTATCAAAACATTTGCAACTATATCTAACAAAATTCCTCTATATTTTGGCACAGGTTGGGAGTACTTTGGCAAATTTAAACTAATTGGGTTGGAGCCCTGTTTGTTGCATATGGTGAAACAAGGCGAGGAGTATGCTAGCAAATGTAAACAGGAAACCACTCTTTGTGCCTGAGTGGTGCAAGCGGTTGCAAAAGCTGATGAATATGTACAACGGGAGTAGAATCGGATGGATAAGAACACAAAGATGGAAGCCTCGTTTATAAGAAGCGTGGAGATGCTCTTCCGCTACAACATCTTGGGTATCATTGGCAGGTTTCTTAATCTCATCTACCCACCAAACATAAAATTCCCTAGAGATATGTCATCTCATGGAATGAAGTGATTGAAGGATACTAACAAAATGGGATTGTTGTCTACGCTTTGGGAACATTTAAATGCCAAAATATGAACTTTTGTAAATAAACGCCAAGTGTTCAACCAAATGATACAACATGTTATCTTTTAAATGAATATCATAGTTGTATCTTACAGAAGACATGGTCATCGTCAAGAGACATTGTGATTGTTTCATCAAATAAAACAACTGTATATTCACCCTGATCAACTCACCTATACCAACATACGTGTGGCCCATAACAAAATACGAGCTTTATAGCAACATACGAACATCCATCAAGGCATAGTAGGCAATGTTTTTTTTGTTGGAAGTTACTATATTGTCCTCTCCCCATCACACAAACTTAAAATAGAAAAATTACAACTCCAATAAACTAAACATTGTTATCCTCTCCGCCGTAAATTGCAACTCATTTAGAACTGCATCGGATTCTTTAATTGACTTCCAGAGAAAATGCACCATAAGACTAATACAATGACTTTATTTTAAAATAAACACATAAAATCAAAATTAAAAAATAAATACTAAAACGTATTAAACAAATATAAAACTAAAACTAAACAAAAGAATTATCCCCACGCATTTCACTTTTAAAGGACCTCAAAATTAAACCAAATTCCTAAAAAAAAATTATAATTACGTAAGACTTAACATTTAAAAAACAAACTTTAACAAAGACTCCAAAAGATAATTTGACTCTTTATAAGAACAAACTATTTATTTTCCAGGCACACGTATTTAAATACTAAATAAAAAAACTTATTGACACAACACACTAAAAAGTTAAAACAAGACAATTAAAACTTACATAACACGTGAACCAATAAATAAATTAAAAACAAGAGTTACAAGTCGATGGAATGACAGGAAGTGAAGCTAATGTATTTCCAGATTTAAATGTGCACGTTGAGAATTTTTATAGATGCATGTAAAGAACTAATAAGACTGCAACCATTGATAAATTATCAGAATATCAGTAAGGCTCAGACCGTCTGAATTACAACAAGAACTGATTTGGCAACTCCTCAGAATGTGCAGTCATATTTATATAATAAATAATTTCTCATTGTATGTACAAATTCATTTTGTCACTATCTAAAATGAAATGAAATTTTTAAAATATGTATGTATGTGTATATAAAATTACATATGTTAACTATTTTTTCTATTATAGAAATACATATTTGACTCTTTTTAAGAAATGTTTCCAAGTATGTTCCTTAAACAACAAACTCTTGTTGTTAGAAGACAATTTCTATTATGCTTGTGCATATATATGAAAACACAAAATTACAACCTTTAGCAGAGATATCTTGATGCTATCAATTGATAAATTGACAATTTTGAAATAGATATTTGTGGACAAAGGTTCAAGCTATATATTAAAATCACTTCTATGGGCTATAAAAATTATATTTCTTTGGTCTATATTATTTCCATTGATATCATATACGATAAGTTGGAACTGATGCAATAACTATTTTCCTCAAATTTTAAAAATCTTTATAGATTATTTTACATCTATTTAGTGAATAAACAATTGACACATATCTCAGGAGATATCCAAGGCACAACATCAATATATTTTAACAGTAAGAGAAATTATTATTTTCATGATCAAGCGCAACAACCGAAGCTTTAAAAGAAAATCCTAGTCGCATGTGACTACTAAAGATAGCGATGACCGATTTATACTAAGAAGCTTGGCGATAAAGCGCTTGGTTTTTCTAACACCATCTGGGAAGGATGTTGTAGAGGTTGCTGGCATTGGGTGTTCCAAGAGCACTGGATCGCCTGATCGTTGATCATTCTTTGTTGTAGCTATTGGAGGGACAATCAAAGTGATAGCTATTTCATGAGTAGAGGGGTGATTTGCATGTTCAACAAACCCTTCTCAGCCTTTCCTATGTTCATTCATCTAAACATTGGCAACCACATATAGGAGGTGAGCTGGAAATGTTGATTACAGAAATAATATACAATTGTTCTTAAAATCTTTCTATTATTTCTATGGACTATGAAAGCATTAAATCTTTGATTGTAATTTTTGTTTAAAAATTGCACTGGTTTAATCATTTATTTTAAATTTCATTTTTAAGAAGAAAAATTTATTATTAGAAATTATTTGGTTTTTTTTGTATGGAAGTATTACATTATAAACATTAAGAAGTACATTCAATACATTAAAGTTGATGTCGAAAAAAATTTATAAAAAAAATCTTTAAAAAAATAGATTGAGTATCATCTTCAAGATACTTAGATGGATTATTCCTCTATCAAATATGAACAATTCAACCGTATGACACAAACATTAATTGACTATTTATAAAATATGCTCACTATGATTAAATTCAAATTAGGAACATGAGTTTTATTACAAATAGAACTATAGGAGATAGATCAGGACACCTCCATAGAAGGCGAAATAACCTAGCCATCACCTTTCTAATATTTTTCAATTTCTTCTAAGCCTTCACCCACTTCTTGAAAACTATTATAAGAAGCACGCTAACATTCAATAATACTCAGTGTTATGAATAGTGTTTATACATTAAAAAACACCATTAATAACAAATTCAATCACTTCCCTTTTGCTTGTGTTGTCAATGTGGATGTAAAATGATGATGAGGAATCAGGACGAGTATGGCTCCTTTGTGTGCACATCAGTGCCAAATCTTGTTCCCCCACAAAAAATCGAGAATATGGGTAAGACACAAATCTATTGCTGCCTCTATTATGGCGATGAGGATGCGATTTGATCAAGATTGAAAACAAAGCCCATAATGAAAGCTTGTTCAAAACCAGGCTGCACAATCACACTGAAAACGTCTCCTCCCAGTGTTATCTCTGAGCTCATCTATTTTCCTTTCATCTGCAATTTACAAAAACCAATAAGATCCTTCAATCTGGTAATCTGGTAATTGAGCCCTCCACAAAAATTTCTGCTACAGAAACCCTTCTGGCATCCACAAGAACAGAGCATCTTCTTCCTACCGTAATTTATGTTTTTTGACCGCTTTATTTATCTCCTAAGAAGGCTTTACATGGAGATATGTATCTTTGAGAGCAAGGAGCAGAAATGGCATTATGGCCATTGGATCTGTTTAACCACCAGGACTGTAAATATCAAATTTATAGCAGGGTTAAGAGATTTGAAACGAATTGAGGATTGTAAATATCTAGGATAGTAAAAATATCTAAGATTGTAGAAAAATATCTTGGATTGTAAAAAAATATCTAAAATCAGGCAACATGTAAAGTTAATCGCCGGAATTTGACACTTTCCAGCAATTGCCTTCTTCAAAATAAACCTTCTTCAAAGTAAACCTCCGGCGAATTATTGGAACTCCATTTTTAAAAATATGAGATCATTTAATGTAACAACACCTAACATCCGTTGCATATAAATGGTGACTTTATATATATGAATATTAGTAATTTTGCAGTTAAATTGAAATATTTTAATAATCAATTGCTAATTGTTAAATCAACACCAACCTTCCCGATTATATATACGACGCTATTTAGGCACTGGTCTTGGTTATAATATACTACTTGGTCGTCTGTATGGCGTTCTGGGGAAGATTATTGTAAAGACGTCAATGGTCAGTGCGGAAGCAATGGCATATGTCGACTAAATAGTGAGAATGAGCCCGACTGATTCTGTCCTCCTCAATTCGACTTCATCAACAATAAGGACCAGTTTAAGGGATGTGTGGCAAAGACATCCCCCGTGAAGAACTGCAGTGCAAGCAGCACTATGTTGCAACTTCAAAATACAACCTCGCTGGGCGGCAGTGATTATAAACGGTTCAATGGTCTTAGTGAAAGTGAATGCCAACAATTCTGTATGTTGGAATGCATGTGCATCGTTGTGACCTACGACGACACCGTCTGCCTGATGAAACAATTGCCGTTGCATAGACATTACTAATAGAGCTTATGTCGAAGTATCTGATGCGGTTGTAATAAGTAAGGCATCCACAAGAACAGAGCATCTTCTTCCTACCGTAATTTATGTTTTTTGACCGCTTTATTTATCTCCTAAGAAGGCTTTACATGGAGATATGTATCTCTGAGAGCAAGGAGCAGAAATGGCATTATGGCCATTGGATCTGTTTAACCACCAGGACTGTAAATATCAAATTTATAGCAGGGTTAAGAGATTTGAAACGAATTGAGGATTGTAAATATCTAGGATAGTAAAAATATCTAAGATTGTAAAAAAATATCTTGGATTGTAAAAAAATATCTAAAATCAGGCAACATGTAAAGTTAATCGCCGGAATTTGACACTTTCCAGCAATGACTTCTTCAAAGTAAATGCCTCCGGCGAAAAATGCTCTTTTATAGTAATATGATTTAATGTTAGTGTGTTTTTAATACCAATGTCAATTATCCTGAGAAGGAATATTAAAAAATCTACAAATAAATAAATAAAAAATTGACAAATTAAATTTAAAAAGGAATAAAGTTTTTGTGCCTTGTATATGATGCTTATTTTGCATAGATATCTATCAAAGTATTTCAAAGTGTACTTAACATCTATAAAAATCTCTTTCAAATTATTCATTGATGGATGTTTACACCCAATTTTGAATTTACCAATATTTTTAACCACCTCATTTTGTGAATATGATGGAAAAGGTTTATTAATCAATTTGAGCGACATTTTATGTACATATCAAACAGGGCATCTGCAACTACAACATCTAATAAAGAGCATTGCCTAATATGCCTCCACGGATCTCCATACCCCATTGCAAAGATTTTTTTTTCAACGGGCTGCGAGTACGTTGGGAAATATGAATTGATTGGGTTGAATATATGTACATTACATTTGGTGAAATAAATTAAATGGATCCTGCTAGGCATTTAGGCGAACAATTTGCATGACCACAACAAGCCCACCCAAGACCTCCAACAATTGTGGCTCGTCTTGGAGGTAGGTAGGATATTTGCAAAGGTTATGGACTCTGGATTTACACCTACCAATTGCATTCACTTGAAAATCTATAAGGTCTTTTCAGAAAACCCATTTTTTTTTATCGAAATAAGTTTGTGATTTTATTCGAATATAAAAAAAACAAATGAAATAAATTCATTCCATGATACCAAATCTCTTTGATTTATTTGGTAAAAGGGTTGATGTGATTTTTGTATGCTTCTACATGTTGTATAAATGCATATAAGAGCATTAACAACTACAACAGTCCACATAAATATACTAATTTCCATTAGACCTTGATGGATGTCCACACCATGTTATAAAGCTCTTATTTTGGCATGGGATGGGAGTATGCTGAAAAAGTGTGTGGATTCTGGATTTACACAAATGAAATGTATTAGCTTGAATGATTCAAAGGCCTTTTCGGAAAAACCATTTTGCATATCTTGCATTCAGTGGCGTCCAAGGTGAACCCATTGGGTTGGACACTCAATGGCTGTACTTACCAAAATAGTGTCAATGGTACATGAGGATGTCAGTGACCTCTATCATTTTTCTACATCTCTTGTGATCAAAGCTCCTATTTTATCACATGTTATTTTAACACATCTACCATGAAACTTACGGTTCTATATATAATAAAAATTAGATTTCCATTATGCTTTGATGGATGTTCATTTCCTATTTTAAAGCTCCCATTTTGACAAACCACTTATTTTTTGATGGATGTCCACTCCCATTTTTAAGTTCCTGACCTTTTTAACAACACTATTTTGTGAATATGCTAGAAAAGGTGTATTAATCGGTGTTTACACCCTATTTAGATTATGTGAAATCTAAGAATTAGTGAAATGAATACATTAAAGGATGTAAGGGTTAGAGACACGAGGTTATTCTAATTAATTAACTTCCAATATTAATTACCAATATCATAACAACACATTAATACTTGTAACATATGCACTTAAGAAGATACAAACTTAAAAAAATCAAGGGAATGAGTGCACTTAGCTGATTACAGATGATCCAGGGAAGTTTTGGGTATGTAAAATGCTAAAATAGGAGTTGAACCCGATGATGCTTAGTTCTGGAGATTGTGATTGCAAACTAACCTCACGCATGACCGTACACTTATGTTAGATTGTATGCATAGTCTTGATCCTTTTGTGCAGTCTTGGATCTAAATGGTTTCTGGTTATGTAACTTTCTAGCACCAATGCTTTCTTGGAACTATTTTTTCCTGTCAAACCCTAATTCGCAATCATATTACAAAGATATCTGAACATCTTAAATGAAATCTCAAACCTTAATCATAGGTGGGAGACCATGTAATACAAACATTAGTTAGGTTTTTGGCGCCCTCTCGCGCATCATTGACGTTGTCACTACTCCATAGAAGCCTAAAATCAAACGTCATTCCCACCTAAGATGTGATATTTGAATGAATACAACTATGACTTGGACACTCTCTTTGACAATGCTTGATTTGAGTTGTTTCTTCCTAAAATACTCGGAGAAGGGATGCGTTATCCAATTTTACATCCCATGCAAATTGTCTTACTTACAAAATCCAGACTTTGGAAGTATGATGGAGCCTCAATAAAGAAGTTGGAGAAAGTGGTGTATTGCAGAGTTTGGAGCAGGCAGAAGAATCAAATGTAATCTAGTTGTAAGTTTGGATGTTACCGATCGAAAAAAACCTTTTGGGCCAACACATGTTACCAGTCGACAACACTTTTGAGCCGACACATGTTACCGACCGACAACACTTTTTGGACCGACGCTTGTTACCGACTGACAACACTTTTTAGTCTTACACATGTTACCAACCAACAACTCATTTAGGCTGACACATGTTATCAAACGACAACACTTTTGGGTTGACAAATGTTATTGATCGATAACACTTTTTGGGCCAACACATGTTACCGACCGACAACACTTTTTGGGCCTACACATGTTAACGACCGACAACACTTTTGGTCCAACACATGTTACCGGCCGACACTTCATGGGCCGACATGTTCTGGGCCAACATGTTCTGGGCCAACTTGTTCCCAACTGACACAATGAAAAATGTTACCAGACTCACAACACAAGAATATCAACGACTGGATGATCATTGATGAATGCAGTACTAAGTAGCTCAACAACCAATTTAATGAGGTATGGTGCTCATGTCTTTTCCAGCAAGAAAAGTACCATTGGGAAGTAGATTTTTATGGATGCCCATACCTCTTTCAAATAATTTAATGCAGGTTGTCCATTGGTGAAGAAAATTTGAGGATTTATCTCTATATAATGTAAAAGACCCCTCATTTTTAAGGGGAGAGACATTCTGGAATGTGAACGAACTCTCTAAAAAATATTTCCAGATATTTTGTGAGTTGCAGGCCTCAAATTTGAGCATTTTATAAAAGAATCTTTACTTGTGTCTACTTTTTAATGGATTGTGCATCTTTTTGAGCAATAAAATTTGTGTTTTGTGGATTTTCCTGCCCTAGCTCAAGTTGTATTGCACTCCTATTCTTCTATTGCATGTATAATTATATTGTGCATATTTGGTTTTTCTTGCAAAATCCAAATTTGTTGTGCCCCATAAAAATGGAGGTTTGAATGTGATTTGGATTGTGTCACTTCTGTTTTCCCTTTCGTACTTCATTATCTCTATTTTCACTCACCTGTAATATCTCCAACCATTGTTCTTGGTGTTATCACCTCACTTAGTTAGGATTTTAATTTTATGCATTTTCTCTCCCTGGTCCCTTGTAATAATAAGATAGTTCTAGATAGCTGCATTTCCTTTCCTAGGAGTAGTTTAGCATTAGAATTAGGTAGAGGAACCAACCTTATCTAGATATTTTTCTCATTTTCTGGGTCCCACACCTTGAGACAATCCCATGTTACCCAAATACACTGATTTCTCATCCATAGTTCATGACATATCAGAGGGTGTTGTAAAGTGGTGATAATAGTTTTGACATGCTCGGTGGGACCCCAGAAGTCAATAGTTCTAGTTTTATCAAGTTTTTATGTGTATATTGGTAAAATCTATCCTTTAGAGGCTCTACAACAACACATCTGGTGAATCCCAACATCAAAATCTATGGGGTCCAACAGTGAAAGTGTTTTAGTCTATGAGAAGAATTCAAACAAGGTCTAGAACAACAGAAGGAGTATTTTAGTACCTATAGCTATCACCAGGAAGAGGAAGGAAGGGAAGAAGAGTTGAAAGATCACATCTCCACCAAATATAACTCTTTCAACACTGCCACATGGTAGGCCCTTTTTACAATCCACTAGAGTTCTTAGACCTATCACAGTGGCTACACAACAACAGAATCCAGGGTTTGTCAATTTCACTGGAATCAATCCACTTGCTCTCAATGCACAAAATCCAATTCCAGTAGCTTCACTGAAGAGTATTCCATTCTTTATTGGAGAGAGTCACGCCACTCCAGCTGATCATATCCAGGACATTGCAATTATGTGTACAATCCATGAAATTGTTGACATGGATGTAGTTGTGAAACTTCTAGCTTCGTCATTCAAAGGGAAGGTTTTACAGTGGTTAAGGGGTTTGAAAGCAGTATCAATTCAAAATTTGAATGCTATGTGCATAACCCTTTGCAATCAGTTCAGGGAGAGGGAAGATAGTCTATCTTTGTTAGAGCAATTGAGTACCATAAAGAGGGATCCAAATGAACTCATGGCGGACTTCAATGCTAGGTTCTAGAGAACGTGGGATAGAATTCCGGTTCTTATAAGACTAACTATTAAAGTTGCATTTATCTACTTCTTAAAAGCTCTTAATTTTGATATTGTTGTTATGGTTCAATCTGTAAGAGGTATAACATTTCCAGGACCATATACATTAGCTATTAGAGCTTAAAACTATCTAATTAAAGCTGGTAAACTTTCCCCTAGACCACCAATGCCAATTTACCTAGAGATAGGAAATCCTAGTTATAGCCAAACACTTGAGTTAGCTTTTATCCCTTCTCATTGAAATCAAATTTCTAATGAGGCTTCTACCTATTCAAACACCTCGGTTAAGCTCCAAGAGGCCATGAAACAATTGCAAAATCTAGGGAATGAGTTGATGACAATCAAGAGGCAACATGCCCAAAGTCTCAGACCTTATGAGCCTTACCAACCAAAAAGCCCCCATACTAGTCAAATAGACCTCCTTCTCTGGCCGAAAAATCAGAACCAAAGTCAATTTTCCGCTACCAGGCCATTCTGACCTTATAATCCCAATGCAGTCTCTTCATCTAAATATTTAGTTATAGTCTAAAACAATCTTGTATAGGACTATGAGTGGTGTTTTCCTTGTGGTCACCCACATGACCAGCAATATGTCCTAATGGCATCCTAAATTAGGCCTTAATGGTGTAAAATTAATATGCTTCCTAAGAAACAACTGCAGAAGAAAATCAACAAAAAAATCACTCAAGAGGAACCTCCAAGTGACACTTCACTTATGAATTGGCAAGCAGAGGATTTTTGTGGGATAAATCAATCTCTTCCTCAGGGTGTGGTAGCAAACACAAGATCCGAGAAAATAGCTATAAAATAGGGGAAATCATCAAATGCAAGTCCTTCTCAAACTTCTCTCACACTTCAAGGAGTTGGTAGCTCAAACACAGTCCCAAATTCACATAATCAACCTAAGGTACCTGTTGTACTAACTCATGTATAGGATAAAGTTGTGGTGAACAAAGGGAAAAAAACGGACAATACAGATCCATTCAATATCATTGATCAAATAAAGGAAAAAATGTAAGTATATATTTGTGGGAGTCACTGGAAATTCTAGGTCAGAGGGATTTATTGTAGGTAGCCATGGCCAACTTGCCCATCTCAAATGATTCATCCAAGGATCGAGAGAGAGTCCTCACCAATGTAGTGTAGCAAAAGGAATGTTAACCAAGCAGAAAAATGAATCCTCCACCATTCTATGTATCCTTGATCATCAGGAATAATCTAGTACACAACTGTATGATTGACTTAGGGGTAAACAACTCAGTAATGCCAACGAAGATTCAGATCAGATGGGTCTCAAATATGAGCCTATTTCTAAAGGAGTGGTGTAATTTGATGGGACAATAGTGGGAACCATTGGAGTCATCAAAGGTGTAGATATTACACTGCATGCATGTCTCAATGTCATAATTCCTCAAGATATATATGCGATTGATCTAACTCCACTCTTTGCCCTATGCCTATCTCGGTAATTCACTGCTAAAATTGGGCGCTACTTGTCAGCTAATTGGTCTCACATGCTATTCAAGACCAAATATGGAGTCAAGGCTACTATCAAGTCTGATCCAATTGCTACGTTCCACATTGAGCCTTACGTGCCAATCCCTATCAATGCTAATTGCATAATTTTTTTATCAGGAAGATTACCCAAGCAATCAAGAGGTCGAGATTAAAATTGGAGAGATTCTAGATTTGACACTTGATGAATGGGAATACAAGAGGCATAGCTATGATCTTTATAAAGAAATGGAAGAAGATGAATTGGATATCTATTACCTACACAAAGAGGATTCAAACCTCCTTAGTGTCACCAACTCGAATGATGAAGATGAGAATGAAGTTTGGAAAATGTTCTTTGATGGTTCAAGGAGAAGACAAGGTGTAAGAGGAGGAGTAGTGCTCATGTCTCCTAAATGTATCAAATATTAATCTAATTTCATATTTCAATTTAGTTTTTAAAATAACATGACAGAGTATGAGGAACTTGTCTATGGATTACATTAGGTAAGGAAGAAAAATATCAAGAACTTGCAAGTATTTGGGGATAGTGAGTTGATCGTAAATCAGGTTAAATCACAAAATGTGGCCAAGAATGATCTTCTCAAGAGATACAAGAATAGGGTATCGGATCTCATAGAGGATTTTGAAGAATTTAACATCAATTCCATACCAAGGAAGGAGAGAAAATATGTAGAAAATATTGCAGCAATTGGGGCAACATTTGACATTGCTGAAGATATCAAGAAGGACAAGATACAACTACACATCAAAGTGGTAGTGATACCAACTATTCCAAATAATAACACAAGTTGGAAGGTGTTTGAAAGTGACCAAAAAATGATCAATTTCCTTCAAGAAGAGGCTGATTTCTCCTCAAGAAACCAGGACAAATTGGAAAAGTAGTATGGAGATCAGGTGGGCCAACTAAGAACAAACAAGCTACTTAAGGGTCTAGTGACTCTAAAATCAATATTCAATCCCAATGACCAGTTCAGGAGAGAGAAATATGTTAGGAATTGATTAGTGCTCATGGTTATTGTTTAGTTAGTAGGTATATTAATGTTATGAATAAAAATAATAATATCAGATGTGATTCAAAGGTTATTTGTTGAGATATTATAGGGAATAAGTTGTAACCTATTTACAAGGGAGACATTCCCTATATATGTATTATGGCCATATGAAATTGTGGTACTGCAATATTAATTCTAGGTGTTTGATTTGTTAATTTCTCTACCAAATTATTTTTTGGTATTAGCATGAGAGAATTTCCAGATGAGAGTCTCTAATATTTTTGCATGAGCTTCATTTCCCATTGAAAAATTTAAATCCACAAGTGGAAAGATCCGAGCACTCAGTGTTTCTGCTGACAATCAAATTTCAAAGATCTAAATTTAATTCTCAATGTATCTAGTGAGATGTGTTATCCATTATTGAATGCATTAGGCTCATGCCATATCTCATTGTGCTAATCATGTTTCTGAGTATTCTTATTCAAAATGTACTATTAACTTCCATGAAGTTATTTTCCAATATTTGTTATATTTATATTTTCTTTTCAATGCTCATATGTTGATAATAATATACTATCTCAAAGTTTCAATTAGTGAATCTTATAAAATTTATTTAAGAAAAGAGAACAAGATTGGTGTGGAGGTTCCCAAGTTAAAGGGTTTGGCCTGATTAAAACAAATTGTTAGTATATTGTCTAGACCACCACCTCGATCCAACATCAGACATCATCATCTGCAACCAAATATGCCTCCAAAGGAATCACCCCAATCCGTCCAATGTTTCAAATAAGCATGCCTACAGTTAATAATACAAGGTTCAAGTTTTTCTAAAAACATTTGAATTACTATACGAAAACATAATCAACATTTTTGTTAAATAGTCGTGTCATTAAGTTGTTTATGTCTTCAATTGTTTTTTAAAAATGTGTAATTTGTTTATGTAAGTTGGGTCTAGATGTTATTGTCACATATAGTAGTTTAATGTCTTTTTTATTCATAATATTAAAATTCATAAGTTTTGGTTTGTTTAGTCTACAAAGCAAGGTCAAGTCGTGTTCTTAGTAGTATTAAATGGTAAAAGTTTGAGTTTATTAATATAAAATTGTTGTAGAGTCATTTCTAAAGTGTCGTTATCTATCTAAAGAGTCATTTGTATCGTCATTTTAATATTTTTTATTTGTTTTGTCAAAAAAATTGGTTTCCATGTTATTATAATTGTCATAGTCAAAATAAAAGTGTCAATTTTGAGTCATTTTCAAAATATTGTTGAAATTTTTTTTTCCTACATGTCAATTGGACACATTTTTGGTGTAACCCGACATCCGAGTTGAAATTGAGGTGGGGCATTTCAAAATGGAGCCTCAAAGTCAAATTTGGCTGAGCTAAGCAATGATGATGGAGGACAGAGGTATCAGAGGTTAGAGGACAACCAACGAACTCTCGATAGTCACCTACGATGGGGCCACTTTCCGATTTGGTGGTACATTTATATAGTATTTTAGTTGTGTGCTTTGAGTGGTGTGTGAAAAATTAAATCAAGCTATACATTCCCTGCTAAAGTTTGAAATGATGATCACATGTATTTTGGATTCTAAGAACAATTGTATAGGAGGGAATTTAAACTAGAGTGATCCTTTGACTTCTAAGATTATTTGACTGTCGTACTTGTAACATCGATTGGACAGTGAAAGAGTGTTCACTGGAAGTGAAAAGTGGGAATTGTTGAGTTTACGTATGTAGGTGAATTAGTGGAAGTGTGATCATCCAGTATGGGATTCATTGTGGTGAAGTGGATTGGTCATGTGTAATAAGATCCAGAAAACAAGATCCAAGCTAGCAGTATGCAGACCTAAAAGTATGTGGAGGCATATGATTTTGTTTCCAGTTCTTGTGATTTACTTTCTCCCCATGTTCGCACTAAGTGGGGAATGTTAGGAATTAATTAGTGCTCCTAGTTATTGTTTAGTTAGTAGGTATATTATTGTTACAAATAACAATAATATTGTCAGATGTGAATCGAAGGTTATTTGTTGAGATATTATAGGGAATAAGTTGTAACATATTTACAATGGATACATTCATTATATATGTATAATGGCCAGATAAAATTGTGGTGCTGCAATAATTAATTTTGGGTGTTTGATTTGTTAATTACTCTACCAAATTATTGAAAGAAAACATCATGGTCAAAGGTGAAGATTTAGAGCCTATTTCAGTTGGAGAAGGTAAATTGCTCCAAATAGGAAAGGTAAGTACTCAACAATAAAAACATGATTTCATACAAATTTTCCAAGAGTTTCTTGATATATTTTCATGGAGCTATGAATATCTTAGGGGATTTGATCCTATTTTAGCCCAACATACAATTGAACTAGATCTAGAAGCTAAACCCATTAGGTACAAGAAAAGACCAATGAATCCTCTTATGAAGAAGGAATTGTACAAGTTGATTGAGGAAAGCATCATTTTCCCTATCAAGTACTCATCTTTGGTTGCAAACCTTGTGCCAATTTGGAAAAGGAATGGGGAAATCAGGTTGTGCGTTGATTTTAGAGATCTAAATAAAGCTTCCCTCAAGGATCACTACCCACTCCCCTCAATGGAGTAGATTCTATAAGTAGTATCTTGTTAGAGAGGTTTTCACTTCTAGATGGCTACTCAGGTTATAACTAGATCATGGTGAGAGAAGAGGATTATTTCAAGAAAAATTTCACCAAAAAATGGGGTACATATACTTACAGAAAATGCCATTTGGCTTATCCAATGCTGGATATACATTTTAGAGAGCCATGGACATGGTGTTCGAGGGACTAATTAACAAGATGGTTCTTGTTTACCTTGATGAATTACCATATTTTCAAAGAATGCAGTCAATCATCTCTCCCACCTTAGGAAAGTATTCGAGAGATGTAGGTTGTTTGAAGTGTCTATGAATCCAAAGAAATGCATATTATTGGCTCATGAAGGTTATCTCCTAGGCCACATTGTATCTAAAGAAGGGTTAACTATTGATCCAGAGAGGGTTAAATCCATTCTAGCATTGCCATTTCCAAGTCAAAAGAAATCTCTTCAGAGCTTCTTAGGGAGGATCAATTTTGTCAGAAGGTTTGTTCCTATTTTTTCTCATCTTGTTAAGCCACTAACACCAATACTGAAAAAGAGCATGGTATTCAAATAGAAAACAGAGGGAAAGGAGATTTTTGAGGCTATTAAACATGTAATACCATAAGCTACGACTCTTATCAATCTATACTTCTCAAAATACTTCATCCTCTACTCGTTTGGTGGCTCAAACACAATATTTGTAATTTTGGCACAACTGGAAAAGAAGGATCTGAGCAATGCATTGAATTTTTTCAGTTAGAGCCTAGAGGACTATAAGGTGAGGTACTCATTCATTGAGAAGCATTTCCTTTCTATCATAAGGAGCTTAAAGAAAATCAGACACTTAGTCTCCAATGATAAAATTCACTTGTTAGTGTCACATGCCAGAGTAAAGGATTTTCTCCTCAACAAGGACTTAAATGAAAAGAGGTCTAGTTGGATTACCCCTATAATGGAATATGATATAGAGATTGGGGTAATAAAGTTGGTTAGAGGCAAAGGCTTGTGTGATAAGATGGATTTAAATCAACATACAAAGTCAAGGGATGAAGAAGGAGTTGTTATAGTACTCCAATATGATCAAGAACAATTAGATGATGCTATACCCACTCCTTGCCAAACCTAAGATACGATGAACTTAATTCAAACACGCATGTGCCCTCAAGGACTAACAAAAGTAAAGAGGAGGTATTTTAGATTAAAAGCCATTCCATTTTTTCTTATTAATTGTATCTTGTTCAAGAAAGATGTGAGTGGAGTTCTCTTGAGGCATGTTCAATAAAATCATATTGATAAAGTATTGCATGAGTTCCATGATGGGGAATTTAGAGGCCACTTTTCTCCAAGAGTCATAGCTCTCAAAATCATGAAGTCTAGTTACTACTAGCCTAATTTCTTTGGTGATTTCTATGCATGGATTAAGAAGTGCAAGAAATGTGCATTTTTCACACGAAAAGAGGAGCTAACAACACTTCCACTCCACCCAATCTCATTTGACCACCCATTCATGAAGTGGGGATTGGATTTCATTAGGGTCATCAATCCAAACTCAAGCCAAGGCGATAAGTGGATTCTCACAGCAAATGATTACTTCACCAAGTGGACTGAAGCAGTGGCACTCAAGGAAGTAAATGTGTCCAACATAATGGATTTATACGAGGGAATTATAACCACGTTTGGAGTACCATCTATTATCATCTCTCATAATTATTTGGAATTTATTATAACTACATTTTTTATTGGGTTGTTAAGAATGAGATATATTTGAGCATGCCCTCTAGCTATTACCCCCAGGGTAATGGTGAGGCTGAGTCCACGAACATAAAATATCTTGAGGATAATAAGGAGGAATTTGGATGAGAATCAAAGGACGTGGCACAAAAAAGTGAAATAATCCTTGTGGGTTGATAGAAATATACCCAAGAGGTCAACTAGTAGCTCTCCCTACAAATTGGTCTATGGAAAATAAGAAAGGCTCCCAATATCTCTAGAATTTCCAACAATAGAGCTTATTAAACATCTAGAATTGTTTGAAGTTTAGGCCATGAAAGTGAGATATACAGAGCACATGGAGCTTGAGGAACTCAGGAATCAAGATATGCAATCAATGGAGAAGTACCAAGCCCAGATTAAGATGAGATTTGATAAAAGGGAAAAAGATAGAAGCTTCCAAGAAGGATATTTATTCCTCAAGTGGGATGCGAACAGGGAAAATCCATGTAAGCACTCAAAGTTTGATGCAATATAGAGTGTCATATACATGATTTAAGGATGCAAGGCAAGCAACACTCTCCATTTATCAAAACTAGACGGAGAAGGATTATAGATTCCAGTCAACAGAATCTACCTAAAGCATTGTTACTAAAGTAAAGAATCTCCCTTTTACATATTAGATTAGATGTGTGATTCCTCCAAGTGCTTGTAGCATATTGTTATGTTATTAGTATAGGTCTAATTTTATAATAAGTGTTTGAAACTCTCTGCATATTCTATTTGGGATGTGTATGATTTTTATATTTGTACATATTTGTGTCTTTTTTTGTTGTACTTTCCAGTTTTAGGTAGTGTTTTATGATGGGAATAACCAATTAATAGCTTAGGCAGTTTCAGGTGATAATCAGCTTCATGCTTTGCTTCATTTGAATTAAAGGGTGAATGTTTCAATTTTTAGATCACGTTTTCAGATTATTAGGTTGACTCCATGCCCAATGGATAGTTCAATGCCACTGATCATTTCAATCTAGTAGGAAGATTACCCTATAAGTCATCAAGCTGTTGTCTAATTTTACATCCCCTGCAAATTGTCTAACTTACAAAATCTAGACTTCGGAAGTATGATGGAGCCTTAGTAAAGAAGCTAGAGAAAGCAGTGTGTTGCGGAGTTTGGATTGAGAAGAGGAATCAAATGTAATCCAGTTGCAAGTATGGATGTTACTGGATGACAAATGTTTTTTGGCCAACACATGTTACTAGCCGATAACACTTTTGGGCCGACACATGTTATCGACCAACAACACTTTTTGGATAGACACTTGTTACCCGGTTGATAACACTTTTTAGGTCGACACATGTTACCAGCCAACAACACTTTTGGGCCGACACATGATACCAGACGAAAACACTTTTGGGCTAACACATGTTATCGTACAAAAACACTTTTTGGGCCGACACATGTTACCAGACAACAATACTTTTGGGCCAACACATGTTACTGGCCGACAACACTTTTGGTACGATACATGTTACCAACTGACATAATGAAAATTTTTACCACCTGACAACATAGGAATATCAACGATAGGCCAAGCATTGATGAATGCGGTATTGAGTAGCTTAACAACTAGTTTAATGAGGTATGGTGCTTATGTTTTTTTTCTACAAGAAAAGTACCATTGGGAAGTGAATTTTTATGGCTACCCATACCTCATTTAAGAGAATTTAATGTAGGGTATCAATTGGTGAAGAAAATTAGAGGATTTTTCTCTATATAATGTAAAAGACCCCTCATTTTGAACGGGGGAGACATTTTAGAATGTGAAGGAACTCTCTACAAAATTGTTCCAAAGATTTTTTGAGTTACAGGCCTTAAATTTGAGCATTTTATAAAATACTCTTGCCTTGTGTCTACTTTGTAATGGATTGTGCATCTTTTTTAGCAATAAAATTTGTGTTTTTTGGCTTTTCCTTCCCTAGATCTAGTTATAACTGCACTCCTTTCCTTCTATTGCATTTGCAAGTATGTTATGCATATTTTATTATTCTTGTAGGATCCAGATTTGTTGTGCCCCACAAAAATGGAGGTTTTAATGTGTTTTAGATTGTGGCACTTCTATCTTCTCTTTCCTACTTCATTATTTATATTTTCACTCACTTGGAATATCTCCAACCCTTGTTCTTGGTGCTATCACCTCCCTTAGTTAGGATTTTAATTTTATGCATTTTTCTCTCCCTGATCCCTTGGAATCATATGAGAGTGTCAAATAGTTGCATTTCCCTTCCAAGGAGTAGTTTAACATTAGGGTGGAGGAACCAGATTTCTCTGGAGGTTTGTCTCATTTACAGGGTCCCACACCTTTAGAAAATCCCATGTTACCCAGATACACTAATTTATCATGCACATTTCATGACATATCAGAGGGTGATGTATTTTTGTGATAACATGATGTTTGAGTGCTTGCAGATGAGTTGTGTTGATTTTTTTACCAAGTAGGAAAAATCAACCTATAGAGATTATTTCCCTAATGACTATAGGTGTGTTATTGTAAAATTTAGGGAGCCTTGGATGCCTTTTGCAAGTGTTGGAAGTGATTGTATCAATGTAGTGTCATAAGCTTTCCAGGTTAGCAAATGAGGCAATGTTTACTTTCGTATATAGGGTTTTATATGTGATTTATCGAATAAAGTCCAACCTAGATGGATTATATGACCGAGTAAAGATTATGAAATTGAAAATTTTTTTGGAGAATATTTCAGTATAAGACTGTACAAGTGATCCAGACCAAATATAATATCCTAAGAAAATTGTATGACCTTGTCTAAGGATGAAAAACATGCAATTTTAAGTTTGTAGCTTGTCAATTGATGCTTGTTTATGGATTTTCTGCATTATACACTTAAAATTTGACAACATGTCTACATGTAAGGATAAAAAATCTAATTAAGAGATCTCAAAATATGCTACGTGAGAAGGGGAAGCTTATATTTATCCTAGTAAGTGTGCATTATCAAAACTAGTAGTGTCAAAGAATAAATTACCAAATTTGAGTGTCTACATTTCCCCACTTTAAACATGAAATGAAATTTTGTGCTTAAAGGAAAATATACTTGAGTGTGTAGACACACATTTTCTTTGCTATGAGTTTATTTTGTAAAGTCTTGTTGTGTTTGGTGTTGACATGTTCCATGATGAAACTTGCAACATAAAGTGTAGTTAATTCCCATGATATAGAATTGAACTTTAACTCAAATGTAAAATATAGTATAAAAGATTTACATTTGCATAAAAATTGAAATGAAAGATACGTAGACAAGGAAGGAATACGCCTTTTGTTTTGTGGAGGGAGAGATTCCTTTAGTTTACTTATGCTCGAAGATTTACATTGTTGAGCCTGATGAAGGATTAGGAGTGATTATTCCCCAATTGTCTTGAGGATAAAACGGAGTGTTAGGTGTATACATATCAACATGGAATTCCGAGGAGAGAAGAATAATGAATGAATTTACGAAACACCATGCTAAGGAAGAAGAGTGTGTATTAAA
Organism: Taxus chinensis; assembly: GCA_019776745.2. Lineage (NCBI taxonomy): Eukaryota > Viridiplantae > Streptophyta > Pinopsida > Cupressales > Taxaceae > Taxus > Taxus chinensis. The sequence goes on along the minus strand of CM034146.1, from coordinate 826,519,836 downwards.
GTTATTCAACAACTCTAATATCTTCCCCTTTGAGTGTAATAGGAAAAGTATAGTTTCCTATAAATAACTTAGCAACTTTAGTACCTGTTATAAAACCAAAGACCACACCACTTCAAAATATCTAGGCTCAAATCTGTAAATAAGAATACACAATAGAAAATAGAAAAATTTCTCATATTCCCTTCCCATGTGCCACAAAACTGAATAGAAATTTTACAATGTATTGAAATATAAATGGAGAAAGGAAACTCATGCCCAAAATATTCTTGAAACAATAGTAAGAACTTACTTCCATGATGGAGTGAACTACTTCATGCCCCATTTATTGTTTTGAGATGAGTGAAATGGATCTAAAAATATGCCAAAACCTATAATTGTAGCTAAATTTGAAATTGCTGAGAAATTTGGTGTACTGCCTGTTAGTGCAAAATCACAGCACCCCTGGACGCACATCAGGCTTCTAGGTTGATGTTCAGGCATCCAGTGTGATTGCACAACATGGAAACCTCTCTCCAAGCATGGGACTTGTGAAACCGAGAGAGGAATCTCCAGAGAAGGCTGGTTCCTGCTCCTAAACTACCTGCCACAAGCTATTCCAGTGCAGGCAAGCTAATCTAATCCTAATCTAACCATGCCAAGGAGACAGAGAGAGAGAGAGAAAGGAAAAAACAGCAAAAGCCTACACTAAAACGGTGATACACCAGAGAAGGAGAATGTTGGACATCTATCAAAACTGCCATGGGACAAAGAGAGGTGAGCAATGGGAAGGATGGACAGATGCATCACAGGCCCAAGGATAGATTTCACACAGAAAATGTCCCAAAACTCCATGAACACAGCTCCAAACCTGCAATGAACATTCAAACATGCACAAATACCTGTAATGAAGAGAGGCAAGAAGAAGACAAGCAAAAATGAGGAAGGATGGACAGATGCATCACAAAACATGTTTTGTTGCTCCAGAAGTTTGCACAGAACATCATTCCATTAGTAAAAGGCAAAAACGCCATTACAGAGCAAGGGAGGAGGTTCGAACTCCATTTTCAACCCTAGAGAAGAAAAGAAGGGAGGGCAGAGCAGAAAGAATGAACAACCTCTTTTTTTTAAAAATGAGCCAAATCTGGCTTTTACATTGCATGGGTCGAGCCCAGGGGACAGAAAACGTGGGAAAACGTGCAAGCCCATTCCTCATTGACTGCAGATGCATTAAATCAGCATGGAGGATCTTACCAACCCATACCCTGTCACTTTGAGTGATTTTGGAGGAGAATGCGACCCATTTGTATTAATTTGGCCGCTAAAATGTCACTTCTGGCCGTGCAGAAGAAGAATACGACCCATTAGCATTAAAACGGGTTGTTGAAAGGTCGCTTCTGGCCATTACCACACGTCAGAGCCGTTTCTCAATTTTCTCTCTTTAGACTACACCAAAACTCAAGATTGATCCCAGAATCATGTAGAGCATCTCAACAGCTTTCCGTTGATATAAAGAACGTGGAAATCCGAGCTCTGGATCAAAAGATATGGCGATCTGAAGATTTAGGGCACGGAACAGATCAAAACGAATTTTAAAATGTTTTCCCGCTCTTCGCCATCTGGACGACACGTGGCACGTGCTGATTGGACGAGCAATTCTCTCTCCTCCATCTTTCGCGGGCTTTCCTTTTGAAATTGCTTGTGGGCCCCTTAAACTTGGACACGTGGCACCATTTCATTGGTTCGGTTCAGCGCTCGATAACTCGCCCCTTTGACCTTTTGACTTTTTCTCCTGTGAGGACACGTGGCAGTTTCTGATTGGTCCTCGGCTCCTTCGGCTCCTTCGCGTACTTCACCTCCATTTGTCCCAGATGTCCCATTTGATTTTGGGCCCTTTGTGACTCATTTCGGCCGATTCGGCCGGTTCGGGCATTTTTGGCCCGCTTGTCCCACTTTGCTTCGGACTGACTTGGACCCTTTTTCGCCCGGTTCGGCCGGTTCGCCGCCTTTTTGGCCCGATTGTCCCATTTGCGTCCCTCTCAGCAGTTAGCCAATTTTTTCTCGGTCGAACCGACATTTCGTGCCCGCCGCGTACTTTTGTCCCAGATGTCCCTGTTGCTTTGCGGGCTGTTTGTGCTTACTTCGGCCGAGCCGGCCGGTTCGGGCCTTTTTGTCCCAAATGTCCCGACTGCCCCTAGGACTAGGACTTAGTCATTTTTATGATTTTTTCCTGGATCAACCTACTTGCCTTCTGCAACCTTTTTTCACATTTTCTCAGAGCTTGCTCTTTTCCTCTCAGACAGGGAACTTAGAAAATATTTGAGGGGACTCTAGCAACATGATTTTTGGCCCCGAATCAATCAATTTTCCTGGGACTTGAATATTCTGATGCATGTTATCAAAATTACCCAGGGGGGGGTGAAATTTTGACAACAATTTGGCGACTCAGCGGGGTCATCTGCCTGCTAGATGAATGATCAGTAGCCTGAAGCATCCATTGGGCATGGAGTCATGAGTTGCAACCTGCAACTGATCTGAACTTTGAAAACCTCCCTCTGAGCCACTTGGAAACCCATTGAACCTGGAGTGTCTTCACCAAGATGCCACTGAAATGAACTGTGCAAGAGCAGAACCAGCAACACCAAAACTATGTACAAAACTGAAAATCATACATGCCCCAAATGGAACATGCAGAGTGTGCACAAGCACTTCTTCTACTGAAAGCAAACCTAGCTACTCTACTCTAACTGGAAGCAAAGGCAAGCTAAACAAACCCTGCAACTGGTTGTGAGAAATAGCTTCCTTTCTTCAAAATTGGCAGCCATGCAATTGATTTGGCACTGATCATGGCTGTTTGGATGGATGGAAAATCAACAAGAAGCTGGTCTTCTATCCAAATCATCAAGGTATCAACTAAAAAATCCAATACCTCTTTTAGTTGCTCTGCATTTGGATTGGAGAGGTATGGCAGCTGATCCTTGGTACTTTGTAGCTCATCCTCATGCTCAGAAGCAAGCATGACTGGTTGTGGCTTCTCCTTTGGCTCCAATGAAGCCAAATACCTGATTGGGCAAGGTCTGATCCATTTGATATGCCCATAGCTCTGATTTTCAACTCCAAGAATGGAGTCTTCTTGTAGACCCTCTTGAATGGATGGTGTGGAAGAAATGGTGAAATTCTTCTGTCCTTTCTCTTCCTCCAATGAATAACATGGAAGATAAAAATCTTCCAATCTTGATCCCAAAGGGCTGCTGTAAGATGCAGGCTGCTGCAAATGAAAGCTCTCCTTCATGACAACAGACTCTGGTGTTTGGAATGTGGATGATGAAAGAGAGAAAGGTGAAAGCTCAACCGGCTCCTCTCCATCAAAACAGTCCTCCAAATCTGACAGGTAAACTGCCTCATTGTTGTCCCGCTGTTCGTGTTCAACTTCCTCCATGGTGTCCTCTTGATCTGAAACTTGACCACCATGGTTTCCTTCACTCTCCAATATTGAGTTTGAGAGATCAAACTCCTTTTCAGTGCTAGAACTTGAGAGAGATGAAGTGGAAAGAAGAACTGAAGGTTCTCCTGTAGCCTGCTTTGTGCTCAAAGCCCTTGGATCTGCACTTTTCTCCTCCACAGCTAGATTGTGCTCCTCTTCTTTTAGATTTGGAGCATCTTCTCCTTCCTCCAATGTTTGAAGAGAATCTTGCTCTTGATTGAACTCCTCCTCCAGCATGAAGTTTGTCAAGTCAAACTCTTCAATTTGTTGCTCTAGAGGACAAGTTGGGACTGCAAGATCTTCTTCTTCTGCTGCAACCAAATCAGTCCTAACCACCATTTGTTCAACCTTAGCCTCTTCTGTAGGCTTAACCATCAAGGGGATCTTTGTCATCCCAAATTTGGTAGCCCAAACCTTCAAGTCATCTGTCATTTCTTTTCTGTTGGGCTCCTCTTCTTGCTGTCCTTGATGACTGATTTTTTCAATTCCTTCTTCCCCATATGAAATTGGGAATGCAAGAGGAGGAATGGGTTGAAACTCAACCGATTTTACACTTTTTTGTGGTGGTGGAGGCAGTGAAACCTCTTGTTTCTTTGGAGGAGGGGGTATTTCTGTTAGCTCTTGTGGAGGGGATGACTGTTTGGAAGGGAAAAGGAAAGAAGAATCGAGATGAGGTGGAAGACTGGGGGGTGGAGAAATGGATTCAACACTTGGGACAGCAGATGGAGGGTTTGAAACTTGACACTGCTGAAATGAAACAGATTGGGAAAGAGGAAAAGGAAAGGCATGAGATGGTGTGCTTACCCATTGACAAGGTTGCTGAATACTTCTCTCATACACCTCTATTTCTTCAATCCACTTTGCAAGCAAAGGCAGCGTTGCAATCATGAAGTCAAGCTTCTCCTGAGGGCTGTAATGCCTTGGAAAAGGTCCCACCCATGGACAGGGTGCTCCATAACCGATTCCAAAAGCTTTCATCTGTGCCTGAGCCCTGGACTGCACTATGTTTACCTCCATCTTTTGGATTTTCTCCAACAGACCAGCATCTTGCATCTGATTGTCTTCATTATATGCATACTCTTGCTCTTGGAAAGCTCCATAGCCAAACTGACTTTGGCACTGCTGTTCATATGAATATGCATGCTGATCTGGAGGATTTGTAAAACCTATTGGAGGTGGAATATACTGCTGTTGTTGATATGAAATCCATGATGGAAATGAAGTCATGATTGCACAACTTCAAAGAATGAGGAAGAATGAAAGAGATGGAAAGAAGGATGAATGGAAAATGAATGAAAATGAATGGAAAGGAAGGTCTGCAACTTCAGAGATGGTTGTTGACCAGATGGAGTCGCCAGATGTGTTTGCAAGTGCCTCCAAAGGCTGAAATCTTCACAGGAACACATCAACCTGGTCCCAAAAGATGAAGTGAAAGACCTCTAAGGTCCCACCGGGCGTGCCAAAACTGTTAGTGCAAAATCACAGCACCCCTGGATGCACATCAGGCTTCTAGGTTGATGTTCAGGCATCCAGTGTGATTGCACAACATGGAAACCTCTCTCCAAGCATGGGACTTGTGAAACCGAGAGAGGAATCTCCAGAGAAGGCTGGTTCCTGCTCCTAAACTACCTGCCACAAGCTATTCCAGTGCAGGCAAGCTAATCTAATCCTAATCTAACTGTGCCAAGGAGACAGAGAGAGAGAGAGAAAGGAAAAAACAGCAAAAGCCTACACTAAAACGGTGATACACCAGAGAAGGAGAATGTTGGACATCTATCAAAACTGCCATGGGACAAAGAGAGGTGAGCAATGGGAAGGATGGACAGATGCATCACAGGCCCAAGGATAGATTTCACACAGAAAATGTCCCAAAACTCCATGAACACAGCTCCAAACCTGCAATGAACATTCAAACATGCACAAATACCTGCAATGAAGAGAGGCAAGAAGAAGACAAGCAAAAACGAGGAAGGATGGACAGATGCATCACAAAACACGTTTTGTTGCTCCAGAAGTTTGCACAGAACATCATTCCATTAGTAAAAGGCAAAAACGCCATTACAGAGCAAGGGAGGAGGTTCGAACTCCATTTTCAACCCTAGAGAAGAAAAGAAGGGAGGGCAGAGCCGAAAGAATGAACAACCTCTTTTTTTAAAAAAATGAGCCAAATCTGGCTTTTACATTGCATGGGTCGAGCCCAGGGGACAGAAAACGTGGGAAAACGTGCAAGCCCATTCCTCATTGACTGCAGATGCATTAAATCAGCATGGAGGATCTTACCAACCCATACCCTGTCACTTTGAGTGATTTTGGAGGAGAATGCGACCCATTTGTATTAATTTGGCTGCTAAAATGTCACTTCTGGCCGTGCAGAAGAAGAATGCGACCCATTAGCATTAAAACGGGTTGTTGAAAGGTCGCTTCTGGCCATTACCACACGTCAGAGCCGTTTCTCGATTTTCTCTCTTTAGACTACACCAAAACTCGAGATTGATCCCAGAATCATGTAGAGCATCTCAACAGCTTTCCGTTGATATAAAGAACGTGGAAATCCGAGCTCTGGATCAAAAGATATGGCGATCTGAAGATTTAGGGCACGGAACAGATCAAAACGAATTTTAAAATGTTTTCCCGCTCTTCGCCATCTGGACGACACGTGGCACGTGCTGATTGGACGAGCAATTCTCTCTCCTCCGTCTTTCGTGGGCTTTCCTTTTGAAATTGCTTGTGGGCCCCTTAAACTTGGACACGTGGCGCCATTTCATTGGTTCGGTTCAGCGCTCGATAACTCGCCCCTTTGACCTTTTGACTTTTTCTCCTGTGAGGACACGTGGCAGTTTCTGATTGGTCCTCGGCTCCTTCGGCTCCTTCGCGTACTTCGCCTCCATTTGTCCCAGATGTCCCATTTGATTTTGGACCCTCTGGACTCATTTCGGCCGATTCGGCCGGTTCGGGCATTTTTGGCCCGCTTGTCCCACTTTGCTTCGGACTGACTTGACCCTTTTTCGCTTTTTCCGGTTCGGCCGGTTCGCGCCTTTTTGGCCCGATTGTCCCATTTGCGTCCCTCTCAGCAGTTAGCCAATTTTTTCTCGGTCGAACCGACATTTCGCGCCCGCCGCGTACTTTTGTCCCAGATGTCCCTGTTGCTTTGCGGGCTGTTTGTGCTTACTTCGGCCGAGCCGGCCGGTTCGGGCCTTTTTGTCCCAAATGTCCCGACTGCCCCTAGGACTAGGACTTAGTCATTTTTATGATTTTTTCCTGGATCAACCTACTTGCCTTCTGCAACCTTTTTTCACATTTTCTCAGAGCTTGCTCTTTTCCTCTCAGACAGGGAACTTAGAAAATATTTGAGGGGACTCTAGCAACATGATTTTTGGCCCCGAATCAATCAATTTTCCTGGGACTTGAATATTCTGATGCATGTTATCAAAATTACCCAGGGGGGGTGAAATTTTGACAACAGTTTGGCGACTCAGCGGGGTCATCTGCCTGCTAGATGAATGATCAGTAGCCTGAAGCATCCATTGGGCATGGAGTCATGAGTTAGCAACTGCAACTGATCTGAACTTTGAAAACCTCCCTCTGAGCCACTTGGAAACCCATTGAACCTGGAGTGTCTTCACCAAGATGCCACTGAAATGAACTGTGCAAGAGCAGAACCAGCAACACCAAAACTATGTACAAAACTGAAAATCATACATGCCCCAAATGGAACATGCAGAGTGTGCACAAGCACTTCTTCTACTGAAAGCAAACCTAGCTACTCTACTCTAACTGGAAGCAAAGGCAAGCTAAACAAACCCTGCAACTGGTTGTGAGAAATAGCTTCCTTTCTTCAAAATTGGCAGCCATGCAATTGATTTGGCACTGATCATGGCTGTTTGGATGGATGGAAAATCAACAAGAAGCTGGTCTTCTATCCAAATCATCAAGGTATCAACTAAAAAATCCAATACCTCTTTTAGTTGCTCTGCATTTGGATTGGAGAGGTATGGCAGCTGATCCTTGGTACTTTGTAGCTCATCCTCATGCTCAGAAGCAAGCATGACTGGTTGTGGCTTCTCCTTTGGCTCCAATGAAGCCAAATACCTGATTGGGCAAGGTCTGATCCGTTTGATATGCCCATAGCTCTGATTTTCAACTCCAAGAATGGAGTCTTCTTGTAGACCCTCTTGAATGGATGGTGTGGAAGAAATGGTGAAATTCTTCTGTCCTTTCTCTTCCTCCAATGAATAACATGGAAGATAAAAATCTTCCAATCTTGATCCCAAAGGGCTGCTGTAAGATGCAGGCTGCTGCAAATGAAAGCTCTCCTTCATGGACAACAGACTCTTGTGTTTGGAATGTGGATGATGAAAGAGAGAAAGGTGAAAGCTCAACCGGCTCTTCTCCATCAAAACAGTCCTCCAAATCTGACAGGTAAACTGCCTCATTGTTGTCCCGCTGTTCGTGTTCAACTTCCTCCATGGTGTCCTCTTGATCTGAAACTTGACCACCATGGTTTCCTTCACTCTCCAATATTGAGTTTGAGAGATCAAACTCCTTTTCAGTGCTAGAACTTGAGAGAGATGAAGTGGAAAGAAGAACTGAAGGTTCTCCTGTAGCCTGCTTTGTGCTCAAAGCCCTTGGATCTGCACTTTTCTCCTCCACAGCTAGATTGTGCTCCTCTTCTTTCAGATTTGGAGCAGCTTCTCCTTCCTCCAATGTTTGAAGAGAATCTTGCTCTTGATTGAACTCCTCCTCCAGCATGAAGTTTGTCAAGTCAAACTCTTCAATTTGTTGCTCTAGAGGACAAGTTGGGACTGCAAGATCTTCTTCTTCTGCTGCAACCAAATCAGTCCTAACCACCATTTGTTCAACCTTAGCCTCTTCTGTAGGCTTAACCATCAAGGGGATCTTTGTCATCCCAAATTTGGTAGCCCAAACCTTCAAGTCATCTGTCATTTCTTTTCTGTTGGGCTCCTCTTCTTGTTGTCCTTGATGACTGATTTTTTCAATTCCTTCTTCCCCATATGAAATTAGGAATGCAAGAGGAGGAATGGGTTGAAACTCAACCGATTTTACACTTTTTTGTGGTGGTGGAGGCAGTGAAACCTCTTGTTTCTTTGGAGGAGGGGGTATTTCTGTTAGCTCTTGTGGAGGGGATGACTGTTTGGAAGGGAAAAGGAAAGAAGAATCGAGATGAGGTGGAAGACTAGGGGGTGGAGAAATGGATTCAACACTTGGGACAGCAGATGGAGGGTTTGAAACTTGACACTGCTAAAATGAAACAGATTGGGAAAGAGGAAAAGGAAAGGCATGAGATGGTGTGCTTACCCATTGACAAGGTTGCTGAATACTTCTCTCATACACCTCTATTTCTTCAATCCACTTTGCAAGCAAAGGCAGCGTTGCAATCATGAAGTCAAGCTTCTCCTGAGGGCTGTAATGCCTTGGAAAAGGTCCCACCCATGGACAGGGTGCTCCATAACCGATTCCAAAAGCTTTCATCTGTGCCTGAGCCCTGGACTGCACTATGTTTACCTCCATCTTTTGGATTTTCTCCAACAGACCAGCATCTTGCATCTGATTGTCTTCATTATATGCATACTCTTGCTCTTGGAAAGCTCCATAGCCAAACTGACTTTGGCACTGCTGTTCATATGAATATGCATGCTGATCTGGAGGATTTGTAAAACCTGTTGGAGGTGGAATATACTGCTGTTGTTGATATGAAATCCATGATGGAAATGAAGTCATGATTGCACAACTTCAAAGAATGAGGAAGAATGAAAGAGATGGAAAGAAGGATGAATGGAAAATGAATGAAAATGAATGGAAAGGAAGGTCTGCAACTTCAGAGATGGTTGTTGACCAGATGGAGTCGCCAGATGTGTTTGCAAGTGCCTCCAAAGGCTGAAATCTTCACAGGAACACATCAACCTGCAAAAGATGAAGTGAAAGACCACTAAGGTCCCACCGGGCATGCCAAAACTGTTGATGCAAAATCACAGCACCCCTGGATGCACATCAGGCTTCTAGGTTGATGTTCAGGCATCCAGTGTGATTGCACAACATGGAAACCTCTCTCCAAGCGTGGGACTTGTGAAACCGAGAGAGGAATCTCCAGAGAAGGCTGGTTCCTACTCCTAAACTACCTGCCACAAGCTATTCCAGTGCAGGCAAGATAATCTAATCCTAATCTAACTGTGCCAAGGAGACAGAGAGAGAGAGAGAAAGCAGGGAAAAACAGCAAAATCCTACACTAAAATGGTGATACACCAGAGAAGGAGAATGTTGGACATCTATCAAAATTACCATGGGACAAAGAGAGGTGAGCAATGGGAAGGATGGACAGATGCATCACAGGCCCAAGGATAGATTTCACACAGAAAATGTCCTAAAACTCCATGAACACATCTCCAGACCTGTAATGAACATTCAAACATGCACAAATACCTGCAATGAAGAGAGGCAAGAAGACAACAAGCAAAAATGAGAAAGGATGGACAGATGCATCACAAAACACGTTTTGTTGCTCAAGAAGTTTGCACAGAACATCATTCCATTAATAAGAGGCAAAAACGCCATTACAGAGCAAGGGAGGAGGTTCAAACTCCATTTTCAACCCTAGAGAAGAAAAGAAGGGAGAGCAGATGCAGAAAGAATGAACAACCTCGTTTTTTTTTTTGAAAATGAGCCAAATCTGGCTTTTACATTGCATGGGTCGAGCCCAGGGGACAGAAAACGTGGGAAAACGTGCAAGCCCATTCCTCATTGACTGCAGATGCATTAAATCAGCATGGAGGATCTTACCAACCCATACCCTGTCACTTTGAGTGATTTTGGAGGAGAATGCGACCCATTTGTATTAATTTGGCCGCTAAAATGTCACTTCTGGCCGTACAGAAGAAGAATGTGACCCATTAGCATTAAAACAGGTTGTTGAAAGGTCACTTCTGGCCATTACCACATGTCAGAGCCGTTTCTTGATTTTCTCTCTTCAGACTACACCAAAACTGCGAGATTGATCCCAGAATCATGTAGAGCATCTCAACAAGCTTTCCATTGATATAAAGAACGTGGAAATCTGAGCTCTGGATCAAAAGATATGGCGATCTGAAGATTTAGGGCACGGAACAGATCAAAACAGAATTTTAAAATGTTTTCCCACTCTTCGCCATCTGGACGACACGTGGCACGTGCTGATTGGATGAGAAATTCTCTCTCCTCCATTTTTCGCGGGCTTTCCTTTTGAAATTTTCTTGTGGGCCCCTTAAACTTGGACACGTGGCGCCATTTCATTGGTTCGGTTCAGCGCTCGATAACTCGCCCCTTTGACCTTTTGACTTTTTCTCCTGTGAGGACACGTGGTAGTTTCTGATTGGTCCTCGGCTCCTTCGCGTACTTCCCTCGCGTATTTTTGTCCTGGATGTCCAAAACCGTTTTGGGACAAAAACCTCCGATGCTCACGGCCGAGTTCAGGCATTTCGCGTCCATTTGTCCCAGATGTCCCATTTGATTTTGGACCCTCTGGACTCATTTCGGCTGATTCGGCCGGTTCGGGCATTTTTGGCCCGCTTGTCCCACTTTGCTTAGGACTGACTTGACTCTGATTTCGGGCTGAACCGGCCGGTTCGCGTCCTTTTGTGGCCCGATTGTCCCATTTTTTTGGACTGTCTCGCCCTTTTTTGTGGCCCTTTTTCGGTTCGGCCGGTTCGCGCCTTTTTGGCCCGATTGTCCCATTTGCGTCCCTCTCAGCAGTTAGCCAATTTTTTCTCGGTCGAACCGGATCATTTCGCGCCCACCGCGTACTTTTGTCCCAGATGTCCCTGTTGCTTTGCGGGCTGTTTGTGCTTACTTCGGCCGAGCCGGCCGGTTCGGGCCTTTTTGTCCCAAATGTCCCGACTGCCCCTAGGACTAGGACTTAGCCATTTTTATGATTTTTTCCTGGATCAACCTACTTGCCTTCTGCAACCTTTTTTCCGCATTTTCTCAGAGCTTGCTCTTTTCCTCTCAGACAGGGAACTTAGAAAATATTTGAGGGGGACTCTAGCAACATGATTTTTGGCCCCGAATCAATCAATTTTCCTGGGACTTGAATATTCTGATGCATGTTATCAAAATTACCCAGGGGGGGTGAAATTTTGACAACAGAAATTGTATAGGTTTCTGGATAATGTTACACCTCTCATGGGACTCAATCATAACAGATATGTCACTATTTAAAGATCTTAAGTAATAGGATAAAAGCCATGATAAACAGATTGTACCAAGCCATGAAGAAACCAGGTGCTAATTAAACTACCATTTCTCAATAATATGAAATCAATTCACCAGAATAACTTTAATAAAACCTTTGCAAACAAATGAGAAACAATATCATATATTTTTATGGAACTCAATGAAATATAATGAGAATGGGCCTTGTTCATACAGTGAAAGGAATATCATTCCAAGAACCAGTCAAGGTCGTAGATGCAAGCCATAAATTAAGGAAAGAATTAGTCATCAAATCCACTAGTCAAGCACTATAGATTTATGAAATAAATAGTCATCAAAGATCTACATAAATACACATAGATCATAGGAAAAAACTATAGTTAACAGACTAGTATAATATCTTCCTAAAATATAAATAAAAAATAAATATCCACACACATAAGTGGACTGAGGATAAAAGGACATGAGGTAAATAACATAAGCTAGGTGAACCATGAGCTAAGGTAAATACCTCCTCTAAAACCCCCCAAGTGAAGCTAGGGGCCCAAAATAAAGTGGTGTAACCACAACAATGAGTCCCGAAAATTTGGCCTGATCAGGTACTCATGTACAATATATCCAAGAAGAAATATCAAACCAAAAGTAGGAAAAAATCTTGCTAGAGATGAAAGAGAAAGAATAAGAATAAGGAAGATGTTTGTAAACGAATGTCACCCCCCAAGGCACAACTTCTAAAACCCCAAGGATGCCACACAGCTCAAGGTAGTCTCAGGTGATGAAATCAAGGCTTTGTAAAGATGTCTGCAACCTACTACTGAGTTGGAATATACTCCAAGTAAAGAAATCCATCTTGAATGTGCTAATGAATGAAGTGTATGTGTATGTGTATCTCAATATGTTTGGTCTATTAGTTCTCAACAAGGTTGTGAGAAATGTGAATTGAAATTTGGGTGTCACACCAAAGTATAGCCAGTGACATCGTATGGGAATCCAGAACTATGTCAATAATTGTCAAAGCACAAAGACATTTGTTCAGTTGTTGTACACTACTACACATGTACTCTGCACTCTGACAGATGACACATTGCACATACACACTATTTCTTTTTACACACACTACAGCAACTGGAAAAGAACTAAGAAAAACAATATAGATGGAAGTGGAATTTCTCTCATTAATAGAACCTACCCAATCTAAATCTGATATATCTAACCAATATAGAGTAGGACCCCTAGTGTAGGGTAGTCCAAAGTTGGAAGTGCCCTAAACATAACACAAGACATTATGTGTTAGCAGCCTTGCTAGTGACTCACTATGAGGAGACATGTGCACAACTGAGATACAATCAACCTACTGTAAATGAGAAGTATCAAGGCAAGTATAGGTCAAGTACAATGATGACTTCTAACCAAATGTCAGTATACAATGTAGGATGCAAAAAGATGGTGTAGGCAGTCTATGTGGAAGGGTAAGAGTAATACCTAGACTAAAAAGGAGTATGGACTTGGCTGTACAATCAGCCATATCAAAGCGCTAAAGAAGATCATGGGCATAATTTTTTTTCTTAAATGAATTCCATGAGAGGAACAATAACCAGATCATACCAAGCCAAGAACATAGATGCTAATCAAACACCACGATCAATAAGATGAAAGTCAATTCACCAGAATAACTTTACACAAAACCTTTGCAAACAAATGAGCAGCAATATAATATATTATTATGGAACTCAATGCAATACATTGAGAATGGGCCTTTCTTAAATAGGCAAGGAATAACAATCTAAGAACTAGTCAAGGTCGTAGATCAGACCATAAATCAAGGAAATAACTAGTCATCGAAGAACTAGTCAAGACCATAGATTTAGGAGAGAACTAGACATCAAGGATCTATTCAATACCATAGATCAAGGAAAGAACTATACCTAACAACTAGATAATATCTCCTAACATCTAAATAAGATAAAATAAATATCCACACACATAAGTGGGTGAGGATAAATACAATAAAGGTAAATAAAATACCTAGGTGAACATGAGCTAAGGTAAATACACTACTCTAACACCCCCCCTCAAGTAAAGCTAGGGGCCAAAATAGAAGTGGCATGTCCACAGTATGAGTCCCGACAACTAGGCATGATGAGGTACTCATGTACAATAACTGGGAAAAAAAGGACACCACAAGGTACCCAAAACCAGTAACAACAAAGTAAAGAGAGTAAAGACCCGACTCCAAGGCATCCCAAGAAGCTTGGCTTAAAAAAATCATACAATGCTGAAGAAGTTTGGTGTGCACTGTGGTCTGAATCCACTGCTCGATCACAAAACTCAAAAACAACTGACACTGGGCTCCACAAGAATAGCTCCATACAAGGAGACTTTCAACGGAGTGATGTCGAAAGTGCAAAAAAAACACCAAACATAATTTGATCAAGTGTTGCAAATAGGTGTGCCACGATCCAAGAACAATAACCAAAGCAACAAGGCAAGGACACAAAATCCAGAGTGTCACGATCCAAGAAAAGCCAAGGTAACAAGGCAAGGACACAAAACCCGAAGAAGCAGGATCAACACCACACCCTCCCATACTGCTGAATGGGTGGAGTGGCACTACAAATCTGTATGAGCTGTCAAAACAAAATACTCGAACACTGACAAACTAACATTGGGTTTCACCAGAATAGATCCCCCACAAGAGATACTGTCAACATGCCAAAAGTGTCGAAAATACAGATACAAAATCTCTCAACAAACAAGAGAGATACACTACACCTGCTAAAGAAAAATGCTCAAAACAAGAAGCATCACAATGCATAAGGTATAGAAAGTGGAGCAAGAGGCCGAATGGTGGAGGAGCCATGCCTGTAGAGTCCTCTCAATGAATGTCTATGTCACCTCCATGAGTGATCAGATATCCACCCCAAATCAACACGGATGGATGAAGAAGATGTCTGCATATGACTTGGTGCAAAATGCACAATGGGTGCATGCAAAAGAACATCAGAATGTGTGTCAGGTTGATCATGTTTAACAGCTGAAATCTCAACTTTCTCAAGCCTGAGTGAAGGTGTAGAACTCATGTGTTGCTCATGATCCTCAGAAAGAGTCGAGCGAACAAAAAAAGGAGCTCTGTCAATGTGTGATCCCAATGAAGTATCTGCTCGAAAACCAATGTCATGACAAGAATTCCACTTAACATGTGGAATAGAGGAAACAATACCCTGTGAATGTCTACCAATGACTCCACTAGTGAGACCCATAGAACGGAGCATGCAAGAACTGAATGCAGTGGTATGCTTCTTAAAAAAGCCATGCAGCTGAGTAAAAGTAGGATACACAACATGTGGTACTGTAATAGGCACAGATGTGGAAGAGCATGCAGTAACAAGCCTCACAGGTTTAGAAGCATCAAAAGCAGGTTCAGGCTCAAAGACTGGAAGATCAATGTCAGTGGGTACAAGAGCAACAACTACAAGTGGACTAGGAACATGGATATGGTTTTCCATATCATGGTGATGATGTAGGCTAGCAAGTTTGTTCTGCAAGGAGTGTATTATTGTATCCTTATTGTGAATGAGTGATTATAGAAGAAAATTTCACTTCTTGAGTCGATCTATTTTCTTCCAAAAATTTTACAATATCCTCTTGAAGTCCACATACTTCAGAGAAAAGCATATCATTCTCAAAATCCATGATAGGTACAAACTATAACTCCCAAAAGTTTAGGACGTCAAGCTCAGCCGAAAATGCATCCACAATTGATTACAACACTCCTCCATATTTGGCACTTTATAATTATAGTGCAAGTCTAAAAATAAACAACTCCAATGGAAAGATCATGAAAAAACAATCACTTTTGCGAAAAACGACACTCAAAACTGAGTTACCGATCAAAAGTTACAAGCTTTTTAATATTTTGCTCTGTTATTTATTTTAGGTGCCACTAAAACAAGTAAAATGTTGTTTCCTTCACCACACAAATAAAATTAAAGGGGGGCTGAATTTAAGCACCGTAGGAATCACAAGTTTTAAGCCCTCATATGACCATACCATATGACCAAGGGCTAAGGATTTTAATGACGTGGCAGAAATGGTCAAGTTTACAGTTGATCTTAGGGTTTTATACGCCTTCTCGGATCCAATGGAAGCCATGGTTTTCCATAAAAATGCACACAGCAACAAAACATGACCAAATCCCAAATATAAAATACACAAATAATTTACTTTGCCAAATAAAACTTACAGATGGATGCCAACATCAATCTCTAGCTCTGATACCATGAAAGGAACGATAACCAGATCGTAGCCATGCCAAGAACACATATTCTAATCAAACATCATACCAATAGATGAAAGTAATTCACCAGAATAGCTTTACTTAAACCTTTGCATTTTCAAATGAGCAGCAATATCATATATTATTATGGAACTCAATGCAATACATTGAGAATGGGCCTTGCTTAAATAGGCAAGGAATAACAATCTAAGAACTAGTAGGGTTTTCAAGCCATTCAAGGATCCAATAATTGTGATTTGCATAAAGAACTAGTCAAGACCAAATATGATTTAGGATCCCAAACTAATACATCAAGGATTTAGTATTTGTAATAGATAAGGAAAGAACTATGCCTAACAACTAGATAATATCTCCTAATATCTAAATAATAAAAGAAATATCCACACACATAAGTGGGTGAGGCATAAATACACTATAAAGGTAAATATAGTACCTAGGTGAACATGAGCTAAGGTAAATACCTACTCTAGGACACAGACATGAAACCAGTTTCAAAATTTCAATAGCATACTATTCAAGGAAAAGATAATTAAGCTTGAGTTTGAAAGAATATTTATGAGTGGGTTGAAATTTAAAATGATGAAGGATGCAAATTTTCTAAAAATCTAATATTTTCCTAGAAAAAAATCATGACTCAGAATTGAGAACATTAAAAAATAAGTTAAGGTATGGGTTGATGTGATTCAATATCTCATATCGATGAGTCATGATAGATGAAAATATTATCCTCTCCAAGAATATTTTTGACGATGCAAAAAATAATATATCACGTATGTGGTTATTTAATGTCCCTCGTGGAAATTCAAGGTTCTTGAAGAAGCCTCCATAGCTATCTACAACAAAGTATGAATAGCTTAAAATATAAGATATTTTCTGGCCTTAAAGCTCTTAGTTGTGAATATTCTTCCAAGAAAATTCTTCCCAATGGAATTCAATAGATCAAATTAAATAAAAACATAGAAAAATCATCAAGTTGAATTGTTTAAAACCTTAAATCTTTGTCCAAACAAGATGGAGGAACTTTCATAGATAAATAATATGATAAGTAAAGCTGCCAAGAATTTTTCTCAGCTTGGAGGAACAAGTTCAGAAATTTCAAATCTCATTTCAGAAGCTAGATGAACAACTTGGCAAAAATTGTGATCCACCAAAAGAGCCGAAGATAGTTGTAGTGAAAAAAATTAGGATGCATGTGTTGAAGCTTAAAGTCCCAACACCTTCTCATCCTTCTTCGTGCTATTTAACTCGAAAATTAAATTGTTAAGAGCCTGTATTTGTGATTCGCTGTGGCAAAAGAAAATTAAATGTAAATTCATTTAAGTGACTTCAATTAAGATAAAATCCATATTACTTAATTATTTTCAATTAGTGTACTAAAAGGTCATTATCTCTCTCATGTTCCTATAAAAGGTACATTCATTTGTGAGGTTGTTGTTACCATGTTGATATATTGCATGTACAAGAATTGTTAAAAATAGTTTAATATTCATGAAGATATTTATTTTTTGAACTCCTCTTTTGTCTTCTTTATCTTTCTAGTTATTCTCTGTAGCAATTATGTGTTAATATAATTTGAAACTTTGTGTTCATTTTTGTCCTTCATGATTTAAGTATGTTAACTTTGATGTCAATGTTTATCTTGAGTACAAGAATTTCCTATTTCATGTCATTACTATATGCATCTTGGGTCCTTTTATTGACACGTAGAAGTAAAATAAGATTTCATGTGTTTGCTTAGTTGGAAATGTTGTCATTCCTTCTAACTTTCTTTATTTTTTCCTAAGCTAATTTCTTATTTTCATTTCTTCTTTGTGCCCTTCAAATCCATATACTTGCATAAAATAATCCAAATCCTCAAAAGCCTTTTAATAGAATGAATGTATATTATGTAAGCCTATGTCAACTAGGATCATTTTTGGTTTTGAATAAGGGAACCTCCCCATTAAATAGGATGGTGGTTAAAATAAATGTGAATTTATATGATTAATCTAAATACTATTGCAGCAATAAAATATATAAAACAATTAAGTACATAAATTAAGCTAAGTAAGCTATGCAAATAAAAAGTATGAAACCCTAAGTACAAAGAGAGATTAGAAAAGCCTTATCTAATTCGAGATAACTTTTCCTGGATTGTGTTTAATTTCTAATTGGATTGAAAAAATATGGAGGAGTGTCGCAAAGAACCCCAAAACATTGTGTGAGCTAACGATCTTGTTTAGACTATGGCACCTAGAGAGGGATAGGGGCACCCACGGGAACCCTAGGCCTATTTCTGGGCACATGTGTCTGCCAAAAATTGCTTATAGAAACCTCCTTTAAAATGGCTTCATTGGTTGTTCATTTTTGTTCACCTTTGGTACCCATGCTATGAGGTCGCACAATGATCGCCAAGGTCACCGGAAACCGGAAATGAAACAATGACCTGTAAAACCCTCAAATAGACATCAAATCCTAAAAAATAAAGATGTCAGAATGAGGGGTCAGAATTTCCTCATCTGTCATAATGGTGATCTTACGACTGCTCATTGCACTACATCTCATACCCAATGTAGTTTTGTGTGTTTTTGTGAAATCATGCTCTAGGTGGATCTTGTGTGCGTCGCACTTGATAGTGAGCAAGTAAGCTAGATGTAAAGAAATGTAATAGATGTGTGCATGGAATAAAATGAACTTCCTTCATATGAAGTGTATGAAGAATAAACAACCCTTGTGTCCCTTGGATGGTGCTAGATTGATGAAGTGGATCTCTTAGATACTTGATGGATGTAGCCTTAGGTGTTGATAGCTAATGCTTAGTGCTTGGTCCTTTATTATGATCACATAACTTTATACTTATATGATTCCTTTGCTTTAATTTCATAATTAACCCTGAAAAGGAAGACTAAAAAATATATAAGAAGCTCAAATGGCTAGAAAGGACCCAAAATATGTGAAAAAAAGTACAAAATGGCCAGGGGCACCTAGAGGGGACGACGACACCTGGTGTTGGTGTCTCGGCTAAGCGTTGGTGTCCAGGATGATAAATGCCAATGTATAAAAAGGAATACTAAGCAAATAAGGGTGTAAGACCAAAAGTGGCAACAAAAAGAAAAGAAATGTGGCCAAAGACATGGGTTGATTAGTATTGTTCTTACTTAGGAATCATATTAATGGTAGTATGTAATCAAGACTAGATAATTACCCAAAGTGCATGATTTTGTGTCTACATTTTCCCCCACTTTATATTGGTGAGATGAAATCTCGATAACATAAATTAAACAGAGATGTGTACCTAATAACCATGTATATTGATGTAGAAAACAAGATAAAGCGTGGAGTGATAAAAATGTGAACCATGGATGTTAAGGGGGAGAAAGTGCAAAAAGTGGTGAGGAAAATGAACCTATGGTGGAAACGCATGTGTATATTTCATGATGTGCTTTTCATTGATGTCAATGTTGCTAATTGTTGATTTTGTGAATGATGTTGAATACTGCTTCCCATACGGACGTACCTACAAAAGAGAAGAACAAAAAAGTAGTCAACTACACATGTATATGATTGAAATGTCTAAAAAGTATGTAAGTAAAGTATGTAAAATATGAAAGTGTGAAAAATTAATATGTGCACCTAATCCATGATGAGGAAAGATTGTAGAAATGATGTTGTAGATTTTGTAGAAGACCGATTTTTTTGGGCGATCTCACACCAATTGTGTCAGCTGTGAGTTTTTTAGGTGATCTCATGCCAATGATATGGAAGAAGTGTGGGGAGAAAATTATGGTGTTATCCTCTAACCTTTAACTACTTCCCGCAATGTAGGACACCACTACAGATGGTGTGCAAAATTTAAACAATTTGATCCAACGTGAAAATGTGTAGTGCATGCATGCTGAAAAATGCTAAGGACTGTGTGCCATGTAAAATCTGTTGTGTGGAGTTTTTTATATTGTGTTGAACTACCAAATGTTATGTAATTTTCCCTTGTTATAGGAATCCATGAAGGGCTCTAGGCGCTACTATGGTTGTGTTGTGTTAAGGACCCAAATCTGATTTTGAGCCCTAAAACTGAATATTGTGGTGTAACGGTAATAAGATGTGATGTGTAATGATTGTAGAGTGATGTATACGGTGACTGATTCACACAAATGATGCCCCCCCCTCATTTTGGGTGCATGCAACATCACTAAAGGAGTATGTGGCCCAAAGGAGGACTAACTATTGTGCTGAAACAATTCCCCAGAGGGGGAAGGGAAAGTGCTTGGTAGAAACCATGGAACACACAAACAAAGTGGCTGGGAGACAAGAGTTAGTAAATGCAAACACAAACATGCATGTAAAAGAAAAGTGCAGACAATTTGTAAACTAAGACGCAAGAAGATAATGTAAACACACAAGAATACAATGTAGGACCACTGATATTAGGTTGCGAACATGGGACACCACTCATGATTTCACAAGGAAATTAAGGAAGACGAATCCAAAATCAGACTATGTGCACACAAGACAAAGGTAAAATCCCGTAAACAAGATCATACAAAGAGAATTCATTGACAAGAAATGTAATAGACAAAAATGGAAGCAAATAGACATGTATAACAAATTTTGTACACAAAGCACCCGTTAGCATGTTAGGAATATAAAAAATATATATCAAAACATGTATAATCCGATAATGTAATTTTCTATGAAACAATAACACCTCTAGTGTATGAAAGTGGATGCCCCCAAGAGCCATTGTGGGACTGATAATAGGTATTGTACCAAGCATCCATGATGCATGTATTGATGTGAAGAATCTAATATCACAACTAGAAGGAAAAATAACACGCATGTGTGTATGATAAAGATAATGACATACACAATATCTCTCTAGCATGTGTAATAAAGAGAATATGTAAAATCATAAGTAAGCAAGAGAAATATAACCAAGATATGCAATATGTTGTGGATGAGACATATTGGAATACAATGTGAACGATATGAGTAGTGTGCCCCCTAAGTGGTTGTGTATGTATTAGATGAGGTTCATTTGTATATTCCCCCTCAACATTCAAGAATGAACCGTAAATAGGAGTGCATCATCGGGAACTGGTTTAAATAATGTGTATGAAAAAGATGTGATCGTGAAAGAGCAAAGCATAGAGTGTAAGAAGGTGAGTGATTGATTGAGTGTGGTGAGGTTCATGTTAATACAAAATCATAGCACCCCCTGAATGGTCTGATTGTGAATAAGGAATTCAGCGTGATTGCACAACATGGAGTTGTTGTGAAATGTGGGACCTTACGAATCAGACAAATCTTTAGAGAAGGCCGGTTCCTACTCCTAACATACCTACCACGAATTACTGTAAGTGCATGCCAAACTACTCACTAACCCTAATCTAATGCTTTCAAGGGGATAGAGAAATAAGGATGCATGAAATAAACCTACACTACGAGCGGTGATGCACTAATAAATGAGTGCTAATCACTCTTCCAAGCCTTGTAAAATGGAGAAGGGGTGGATCCTAGGGAGGTTAGAAAAATTCAACATAGACCTAAACTACACCAATGCATCAAGGGGAGGATGGAAAGATGCAACACAAACCCAAAATGTAGACAATCACCATTTCTGATAAACAAAACCACCAAACCCTGCAATAGACAAGAGTATGCACATATCCTTCAAGTACAAGAGAGGTAAGATGTAAACAATAAAACTATAGAGGCAAGACAAGATGCAACACAATTATAGTTTTTCTTGCTCCATATAGAATTTACATAGTACAATGTTGTAGTAGGAAGAGGCATGAAGAAATTACATGATTTGAAGGAAGGATTGAATCCCCAAGAAGAATGGGGTGCACGGGAGAAGAAGGTGATAAACCCCTTTGCATATGCAACCCCTTACAATATTTATAAAGGAAATTTGAGAAGAGGAGAGAGAGAAAATAAAACCTGAAATTTCTCCAAAACCCATAAAAATCCATTGTTTAATCATGCAATGAGTGCTTCGAGATCTCCAAAATATCTACTCCATTAATGAACTTGCCTTGTGCTTGAAGGAATATGCTATGATTGCACCTCTTATTTAGTCTAGACTTTGTAGACTCATGATGGCCCTTACTTTTCCAAAAACCTCATTAATGGATTTCACCTACCAGGAGCATGTCTACCATTTTTTCATGTTCAGGATCCCGAAATCCAAAATTTATGTTCCCATTCTATAGATCCTGAAATCACCTTTCCAATGACTATAATTTTGCAAGAAATGGTTAAGTACATTGGAAGATATCACTATTTTTCTTCTAGTTTCTTTACTAGGATTTCATCTTCAATTGTTCCTCTAAAACTGAAAATGGTCATCACCATTAAAATCTTCATTGAATCCCCTTTCTAGAAAGCACAATTTTATCAAATTTGGAGGGATATTGTGAAACTTGTCTTGGTTTCAAGTTGGGCATGATTTTAGGGTTTTTGAGCTCTACTGGGCAAGTTTGCCCACCCACTGAGTTGGTCACATGCATTGCCAAATTATGTCTCCAACACCAACCAAGCCCTAGATTTAACTTGATGTCTAACACAATACTCCACTTCCATACTGACATACCACTTCACTCGGCTCGGTGACCCATGCACTGACCTGGTGGGCATTTGAATAGTCTTCGGGCCCATCATTTGGTTTTGAGCGAGAATGCATTGTTTTGGGGGTTTGGACCTCACATTTTTGGACTTAGCTTGCCCCATGTTTTAGGATTTGTACTACTCCATCCTGAAATCATAGAATCTAAAACCACCTCATTCTGCCATGTAGCTTGCTCATTCTTGGCTTTCGAACCCTACACCTTCGGAAACCTTAATGCACCCATTTCGGGCTTCTTACCACACTAACCCCAAAAACCACCTCCAAATCCTTATAACCCTGAACTTCAAAAATATTCAACTTGTACCACATCACCACGACCTATTTTGGGTTTCGAATTTTCAGGTTTTCGGGGAGGGGAGTCAATTTTTTTATGGTGGGTTATCTCCGAGACCCCCAACCTCTGAAGTCTGAATGCTTTGGGGTTCAAGTTTAACATTTTCACTAGCTCGCGTATTTTGCTGAGCTCTATTTGGCCCAAATGTATGGTTCCCCACTTGCTAAAATCACTAATCTCACCCTCTTTGGTCCATCATGGCCGGTGCTAAGCTCCATTCAACCTTAACACAAGAAATCAATCCTCGCCGAGCCCACCGTCTATGACCGAGTTGGCCTTTACTACTCCATGTGGAGCCAAGTTGAATCAAATCTCCTGCTTGGTTTAAACATATTGACATCGCTCTCACGATGTGTTCTTCCTAGCCAATCTCAGGGAGCTTGGACCTTCTCTTCCTTCATGGGTTTGGCACCACCATCCTTGCTTGAGCTCATTGCACACTCCATCATGGCCGAGTTGAACCTAACTTCCTTGTTACGGGCCTCAAACTTCTATTCGTGTTGTGTTCTTCATGATAGATTAGTCTCCCAATATTTTACAAAATTTCTAGATCTTGAGGTTTTTCCCCCAATGCAATCTCAATACCCTAGCTCGATGTTTAGACATCTCAGAGCTTGGCTCCTCATGAGCTCATTTCACCTAACACCGTTCGAACGGGCTCCATCCTTGGTTAGTCCTAAACCTCCTACCTTCACCGATGCTGATCATCCGAGTCTGAGTCAATTCTTCCACAACTCGGTGAACTGAGCTCAATGTTGCATGAGCTGGCCATAGAGTGGCTCGACTGAGCCAATCCTAACTCGCCCCTCCTCCATGAGAGATGAGCTCGCTGAGCTACTCAACGAACTATTTTTTGGATCGTCCCTCACTTAAGCCCTAGTAGGGTTTTTGATGCAATTTTTTTCCCTGAGAAGGGATTTTTTTCATATTTCTTGATTGTGGGAGAGTGGAGGGGTTCCCAGAACACTAGAATATTACATTTTCCATTATGGGCCCATTTTGATTGATCTTGGAGACCGAAGACTGCTTATTGCACTAAAACAGGGTACTGATCCTTTGATGATGTTTAACGACCCAATTAAGCCCCATATACTTCCTAAATGTTCCAAAACACTTATAATTGTTCTATTAGACCCTGGGAGTCACCTGTAACCCGTTTACACTCTTTGGGGCTCACTTGGGAGCTTCGGATTGCTTTAGGACCCTATTGGGGAATTTTGTCCATGGGGGAAAAAATTGTCAACAATTTGGCAACAGGCAGGACCATCTACTTGTTAGATGTTCTGAACCGGTAGCCTAGGCATATCAATTGGGCACAGAGTGACTCTAAACTTGTAATTTGATCCCGAATTTGTTGCACTTGAAACATAAAACCACCTACATATTTCCAAGGTTGGGTTGGAATGTTGTGAATTTCTAATCTTCCTAAGAAGATTTCCTTTGTTCCAACATCACGGAACTCTATTAAATATAATTCCTTTCTTCCTATTCTGGATGTGTGCATGATTTGGTGATTCTGAATGGTCATGCAGGAGGCTGATCGACTTCTTGCACTCTCAATTTTCATAATAAAATCTTAAAATTAAGATTTTTGAGAGTATAAAATTGTCTTGACTTGAGATCTTCACATGTTCTTCTCTACAACCCTATCCTGTGAGACTAAAATGGATTGTCTTGAAACCTGATTCTACAGAGTATGGAGCACACAAATGACAATTGCTTGACATGTATGCACATTGCAGAATTTTGAATAAGACAATTTCCAAGATTTTACATCATGGAACTCTATTAAATTTGGATTTTCTATTTTTTTTTTAAAGTTCCACTCTTCGACATGGTACTAGAGGATGCTTTCCCGATCTAGTGGAGCCACTTGGAAGTTCATTTATGATTGGCCTTGAAGGACTCGAAGAATAAAACCTATCCTTGACCAGAGTTTATTTTCTCTGCATTGTTTTCTTTTAAGATATGTAACTGTTTCCCACAAGTATGAACTTCTTTCCTGTATGCGGTAGGCCTATTAAAACACCTTGTATTGTGCTGGAGAAAACACAAACCAATAACTATGTACAAAAACCAAATCATACTTTCCCAAGTAGACATGCAGAGTGTGAAAGAGCACTTGTGATGCTGAAAACAATCCTACACCTACCCTTCACTAACCAGAGAAAGAGGAAGCTTTCAAACAAACCCTTCCACTGGTAATTCAAAGTAGCATCCTCTTCTTACAATATGTAGCCATGTAGATGACTTGACACTAGACATGGTTGTACAAGTGAGTGAAAAATTGACATGGACCCAATTTCCCATCCAAACCTTCAAGGTATTAACTAAACACACAAAAAATACCCCTTCATAATGATCCGCATGGAACTCTTGGAGATATTGTAACTAATGCAGTTGATCCTCAGTACTATGAAGCTTTTCCTCATGTTCAGAATTGAACATGATCGGTTGTGAAAACTCTGGTTCTAGCTCCAATGAAGCTAGATACCTAATAGGACATGGCCTAAACCACCAAATGTACCTGTTGTTCTGAGTTTCACTAAGTAAATCTTCATGTAAACTTTCCTAGAAAAGGTGGTTGACTATAATTAGATTTCCTTTTTTTGGACATCTACACACAATTGAAACATCACCTTAGAGAATGGTAAGGAAGAATCTGCTTCAGTTTCAACTAAATCAACATTCACTAGTTGCTCTTCTTCATCCTTGACCTCCTTCTAAGGCTTGACTAGAAGAGGAATTTTTCCAATTCCAAATTTTAGAGGCAAGCTCACCAAATTTTTGAGCATTTTTTCCTTATTTGGCTCTTGTCCTTGCTTGATTTATTTTTTGGGTTTCTTCCCGACATGGGCTCAAGATTACGAGAGGAGTGGCTGGTGGTTTTCCAACAAATTTTTGTTTTGTTGGTGGTGGAGATGATGGAAGGGATTTATAATTTTTTTCTTATGGAGGGGACTTGGGTTTAGAAGGGAAAAGGGCAAAGAAAATGAGGTCAGGTGAGAGAGTAGAAGATGAATAATATGAATCCACAATAGAGGCAGTGGACGGGAAACTTGGGAATCGAGGCTTTGAGAGAAATGGTATTAATTGGGGAGTGGAGAGAGTATTATTGGATGATAATCTAAGGGTTTCCCATTAACGAGATTAAATGCCATTTTCTACAAAAGCTCCTATCTCTTGGATCCACTTTGTGAGCCTCGAGAACATCTCAAAAATGAAGTCAAGCTTCTCTTGTGGGCTGTAGTAGTTTGGAATAAGACCTACCCATGGACAAGGGGTCTTACAATCAATCTTACATTCTTGTATCTGTGATGTAGCCCTTTGATGCACCATCCTTGCCTCCAATTTCTGTACTTTCAACTCCAACTCATAATCCTCAGGTGTAGGATATCCTCCATAATTCACATACTCCTGTTCTCCAACAATTGTATAGTCTGACATTTAACCAAATTGGTCTGCATATTTATCTTTCTTATATGAGTATGCATATTGTCGATCACCATCATAATATGGATCTAGAGATGGCTGGTAGTACCTTGAAAATGAATGTTGCAATTATGAAGGAAGGTTATATTGATATTGTTGTTGTTCTAGATGTGAATCCTAAGAGGGAAATGAATCCATGACTACAAGACTTCATGAAATAGAAGAAAAATGAAAGAGGTGGAAGAGAGAAAAATGGATGGAAACGGAAGGTGAGAGAATGGAAAGTTTGCTACTCAGAGAAATGGGTTTATTACCTATATGGAGTCACCAATTACACTTGTATGTGTGTCTCTGAAGACTGAAATTACACCAAGTGCACAACAAACTTGATGGAATAAAATGGATACTTGCATACACACCTCGAAGATCTCAAAAATTATTATGGGGTTAGACTGGATAAGCTGCAAATGATCTCCGAAGTTCAAGAATGCCGCAAGCCCCGAAATCCAAAGTAGAAAAAACTTTGAAATTGGAAACCTTTAAAATCACGAAAAGCTAGCAACCTCCAAAAGTTCAAACTCCGAAACCTGAAAGTTCCAAAAACCTAAAAGGTCTGAAATTGTACAACCTTTGAAATCTGAAATGTCTAAATCCCAAAACTGTAAAAGGTCCAAAATTTTGAAAGTCCCGAAAACCTGAAACCCAAAATTTGAAATTCTGAAAATAAAAATTTCAAAAAAATAAGGATACCCTTTTGAAGTTTAGCGTCCAATTTATCATCTGTGAAAGTTTGAGTTATTTTTTCACACGTTAATCCCTCCAAAATTAATTTTAGAATTTGACCTTGCAGCTGAAACCTCCGAAATCCAAAATTTTTAACTTTTGAACTCTAAAATACAAGGAAACCTGTGAAATTGCCTTATTTTGAGCTTAGGCTTGAATGTGACCTGGTTTGCAATAGAACATCTTTATTAAAAATAAAAAATTGACTTCTAGAAGAGCTCCCACTGGGCATGCCAAAATTGTTGATTGAGGTCACACGCTGGCTAATGATTTGCTATTTGATAATGAGACACCTCTAAAAGATGAGAAAAATATAACTCTTTTGATGTCCCACCGGGCATGCCAAAAATGTTGATGCGAAATCATAACACCCCCTGAATGGTCTTATTGTGAATGGGGCATTCGACGTGATTGCACAACATTGAGTTATCATGAAGTGTGGGACCTTGTGAATCAGACAATTCTCCATATAAGGTTGGTTACTTCTCCTAACCTACCTACCACTAACTACTCCAAGTGTAGGCCAAAATAATCACTAACCCTAATCTTACACTTACAAGGGGATAGAGAAAGAAGGATACATGACAAAAAACCTACACTATAAGTGGTGATATACCAAGAAAGGAGTGTTAATCACTCTTCCAAGCCCTGTAAAATGGAGAAGGGGTGGATCCTAGGGAGGTTGGAAAAATGCAACATAAACCTAAACTACACCAATACATCAAGGGAAGGCTTGAAAACTACAACACAAATCTAAAGTGTAGACAATCACCATTTCTGATAAACACAACCACCAAACCCTGCAATAGACAAGAGTATGCATAGATCTTGTAAGCATAAGAGAGGTAAGATGCAAACAATAAAACTATAGAGGCTGGATAAGATGCAAAAAAATTATAGTTTTTATGCTCCACATAGAATTTACACAGTACAATGTTGTAGATGGAAGAGGCATGAAGCCATTACATGATTTGAAGGAAGGCTTGAAGCCCCAAAAAGAATGGGGTGCATGGGAGAAGAAGGTGATCAACCTCTTTACATATGTAGCCCCTTACAATATTTATAGAGGAAATTTTAAAAGAGGAGAGAGAGAAAATGAAACCCGAAATCGCACCAAAACCCATAAAAATCCATTGTTTAATCATGCAATGAGTGCTTGGAGATCTCCAAAATATCTGCTCCATTAATGACCTTTCCTTGTGCTTGAAGGAACCTATTGTGATTGTGCCTCTTGTCTAGTCTAGTTTTTGTAGACTCATGATGGCCCCTACTTTTCCACCAACCTCATTAATGCTTTCACCTACTAGGATCATGTCTTCAATTTTTGGAAGTTAAGAAACTCAAAATCCAAAATTAATGTTTCCATTATGTACATCCCAAAATCACCTTTCCAATTACTATAATTTTGCAAGAAATGGGTAAGTACATTGGAAGATACCACTAATTTTATTTTGTTTTATTCATTAGGATATCATCTTCAACTATTCCTCTGAAACTAAAAATGGTCATCACCATTAAAATATTCATTGAACCCCCTTTCCAGAAAGCATAAGTTTGTCAAATTTGGAGGGATACTGTGAAAGTTATCTTGGTTTGAAGTTGGGCATGATTTTAGGGTTTTTGAGCTCTATTGGGCAAGTTTGCCCACCCATCGAGTTGGTCACATGCACTGCTGAGCAATGTCTCCAATGCCAACCCTGAATCAGCTTCAACTCAGAACCTAATGTAATACTCAACTTCCATATTGACATGCCACTTCACTCGGCTCGGAGACACATGCATTGACTTGAAGAGAATTTGAATAGTCATTGGGCCCATCATTTGGTTTTCAACCGTAGATCATTGTTTCAGTTGTTCGGACCCCATATTTTTGGACTTAGCTCACCCCATGTTTTGGGATTTTCACCACTCCATCCCCGAACGTGACCAATAAAATTTCTGAACCCGAATCCACCTCATTCTGCCACGTAGCTCGCCCATTTCTGGCTTTCGGGCCCTACACCTTTAGAAACCTTGATGCATCCATCTCCGAAAACCATCTTTGAATTCTTACAACCCCAAACTCTAAAAATTTCAACTTGTGCCATGTCACCAAAAACCATTTTGGGTTTCACAATTTTGGGTTTTCAGGGAGGGGAGTCAATTTTTTCCTTTTATGGTGCGTTATCTCCGAGACCTTAAGCCCTCGAAGTCTGAAGATTTTGGGATTCAGGTTTAACATTTTCATTGGCTCGCATATTTTACTGAGTTATCTTTGGACCAAACATTCAGTTTGCCATGGTGAGCCACTTGCTAAACTCACATACCTCACCCACTTCTTTCCATCATTGTCAGTGTTGTGTTCCATTTAACCTTTACTCATGCAATCAATCCTCGTCGAGCCCAACATCTACAACTGATTTGGCCTTTATTACTCTCAGAAGAGATGAGTTAAATCATCTCTCCTACCTAGTTTAAAGGCCTTGACATTGCTCTCGCGATGTGTTCTTCCTGGCCAAGCTTGGGGAACTCATCCCTTCTCTTCCTTCGTGGGTTTAGTGCCACCATCCTTGCTTGAGCTCGCTGTGCACTCCATTGTGGCCAAGTTGAACCTAACTTCCTTGCTATGGGCCTCAAACTTCTATTCGCGCTATGTGCTTCATAATAGCTCGGTCTCCTGAGATTTTTTCCCCCAACACAAGCTCAAAACCCTAGCTCACTATTTATACATCGTACATATCGGCTCATCATAAGCTCATTTCACCTAACACCATTTGAATGGGCCCTATCCTTGGTTGGACCTAGATCCCCTACCTTTTTTGATGTTGATCATCTGAGTTCGATTCAATGTTTCCACATCTTGGTGAACTGAGATCAACCTTGCACAAGTTAGCCATAGAGTGGCTCAACTGAGCTAATCCTAACTTTCCCCTCCTCCATGAGAGATAAGCTCACCAAGCTTCTCGATGAGTTTTTTTCTTGCTCGTCCTTCACTTAAGTCCTAGTAGGATTTTTAATGCCATTTTTTCCTTGGGAAGGGAACATGGAAAATTTTAGTGGCGAATATTCCATTTTTGAAAATTTTGAAAAGGTGAATTTTTTAGCACGGGTCAGTGACCTGTTCGCCTAAAAATTACACTTTAATTTTTTTTAGGGGTCAGCTTCGCCTACCCTTGAAAAATATCCCCTATATAAACCTAGATTATTCACTAGGTAGAACACTTCTACTTCACATTTTTCAACAATATGATATATCCCGTATTATAGACATGCGTTACAAGGGGGTAAGTTATTGACGCGCGACAAGGAGGGTTTTCAAACAAGGAGATACTGCAGATATTGACGCATAGTAGACGCATGACAAAGAGTTTGTTGACGAGTGACATGGAGATTTTTTCGATGAGCATTTTTTCAGGGCAGAGGCATGCAGACAACGCGACAGGATATTTGCTGATCGCGCGTCAAAAAAATGCATGTGACGCGCGTCAACAGACCTCATTGACGTGCGTCAACATTACGGTTGTTGACACGCGTCAAAGAGGTCTGTTGACGCGCGTCAATGAGGGTCTATTTGTTGACGTGTCACAGACCTTGACGTGATGCGTGTGAACAAACCTCAGTGACAAGGAGGTCAACAACAGATATTGACGTGCATCACTGAGGTCAGTTGACGCACGACACAAGAGTTTATTGACGTGCGTCGACATACCTCAGATTTTTTGCATGAGACAACCGTAATGACGCGTGTCACTGAGGTCTACAGACGCGCGATCACTGAGATTTTTTTGTCGCGCGTCAATGCAGGGTTATTTGTTGACGTGCAATCTTGACAAATAGTCTCCCGAGTCACAAGGAGTCTGCATCAAATATTGTCGCAGCACTTGACGCATCAGGCAAAAAAATTTCATGACAACCCCCAAAAAGATTTGCCTTCCCGCGAAAGTAGAGTTCCGGAGGATACAGATGCGCCAAGGATATTCTCCACCTCGCGATTTCCAAGAGGTCTCTTAGTGACATGCGTCAACAACCGTAGTCACGTGGATGTCACATTAGCTCTCGTTGATGACACCGTGAACTTGCAGGATGAAGTCGTCAACAACTATAATGATGTGCGTCACTGCAAAGTCATTTGAACTGCGTGAAAATGCTAAATATTGACATATGACAGCAAAATCGGATCCTGTCGCGCGTCTAGTAGCCTTCGATGGTGGCACTTGACAATCTAAGTGAAATTGTACTACATATCAGACCCCCAATGTAGTTATGTGTGATTGTGTGTGCAACCGATGTGCATAGGATACCCTAGCACCAGGTAATGTAGAGATAACGATTTCAATAGATAGATATAATGTAAAATGGTGGCTGGAATATAATAGACTTCACATTTCTCTACTGTGGGAGTGTGTGAGGGGTGCATGGAACACTACCCAATATGTAGTCCCTTTCCATTGTGTAGATAGCTTTGACCGATCTTGGATATTGAAGAGTAGCCTATTGCCCTATAACAAGGTAGTAATCCTATGTTGTGCCTTGATATAGGCATCTCGATTAAGCTCCAAATTTTGACACTAAATGATCCGAAACACTTGTAATTACTCGACTAGTACCTAGGAGAATGGGAGGGGAACCCGTTATAAACTCTTTTTGACCGAACTTGCAAACATGGTAAATCTCTAGAACCAAGTTGTGAAATAGGACCCATGGGGGGACCCTAATTGTCAACGTTTTATTTTAGGTTGAAACCCTCAGGAGTCAAATACTAGAGACGACAGAACTAGAGTGAACTAATGACAGTTAATGACTCCAGTGTGCAGAGACTACCAAAACTGTGCAAGATGTAGTGATGAATGTGCAGAGTACACACAACGAAGCAAAGTGTGTACCAGATGCTGCAAGACTAAGATGACATGACTAGGGGAATGGGTCATGTAGTGAAGTACTTTTGGGTTGGATATAATTGATCCATAGTGTTAGAAGAGGGAGAGGAATACTTGGTGGTATACATTATAGGGGCGTATGTACACGTGCGAAGATCCAGTTGAGGTGACTATCACAGACCTCAGTGATGCGTGTCAACAAACCTTAGTGACAATGCGTCAACAACCGTAATGACATGCATCACTGAGGTCTGTTGACGTGCGGTCACAAACCTCAGTGACGTGTGTCAACATACCTCAGTGATGCGCTTTCAACAACCGTAATGACGATGTGTCACTGAGGTCTGTTGACATGCATCACTGAGGTCTGTTGACGTGCATCAATGAGGGTTATTTGTTGACACGCGATCTTGACAGATAGTTGACACGTGACAAGGAGGTACAACAGATATTGACCGCATAGTGGACGCACAACAAAGAGTTTTTTGATGTGTGACACGGAGATTTTTTGATGAGAAAGTAGAGGTCGGAGACTACAGATGCGCGAAGGATATTTTGTTGTCGCACGTCAAAAGACCTTAGTGACATGCGTCAACAACCGTAATGACGCACGTCACAGAGGTCTGTTGACGCGCGTCACTGAGGATGCTGTCTATCAACAACTATAATGACATGCGTCACTGAGGTCTTTTGACAAGTAGTGTCAATGCTTTTTTTTTGACGTGTGATAGCAAAATCTCCTGTCGCGCGTCTATAGCCTTCTATCATAGCACTTGACAATCAGGTGAAATTTTTTCATACAACCCCCAAAAAAAATCGTCTTCCCGCGAAACCGGTTCCGGGGATATTCGCCAGGTATTCTCCACCTCCGATTTCTAAGAGGTCTCTTAAAATGAACCCTGGAAGGGAATTGTTTCACATTTCTCAACTGTGGGAGAGGGGAGGGGTGCTTGGAACACTACAATATTGCATTTTCCATTCTGGGCCCGTTTTGACAGATCTTGGAGATTGAAGAGTGCCTATTGCACTAAAACAAGGTACTAATCCTGGGATGGCCTTGAATGTCCCGATTAAGCCCCAAATACTCCCTAAATGTTCCAAAACACTTGTAATTACTCTATTAGACCTTGGGATTCAGATGCAACCCGTTTACACTCTTTTTGGCCCACTTGCAAGCTTGGTATTTCTCTAGGACCCTGTTGAGAAATTTTTCCCATGGGGGGAAAAATTGTCAACGTTTTATTTTATATTGAAACCCTCAGGAGTCAACTATGAACCACAGAACTAGAGTGCACTATAAGATAATGACAGCAGTGTGCAGAAGTAGAGGTGAGGAAGATGTAGTGTGAATGTATAGAGTAAATAAGAAGCAAAGTGTGTAGTAGATGCTGCGAGATAAGATGTCATGTGCGAAATGGGTAATGTGTGGAGTGTGTTGGGTTGGAAAAAATTGACTAAGTGTTAGAAGAGGGAGAGGAATAGTGAGGAACATAAGAGGGGCGTATGGACACGTGCGAAGATCCAGTTGAGGTGGCGTGTGCCCAAAAAGGTCCTAGTCCAAGGACAGTCCAATTTTGCATATATGGGCTAAAAATAGAAAAAACACGTTGTACAGTGCAGATCACGCAAAGGGTACCTTGGCAATCAAGTATTGGATTTTTTTTGATAAATCACATGCAAGGAGGAGATCAAAGGTCATGCAAGGATTGGTCTAATAATAAGATTAAAGAAGAGTTTATTTATAGATTAATCTATTAAATTAGGATCGATAGAAAATCATGCACTACTTTATTGATGTACGCATGGCTATTTTGAGCATGCAGTTTATTTTGAGAATGCATATGTGGTGAAGGGAAAGGCCCCACCCCTATATATATCTAGAGTATGTCCTTGTTTTAGGTATCATTTATGTGAGAATATTTATGGATTAGGGTTTGATGTTGTGCATGTTCAAGCACCTAACTATGATGATGTATTCAACTACTATTATGTAATACTTTTTTATAATGGATTATGGAGGATGGATTCTAGTAATTTATGTGTTTGAATATGGTTATTACATGGTGCATATGATATAGTTGTTATGTAGTCTATTATGTTTCCTTATTACATGTGTTTCTAATTGAATGTATGCAATGATTTCTTATGAATGAGTGGACACTTGTCTATCTATCACCAGGTATCTACATGCTAACATTTTGATAATCAATACAAAGGAGGGACCTGATAGGTTCACTTGTGATTTGGGTGAGCATTCAGATATGTATGGATGAGGTGGTAGTGTGAATAACAGTTAGGTGAAATAATAAGACTACATTTTGGTTCCATTGTTGGGACCCTCTTTTCAAGATGTTTTCTAGGATGTTGCTCACAGATGACGTATCAGTTGACTCTAGAGTGCATTAAAATCTCGGTAGAGAATGGTAAGGATCAGTTTAGGTAGAGATATAACACTGGACCTGATTTCAATGCATGTCGTTGGGTTGAAGATAATATTTATCATGAACTTTATGAGACGTTCTTTAGCTTCTTTCCAGTAGAATTATATGAGTGGTTAACAATATATGCATTAGGGAAATGTTGGAGATATAAACTAAGACTTTGGATGCATAAGGATTACCAGAATCCTACTAATGCTGATTTGGAGTGGAATAGGGCTATAGATTATTGGTGAGCTGGATTATTGTGCAGTTATATATTGGAGTATGCTATTTCTACTTATTTTTTCTAGAGGAATTTGAGTTGAGTTTCTTTCACAAGCCTATAGGATCCTATTTTTTGTGTTATAACCATTATCAATCAAGATTTTGATAATAGAATTGGATTTAATGTGCTTATCCATGGCTATTTAAACTTCCAACGAATGTAGGGGAAGGAACAGTTGTGGAGAAATATGGCGAACCTAACATTAGGAAGGAAGAGAGAGGAAATATGGCTTAATTTTAATGAAGCATGAGATAGGGACATGACATGCACATGGGAGATTCATGAGGCACTAGATTTTAGGATGATGGATTGTGAAGTTTTTGAAACTCTTGTGGAAGACAAGGAGCCACATCATCAGAAACTCCCAACTTTAGGCAAGCTAAGTAGAGAATCCCCTTTGGCTTTGGATGAGAGCATGTTAGAGGAGAGATTGAGGATCGTAGGCACACATCTAAACCCACCTAGCCACCTAGCGATTATGCATGGTATTCCAAGTTCAAAGGTAGTCATTGAGAAGTAAGCTAGTGTGATTAAGAAAGAAGAGGTGAGTACATATCGCTTGGTGTTAAGTTAAGGAGATAAATTTAGTAGTGCACCCATAACGTCAGAGCCAACACTGTTTTTTGGAACTATTGTGGTAGGATTATTCCTAGATGCATCATCATGATAGAATATTGTCACACAGACCATTGGAAGTACTACAATAACAACTACAACCACGCAAACTGTTGTTGTCTAGTCTAGTACCATTAATGGGATGCAAAGGAGTACGTTCATTGGGCCGCATCCCGCAACAGGGGGCATAAGAGTATCAAGTGGATCAAGAGGAAATAATAGTGGAGGTTCCGGCTTTAGATCTAGTGGACAAGTCCCTTATCCCCATCAACCCCCACACCAACCACCACTCCAGACGACACCTCAAGTTTACTATGAGATGTCTCTTTATTTACCAGAGTATAGAGAGATTGAAGATGTAGAAAATAATGTGCATAAGTGTGAACTGCTATGGCACACTAAGGGATCTCAACCTTAGATAGGAAGGCTAGTAAGTTCACTACTACATTAGAGGGACGAGTGCATAGCTAGTACATGAAGCATGACCCACATCATAATGTAGTGGATTAGGTTACTTTGTGCTCTATGTTTCTGGGAGAATTTCACATTCCAAAATTTTAGTAACAAAGCATCGATGCACTTAAGGATATTAATTAGGGTTTTGTTGAGAGTGTGCAGGAGTATGACACACATTTTAAGACTTTATTGTCTAAGTTGGCTTATGACATTCATGCTAGTCAACATGCATAATGGTTTTTTGGAAGATTGTGGACTCCATTTTGAAGATCCTTCTCTCATAATACATATATGGATCCACACGAGGATTTAGAAGCATCTCTACATGATAAGGTAGTTGGAAGTGTTGATGTGGGAGTGATTCAATTCCTAGAGGCACAAATTATAGCTATGGAAAAATAATTGTAGAATATTTCTGCTAACTCATCACATGAGACTTGCAGTGGAATTTGGTGCATAGATCGTGAAGTGGAGGGATATACTAAGGACAATTTTCCATGTAAGTTAGTGCATGTTTTATTATTATATTGTGAAGTCTATCACCTAAACCATGATGTTTGAGATTTCCCTCTTTTACAACACATGATCTAGAAGAAGGTATCCCTGTACTGTATGATTTTTAAGTCCCATACTCATAACACTATTGACTATAGATTGATTGATCACATCCTTGAAGCCATTGAGACATGAGTGCTCCAAAATAGCATTTCGAGAGGATCTAAGGAGAAATAAAACCATACTCATGAAGGGCATAACCATGGTGAAAATAAAAATGGAGGATTCCGAGGAGGATATCATGGTTGAGATCATGGTGGTGCTAGAGGCTAGTTTACGTGAGGAGCTAGTTATACTTGTGGATCCCCTAATTATTATCATCATGATTTCCCTTAGAATGTATCATATTCATGGTGTGCGAAGCCACATAAGTTGTAGGATTTCCTGGATTTATATGAGCATATGTGTAAAAACAAGAAGAAATACAAGGGCATCGGGATGATCAAGGTGTAACATGTGAATCCTTATCAAAGGATGCCTAAGAAGATTGACCCAGAGTTACAACACGTGATGGTTGTGATGTGTGTCAAGGTAGCACGTACGCACGAGCCTCTAAAGGTTAATACACTTATAACAAGAGAGGAATTGATACATACTAGGTATCTAAATGTGGCACATCATAAGGAAGTCTACCAGAAGATGATGAGAGTTATTAGAGATTTACAGGGTGAAATACAATACTTAAAGGAATAAGCACGCACAAGAGAGCATGAAAATAGTGTTGAGCTTCTGTGGAAGGACGTGGATGACCTAAAAGAGGTCTATAAGATGTTGCACCAGGATCATATCATCCCATTACTAGGGGAATGACTTTGAGAGAAGGTTCTACATGCTAGAGTTGAGAACGAGAGATAGATACTTCATGCGAATCTACCACCTCATGATCATGAATTTGACAAGGAGATCACACTAGATGCAATAATTGATGGTTGGATGGTAAGAAATATCTTGATAGATATATGTGCTGATGTAAATGTATTCACTCTAGAAGCATGGAATCAAATGGGAATAACATTACAGCCATCTTCAAATGTGATGTATATGGAAAATGAAACTAAGGAAATTCCCATTGGGGTGATAAAGGATGTATCTATTATCATTCATGGAGATAAGTTTATGGGAGACTTTCAAGTGTTGGAGCTTGCAGAAGTAGAAAAATTTCCAGGGTTACATGTGCGACCCTGGTGTTATGCAAATAATGTTGATTTGTGCTTTAATAAGAGGTACTTCAGTTTTGAGAACAAAGAATAGTGAGTGATTATACCTTTGTTTAAAAATAAGGAGGATACTTGTGTTGTTCCTTTGAGTGAAGAATATCTTAAATGAATTTATGCTCAGATGGTGCGCATATTATTCCTTAGGAGTGAAGACATAGTCTATAAGTGACAATACTATTATGCTTTTATGGAAACTGGGCCCATGCACATGTATTATTCAATAGGAGAACACATATTCGTCAGAGTGGTCTATAAGTTGGGTGTGAAGTTAAAGGGTGATTCATTTCTCATATGGAAACTGGGCCCATGACATGGTGATGAATTAGTTGGGATGTGAAGCTCAAGGGTGATTCACTCATAGGACCAATCAATAGGAGAACACATAGTCTAGTGAAGGGACAATCCTATTATTTTTTATGGAAACTGGGCCCATGACATGTATGAATTAGTTGGGTGTGAAGTTAAAGGGTGATTCACTCATATGATCAATATGGTGAGTTGGGATTAGCTCAGGTACCAAGGTATACTAGTGAAGGGAATCCTGATAAATTCTTACAAACTATGGAGTCTCAGTGGAAGAATGAAGGGGATAGAAGAAATATGTTGATTTATACCTTGTGCAAGATAACAATGCATTGGTGGGAAACATAGAGATAACCTCTTTGAATGGCGAGAAGCGAGAATTACCTTTTCTACTAGGTTTACTAGGAACAATGTACCTACACAAACATGCAAATTTCATGGTAAGTCTCATGCCTCTCATAACGTCCATAAGTGTGAGAGATCATGGGCGTAGAGTAAAAAGGACTTACCACCATCACTATGGGTACACAAGTTCTATTCCACATTGTGTGGTTGTGTGTGCGCATGGTATGTCCAAAATGAGTTAAAAAGAGAAACAAAAAATTGGAAAGAGATGACTTCAGGTATTATCCAAACTTTTGATTACTTTTCTACTAAGCCTCTAGCCCATGAAGCATTTTAGATAATGAATCTCATCACTTTGGAGGATAACGTGAAGGTTGAAGATCTCATGTTAGAAATTTTTGGAGAACCTAATCTCAAGGTGCACCTTGATCTTGAGGAAATAGAAGAATAAAAGATGGGTTATACCTAGAAGAAGAGAGAAAAGGGTAAATTGGTCTATAGGATTGATGATGGGGAAGTTTATAATTTGGATGTTAGCCACACTGAAGTTGTGTGTGAGGTAATGGATTCGGTAGATGAAAAGGCATGCACATACCATACTCCTATGAAGATGAATAAGGTTAAAATTGGTACAAAAGACGAGCCTAAGAAACTTACAACAAATACACATCAAATTTGTTGTAATGAAGATGAAGACCTCTAAGGTCCCACCGAGTGTGCCAAAAATGTTAGTGCAAATCTACAGCACCCCTAAATGACCTTCAGATCTTCAGTTCAGAATTGGGTCATTTAGTGTGATTGCACAACATTGAATTTTCTCTAAGGTGTGGGACCTTGTAGATGAGAAAATTCTCTAGAGAAAGCTAGTTCTTACCCCTCTTTTTAGGTGTATGCATGAATTCTGCAGAGGTTAAATGCTAGATCCTACTCTAAATTCCAAGGAGACAGAGATAAAGGATGCAAAAAAGAAACAAAACTAAGTAAAAATGGTGATACACCAAAGGAGTGATGAACATCTATTTCTGTAAATTGACACAGATTATAGGAATGCAACATAAAACATGCACAAGTTGCCAAAAATTTAATGAAGGATCAGAATGAAGCAAACAAACACAAAAAAGGAATTAAAACTCATTCATAGAGCTTGCATTGTCATTTCCAGTTTTAATACGATGCATTACAATATCAAGCAGGCAAAAAACATGTTGCAGTCTTCAAAAAGGCCTGAAATTCCACAAATTCACTTGCCAAGGTGAAGGAGGGAGCCTGCAAAACATAAAAATGTCCAACCGTTTACAAAAGAGCCAAATCTTGCTTTTAACAATTAAAACCTGAGTCCAGGAAGGAGAAACGTGGGAAAATTGAAATGAATGATTCAACCACCGAACAGATCCATCAAAATAGCATGGGTACCCTTAAAAGTTCATTCCCCAATATTTTTGACTATGCTGGAGAAGAGTGGAAGCCATACTACATTAAAATGGTGGTTGAATGTCGGTTTTACTCTTTTTCCCATGCCAAAGGTGTTTTTACTTTTTCTCTCACCAAACTCCACAAAAAAAATTTGAAGATTCCATCGTGTAGAGGACTTCAATAGCTTTCCAATGACACCAAAATCTAGAAAAATTGAGATTTGGTTCAAAATATATGGCCCTCTAAAGATTTAGGGAAAAAATGGAAAAATTAGGGCAAAATGGGTTTGCGGGCCGAAATTTGAAAATTTTCCCCCCTTTTTTGAATTTGGGAAAATTTTCCAAAAAATCTCCACCGGCTCGACCTCCATTGCCACGTGGCATCATCCCATTTGTCTGTGGGTTCAAATGGTCATTCTATCCTTTTTTCCCTCTTGAAACAAACAATTGCTTTGGGAGAAAAAATCCCCAAACACCCTCGTACCTCGCTCCACTGCTGCCACGTGTCGCTTCCTCATTAACCATAGGCATGCGCTTCAATATTTCCCCCTTGCACATTTTACAAATTTTGGTAAAAAACAAAAAACTTCACCACCCCTCTGACTAGACACGTGTCGGGTGGCTCCTTCATCAGCGAGCCCGTGGGGAAAAGTTTTCCCTTTGCGCCCTATGCCAACCCTTTGGCAAAATTTCTAACTTGCCTTTGCTGTTCCAACCTCCATTGCCACGTGGCACATTTCTATTAGCCGTGGGCCTTCTCAGGGAAAATTTTCCCCACAAACTCCATCAGGCCATAACTTAAAAAGTACAAGGAGTTAGAAGTAAAATTTTACCTTTGTGGAAAGGTGAGAAAATTCTCTATTTGATGAAGCCATTTCTAGATAATTTTGAGTGCCTGAAAAGTGAAAAAAATAGACTGGGGCACAAGGAAGGAAGGAATGAAGGAAATTTTTATCCAAAATAAGCAGGGGATTTATTTTGGATAACAATTTTAGCGACTCAGAGGGGTCATCTACCTGCTAGATGAAGTGACGAGCTGCTTGAAGCAATCCATTGGGCAATGGAGACATCAACTTAACTACTTGTTACTTTCAACTCATTAGAAAATATCTAGAAAGAAGATTGTGAGAGTAGAACATTACTTTGATTTGGAACATGGCTTGCAAAAGATGCATCCTTGGGACAACAAAACTTGTGCCAAAGCACTTGGGGAAATGTAAAACTAAGCTACAACAAAATAATGTGCACAAGCACTCGAAGGAATGAAAATCTAAGATAATATGTACAAGGTGAGGAGTTTCCCTTCTAGTAGCAATGCTTTAGATGGATTCCATTAACTAGAATCTGTAGTTGTTCACCTTCCAAAGTAGACAATTGGAAGGCATAGTTGTTTTTTACATTTTATGACCATGTAGGGGCCACTCAAAATGGCATCAAACTTTGAATTCCTTCCTACATTTTCTCAGTCTGTATCCCATTTCAACACTAAATCTCCAACTTAGAAGGTTCTAGCCTTAGCTTTCTTATCAAAGCTTCTTTTGATCAAAGCTTGGTCCTTCTCCAT
Organism: Taxus chinensis; assembly: GCA_019776745.2. Taxonomy (NCBI): domain Eukaryota; kingdom Viridiplantae; phylum Streptophyta; class Pinopsida; order Cupressales; family Taxaceae; genus Taxus; species Taxus chinensis. The sequence goes on along the minus strand of CM034146.1, from coordinate 826,478,689 downwards.
TGATTGGGCTACATGCTCTCTGATTTCTTGGAGTTTCATCAACTCTGCATAGCTAACCTCCATGGATTCAAACTCCAATAATTCCAATTTCTTCATGAGTTCTAATGTTGGAAACTCAAGTGACATAGGCAAGATTAGCTCTCTCCCATAAACAAGTCTGAATGGAGAGTTACCAGTGGATCTCTTGGGAGTTATCCTATCAGCCCGTAAGGCTGATTTGATCTTAGTGTGCCAAGTATTTTGATTTTCATCAAGATTCCTCTTGATGATCCTTAATAGATTCTTGTTGGTAGACTCAGCTTGGCCATTACCCTGAGGGTAATAATTTGATGAAGTGCTTAGATAGATCCCATTTATAACAGCCCATTCAGTCACCTTTGATCCTATGAATGCCAATGCATTATCTGATATTATAGTGGCAGGTATACCAAATTTGGTTGCTATCCCCTCATAGAATCCTAGAATGCTAGATTCATTTGCCTCTTTCAGTGTCACCCGCCTCATTCCATTAGGTGAAGTAGTCTGTTGCTGTTAGAATCCACTTGTGTCCTTGGCTTGAGTTTGGATTAATGAATCCAATGAAGTCCAAACCCCATTGCATGAATGACTGGTCAATTGAGATTGGGTACAATGGAAGGGATGATAATCTTTCCTTTCTTGTGAAAAATGCACAATTCTTGCACCTCTTGATCCATGCATAACAATCACAAAAAACCTTGGGACAATAATAGCTAGCCTTCATGATCTTGAGGGTTTTCACTCTTGGAACAAAATGACCCCCAACTAATCCACCATGGAACTCTTCTAACATTCTCTTAATCTGATTTGTCCCAATGCATCTCAACAACACTCCATTGATATCCTTTTTGAACAAGACACCATCAACAAATGCATATGGAATATCCTACAATCTGAAGTGTCTTCTCTTGGCTTTTTTCATCTCTAGAGGGAATAGGCCTATTTATAAGAAGTCTATTATGTCTTGGGTCTAGCAAGGAGTGAGCATACCACCATTCTCTTCTTGAACACCTCTTTTTCCTTGGCTGTCTTGCAACACCAAAACATCCTTCTCTTTGTGTGCTTCCATTGATTTTCTCAAGACCAGCTACTCACACAATCCCTTTCCTCAGACCAACTTGGTGATTTTTATCTCAATGCCATACTCCATGACTCGAGTAATCCGCCTTGCAACATTTTTCATTTAGATCTTTGTTGAGGAGGAAGTCCTTAACTCCCACAGGAGAAACCAACAGTTGAACCTTGTTGTTTGAAACTAGATGCTTAAATTTCTTCAAGCTTCTAATCACTACAAGAACATGATTCTCAATGAAGGAATACCTCACCTCATAGTCCTCCAATCTTTGGCTAAAGAAGGAAATTGGCTGCTCTGCATTTTCTTTGTTTTTGCTGTACTAAAATTGCAGAAATTGTATCATCACCGCCAAATGCATAAAGGATGAAATATTTAGAGAAATATGGGTTAATGAGAGTTAGATCTTGTGAGATAGCCTCTTTGATTTCCTCAAAAATTTCCTTACCTTCATATATCCATAATAAAGCCATAATTTTCTTCAACATCATAGTTATTGGCTTGACAAGGGTTGTAAAGTCTGGAACAAACCTTCGAACAAAATTGATTCTTCCCAAGAAACTTTGAAGGGCATTCTTATGAATTGGTAATGACAGTGCTTTTATTGCTTCAACCCTCTCTTGATCAATTGCTAATCCCTCTTTGGAAACAATATGGCCTAGGAAGCTTTCCTTCATGAGCTAGGAAAATACATTTTTTGGGATTCAAGGATACCCCAAATCTTCTACATCTTTGGAACACTTGTCTCAAATGAAATAGATGATCTACTACACTTTTAGAAAATACAGTAATATCATCTAGGTATATCAGCACTATTTTATTGATCAATTCCTTGAATGCCATGTCTATTGTCCTTTGGAAAGTAGCTCTAGCATTAGACAACCCAAATGACTTTTTTCTGTATGCATAGGTTCCCCATTTGGTGGTGAAGGTTGTTTTGAACTGATCATCTTCCTTTACCATGATCTAATTATACCCTGAATAACCATCTAGCAAAGAAAACCTCTCAGATCCAGCAACAACTTTCAAAATATTCTCCATAGAAGGAAGTGGGTAGTGATCCTTGAGGGATGCTCTATTCAAATCTCTAAAGTCCACACACAACCTAATTTCTCCACTCTTCTTTCTAACTAGAACCAAGTATGCAACCCAGCTTGAATGCTTGATGGGGAATATAATACTTTCTTCTATTAACTTATTCAATTCCTTCTTCATGAGAGGCTCAATGTGTGGGTTGATGGGTCTCTTTTTTTTCCTGATGGGCTTAGCACTTGAATCCAGTTCAATTGTGTTTTGAGATAGCTTGGGATTGAAACTTCTCATGTCTTCATAGCTCCAAGAAAACACATCCGGGAACTCTTAGAAAAGTTGCATGAACTCATAACTTTCTTTCTCGGTTGCCACTTTACCAATTTGAAGTGATTTGCCTTCTCCAACTGAGATGGGCTCAGAATCTTCTCCCTTGACTTGGATGCTTGCTTTCTCTTTCCTAAATTGATCATTAGGATTAAAGATTGACTGCAAAGTGACAATTACTTTTGGTAGTTTGTTGGTTTTCAGCTGTACCACTTGATCACCATACTGTTGTTCTAAATTTTCCTAATTTTTGGCTGAGAACTCAGCTTCTTCTTGCAAGAAATTGATGATTTTTTGGTCACTCTCAAACACTTACGAACTTACATTATTGTCTGGCATTGATGGCCTCACAATCACATGGATGTTTGGCTGCATTTTATCCCTTCTGATACTCTCTACAACATCAAAAGTTTCTCCAACTGCTCCAAGCCTATCAGTAGCTTAGTTTTCTTTCCTAGGGATGGATTTGATGCCAAACCCCTCAAAATACTCAATGAGGTCCCACACCCTATTCTTATAAATCTTGAGCAGGTCATTCTTGGCAGCATTTTGTCCTTTAACTTGATTAACAATTAGTTCACTATCACCAAAGACAAATAAGTTCTTGATGCCTCTTTTCCTTGACCAATGCAACCCATGTATCAAGGCTTCATATTCAGAATTGTTGTTAGAACATGAAAACTGAAATATAAAGGCTGAATAATACTTAATGCCTTGAGGTGAAACAAGCATAGCTCCTCCTTCTAAACCTTGTCTACTTCTTGACCCATCAAAGAACAACTGCCATACCTCATTGTCATATTTATGGTCTGACTTGGTGATGCTAGGAATAGGCTGATTTTCTTCATGTATGTAATAAACTCCCAGCTTAGATTCTTCTATTTCCCTGTAGGGATAAAAAGCATGTATCTTGCCTGCCCATTCATCAAGAGTCAAATTTGGGATGCTTCCAAATTTGGTATCAGCTTCATGTGTACTTTGATAATCCTCTTGATCAAATGCTGAATAGTTGGCATTGATTGGGCTTGGGGTATGAGGCTCAATGTGAAAGTTTGCAATAGGTTCAGACCTGATTGTGGCCTTGGCTCCATATCTTGTCCTAAACAACATATGTGATGAATCAACAAATAAGTAGCCTCCAATTTTAGCTGTGAAATCCCTTGACAAACATATGGCAAAGAGTGGTGGTAAATCTATCACTGAAACATCTTACAAAACAGTGACATTGGGGTATGCATGCAAAGTGAGGCTCAAATCTTTAATTACCCCAACTGTTGTTACTATTTTCCCATTCAGTTGCACTGGCCCCTTGGATATGACTTCATATTGGAGGCCCAACTAATCAGCTATTTTCTTGGGCATCACAAAACTACTTGCCCTAGAATCAATCATACAATTGTGTACTAGTTTATCCCCAATGATCAATGAAACATATAATGGAGGGGGATTTAAAACTTTACCTTGTTGTCCTCCAAGATTCCCCTCAGGATGAGTAGCATTTATGAGTACCTTCTCTTGCATATGAGCTTGCTGATTTGAGGTTGACTAATTCTTCATGGCAGCTTGTAGTAGATCCCTTTGGCCTAGGATGGATATATGACTCCCACATAGATATGTTCACATTTATCCTTCTTCATTTGTTCAATGATGTTAAATGGGAATGAAACATCTGTTTTCTACCCCTTAGTCTACACATTCTTTTCTTATACATGGACTACAACAGCTGGCATTTGAGCTGGTCTAGAATGTGGCTTGGGTTGTCCTTGCACATTTGGAACTGCATTTTGCTTGCCAACACCTTGTGGAGTGATGAAATGTTGTGGATCACATGGAGCTAATGAATAACCTTCACCAATATTCCTCTTCTTTGACCGTGTGTTAGCTGCTACATTCTGAGAAATTTTTTGATTCATACCACAAAAATCTTCAGCCTGCCGATTCAAAAGTGTAGTATCATTTGGAGTTGTATTTTGCTGAGATGTTCCTTGTTGTTTGTTTGTTTCTTGACTCACCTCACTCTCTACGCTAGTTGCTATCACCATCAAAGCTTGGTTCAAAGCCACCATTGAAGCACATAGACTAGTTGTGAGGTTCATTACATGGGAAACACTAGTTATATTCTTGAGCTACATTATTTTATACTGGCACTAAGGCATTAGAGGTGGATGCAACATTGGGGTTATAGGGCTGAAATGGTCTATTGGCAGGAGGACTTACTTGATTTTTTATTTCCAGTTGGATTGGGTGGCCTATTAGGCTGATATGGTTTTCTATTAGGCTAAGTTTGAGACTGATAAGAAGGCCTAAAACTCTGGGCTTGTTGCCTCTTGAGTGTAACCAGCTCATTGCCTAAATTTTGTAATTGTTTAATAACTTCTTGGAGCTCATTTGAGGCACTAGAGGATGAAGTAGAAGTTTCATTTGAACTCTGATTTCTAGGAGTGGGAATAAGAGCTAAAGTAGGTGCTTGACTGGTGCTTGGGATTTCCATGTTTGGACATAAGGTCATAGAAGGCCTAGGTGCAAGTTTACTAGCTTGGATCAAATAATTCTCAACCCTAATGGCGATGCTATACAGCTGCAGGTATGTTTGCACCTCCCATGGATTGGATTAACATAGAAATGTCATAATTTAAAGCTTTGAGATATTATAAGAAAGAACCTTCAGTAGTTGGCCTTACTGTCACTGGGATTCTATCCCACGTCCTTTGAAATCTGAAATAGAAGTCTATTAGCTACCCATTGGGAGTTCTCTTGATAGTTGTCAGTTATTCTAATAAAGACAAATTGTCTCCCTTTTCTCCAAACTGATCATGGAGAGCTATGCACAACTGGTTCCAATTTTGGATAGAGCCTGCCCTAAGGCTCTTGAACCATTGCAAGGATTTCCCTTTGAATGAAGATGCTAGTAATTTGCATCTCAACAATCTCATGGATTGCACCAACATCAACAATGTATTTGACATGATCACCAGGAGTAGTATGATTTTCCCTAGTAAAGTATGGGATATTCTTCAATGCTACAAGTGGAACTAGGTTTTGTGCATTGAGAGCAAGTGGGTTGTTGCCAATGAAGTTGACATAAGGATTGGGTTGTTGCCATTCTGATTGGCCCGAGAACCCTTGTTGATTGGGTGAAAGGTCTACCAGGTGGGGGAGTTAATAGAGTTATGTTTGGTGGAGATGGAGACCTTTGAATTATTTTTCCTCTCTCTCTTCTTCCTGGGGATAATTTCAGATACTCAGACAATCCCTCTTCTCTGGTCCTTTACCTTGTTTAGATCCTTCTCATGAATCTTTAGACTTAGACTGCTGAAACCAGTTGATTTTATCCTTTTGGAGTCGCCAGATGTGCAAATCAGGGCTCTTTTTAAGCAAAAAAATTACAACTAAAGCACATCAATTTTTTTGTAATGAAGATGAAGACCTCTAAGGTCCCACCAGGTGTGCCAAAACTATTAGTGAAAATCTATAGCACCCATAATGACCTTCAGATCTTTAGTTCAGAATTGGGTCATTTAGTGTGATTATACAACATTGAATTTTCTCTAAGGTGTGGGACCTTGTAGATGAGAAAATTATCCAGAGAAAGCTGGTTCTTACACCTCTTTTTAGGTGTATGCATGAATTTTGTATAGGTTCAATACTAGATCCTACTATAAATTCCAAGGAGACAGAGATAAAGGATGTAAAAAAAAGAAACAAAAATAAGTTAAAATGGTGATACACGAAAGGAGTGATGAACATCTATTTCTATAAATTGACATAGATTATAGGAATGCAACATAAAACATGCACAAGTTGCCAAAAATGTAATGACGGGATCAAAATGAAGCAAACAAACACAAGAAAGGATTGAAAACTCATTCACAGAGATTGCATTCTCATTTCCAATTTTAATACAATGCATTACAATAGCAAGAAGGCAAAAAACATGTTGAAATATTCAAAAAGGCCTAAAATTCCACAAATTGACTTGCCAAGGTGAAGGAGGGGGCCTGCAAAAACATAAAAAATGTCCAACCCTTTACAAAAGAGCCAAATCTTGCTTTTAACAATGAAAACCTGAGTCCAGGAAGGAGAAACGTGAGAAAATTGAAATGAATGATTCAACCATTAACTAAGATCCATCAAAATAGCGTGGTTACCCTTAAAATTTCATTACCCAAGATTTTCAACCATGTTGGAGAAGAGTGGAAGCCATACTGCATTAAAAATGGTGGTTAAATGTTGGTTCTACTCTTTTTTCCCATGCCAAAGGCGTTTTTCATTTTTCTCTCACCCAAACTCCACCAAAAAAAATAAAAATATATATTTTATCATGTATAGGACTTCAATATCTTTCCAATGACACCAAAATTGAGAAAAACCGAGCTTTGGTTCAAAAGATATGGCCCTCTGAAGATTTAGGGAAAAAAAGGAAAAATTAGGGCAAAATGGGTTTGCAGGCCTGAAATTTGAAAATTTTCCCCCTTTTTTGAATTTGGGAAAATTTTCCCAAAAATATCCACTGGCCCGAACTCCGTTGCCACATGGCATCATCTCATTTGTCCGCCGGGTTCAAACGGTCATTCTGTCATTTTCTCCCTCTTGAAAAAAAAAAATTCTTTGGGAGAAAAAATCCCCAAACACCTCCGCGCCCCACTCCTCTATTGCCACATGTCACTTCCTCATTAGCCATAGGCATGCACTTTAATATTTCCCCCTTGCACCTTTTACAAATTTTGGCAAAAAACCAAAAACTTTACCGCCCCTCCGACTTCCCGCCTCCGACTAGACCACGTGTCGGCTCCTCCTTCATCTGCGGGCCCGCGGGTAAAAGTTTTCCCTTTACACCCTCTGCTAACCCTTTGGAAAAAATTTCTAACTTGCCTCTTCTGCTCCAACCTCTGCTGCCACGTGGCACATTTCTATTGGCCACGGGCCTTCTCAAGGAAAATTTTCCCCACAAAACTCCGTCAGGCCATAACTTGAAAAGTACAAGGAGTTAGAAGGAAAATTTTACCTTTATGGAAAGGTGAGAAAATTCTCTATTTGATGAAGCCATTTCCAGATAATTTTGAGTGCTTGAAAAGTGAAAAAAATTGACTGAGGCACAAGGAAGGAAGGAATGAATGAAAATTAGCCAAAATAAGCAAGGGGCTTATTTTGGATAACAGAAGTAGAAAAGATTATTGAATTCTTATATGAGTTTTCAAGATCTCTTTCCATGAGGTTATTGTGAATTGACAGGTGTGCATCCTTCTTTAGGTGAGATGAAGATCAAGCTGAGAGAAGGGTGTGTACCCAGTTAGAAAGAGGCATTATAGGATGAATCCTAATCTACCCATAAAGGTGAAGGAAGAATTTAATAAAATGCTCAAGTATGGAATTATTGAGCCTATTGAATAATTTGAATGGGTCAGCACCATGGTCATAAACATTAAAAAGGAGAGGAGGATAAGGATTTGTGTGGACTATAGAGAGTTAAATGCTTCATGTCTAATAGATCCTTTTCCCACCCCATTCATGGAAGAGATCCTTGAAGGTGTTACTGGGTGCAAGATATATTCTTTTATAGATGGGGTTTTAGGTTATCACCAGACGCATATCATGAAGGAAGACCAAGAGAAGACACCTTTCACCACTGAATGGGGAAGTTTTGCATATAAAGTTATGAATTTTGAATTGAAAAATGTGTCCACAATGTTCTCATCCATTATTGTGGAGGCATTTCAATATTTTATTCATAATTTATTACAAGTTTATTTGAATGATTGGATAGTATATGGCTTGGTCAAAGACCATTGTGATAACCTAACACTCATGTTTGAGAGATGCAGGCACTGGAGGATCTCTCTTAACATTAAGAAGTGCATATTTGCTACACCTTTTGGCACTTTACTTGGGAATATTATTTGCAAGAAATGATTTTCGGTAGACCCAACCAAGATAGCTGTAATATTGGGCCTAGAAGAACCTATCAATCAAAGTGAGGTGTATAGATTTCTAAGGCATACAGGATACTATAGGAAATTTATCAAAGGATATGAAAATATTTCTGTGCCCTTGGAATAATTTTTAAAGGCTAAAGGGAAATTCTATTGGGGTGACGCGCAACAACAAACATTTGAAATATTGAAGAAGAGGCTCACCACTTCACCCACTTTGTGATTTCCTTTATGGGATAAGCCTTTTCATGTGTATGTTGATGATTTTGGTATGGTGATAGGCACAATATTGGAGAAACTTGGGGAAGGCATTGTGGATCATCCTATTTGTTTTACAAGAAAGAAGTTGACACCCACAGAGTAGAACTACACAACCACTGAGCGTGAGGCATTGTTTAGGATCTAGATGCTACATAAGTTCAGACAATACTTGTTAGTAACACCATTTATTTTCTACATAGATCATATGGCAGTAAAGTACTTGGTCAACAAGAATTTTTTGCAAGGGCACATATTCAGATGGATACTTATGTTTCAATAATTTGAATTCACGGTTTTTTTTCAAGCTATATAAGATTAATTCAGGGCCTGACCATTTGTTGAGGATTAATTTTGGTGAGGATACATAGAGCATTAAGGACACAATGCCTAATGCATGGTTATTTAGATTGAACTGCACACCCACAAAATTAGAAGATATTGAAATATTATTGTACTCTGGCATGGTGCCTAAGGGAAAGAAAAAATTATAGAAGAATCAAATTTCCATACGTGTGGCACCTTAACAATTGATTCGTGGAGACTTATACAAGTTAGGTTATGATGAAGTCTCATGTCATTGTGTTCTGGAGCATGAGCATGACACTATTATGGAAAAGGGTTATGGTGGAATAGTAATATGGAATTACACTAGTGATGCTACTACACACAAGATTCTTATGGAAGGAATTTGGTGGGAGACTTTGTAAAAGGATAACAAGGAGCATGTGAATGCATGTGATCATTTTGGGTTCCTCGTAAAGCCTAGACATAGAGATGAAATTTCGTTGCAATCTATTTCAAGTGCAGTTCCTTTTGAAAATTGGGCAATTGACTATGTAATTCTTATTTCACCACCCGTTTGTAGGTGTAGACACCAAATTTGTGTCTTACGACCCCCCATGCCCCACATCCCATTTCGCAACCTAGCCTCACCACCTAAACCTTTCACAATTATTTATTAATTACCTTATATTTAATAAATCCACATCTCCAAACCCTGCCACCACATTTCACCACCTAATCATGACCTAGCCCTAACCCTAAACTAACCTAATTAAGACCTATAACTTGGTCTACATCCACACCCATGACTAATTACTCCTCACCCGCACCAAAATCAACCTAATAATGACATGACCAAGCCCACAACTAATTCCTCGGGAGAAAAGGAGGGAAAGTTGGCTATTTTACTAAAAATAGCCCACTTTGACTTAACCGACATCGGTTCCTACTCGACCACCGTTGGTTACGTGACTGCCATCGGTTCGCTGTAAATGACCTCCCCCAACCAAAAACAAGGGGTGGGATTTTCATTTTGATCTAGAGGAGAAGTCATTGGAAGGATCTGGAATTTACTTGGCTGAGCAGAGACAAGTGAAGGAAAGAGAGGAATTTACAGAGAAGGACATCAAGCCCAAGACTGCAACTGAATAACCAGAGCCCAGTGACACTCATCCAAACATCAGGAGAGGAGATAGCTCATCTCGGATTGTCAGACCATCCTACCTGAACCCTGCCTTCGTCATCACAGTCCTTGAACCTGCATCTTTCATCAGGAACTAGTAAGTTTTATACGTTCTCTTAATAATATTTCTTGGATTTCTGAATCACAGTAATTAAAAGTCTACTCCCAGAATCCACTACCCGGTAACACCCCCCATCTAACTATCATTCCTCTACCCCTACACTGCCCCAAGAATAGCTCCCATACCCTCTGAGCCTTCTCTATCACCACGTTACCCATCCCCAATCATTTACTAGCCTTATAAACACCATAGTCATCTTATAGCCAACCTTTTACCGAACCCCTTAAATCACTACCCCTACCGATATTGGTTATTATCAGCCGGCATCGGTGACACTGACCGGCGTTGGTCACCGTGATTCAAAACCAAGACCAGCCTTTTCTCTATTGTTCTAACAAGGTAAACAAATTGTAATCGGACAATAGCTTATTTGTTAGAATTTGTGTTAATTCGTATTAGTAGGGGAACTGACCACCTTCGAAAGGAAGTCTCATATTTTTTGGGCCCAAGGCAGTTCCCTCACTTATCATCTAATTAAAATCTGGTGGTCTTGTATTCTTACTTGCAGGTAGTCCTTCCAAGACAAAAAGGAGTTCTTCGAAGTCGATCTAATCTTTCTATACGGTACGCGCACACCCTCTCGACCTTCAACAGGTATTCCTCCTAGCCCTAACCCTTATCTGTTTCTTAAAGGAATGAAAGGATAGAAGCAACTCTATTCCAGGAGCTAGAAACATTCCGTGCGAAACATTTTGGCACGCCCGGTGGGACCCATTTCAGGTTTCTTTCTTTCTTGCTTGCTTTCATATAGGGAGCATACTTGCTATTTTATCCTTCTAAAGATATTCACAAGGTATTTTTTTATATTTGGTAAAAGAACTTGTCTTTGCTTTTACATCTTTGCATTAGTGAAAATCATCTTCTTTTGCTTCATTCGAATATCATTTTCGATTTGGGTTTAAAACACGTGCATCATATTCTTGCTTGTTGTTTTCAATTCTAGTGAACATAGATTAAGTAACATGTCATACACGTGGGGGTGATATCCACGGTATTGACAAGAAATTAATCTTACTTTCACTACACAACACATACCGAATCACGACATAATCAACACAACAGCTCAAACATCCCCCATTTTTCCATGGTATTCCTCCGCCCGATTGAGGTAACCTTATAAGCCAAAACAAACTTGACATTTCCCCTAAGTCTTTTGTTTAGGATTCTAACATCATTCTGACGTCTAAAGGCATAAGCTCACAATTGATAAAAACTAATCCTAGGGTTAGTCTGTTAATTTGCTTGTGTATCTTGCTTGTTTTCAGTTCTATTTCTCTGTCATACACTGTTCTCTGTGATCACTTCAGAATAGTTTGGTAGATGCATACTAAGCACTGTTAAAAACTCAAATCAGCAGCTTCTTACAGTTTCTTATACCAGTCCTATTATACCGACATCAATTAAGTGACCGACACGTCGGCTACAGTATAACCGACATCGGTTAGCAAGACTGATATCGGTTACAGTTTCTTTTACAATCCCTGACAAACTAGAAACCTACCAATTTCATCATTCTAAGGCTATTTCTATTCCTGATAGATTGAAACCCTACTGTGTACTCTTGTCCATGGTTGTTATCACTCAGAAGCAAGCCGCCACCATGGTTTCACATGCCTGCTCTGTGCCTTTGCCTGAATCACCCCCTTCACATTCTATGGGGAACCCTACGGATACCAGTGAGGTTCCTAAAATTCCTGTAGGAGATAAAGAATTTGTGAAATTTTTGGACGCTAATCCTAGCGCTGTACAATACTATTTGTCTCATGCCCCTGACCGTACACCCGATGGTCAACTCCTTATTGGCATGCCTATCAGTATAGCTGCTCATTTAGCTCCTTCTCTGCCTGATAACTCCGCTTTGCCTTTTGCATCCTTAGCCCCGTCTCCCAATCCAGTGGCTTCAAGGGTTCATACGACATAGATTGTCTTTCCTTTGGTTAATCTTGGGCCCCACATATCATTACCGCTGACTGCTCCTACCTCATCTCTCTTGCAGACTACTCCATTCATGACTTTCTCTCTGCCACCTATCCACACGAGCTTTCCTTCTCAGGCTTCGCCCACCTTTTCATTTCCACACACGTATCCGGTGACCTCAATGTCTTATATAGGACATCCCTATTCGGTCGCCTCAACACATTCGTCCTCCATACCTTATCAACATTTAACGCCACCATTGTCTAGTGGAGGCCCTTGGCCCAATCTGCCTCCGTTTACCGTAACTGCACCATCATCTCATCCAACTACGGATTTCATCAAACAAATGATGGACAAAATAAAAAATCTGGAGGCTTCTGTTTTAGGAAGTCATAGCGCCTTGACATATGAGCAAGTTTGTTGAGAGCCTATCCACCCTTCTGTCCCCCTTGATTCATATCCTCCTCAATGGGAATTACCAAAATTTACTCATTTTAATAGTAAGGAGGATCCTCAACAACACTTGCGATCATTTAGACATGCCTGTTATCTAATTGCTCATGACGATGCCTTACTACTCCACACCTTTCCCATGTCCTTATCAGGACCCTCCTTGGAGTGGTACAGTGCTTTAAACCAGCACTCAATCTTCTCTTTTAACCAACTAGCCCAATCTTTCTTGGATCATTTCTCCATTAACATTTCCAAGAAATTATCTATCACCGACATCTATGCCATCTGACAATTTGAAGACGAATCTATAGTAGATTTCATGGGACGATGGCGGGGCCTTATCAACCAACTTACATATGCCTTGCCTCAGGCCAAACTTATCGAACTCTTTACGCGGGTCTGCGCTAAGCACATCTCTCCTACCCTCCAAATTCAAAATTTCCTCATATTTGACGAGGCCTTTACTATGGCTTGAAAACTAGAGATTCGAGCCTTAGAGGAAGAGAAATTGCGGTTGTGCAACAAAAACCCTAATTTCTGAACTTAACATTCCACCAATAAACCTAACACCACCACTCCTCACACATCCACTTCTTCGAAATCAAAAGGAGTTGTCCATGCGGTGATGGTCAAATCTCAAGCACCATCTAATACCCCACCAAAAACTGCCTATAAGTATAAAGTCTGAGCCCATCAATTACACTCCCTTGGGAGAAACTTATGGTGTCATCTTGGAAAAATTGCTCAAAGCTAGGAGCTATCACCTTGCCTCCTATTAAACCTCACTTCGGGTTTGATTCCACCTGTGCTATATGTTCTTGGTACAAATAAAATAACTTCTGTAACTTTCACCACGTAAAGGGACACAGTCACGAAAACTGCAAGATGTTGAAAAACATAGTGCAGGAAATGGTTGATGCAGGGGATATAACCCTCGATAATCCTAATACTCCTTGCTAACAGAAATTTGAAAATCTTCAACAAACCATTCCCAAATCACTCTTCTAACAGTAACATAAACCAAGATATCTTAGCCGAGGAGAGTGTTCATGAGATCCAGGCAGTCTTCGACTCCTAGCCAAAAGCCTCTATCGAAAAAATTCTGAATCAATCTTCTTCACTAACGTAAGAATCCGAACCCCCTTTATCACCATCAAGACAAGAAAAAATCCTTGTCGTTCCATTACCCATCGAGGAATTAACCGCCCAGAGGTCTCTTCTCACTGATGATGCCTTCTTACACCGCATCCTTGCAAGATTGTGAGTGGATGTTATCTAACTTATCTATTTCCCAAACGTCTCCTTCTACCACTTCTTGCTGCACAAGAGGAGGGCTCGCCACTCCTTTTGTCATCCTTAGACGAGAAACCTCTTGCACCGACATCACCAAATTCTTTAATCATGACGAATCCTCTCAAACATACCCTCCTACCTATTAGTTCGTCATCGCCTAAATCTTTTCAGCGACCGGTTGACCTCTTAACGCCCATTGATATAGTGCCTCATCTACCCCCTGTATCACACCCACAGTGGACCGGAATCACAACCCACCTTTCTTCCATATAAAAGTTCCTGTTCACATGTGAGGATTGTCATCCCTCAGAAGATAGACAAGTCCTATGGGAATGTTTGAGTACCCCCTATTCTACTCAAATGCAGATGACCGATCCAGATGCCTCTACCATATACCCGAAGTGTTTACAGAAGCTTAAAATGCCTATGTCCTCATCTTCACCCCCCTCATCTCTACCAAGTACCTCATCCACCTCTATTAGCCTAACCAAATCTTCCCCTACACTTGGGACCTCACCAATACCCAGTCTAACACACCCACCTAAGCGGCTAGATTTATCCAAAAATAAAGTCCATCCATCCACTTAGGAGACAAACTCAATCTCCTCAAGTTCAATCTATGTCTCTGATCACAACTAACACCATCGTCATCACACCTACCTTCCATATTGGGACCTCATCCCTCCACCTTGCATCAATATATCATACCTACTGTGTTTTCTTTAAAACGACCTATGCCTTCTGCACCCATACAGATATCCAAGGGTATATCAACATCATCACCCCACGTATCCTGTCCACCCCATCAACCCTAAACAAATTTCATCATCAAAGGATTTTTTTGTCGTCACTCCTCTTTTTTCCACCGTTGTTTCCTGATACCACATCATCTATGGCCTCATCATCTAACCAGCTAAACATAGCTCCTGTGCCAAAGAAGCCATGTTTAGTTAAATCCCATTATCAAAACCCCTTGGCTAAACCGCCACCCATACAAATCAACCATACCCCGTCATTACCAAAAACTACCCAGTTAGTAGCCTCATCTTCCTCTAACTTTGACCCACTCAAAGGGTCTTACGCCAAAATCCTTGCTATATTGGTGGAGAATGCGACCATTTCCCTACCCCCACTTAGACCTTATGATCGATCTAAACCTCGACCTATAGGTTATGATGAGTCTAAAATCTGCACTTACCACCGCACACTAGGACATGATGTAGAGGGATGCAAAGCATTGAAAGCCATACTTCATCAGTCACCTCTCTCAGAAAAAAAGGTTAAACAAGACAACTTACGAAGGGAGAAACATTTAGTTTCAATCCCCTCTCATATACCACCTGTCCTCGCTTCACCAAGATCTATCATTATTACAACCCCACCTTTCGAAGACCATGACTTATCCCTACCATCCTCCTCCTCTCGTGTTCACGAGATCAACATGATTAGTGTTGCCACTCAAGGGCAGAAAAACTACGAGAAAGCTAAAGGAAGCACACCTGTGGCCTCTCTTTCTCCGTCCGCCATCCCCGATCGCACCACCACCTAAAGTGGTTATTCATGGACCTTCCTACCCCGTCTCTGATGGAGTTTCCCACTGTACCATGATCAAACAGCTTCACCAATCACCTAGTAAAAATGACACTGTACGATCTCATTCAATCTTCTGAATCTCATCGAACAAGCTCTCGTTGACATCCTCCAAGGGATAGAGGTCTTACCTAATGAAACCTTTCCTGTTACCTCCATTCTAACACTCAATCACGTTGCTTCGTTCACCAAACAACCTATCTCCCCAACCACTTCTGTCTCTATACAGCAAGCCGCTGCTATCAGTTTCTCCGAAGACAAAATTGTTGACTTTGGTGCAGAAGATCCTGACCATACTCTTTTCATCTCATCTTATGTCTGGGACATCCGGGTGCATCGTGTTATGATTGAGGGGGGCGCTAGTCTAAACATCATCTCTTCAAAATCCTTCCAACAAATGAATATCCCTTCTAGCTGCATGTGTGCCAACCCCATTATGTTGTGGTCATTCAATGATGATATTACTTCTACCTTAGGTACCGTGATCCTTAACATTCGTGTAGGGACACACACTTTACCTGAACTCTTCTATGTCCTTCAGGGAGAGTTCCAATATAATATGTTGTTAGGCCGCCCTTAGATCCGGGCTATGGGATGCGTTCCCTCCACCTTAAATAGATGCATAAAATTTGAGTACGAGGGGAAGTCCTACACCGTAAAAGCTGATCCTCCCCCCTTCAAAACCTGCAATATGTTATATCACCCTAATGATGTGCTTGTACCAGTGAAGACACCCATTCATCCAACCCAACCATCCACTTCAACCACACCTCTACCATCCACTTCAACCGCACCTACACCTTCAACCAATGAAACCGCCGTCACAAATACCACTTCCTTTTCCAAAGACAACATCCCAACCTCAGACCCCTTAGTAGATGTTTTTCAACGCCTTACGCTGGGGGAGTACCGCCTATATAACGTTAGTTCTTTCCATACCCCACAGGAGTACAGACAGTTACATGCGCATCCTACCTACGACCGTCGCGTGGGGGAGGTAATCTCTTATGGACCACCTAATTGCCGCACCAATATAACGTATGGGGGTGTTGATGCATCCTGCATTACCCTTGAACCTCCTCTCGGTGTGGTTCCCTTCTAATTAGATTTTCAATACCTGACAAATCGTCGTTTTGCCCTCACCTTCTAGACTCGCTATGCTTGGAAAGGCTTTGGTTTCGGTCTTTATGAACAAGGCCGACATACAATAATTCCTGTAACTACACGCAAGCACAATGATCGTAGTGGTCTCGGATTTCCTGAAACACTTACACCGAAAGAACCTTGTGTCAGTTGTATTCTGGAAGATGACGACGTCACCCCTACCAAACCATCATCACCCATTCTGCCATCGTCACCCACAGAGTCGATAGACCCTGAATCTATCCCTCCTACCTTTTTTTTTCATAAATGTTATCTTCCTTGGTCCTCTCACTTATCAACGCAACAGTGAGGACCCATCTTCTCTTCCCCTTCTGTATCCAGACATGATTGAAGAGGATTCACCTTCAATTAATATAGTTGAGTGCCAGGATGACGACTCCATCCTCACTTACCTTGGTGCGGATGAATCCTATATTCAACGCGCCTTACCTTCTGAAACTCAAACCATGTTGAATGATTCGACTATAGAAATCAACATCCACACAGAGGATGATCCTCACATTGTGAAGATCGGACAATCCCTTAACACATCAGAACAAGCCACCTTTACTACCTTTCTCCGTACCCGCAACCAAGCTTTCGCTTGGTCCTATGCTGACATGCCAGGAATTGATCCTGACATTGCTGTCCATAACATTACCCTAAAACCTGATTCCAAACCAGTCAAACAGAAAATGAGAAAAATGCATCCACGCATTGCCCTCTTGGTCAAAGAAGAGCTTCAACGACTGCTTTCTGTTTCCTTCATCTTGCCTATTGACTATCCTCAAATGGATTTCTAACATCGTACCTGTCACTAAAGCGACGGGGGACTTCGGATATGCACGAATTTTTGAGAACTTAACCTCGCTTGCCCCAAGGATGACTTCCCCCTCCCAAGTTTTGATTAACTTGTTGATCTCACTGCGGGCCATGAAATGCTTTCTCTCATGGATGGATTTTCGGGATACAATCAAATTTTGGTAGCCCCGACTGATCAACATAAAACTACCTTCATAACTCCTTGGGGAACCTTCTGTTATCGTGTCATGCCGTTTGGCCTTAAGAATGCTAGTGTGACCTATCAGCAGGCTATGACTTACATTTCTCATGACATTATGCACACTATCCTTGAGGATTACGTTGATGATCTTCTTGGAAAATCTAAACATCGCAGTGAACATCTCGATGTTTTAACCATTATTTTCGATCGCTTGTTACAATATTATGTCCGTCTTTAACCAAAGAAATGTGTCTTTGGTGTCTTTTCGGGAAAACTTCTTGGTTTTATCGTCTCTTTGCGTGGCATTGAGGTCGATCCATCTAAAGTCAAAGCTATCCTAGAAATACCCCCACCCAAAAACCTCAAACAATTGCGTAGTTTGCAAGGTAAACTTCAATCTATCCGGCGTTTCATTTCCCAACTCTCGGATTGATGTCAACCTTTCCATCACCTTCTTAAAAATGACATTGCCTTTCAATGGAGCGAAGAGTGTCACCAAGCCTTTGAACCTCTAAAATCCTATCTCTTGTAGCCACCCGTTCTTATCCCACCTCAGGATGATCGCCCTTTCTACCTTACCTTTCTGCCACTGACCATGCTATAGGAATCCGTGCTCACACATCGGGACTTGGCACATCGAGAACAAGCCATTTATTATATAATTCGTACTCTTATAGATTACGAGACTAGGTATACACATGTAGAAAAATTGTGCCTATCCCTATCATTCGTAGCCACCAAACTCTGACACTACCTCCTGAATCACAAAACTTTTATCATCACCAACGCGGACCCCATTCATTATATGTATGCCAAACCACATCTAAACCAACACGTCACCCGATGGCTTATGCTCCTCGCTGACCTCGACCTTGAATTTACACACCAGAAGTCAATCAAAGGACAAACTATTGCAGACCAGCTCGCGGAGGCCCCTTTACCTGGGGAACAATTTACCAATTTTAATTTCCCCGACGAACTCATTGCTACTCTTTCACTCAGGGAGGAGTCGTATCCAATGTCCCTCTTCTTCGATGGATCCAAATGCCAGCGCGGTGGAGGATCCGACGTTGTTCTCATTCCTCTTAACACTGAGCCTATGCCTCTTTCATTCCAGCTTGATTTCCCCTGCACTAATAATACAGTGGAATACGAGGCCCTTGTTTTGGGTCTCTAGGTTGCGTTACACTTAGATGTCAAATCTATCAATATTTTCGGCGACTCTCAATTGGTAGTCAATTAAGTTATGGGCATCTACCAATGTAAAAATGAGGAACTTCAAAAGTACAAACACTATGTAGATTCACTTTTGACCTTATTTACTCATTATTCTATCCAAACCATTCCCTGCTCCACTAACAAATTTGTGGATACTATGGCTTGCTTAGCCTCACAAATTCCTACCTCACCAACTAACTCTGACATATTTGTCTTGGTCCAAAAACTCTTTTCCCCATCTTACTCGGCTCCAATTGTTTGTATGATAAATAATGTGTCTACTAATTCACAGGATACCTGGTATCACCAATTTCACGACTACCTTACAACCTCTGTTCTCCCACCCGACCTAACGAGTACCAGCAAACATGATTTTCTTAAAAATATTTCTCATTATGTCATCATGGGGGGAATCCTTTATAAACGTGGCTTTGATGGCATCCTCCTTCGATGTCTAACCGGCGCGGAGGTCACTTATACCATCCGACAAGTCCATGACGGTATTTGCGGTGGAAATTTTAGTGGCCTGGCCATGGCCAAATGGATCCTTCACCTAGGCTATTACTGGCCTACTCTTAATAACGACTGCTACGAATATGTTACGTGTTGTGTTATGTGTTAGCAACATGCCAACCTTCAACATACTCCTAGCCATCCGCTACAGGTCGCACGAGATCTTTGGCCTTTCTCGCAATGGGGTTTAGACCTTATTAGTGAGATTCATCTGCCCTCTTCGTAACGTCACCGATGGATAATCATAGCAACCGAATATTACACAAAATGGGTGGAGGCCATCTCCACTCATTTCAACCAAAAAATAAAAAATCGTCGAATTCGTTAATCATCACATTATCTATCGTTTTGGTGTTCCTCATCGCCTGATAACAGATAATGGTAAATCTTTCAAAAATAAGTTGTTACAAGACCTTTGTGACAACTTTGGTATCAAACTTAGTTTTTCATCACCTTACTATCCACAGGCCAATGGTCAGGCTGAATCTTCTAATAAAACCCTAACCAAAATCCTCATGAAAGTTGTTAATGATTCTGGAAGAAATTGGCATGATCATATCCCCTTTTCCCTTTTGTGATTATCGTATTAGCATTCATACCTCCACTAATGCCACACCATTTTCGTTGGTATATGGTACCGAGGCTGTCTTGCCTCTCGAAATACAAATACCCTCCCTCAGAATATCTCTTTAGGATATTCTCACCAATGATGATTTCCGCCACGAGCGGTTAGCCCCAATTAGAGCTTCTTGACGAGTATCATCTTACGGATCTTGACCACCTTCAAATCTATCAAAAACACATCAAGCGTTGCCTTATGATAAGTGACTTCATGAGCGTACCTTTAAGGTTGGTGATCTTGTCCTCAAAGAGAATCAACATGTAACCAAACTAGAAAAGAGCAAATGTGGAAAAATTTGCTCCTAATTGGATTGGGCCTTACATTATCACTCACACTTATGGATCTGGGAACTTATCGTTTAGCTTCGCTTAATGGTAAACCTGAGCCTGAGCCCCTTAATGCCTTGCATCTTCGACCATTCTACTGTTGAATTTAGTGTTATATCACTTCTTATCTACCTTGCGCTAGTCCCTTGAGCTCATTTACCACCGCATACACTTTGTTTCCTACATCTCAAAGTCAAATCAAGCTCACATGGTTTGATTATCACCTCCACTTAAAGATGCCTTCCCCTTTTTAGTCTAGTCCATGACTTCAAAGTATCACAATGACACATTCTTAATTAAACACTTATGGGATTTTCTTGAGTCAAACTTCCTACAAAACTAGATGCTTTATGCCCAATGGACATCTAGACCTCTAAATTATACATAGACTGCTCCCTCGAAGGACAGCTATATGCCAAACTATTGGCTGCTATTGTATATAGACTGCTCCTTCCGAAGGAAAACTATACACAAATGCCGCATCTGCTACTATAAATAGACTACTCCCGTGAAGGGACAGCTATACACAGTCAGCCTTTATCAGAAGCTTCTCACATTGATCCGCTTCGTGAAGAACTCAAGAACAACAAAATATATATCCCATGTAGACTTCCCGCATCGATCAGTCTATGTCCCAAAACATAAAAAAGCAGTATTCCAAAAGATCACTTTTGAGTCTTGGACTTGTCTATTTAGGTTTGGTCCTCTTTCGTCAGAATAATCACCTTGTAACACGCTCTCATCACCCTCGCCCATATCTACGACCTCACCTCACCATTTATCAAAGCAACAAAACTCAAGGGACATGACATAATACCCGATATATTGTGATTATACAACTCTTTTCACCTATCGACTTCTCGCCTATGCAAGGTACCTAGGGGTTCAAGCTCATTCTACGTTATTATGTGGTTTGTTTAGTTCTTTTCACCTACAGAGCACTTTTTCCTCTTTGACGTTTATCTAGGATTATGTGTTGACCTTAATCAGGACACAGTTCCCTACCACTTGGGTAGGCTAACTTTCACTTCACCTATACATATACCAACATCGCCAATTCCTTACCCACACCAACAACATTACCCTACCAATATCAATATTTTTTTACCAACCAAAAAATTTCCTAACCATACCTAAATTCTCCTGAATTCACCTCTCCCTGGTCCTAAGGGGAGAACTACATCGGTCTGAGGCCCCTCCTTGCTTTGTGCAATGGGCTATGTAGGCAGCACTTAGGAGACATGGGGTCTCCCAAGGTTAGCTTGACCATCCCCTACCATGTGTTGTAAATATAAATATTTTCGTGTATTTCTATTTTGACAACATTCATCTTTATCCTTTTTCAAAACGAACTAAAACAACATTCAAAACACAACCACTCTTAGTATTATCATCCCTCAAAACAACATACATATTTAGTTTTTAGATGTTAAACAAATACATCTTCTCTATCATCGACTCGCAGGTCAGCATCCTTATTTATTCTTATACTCCTATGAAATTCACTTAGACCCTTGCACCTCCTCCCCGAATCCGGTGGTGATCGTGATCTTCGACGCCCCTCACTTAGACTTTCCATCCTCAAAGGTGCCATTGCTATTGGTTCCTCCCACTGATCTGCCAACATCTCCTGTAACATACGAATACTTCCTCTCCGCGTGGAGGAATCTTGCCCCTAGTCTCTCTACTCGTAACTGTGAAACCTCTAATAATCTCAATGTCCTCATTCACCTGTGTTTGAAGCTAGGTGAACCAAATCCTGTAGACGATCCCTCTCCGCTGTAATCACAGCTATATCAGGGCGCTCACATGCACCTCGCAGCTCTGCTACCCACCATACTCTATAGGCCTATGTCTTTCTCGCATCCATTACCCTATGATTAGCTGCTATCTCTTCTGGCCCTTCTGGAGGTGTCGTCCGGGGAGGTGAGAATGCTGCCTCGGCATCAATCCTCATATATGGTCTATAAGCCATGGGTATATCCTGCACAAATCCAAATTGTCACCACACACGATCTAGAGGAATCCTCTCATACTCACCTGCCTATGCCCCATGATCCACCTCAATCACCTCTACACCCCTCAACTCCTCAGCTATGTTCTCTGTTACCATATAGTTCCCGTAAGGCCTCCAACAGATATCCGCAATCATCACCATCTCTCATACCTGTCTATAATACTCAGTGTCACCTTTCATGGCCTGGGATCTTGCCTCTTGTTCTGTCTGGACCCATCGTCTAAAATCCCAACCTCTGCACTCCTATCTCTCCTGACTGGATGGGTCATCCTATTGGTTGCACACAAACAATGTGCTCATTGGGCCCAACAATGTAATAAACATGAACAATCGAGTGTCGTCCTATGATTTCACCTACAAGCCCATAAACCCCTGTATAGCTCCACCAAATATGCAGGTGCCCATGCAAAAGTCACGTTCCTTTCTATCATTTCCCAAATAACACACATCAATGCTTTTGGAAATCTTCCCCCATCCACCCTCGGTAATGCATAATACCCCACTACTATCATTAATACCACTACCAACCTTGTTGCCTCAGGGTGTGTTTCATACATTATATCGTAAGTGAACGTCAAACCTCGCTATGTCAAATCTCGTGCGTGTGGACCAAATACTGTTGTTATCGCTCCCCGGTGCTGCACTAGGCAATGCCTGATATAATGGTCTTCCTGTAATTGGGAGTCTCAAAATACGGAACACATCTTCCAACGTCACTATCATCTCCCCTGTTGGCAAATAGAAGGTATTCTTTTATGGATTCCATCTCTCAATCAACGCCTACAACATAGCATGGTTTCGTGCGATTCATGAATAATAGGGAATTTCCACTTAACCCTAAATGATTTATCAATGCCCATTCAGCTAGTGTTACATCTGCTTGGATTCGTGACAACAACGCTGGCACAGTATCATTCATCTTTAACCATGCTTCTGCCTGCATACATCAACACGACACCATACTTATTCAATAAAACAAATCTCCACAGTTTTTTTTTTCTCACATTCTGGAAACTCCTACAGTAACCGGTATCGGTTATAGACAACCAATACCGGTTATCTCTAAACGATACTGGTCACTGTCAAAAATATACACCCTGCTTACAAACATACACCTACGATAATTATTTTGCCTGTTTACTCCTATCTATACCTAACAACATACGTGAACACCTTGCTTACCTACCCCATAGCACTCACCTCATCCCCAACCCTTGCCTATCACCTTTTCTTTCTCATCTTTACCCACTTACTCTCTCTCATCCTCTTCGTAAAAACATGCAAGAATCAAATTACAACCAAACAATTTACCTCTTGGGATGCAACAGCTTGAGGTGGAACTTGTCTTCCCTCTTGTCTCTACCTGCTGGATGCTTCTCCTTGTTCAGCCATGTTCACCACCCTCTTCAAATATAACTTGTCTTTTTGCCTTGTGAATCTCAACCCACACTCACTTCACCTATCTCTTTCCTCCTTATCACTCAATTCTTTCATGCAATTACCTGTCTCAGTCGTCAAACAACATCGCATTCACGTATTTAACTTGTTGCATGCTTCTAAAAATAAGAACTTAAGTTGCCACCCAAGCTTTTCTATTTTTACAAAATCCCATTTTGGAATAACCAATATCGGTTACCTAACCAATATCAGTCTATCATATACCGACATTGGTTATTTAACCGATATCGGTCACATGCCTAATTTTTCTTACACATAGTCCTTTTCTTTATTTTCTACCCAATTTTTGTGGCGCCCACCTCTTTTTCCTGCATAACAACACCATTATCCATATTTGTCATCAACATCACATCAAATAACAATTTCATCAACATCATCTATCTCTAATAAAACCAAATGGGGCATCAACAAAGATGTCAAAACTATCCATATATACACCATTTGGATCCAACTCATCATCTACATATACATACATTCCATTTCAAAAGCCATCAACAAAATACATCAACACCATCACTATATCAACCATGTGGGTCAAAATCATCATATATATAAATCAAAGGTTTCAAATATACAACTTGCCCTGCATAGGGGCCTCTGTGATCTCATAATAATACAAAGTCGGCGTGCAGGCCGCAATAACTGTCAAAATCTTGACTCGGCTCGCAGGCCGGTCTCTCATATTAAAAATATACTCAGCTCGCAAGCCGGTATCAACTATACAACCCGTACTCAGCTCGCAGGCCGGTATATACAACCAGATGAATAAATGAATGAATGAATCATATGTGGGTACGCAGGCCTCTATATACATAACCGGTTCGTAGACCGGTGCCTATATCCAATGTACAAACAAAAACACCTATCTCTACTCCAGGGATGTCTCAACTCTCCCCACCGCCCTCAGCTCCTCTCCCTGCGAGTCCTGGCGCTAGCTCCTGCCTCCTCCCTGTCACCGACCCACCGGCTGTCGCTGCACCCCCCTGGGATCTCTGACTCCGAGAGGTCTCAGCTTTGTGCGCCACATATGGATGATAGTCAGCCCCGATACCATCAAGGACATCCTGGTAATACCGGGCCTCTACTCTCGCCTCCATATAACGGGCCCGTGCCACCATAGCTGTTGGGGCTGGTCCCCGACTCCTAATAATAATGGCCCCTGTCCTACCAGTACACCTTGTGCCTGTGGCTGTGCCGGTGCCGGTGCCGGTACCTATGCCTGTGTCTGCGCCGGTGGCGGTACCTGTACCTATGCCTGTGGGTATGCCGGTGCCGCTGGTGGTGCCTGTGGCAGTACCTGTGGCTGTACCTGTGCCTGGGCTAGTTGTCCCTGTAAGACACCTATCTATGCCTGTGCAGCAGCAAGCTACCCCTGTAACAACTGCACTTGTCCCCTGAGCTTGTCCCTCTCTGCTATAACAGCCGTTAAGTCTGGCTGTACGGGCTGTGCTCTCCTCGCTGCTCTCTCCCCTGCCCACCATACCAAAAATGATCCTGTGCAGCCGGCATCATCCACGGTATCATCTGCCGGCCGCTCTACTACCTAATCTGGGTCGACGGGCTATGGTAGAGGCAGTGGGGCCTCTACATCCTCCCTCCGGTACTGAGGGAAGGGAGGTGGCTCATCCTGTCATAGCCCCAACTGCCGTCGTACCCTCTCTAGGGGTATCCGCTCATACTCTCCCGGCCTCTGTCCTGCTATCCAGAAAGTATACTAGATCCAGCGCAACTATGATCGGGCTCCGCCGTGGGGCTGATGACCTCTGTAAGGCCTCCATACAATATCCAATGCGGTCATGCCCTCTAGCAAATGATGGTAGTAAGCTACATCCCGTCCGGTGAGTACCACTCGTGGCTGGCCCACGACCCCCAACCACCTCTGAAAACCATATCTGTATATCACCTGTGGCCTTGGCTGCTGGGGCAGCCCTACTGGTCGAATACATATGATGTGCTCATATGCCCAACAGTGTAACAAAAATGTGGAACAAATCCTGAATCGCCTCATCTGGCGATAGCCCCACAACTCTCTGTATAGCTACACCAGGTATACTGGTGCCCAATCATAGCACGTATGCTCCTCCACCATCTCATGTAGCACCCCCATCAACACACGTGGAAAGCGGCCTCCCTCTGAGTCTGGGAGGGAAAAGCATGTGATGCCTATCATCATCAACACGGCAAGTCGTGTCTCATGTTGGTGGGCGCGATACATGTCCCCATAGGCAATGCTCACGCTGTGATAAGTCAATAGCGCAGCTGCATCCCCAAATACCTGTAGAATGTTGTCCATAGCTGTCTCTGCATCTACCTAGAATACTGCCTCTCCTATGATCGGCAGTCTCAGGATGCGATATACATCCTCTAAGGTAATAGTCATCTTTCCAGTTGAGAGATGGAACACATTGGTTGCCGGATCCCATCTCTCGATGAGGGCAACCATAAGACTATGATCCCTATCTATAGCCCTATATCGCTAGACTCCGCCGAGTCCCACCTCGCGCATAATGGCCCACTGCACTGCAGACACGTGTGGCCGCATCTGTCTCAATAGTGGGGGCATCCTATCCCACATAGTCAGCTGCTGACGTGCCTGCATAAATAACCCACTTCATTAGACCTACCCTTTCAAACAACAACTATTTTAACCTTCTATACCCCCTTTTAACCACCCGACCACACCCTGACTCTATAACACACACCTACACCCACCTATTTTACCCTAAAAACATTTACGATATCCCCTTTCCTTATTTCGCCCCCTACCAATCACTCAGCTCTACTCTCACCATTTACCTATGACCCTACCAATTTAACACCTCCCCATTCATACCCACCACCTAATCTATCCTAACCGCACCAAATATTTCCCCCCCACCCATCACCCCTCCTATCAACCTCTCCCCCTTCCCTCTTCACCCCCAAAACACAAAACCCAACAATAAACACAACACCCACACAACAACCCACAACAATAACCAAATCACTAATAACAAAACACCCAAAAACTAAGGACCGGTACTGGTCACCCATGATCACCACCGGTCCCCTCCTCAGAATCTCTCCACCGACGCTAGTCAACATCCAACCGACACTGGTTAACTAAAAAACCACATTGCCGGAAGAATTCGTGACCGATGCCAGTCGCTTAGCAACCGACATCGGTCACTGAAAAAATCATGGAGCCGAACCCAATGCGGCCCCCCAACCTCATTTTTTGCCTATTACCCACTTTTTTACCCAATGAAAAACCCTACAAACCTACCCACCTTTCCGCCTTGGCCTATTTAACCCATCTATCCTCTCCATTTTTCAAATAACTTCAATTTATTCATTATTTTATCAAAACATTGAATTCCTACCCAAAACCCAAATCTAGCTTAAAAACATTAAACTCACACAATGAGAGGTTTCAAACCTACCGGTATGACGACACGTCATCATGGTGGGATAGGTGGTGGTGGTCCAGCTGGTCCAGACCTCCTGCTCCTCTTGGCTGTGCCATGGCTCTAAAACTCCTCTGCTGGGTCCCCCACCAATCAAATGCTGCCTCCTACTCGCTCGGGCCTACCAACCACTCACTTCTCCACTCAAATAGTGCCACCTTTGCCGACAAATTCAATAATTTCACTAATACACCTCAGACAACTAAAATTGGTTTTCAAATTGACAATATGACAATGACAGGCCGTATTTTTTCTTTTTATAGGTTTTTCGAACTATAACCGATATCGGTTATATAATGCCCTAAAGAACCGGTATCGGTCATATAACCGATACCGGTCATAGAGAATCAATATCGGTTTAATCCCACATTTCCCCAATTTCTGCCCTTATTCACTAATCACCCTTTCTCACCACATCGCCTATATCCACCTTCGTTGAAAACCCTTTGTTGACTTCATTGGCCCACTTCACGGCCGCAACCAACCATTTGGCCCGAGCCAAGGCCGTAACCAACCATTTTGCCCGACCCAAGGCCATAACCAACCATTTGGCCCGACCCAAGGCCGCAAACAACCAATCAGGCCCAACCCATGGCCCTCGCTCATCAATCGGCCCGACCCAAGGCCGCACCACTCAAATACCTCGCCCAAAACCAACAAATTATAATTTTATCCACCCAACATGTAGATTTTTGTTCAATTGAGCTCACCTGTTCGTGTTTTAGCATGATTAGGGTACTTGACTTGATCAGTCAACAAACTTTTCCTAGACCAAGACCGCGACGTTTATCTCAACTAAACCAACCATTTGCTACTGCCGAACATGCCTAAATGCTCCAGTACCTTACCCGTTATATCCCCTAGAGTTACTTCCTATGCCTTGGATACCAGGATTATATCACCCTTGTTTGGATAAACTATCGACCTTTGCCTATGAATTGCTTGTTTTCTCTTCAAATCATGTACCCTGGTCGCACTATTGCATTTCAATGTGCGTCTACTTCCTTGGACCTACCCCACCATCTTACCATCATCTCAACACCATTTACCCTTTATCAACCCTATCCCTGATTTCACGCTACCTCAATCTATGATAGATTTGAGGGGGATTACCTATACCCTTAACAGGAGTAACCACTTCTTATTATTGTCAGTGAAGCTTTACAAGACAAGCTAGATGACAACAAGGGGCTAATGTAGACACCAAATTTGTGTCTTACGACCCCCTGTGCCCCGCATCCCATTTCGCAACCTAGCCTCACCACCTAAACCTTTCACAATTATTTATTAATTACCTTATATTTAATAAATCCACATCTCCAAACCTGCCACCACATTTTGCCACCTAATCATGACCTAGCCCTAACCCTAAACTAACCTAATTAAGACCTATAACTTGGTCTACATCCACACCCATGACTAATTACTCCTCACCTACACCAAAATCAACCTAATAATGACACGACCAAGCCCACAACTAATTCCTCAGGAGAAAAGGAGGGAAAGTTGGCTATTTTACTAAAAATAGCCCACTTTGACTTAACCGACATCAGGTCCTACTCGACCGCCATCGGTTACGTGACCGCCATTGGTTACCTGTAAATGACCTCCTCCAACCAAAAACAAGGGGTGGTATTTTCATTTTGATCTAGAGGAGAAGTCATTGGAAGGATCTGGAATTTACTTGGCTGAGCAGAGACAAGTGAAGGAAAGAGAGGAATTTACAGAGAAGGACACCAAGCCCAAGACTGCAACTGAATAACCAGAGCCCAGTGACACTCATCCAAACATCAGGAGAGGAGATAGCTCATCTCAGATTGTCAGACCATCCTACCTAAACCCTGCCTTCGTCATCATAGTCCTTGAACCTGCATCTTTCATCAGGAACTAGTAAGTAAGTCTTATACGTTCTCTTAATAATATTTCTTAGATTTCTGAATCACAATAATTACAAGTCTACTCCCAGAATCCACTACCCGGTAACACCCCCCCATCTAACTATCATTCCTCTACCCCTACACTGCCCCAAGAACAGCTCCCATACCCTCTGAGCCTTCTCTATCACCCCGTTACCCACCCCCAATCATTTACTAGCCTTATAAACACCATAGTCATCTTATAGCCAACCTTTTACCGAACCCCTTAAATCACTACCCCTACCGATATCGGTTATTATCAGCCGGCATCGGTGACACTAACCGGCGTCGGTCACCATGACTCAAAACCAAGACCAGCCTTTTCTCTATTGTTCTAACAAGGTAAACAAATTGTAATTAGACAATAGCTTATTTGTTAGAATTTGTGTTAATTCATATTAGCAGGGGAACTGACCACCTTCGAAAGGAAGTCTCATATTTCCTGGGCCCAAGGCAGTTCCATCAATTATCATCTAATTAAAATCTGGTGGTCTTGTATTCTTACTTGCAGGTAGTCCTTCCAAGACAAAAAGGAGTTCTTCGTAGTTGATCTGATCTTTCTTTACGGTATGTACACACCCTTGTAGACATACCTAAACTTTACACAATTATTTATTAATTACCTTGTAATTGATAAATCCACATCACCTTACCCGCCACCTCACTGTGCCACCTCATCATGACCTAGCCCTAACCCTAAAATTAACCTAATTAAGACCCATGACTTAGTCTAGACTCACATCCATAACTAATGCCTCCTTACTCGCACCCAAAGCCGACCTTCTAGCCACTTGACCAAGCCCGCAACTGATCTCTCGGGAGAAAAGCAGGGAAGGTGGGCTATTTTACTAAAAATAGCCTACTTTTTCCTAACCGATGCCGGTTCCTACTCGACCGCCGTCGGTTACGCAACCGCCATCGGTTCCCTGTAAATGGGCTTCCCAAACCAAAACAACGGATCGGAATTTCATTTTGGAGATCAGTCGAAGGATTTTTAACCAAAGGAGAGTCCAAAGCGATTGGCAGAGTCCAGAACTTCACTTAACCAAGCAGAGACGAGTGAAGAAACCAGAAGAGTTGGCAGCAAAGGAGATCAACTTGCACCTTCATCAAAAAAAACCAGTAAGTTATATCTTGCATGTCCTCCATTATAACATTTCTTGTGCTTTTGGAATTGTAATCTTCCCAAATCCGTTCCTGAACCCATTATCTAACGTACCATTGCCTCTAACCATCATTCCTTAGCTTCTAACTATCCCATTTCTCAATACTATCCAAAAACCAGCCATTACAAACACCACAACCAGCCCAGAAGTTCCTAGAACCAACCGGTATCGGTTATCAGTGACCGCCATCGGTTATAGATAACCGGCATCGGTTCCTTTGATCAAAACCAAGAAAAACAGCCTTTTCCCTACCCAGTTCCACGAAACAATTTAATTGGTACTCTACAGTATTTTGTGTTAATTCATATTAGCAGGGGAACTGACCACCTTCGAAAGGAAGTTTCATACTTCCTGGGCCCAAGGCAGTTCCCTCATTTATTATCTAATCAAAATCTTGTGGTCTTGTGTTCTTATTTGCAGGTAGTCCTTCCAAGACAAAAAGGAGTTCTTCGCAGTCAGCCTGATCTTTCTCTACGGTACGCGCACATCATCTCGACATTCTACAGGTATTCCTCCTAACCCTAACCTTATCTGTTTCTATAAGGAACGAAGCATTTCCGAGTGAAACATTTTGGCACGCCCGGTGGGACCCATTTTGGGTTTTTCTTTATTTCTTGCTTGCTTTTATTATAGGGAGCATACTTGCTGTTTTCTTCTTCTAGAGATATTCACAGGGTATTTTATTATTCTGGTAAAAGAACTTGCTTTGTTTTTGCATCTTGCATTAGTAAAAGTCATCTCTTTTGCTTCATCGAATATCACTTTCGATTTGGGTTTTAAAACACATGCATTACATTCCTGCCTGTTGTTTTTCAATTCTAGTGAACATAGATTAAGTAACAGGTCGTACACGTGGGGGTGATATCCACGGTATTGACAGGAAATTAACCTTAGTTTCACTGCACAACACATACTGAATCACTTCACAATTAACACAACATCTCAAACATCCCCCCTTTTCCGCGGTATTCCTCCGCCCGATTGAGGTAACCTTATAAGCCAAAACAAACTTGACATTTCCCCTAAGTCTTGTTGTTTAGGATTCTGACATCATTCTACGTCTAAAGGCATAAGCCCACAATAATTAAAATTAACCCTAAGGTTAATCTCTGCATTTGCGTGTGCCTCTTGCTTGTTTTCAAATCCTGTTTTCTCTGTCATACTTTGTCTTCTGTGATCAATAAGTTGCTAAACTACTCAACGTTGCTAAAAATCAAATTAGCAACCCCTTTGTATCTTCTTATTCTAGATTTTTGACACCGGCATCGGTTAAGGGACCGACGTCGTTTGCCCTGTGACCGACACCGGTTACCAAACCGATATCGGTTACTGTCTCTCTCAGCCCCTGACAAACCAGCAACTTGCTAAATTCACGATTCTGAGGTTGTTTTTGTCCTTGATAGATTGAAACTTTCCTGTGTGTTCTGGTCTATGGTTGTCATCACTCGGAAGCAAGCCGCCGCCATGGTTTCACACGCTTGCTCTGTTTCTTTGCCTGAATCACCCCCTTCACATTCTATAGGAAACCCTACGGACACCAGTGAGATCCCCCAAATTCCTGTAGGAGACAAGGACTTTGCCAAATTTCTGGATGCTAATCCCAGCGCTGTACAATACTATTTGTCTCATACCCCTGACCGTGCGCCTGATGGTCAGCTCCTTATGGGCATGCCTATTAGTATAGCTGCTCATTTAGCTCCTACTCCTCCTGATAACAATACCTTACTTCCCGCATCACTAGCCCCGTCTCCCAATCCGACAGCGGCAGAGGTTCATACGACCCCGATTAGCTTTCCTTTTGTTAATCTTGGACCCCACGTATCGCCACCACCAACTGCCCCTATCTCGTCTCTCTTTCAGACCACTCCATTCATGACTTACTCTCTGCCACCTATTCAAACGAGCTTTCCTTCTCAAGCTCCGCCTACCTTTTCATTCCCATACACGTATCCAGTAACCTCAACACCTTATATGGGACATCCCTATTCTGTGGCACCATCACCTCATCCAACCACAGATTTCATCAAGCAAATGATGGACAAAATGCAAAACCTGGAGGCTTCCGTTTCAGGAAGTCGTAGCGCCTTGACATACGAGCAAGTTTGTCGGGAGCCCATTCACCCTTCTGTCCCCCTTCATTCATATCCTCCTCAATGGGAGTTGCCAAAGTTTACTCGTTTTAACAGTAAAGAGGATCCTCAACAACACTTGCGATCATTTAGACATGCTTGTTATTTGATTGCCCATGATGATGCCTTGTTACTCCGCACCTTTCCCATGTCCTTATCAGGGCCTGCCTTGGAGTGGTACAGTGCTTTAACCCAGCACTCAATCTTCTCTTTTAACCAACTAGCCCAATCTTTCTTGGATCATTTCTCCATTAACATTGCCAAGAAAGTATCTATCACTGACCTCTATGCCATCCGACAATTCGAAGACGAATCTATCGCAGATTTCGTTGGACGATGGCGGGGCCTTATCAACCAACTTACGTATGCCTTGCCTCAAACCGAACTTATCGAACTCTTTACGCGGGCATGCGCTAAGCACATCTCCCCTACCCTCCAAATTCAAACTTTCCGTACATTCGACGAGGCCTTTACTATGGCTCGAAAATTAGAAATTCGAGCCTTAGAGGAAGAGAAATTGCGGTTGCGCAACAAGAACTCCACTTTCCGAACTCCTGATTCTACCAATAAACTAAATACCACCACTCCTCACGCGTCAACCTCTTCTAAATCAAAAGGAGCTGTCCACGCGGTGATGGTCAAATCCCAACCACCGTCCAATACTCCACCAAAAACCACCTATAAATACAAAGCTGAGCCCACCAATTACACTCCCTTGGGAGAAACTTATGGCGTCATCCTAGAGAAATTGCTCAAAGCTGGGGCTATCACCTTGCCCCCTGTAAAACCTCACTCTGGGTTTGACTCCACCCGCGCAATACCTTCCTGGTACAAAGAAAATGACTTTTGTAACTTTCACCGCGTAAAAGGACATAGTCATGAAAACTGCAAGATGTTGAAAAACATAGTGCAGGAAATGGTTGATGCAGGGGATATAACACTCGATAATCCTAACGCCCCTGCTAACCGAAATCTGAAAATTTTCAACAAGCCATTCCCGAATCACTCGTCCAGCAGCAACGTAAACCAAGATATCTTAGCTGAGGAGAGTGTTCATGAGATCCATGCAGTATTCGATACCCAGCCAAAAGCCTCTATCGAGAAAATTTTGAATCAAGCCTCTTCACTAACACAGGAGCCCGAACCTCCTTTACCACCATCAAGCCAAAGCGAAATCATTCCTTTACCCATAGAAGAGTTAGCTGCCCAGGCTTCCCTTCCCATTAATGAGTCTTCTTACACCACATCCCTACAAGACTGCGAGCGGATGTTGTCTAATCTATCCATTTCCCAGACGTCTCCTTCTACCACTCTTGCCGCACAAGAGGAGGGTACGCCACTCCTTTTGACATCCTTAGATGAGAAATCTCTCGCACCAACATCATTAAATTCTTTAGCCATGACAGACCCCCTCCAACATGCCCTTCTGCCTATTAGTCCCTCATCACCTAAATCTTTTCAACAACCCGTCGACCTCTTAGCATCTACTGATACAGTGCCTCATCCGCCTCCTGTGTCACACCCGCAATGGATTGGAATTACAACTCACTTTTCCTCTGTACCAAAATTACAAATTACACCTGGAGACTGTCATTCCACAGAAGATAGACAGGCCCTATGGGAACGTTTGAGTACTCCTGTTTCTACTCAAATGCAAATGACTGATCCCGATGTCTCCACCATCTACCCGAAGTGCTTACAGAAGCTTAAAATGCCCCTGTTCTCGCCTTCACCCCCCTCACCTCTACCAAATTCCCCGTCCACTTCTATCAACTTAACCAGATCTTCCCCTACGCTTGGGACCTCACCAATGCCCAGTCTAACACACCCGCCTAAGCGACTCGATTTATCCCAAAATAAACCCGCCCCGCCACCTAGGAGACAAACGCAATCCGGGCCTCTATCAAAACCCTCATCTTCACACCCACCTTCCATATTGGGACCTCATCCCTCCACCTTACATCAATATATCATACCTCCTTTGTTTTCTGCAAAACGACCTACGCCTTTTACACCTATACAGAGATCAAAGGGTATCACAACATCGTTACCCCGCGTATCCGGTCCACCTATCAACCCTAAACCAATCCCATCATCAAAGGATTTATTTTCTGTCACTCCCCTTTCTCCGTGGTTGTTTCCTGCTACCATGCCATCTGTAGCCTCATCATCTAACCAGCTGAACGTAACTTCTGTGTCTAAGAAACCACGTTTAGTGAAAAACATGTGTCAGCACCCCTCGGCTAAACCACCACCCATACGAACTAAACACGCCCAAACGTTACCACAACCCACACAATCAATACCCTCATCTTCTTCTGATTTTGACCCACTCAAAGGATCCTACGCCAAAATCCTTGCTATGTTGGTGGAGAATGCGACCATTTCCTTACCTCCACTTCGACCTTATGACCCGTCTAAACCCCGACCTATGGGTTACGATGAGTCTAAAATCTGCGCTTATCACCGCACCCCAGGACATGATGTGGAGGGATGCAAAGCTCTAAAAACCATCCTTCGCCAGTCACCTCTTCCGGATCGAAAGATTAAGAAAGACAACTTACGAAGGGAGAGACCTCTAGCGTCAATTCCCTCTACTATACCATCTGTCCCCGCCTCACCAAGATCGATCATTATTACAACCCCACCTCTTGAAGACCATGAGTTATCCCAACCATCTTCTTCATCTCAGGTCTACGAGATTAATATGATTAGTGTCGCTACTCGAGGACAGAAAAACAATGGGAAAGCGAAAGAAAACACACCTGCGGCATCTCTTTCTCCTTCAACCACCCCGATTACACCACCACCTAAAGTGGTTATTCGTGGACCCGCCTATCCCGTCTCTAATGGAGTTGCCCACCGAACCATGATCAAACAGCTTCATCAATCGCCCGTAAAAATGACACTATATGATCTCATTCAGACCTCTGAATCTCATCGACAAGCTCTCGTTGAGATCCTTCAAGGGATAGAGGTTTTACCCAACGAAACCCTGCCTGTTACCTCCATTCTAACACCCAATCACGTTGCCTCTCTCACCAAACAATCCATCTCCCCCACCACTTCTGTCTCAAAACAACAAGCCGCTGCGGTTAGTTTCTCGGAAGATGAAATTATCGACTTTGGTACAGAAGACCCTGACCCTGCCCTTTTCATTTCCGCTTATGTCCGAGACATTCGAGTACGTCGGGTTATGATTGACGGGGGCGCTAGCCTAAACATCATCTCTTCAAAAGCCTTCCAACAAATGAACATCCCTTCTAGTTGCATGTGTGCCAATCCCATCATGTTGCGGTCATTTAATGACGCTATTACTTCTACCTTAGGCACCGTGATCCTCAACATTCGCGTAGGACCACGTACTTTACCCGAACTCTTCTATGTCCTTGAAGGAGAGTTCCAATATAATATATTGCTGGGTCGTCCTTGGATCCGGGCCATGGGATGTGTTCCCTCAACATTACATCGATGTATAAAATTTGAGTACGAGGGGAAGTCCTACACTGTAAAAGCTGATCCTCCCCCCTTCAAAACTTGCAATATGTTATACCGTCCAAACGATGTGCTTATACCAATTAAGACACCCATACATTCAACCCAACCGTCCACCTCAACTGCACCTACGCCTTCAACTGATGAAACCACCGTCGCACAAACCACTTCTCTTCCCGCAGCTAACATCCCAACCTCCGACCCCTTAGTAGACGTTTTTCATCGCCTTACGCTGGGGGAGTATCGCCTATATAACGTTAGTTCTTTTCCTACCCCGCAGGAGTACGGACAATTACATGCACATCCCACCTACGACCGTCGCGTGGGGGAGGTAATCTCTTACGGACCACCCCATTGTCGCACTAACCTAACATATGGGGGTGTTGACGCATCTTCCATTACCCCTGAACCTCCTCTTGGTGTGGTTCCCTTCCAATCTGATTTTCAATACCTGACAAATCGTCGCTTCGCCCTCACCTTCTTGACTCGCTGTGCGTGGAAAGGCTTTGGTTTCGGCCTTTACGAACAAGGCCGACATACTCTCATCCCCATCACCACACGCAAACATAATGATCGCAGTGGTCTTGGTTTTTCCGAAACACCTACGCAAGGAAACACCTCCTGTCAGCTGTATCCTGGAAGAAGAAGACGTTGCCCCTACTGAACCATCATCACCCACTTTGCCATCATCTCCCACAGAATCGATGGACCCTGAATCTATCCCTCCTAACTTTTTTTTTTCGTAAATGCTATCTTCATAGGTCCTCTCACTTATCAACGCGATAATGAGGACCCATCTTCTCTTCCCCTTCTGTATCCCGACATGATCGAAGAGGATTCGCCTGTGATTAATGTTGTTGAATGCCAGGATGACGACTCCATACTCACTTACCTGGGCGCGGATGATTCTTATATTCAACGCGCCCTACCATCTGAAACCCAAACTATGCTGAATGAATCTACTATAGAAATCAACATCCACACGGAGGAAGATCCTCACATAGTGAAGATTGGACAATCCCTTAACACATCAGAACAAGCCGCCTTTACTACCTTTCTCCGTGCTCGCAACCAAGCTTTCGCATGGTCTTACGCTGACATGCCAGGAATTGATCCTACCATTGCCGTCCATAACATCACCCTAAACCCCGATTCCAAACCAGTCAAACAGAAATTGAGAAAAATGCATCCACGCATTGCTCTCTTGGTCAAAGAAGAACTCCAACGACTCCTTTCTGTTTCCTTCATCCTGCCTATTGACTATCCTCAATGGATTTCCAACATCGTACCTGTCACGAAAGCGACGGGGGGACTTCGGATATGCACGGATTTCCGGGATCTTAACCTCGCTTGCCCTAAGGATGACTTCCCCCTCCCAAGTATTGATCAACTTGTTGATCTCACTGCGGGTCATGAAATGCTTTCTCTCATGGATGGCTTTTCAGGATACAACCAAATTTTGGTTGCCCCTGCCGATCAACACAAAACTGCCTTCATAACTCCTTGGGGAACTTTCTGTTACCGTGTAATGCCGTTTGGCCTTAAGAATGCTGGTGCGACCTATCAGCGGGCTATGACCTACATTTTCCATGACATTATGCACACTATCCTCGAAGATTACGTTGATGATCTTCTTGGCAAGTCTAAACATCGCAGTGAACATCTCGATGTTTTAACCATTATTTTTGATCGCCTGTTACAATATTCTGTCCGTCTTCAACCAAAGAAATGTGTCTTTGGTGTCCTTTCGGGGAAACTTCTGGGCTTTATCGTCTCTTTGCGTGGCATTGAGGTCGATCCATCGAAAGTCAAAGCTATCCTAGAAATGCCCCCACCCAAAAACCTTAAACAATTGCGTAGTTTGCAGGGTAAACTTCAATCCATCCGGCGTTTCATTTCCCAACTCTCGGATCGATGTCACCCTTTTCATCACCTTCTAAAAAAGGACGTTGCCTTTCAATGGAGTGAGGAGTGTCACCAAGCCTTCGAAGCTCTCAAAACATATCTCTTGCAGCCACCTGTGCTTATCCCACCCCAGGACGACCGTCCTTTCTACCTTTATCTTTCCGCCACTGACCATGCTATAGGAGCTATGCTCGCCCATCGAGACCCGGCACGCCGAGAGCAGGCCGTTTACTATATAAGTCGTACCCTCGTGGATTACGAGACTAGGTATACACATGTAGAAAAATTGTGCCTGGCCCTATCATTCGTCGCCACCAAACTCCGACATTACCTCCTGAATCACAAAACTTTCGTCATCACCAACACAGACCCCATTCATTATATGTACGCCAAACCACACCTAAACCAACGCATCGCTCGATGGCTCATGCTCCTCGCCGACCTCGACCTTGAGTTTATACAACAGAAATCAATCAAAGGACAAACTCTTGCAGATCAACTTGCGGAGGCCCCTCTACCTGGGGAACAATTTACCAATTTTACCTTCCCCGACGAACTCATCGCCACTCTTTCGCTCGGAGAAGTGTCGTATCAAATGACCCTCTTCTTCGATGGATCTAAGTGCCAGCGCGGCGGAGGAGCCGGCATTGTTCTCATCCCTCTTGACGCTGAACCTATGCCTCTTTCATTCCGGCTTGATTTCCCCTGCACTAATAATACAGCGGAATACGAGGCCCTTGTTCTAGGTCTCCAAGTTGCGTTACACTTAGGTATCAAATCTATCAACATTTTTGGCGACTCTCAATTGGTAGTCAATCAAGTTATGGGCATCTACCAATGTAAAAACGAGGAACTTCAGAAGTACAAACACCACGTGGAGTCACTTCTAGCCTTATTTACTCACTATTCTATCCAAACCATTCCCCGCTCCACTAACAAATTTGCGGATACTATGGCTTGCTTAGCCTCGCAGATTCCCGCCGCACCAACTGACTCTGAATTATTCGTTGTGGTTCAGCAACTTTTTGCACCATCCTATTCAACCCCGGTAGTTTGCATGATAAATACTGTGTCTACTAATTCGCAGGATACCTGGTACCACCAATTTCACGACTACCTTACAATCTCTGTCCTCCCACCTGATCTTACTAGTAACGGCAAACGTGCTTTTCTTAAAAGTGTTTCGCGTTATGTTGTCATGGGAGGACTCCTCTATAAACGTGGCTTTGATGGCATCCTCCTTCGCTGTCTAACCGGCGCAGAAGTCACCTATACCATCCAGCAAGTACACGATGGGATTTGTGGTGGACATTTTAGTGGCCTTGCCGTGGCTAAACGAATCCTTCGCCTTGGTTATTATTGGCCTACTCTCAATAACGACTGCTACGAATATGTTAAGCGTTGTGTCATGTGTCAACAACATGCCAATCTTCAACATACTCCTAGCCACCCGCTACAGGTCGCACGAGATCTTTGGCCTTTCTCACAATGGGGTTTAGACCTTATTGGTGAGATTCACCCGACCTCTTCACAACGTCACCGTTGGATAATCACAGCGACCGAATATTACACAAAATGGGTGGAGGCCGTTCCACTCATTTCAATCAAAAAAGAAAAAATTGTCGAATTCATTAACCATCACATTATCTGTCGTTTTGGTATTCCTCATCGCCTAATAACAGATAATGGTAAATCTTTCAAAAATAAGTTGTTACAAGACCTTTGTGACAACTTTGGTATCAAACTTAGCTTCTCATCGCCTTACTATCCGCAGGCCAATGGTCAGGCTGAATCTTCTAATAAAACTCTAACCAAAATCCTCATGAAAGTCGTCAATGAATCTGGAAGAAATTGGCACGATCACATTCCCTTTGCCCTTTGGGCTTATCGTACTAGCATTCGTACCTCCACTAATGCCACACCTTTTTCATTGGTATATGGCACCGAGGCTGTTTTGCCTCTCGAAATACAAATACCCTCCCTTAGAATATCTCTTCAGGATATTCTCACCAACGATGATTTCCGCCAAGAGCGGTTAGCCCAATTAGAGCTTCTTGACGAACGACGTCTTACAGCTCTCGATCACCTCCAAATCTATCAAAAACGCATCAAGCGTGCTTATGATAAGCGACTTCATGAGCGTACCTTTAAGGTTGGTGATCTTGTCCTCAAAGAGAATCAACATGTAACCAAACTAGAAAAGAGCAAACGTGGAAAATTTGCTCCCAATTGGATTGGGCCTTATATAATCACTCACACCTATGGATCAGGCACTTATCGTTTAGCTTCGCTTAATGGTAAACCTGAGCCTGAACCCCTTAATGCCTTGCATCTTCGACCATTCTACTGTTGAATCTAGTGTTATATCACTCCTTATCTACCTACTGCTCGTCCCTTGAGCTCATTTACCGCTACATACACTTTATTTTCTATATCTCCGAATAAAATCAAAATCACTTCGCACCTCCCCTTGATAATGCCTTCCCCTTTTTTAGTCTAGTCCATGACTTTAAAGTATTAAAATAAGCCGTATTCTTATGGGATTTTCTTGAGTCAAACTTCCTACTAAACTAGATGCTTCACGCCAAAAGAACATCTAGTCATCTAAAATTAAATATAGACTGCTCCCTCGAAGGACAGCTATATGCCAAACTATTGCTGCTACTATAAATAGACTGCTCCCCTGAAGGACAGCTATGCACTAAAATCATCTCTGCTACTATAAATAGACTGCTCCCCCGAAGGACAGCTATACACAGTCAGCCTTTATCAGAAGCTTCTCGCATTGATCAGCTTCGTGAAGACCTCAAGAATAATACAATCAATATCCCTTATAGACTTCCCGCATCGATCAGTCTACATTCAATAAAATAAAAGCCTCATGCAAAAGAACTCTTTGGGTCATGGACTTGTCTATTTAGGGTAGGTTCTCTTTCGTTGTAACAAGTTCTTTGTACCTCAGCTATATCATCCACATCACCTCACCATTTGTTCAACTCAAGGGACGTAACGTACACCTGATATATTGTGATCATACAACTCTTTTCAACTATGGACCTCTCGTCTATACACGGCACTTAGGGCTTCAGGCTCGTTCTACGTTGTGTGGTTTGTTTAGCTCTTTTCGCCTACGGAGCACTCTTTCCGCTTTGCCTCGCATCTAGAATTGTGTGTTGATCTTAATCAGGACACTATTCCCTACTACTTGGGTATGCTCACCTTTGCTTTACCTATACCTACACCAACAACATTATCCTACCAGCACCAACAACATTACCCTACCAACATCAAATTTTTACCAAACGACCAATTGCCTAAACCGTACCAAATTGCCTGAATTCACCTCTCCCTGATCCTAAGGGAGAACTACATCGGTCTGAGGCCCCTCCTTGCTTTGTGCAATGGGCTATGTAGGCAGCACTTCGGAGACATGGGGTCTCCCAAGGTTAGCTCGACCATCCCCTACCATAACCTATCTTGTGTGGTGAATATAAATATTTTTGTGTATTTTTATTTTAATCACATTTCTCTTTATCCTTTTTTCGAAACACCGAAAATCAAAACACCGACAATCTTATTATTCTCATAACTCAAATCAACATACATATTCAGTTTTATTTAGATGTTAAACAAATACATCTTCTTTATCATCGACACGCAGGTCGGCATCCTTATTTATTCTCATACCTCGCTAACATATACTCAGACCATCACAACTCATCCCGAACTAGGTGATGATCGTGATCGTCAACCCCTCTCGCCGGGCCTCTCTGTCCTCAAAGGTACCGCGGCTATTGGTACCGCCCACTGATCTGCCAATCTCTCCTGTAACATATGAATACGCCCTCTCGCATGGAGAACTCCAGCCTCTAGTCTCGCCGCCCGTGACTCCGCAACCACTAACAATCCTCTTGTCTCATTCACCTGCGTTTGGAGCTGCTGAACCAAACGCTGCAGACGATCCCTCTCTGCTGTAATCACCACTGTGTCAGGGCGCTCGCGTACACCTCGCAGTTCTGCTACCCACCATAATCTATAGGCCTCTGTCATTCCTACATCCATTACCCTGCGATCGGCTGCTATCTCCTCAGGCCCTTCTGGAGGTGTTGGCCGGGGTGGTGAGAATGCTGCCTCGGCATCGATCCTCATATATGGTCTATAAGCCTGTGGTATGTCCTGCACAAATCCAAATTGTCGCCGCACGCGATCTATCGGAATCCTCTCATATTCACCTGGCCTGTGCCCCGCGATCCACCTCAATCGCTCTACACCTCTCAACTCCTCAGCTATGTTCTCGGTTACCATATAGTTCCCGTAGGGCCTCCAACAGATATCCGCCACCGTCACCCTCTCCCATACCTGCCTGTAATACTCAATGTCACCCGGCACGGCCTGAGATCTTGCCTCCTGTTCTGTCTGGACCCACCGTCGGAATCCCAGCCTCTGTACTCCGGTCTCTCCTGCCTGTATAGATCGGCCTATTGGTCGCACACAAACAATGTGCTCATAGGCCCAACAGTGTAATAAGTAAGAGCAATCCAACGTTGTCCTGTGACTTCGCCTACAAGCCCATAAACCCCTGTATAGCTCCGCCAAATATGCAGGTGCCCATGCAAACGTAACGTTCCTTTCTATCATCTCCCAGATAACACACATCAATGCCTTTGGAAATTTTCCCCCTTCCGCCCTCGGTAATGCATAATACCCTACTGCTATCATTAATATCACTGCTAACCTTGTCTCCTCAGGGTGTGCTGCATACATTACCCCATATGTAAACGATAAACCTCGCTGTGTCAAATCTCGTGCGTATGGACCAAATACTGCTGTTATCGCTCCCCGTGCCGCGCTAGGTAGTGCCTGATATACTGGCTCTCCTGTAATAGGGAGTCTCAAAATCCGAAACACATCTTCCAATGTTACTGTCATCTCACCTGTTGGCAGATAGAAGGTATTTGTCTCAGGATTCCATCTCTCAATCAGCGCCTGTAACATACCATGGTTACGTGCGATTCGTGAATAATAACGGATTCCACTTAACCCCAAACGATTTATCAATGTCCATTCCGCTGGTGTTACATCCGCTCGGATTCGCGACAACAGCGCTGGCACACTATCATTCATCCTCAACTCTGTCTCTGCCTGCATACACCAAAACAACAAACAACCATTCAACCCGTTAGGGTCTTTTTCAAACATTCTGGAAATTTCTCCAGTAACCGATATCGGTTATACGTAACCGATATCGGTTGCATAACCGATACCGGTTATCCCTAACCGCTACCGGTCACTGTCAATTTTATACACCTTCCTTAAAAACAACCACCTACGACAATAATTTGCCCGTTTGTTCGTTTTTATACAAATAAACATACCT
The DNA here is from genome assembly GCA_019776745.2 of Taxus chinensis. Taxonomy (NCBI): domain Eukaryota; kingdom Viridiplantae; phylum Streptophyta; class Pinopsida; order Cupressales; family Taxaceae; genus Taxus; species Taxus chinensis. The sequence continues at coordinate 826,435,479 of CM034146.1, read as the reverse complement.
GGAACCCCTGATTGCCTACCCTGTACCACTTAGCTCACCTGCAACCCTTGTTATCATGTTTTCTCTCTCATATCTACCCACCTACTCCCCCCCATCTTACTCACGAAACATACAATAATCAAATCACAAACAAAAACAATACCTCTTGAGTTGCAGCAGCTTGAGGTGGCCCTTGTCTGCCCTCCTGTCCTTGCCTGCTGGATGCTTCTCCTCGTTCGGCCATGATCACCACCCTTTTCAACTTTGTCTTTCTACCTTCTGAACCTCGGATCACAATTCACTTTCCTTGTCTCTTTCCTTCTTCTCACCCAAATCTCTCATGCAAATCCCTGTCTCAGTCGTCAAAAAGCGTCGCGTTCGCGTATTTAACCTCTTGCATGGCTCTAAAATTAAAACTTAAGTTGCCACCCTAGCTTTTCTATTTTTAAAAAAAAGCTCATACCTAAATAACCGGTATCGGTTATTTAACCGATATCGGTCTATGACTACCGATATCGGTTCCCTAACCGATATCGGTTACACACCTTCCTTTTTGAAACAGGTTTCTTTTCTTCATTTCTCCTCTAAATTTTTGTCGCGCCCGCCTCTTTGCCTGCATAAACAACAAAATTTACCACATTTGTTCATCCACCACACATAGCATTATAATTTCATTAACATCATTTATACCAATACACAACCATCAACTACAAATATCAAAAAACTATCAATCTATACATCATTTGGATCCAACTCATCAGTTACATATATCACACTGTCACAAAACCACCAATTTATCACATAACCTGTCATTCATATATACGCACAAAAACATCAGCATCATCTATCTATCAACATGTCAATTAAACTCATCACACATTCTATATATTACCAAACCATTAACAAAATATTTCAACACATTTTAAACACAGCATGTGGATCAAAACATCATCTATATATATATATACAAATTTTCAACAATACAATGTGCCCTACATCGGGGCCTCTGTGATCACATAATATACCAAAGCCGGCACGCAGGCCGCAATACCTACCACAAATCTCGACTCGGCTCGCAGGCCGGTCTCTCATATCAAAAATATACTCGGCTCGCAGGCCGGTATCAAATGTACAACCCGTACTCGGCTCGCAGGCCGGTATATAATAAATAAATAAATCAAAACAATGAATAAATGTAGGCACGCAGGCCTCTATCAATACAACCGGTTCGCAGACCGGTGCCCGTGTCCCTATACAAAACCACGTCGGGGATCTATCAGCTCTCCCCACCGCCCTCGGCATCTCTCCCCGCTGGTCCCTGTGGCGCCTCTCGCCTCCTGCCTGTCACAGACACGCCAGCTGTGGCTGCCCCTCCCTGAGATCTCTGGCTGCGCGAGGTCTCTGCTCTATGAGCTGCATATGCCTGATAATCGACTCCGGTACTATCAAGAATATCCTGATAATAACGGGCCTCTGCTCTCACCTCCATATAGCGATCTCGCGCCACTGAAGGAACTGGGGCTGGTCCCCTGGCACCCAACACCACTATCCCCTGAGCCTGTACCTGCACCTGTGGCTGTGGCGCTGGTGGAGGTGCTGCCTGTGCCTGTACCTGCACCTGTGGCCGTGGTGGTATCTGGGCCTGTGGCTGTGCTACTGCTGGTACGGCTGCCTGTACCTGTACCTGCCCCTGTGGCTGTGCTGCTGGTGGTGGTGCTGCCTGTGCCTGTACCTGAGCCTGGGCTAGCTGCCCCTGTAAAACCCCTATATGTGCCTGTGCAGCAGCCAACTGTCCCTGTAATAGCTGCACCTGCCCCCGGAGCTGATCTCTCTCTGCAGTCACCGCTGCCAAGTCTGGCTGCGCAGGCGGTACTATCCTCGCTGCTCTCTGCCCTGCCCACCATACCCTGTATGCTGCCGTGCACCCGGCATCATCCACACCCCCACCTGCTGGTCTCTCCGCTACCCAGTCTGGATCCCAAGGCTGTGGTGCTGGTAGTGGGGCCTCTACATCATCCCTCCTGTACTGAGGGAAGGGAGGTGGCTCGTCCTGTGGCAGTCCCATCTGCCTGCGTACCCTCTCTAAGGGTATCCGCTCGTACTCTCCCGGCCTCCGTCCTGCTATCCAGAATGTATACTGGATCAGGCGCAGCTGTATGCGGGCTCCTCTGCCAGGCTGGTGACCTCTGTAGGGTCTCCATATAATGTCTACTGCGGTAAGGCCCTCTAGCATATGTCTATAGTAGGCCACATCTCGACCTGCAACAACTGCTCGTGGCTGGCCCACGATCCCCAACCACCTCTGAAATCCATATCGGTACACGACCTGTGGCCCTGGCTGCTGGGGTAGCCCTACTGGCCTGATGCATACGATGTGCTCGTATGCCAACAGTGCAACAAAAAGGTCGAACAAATACCAAATCGCCTCCTCCGGCGATAGCCCCATAACTCCCTGTATAATTGCACCAGATATACTGGTGCCCATGCAAAACAGGTGTGCTCCTCCACCATCTCCAGTAGCACCCCCATCAATGCCCGTGGGAAGCGACCTCCCTCTGAATCCGGGAGGGCGAAGCAGGTGACCCCTATCATCATCAACACGGCAAGCCGTGTCTCATGTCTGTGTGCGCGGTACATGTCCCCATATCCAATGCTCGCGCTATGATATGTAAGAAGCGCGGCTGCATCCCCAAAAACCTGCAAGATGCTATCCATGGCAGTCTCTGAATCCACCTGGAAAACGGCCTCTCCCTCGATCGGTAGCCGCAGGATGCGATACACATCCTCTAATGTGACGGTCATCTCCCCGGTCGGCAGATGGAACACATTGGCCGCCGGATCCCATCTCTCGATGAGGGCGACCATCAGGCTGTGATCTCTGTCGATCGCTCTGTACCTCTGGACCCCGCCAAGCCCCACCTCGCGCATGATGGCCCAATGCGCCGCAGATATGTGTGGCCTCATCCGACTCAATAGTGGAGGCATCCTATCACGCATCGTCAACTGCTGACGTGCCTGCAAAATCAACCCACATTCTTAGACCCACTCGTTATAATCACATCTACTTTACCATCTACCCCCCCCTTTTTTTTTTTTTTTTCTTTGTAACACCCAAAATCTAACCCCACCCCAACACGCTACCTTACCCACCCGAAACCCAACCTACAAAACACTAAACCCTCAACCCCTAACCCCTTCCCCACTCCCCTTCCCCACTCCCAACCCAAAACCCACCCAACCACCCAAAACCCAACCCAAACCCACCCAAACCCTAAACCCCTAACCCTAACCCAACCCACCCCCCACCCAAAACCCAAAACCAAACCCACCCAAAACCCAACCCAAACCCCAACCAAACCCACCCTAAAACCCTAAACCCCTAACCCTATCCCCTTCCCCACCCACCCAAAACAACCCAACCAACCCAAACCCAAAACCCAAAAAACCCAATCCCACACCCAAAACCCAATCCCACACCCAAAACCCAACCCAAAACCAAACCCAACCCAAACCCCACCCAAAACCCAATCCCACACCCAACTCAACCCAATCCCACACCCAAAACCCAAAACCCAACAAACAAACCATCCCCAACCCAACCCCACACCCACCCCCAACCCAACCCAACCCCTACATAAACCCACAACCGGCGCCGGTCGATACATCACCGACGCCGGTCACCAACAACTGTACCCTTCCCTAAACTTTAGCGACCGATGCCGGTCGCTTAGTGACCGACATCGGTCACTGTTCTATCCCGGAGCCGAACCCCCGCGCGGCCCCCAAACTCATTTTTTTACCTATTTCTACCCATCTACCCACCCAAAAACCCTAAAAACTTACCCACCTACCCACCTTAGCCTATCTAACCTATCTACCCTCTCCCTTTCTCAAATTACCCCCATTTACTCATTCTTTCCTACAAAATACAAATTCCTACCCAAATCCCAAAAACACCATAAATCAACCAAATCACCAAATTAAAGAGTTTAGAACCTACCGGTACGACGACACGTCGTCGTGGTGGGATGGGTGGTGGCGGTCCAGCTGGTCCAGCCCCTCCAGCTCCTCCTGCCTGTGCCATGGCTCCAATCCTGATCTGCTGGGTCCCCGGCCAATCACCTGCCGCCTCCTCAACTATTCGGGCCCACTATCAACTCTCTCCGCCAATCAAATAGCTCCACCTCACTCAATACCCCTCCAACTCAACTCTCCACGTCAGACAAGTTAATTTGGATTGCAAATAACCAAAGTGACAATGACAAGCCGTATTTTTCTTTTTATAGGTTTTTCGCCTTTCACCGATATCGGTTTCATTTTGCCCTAAGGAACCGGTATCGGTCCCTTAACCGATATCGGTCATGCAGAATCGACATCGGTTCGCTACTCAACTTTCACCCCATTCTTTGCCCTTATTTACTCCTTGCCTCTTTTTCACCAATATCGCCTCTATCCACCTTTGCTGCACAACATTTGTTCACTTGTCCAGCCTGACCTACGGTCTCAACCTACCATTCCCGACCCAAGGCCTCCCGAACCTACCTATTTGGCCCGACCTAAGGCCTCAACCTACCCCGATTCGGCCCTACCCCCGACCCAAGGCCTCGCCCTACCTATTTGGCCCGACCCAAGGCCTCAACCTACCATTTGGCCCGACCTAAGGCCTCAACCTACCAATTGGCCCGACCTAAGGCCTCAACCTACCAATTGGCCCGACCTAAGGCCTCAACCTACCAATTCGGCCCGACCTAAGGCCTCAACCCCTCACCCAAGGCCTACCAATTTGGCCCGACCTAAGGCCTCAACCTACCAATTGGCCCGACCTAAGGCCTCAACCTACCAATTCGGCCCGACCTAAGGCCTCAACCTACCAATTGGCCCGACCTAAGGCCTCAACCTACCAATTCGCCCGACCCAAGGCCTCAACCTACCATTTGGCCCGACCCAAGGCCGCAACCACCCCATTTGGCCCGACCCAAGGCCTCAACCTACCATTTGGCCCGACCCAAGGCCGCAACCAACCCATTTGGCCCGACCCAAGGCCGCACCTAACCATTTGGCCCGCCCTAAGGCCGCACCAATTAACCATACCATACCCACAATCACCGTTTTAATTTATCCATCCATCATGTAGCTTTTTGTTCAATAGAGCTCACCTGTTCGTGTTTTAGCATGATTAGGGTCCTTGACTTGATCTGATGACCAACTTTGCCTAGACCTAGACCGTGACGTTTATCTCAACCAAACCAACCATTTGGTACTGCCGAACATGCCTAAACGTTCCTGTATCTTACCTGTTATATACCCTGGAGCTACTTCCTATGCCTTGGATACCAGGATTATATCACCCTTGTTTGGATAAACTATCGACCTTTGCCTATACATTGCTGGTTTGCTTGTCAAATCATGTACCCTCGTCGTACTATTGCATTTCAACATGCGTCTGCTTCCTTGGACCTACCCCACCACCTTACCATCCTCTCTACAACATATACCCTTTATCAACCCTATCCCTGATTTCCCGTTCACTCAATCTGTGATAGATTTGAGGGGGATTACCTACATCTTTAACATGAGAAACCACTTCATATTATTGTCCGCGCAGCTTTACAGAACAAGCTACACGACAATAAGGGGCTAATGTAGACACCAAATTTGTGTCTTACGACCCCTTGTGACCCGCATCCCATTTCGCAACCTAACCTCATTACCTAAACTTTACACAATTATTTATTAATTACCTTGTAATTGATAAATCCACATCACCTTACCCGCCACCTCACTGTGCCACCTCATCATGACCTAGCCCTAACCCTAAAATTAACCTAATTAAGACCCATGACTTGGTCTAGACTCACATCCATAACTAATGCCTCCTTACTCGCACCCAAAGCCGACCTTCTAGCCACTTGACCAAGCCCGCAACTGATCTCTCGGGAGAAAAGCAGGGAAGGTGGGCTATTTTACTAAAAATAGCCTACTTTTTCCTAACCGATGCCGGTTCCTACTCGACCGCCGTCGGTTACGCAACCGCCATCGGTTCCCTGTAAATGGGCTTCCCAAACCAAAACAACGGATCGGAATTTCATTTTGGAGATCAGTCGAAGGATTTTTAACCAAAGGAGAGTCCAAAGCGATTGGCAGAGTCCAGAACTTCACTTGACCAAGCAGAGACGAGTGAAGAAACCAGAAGAGTTGGCAGCAAAGGAGATCAACTTGCACCTTCATCAAAAAACCAGTAAGTTATATCTTGCATGTCCTCCATTATAACATTTCTTGTGCTTTTGGAATTGTAATCTTCCCAAATCCGTTCCTGAACCCATTATCTAACGTACCATTGCCTCTAACCATCATTCCTTAGCTTCTAACCATCCCATTTCTCAATACTATCCAAAAACCAGCCATTACAAACACCACAACCAGCCCAGAAGATCCTAGAACCAACCGGTATCGGTTATCAGTGACCGCCATCGGTTATAGATAACCGGCATCGGTTCCTTTGATCAAAACCAAGAAAAACAGCCTTTTCCCTACCCAGTTCCACGAAACAATTTAATTGGTACTCTACAGTATTTTGTGTTAATTCATATTAGCAGGGGAACTGACCACCTTCGAAAGGAAGTTTCATACTTCCTGGGCCCAAGGCAGTTCCCTCATTTATTATCTAATCAAAATCTTGTGGTCTTGTGTTCTTATTTGCAGGTAGTCCTTCCAAGACAAAAAGGAGTTCTTCGCAGTCAGCCTGATCTTTCTCTACGGTACGCGCACATCATCTCGACATTCTACAGGTATTCCTCCTAACCCTAACCTTATCTGTTTCTATAAGGAACGAAGCATTTCCGAACATTTTTATTTATTTTTTGGCATGGAGGTTGTAATACTAGTTGAATTCATGTTACCATTCCTATGTATTGCATGCGTAGAAGGACTTGATGATGAAAAAGTTGTTAAATAGCACATTGACAAACTAATGCAGTTAGATTACAGGTGCGCCATCACACATTGGATCCACAAGAATAAGAAGGTGAGATAGAAGGCATGGCATAATAGACACATTAAGAACAAGAAATTTGAGGTCTGAAAGATGGTCCTTCTCTATGACTCCAGGTTTGCGCGCCACCCAGGGAAACTAAAAGTGCATTGGTTGGGACCTTTTGTAGCAACCACGATACTTGAATCAGGTGCTTGTGAGTTGCAGGCACTGTATGCCACCATGTTTCCCAGTTACTTCAATGGAAGTAGGCTAAAGCCCTACTATAAATAAGGCTTCTTGGTGTTTGTAATAAGACAATATTACCACTTATATTAGATTTTTATTTTCATGTGTTTCCTTTCATCATTGTTATGCTTTGCTATTTTGGTTTTTTGTAATAAGTGTGTTTGCGTGCAATAATATGATTACTATCTATTGAATTCATGTCTATAGGACCACATATATTTTTAGTGTGGGGTGAACCAGATGTAGGTGCACATTTTTGAAAAAGAGATAAAAGATATTATTTGGTTATTGAAAGAGTTATATACCAGTTTGCGCATTGGAAAGGATGACACAGGTACATGTGTGATGTAATATTTTTGCTCTAGTTGCTAAGGTGATGGTGCTCATAAGGAAAATTTCTAAAATAAAGACCAACCACAAGGAAAGAGTCATGCATAGTAACACAAGGTAGGCAACAACATGATGAACTACTTGGCACGAGGTGTAGAGGATTATGTACTTCGACATGTGGAGGTATGTGGTTGAGAATTAGTAGTCGTGCCATAAGATTATAACTGGGGCATGGAAGAAGCTAGCAAAAAGTGCATAAAAAGTAGAAAAGTGTAATTAAAGATGGGCATAGTGGTAGGTGAGGATAAATTAATGAGAGAATTTTTTGAAAATATAAAAAAGGTGTGAAAGTGACTTCATTATTACCTTGCATGTTTGAGTATTTCATCATTTAAAGATCGAATTGAAGTGAAAATGAGCACAAAGTGCTATTGCATGCAAGAAGTACATTGAACCACTTGAAATTGGTCACGGTCGTAGTTGAGCTCCTTTGTGAGAAGTGTGTGAGAGAGAAAGGCATGAAGAGTGGAGTTTGATGACCTAGGGTTTGAAAAAAAAGGATTCAAAGAAAGGGCATGCAATCTCAGAGTTAAAAAGGTAACATAAGGTGAAAACACACAAGGGAGAGTTATGAAAGTTTGACTATGAGACCAAAAAGATCACCTGTAACAACCACAAGAAGCAAAAAGAATAAGGAACATGAGGAAGAAGTAGAATAGGGTGCACCTGAGGAAAGGTTTTTAGTGTAGCATCCTGAGGGCTTAATCATGGGGCATTATTAAGGAATCCAACATTCATAAAAGTAATGTGATTGATTACAATCATCGAATGAATGCAAACAAGGACTAGATAGAGAAAGAGCTGGTAAAGAAGATAGACTTACGAATGGAGGATGACAAACCTATTTAGGATGATGAAGGAAAAAATATTTTGAATAAAATTGGAGTCTTGCAGATCTATGAGTTTTCATACTTTAGAAAACCAGAGAGACTTTATCAATGGTTGATGTCAAGGGTCCATGATGACTTCTTCTACTTCACAGGAAAGTGGGTACGAATCACTGCACATTTCATTGGGTGACTTACATGATTACAGAGCTCAGGAACTAAAATTTCCCAAGACATAGATGATGTGTAGGAGTGGAGGATACTGCAATCAATATGGCACTTCAGAAATTCTAGTACGCAATGGAAATTTTGAAGATAACTGACCCTGTTTTTAAAATTATTGCATACCTATTAACAAAGTTCAATGACCAGGAGAGGTGGAGCCAAGTAAATAAGAAATTTCTCCATATTGTAAAGAAAATGGCAAAGGGGATTGTCTATAATATTGTTACATTCATAGAAGGAGTTATTGAGGAGGCGCATAAGGGTGATAAGATTAACTAGAGTGTGATCCTTCTGTCAATTTTGTTTATAGATAGTGGGGTCTCAGATGGACCTAAGGAAAAAATGTAGTAGTACCTACCCAAGAAGAATTAATTTTTTGATAGATTTGAAAAATATACTTGTGATCAAGCCATGATCGGTGCCTACAAAATTAGGCTGGAGATGTGGCATAGAAGAATGCGTGAGGCTTTTGAACATGAATGACATATACCAAGAATTTTTTCGATAATAGTAGATGGAAATGCAGATTTTACGATTTACCAACACTAGTGCGTGGGGTGGTTTTACATGAGGTCTGGTAATTAGAGAACATGGTGCAAGTTTCTATATGCATTTATAGTGCGCTACTTACAGGCTTCAGTAAACATATTTTCAAATGCGCACACATTAATTTTTGATGCAAACAAGGTTGAATGTGACTACCACACACTCCATAAAACTTATTTATATCTAGGTAGGTATTCTTACATTGAGACCATGATATCAAATTATATCATTATAAATTCTATGACCTTGGAAATATGGAAGATTGGTGTGGCTAAGGTATACATATACCTTAAGCCTAGATTGGTAAAAAATAAGTATATTGAAGATGAGTTTAAACTCCAGTAGCTGCCAAAGGGAAAGCATACAGTTTGCACCACACAGGAGCCCGAGTCCACTCCTCCTAGGGAAGAAGATGAAGAAGAGAATAAGGATGAGGAGGAGGAGATGGAAGATAGTGGCATGCTAGAAAATATCCAACTACAGGTATCAAGAGGTAGTGCGAAGATACCCCTCCAAGGCAGGAAGAGGAAGGGGTAAGAATTGAACTCAAGGCCAAGGAAACAGACCAAGGATTTAGGAGAAAGCTCAGAAGAAAATATAAGACACAAAGCACTGGTGTGATGCCCTTTGAGCCATTGAGTAGATATTTAAGGATATCTCCTAGCAAACCTAGCATGGAGAAGAATAAAAGAAGGCACAAGTATGTGCCTAAGGGTGATAGTGCAGAAGAAGAGTTGGTAGATGAATTTACATGTAACCCAGAGTCACCACTAGTTATTGATTTGGAAGGGGAAGATGAGCCTATAGAAGAAGAAGCCTAACACGACACAAAGGTGCATGATGAGCACAAGGAGGAAGGCCCCCTGGGAGAATATGAAGAAAAAGATAAGAGTGTAAGGGAACCATCAGGTGAATGTGCGGGTGTATCAAGTGAAAAGGGATAAGGTCTAGTCTTAGGCATAAAGACACATATTCCCAAGGGTAAGTGGTCTGAGATGAAAAGAGTAGAAGAAGTTGTGAAGATGCCAGACCTAGGGTATGTTAATGATCCTTCCAAAATCATCCATACTATTTTTTAGAGCACACTGGCTCGTGAATAATTATATGGATGGGAGTTGATGGACCCTAAGAATGGAAATATGTACACAAGGAAGATGTTGAGCTAGAAAATGTAGACACACATGGATGAGCCTGAGCTCGACATAGGCGGGGAGGCATGCATCAAGCGTAGGATGAAGAAAGCACCTTAAATACCTCATATGTCAATAAAACTAACTGAATTCATAGATGAGTAGGCAAGAAATGCCTTGATCAAGATGGGAGCAGAAGAGGCACAAATAAATTTGGATAAGGTGGCTACGATCATAACATTATTAGAAGATAATAAGAATAAGGAGTAGAAAATTGAGAAATTAACTAAGGTGCACGACAAGGCAGTGAAACACAAGAAAGATATTTTGAAAATTTCTCCTGACATTGAGGGTGAAGTTTTAGAAGAACATCCAGAGTTTGATGAGATAACACAGAATACATACCCTTCAACCTTCCATTTTCTGCAAGATTTTGTCCACCTTCTGCCTAAAGAGAAGTCGACCATGCAAGAAGAAACCCCAATAGACCAAACAGTAGAGAAGGAGAGGAATAATAAGACTATAGTGCGCAAGATTGGGGGTGTATGATGCCATGTTACAAACACTAAATTATGAACTAAAGAACGAAAATTGGGCAATGGACAAATGCAAGGATCCAGAGAAGTTCCTTAAGGCATACACAATTTAGGAGGAAAATGATGTCCTCGCAGCCAAGAGGGAGGAGTCTCTAGGGAGAGAAGAGAAGTTGGTTGTGGTTACAAAGAAGTGCGACACACTTAAGGTGGAAAGGGAGCCACATGATGATAGAATAAAGGAATTTGGTTTACTGATAGTGCGTAGGATGGAATTTATAGAGAAGTTAATTGGTGCCACATTTAGTGAAGAAGGGACTGACATAATGGAATGAGATGGAAAAAAATTAACAATGATTACCTTGAGATTTTGCTCCTGATTGAGGAGAAGGAGACCGATGCATCCTGAAGACACTTATATTATTTTATGTTTTATTATTATATGTTCGTTCCATATTATTTTCATTCTTTATTCATTATAATTAGAGAAATAAGAAGAGAGACCTCATTTCTGAGGACAACAATGTAATTAGTGTGGGGTAATGTTGGGTTACTAAAATTTACTAAGTTTTAAAATAGCATGCAGAATTGTGAGGTGCACAAAAGGGGCACATGGATGTGCACAAAGAGCCAATTGAAGTGGAGAGCACCCAGAAAGCCTAGTCCTAAGACTTAGCAAATTTTTCATATACAAGATAAAAATAGGAAAAATCATGTTGGAGTGCAGGGCACACGAAGCGTACCTTGGCTATCAAACATTAGCTATTTTTGGGATAAAGCACATGCAAGGAGTAGATCAAAGGTCATACAAAGGTTGATCTAATAATAAGATTAAAGCAATGTTTATTTCTAGATTAATCTTTTATTAGGATCGATAGAAAAGGATGCACTACTTTATTGATGTACGCAGGGCTATTTTGAGCATGAAGTTTATTTTGAGAATGCATAGGTAGTGAAGGGAAAGTACCCACCCCTATATATATCTAAAGTATGTCCTTTTTTAGGTACCATGTATGTGAGATTATTTATGGCTTAGGGTTTGATGTTGCACATATTCCAACACTTAGCTATGATGATGTATTTAGCTATTGTTATGTAATACTTTGTTATAATGGATTATGGATTATGGATTCTAGTAATTTATTTTTTTGAATATGGTGATTAGGTGGTGCATATGATATTAGTTGTTATCTATTCTATTATGTTTCCTTATTACATGTGTTTTCAATTGAATATATGAAATGATTTATTATGAATGAGTGAACACTTGGCTATTTATCACCATGTCTCTGCATGCTAACATCTTGAAAAGAAACACAAAGGAAGGACCTGGTAGCTTTGTGCACTTTGGTTTAGCATTCAAATCTATCTAGATGAGGTTTTAGTGCACATAATAGTTAGGTGAAATAATAAGACTACAATGTGACTATGAAATGCTAGAGAGATGTGTTGTGAATGTAGGAAGTGTAAAAATGTGTAATGTGGAAAAGTGATGAAAAGGATGTTCTATGAATGTGTCAAATGTGTGGAACAGTGTAATGTGTAGTATGTGAGGTTGATGTGTATAGGATTCCCTAAAGAGTCAAGTGTGAACCATAGCTCGAGAGAGCATCCTCATGAAATGGCAGTATTAGAGTTTGTCAAGATGCGTATATTGTATGTGAAATGGTGTGAATAGAATACATGTTTCGATGCTAGGGGGAGAAAATAGGTGTGATGCCTCCCCAATTATGTGATGATAATTTTTCTATGCAATAAAAGTGAAATAGACTATTCCTCCACCCGATGCTTGTGGAGATAAAGGTGTGTGATCATGTTCTAAGAGTGGTGGTATATGAGATAAAGGATGTGCATGTGAATGAATCCTATATGAATGTGAATGATGATTATATGGTGGGAACCTTTAGGTAAAAAAGTGTGGATGATGGAGACATATGTGAAGTAGAATGTGGAGGTGATGGAAACCTATGTGAATTAGAGTGCGGAGGTGATAGACACCTATGTGGAGCAAAGTGCAAGGGTAATTGAAACCTATGTGGAGTGAAATGAGGTGGTGAATTATGTCGAGATGAAGGATATTTCCTAGTGATGGATATAGATTGATGTGATAGACTAGTAGATCAATGAGACCGCGTAGGTTGAGTGTGAATAGGTGAACTAAGAGAAGATTGTGCTTTAGGATTGATGGGCCACGGGGAACTAGATGGTCTAGGTGATGCACTAGCAATATCAAAAATAGGTTGTAAGCATGGAGTAGATGGAGGTGTAGACACAAAATCATGTACTTTGGTTAATTATCTAGTCTTGATTAAATATTAATATTCATATGATTCCCAATTAAGAAAAGTACTAATTAATCCATGTCTTTGGCCACCTTTCTTTTCCCTTTTTTACTTCTTTCAGTCTTGCACCCTTACTTGCTCAGTATGCCTTGTTGCACTTCAAATTTTTATCATCCTCAACACCAGTACCCAGACAAGATGCCAACACCAGGCGCCCTCATCCTCTTTGGGCACCCTTAACCCTTTGTACTTTACTCACATTTTTTGGGTCATTTCTAGCCATTTTAACATCTTATATTTTTCGTAGTGGGCCTTTTTGGGGTTCATTACAAAATTCAAGAAAATGAATCATATAAATATAAATTTATGTGATCATAATAAAGTACTAAGCACTAAACATTAGTTATCGACACCTAAGGTTTCATTTATCAAACCTTAGGTTAGCACCAGCACAAGGGACACAAGGGCTGGTTATTTTGCATACACTTCATAGGAGGGGAAGTTCATTCTATTCCATGAACACAATTATTAAATTTCTTTATATCTAGTTTACTTGCTCTCTATCAAGTGTGACACATACAAGAATCACCTAAGGCATGATTCCATACACACACAAAACTGCATTGGGTCTAATATGTAGTGCAATGCTCAGTCATAATTTCACCATTGTGATAGTTGAGGATAGTCCGACCCCTCATTATGCATCTTTATTTTTTAGGATTTGATGTCTATTTGAGGGTTTTATAGGTTCATATTTAATTGCAGGTTTCCAACGACCTTGGTGATCATTGTGTGACCTTATAGAAACAGAAGGCGACCAACTTGCAACACCTTAGAGGAGGTTTTTATGAGATTTTTCACAAACCCACATGCCTAGATACAAGCATAGGGTACCCCATGAGCACCCCTATCCCTCTCCAGGTGCCCCAATCCATCCCATCTCTCTAGATCTACATTTTCCTAGGTCTCTTTGTGGTGCTCCTGGCTACTTTGTTCACCTAGTCATCACTTTGGTACAATTCAAAATTAGCTGTGAAATAACTAAGTACACTTTTCTCCTCCTTACATTTAGGGTTTCATAATTTATTGCTTAGTTTGCTTGAGTATCATTGTTGTACTTAATTTTCATTTATTTACTGCTACAATAACAATCATATGAGGCATATATTTCATATTTACGTTAATCAACATGACACATTACACATTCAATAATACACATCACACACACACGAAACACAACACTTCATCTTACACACTGCACACTAGGAATCATATACTAGCATATACTTCTTACACATATTCATCATTACACAATCAAAATAATTTTGACTTATTCTTCCTATCACACATATTCCACACCCAAAAAATACATAGTGCTCACACCTACTGATCAAAACCAACCCAGCACAATAACAAGTGACACATTCATGACATCTTTCTTTCATACGCAAAACAACACAACACATTCAATATTTATCTTACACACAACCAATGCGACCCACTACCCTATTGAAAAAATCTAGTTCCATTGTCCATATTCGATTGCTGAGGGTATGCATCTTAAATGGACCTCACCACATTCAAATGTTCAATCTCCTAATCACTCACTCAATCACACACTCTACGCTCGGTGCCTTAACGATCACATCTTCTTAATATAAACATTCAAACCATTTCCCGATGATGCAATCTCATTTATGGTTCATTCTTGATTGTTGAGGGGGCATAAAAAATGAGCCTTATTACATACATATACATCCACTCGAGGGGCACTCTACTCCTATCATTCACTCTGCATGTCATTCCATCTCATCCATAACATACTGCATATCTTGGTCACACTTAGTCTTTCTTACATTTACTTGTTACATATACATCTTAGTACACATGCTAGATAAATATCTTATATTTCATTATCTTTATCATACACACACGCATGTTAACTTTCCTTTCTAGTTGTGACCAAATATTATACAGATCTATTACACGCAACACGGATGTTTGGTACATCACCTTTTACTAGTCCCATAAAGGCTCCTGGGGGCATTCAATTTCAAACATTATAGGTGCTATTGTTTCATTTTGTTTTAGAACACACTACTTTATCTAATTATACACGCTTTGACATAATTTTTATCTTTTTAACATGCTAATGGGTGCTTCATGTGCAACATTTGTTATGCAAGGCTATTTACTTCCAAGGTTATTTGTTACATTCTTTGCCATTATTTTCTCTTTGTATGTTCTTACTTTTGGGTTTTTCTCTTTGTATTGTGTGCACACTTGTCTACGTGCAGCCACTATAGCCTTGATTGTCTTGTGACATCATGAGTGGTGTCCCATGTTTATAACCCATTTTTCCCAGTCTACATTGTCTTCTTGTGTGTTTACATTATCTTCTTGCATCTTATCTTACAAATTGTCTTCTTAGCATATATTTTTTCTTCTACAAGCATGTTTATCTTCATTTATACTAACACTTGACTGTTAGCCACTTTGTTTACATGTGCCTTGGTTTCTACCAAGCACATTCCCTTCCCCTCTGCATGGCACATTTTCAACACAACGGTCGGTCCTTTTTGGGACGCATACCCCTTCAGTGACGTCACATGCACCCCAAACGAGGGGGCATCATATGGGTGAAATAGTCACCCCATACAATTTTATAAATAGCATGACACAATACTAATATACCGCAATTGTCTGTTTTGGACAATGCTCAAAATTAGACTTAGAACCTTACCACAGTTATGTCCTTCCTAGATTCCTATAATGAGGGGGAAATTACACAACGATTAGAAGTTCAACATAGTATACAAAACACCACATAGTGAATTTTATAGGGCATATAGTCCTTAACACTTTCACTAATTTTGCACATCATATATAGTGGTGTCTATATTGCGGAAAGAAGTTAAAGGTTAGAGGATGACATAAGACTTTTCTCCCTACACTTATTTCATAACTTGGCATGAGATCACCCCAAAAAATCATGGCCAATGAAATTGGCATGAGATCACCCAAAAAATTTGGTCTTCTACAATATCTTATGGATCCTTTCTATACTCTTTCCTCATCATAAATTAGGTGCACATATTCCTTTTTCAAATTTTCAGCATTTTTACATACTTTTTACACATTTCGATCATATACATGTGTCTTTGAATACTTGTTTGTTCTTCTCCTTTATGGGCCCATCCATATGGGAAGAAGTAGTCAACATCATAAAAATCATTCACATCAACAACAACATCGACATCAACAATAGGTACATCATGACATCTACACATGGCTTTCCACCTTAGGTTCATTTTCATCACCACTTTTTACATTTTCTCCTCTTAACATCCATGCTTCACATTTTTATCACTCCACACTTTTTCTTGTCCCTCAGCATGCTCTCATCATTGATCTACAAGGTTATCAGGTACACATCTCTATCTACTTTATGTTACCTATATTTTCACTTACCAACATAAAGTGGGGGCAATGTAGACTCAAAATCACACACTTTGGGTAATTATCTAGTCCTGATTACATACTACTATTCATATGATTCCTAAGTAAGAAAATTATTAATCAACCCATGTATTTGGCCACCTTAATTAAGATAAATATGAAACTATATGCCTAATCTTTCGACCCTTACTTGCAGCAATACATAAATGAACAATTGAGTACAATGTAGATCTAAGAAAACTAAGCAAGAAAGTATGATACCCTAATTACAAAGAGATGGTAGTATCAAGCGCCCTTAGAGGATTCTTAGAGTTCTAGAGGATGCACAGAGTTGGAAGGCTTTGAAAATAAAAATCACAATCTGTCAAATTGGTGCCTAGAAAAATGCAAATTTGGATGAACAGGCTGGACTAGGGCACCTAGAGTAGGGACAGGGGCATCCTAGACATGTTTCTAGGTGCTTGGGTCTACGGAAATGCTCACAGAAACCTCCTCTGAGGTGTCGTAAGGTGTTTTCCTATAGTTTCCTTTGGTCACTAATGAGGTCGTACCAAGCACTAAGCCAAGGTTAGCTAGAACTACCTACAGGTAAAATCCATCAAGACATGTAAAAGCTGTCAAATAGACATCAATATAACACTAAAACAAGAAAGATGCAAAATGAGGTTGGTTAGACTATCCATACTATTGTCACAGATGGTAGTTTCATTCTATGACATGCAGACATTGCACTACATCTCTTTGCACCCATCTGTAGTTTCTGTATGTCAAGTGTGGAATTATGCCCTAGAGTTGCTCTTGTGCATGATTCGCAGTTGGACATAGTGAGTACAGTAGCTAGATGTAGAATGTAGTAAATGTAGTGCATGGACCTATTCATAAAATTCACCATCCTATGAAGAGTATGCAGAATATACCAACCCTTCATGTTCCATTGTGATGGGGCTAGATAGATGCAAATGAAGTCTCTTAGAGGGTTCCTTGATAGATGTCATATTGGTGATAGCATAGTTTCTTAGTAACATAGGTCAACTATATGTATGATCATCATAACTTTATATTTATATGATTCCAAGTGCTTGAATTTCGTTATTATGACACCTGAAAAGGATGACTACTAAAAATATAAGATGCTCTAATAGCTATAAAGGCACACTTGAAAGTGAGAGTAAAGGCACAAACGGGTGACATGAGTCACTCTAGATGGCCGACAAGGGTAACCTAACGCTAGTGTCCTGGATGGGTGGTGAGTGTCCAGGATGAAAAATTTCGAAGATGTAAAAAGGAAGACATGAGCTTCAGTACAGAGTGCAAAACTGAAAGTAGCAATCAAGAAAGAAAATAAATGTGGCTCAAATCATATGGAGTTACATAATTGTACTTTCCTTATTTTATCATATGAGTAGTCATTGTATGTACATCAATTGACTAAATAATTACTGCTACAATAGTACGTAAGATTGTGTCATACATTTTCCCCCATATTTATGTTGGTGAATCAGGAGGCACAGCTTGGTGACATAAAGTAGACTAGATATGCATACCTGAATAACCATGTAGATTGATGATGAAAAGCATTCATATGGACTAGATAAACTGTGGAATGATAAAAATTTGAAGCCAATGGATGACCTAAGGAGGATGTCACACCTGTAAATTAGTGATGATGACAATGAACCTAGGGCAGAAACACATGGTGAGAGGACCGTCATGATGTACCTGAATGTTGATAAATCCATATGATTTAGGAATGTGTGATGATGAAAATTGTTGATGATGTTGTTGACTACCTAATTCCCATACAAGATGTGGCTTATAGAACATGAGGTGATACACCAAAAATGTAGTCAAATATTCATGTTATATGATCAAAATATGTAAAGAGTGTGATAAGTAACAGTAATGTGAAAAATGTGATCAAAAGAGAACATGTAGCATGATAATCTTGATGATAGAGGTAAAGGGTTAGTAGAAAGGATCATGTCATCATGATGTTGACGCACTATTTTTTCAAGAGTCATCTCAATGCCAGGATGAGACACTGCATGATAGATATGATGTAGCCGAGGAATCAGTCTAGTGTCATCCTCATAATCTTGGAAGTGAATTCTTCTCACTATTTAGATCTTACCATTGTAGATGATGTAGTATAAAATGCATGTAGGCTCTGGGAGCTCGAGTTTGTTACCATATAAAAGATCGTTGGATGTATGGAGTTCTGTAGAGTGTTTTGAAATACCAATCTATCGTGTAATTTACCCCAAGTCTCAGGATAGTCCTAGTGAAAGGCTTCATTGTGTTTCCAACTCTAGTTTTAGGCATCCAGGAAAAACCTATGTTAAGTGCTAGGAGGGAGCGTAAGTCTGATTACTTTCAGACCTAGTTTGAATACTAAGATGCAAATCATGTTGTACAACATGTCGTGTATGTACGCTATAGCCAATTGTTATGGGGTTTACTTGATGTCACCCACAACATTGTCAGTGCCCTTAGCTTCATTTGGGGTTGCATGCATCATCGTTTTAAAGTTTAGTTACTTTGCAAGCCTAAAGGAGGACCGACCATTGTTTTCCTGAAACTGTAAGCCTTCCTAGGGGGAGGTAATGTGCATTGGTCACGAAACCAAGGCACAGTGCAACACAAGTTATCTAGGAATGATGGAGATGTTAGTACAAATAAAGACAAATACTCATGTAAAAGACGAGATGTAAGCTAAGAATACTAATGTGTAAGAATAAGTCTTGACAACTGTAGATAAGCTAAGCAAACAATGTAGTAACATCGTAAGCTAGATAATGTAGTACTACATAAGACAGAGGGTTACAAACATGTTAGTTACATCACTTTTTAAGTTATATTGGTTGATTATAGTCATATCTTAGGACATAATGTTGCCACATAACATGAGTCAGAATAACAGGCAATCAGCTATATGCGTGTAATATCCCACAAACAATGGATAAACAAAGGTTATAGAACCAATGAACAAGTCACATGTAACTTGGGGACAATCATGAGGAAACAAACAGTCCTACAAAATAAGTGCTGCATCATGAAGCATAGTCTTTAGGCATGTTAGATGAAAATCTTGAATTATGCCCTTAAGGTGTCACCATGGCATCTGATAAAGTGGGCAACTGTAGTTATGACACAAAATTGAAACAATAACGAAACTGTAGTGTATGAAAGTATATGCCCCCAAGGGGTGTGAACTAGTGCAGTGGATTGGTAATATGGTTATTGCCTGCCAAGCATCCATGTTAAATGTGATGAAGGATATGTGTAAATCTGCAGATCACTGACTATAAAGGAAAGTGAACATACATGTGTATATGATAGAAGATCCATGACTATACAAGTATATCTATCTAGTAGTGGTAGTAATGGGAATGGGGGGTAGAGACATGAAGAGGTTGAGTAAATGCCATACCAAGACGATGCAGTACTGACTATAGGTATCGAAGCATGGATCATGAGAACGTAGCAGTGAATTATAGTGTGATGAAGCTGTGCCCCCAAGATGGGATGTGTATGTATGCAATGAAAATTCATGTTGAAAATTTGGGATGCTTGTCTCAGCAGTCAAGAATCGAACCATAAATGAGTAGTGCGTCATCGAGATGATGGTATTGAGAGATCATTGTTGTCAATGTAGAAAGAGTTAGTGAACATAAACATAGAAGGGTTGATTATAAAATGGTGATGTGTAGATTGCAATCATTAAATGCGACATAGGGATGATGTGTTAGAATGATGTAGACGACCCTAGCTTAGAAGATGTAGGAATCACAAGACAATCAATAAGTCCAAAATGACCAGTATGTGTGATTGGAATAAGTAACACATGGTGTATATCACGAAGATAGATTCGAGGGATCTGGTTCATAATAATGATTAAGCTAAAATGTCACTCTATATGCACTACACGCCTTATTGATCAATCTATCTCGCAATACACTATCATGAATCACTTAAGTACGATGATGCACTCTTGCTTTACGGTAAAAAATAAAATGTGAAACTCTAGTTGCAAAGAAAGTAATAAAAGCCTCAGCTGATTTGCAGTGAAATTTGGACTGTGACGAAGTTCTGACTGGATGAAAAGAGAGGAATAAGCGTTGCACAAAGCCTCAGAAAAGTGTGTGAGCTGATGATATTCTTGGACTGGGGCATCTGGAGAGGGATAGGGGTACCTGTGGGCACCCTAAACCTATTTCTACAGTTGTTTATGTCTGAGGAAATTCTTAAGAAACCTCCTCTGAGTGGTCAGGAGGTATTCATTGTTGTTAACTTTCTGGTCGTACAATGATCGCCCAAGTCACCAGAAACCTAAAATGGAATAATGACTAGCAAAACCCTTAGAGAGACATCACTTCCTAAAAAAGAAAGATGTAGAACTATGGGTCAGACTGTCCTCAAGTTTCACAATGGTGATCTTACAACTGAGTGTTGTAATACATTCCACACCCAATGTAGTTATGTGTGTGTGTTTGGAATCATGTCATAGGTAGCTCTTATGTGTGTCGTACTTGATAGCAAGAAAATAAACTAGATGTAAAGAAACTCCCCCTAATAGATGTTTACATGGAATAGAATGAACTTACCTCCTATGAAGTGTTAGAACTATAATATTAAGTGTATCATAATATATAGTTTATATTTAAATAATATAGAATAATCTATATTCTTATTATTTAAATATAAACTTTATATTAGGTGGTTGGTTAATCTAATTAACTAACTAATTAAATTGAGGTGTACCCCATCACTTAATAAGGTTATAACCCTTTGGGTTATTTAAATATGACCATAGGTCATATTCAAGATAATTCAGATCAATTGATCATAGATAAAATAATAATATTCAAATAGTAATATGAAGGTAAATCCTGGTAAATGCAAAGAATAGAAGTGAGGAGGGAGTTAGTGGACTTGTGGATGTAAATTTTTCTCACACAATGGATTTATTCTCTGTGGTTTTTCCTCATTTAGGATTTTTCCACGTTATATATGGTGTTCTATGTTCTATGTGTTATTTTCATTTATTTATGGTGTGTTACATTTATTTATAATGTTTAACTTTACATTTAAATAAGTTGGTGAATATATTTTCCACTTGTCCTGACATGGTACCAAATTGGGATTAATAAATTAAATTAATACTAAATAACCTAAGTTTGTAATGGTTGGGAAAGTTAGGTGCTTAAATTATTTGGAATGTTATTTAACCCCCTCTTCCCTCTCCACATGGTTGGATTAATGTTGGTTGCACACGTCAAAAGTTATTCAGATTTTCAACTACGCGTAAAAACTCATGTTCAGGAATTACCAGGCCCTGTAAAGTAAGGTAAGGCTTATAAATTTTTTAAGAAATATTTTATAAAGTTTATATAGTGTGCAAGGAATTCAAGAAATCAAACAGAAAAGTAAATATTCAAATAGAAAACTCATGTTTACAGGGGAGACAAGATTTGACAAAATAGGTTTTTTAAATTTTTTTATTGGTGGGGTAAAAATTCTTGTCCCTTGGTAATACAATTTTTTTTACATTTTCACCATGAATTATGAACCTTTATTCCATTTCTTGAATAGGGCCTCTTTGAATTTTTTCACCTATAAGTTTCATATAAACTATAATTTTGTATAGTTTATAAAATCTTCGTATTATGTGTGTGTGTGTGTGTGTGTGATTATGGTTTATATATCCTAATTATTGGTTTATATAAATTAAATAAATCTAAACCCTAACTAAACCTATCTAAACTCTAACGAAAACTATGCCATGACTGCACATATAACAAAAAATCATATATTAAAAATATATATGCAATCATATTTGGGGGAAGCCCCTCCAAACCACCCCTCCTTGCTTCGTGCCACTTGGCACAATCTGCTTGCCCTTGCGAGCCCTCACCCATGACAGCCACATGTCTATGGGACCCCCTCTTACTGTGCATATCGTGGACCCCCCTCATCTCCATTTGTGTTGGGATTAGTCCCACATTAGGGATGAAAATAGTGTTTAAAGTCTTTATAAGCCTTAGAAAGCATGTTCTGTGGTGTGACTATGGTCACACCACCCCATTTTATTTCAAGCCCTTATGGGCATAGCTCGATATGTTGCTCGGTTTCCATGTGAGAGGCTTAGTCACTGATGCATACATTGTCCCTCTGTGTGGCTCGACAATGGTGATGAAATGACTTGGTTGGTTAATTTGGTTTACAATACAAATTAAAATATGGTATTGGCATGATAGCTCGATGAATAAATCGACGAGTTAGTTAGGCTCGATCGAGTTGATAGAAAATCCTACCTAATAAGGAGCAAGAGCTCCAAAAAATATTTTTTAATATATGAATCATTTTTTTCTTTCGAAAAATGTACATATAAATTATTTGTTTATTTTTTCAAAAATATAGAAAAATTATGAAAATTATTTTTGTAAAAAAATAGTAAAATAGTATCATTTTATTTAAAATTATATGATACGATAACAAGTTTTTCATCGTCATTTGTTTACAAAACTAAAAACAAATCAATTACATCTCAATTTAAGTTTTTGATATCATTCTAATGTATTCATGTATAGAATATTCAATTAACATGACCTCCTTTTTTGGCGTAAATTGATCGTGTTCGATTACGAGGATTTAAATATGACAGGGGACTTCCTATAAAACTCTTATTTTAATCCTTGTTTATTAATTATTTTTATCTCTATTTTACCCAAAAATGGAGTCTAGTTAATTTTCAATTGATAAATCTCAGATGTTGAATAGAAACAACTACATCATTTAGAATATTTTATTGAAGGCGTAATTCATGGCTTGCAAATTATGGGCAGTTGCGAATAGAACTGAGATAGCTCCTAGTGGAAGACATGAAACTGTTGACAACATCGTTGTGTATCAACATAAAGTATAAGAAGTGATTTATATCATTTTACAAAGCGTACATGATGATATTTTGATTCATTTTAAGAATCAAGAGAGTTTGAGTGAGGCTTGGGCTCAATCAGAATCGATGCAAAAAGGTACGCGTTTGTCAAAAATTATTAAATTTATTTTAGAACTTATGACAACTCCCATGAAGGGAGATGAAAAAGTGATAAATTATTTAGCAAAAATAAAAAAGATCAAGTCACGGTTAGATGGATGTGGCAGTAATCTTATTCAAGATAAATTTCTTTATTTCATTATTCAGTTGAATATTCATAAGAAATTTAGAAATTTCATTTTAATTTTGAATTAAAAATATCAAATAGAACAAGACATTCTAGATTTACAAACCCTTAGTGCTCTTTTTATACAGGAAGTCTTGCTCAGAAATCAAAAGGTAAAACCTCTAGATTCAACAAAAACCCAAATAAAACTTTTAAACCTCCTAGAAAAGATAAGAAACCTAGAAATCTAAGAGTTAGCTTTGATGGAAAATGACATTATTGTGGTAAATTTGGACACAAGAAAGAGGATTGCAAATTTAAAAATAATAAAACAAATTTTAAAATACATAAGGGTAACAAATCTGACCAAAACTAAAATCAAAACTAAAACAAGAATAAGAAAAATAGTCAAAAATCAAATGTAATTGCTTTGTATTTCGCCTTTGTCACTGCAAAAGAAAATGAATGGATATTAGAAAGTGATTCCTCTAGACACATGAATTTTAGATCTGATATCTTATGTGAGTGAATGTAATGATCATATCTATTTGGGAGATCATTCCATTCTTGATGTTTAGGGTCAGGGAAAAGAAAAAGTTGCAAATGGTTTTATTAATAATGTTTTGTTAGTTCCTAAACTTAAAATGAATTTTCTTTCTTGTTCTTGATTGACTCAAAATAACTATAGTGTAATTGTTATGTCAAAATTACAACACCCCCTGATTTTTCCTATGTTTATAGGGCAATCTGTATAATTCTGCTAACATGGGATTATCCCTCAAGCTGTGGGAATTGCGGACTTGAGACAACCATCCGGATAAGGCTGACTTCTTCTTCCTAATCCTAATGCTAAACTAATCCTAGAAAGGGAAATACAACTATCCTTACACTAACCTAGATTTTCCAAGGGGCGAGGGAAGAAAGAGACGCATCAAATGAAATTCCTAAATTAAAGGGGGAAATAACACCAAGGAAAGGGGTGAGATAATCTGTTGAAGGAGGATGAAACTAGAAAAAGGGGACGAGGGAGTTTAGACAAATGTGACACATACCCAGATTTTAATTTGCCATCAAAACTCCATGGGACACAACATCATGAACTTGTAAGTGAAAGAACATTCACAAAATACAAGAATAATAATAGGGATGCAAGAAAATACAATTAAAATGAGATAGGGTTGAAGAAAAACCACAAAACATAATTTTTATTGCTTCAAAGTATGCACAGACCATTACATTTGATGCATAAAGTCATAATTACATTGCTAGGCCCAAGAGAAGGCTTGTGGCTTAAATGGAGTTAAGGGAAAATTTTACAAGATTTTTCCCAACTCCCAGAATGTCTCCCCGAAAAATTAGGGGTTTGAGTTCTTTTTGTAGCCATATTTTAATGACCCTCATTAAATAGGTATGGGAACCCATACAATTTCACTTCCGGAGGGTACTTTTGTTAGAAGAAGACATGGGTGCCATATCACATTGAATATGGTTGTTGGGTTGTCATTTGTTCAACTACCTTCACCTGACTGGGACTCGTGGGCTGCGCAACCATGTATCCCATCCATCCTTGTTGTACCATCACCCAAGCATCCAACTTCATGACCCGTATAACCATGCATTTCCTAAATTTTACCATCCAACCCTGGGGAGTAGGACATCGTCCAACTATGTAGGCTGTACATTATTGTGGTATACGACCAACCTGATATTTTCCATCTACACATTATGGGTCAACCAACCTGAAGGGGATTGGATGGTCATCTATTTATGTCTAGATAATGAGCTACATGACCAACTTAATGGTCATCCATCTGTTGGGCTGACCAACCTTGATACCCGTCTAACCTGGCGACCCATCCAATCCAACATGCCACCTATATGCTTCGTTACACGTCCAATCGGGTGACCCGACCAACCCAGCCGACCATCTTAACCAACAAACCCGGCCAACCAACCTAGCCATCCATCCTTCATCTATACAATGCTTCACTCGTTTGACCCATCTGTCCAACCCGGTCGACCAACCCGACCGACCAACCCAACCAACCAACTCAGTCAACCAACCTGATTGACCAACCCATCCGACCAACCCAACTGACCAACCTGGCCAACAAACCTAGCTGACTAACTTATCACTTGACCAACCAAGTTGAGTTTTTTTCATTTAACAATGTGTTTTACCAACAACTCAAACATTCACTGCGGCAATAAATCGGCTGAGCCAAGACACAGGATTTCTTTCTCTTCTAATGGGGTTGAACTTTGACGGTCATTCGCACATCCAAGAATATGAATGGCTAATTCAATTTATGATGATTTATCAAAATTAACCTAGGGGGGTAAATATTGGATAACAATACCATTATTAAAAGATAAAGGTTTATTGAAAATGAACATAATGTTACTATAGTTGAAGGCATTCAAAGAGATAGTTTGTATGTGTTTTCTGGATTTCCTTTTGCTTCTTGTTTAACAACTCAAATAAGTGACATACACTTGTGGCATGAGAGGCTAGGTCATATCAATTTCAAGAGCATGTACGACATTTCTCCACTAAACATAGTAATTGGTCTACCACCTATTTCCCAAAATCATGAATGGTGTGAAGGATGCTTACGTGGTAAGTAATCTGTTAATCCTTTTCACAGTCATCATGATGATAACTCTTTTGAACCTTTGGAACTTGTCCATGGTGATTTTAGAGTACCCTTAGAAGTTCCTTCTCTTAATGGTCCTCAGTATGATGTCACTTTCATTGATAATTTCACTCATATGATTTGGTCATATTTCATTAAAAATAAATCAGTTGTCTTGTCAAAATTTAAATAATTGAAAGCTTTAGTAGAAAACTCTTTTAGGTATAAAATTTAGAGGCTTAGAAATGATAATGGGGGATAATATGTCAGTCAAGCATTTGAATCATTTTGTATTGAATGATGCATTCAAAGGGAATTGAATACTCCTTATTCCCCTCACCAGAATGGGATTGTGGAAAGGAAAAACAACACCATTTTGGAAATGGCTAGGACCATGATACATTCTTCTCAAGTTCTTAAGTTCCTCTGGGCTGAATCTATGAACACTATTGTTCATATCTTAAACATATTTCCTAATAAATAGTAAATTCAACTCCTTTGGAAAATTGGTCAAACCAAAAACCTAGTGTATCTCATTTGAGAACCTTTAGTAGCTCGTCTTCCCTCTTCATTATGAAATTAAAATAGAAGAAGCTTAATAAAACCTCTTTTCCTTGTATCTTTATAGGATACGGTGTTAAAAATAAAGGTATCATGATCTTTGATCCATCAAAAAGAGAAGTTATAGAAAATAAGAATGTTAAAATCTTGGAAAAATATTTTTGTTCTTCTTCTTCTTCATCTTCTATTATTTATGATTTAAATGAATTTTAAAGTGAAATTTGTGAAAATGATGTATATGATGAAGAAACTAGTGTTGAACCTATAGTAGAAAATGAGATTATTCATAGTTCCACTGTAACTAAAAGACCTAGATGGGAAGAGTCTATTATTCCTAACTCTAATCTTGGAAACCTTCCAAAAATGACTAGAAGTCATCATACATATCATGATTTGATGACTTTTTATGAACTTGAACCCCAATCTTTCAAAGAATCTTCTTCTAAAAAAAGATGGATATATGTTATGAAATTTGAATATATTGTTTTGATTAAAAATCAAAGTTTGGAATTAGTCCCTCCTCCTAAAAAATGAAGTATAGTCAGATCTAGATGGCTATAAAAGATTAAATATAAAGCAAATGGCAATGTAGATAAATTCAAATCCACACTAGTAGTTTGAGGGTTTACTCAAAAACCCAGTATCAAATACGTGGAAACATTTGCACTAGTTTCAAAAATGAGTGTTGATGTGTAATCACAACACCCCTAATAATTTGTAACTTGATAGATTGAAACTGTTAGTGTGATTGCATAACATGGAGATTTTCCCAAAGTATGGGACTTTGTAATTGGGAAAGCTCTCTAGATGAAGGTCGGATTTCTATTTTATTCTAGTGCCAACTACTCCAAAGTGCAGAGAGTTGCAAATATAATCCTAATCTAATATTTCCAAGGAGACAAAGATAGAGAAAATGCATGAAAATAAAACCTACTCTAAGGGAGGATGATGCACCAAGAAGGATGTTGAACAACCTGCATAATAAACACAACACTACCAAAACCTTGTAATGGAAACACAACAATACACAATAACCTTACATTCAATGAAAGATCAAAAAGTTGTAGTATAAAACAGAAGAGGGTTTGAAGCATCCACATATCTGATTTTATTGCTCTCAAAGTTGATACAATACATCACATTTAGGGCCAAAGGCACAAATTTTGCATTACAATGTTCAATAGGGAAGTTTGAAATCTCCACAAATCTCTTATAGATAAGAAATAAGGGAGGGGCATATGTAAGTTTTTCCAACCTTTTGAAACGAGCCCCTCCTTACAATATATAGGAAGAATGAGAGAAGGGAAAGAGAGGAATTTGAAAACCTACTTTAACAACCCAAAAATGCATTAAAATCACTTGCAACAATGATGGGTGCCACTGGAAAACCCATACTTGTACTTTGCATTGTTGAAGAAGAAAGGAAACCCAGACCTCATCATTTTGGCAGGTGATAAAATTGGAAACACCCTCTAAAATGATGGACTTTACTTATTCATTTTTGAATATTTAGTCTCACTAATATAAAGAAAAAATTCATGGTTGTGTAAAGGACACTGAGGCATTTCCAAAAAGTCTAATTTTGTGCAAATTTGAGCTTCCACTAAAACGTTATGGCCATCTGAAGATGAGGGTGCCATACTACAATAAATGCCAGTGGTGATCTATGCATTTTTGAACTCTGAATTGCATCGTATCCTCTGAAATCCAAATTTTTGGAATTTTGAGATTCAGAACTTCAGGATTTATGATTTCAGAGTTTGGATAAGTGTTCATCGCTCAAGTCGGCTTAAGAGTTCTGAAATGCCAAACCTCTAAAGTCTGAAATTTAGAATTTAGAGTTCAGACTCTGAAACCATGTCGCGCGACATTTTTCATCACTCTAGAAAAAAGTTCTGAAATTCTGAAACTCTGATGTCCAAAATTCAGACTTTAGGTTTTATACCTTTTCCTTTTCGGGGGTTCGAGTTTCAAGATTTCAGGGGTTTCGGGTTTCAGGTTTTTTGGGTTTCAAGATTTTGTGGTTTCAGGTTTCGAGGTTTCAGGATTTTGGGGGTTTTGAGTTTCAAGGTTTTTGGGGTTTCAAGTTTTGATATTTTTGGGGGTTTCGAGGTTAGATTATCTACTTGGCACATGAAACCTCTGAAATCCCAAAATCTTGAAGTCCAAATTTTAGACTTTGGATTTAAGACTTTTCTTCTCCTTTTCCACCAAGTCCCCGAGTTCACCTTTGGCCTACCTCCGAACACCCTCACCTCTGAAGTTCAAATTTTGGACTTCAAAGCTTCTTCATTTCCCAAAATCCTTTGTAATTTTCTCCACTTGTTTCACTGATATGCACGGTATGAGCACAAAATGTGAACTCCCATGACTAAATCAATCCCTCATTTTTTTGTTGGGTCTTGTTTGTCGAATTTTTCCTAAGGGGCAAAATTGGATAATAATGAGCACAATAAGGATTTTAATTTCCTTAGCTGCTCAGTATGGTTGGGATATCCATCAGATTGATGTCAAAATACATTTTTGAATGATGATTTAAAGAAGAAATTTATATGACCCAACCTAAAGGATTTGAAGAACCAGGAAAAGAAATGTATGTTTCTAAATTGAAAAAATGTTTATATGGTTTAAAACAAGCTCCTAGAGCTTGGTATTCTAAAATTAACAGTTTTTTCAACGATATTAGTTTTTCTAATTATTCATATGACAATGATTTATTTTTTAAAATTGAATAAAATGATATTATTCTCATTGTATTGTATGTTGATGATTTACTTATTACTAGTAATTCTAATAGTTTAATTACCAAAATTAAAGAAAATTTAATGTAATATTTTGAGATGACAGACTTAGGATTATTACATCTTTTATTGGGCATGGCTATATTTCAGGATAAATATTCTATTGTAGTATCTCAATCACAATATGCAACTAATTTTCTTAAAATATGTAGTATGCTTGATTGTAAACCAATTGCTATTCCTATAGAAGTGGGATGTAAACTTGATTCTAAAATTTCATGTGAAAAATGTAATCCTACTTTGTACAGGAAACTTGTAGGTAGCTTGCTTTATCTAACTATTACTAGACCTAACATTTCTTATGTAGTAGGGATTGCTTCAAGGTTTATGTAGGGAACCTTATTAGGATCAATCAAAGTTAACAAAAATAATTTTGTGTTATATAAAGGGCACAATTAATTTTGGTTTACATTATATTTCATCTAACAATGCATATTTATATAGATATTGTGATTCTAACCATGTTGGTGATGTGATAGATTGTAAGTCTACAACTAGATATCTATTCAAGTTTAGTGCAGGTGTCATTACTTGGAGTAGTAAAAAGAAGCCAATAGTTTCCATTTCTTCTACTGAGGTAGAATATAGAAGTTCAATGGAAGCATCGAAAGAATCCATGTGGTTGAAAAGGATGTTAAAAGAGATGCACATGAATGCTTAAGGAAGTACTCTTGTTATGTGTGATAGCTAGAGTTGTATTCCTCTCTCTAAGCATCCAGTTCAACATTAAAAAAAATGAAGCATATCGAGGTACATATGCACTTAATTAATGATAAGGTTATTTGTGGTGACATAGATCTCTAGTACTTCCCGATAGAAGATCAGTTTACAGACTTGTTTATGAAGCCATTGTGTACTGCAAAGTTCTACAAGTTGCATGCAATGCTTGTCCTTTTAGAGTTTCCATTGAGGGGGAGAGTGTATGGAAATACCACCTCCTCAAGGCCAGTCAGTTATTGACTCCTTCTCCTTTATACTAATTTTCTAGTGTAAAAGCATTGTAATAAGATCTTGTATGATCTAAGTAAACTGATAGAGTTTACAAGTAAACTGATAGAGTTTATGAAACATATAGCCCATTGTGCATCTATTTGTAAAGTAAGTCCTTGCATTATAAAAGGATCCTAGAGATGTGGTATAAGAATATTTCTATGACAAATGGTGAGATTTAGTCTCACAAATACATATGTTAGCCTAAATCTTTAGGGTTTATGGATTTGTAAATCCTTTTGTACAAACAGGTAATGTTGGCATATGGATCCCAACTTAATATTAAGGGGGATTGTTAAAATTATAATATCAAGTGTATCATAATATATATTTTATATTTAAATAATATATAATAATCTATATTCTTTTTATTTAAATATAAACTTTATATTATGTGGTTGGTTAATCTAAATAACTAACTAATTATATTGGGGTGTTCCTTTCACTTAAGAAGGTCATAACCCTTCAGGTTATTTAAATATGACCATAGGTCATATTCAGGATAATTCATATCAATCGACCATAGATAAAATAATAATATTCCAATGGGAATATGAAGGTAAATCATGGAAAATACATGGAATAGAAGTGAGGAGGAAGTTACTGGACTAGTGGATAAATGTTTCTCACATAGTGGATTTATTCTCTGTAGTTTTTACCCATTTAGGGGTTTTCCACATTATATATGGTGTTATGTAATCTATGAGTTATTTGCATTTATTTATGTTGTGCTATATTTATTTATAATGTTTAACTTTACATTTAATTAAGTTGGTGAATATATTTTCTACCCCTCATCCTGACATGAAGTGCATATGCATAATAACTAGCTCTTGTGTTTCTTGGATGGTTCTATATGGATGCAATGGAGCTCTTAGATTCTTTATGGATGAAACCTTAGGTGGCGATAGTTAATGCTTAGTGCTTGGTCCTTTATTATGATCACATAACTTTATTTATGTTGTGTTACATTTATTTATAATGTTTAACTTTACATTTAATTAAGTTGGTGAATATATTTTCTACCCCTCATCCTGACATGAAGTGCATATGCATAATAACTAGCCCTTGTGTTTCTTGGATGGTTCTATATGGATGCAATGGAGCTCTTAGATTCTTTATGGATGAAACCTTAGGTGGTGATAGTTAATGCTTAGTGCTTGGTCCTTTATTATGATCACATAACTTTATATGTATATGATTCTCTTGCTTGAATTTCGTAATTAACCTTGAAAATGTTGATTACCAAAATGATAAGATGTTGAAACACCTAGAAATGACCCAAAATAATGTGAACAAAAGTATATTGAGGTTAGGGGCACCCAGAGGGGATGGGGGTGCCTAGCGTTGGCATCTTGGCTGGGTGCAGGTGTCCCGGATGATAAATGCTAGGGGAATGAAAAGGAAAACTGAGAAAGTATGGGTACAAGACCAAAAGTGGTAAAAGAAAGTAAAAAATGTGGCCAAATACATGGGTTAATTATTACTTTTCTTACTTAGGAATCATATGAATAGTTGTATGCAATTAGGACTAGATAATTACCCAAAGTTCTTGATTTTGTTTCTACAGTGTAAGGAGTATACGTGTCAGAATTATATGTGGTGGAACAATACTTAAATGAGTGAGAATCAACCTTAATGGTGTACACAATACCTTGGTAAGAAAATTTGAGACAGGTATGAAGAGTACAAGGTATTGTGTGCATAACATGAATCCATTGACATCCCAATAATAAATTTTAATTAATATGATTAAGCATGCCATGAAAAATGGTAGGTAGATTACAAGAGAATAAGGTGATGTTTAGTGTGATTTACCAATTAGACGAAGTGGTACATTATCAAATCCATTGATACTAATGGTAGAGGGGGGAAGATCTATGGTAGGGATGCCCAATTTATGTAAAGAATAAATATTACAAAATTTGAGTCTAGATAAAATTGTCTATGAGAACATTTTTAACCAAAGTGTTATAGATAGTGACTTGTGCACATAGAGGAAGGACATCTGCCAATAACATTACCAACAATATATTGAGATGATAGGTCAAATGAAGTAAATAAGATGGGTTTCTCTTTAAAATAAAAATCCTCTTTCATAACTGTTATGTACATAATTAAGAGATGTGCTAGGATGGATATGAACATTTTGAAAGATTTGATAGATGACATCCTTACATATGGAATTGAGTTTAATGAACTCAAGGATATGGCAGGATCATGAGAAGAAGCCATTATTTAAATTTGGCAGTAGAAGAAACAATACTATAATAAGAAACATACACTCTAGGCCGAAAATCAAGAGATGATAAGATCCCAAAAGTGATGGTGAGAAAAAAAAAACCATCATCAAATTAATAAAACAACCATATATGAAAATAGAAATTGAATTTAATGAAACAAAAAAGAGGTACTTTTGAATTAGATTATATGGAAGAAAAACCTATAAGGATTTTTTTTTTAAGTCATGGAAGTGAGTGTATCAATGTAGTGTCATAATATTTCTAGGTTAGGAAAATGCAAGTAGTATTTACTTTCCTTATATAGGATTTTGTTATAATTTATCGAAGAAAGGTTGACCCCAGAGGGGATTATAAGACCCAACAAAGAATATAAAATTGAAAACAAATTTGGAGAACATGATAGTCCAATACCATACAAGTTGTCTAGGACCAGATATAATATCCTAATAAAAACTATTACGAGCCTACCTAGGGTTGGAAAAAATGCATTATAAAGTTTACAACTTATCAATTGATGTTTGTCTATGAATGTTATGCATTTTAATCTTACAATTTGATGATATGTCAATTTTTAAGGATAAACAAAATAAACAAGAGACCTCATAATGTGCTACGAGGGAATCGAAATATTGTATTTATCTTAGCAAGAGTGTCTACAATCAGTTTGAGCATCCATTAAAACACTTCCAAGGTTGTTTCATGACATCCTACATATACATTAGACATGGCACCTACAAATACAACATCTGACAAAGAACACTTCCTAATATGCCTAAATATATGTCTATACCTAATTGCAAAGCTCTTTTTTTTCCATGAGTTGAGAGTATGCTGGGAAATTCTGATTGGATTAAAATATATGTGCATTAAATTTGGTGAATTAATATTCAATAGATCCTACTTGGAATCTAAGAAAAAAAATCATGACCAGAACATGCCCCACCGATGACCTCTAATAGTGGTGGCTCATCTTGGAGGCATGGAGGATAGTTGAAAAGGTTGTGGATTTTGGATTTACACCTTCCAATTACATTCACTTGAAATTTTCATAAGGTCTCTTAAGAAAACCCATTTTTTAACGATATAAGTTTGTGATTTAATTCAGATGTCAAAAAAGATATGAAAGAAATTAATTCCATGATATCACATCTCCTTGAGTTATTTGGTTAAAGAGTTCATATTATTTTTATATGCTTCTATGGGTTGTATAAATGTTTACAAGGACATTACCAACTACAACATTCCATATAAATATACTTTCCATTATGCCTTGATGGATGTCCCACACCATGTTCTAAAGATTTTATTTTGGCACATGATGGGAGTATGTTGACAAAGGGTGTGGAGCATGGGATTTACACACATGAAATTTATTTTATTGTACTGATTAAAAGAAATTTTAAGAAAAACCATTTTTGTGCATATCATGCATTCATCGCAGTCCAAGGTGAACCCATTGGGTTGGACATGTGTTGGTTGCATTCACCATAGCATTTTCAGTGGTTTGCGAGGATGCTAGTGGCCTCTCTCATTTTTATTCATATCCTGTGATCAAAGATCATATTTTATCACATGTTATTTAACACATCTACCATGTCACTTGCAACTACATCTAAAAAAATATCAGCTTTCCATTATTCTTTGATGAATGTCTGATGTCCTATTTTGAAAGCTCCTAATTTGACACACCCATTATTATTTAATAGATTTCCACACCCGTTTTTGAAGCTCCAAATATTCTTAACAACCCTATTATTTGAATATGGTGAGAAAAGGTTTATTTATCATGTTGAGCATATATTAAAACATTTCCAAGGCTATTTCATGACATTTTAAGTACATATGAGACCATGACACCTACAACTACAACATATGATAAAGAACTCTTCCTATTTTACCTCAATGGATGTCCATACATCATTGCAAAGAATTTTTTTCCATATGTTACGAGTACGTAGGGATTGAGGTCAACTGATTGGGTTGAATATATGTACATCACATTTGGTGAAATAGATTCAATAGCTTCTATTAGGCATTTATGTGAATAATTTGCATGACCACAACAAGCCCACCCATGACCTCTAACAATTGTGGCTCATATTTTAGGTAGGGGATGGTTTTATAGGTTATGGAATTTTACTTTACACCTACCAATTACATTTTCTTGAAAATTTCTAAGGTTTTTTCAAAAAACCCATTTTTTATCAAAATAAATTTGTGAATTCATTCAATTTTCAAAAATAAAAAATGAAATAAATTCATTCCATGATACCACATCTCCTTGATTTATTTGGTAAAATGGTTCATTTGATTTGTGTATGCTTCCATGGGTTGTATAAATGTCTACAAGAGCATTATAAACTACAAAATTCCACATGAATATAATTTCCATTATGCCCACCATGTTTTAAATCTCTTATTTTGGCAAAGGATGAGAGTATGTTGATAAAGGGTGTGGAGTTTGGATTTACAAATATGAAATGTATTTTATTGAAATATTTAAAGACCTTTTCATCAAAATCATTTTGTTTGTATTCATTACAGTCCAAGGTGAACCCATTAGGCTGGACATGTGCTGGTTACATCTGTTGATTACCTAAAAGTAACTAAACTATGTACTATGAGGATAGTTAATATAAGATATGAATAGCTGTAAATAAAGTAAATAAATGCACTAAAAAAGTATGTGAATGATCTAAGTAAATATGAAAAAATTAAATCCTAACCCTAATGTGCAAGAGAGAAGAGGAAAGAACTCAGCTGAATAGAATATACTCGCAGGACAATGTCACAGTGATAGCTGGAAAAATCAGAAGCTAGAACAACTGTGCAGAAGTCCCGAAAAGGATGGATCTGGAGGATATAGCTATACTAGAGTGCTTAGAGAGGGATTGGGGAACCTGTGGGTGCTCTGGTCTACAATATGGGTTCCCTGGTCTGTGCAAAATCTATAAAACTGATATTCATAGGGCTAAGAGGAGGTATGAAACCCTCATTGTCTATTGCATCAAGTTCATTGTCCCATATCAGATGTCCCCAATCATCCAAGATGATGAGAAGACCCAAAAAATTCAAAGAGAAGTATCAAAAACCTAAAAAATTGGGTCATACTGACCTCATCTACCATAATAGTGGGCTTACTAATTGAGAATTGCATTACATTTCGGACCACAATATAGTTATGGTGAGTGTGTGCATAATGTGCCCTAGGTTCTCTTGTCCAAGTCATACTTTGTGAAGTAGTGAGTAATAGATAAATGTAGAAAATGTAATAGAATGTGTGCATGTAATAGTATAAAATCCTTCCCCCTATCAAGTGTGATGCAGATGTCCTAGCCTTGTGCCTTGATGATGGATTTATGTGGATGCAAGTAATCTCCAATGTAATAGATGGATGCAACTCTAGATGAGTGATAGTAGTAAGTGATGTTAGGTCCCTCATTATGGTCTAATAACTTTATATTTATAGGGTTATATTAATCTAATTTCATAATTAACCCTAAAAAGGCTGACCATAAGAAAGATAAAGATCTCAAACAACTAGAAAGATCCCAAAAAGTGGCGGGAAAGTGCAAAAAGGGTCATGGTGCCCCTAGTGACACCAAGGCACCCACGGGCACCCTAGTCAAGGATAAAATAATGTAGGAAGATAGAAGTTGACTGGGCATATGGGTGCAAGAGATCGGTAATGATGAAATAAAGTAAAATAAGATGGCCAAAATATGGGGGTTAATTAGTACTTTATTCACTCA
This sequence comes from Taxus chinensis, assembly GCA_019776745.2. NCBI lineage: Eukaryota > Viridiplantae > Streptophyta > Pinopsida > Cupressales > Taxaceae > Taxus > Taxus chinensis. Next base: position 826,398,743 of record CM034146.1, on the reverse strand, counting down.
AGAACCTTCTAAATAGTAGTATGAGATTGAGATAAATAATGTCTAAAGTGCATGCTTTTTTTACTACATTTTTCCCCCACTTTATGTTGGTGAGTGGAAAACCTAGTAACATAAGGTAAATAGATATGTGTACCCGATGTCGATGTAGAGATATGTAAAAGGAATGATGAAGGACTAGACAAAGCATGGAATGGCATAAATATCGAGGAGCGTGGAAACTAAAGATGAAAAATGAGAAAATAAAAAGTGATAAGAGTGAACCTAGGGTGTAATGCGTATGGAGTTACTGCAGTGTGTAATGTACCTACATGTTTAGTAAAGCATGTATTTTCGCAAATTTTTGATGCCTCAATTTGACTGCCCGTTTCTCATACGGCTGGACGTGCAAGGAGAAAATGATCAAGTACTCAAATATGTATGTATTTATGTGTAAAAACGTAATGTAAAATACACTTGTATATGAAATTATGTAAATTTAAAATACGCAAATGAAAAAGTGTAAATGAAAAATGTAAATGGAATGTGTACACCTAATCCATATCGAGAAAAGAGAGTGTAGAATGATATTTTATACTGCGAGTTTTTTAGGCGATCTCCCACCACAGGATGAAGAAGTGTAGGGAGGAAATGTTATGTGTTCTCCAGGATCTAACTTCTTCCCTAAACTGTGTGTGAAGAAATATCTGTATTGTTCTGGTTTTTTGGGTGATTCGACGCCACTGGTCGAAGTAGTGTAGAGAGGCACACCCATTGTAACCTCCAAGCCTTTAACTACTTCCCAGAATGATAAGGAAAGCATGTCCTATAAAATCCACTGTGTATGGGGTTTGTAGATTGGTCTAAACCCACTTGGTGTATATAACTGAACCAAACCCATGTAGAATCTCTATGTTAGTATGTAAAAACCCCCAAATGATGCCCCCCTCTTTGGAGGCACACACAACATAACTGATAGGAGAAATGAAACCCCAAAAGAGGACTAACTACATGTACGATGTAACCCTGAAAAGTTATTGGTAGAAACAAAAGCATGCACAAATAAGAAAGATAGCCAAATATAAGTGTGAGAAAACATGCATGCATATGAAAAACATGTGTAAGCTACGCAAAAAATGTAAAATCTACCAAGAAATGTAGTAAACACACAAGAAGAAAAATAATCCACAAAAAGTATGTTTCAAACATGAGACATAACTCATGATGTCGCAAGACACGAAGGCCATCATGGTCATAAGAAAAACATATTTTGTGCACCAAACAAAGGGAAATGCCCGCATATAATAGCAACAAATAGCCGACAATATAACAAATAAGTATGGAAGAAAATATCGCTGCATAACAAATGTTGCACATGAAGCACCCATTAGCATGTTAGAAAGATACTAGTACGTCAAGAGCGTGTAAAACTAAGGGATGTAAAGTGCTAACTACAAAATGAACCAATATCACCTGTGAGAGATGAATGTGTGGATGCCCCCAATGACTAGTGTAGGAAGGGTAGAAGGTGAGCATATGTGCTTCCTATAAGAGACCTAAATCTACGATCACAACTAGAAAAATACATGACCACGCATGTGTGTATGATATAGATAAATGAAATACAAGTAATATAACTAGCATGTGTAATAAAATGAGAATGAACAAGAAAAAATAAGAAAGAATAAAAGAAACCATAATATATAATATGTTTTGGATGGATGGAATGCAATGATAGGTTCTACGTGCCCCTAGAGTGAATGTAAATGTATGCAGTGAGCTTCATTTAGTTTTCCCATTCAATAGTCAATAATGAACCGTAAAAGAGAGTACGTCATTAGGAAATGGTCGAATAGTGTGTATTTTGTCTAACGCACTATGAAGAATGTGTATTTGGAGTGATGAGATGTGACATAGCGACGATGTGTGTGTGAACCCTATAGCGAAAGCATATATCATGACTAGATTGAACGTAAAGTGATGATTTAGCCTAAGCATATATCACTATAAGATGAATGGATGAGTGATGGTTCATCCCCAAGCGTATATCGCTATAAGATGAAGATAAGGAGTGGTGATGTAACCTAGAGTGTATACCACTACAAAATGATAGGATAGGTGATGATTTAGCTTAAATTGTATGTCATTAACCTAGGATTTTTGTATGATGAAAGGTCAAATAGTAAATGTGTGATGAGTGTAAGGTCCATTTGATTTGTAAACCCTTGGTAGTCGAGTATGGATTGAGGAACTAAACTATGTCATCAGGTAGTGAGTGAAACACGTAGAAGACAAAATACATCCATGTGATGAATGGAATGTGTGAAGACACGATGTGTAGAATGCAACACAATATGTGTAGAATGTGTAAAATGCAAGGTGCATAGAACGTGTGAATACACAATATATATATAATATAAATGCAAGAGGTGTCTAATGTGTAAAATGGCATTATGTAGATGGACTAGTAATGTAGTATGTAAGATTATGCTATATGCAAGAATCATATAGGACGAATACTGGTATAATATGTAGAATATGTGTGAAAATGTGTGGAGTAATATGCATGACATGGAGGTAAGAGAGTAATGTAGCATATAGGATAAGTAGTTTAGAACGTAAGACGCGTAGACAATGGTGTATGCCTAATGACGACTAGTATGATGTATGATGTAGAAAGGGGAAAATGTCAAAATATTGTAGATTAAATGTAGAATGTATGGTACATGATGCATAATGTATGAATCAGTGCAGTGTGTGGGGTTCATGTGTAGAAATACCTCAATAGTCAAGTGTGAACCAAATCACGAGAGTGTGTCATCGAGTAATGACATTATAATGTATGATTAATATACCTAATGAATATATTAAAATATAACAAGTACGGATGTAGCTATGCTACAACAAGGTAGGGGGAAGGTGGATTACCATGCACCCCAATGTATGTGTGAATGCTAAAAATGTGATGTAGTACTATGTAAGAATGATAATGTAAGAATGAGGAATAGGTATATGAGGCTAATGTGATGATGGACAGAGTGTGTGAGAAAATATGCCCCCTAATGTATGCATGGTCAAATATGATATCGTGTAATGTCATCTAGAAGAGAATTTCTTTCAGGTTCATAGTTGAATAGGTAAACATTAATGACTTGATAAGCAATAGTGTCAGGTGGGTCACGTAATGAGCCATTAAGGAATAATTTGTACATGCCCATAGCATACTCCTCATTGGTGAATGGAGGAAGTGGACAATTGTGTGCATACCAATGAGTGAGATTTTGAGTGTATCTTAGGAAAGAGCTATTGAAAATGAAAACAAGTCCAAAGGGCATAGGAAATGAAATGTCTATATGATCTGGATCTATTGTACCTCCAATATAATCAAGCCATGATTTTCCTAATATAAGTGATGACGAGCTAGGAGTACGTGATAGATAGACTGTAAGATGAAAGACACACAAACTGTAAACAATAGTGATATGAACAAATCTGGAATAAAGATGAGGAGCATGTGATGTAGAATATAGGTCCTCAAAAGAAAACCCTAAGTGATCTAGACCATCATATGTACATATAGTGTCATCATATGTAGGATCAAATGGAATTTGTTCCCAGTATGAATCATTCATAAAGAGTATGCAAGTGAATGGTGGGAATGCTAAAGTAAGTTATGTATGAGGAGATGGATGTAATAAAGTGATGTCCATAGACTGGAGAGGTCCCTGATAAGGAATCATAGCACTAGCAGTAGTAGGTGGCATATAAGAAACTGCATCTATCACAAAAATAGTACCATCAAGTGGTGGTAGGTGAGGTGGTTCTTAGATAGGTTGAGGCTCATACATAGTCTCAATATGTGGAATAAGAAGACCAATATGAGGAGTATGGTCACAATATTAGAATGGATCATAGCAACAAAGAATAGAATTCTCAACACCTTCATGTAAAAACTTAACACAACGATGAATAGTAGAGGCAATGACCTACATAACATGTAACCATGGTCTACCTAACAAACAATTGTAGCAGATGGGAAGGTCAATGACGAAAAATGTTCTGTTGATCGTTTTAGGTCCTATAGTGATGGGTAGTGTAATATGACCAAGACATGGGGGAATGGAACCATCATAAGTGTGCAATGAAATAGAAGATGAAATAATGGAGGAAGCAGAAAAACATAAGGCCTTAAGGAAGGACATAGAGTATAGGTTAAATTCAGATCCATTGTCGATTAAAGTACATTTGACAGCTACATTATAAATATGACATATGATGTGCACTGGTGGGTCATTATCGAAAGCATTATTATCGGTAGGAAGATGATACTGAAATGTGATATGATTAGAGAATGCATCATCAAAGACTCGATAGAAGGAGTCAAGATTCGAGTCAGTAGGAATGTAAGTAGTAGTGAGAACACATTGGATTCTAACCCTAAGGTTAGGATGAAGAATCAAATAATCAGTAATATAGATACTCATGATGCCTGAATGCAAATGCCAACCCTAAAAGGTGCAATGAAGAAGTATTGGGTTCACCAAAATGATTAACTAAACTATGCAGTATCGAGATAGTTAATATAAGCTATGAACAACTATAAATAAAGTAAATAAATGCGGTAAAAAAGTATATGAATGATCTTAGTAACTATGTAAAAATGAAATGATAACACTAATGTGAAAGAGAGAAGAGGAAATGACTTAGCTGAATAGAAGATTCTTGTAGGACAGATTTGTAATGATATCTAGAAAAATAAGAAGCATGGACGATTATGTAGAAGTGTCGAAAGTGACGGACTTGGAGAATCTAGCTAGAATGGAGCACCTGGAGAGGGACTGAGGTGCTTTCCAGGCTCTCTAGGCACCCTGGTCTATGTAAAACCTATTAAACTTATCTTCACATGGATGAGAGGTGGTCTGAAACCCTCGTTTTCTGTCACATCAAGTTTTTTGTCCTGTATCAGATATCACCAATAATCCAACATGAGGAGAATACCTACAAAAGACCAAAATAAGTATCAAAACCCTAAAAAAATATGCCAATGAATGGGTTGGACTAACCTCAATTGCCAAAATAGTGGGCTTACTAATTGAGCATTGCACTACATTTCAGACCTAAATGTAGTTTTAGTGAGTGTGTGCATAATGTTCCCTAGGTGCTCTTGTTCCAGTTGTACTTTTTGAAGTGGCACACAATAACTAAATGTAGAAAATGTAATAGAATGTGTACATGGAATAGAATAGAATCTCTACCCCTATGAAGTGTGATGCAGATGTCCTAGCCTTTTTCCTTAATGATGGAGCTATGTGGATGCAAGTAATCTCCAATGCAATAGATGGATGCAACTCTAGATGAGTGATAATATTAAGTGATGCTAGGTCCCTCATTATGGTCTCATAAATTTATATTTATAGGGTTCTCTTGATCTAATTTCGTAATTAACCCCAAAAAAGGCCAACCATAAGAAAGATAAATATCTCAAATGGCTAGAAAGAGCCTAAAAAGTGGCAGGAAAGTGCACAAAGGACCGAGGCACCCCTAGTGGGACCAGGGCATCGATGGGTTCCCCATTACTAATTTGGGCATCAATGTTGAGGCTAAAATAATGCGGGGAGATAAAAGGTGACTGGGCATGTGGGTGCACGAATTCGGTAATGAAGAAATAAAGTAAAACAAGATGGCCAAATGGTGGGGGTTAATTAGTACTTTTTTCACTTAAGAACCTTATAAATAATAGTATGAGACCGGGATAAATAATGTCTAAAGTGCATGATTTTGTGACTACATTTTCCAAAATAGTGTCAATGGTTCGTGTTGATAAAATAATTTGTGGATTCTGATATATTTTTCTCATTAATTACTCCCTTTCACAAAATATTTAGGACTAGGTCCCTATACTTGAATAGGCATCTCCGTTATTATATATGAACTAAATGGCATATATGTTATTGGATTAGAGGTCGGTGATCAAACATGCACACTCCAATACACCTATGGAAAAGGTTTACAATCTTGTGGAAGGAAGAAATTTTCCAGGTAGGTGGGAATATGGGAGTGATAAATTAGAAGGGGGATTAATATTGCAAGTAGGAAAAGTTTAGATTCTTGAAAGTATTAGTCAGAGATGTCAACACACACAATTTGGGAAGAATAACAACTTTTCTAACAATATCAAGACAAGATAAAACCATGAACATAAAATTTCACTTATTCACTCATCCAAAAAATTTGAAACTCCTTTCTTTATTGGAATTCTCAAAAATTTGTACATTAACACAAAAAGAGGAAAGAATATAGAGAGGGAAATAGAATAAGTTTATATCTTTTACTTATTCTTGGTAAATATCTACTCATGAACATACAAAATTTGCAACCCTTGGAATGAGGAAGTTAGTACAATATATAGATTTCAAAAAGACTCTTCACCTACCCCCACATGTTTTTTCACTTGTCTTTATAACTTGTCACTCTTGGCATTCCTAGGGAATAAATTAAGTACTCTTTTTATTAATTGAGGGAAACTTCTCAAAAATTTTACTATATTCACATTAATGAATAAGAAAAAAATGGAAATTGCAACCTCTTAATGAAGAATTATAATGTGAAGGAAGAGAGGAAGGGGCAGTGAAGAGAGAAATAATATAGATACTCAATTTGAGGATGATGCTTCCACCGATGGGGACCTGCTTTTCAATGAATTTTTTGAAATTTCTTCAGGAGAGATCTCGATGCCTTGGAATTGTTTACTATATTGTGTTCCCACAAGTGTAACTTTATCAGCTTGCGGGATGTTGAAAAAAACTCAAGGACTTGATCCAATTCTTAGAGAAACTATTAATGTTCTCATACTCAGTGAACCAAGATTGATGATATCTTGCATTTCTTATATGACATCTGTTATCTCATCCAAGGACTCCAATATTTCTTCGTTGAATGAAAAATTATCTTCAAACTCTTTCTTGATAAGATATTTGAATTTCTTCAAAAAATAATATTCCAAAGAGTCTTCACTTATTTTTGACACTCCAAGCTTATGCACCTCAACATTGACATACCCATGCATCTTTTTAATGTGTTCCTCATATGAATCCAATTCACCCCAGATCATGATTTATCATTTCATAGCGAGTAGCTAAAGTCTGAGCACATACTTGATACAACTCATCTGATGTTGAAGTGAATACTTCCTTATTTACCAAGCGGGATGAATTTACCTTTCCCATCTCAATGACTAGTGGATACACCTAATCCCAATGTTCCTTTTCTACCTCAATCTTGTCCTTTTTCATTTCTACCTTCTTGGTTCTTTCAATCATGTACTTGAACAAGGAAATGATCTCAGTAAGTAACACCTTACCATTTTATAGAATTTTGTTCACTCATTTACCATTTGGTTTTCCTTGCATCGTGAAACCTCGTGTTCTTCTAATAGAATCAAGGTTGAAGCTAATAATAGGAGTAACTTCCTTAGCTGGGAGAGAATTGGCATTATTTGAGTCTAAGAATGTTTACACATATGAAGTGAGGGCTCTTATTTAGTCTTCCACTTGATCAAGTTTCTCTTCATACTCCTAGTTTCTTGTAAGAAGGTGGGCAGAAGACTCCTCAAACAGATGAGCATCTCCCTCATGTGTCATTTATCTAAGGGAAATGGTGGTTATTTCATATTCTGATGGGGCCATCTTGCTGATAGGCTTAATGACCTTAGGCTGAGATACCTCCACATTTTGGTTATCTGAAGTGCCACTAAAAAAGTGGGAGCTAATTTGTGATTTCTTCCATTTCTTTACCTTCACCATTGCAGATATGGCTTGGAATTCAGGGATCAACACATATTGTCTTGTGTGTTTCTCTCCCCCAATCATATATTGTATCCATGAGAATGCTTCATTTGTCTTAGGCTTAGTGTTGGGCATGATGGTTGTTTCTTGTTCTAGATAAGAAGGTGGGTATTGGGCCAATTGAATAGGCACAAATGTGGAAGAAGAAATGCTCTGAGTTCTCTGAATGATAGGTGGTTGAGTTGGATTAATCCCACCTTGTTCCATATCCTCTTCTAGATATTGAGTTGATTTTAATTTCTTGTGAGTTCTCATGTAGTGAGTCGGCTCAGATTGCATGGACTTTCTCTTTTGAATACTTTCAGAATGGTTTCAACTTGAAGATTTCTCAGTGACCTTTGTGGTGAAGAGGATAGGTGATTGTTCTTTATTCTTTGAGAGAAAAAATACATCATGACTCGGTGAATGCTGCCATCTTATTTTTGAACCAATCCCTTTATCTTCGGATCACTACCTTATTCCTTTCGTTGATAGCCCCTGATCCCCTGATACTCCAAGAAACTTGTGGAAGAGGTGAAAATTTCATAGCCAGATACTCGGGGTCATACATTTCTGTTCCATCATCATCAATGCCTTCTCTGAACCATTCAAAGCCAAACTTCCTAATTTGTTCTATTTTCATCCTCATGTGATCTCTTTCCCTAATTTTGTGATCATCATAACATTTCACCCAATAGTCCTCAATTTGTGACACATGGTGAAATTCAAGGATATGGAATATATTTGTAGTCATAAAATCACACACTTCAGACATTATTTAGTCCTAGTCTCAAACTACTATTCATATGGCTTTTGAGTGAAGAACTTACTAATAAACCCATGTCCTTTGGCCATTTTACTTTACTTGTTATCGTCACTACCAACCTCCCGTATCGTAGTTTCCCAATCAGTTCTACCATTTTTCATCATTTTATCTTTGAATGGGGCACCTGGCCCCATACTAGGGCACCCCAGGCACCCTGAGCCTTTTTACACTTTCCTGCCACTTTTTGGGCACTTTCTAGTTGTTTGATCTTTCCATATTTTTAGTGGTCGGCCTTTTTGAAGTTAATTACGAAATTAGATCAAGAGAGCCATTTAAATATAAATTTATGAGACCGTAATGAGTGGTCAAGGACTAAGCACTACTATCATCACCTAAGGTTGCATCCATCAGAGGCTCTATTTACATCCATCCAGCTCCATCACATGGCACAAGGCCGGTTCATTTACATAATACTACATAAGAGGGAAGTTTATTCTACACCATCCACCATTTTATTACATTTCTACTCATAGTTATTGTTGGCTACTTTCAAAAAGTGAGACTGACACAAGAGCACCTATGACATGATTGCATACACACATATAGAACTACATCAGGTCTGAGATGTAGTGCAACGATCAGTTAGTAAGTCCACTATTGTAGACATAAAATTATGCACTTTAGACAATATTTAGTCCCGGTCTCATACTACTATTTAGAAGGTTCTTGAGTGAAGAAATTACTAATTAACCCTCATCTTTTTGGCCATATTATTTTATTTTATTTCATCATTACCGACTTCTTGCACCCATATTCCTAATAATCTTCTCTCATCTCACATTATTTTAGGCTTGAATAGGGAACCCATCAATCCTATTTGCACTTTCCCACCACATTTTGGGCTCTAACTAGTTGTTTGAGATATTTATCTTTCTTGTGGTTGGCCTTTTTGAGGTTAATTATGAAATTATACCAAGTTAACCCCTATAAATATAAAGTTATGAGACCATAATGAGGGACCTAGCATAATTCACTACTATCACCTATCTAGAGTTGCATCTATCTATTGCATTGGAGATCACTTGGATCCTCATAGTTCCATTATCAAGTCAAAAGGCTGGGACATCTGCATCACACACTTCATAGGGGGAGGATTTTATTTTATTCCATACACACATGTTATTACATTTTCTACATTTATTTATTGATCGCTACTTCACAAAGTGTGATTAGCACAAGAGCAGCTAGGGCACGTCATGCACACACTCACTAGAACTACATTTGGGTCCAAATTATAGTGCAACGCTCAGTTACTAAGCCCGTTATTGTTTTAGTTGAGGAGCGAGCATCAACCGAATGTGCATGCAAAGATTTGAAACATGGGAAGAACCTGGTTAAGCCATAGAACTCTCCTCTATCTCATAGATCAAATGGGGTGTACATATAGGAGGTGTTGAGTAACCCCCAGTGCTGTAATCATGACAACTCAAGTAGAGAAGGGGAGATACATTCCCAGAATAAAAGTGTAACTCCCAATGATGCATATGACACACGCATGATGCACTGACTCGTAAGAGAATCTCATAATGACCCTTAAATGACACATGGACCTACGATCTCACCTAAGTGAGATGTCTCACCTAATGATGTGGAAAGTAACACACACCAACACCCCCCTTCATCATAACTTAGGATGAGGCGGCAAGTCAAAAATGAGAAATGGGTCCCCGGCACAAGGCCTGATGAGGTACCCATGTAAAAGAAAAATATCCCAAGCAGTGAAGGAAAACCCAGTGGGAAAAACATCCACCACAAGAGAAAAACACACTCTCTAATCTAAGAAAGATGCCAAATATGGGTCCTGGCCATAGACAATCCTGAAAGGGTACCCATGTACAAAGAGGCAATCTCTTGGAAAGATGAAGAAGAGAGAAGAAGAGGGAGACGAGAGGAATGTAGAAGATGCCATGGACGGATCTGAAATCTGCAGCTCTAGGAGGTCTCCCAGAAGAATGTCGATGATGAGATCCTCTACCTCTGGACTAAAGAAGAGCCACCCACACCGAACTATGTGCTTACCCTTAGGAAGGACTGAAAGGTCGTGTTGGAAGTCTACCCACTCCACAAAGGAAACCGGGGGCAGCAACATGAAGAACTCTGAGTTTGGTGCACGAAAGTGTGACATAGGTCTATTGAGTGAGTGCCAAGGAACTTAAGGTAATGCCATGTGCGTAGAAATATCAGAGTGAAAAAGAGGAACACCCGAAGAAAGGATTTCCAAGTGATGTGAAGGGAACAAAACATCCTCCACACCATAAAAGGGATCCACAACTGAGGGTGGATCAATGAAGGTCTCTGGAAATGTGGAAGTGATAAGAGTCCCAGAAGGGGCACTCCCAACAACAGAGATGATGGACTCCTCTGAAACACCTGTAGATGGATGAGAAACTTGTAGTGCATCACAAGTAGACTCTGCAAAAAGATGACTAAGGTTAGGCAGATACTCGTCCCAATGAGGGGGCTCAACAAATAGAAGAGCGATGTCAGACAGGTATAATTCATGCAATGAAGGTAGAGGAGTGGAAGGGGCCTCACACACTAAAGGTGGAAAAGAGGCGGGTGTGATGACTGTATAATACTGAATAGGATACTGTTCAATATCTGATGAGATGTTGGGAAGTGTCAACACTCTTTAGAATAGTGAGAAAGAAGAGAGAATTCCTCAGAAGTACTCTCGACATCAGAACTGGATGCACAATCCTCATCATCAGAAGTAGAACCAAGTGAGTTTGTGTAAGTGGAACTGTCATCACACGAAGAAGGGGAGACAACTGAATCAGCAGTAATAACAACGGCTGGCAGTATGTGAAGGGTCTCCATAGAGGGACTGAAGAATGCTCCAGATATGGTTGGGAGGATCTAAGTCTTCCACGTGAAACTAGAGAGATCAAGAGACATGCATCATCATGTGACCAAAAACATGGTCGCAAGTGTCAAGGAAGTCCTCCAGATGATGATGATCAGTGGGTGTAGGAATTGGCCCAAGCAAGAAGGGTAAAACACCCTCATGGGAGAAGTAACGTTCAATGGAAGCAAACCAAGTTGAATAATTCCCTCTCCTGGTGAGAAGTGGCGGAGGCTGTAAGGTGATCCTATGACACTTCAATTCTAGAAATATCACTCTCCATGATGTGGAATCAAAAGTGCAAGGTGCACAAAAACAAGATGTCGGACTCGGCCGATAATGCATTTGCGTGTAAAAACCTAAGAGTACTAATGAACCCCTCCAGAATGTGGCACTTTATAAAGTAGTGAATTTACAAAATCCAATAATGTCATCATGTAATGTACAAAAAATCATGCAAATTTGACTAAAGAAGCACTAAAAAATGAGCAGCGATTCAAAAGTTATGGCATTATTACGATTCTCGCAACTAATGAAAAATGTCAATAAATGATGTAAACGCATTAAAAAATGCTCATAATGAGTGCAAAGGGTATCATATGACTGCTCATTGGAAATGACATCAAATTTTAGGCATAATTTTTTTTTCTTATGAGGGGGGATTAGCCTCCTGCCAACCCCAAGCCTCGCCCTTTGTCTTCGACAAGCGTAGGAAGGGCATAATACAGGCAAAATACAACCTTGAAAATTAATTACATGCCATGATAAGAATTTTTTTAACCTAAAAACATCAAAACAAGTTGTTTTTGACCTCCAAACAATACTAAAAGGGAAGTGGGCCCATGTTGACCGAGATTGGAGAGAATGGAAGCCCACGTAGCTGTTGTTCCCATGTCTAAATAGCTAAGGAAACGGTCAAAGAAGAGGCTTTGGACAGGGTTGAGGCAGTAGAAAAACATGGAGTGGTGTTGTAGGTGTGAAACGCCACATGCAAGGAGCATTAGAGGAAGGCAGAAGAACGTTGAGTGGTGTAGGCTGAATGAAGGTCATGTGCCAAGGTTTCCGAGATGGGAGAAGCCATGTGGAGCAGCAGAGGTCCGTGTGGTTAGTGTGTAGAGTTGATGTGTTGCTGTGTTTGACCAGGCCAAGCAATAACGGACACTAAGCAGAGATTCCACGAGCTAGCAGGAGGTCTGAGATGGACTCACAATCCACAAACTAGCACAACGAACATAGAGATTTGAAGGCTCACAATCCAGAAACCAGCAACGACATGAGTCATCCAATAATCCCAAAACATGGGCCAATGTAAAATAGGCATAGGAAAGTGCAGAGGAAACAATGTATGATCAGGTGAATGAAAGGAAAACCAACACGAGCCAGGTAACCAAAAAAACAACCACATTTAGATTCCACATCAAGGAAGAAATGAGTTTTAAGAGAATCCAAAGTAACTATGAACCCAACATGAAGGAAGGCAATACTATGAGGTACATTCCAACTTGGTTCTAGGATCCAACACTTCTCAAATACCAACAACTGACACTTCTTTTACCCTGTACAGGAGCTGAATTTGAAGCTGCAAAACACCTCCAAAACATCATGCAAACCCCTCAAGGTTAAAAAACCACGAACACCAAACACTTAAAAAATGAGTTGTGAAACCACGAACAACTCGAAAACCATGAATAGAAGTATAAAATCTCTGAATAAATGCAAGAAGGGCACAATTGGAATATTCATTACGACACACGCAACGAGAACTAGAATATCACGCCAAAAGCCAGGGAAAACACATGAGCAACGCCGAAGGAATGCACGGATCCATAAGATCCACTCTGATACCATGAAAGAAATTTTAAAACCCGCGATTGCAAGGATCATGAGGGATGGCGTGCAGATCAACGGACATCCGAACGACAAACGTGAAGAGATCTCAGGAAGAGTGAGCATCAACCATGAATGTGTATGCAAAGATTTGAAACACGGGAAGAATTTGGTTAAGCTATAGAACTCACCTCTATCTCATAGCATCAAATGGGGTGTACATATAGGAGGTGCTAAGTAACCCCCATTGCTGCAATGATGACAACTTGAGTAGAGAGGAGGAGTTACATTCCCATAATAGAAGTGTAACTCCCAATGACACATATGACACACTGACGCACTACCGCACTGATATGCTGATGCACTGATGCGTAAGATAATCTCATAATGATCCCTAAATGACACATGGACCTACGATCTCGCCTAAGTAAGATGACTCACCTAATGATGTGGAAAATAACACACACCAACATAATTTGACCCATTCATTTATATCTTTCTTTTTTGGGGGTTTTGATACATCTTTTGGTCTTCAACAGGTCTTCTCATCATCTTGGATTATTGGCAACATTCGGTATGAGACAATGAACTTGATGTGACAAACAATGAGGGTTTTAGACCACCTCTCAGCCCTGTGAAGATCACTTTTAGAGATTTTTTACAGACCAGGGTTCCCAGTTTATAGACCAGAGCACCCGCAGGTGCCCCAGTCCCTCGCCAGGTACTCCTATCTAGGGAATCTATCTAGATCCATCCTTTTCAAAGCTTCTACACAGTCATTTCCACCTAAATATTCTCCATTCAACTCTGCGACATAGTCCCATGACCATCTTCTATTCAGTTGAGTTGTTTCCTCTTCCCTCCTACACATCAGAGTTAGCATTTGCTTTTGCATAGTTTCTTGGTTACTTACATACTTCTTTATTGCATTTATTTAGTTTATTTACAGCTGTTCATAGCTTAGATTAACCATCCCCATATATTACATAGTTAATTTTAGTTAATCATTTTGGTGACCCGTATGTTTTCACGCTCAGGGTCCTCATTCTTCATCTATCATGGTTCCCCAAGTTTCTCAAGTCTCTTTATCTAATTTACTTAAGATATATTCTCATTGTAAGGTTGTTTCACAAAATTATCTAGACTACATGTTTCTGGATGACAATACGCTACCTCACAAAATAAGTCCTATATTCGATTTTTTATCTGATTAATCTGATACTAGTGACCCTCCATCTACTCAACCTTTATTGGATTCAATTCAAGCTCGACACGCTTTATTTTAAGAAAAATTTAAGGATCTGGAATCAATCATTACATCCCTTAGATATGAAATTCAACAGCTTAAGGATGCTTCTCAATCACATTTTTGTGCTCATTCTACATCTTTCATACAACCTATATCCACTACATGTCATCTAGTTGAACCTTGAGACATGCCATTTCCTGACCCTCTCATATTTCAACATAGTACTAACACCACATGACATTCTTATTCATCTCTTTAGTCATCATTTGATCACTCTAACCACCTACTCATTACTATTCTCCTTATCGGTTAGCAAAATATCATGGTCGTCCATATCGTAATTATCATTGAATCAATGAACATAATGATAACGACTATCATAGTTTTTCGCACATAATGCAAACATCTAGAGCATTAGGGCCTTATTTAATTTGCTACACAACATTCTAATACAACTGATAAATCCCATTAGGTTCCTAAATCTAACTCATTTATATTTAAGGAGCATCAGACCAACGTCACTCTAGCAACTCCTAAGAAACAACCTCTTGCAATTAGTTCACCATCTCCTCCTATTCGTCCATCTATGACATCACCAATTCCATCATCTACCAACATTAGTTCACAATCTCTAATTAATAAGTCATCAATCATATCACCAAGTCAACTTAAGCACATTCCCTTCAGAGTTAGTGCAACATGGTCCCCTCTAAAATCTAAGCTCTAACCAATCAATTGAGTCCCAGCAGCTAATCTTCCTACTCATGATCACAATATATTTTCAATTTCACCACCATCACATAGTTCTCCTATTGACTTTATCTAACATGGTTCCACTGCACGTAGACTTGGTCTTTGGTAGGTGACTCTTATTACTCTACCCTCCTTATGACACACTCATATTCTTATGGTTCTTATATGACTATTAAGGGATCTTTTACCATAAATAATCTCATTTCATCTTACATTACCATATCCCGCCATTCCATCACCACCTATACATACACAAATCTATAATACTTTAATGTTCCTTATGCATCATTAATTAAATGAAATCTATAATGCTTCATCACCCTCATACATCATTTATCAAATAGTACTCACATTATCATACACTTGGGGGGCATAGCATCCCACATCCCCTCCTAATCTTAGCATCTATGTATATCTCATTTTTTCATTCTCATAGCATGCACATACTCATTACACACTTTAGTGTCATTATTACCGGATGAAACACTCTTGTGCTTTGGTTCACACTTGACTATTTAGGGCTTACTACACATGAACCCCACACACTACACTATAGGTACTACACACTGCATCTACTCACATGTTACGGATTATACACCACACATTCTACATTTAGTTTACAACATTTTGACATTTGTGCATTTATACAACATACATCATGCTAGTAGTCATTAAGAATACACCATTGTCTACGTGTCTTACATCCTACAACACTTATCTTACATACTACATCATTTGTTTATCTATATGTCATACATATTACACCATGCATTTTCCACACATATTCTACATACTATACTAATCTTCATCACGTATGAGTCTAAAATCGCATCATATTACATACTACATTACTAGTTTATATACATGCATCACATGCCACTCTATACGTCACACTTTACATAGTCTACACATCTTTCATTGCATTCTACTCATCACATGGCCATATTTCATCATTACATATATTACATTATCTTCTACACGGTGCCCTCACTACCTTATGACACACGTTAGTTCCTCGGCCCATACTCAACTATTGAGGGTCTACAAATCAAATGAACCTTACACTCATCACACATTTACCATTCGACATGTCATCATGTGACATTATTGACATACGCTTTAGGCTAAATCATCACATATTATATCATTTTGTAGTGTTATACACCTTAGGTTACATCACCACTTCCTCTTTTCATCTTGTAGTGATATACACTTAGGATAAATCATCAATTATATGTTCATCTGGTCGTGATATACTCTTTGCCTATAGGGTTCACGTGCACATCATTTCTAGGTTGCATCTCATCAATACACATACACATTCATCATAGAGCATTTGAAACAACATACACTTTGACCATTTCCTGATGACACACTCTCATTTATGGTTCATTCTTGACTATTGTTGGGGTAAACAAAATGAACCTCATTGCATACACTTCCATTCACTTAGGGGGCACGTGGCCCCTACCACTCCATTTTGCATTCCATTCCACCCATCCAAAGTGTACTGCATGTTATGGTTGCTTTTATTCTTACTTACTTTCACTTGTTCATGGTCACAGTATTACACATGCTAGTTAGATTACTTATATGTCATTTATCTATATCATCCACACACGTGCGTTCAAGTATTTTTCTAATTTGTGATCATCGATACAGATCTCTTACACACAACATAGATGCTTGCCTTCTACCCTTCCTACACTGGTTGCTAAGGGCATCCACATTCGTCTCTCCTAGGTGTTCTTGTTTCATTTTATACTTAGCACTTTACATTACTTGCTTATACATGCTTTTTACATACTATTTATCTTTCTAACATACTAATGGGTGCTTCATGTGTAGCATTTTATATGCAGTGATATTTTTTTCCATACTTGATTGTTACATTGTCTACTATTATTTTCTATTGTATGTAATCCTTTCCCTTTTTTGGTGTACACACTTATTTTTTGTTTACGACCATGATGGCCTAGAGTGTCTTGCGACATCATGAGTGGTGTACCATGTTTGTATCCTACTTTGTGAAGCTTAGTTTGTATTATTGCGTTTTTTATTACTCCTTTGCTTGGTAGCTTTTAAATGGTTTGCGTAGCTTACACATTGTTTTCCATATGCATGCATGTTTGTTCACACTTATCTTTGGCTAGCCTTCTTATTTGTGTGTGCCTTAGTTTCTACCAAGCACTTTCCATGGTAAAATTCATGCAATTGGTCCTCTTTTGGGGCTGCATTCTCCTATCACTGATGTCACATGTGCCCCTAAAGAGGGGGGTCATAATTTGGGGTTTACATACTAACACAATGCATTTACACTAGTTAAGTTCAATGCACTTTCTGACCTTGAAATTCTTGGTTTACATATAGTGAGTGAGATCAGACTAGTTTACGAACTCCATACACAATGAATTTTATAAGACATGGAGTCCTTAGCATTCTAGGAAGCAGTTACAGGCTTATAGGCTACAGTGGGTGTGCCATCATACACTACTTCATTCAGTGGCATTAGATCGCCCAAAAAAACCAGGATGATACAAATATCTCTTCACACATAGTTCAGGGAAGAAGTTAGAGCTTGGAGGACACAGAGCATTTCCTCCTAATACTTCTTCGACCTACGACATCAGATCACCAGAAAAAACCCTGACAGTATAGGATATCCTTATACACTTTCTTTCTCGACATGGGTTTGGTGCACATGTTCCATTTACATTTTCATATTTTACATTTACATTATTTCATATACATGTATCTTTTACATTACATTTTTACACATACATACATACATATTTGACTACTTGATCATTTTCTCCTTGCAGGTCTGACCATATGAGAAACAAGCAGTCAAATGGGGGAAACAACAACAACAACGTCAATAACAACACTTCATGAAAACACACACTTTACTAACCATGTAGGTACATAACACACCACAACAACTATACAAATGTTCTACACTAGGTTAGCTCTAATCACTTTTTCTTTGCACGTTTTTCATCTTTATTTTGCACACTCCATCTTTTTTTCGTTCCACACTTTGTCTAGTCCTTCGGCACATTTCTAATAAAATATTCATGGACATCAAGTATGTATCTCTATCTACTTTATGTTACTGAGATTTCCTATCACCAACAAAAAGTGGGGGCAAATGCAAACACAAAATTATGCACTTTAGACATTATTTAGTCCCGGTCTCATACTACTATTTAGAAGTTTCTTGAGTGAAAAAATTAACCCCCATCTTTTTGGCCATCTTGTTTTTATTTATTTCTTCATTACCAACCTCTTGCACCCATATGCCCAATCATATTTTGTCATCCTGCATTATTTTAGCCTTAGCTGGGGCTCCTAGGTCCTTTTTGCACTTTCCCGCCACTTTTTGGGATATTTCTAGTTGTTTGAGATCTTTATCTTTCTTTTGGTTGGCCTTTTTAGGGTTATGTAGACACCAAATTTGTGTCTTACGACCCCCTGTGCCCCGCATCTCATTGCACAACCTAACCTCATCACCTAAACCTTACACAATTATTTATTAATTACCTTATAATTAATAAATCCACATCGCCATACCTGCCACCCCCTTCATTTTGCCACCTCATCATGACCTAGTCTTAACCCTAAATTAACCTAATTAAGACCTATAACTTGGTCCACATCCACACCCATGACTAATTACTCCTCATCCTGCACCTAAAACCAACCTCATAATGACTTGACCAAGCCCGCAACTAATCCCTCGGGAGAAAAAAGAGAAAAATATGGCTATTTTACTGAAAATAGCTCGCTTTGACCTGACCGATACCGGTTCCTACTCAACCGCCGTCGGTTACGTAACCGCCATCGGTTCCATATAAATGACCACCTCCCAACCAAAAACAAGTGGTTGGATTTTAATGGATCTGAAGGAGAAATCATGGGAAGAATCCAAAATTTACTTGGCTGAACAGAGACAAGTGAAAGAAAGAAGAAGAGTTTGCAGAGAAGGACATCAAGCCCAAAAACTGCAACTGAGTAACCAAAGCCTTGTGACACTCATCGGAGTATCAAGAGAGGAGATAGCTCATCTTGGGTTGTAAGATCATCCTACTTGAGCCCTGTCTTTGTCATCACAGTCCCAGAACCTGTATTTTCCATCAAGAACTAGTAAGTCTTATACGTTCTTTTAATAACATTTCTTGAATTTTTGAACCACTAGCCATCATAAGTCTATTCCTAGATCTACTACCCAGCAACACACTACATCTAACTGTCATTCCTCCACCCTTACATTACCCCCAAGAACACCCCCCATATTCTCTGAGTCCTTCTCATCACCCCATTACCCAACCCCACCCATTTATCAGCCTTATAAAACAACACAACCACGTTACAACTAGCCTTCACCAAAATCCCCTAAAACATTGCCCCTACCGATATCGGTTAGAGCCAACCAGTACCAGTTACAGTGACCGGCATCGGTCACCTTGATTCTAAACCAAGACCAGCCCTTTCTCTATTGTTCTCATAAGGTAAACAAATTGTAATTGGACAATAGCTTATTTGTTAGAATTTGTGTTAATTCATATTAGCAGGGGAACTGACCACCTTCGAAAGGAAGTTTTATATTTCTTGGGCCCAAGGCAGTTCCCTCATTTATTTTCTAATCAAAATCTGGTGGTCTTGTATTCTTCTTTGTAGGTAGTCCTTTCAAGACAAAAAGGAGTTCTTCGCAATCAACCTGATCTCTCTCTACGGTACGCGCACACCTTCTCGACATTTAACAGGTATTCATCCTAACCCTAACCCTTATCTGTTTCTTAAAGGAATGAAAGGATAGAAGCAACTCTATTCCCCAAAGTTGAAACATTCTGTGCGAAACATTTTGGCACACCCGCTGGGACCCATTTCAGGTTTTTGTTTCTCTTGCTTGCTTTCATATAGGGAGCATACTTGTTGTTTTCTTCTTCTAAAGATATTCACAAGGTATTTTGTTATTTTGGTAAAAGAACTTGCTTTGCTTTTACATCTTTGCATTAGTGAAAGTCATCTCTTTTGCTTCATCGAATATCATTTTCGATTTGGGTTTAAAACACATGCATTACATTCTTGCTTACTGTTTTCAATTCTAGTGAACATAGACTAAGTAACAGGTCGTACACGTGGGGGTGATTTCCACGGTATTGACAGGAAATTAATCTTACTTTCACTGCACAACACATACCAAATCACTTCATAATTAACACAACAACTCAAAACATCCCCCCTTCTCCACAGTATTCCTCCGCCCGATTGAGGTAACCTTATAAGCCAAAACAAACTTGACATTTCCCCTAGGTCTTGTGTTTAGGATTCTGACATCATTCTGCGTCTAAGGGAATAAGCTCAAATTGATAAACACTAATCCTAGGGTTAGTCTGTTAATTTGTTTGTGTATCTTGTTTGTTTTCAGTTCTATTTCTCTGTCATACACTGTTTCAGTTATCACTTCAGAACAATTTGATAGATGTACTAAGCATTGTTAAAAACTCAAATCAGTAGCTTCTTATATTTTCTTATACCAGTCTTATTACACTGACATCGGTTAACTGACCGATGTCGGCTATAGTCTAACCGACATCGGTTAGCAGACCGATATCAGTTACTGTCTTTTACAGTTCCTGACAAACCAGTAACCTACCAATTTCAACATTCTGAGGCTGTTTCTGTTCCTGATAGATTGAAAACCCTACTGTGTACTCTTTTCCATGGTTGTTATCACTCGAAAGCAAGCCGCCGCCATGGTTTCACATGCGTGCTCTGTGCCTTTGCCTGAATCACCCCCTTCACATTCTATAGGGAATCCTACGGATACCAGCGAGGTTCCTAAAATTCCTGTAGGAGATAAGGAATTTGCCAAATTTCTGGATGCTAATCCTAGCGCTGTACAATACTATTTGTCTCATGCCCCTGACCGTACGCCCGATGGTCAACTCCTTGTTGGCATGCCTATTAGTATAGCTGCTCATTTAGCTCCTTCTCCGCCTGATAGCTCTGCTTTGCCTGCTGCATCCTTAGCCCCGTCTCCCAATCCAGCGGCTTCAGAGGTTCATACGACACAGATTGGCTTTCCTTTGGTTAATCTTGGGCCCCACATGTCATTACCACCGACTGCTCCTACCTCGTCTCTCTTGCAGACTGACTCCGTTCATGACTTGCTCTCTTCCACCTATCCACACGAGCTTTCCTTCTCAAGCTCCGCCCACCTTTTCATTCCCACACACGTATCCAGTGACCTCAACATCTTATATAGGACATCCCTATTCGGTCGCCTCAACATATTCAGTCCTCCATACCTTATCAACACTTAACCCCACCATTGTCTAGTGGAGGCCCTTGGCCCAATTTGCCTCCGTTTACCACAACCGCACCATCATCTCATCCAACCACGGATTTCATCAAACAAATGATGGACAAAATGTAAAATCTGGAGGCTTCCGTTTCGGGAAGTCGTAGCGCCTTGACATACGAGCAAGTTTGTCGGGAGCCTATTCACCCTTCTGTCCCCCTTCATTCATATCCTCCTCAATGGGAATTACTGAAATTTACTCGTTTTAATAGTAAAGAGGATCCTCAACAACACTTGCGATCATTTAGACATGCTTGTTATTTGATTGCTCATGATGATGCTTTGCTACTCCGCACCTTTCCCATGTCCTTATCAGGACCCGCCTTGGAGTGGTACAGTGCTTTAACCCAGCACTCAATCTTCTCTTTTAACCAACTAGCCCAATCTTTCTTGGATCATTTCTCCATTAACATTTCCAAGAAAGTATCTATCACCGACCTCTATGCCATCTGACAATTTGAAGACGAATCTATCGCAGATTTCGTTGGACGATGGCGGGGCCTTATCAACCAACTTACATATGCCTTGCCTCAGGATGAACTTATCAAACTTTTTACGTGGGCCTGCGCTAAGCACATCTCTCCTACCCTTCAAATTCAAACTTTCCGCACATTTGACGAGGCCTTTACTATGGCTCAGAAACTAGAAATTCGAGCCTTAGAAGAAGAGAAATTGCGGTTGCGCAACAAAAACCCCAATTTCCGAACTCCAGATTCCACCAATAAACCAAACACCACCACTCCTCACACATCCACTTCTTCGAAATCAAAAGGAGTTGTCCACGCGGTGATGGTCAAATCTCAAGCACCGTCTAATACCCCACCAAAAACCACCTATAAATATAAAGCCGAGCCCATCAATTACACCCCCTTGGGAGAAACTTATGGTGTCATCTTGGAAAAATTGCTCAAAGCCAGAGCTATCACCTTGCCTCCTGTTAAACCTCACTCCGGGTTTGACTCCACCCGCGCTATACCTTCCTGGTACAAAGAAAATGACTTCTGTAACTTTCACCACGTAAAGGGACATAGTCACGAAAACTGCAAGATGTTGAAAAACATAGTGCAGGAAATGGTTGATGCAGGGGATATAACCCTCGATAATCCTAATGCCCCTACTAACCGAAATTTGAAAATATTCAACAAACCATTCCCGAATCACTCTTCTAACAGTAACATAAACCAAGATATCTTAGCCGAGGAGAGTGTTCATGAGATCCATGCAGTCTTCGACTCCCAGCCAAAAGCCTCTATCGAGAAAATTTTGAATCAAGCCTCTTCACTAACGCAGGGGCCCGAACCTCCTTCACCACCATCAAGACAAGGCGAAATCATTCCTTTACCCATAAAGGAATTAACTGCCCAGAGTTCTCTTCTCATAGATGAGCCTTCTTATACCACATCCTTGCAAGACTATGAGCAGATGTTATCTAATTTATCTATTTCCCAAACGTCTCCTTCTACCATTCTGGTTGTACAAGAGGAAGGCTCGCCACTTCTTTTGTCATCCTTAGATGAGAAACCTCTTGCACCGACATCACCAAACTCTTTAATCATGACGGATCCTCTCAAACATGTCCTCCTACCTATTAGTTCTTCATCGCCTAAATCTTTTCAGCGACCGGTTGACCTCTTAACACCTATTGATACAGTGCCTCATCTACCCCCTGTATCACACCCACAATGGACCGGAATCACAACCCACCTTTCTTCCATACAAAAGTTCCAATTCACACGTGAGGACTGTCATTCCCCAGAAGATAGAAAGGTCCTATGGGAACGTTTGAGTACGCCATATTCTACTCAAATGCAGATGACCAACCCAGATGCCTCTACCATATACCCAAAGTGTTTACAGAAGCTTAAAATGCCTATGTTCTCATCTTCACCCCCCTCATCTCTACCAAATACCTCATCCACCTCTATTAACCTAACCCAATCTTCCCCTACGCTTGGGACCTCACCAATACCCAGTCTAACACACCCACCTAAGCGGCTTGATTTATCTAAAAATAAAGCCGTTCATCCACTTAGGAGACAGACTCAATCTCCTCAACCTATGTCTCTATTACAACTAAAACCATCGTCGTCACACCTACCTTCCATATTGGGACCTCATCCCTCCACCTTGCATCAATATATCATACCTCCTGCGTTTTCTTTAAAACGACCTACGCCTTCTGCACCCATACAGCGATCCAAGGGTACATCAACACAGTCACCCCGCGTATCCTATCCACCTACTAACCCTAAACAAATTCCATCATCAAAAGATTTGTTTGTTGTCACTCCTATTTCTCCGTGGTTGTTTTCTGATACCACATCATCTGTGGCCTCATCATCTAACCAGCTAAACATAGCTTCTGCACCAAAGAAGCCACGTTTAGTTAAAACCCATTATCAAAACTCCTTGGCTAAACCACCACCCATACAAACCAACCATACCACGTCATCACCAGAATCTACCCCGTCAATACCCTCATCTTCCTCTGATTTTGACCCACTCAAAGGGTCTTACGCCAAAATCCTTGCTATGTTGGTGGAGAATGCGACCATTTCCCTACCCCCACTTAGACCTTATGATCCATCTAAACCTCGACCTATAGGTTATGATGAGTCTAAAATCTGCGCTTACCACCGCACACCGGGACATGATGTAGAGGGATGCAAAGCTTTGAAAGCCATCCTTTGTCAGTCACCTCTCTCAGATAGAAAGGTTAAGAAAGACAACTTACGAAGGGAGAGACCTTTAGCTTCAATTCCCTCTCCTATACCACCTGTCCCCGCCTCACCAAGATCTATCATTATTACAGCCCCACCTCTCGAAGACCATGACCTATCCCTACCGTCTTCCTCCTCTCATATTCACGAGATCAATATGATTAGTGTTGCTACTCGAGGGCAGAAAAATAATGAGAAAGCGAAAGAAAGCACACCTGCGTCATCTCTTTCTCCGTCCACCATCCCGATCACACCACCACCTAAAGTGGTTATTCGAGGACCCGCCTACCCCGTCTCTAATGGAATTGCCCACCGAACCATGATCAAACAGCTTCACCAATCACCTGTAAAAATGACACTGTATGATCTCATTCAGACTTCTGAATCTCATCGACAAGCTCTCGTTGAAATCCTTCAAGGGATAGAGGTCTTACCTAATGAAACCTTTCCTGTTACTTCCATTCTAACACCCAATCATGTTGCTTCACTCACCAAACAACCTATCTCCCCAACCACTTCTGTCTCTGTACAGCAAGCCGCTGCTGTCAGTTTCTCCGAAGACGAAATTATCGACTTTGGTGCTGAAGATCCTGACCCTGCTCTTTTCATCTCAGCTTATGTCTGGGACATTCGGGTGCATCGTGTTATGATCGACGGGGGTGCTAGCCTAAACATCATCTCTTCAAAATCCTTCCAACAAATGAACATCCCTTCTAGCTGCATGTGTGCCAACCCCATCATGTTGCGGTCATTCAATGATGCTATTACTTCTACCTTAGGCACCGTGATCCTTAACATTCGTGTAGGACCACGTACTTTACCCGAACTCTTCTATGTCCTTGAGGGAGAGTTCCAATACAATATGTTGTTAGGCCGCCCTTGGATCCGGGCTATGGGATGCGTTCCCTCCACCTTACATAGATGCATAAAATTTGAGTACGAGGGGAAGTCCTACACCGTAAAAGCTGATCCTCCCCCCTTCAAAACCTGCAATATGTTGTATCACCCTAATGATGTGCTTGTACCAGTCAAGACACCCATTCATCCAACCCAACCATCCACTTCAACCGCACCTCAACCATCTACCTCAACCGCACCCACGCCTTCAACCAATGAAACCGCCGTCGCAAATACCACTTCCTTTCCCGCAGATAACATCCCAACCTCCGACCCCTTAGTAGATGTTTTTCAACGCCTTACGCTGGGGGAATACCGCCTATATAACGTTAGTTCTTTCCATACCCCACAGGAGTACGGACAGTTACATGCGCATCCTACCTACGACCGTCGCGTGGGGGAGGTAATCCCCTACGGACCACCTCATTGCCGCACCAACCTAACGTATGGGGGTGTCGACGCATCCTCCGTTACCCCTGAACCTCCTTTTGGGGTGGTTCCCTTCCAATCCGATTTTCAATACCTGACAAATCGTCGTTTCGCCCTCACCTTCTTGACTCGCTGTGCTTGGAAAGGCTTTGGTTTTGGTCTTTATGAACAAGGCCGACATACACTCATTCCCGTGACTACACGCAAACACAATGATCGTAGTGGTCTCGGTTTTCCTGAAACACTTACACCAGAGAAACCTCGTGTCAGTTGTATCCTGGAAGATGACGATGTCACCCCTACCAAACCATCATCACCCATTTTGCCATCGTCACCCACAGAGTCGATAGACCCTGAATCTATCCCTCCTAACTTTTTTTTTTCATAAATGCTATCTTCCTAGGTCCTCTCACTTATCAACGTGATAATGAGGACCCATCTTCTCTTCCCCTTCTGTATCCCGACATGATTGAAGAGGATTCGCCTTCGATTAATGTTGTTGAGTGCCAGGATGACGACTCCATCCTCACTTACCTTGGTGCAGACGACTCCTATATTCAACGCGCATTACCATCTGAAACTCAAACCATGTTGAACGAGTCAACTATAGAAATCAACATCCACACAGAGGAGGATCCTCACATTGTGAAGATCGGACAATCCCTTAACGCATCAGAACAAGTCACCTTTACTACCTTTCTCCGTACCTCGCAACCAAGCTTTCGCTTGGTCCTACGCTGACATGCCAGGAATTGATCCTGACATTGCTGTCCATAACATCACCCTAAACCCCGATTCCAAACCAATCAAACAAAAACTGAGAAAAATGCATCCACGCATTGCCCTCTTGGTCAAAGAAGAGCTTCAATGACTTCTTTCTGTTTCCTTCATCTTGCCTATTGACTATCCTCAATGGATTTCTAACATTGTACCTGTCACTAAAGCGACGGGGGGACTTCGGATATGCACGGATTTCCGAGATCTTAACCTCGCTTGCCCTAAGGATGACTTCCCCCTACCTAGTATTGATCAACTTGTTGATCTCACTGCAGGCCATGAGATGCTCTCTCTCATGGATGGCTTTTCAGGATACAATCAAATTTTGGTAGCCCCGGCCGATCAACATAAAACTGCCTTCATAACTCCTTGGGGAACCTTCTGTTATCGTGTCATGCCATTTGGCCTTAAGAATGCTGGTGCGACCTATCAGCGGGCTATGACTTACATTTTTCATGACATTATGCACACTATCCTTGAGGATTATGTCGATGATCTTCTTGGCAAATCTAAACATCGCAGTGAACATCTCGATGTTTTAACCATTATTTTCGGTCGCCTGTTACAATATTCGGTCCGGCTTCAACCAAAGAAATGTGTCTTTGGTGTTCTTTCGGGAAAACTTCTTGGCTTTATCGTCTCTTTGCGTGGCATTGAGGTCGATCCATCTAAAGTCAAAGCTATCCTAGAAATGCCCCCACCCAAAAACCTCAAACAATTGCGTAGTTTGCAAGGTAAACTTCAATCTATCCGGCGTTTCATTTCCCAACTCTCGGATCGATGTCAGCCTTTCCATCACCTTCTTAAAAAGGACATTGCCTTTCAATGGAGCGAAGAGTGTCACCAAGCCTTTGAAGCTCTCAAAGCCTATCTCTTGCAGCCACCCGTGCTTATCCCACCACAGGACGATCGCCCTTTCTACCTTTACCTTTCCGCCACCGACCACGCCGTAGGAGCCATGCTCACACATCGTGACTCTGAGCATCGAGAACAAGCCGTTTATTATATAAGTCGTACTCTCGTGGATTACGAGACTAGGTATACACATGTAGAAAAACTGTGCCTAGCCCTATCATTCGTAGCCACCAAACTCCGACACTACCTCCTGAATCACAAAACTTTCGTCATCACCAACACGGACCCCATTCATTATATGTATACCAAACCACATCTAAACCAACGCATCGCTCGATGGCTTATGCTCCTTGCTGACCTCGACCTTGAATTTATACACCAGAAGTCAATCAAAGGACAAACCATTGCCGACCAACTCGCGGACGCCCCTTTACCTGGGGAACAATTTACCAATTTTAATTTCCCTGACGAACTCATCGCCACTCTTTCACTCAGGGAAGAGTCGTATCCAATGACCCTCTTCTTCGATGGATCCAAATGCCAGCGCGGCGGAGGGGCCGGTGTTGTTCTCATTCCTCTTGACGCTGAGCCTATGCCTCTTTCATTCCGGCTCGATTTCCCCTGCACTAATAATACAGCGGAATACGAGGCCCTTGTTTTGGGTCTCCAGGTTGCGTTACACTTAGGTGTCAAATCTATTAATATTTTTGGCGACTCTCAATTGGTAGTCAATCAAGTTATGGGCATCTACCAATGTAAAAATGAGGAACTTCAAAAGTACAAACATTACGTGGATTCACTTTTGACCTCATTTACTCGTTATTCTATCCAGACCATTCCCCGCTCCACTAACAAATTTGCGGATACTATGGCTTGCTTAGCCTCGCAAATTCCTGCCTCACCAACTGACTCTGACATATTCGTCTTGGTCCAACAACTCTTTGCCCCATCTTACTCAGCCCCGATTGTTTGTATGATAAATAATGTGTCTGCTAATTCGCAGGATACCTGGTACCACCAATTTCACGACTACCTTACAACCTCCGTTCTCCCACCTGACCTTACTAGTACTGGCAAACGCACTTTTCTTAAACGTGTTTCTCGTTATGTCATCATGGGGGGACTCCTTTATAAACGTGGCTTTGATGGCATCCTCCTTCGATGTCTAACCGGCGCGGAGGTCACCTATACCATCCAACAGGTCCATGACGGTATTTGTGGTGGACATTTTAGCGGCCTTGCCGTGGCCAAACGAATCCTTCGCCTAGGTTATTATTGGCCTACTCTCAATAACGACTGCTACGAATATGTTAAGCGTTGTGTTATGTGTCAACAACATGCCAACCTTCAACATACTCCTAGCCATCCGCTACAGGTCGCACGAGATCTTTGGCCTTTCTCACAATGGGGTTTAGACCTTATTGGTGAGATTCACCCACCCTCTTCGCAACGTCACCGTTGGATAATCACAGCAACAGAATATTACACAAAATGGGTGGAGGCCATTCCACTCATTTCAACCAAAAAAGAAAAAATTGTAGAGTTCGTTAACCATCACATTATCTGTCGTTTTGGTATTCCTCATCGCCTAATAACAGATAATGGTAAATATTTCAAAAATAAGTTGTTACAAGACCTTTGTGACAACTTTGATATCAAACTTAGTTTCTCATCACCTTACTATCCACAGGCCAATGGTCAGGCTGAATCTTCTAATAAAACCCTAACCAAAATCCTCATGAAAGTTGTCAATGAGTCCGGAAGAAATTGGCATGATCACATCCCCTTTGCCCTTTGGGCTTATCGTACTAGCATTCGTACCTCCACTAATGCCACACCTTTTTCTTTGGTATATGGTACCGAGGCTGTCTTGCCTCTCGAAATACAAATACCTTCCCTCAGAATATCTCTTCAGGATATTCTCACCAACGACGATTTCCGCCAAGAGCGGTTAGCCCAATTGGAGCTTCTTGACGAGCGTCGTCTTACAGCTCTTGATCACCTTCAAATCTATCAAAAACGCATCAAGCGTGCTTATGATAAGCGACTTCATGAGCGTACCTTTAAGGTTGGTGATCTTGTCCTCAAAGAGAATCAACATGTAACCAAACTAGAAAAGAGCAAACGTGGAAAATTTGCTCCCAATTGGATTGGGCCTTACATAATCACTCACACTTATGGATCAGGCACTTATCGTTTAGCTTCGCTTAATGGTAAACCTGAGCCTGAACCCCTTAATGCTTTGCATCTTCGACCATTCTACTGTTGAATTTAGTGTTATATCACTTCTTATCTACCTTGCGCTCGTCCCTTGAGCTCATTTACCACCACATACACTTTGTTTCCTACATCTCAAAATAAAATCAAGCTCACATAGTTTGATTCTCACCTCCCCTTAAAGATGCCTTCCCCTTTTTAGTCTAGTCCATGACTTCAAAGTATTAAAATGACACATTTTTAATTCAACACCTATGGGATTTTCTTGAGTCAAACTTCCTACAAAACTAGATGCTTTACGCCAAACGGACATCTAGCTCTCTAAATTATATATAGACTGCTCCCTCGAAGGACAGCTATATTCCAAACTATTGCTGCTATTATATATAGACTGCTCCCTCGAAGGACAGCTATATGCCAAACTATTGCTACTATTATATAATAGACTGCTCCCTTGAAGGACAGCTATACACAGTCAGCCTTTATCAGGAGCTTCTCGCATTGATCAGCTTCGTGAAGACCTCAAGAATAATAAAATACATATCCCTTGTAGACTTCCCGCATCGATCAGTCTATATTCAGCAAAATAAAAGCCACATTCAAAAGAACTTTTGAGTCATGGACTTGTCTATTTAGGTTAGGTTCTCTTTCGTCAGAATACTCACTTTATAACAAGTTCTCTGCGCCTCAGCTACATCATCCACCTCACCTCACCATTTGTTAAAACAACAAAACTCAAGGGATGTGACGTACACCCGATATATTGTGATTATACAACTCTTTTCACCTATTGACTTCTCGTCTATGTACAGTACATAGGGGTTCAAGCTCATTCTACATTATTATGTGGTTTGTTTAGCTCTTTTCACCTACGGAGCACTTTTTTCCTCTTTGACTCGAATCTAGGATTATGTGTTGATCTTAATCAGGACATGGTTCCCTACCACTTGGATAGGCTAACTTTCGCTTCACTTATACCTATTCCAACATCACCAATTCATTACCAACACCAACAACATTACCCTACCAATATCAATACTTTTACCAACCAACGAATTGCCTAACCATACCTAAATTGCCTGAATTCACCTCTCCCTGGTCCTAAGGGAGAACTACATCGGTCTGAGGCCCCTCCTTGCTTTGTGCAATGGGCTATGTAGGCAGCACTTAGGAGATATGGTGTCTCCCAAGGTTAGCTCGACCATCCCCTACCATAACCTATCATGTGTTGTAAATATACATAGTTTTGGGTATTTCTATTTGATAACACTCATCTTTATCCTTTTTCAAAACAAAAAAGTCAAAACACAAACATTCTTATTATTATCATAACTCAAATCAACATACATATTCAGTTTTATTTAGACGTTAAACAAATACATCTTCTCTATCATCGACGCACAGGTCGGCATCCTTATTTACTCTTATACCTCGATAACATTCACTTAGACCCTCACGCCTCATCCCGAACTAGGTGATGATCGTGATCGTCGACGCCTCTCGCCGGGCCTCTCCATCCTCAAAGGTACCACGGCTATTGGTACCACCCACTGATCTGCCAATCTCTCCTGTAACATGTGAATACGCTCTCTCGCATGGAGGTATCTCGCCTCTAGTCCCTCCGCTCGTGACTCCGCAACCGCTAACAATCCTCTTGTCTCATTCACCTGCGTTTGGAGCTGATGAACTAAACTCTGCAGATGATCTCTCTCCGCTGTAATCATAGCTATGTCAGGACGATCACGTTCACCTCGCAGCTCTGTTACCCACCATAATCTATAGGCCTCTGTCGTTCCTGCATCCATCACCCTGCGATCGGCTGCTATCTCCTCTGGCCCTTCCGGAGGTGTTGGCCGGGGAGGTGAGAATGTTGCCTCCGCGTCGATCCTCATATATGGTCTATAAGCCAGGGGTATATCCTGCACAAATCCAAATTGTCGCCGCACGTGATCTAGAGGAATCCTCTCATACTCACCTGGCCTGTGCCCCGCGATCCACCTCAATCGCTCTACACCCCTCAACTCCTCAGCTATGTTCTCTGTTACCATATAGTTCCCGTAAGGCCTCCAACAGATATCCGCAATCGTCACCATCTCCCATACCTGCCTATAATACTCAGTGTCACCCGTCACGGCCTGGGATCTTGCCTCTTGTTCTGTCTGGACCCATCGTCTGAATCCCAACCTCTGCACTCCGGTCTCTCCTGACTGGATGGGTCGGCCTATTGGTCACACACAAACAATGTGCTCATAGGCCCAACAATGTAATAAAAATGAACAATCCAGTGTTGTCCTGTGATTTCGTCTACAAGCCCATAAACCCCTGTATAGCTCCGCCAAATATGCAGGTGCCCATGCAAAAGTAACGCTCATTTCTATCATTTCCCAAATAACACTCATCAATGCTTTTGGAAATCTTCCACCCTCCGCCCTCGGTAATGCATAATACCCCACCGCTATCATTAATAGCATAGCCAACCTTGTTTCCTCAGGGTGTGTTGCATACATTGTACCATACGTAAATGTTAAACCTCGCTGTGTCAAATCTCGTGCAGCTGAACCAAATACTGCTGTTATCGCTGCCCGCCCCGCGCTAGGCAACGCCTGATACACTGTTTTTCCTATCATTGGGAGTCTCAAAATACGGAACACATCTTCCAAAGTCACTGTCATCTCCCCTGTTGGCAGATAGAAGGTATTCCTTTCTGGATTCCATCTCTCAATCAACGCCTGCAACATAGCATGGTTACGTGTGATTCTTGAATAATAGCGGATTCCACTTAACCCCAAACGATTTATCAATGCCCATTCAGCTGGTGTTACATCCGCTCGGATTCGTGACAACAACGCTGGTACAGTATCATTCATCCTTAACCCTGCTTCCGCCTGCATACATCAAAACGACACATAATTATTCAATAAAACAAATCTCCACGGGTTTTTTCTCAAATTCTGGAAACTCCTACAGTAACCGATATCGGTTATAGATAACCGATACCAGTTTGCTAACCGATACCGTTATCTCTAAACGATACCGGTCACTGTCAAAAATATACACCCTGCTTAAAAACATACACCTACGATAATTATTTTACCCGTTTACTCCTATCTATACCTAAAAACATACGTGACCACCCTGTTTACCTACCCCATAGCACTCACCCCATCCCAAACCCTTGCCTATCACCTTTTCTTTCTCATCTTTACCCACTTACACTTCTCTCATCCTATTCACAAAACAAGCAAGAATCAAATTACAACCAAAATGTTTACCTCTTGGGCTGCAGCAGCTTGAGGTGGAACTTGTCTTCCCTCTCGTCCCTGCCTGCTGGATGCTTCTCCTCGTTCAGCCATGTTCACCACCCTTTTCAAATTTGCCTTTCTGCTTTCTGAATCTCAGCCCACATTCACTTCATCTGTCTCTTTCCTCCTTATCACTCAAATTCTTTCATGCAATCACATGTATCAGTCGTCAAACAGCGTCGCATTCACGTATTTAACTTGTTGCATGACTCTAAAAATAAGAATGCTCAAAATAAGAACTTCAGTTGCCACCCAAGCTTTTCTATTTTTAGAAAAGCTCATATTTGAATAACCGGTATCGGTTAGCTAACCGATATCGGTTTATTGCCTACCGACATCGGTTATCTAACCGATATCGGTCACATACATACTTTTTTTACACATAGTTCTTTTCTTTATTTTCTACCTAATTTTTGTGGCGCCCGTCCCTTTTTCCTGCATAAACAACACCATTATCTATAATTTTTCATCAAATCCATATCTCATCACAATTTCATCAACATCATCTATCTATATTACAAAAACAAACAAGCCATCAACAAACGATATCAAAAACCATCAATCTATACACCATTTGGATCCAACTCAGCAGCTACATACATTCAAGTTCACAAACCAGCGACAAAACACATACAACATTTCATAACACAACATGTCAATTAAACTCATCATCTATATATACATACATCCCATCAACAAAAGACATCAACACCATCAATATATAAACCATGTGGATCAAACTCATCATACATTAAATATCACAAACCATCGACAAAACACTTAAAACATTTTAAACACAGCATGTGGGTCAAAATCATCATATCTATATATCAAAAGTTTCAAATATACAATGTGCCCTGCATAGGGGCCTCTGTGATCTCATAATAATACAAAGCCGGCACGCAGGCCGCAATAACTGTCAATAATCTCGACTCGGCTCGCAGGCCGGTCTCTCATATCAAAAATATACTCGGCTCGCAGGCCAGTATCAACTGTACAACCCGTACTTGGCTCGCAGGCCGGTATATACAATAAATGAATAAATGAATGAATACATCATATGTAGGCACACAGGCCTCTATAAACATAACCGGTTCGTAGACCGGTGCCCATATCCACTGTACAAACACAAACTATCTCCTCTGCAGGGATCCCTCAGCTCTCCCCACCGCCCTCCGCCTGTCTCCCTGCTGGTCCCTGTGCTGCCTCTCGCCTCCTCCCTGTAACGGACCCACCGGCTGTGGCTGCACCCCCCTGGGATCTCTGGCTACGCGAGGTCTCAGCTCTGTGTGCCGCATATGGCTGATAGTCAGCCCCGGTACCATCAAGAACATCCTGATAATACCGGGCCTCCGCTCTCACCTCCATATAGCGGGCCCGTGCCACCATCGCTGCTGGGGCTGGTCCCCCGACTCCTAATAATAGTGCCCCCTGTGCCGGTGCCTGTGGCTGTACGGGTGCCTGTGCTGGTGCCGCTGGTGGTGCCTGTGGTGGTGCCGCTGGTGGTGCCTGTGGTGGGGCCTGTGGCTGTGCCTATGGCTGTACCTGTGCCTGGGCTAGCTGACCCTGTAAGACACCTATCTGTGCCTGTGCAGCAGCAAGCTGCCCCTGTAATAACTGTACCTGGCCCCTGAGCTGGTCCCTCTCTGCTATCACCACTGCCAAGTCTGGCTGTGCGGGCTGTGCTCTCCTCGCGGCTCTCTCTCCTGCCCACCATACCAAAAATGATCCCGTGCAGCCGGCGTCATCCACGGTATCATCTGCAGGCCTCTCGGCTACCCAATCTGGGTCCACGGGCTGTGGTACAGGCAGTGGGGCCTCTACATCATCCCTCTGGTACTGAGGGAAGGGAGGTGGCTCATCCTGTCATAGCCCCATCTGCCGTCGTACCCTCTCCAGGGGTATCCGCTCATGCTCTCCTGGCCTCCGTCCCGCTATCCAGAATGTATACTAGATCCACCGCAACTGTGATCGGGCTCCTCCGTGGG
Organism: Taxus chinensis; assembly: GCA_019776745.2. Taxonomy (NCBI): domain Eukaryota; kingdom Viridiplantae; phylum Streptophyta; class Pinopsida; order Cupressales; family Taxaceae; genus Taxus; species Taxus chinensis. The sequence continues at coordinate 826,363,892 of CM034146.1, read as the reverse complement.
GCTGATGACCTCTGTAAGGCCTCCATACAATATCCAGGGCAGTCACGCCCTCTAATACATGCCGGTAATATGCTACATCCCGTCCAGCGAGAACTGCTCGTGGCTGGCCCACGACCCCCAGCCACCTCTGAAAGCCATATCTATAAATCACCTGTGGCCCTGGCTGCTGGGGCAGCCCTACTGGTTGAATGCATATGATATGCTCATATGCCCAGCAGTGTAACAAAAACGTAGAGCAAATCCCGAATCGCCTCATCCGGCGGTAGCCCCACAGCTCTCGGTATAACTGCACCAGGTATACTGGTGCCCAAGCATAACATGTATGCTCCTCAACCATCTCGTGTAATACCCCCATCAGCTCCCATGGAAAGCGGCCTCCCTCTGAGTCCGGGAGGGCGAAGCATATAATGTCGATCATCATCAACACAGCAAGCCGTGTCTCATGTCGCTGGGCATGATACATATCCCCATAGGCGATGCTCGCACTGTGATAAGTCAATAACGCTTCTGCATCCCCGAATACCTATAAGATGTTGTCCATGGCTGTCTCTACATCCACCTGGAAGACTACCTCTCCATCGATCGGTAATCTAAGGATGCGATACACATCCTCCAATGTAATGGTCATCTCTCCAGTCAGGAGATGGAACACATTGGTCGCCGGATCCCATCTCTCGATGAGGGCAACCATCAGACTGTGATCCCTCTCTATCGCCCTATAATGCTGGACTCCACCGAGTCCCACCTCACACATGATGGCCCACTACGCTGCGGACACGTGTGGCCGCATCCGTCTCAACAACGGGGGCATCCTATCCCGCATCGTCAGCTGCTGACGTGCCTGCAAAACCAACTCACTGCATTAGCCCTACTCTTTATCACGACAACTCCTTTAACCTTCTATACCCCCTTTTAACCACCCGACCACACAACCACCCCATTTTCCCCCCCTCCCCACCCACCCACCAACCAACCTTCCTATCAACCTCTACCCCTTCCCTCTTCACCCCAATAACCATAACTCCCAAACAATAACCAAAACACCCAAATAACAACCAAACACCCAAAACCACAACAAAACCAAGCAACAAAATAGAAAATCCTTACTAGGGACCGGTACCGGTCACCCATGACCGACACTGGTCCCCTCTCCACCGACGCCGGTCGACGTACGACCGACACCGGTCAACCACAAAATCACCCTGCCCCAAAACTTCTTGACCGATGCCGGTCGCTTAGTGACCGGCATCGGTCACTGAAAAAATTGCCGGGCCAAACCCGACGCGGCCCCCCAAATCCATTTTTCCCCTATTTCTCTCTATTTACCCACCCTAACACCCTAAAAACCTACCCACCCTGCCGCCTTGACCTATTTAACCCATCTATCCTCTTCATTTTTCAAATAACTTCAATTTATTCATTATTTTATCAAAACATGGATTCCTACCCAAACCCCCAAATATAGCTTAACAACATCAAATTCACATAATGAAGGGTTTCAAACCTACCGGTACGACGACACATCGTCGTGGTGGGATAGGTGGTGGTGGTCCAGCTGGTCCAGCACCTCCAGCTCCTCCGGGCTGTGCCATGGCTCTCAAACTCCTCTGCTGGGTCCTCCACCAATCAAATGTTGCCTCCTCCTCGCTAGGGCCTACCAATCACTCACTTCTCCACTCAAATAGTGCCACCTCAGCCGACAAACTCAACAATCTTGCCAAAAGACCTTAGACAACTAAAATTGGTTTTCAAATTGACAATATGACAATGACAAGCCGTATTTTTTCTTTTTATAGGTTTTCGACCTATAACCGATACCGGTTATATTATGCCCTAAGGAACCGGTATCGGTCACCTAACCGATATCGGTCATAGACAATCGATATCTGTTTTATCCCACCTCTTCCCCAATTTCTGCCCTTATTTACTAATCGCCCTTTCTCACAACATCGCCTATATCCACCTTAACTGAAAACCCTTTGTTAACTTCATTGGCCCGACCCAAGGCCACAACCAACCAATTTGGCTCGACCCAAGGCCGCAACTAACCAATTTGGCCCGACCCACAGCCACAACCAACCCATTTGGCCCGACCCAAGGCTGCAACCAACCATTTGGCCCGACCCAAGGCCGCAACCAACCCATTTGGCTTGACCCAAGGCCACACCCAACCATTTGGCCCGACCCAAGGCCGCAACCATCCATTTGGCCCGACCCAAGGCCGCAACCAACCCATTTGGCCTGACCCAAGGCCGCACCCAGCCATTTGGCCCGACCCAAGGCCACACCAATTAAATACCTCGCCCAACATCAACAAAATACAATTTTATCCACCCATCATGTAGCTCTTTGTTCAATCGAGCTCACCTGTTTGTGTTTTACCATGATTAGGGTCCTTGACTTGATCAGTCGACCAACTTTGCCTAGACCAAGACCGTGACGTTTATCTCAACCAAACCAACCATTTGGTACTGCCGAACATGCCTAAACGTTCCTGTACCTTACCCGTTATATCCCCTAGAGCTACTTCCTATGCCTTGGATACCAGGATTATATCACCCTTATTTGGATAAACTATCGACCTTTGCCTATGAATTGCTTGTTTGCTCTTCAAAATCATGTACCCTAGTCGCACTACTGCATTTCAACGTGTGTCTGCTTCCTTGGACCTACCCCACCATCTTACCATCATCTCAACACCATTTCCCTTTATCAACCCTATCCTTGATTTCACGCTACCTCAATCCGTGATAGATTTGAGGGGGATTACCTATACCCTTAACAGGGGTAACCACTTCTTATTATTGTCTGTGCAGCTTTAACAAAGACAAGCTACACGACAACAAGGGGCTAATGTAGACACCAAATTTGTGTCTTACGACCCCCTGTACCCCACATCTCATTGCGCAACCTAACCTCATCACCTAAACCTTACACAATTATTTATTAATTACCTTATAATTAATAAATCCACATCGCCATACCTGCCACCTCATTTCGCCACCTCATCATGACCTAGTCTTAACCCTAAATTAACCTAATTAAGACCTATAACTTAGTCCACATCCACACCCATGACTAATTACTCCTCACCCACACCTAAAACCAACCTCATAATGACTTGACCAAGCCCGCAACTAATCCCTCAGGAGAAAAAAGAGGAAAAGTTGGCTATTTTACTAAAAATAGCCCACTTTGACCTGACCGATACCGGTTCCTACTCGACCGCCGTCGGTTATGTAACCACCATCAGTTCCTTGTAAATGACCACTCCCAACCAAAAACAAGGGTTGGATTTTAGTGGATCCGAAGGAGAAATCATTGGAAGAATCCAAAATTTACTTGGCTGAACAGAGACAAGTGAAAGAAAGAAGAAGAGTTTGCAAAAAAGGACATCAAGCCCAAAAACTGCAACTGAGTAACCAGAGCCTTGTGACACTCATCGGAGTATTAGGAGAGGAGATAGCTCATCTTGGGTTGTCAGATCATCCTACTTGAGCCCTGTCTTCGTCATCACAGTCCCAGAACCTGCATTTTCCATCAAGAACTAGTAAGTAAGTCTTATACGTTCTTTTAATAACATTTCTTGAATTTCTGAACCACTGCCATCATAAGTCTATTCCTAGATCTACTACCCAGTAACACACTACATCTAACTGTCATTCCTCCACCCTTACATTACTCCAAGAACACCCCCCGTATTCTCTAAGTCCTTCTCATCACCCCATTACCCAACCCCACCCATTTATCAGCCTTATAAAAAAACGCAACCACCTTACAACCAACCTTCACTAAAAGCCCCTAAAACATTGCCCCTACCGATATCGGTTAGAGCCAACCGGTACCGGTTACAGTGACTGGCATCGGTCAGCTTGATTCTAAACCAAGACCAGCCCTTTCTCTATTATTCTAATAAGGTAAACAAATTGTAATTGGACAATAGCTTATTTGTTAGAATTTGTGTTAATTCATATTAGCAGGGGAACTGACCACCTTCGAAAGGAAGTTTTATATTTCCTGGGCCCAAGGCAGTTCCCTCATTTATTGTCTAATCAAAATCTGGTGGTCTTGTATTCTTATTTGCAGGTAGTCCTTCCAAGACAAAAAGGAGTTCTTCGCAATCAACCTGATCTCTCTCTACGGTACACACACACCCTCTCGACATTTAACAGGTATTCCTCCTAACCCTAACCCTTATCTGTTTCTTAAAGGAAAGAAAGGATAGAAGCAACTCTATTCCCAAAAGTTGAAACATTCCGTGCGAAACAGGTTAATTATGAAATTAGACCAAAATAACCCTATAAATATAAAGTTATGAGACCATAATGAGGGACCTAGCATCATTCACTACTATCACCCATCTAGAGTCACATTCATTTATTGTATTGGAGATCACTTACATCTACATAGCTCCATCATCAAGGAACAAGTTCAGGACATCTAAATCACACACTTCATAGGGGAGGATTCTATTCTATTCCATGCACACATGCTATTAATATTTCTACATTTAGTTATTTTTTGCTACTTCACAAAGTGTGACTAACACAAAAGCACCTGGGCTCATCATCCACAAACTCACTAGAACTACATTTGGGTCTGAAAAGTAGTGTAATGCTTAATTAGTAAGCCCATTGTTGTGGAAGTTAAGGTTAGTCCGACCCATTCATTTATATATTTATTTTTTTTAGGGTTTTGATACTTATTTTGGTCTTTTACATGTCTTTTATTCGTCTTGGAGTATGGGTGACATCCAATACATGACATAGAACTTTATTCGATAGAAAATGAGGGTTCTAGACCACCTCTCAGCCCTGTGAATATCAATTTCAAATATTTTTTACAAATCAGGTCACCCATTTTATAGACCAAAGTGCTTGCAGGCATCCCCAGTCCCTCTCTAGGTGCTCCAGTCTAGGGAATCAGTCTAGATTCATCCTTTTCAGGGCTTGTGCATTGTCATTTCCACCTCTAGATTCTCCATTCATCTCTGTGACACAATCTCGTGAGCATCTTCTATTCAACTTAGTTCTTTCCTCTTCCCTCTTAAGCATTAGGGTTAACATTTACTTTTGCATAATTATTTGGTCACTTATATACTTATTTACTGTATTTATTTAGTTTATTTATAGTTTTTCATAGCTTAGATTAACTATCCCCACATACTACACAGTTAGTTAACTTTAGTTAATCAACCATTGTGGCCATTGAGGACAGTCCAACCCCTTCATATGCATCTATATTTTTTATGGATTTGATGCTCGTCTTGGGGTTTTGTAGGTGATTCCTTATTGTATGTATTGCAGTGAAATTTAACATAGTTTAAAAATTTAGTGTGACAAGAAAAGAACACAGACGAATATCCAATGACACCTAAGAGGAGGATTTTAGGCTATTTCTACATACCAGGGCACCCATATCTCATACCAAGGTGCCCATGGGCACCCCTGTCTCTCTCCAGGTGCCTGAGTCAAGGCAAAGAGCTTAGGTCTATGATTTCTCATGCTTCTGTGTGATCGTTTCCTCCTCCTATTTTCCTAGTTCACACTACGACACATTCCAGCACCTTCATTCATCTAAGCTCTTCCTAACCCTCTTTTTTCGCTAGGGTTTTACATTTATATTTACTTAGTTTCTTGGGTCATTTTCTTTATGCATTTATCTGTTATTTACCGTTGTTCTTAATATTAGATTAACCTAGAATAATCCTAAATTTTAGTTAATCAATATTGGGAGTTCTTTGGATGTCTAAGATATCCCTCAAAGTGTAGGAATAGAGATTCAACTGAGAGAAAGAGGCTTCCAAATTTGATGCATCAATATAGTGCAATTCGGAGATATGGAACATATCAGGTGTGCTCCAGATGTCAAAGTTAGCCCTTGAAGTGTAGGAATAGAGATTCAATTGAGAGAAAGAGGATTCTAAATTCAATAGATAAATGAAAGACTTACAAGATAAAATTCCCAAAGAGATGGGGAAATAAATACATTTCTTCTTCCTACTCTTGATTTTTCCATTGACATGATCCAGTTATCTACAAAGATCAAACATAACAATCTTTTCACTTAGGTACCGAGGAAGATTTCACAGATTGAGGTAAAATATAGATACCTTGATGTATAAGAAGGTTGTAAATTGTGTGAAGTAGGATTTGTATCTTTGAATCAATTCGAAATCTTGGGAGGAAATTTTGAGTTTGGGGTTTCCTTCGAGAAATCTCACAACATACATGGTGAATGCATCGTTCACCCTAGAAAAGTGATGGTTACTCTCTTTCAATATCAGTTGTGGATATCTCTCATAGGTGGGAGGATTTAGGGAGATTTTCAATGTGAGATTCAAACTGCTAAAATATCTTATACTTTCAATAGCATACACTAAGTATCATGTCATGGAATAATTTCTTATAACAGGAAGTTGGAGTAAATTGAAAATAGATTTTTTCATTGATTATTTGACCCCATTCAATAATCATTTTTCCTCTAATGATGGTGAGGATGAACAATGCCATCCAATCATGAAATTCCTTAGTGATTTCCTCTCCCACCACTTTGTTCAAAAAAATGATAGTGTCTAAGAATCCTTCATTAAACTAATGTCAAGACCAAGACTTTGGCACGTGGGAGGAATTTCTCACCTTCTTTAACCAAGACCCCAATGCAAATCCTTCAAGGTATGAATCTATATTTGACCATTTTCTTGATGAAAACTCCTTCGAGATGAATACCATGTTGCTCCAAGTTGGAATCTTAATACTTTGTGATCTATCCCCTTGGGGGTGAGCACTTCCAAGATTGAATTGTCATGTGCCCATATGAATCTCATGTCTATTTTATAGTTTTGAGCACAAGTCAACAAAAATTTTGTGCTTTGGACAGATAGTGGATGGCCACCTGTAGCATATAACCCACTTGTATATATTCTTTCTTCCACAAGTTCACTGGGTCCATCAAGCATCCACTTTTTAGATCCTCTAAGTCCATGTGAGTGACATCATAGTCACCCACTTATAGATACTCAGATAAAAGAGTCTAAATGGGCTGTAAACCGAAAAATGAGAACTTCATTGCAACAAAAATCCACTAGGTGAGAAAAAATGAGGAAGACAACAACTTTTTGCACCTAAAACAGACACTTTCTATTGTAAATAAGTAGGAGGTAGGGTTACTTTTTTACTTTTTATTGCTTTTTTCAATATCCTGAAACTCCTAACATACTATATACACTTTCATTGGGGTATTTTTGATTATATTTGACAATTACTATTTTTAGAAATTCTTTTTTTTAGTTTTTGTGTTTTTTTACCATTAATATATGAGTGCATTGTAGTCAGAAGGTTTGATTGTTTTAAAATGTTTCTATTTATAGTAAGTATAAAGACCAGATACTTACTAGTTTTATAAATTTCACTTCCCCTTGTTGATTTTCCATGAAAACAACTTCACTGGAGTAGGCATACTCTTTGGATCACGTGCTCAAAATTTCATCGCAATCTGTCCACCGGAATGATGGGAAATCAAAAAATCATGAACTAGGGAATAAAATGAGGGTTTCTTGATGTAAATAATATAGAGCATGAGAGGGTTTTTTGTTACTATGTTCTTGAAGGATGCTAGATTGTAGAACTTCTATGAAAATTTTGTTCAGATCGTATCACCAGTTTGACAGATATGAGAAAATATTCATTTCAGCATTCATGGTTGCACGAGAAGAAATTACAGGTATGTCTAATGAATTTATAGGTATTCTCAATCTTCAAGATGTATTCAATGACTTCTTGGGTTGACTTGGTAAAATAATGGAGTGAAAAAGGTATGTGGATCTCCTTAAAAGTTAAAAATAGTGTTATTTTTAACCTTTGAAAGCACACTTTAAATCTTTGTTTTGAAAGAAAAAAGGGGAGGTGTGAATTTTACTGTCCTAATTGTCCCCATTATCACAACATGGTTGAGACAGTTGAAGAAAGAAAATTTTCCCCCTTCCCTAGGCTTGAGAAGTGGTGGACATGGTTAGTGAGCATGGAGGATGAGAGAGAAAGGCTAGAGCACTCGAGAGATGAAATTTGGGGTCATATGAATAACCTGAGAACTAGCTAGGGGTGGGGTGAATTTTAGTGTCCCAACTGTTATAGACAGTTGGGACAGTTGGGGCATAAAAATGTGCCTAAGAGGTAAAGGCTAGGACTTAGCCAAATTTGCTTTTTGGATCACTAAGCACCTTACCAAGAAGGAATATGGCCACATAATGGTCCAAGGGATACAAAAAGGGGGTAGGTAACATTTTTGTGCTGCTAATATCCCAACTTTCCCCATTGTCCTATAAATTTGAGACAGTTGGGACACTAAGATACGCCAGCCTTCCAATTGTGGAATTGACTAACTCCTAAAATCATGAGACCAACTTTTTTATAGTTATAGGAGGTATTTTTGGGGAAAACACTATATCAATTTGACTCCCAAGACCATTTTAAAATCAATGATATGGTTTTCAAGACTTGATTTTGCCTCATTTTCCAAAAAAAATAATTTTTCATTCGGGACCATCAGGTGAGTCTACTTAGACTGGTCTAAATAGAGAAGTTATTAGGTCTTGTGAAAGATTTGAAAACTCCATCATGTATAGGATTATCTAATATTTATTATGGTATCTTGTTTTCCTCTTGAATATCTTGGAGCTCTTAGATGTTCTGTTAAATTTCAAGTGCATTTTTACACTACAAGCTCCTCAAACCTCCAAAACCTCTGAAACTTTACCAAATATCCCTAAACCTATCACAATTCATTTCAAAATATTCCATAACATATCCATATGACTTTAGGCTTCTTTATCAACCCCGGGGGATCCATACCTTCCCTAGATATGCTAGGGAATAACCTTCCTAAACTTAGCACAAATTTCTTATTTTGACAACATTACACTGAAAGGGTTGAGTGACCTTATGAACACATTTTAGACACTTGGGAAGGATGTACATCACACTATGAATCTTTACAAGTACATATGGGTCATGACATAGATGGCAAGATGATCCAAAGGATTACTCGAAAGGGGTTTTGAGAAAAAAATTAACACTAGGTATAGTTGTCATGCTTTAAACTTCAATTTTCACATTGCAAAACACATGACAAGAGTTAGCTCTCTCTTGGGGAATTTTTCTAGATCAAACAAAGTGAGGATAGGATAAGAATGAACTTCATAATCACAATACATATGACCATTTCCTTATCCATTGGGCTTTACAGAGTCTCATTTCAAGCAACATATATGATAAATGAATGAACAAAAACATAGAAAAGGGAAATAAACCACGCTGGAAAGGAAAAACACACACAATGGGAAAGGGAAACACACATCCTAAATTAACCTATGGTATATGTGGGGGAAAACCCATTTTCACTATTTTTACAACTTCAAGTATTTCCCATTGCGGGGCATTTCTAGATATGTGCCATCCTGATTTGAGAGATAAAAAATCATTGCATGCTTACTGAATTCAGAATGGTCAAAACCATGAGGAATCAAACTTCCTGTGGGTTCCTTTTGGTTCTCTTCTTTTTTCCAATGAAAAGACAAGATATCCAATTTTGAAATCTCTTACCTTTAATTTCTTATCAAACATCTTATTTAACTTCAGTTGATGCTCTTTTATCCGATCAACCACCTTGAACTTGTATTCATTAAGATTTTTGAGAAATAAGATTCTCTTGTCAAGGGAGACATGATATTGACCATCTTTGATTTATTTGACTAATTGGAGTGCTGGAAACTAAACAGTGACTGTAATATTTGCATTAATCCCATAGATTAGTTAGAATGGTGACATATTGTTTTCCATTTTAGGAGTAATCATGTCTACCCATAGATCATCATAGAGCTTCTTGTGCTAGTTCATTTGGTTCTCATCAAATAGCTTTCAAACAATGTTCATAATGTTCTTAATACTTGATTTGGCCTAACCATTCCCTTGCGGGTAGTAGTCTGATGCATGTGACAACAAGATTCTATAACCATATAAAATTTTAGTATACTCCATGGAGGAAAAGTGTGTGGCATTATCAACCACAATCTTTTGAGGGATCCCAAAATAAATGATAATGTTCTCCTTGATGAAACTACATACCGCTTCACAATTGGATTATTTGATTGGAATTACCTCCACCCATTTTGTGAAGAAGTCAGTTTATGTGAGAACATAAGCATACCATGTTCTTGAATGAGGATTGAGAAATCCAATGAAGTCCAAGCCCCATTGTTGAAAAGGTTCTTTTATCACCACTAGACGGAGAGGAAGCACAATAAGTTATGGTCTCCCAACAAATTGTTGACAAGGTTCAAACTTGGAGACCCGTTCTTGAGCATTTGCGAACAAGGTAGGCCAATAATACCTACTAAAGAGAATTTTGTGAGTAGTCACCATTATAGATAATTTCCCACTACAAGCTTTATCATGATATGATTTTAGAAACTCCTCTTATTTCTCTTTATCGACACACCTTATAAATCATTCATCTAATCCCCTCGTGTATAACATGTGATCTCGGATGACATACCTAGTTGAATTGAGCTTGAGAGTTCTTATTTTCTTATAATCATGATGATTCAGACACTCACCATAAGTGAGAAAGTAGGAAATTTCATCATACATGTTGAAAAAGTTCTTCATAGCATTTTGAGATAGCTGGGAAGTTAAGGAAATAACCGCTAGAGGTAAGAGATAGCCGGGGAAGACTAGAACAAGCCACATGTAGTAGGAGGAAATCCATAGGATAGTGACAAATCCGTGATACATTAGAAAAGTTGTGGAATATAGAAGAGAGACGTAATACACTAAAATAATTTGAGAGATAATGTAGGAAACCGTGGGAACTGACAAAGTGCCACAGAATTAAGACAAGTCAAAATAGTACGAGACATAATCTGACATAGGTTTGAATCAAAAGAAGTGACTCTTGGAATATTTTGTATTTTGTGTATTTATTGTAATTAATCCATTATATATGGGTGTGCCACAAGAAATGTATATGAGCATCACCTGAGATATGTGAGAGAGGATCTATGTATGAGAATGAGACTAATGTAATAAATATTGAAATATGAATGAGAATTGATGATTTGGAGCAAAGTTTGTTATGTGTTTTACATTATTTTTGTTCACAAGTTAGAGTAGTTTACTTTTCCCACGTACATCACTACCAATAGATCAAACTTCCTAAGTCTCACACCACTATCGATATTTAGGGTCAACATTTGGTGTTTGAGCCCAGGTCCCTGTTGTTAGTCAAATGTCAGGAAAAATATCACCACCATGATATTGAAAACCAACACTGAAAGAGATAGAGGGCTGGTGGGAAAAAAAATTCATACCTTTGTGAAGGGAGGATAAAAAATATTAAAGGCGTCAAACAAAGAGATAGAATAAAAAATCTTTGGAGAATACGGTGAAGAATTTTGGTTTCAGTTTCCACATTTGTTGTGTCCTTGCATATTAGCTCATGTCAAAAGAACAGAGTGGTCACGATTACACTTGAGAGAACCTTGGACTAGGGAAATTGACTACGGGTGCGAGACTACCTTAGATTCATACATAAGCACTTAGGCCATACAAGGTTGGACCAGTTTCTTTTACAAGAAAGGTGAAGTTTTAAGTAGAGCCAAAGGTTGATTCCTTAAATTAGTTCCATTTTAAATTAATTTTTTGATGGTAGAAAAAGGTTTAATCAAAAGCATTACAAAAATTCTTTAGGGGAAAGGCACTAGATGATGACATACATGAAATGGGGAAATCAAAGAGACATAACTTATCATAATTAATGGGGTGTTGGTTAGGTGGCAGAAATAGGATGACATGAGGAAAAGAAAAAGACAGCTAATTAGATAGTTGGCAAAGAGAAGATTAATAAAATTACAGAGAGTTGGTATCTTAAAAAGAGTAACTAAAATGAGGAGGATGGAAGAGAGAGCAAGTATATCCATAGAGAAGGAGTTAGAAAAGAAGGTATAGAAACAAAGACTAGAAAGAGAGGAAAGAGCAAAGAAATTAAATGAGAGAAAAGAAAAATTAAATAAACCACCCACTTAGAGTGGAGGCCAACAATGGCTAACCCAAAAATAGAGGAAGACACAAAAAATATTTCTATAATACCTACAGTAATCAGCGACCAACATATTTTGGTTACCCCACATAACCCCGTGGTACAATACACCATAGAAAGTCTAGTTCAACAATTGGTAACAAGGAAATCTATCCTAATGAGAGACTTACAATAATTAGTAGGTGGTTTAGAACCATCTTTTAAGAGGGTGTTAGAAATAGAATGTTGGGAAGAAGAGGAAAGAAGAACACCATTATTGATTAAGGAAAAAGGTGAAGAATAAGGAGAAGTTACGGGTATGAAAGATTTGATTGAAGAGTTTAAAGAGAAGATAAAAATAGTGGATGAGGAAGATGAGGAAAAGGAAATTATTGGAAAACTAGAAGAAAAGGAAAAATAAAATAAGAAGAGGAGAAGTGATGAAGGATTAGACAATAATTATAGATTAAGGAATAATGAAGGAAGGAAAATATTCACAGAAGAGGAAAATAATGAAAAGTTGCCAACTAAGGATGTGTCCCCCAACTACCACACTAACCCAAAGGAGATGACCCCCCCGAATATGTAACCAGTCCAAGTGCCGCTTGAAAAACCAATTCAAAAGATAGAAAAGGGATAAAGTTTGGAAGAAATATATCACCAATTGTGAGAAGAGAGTCAGAAGAGATAAGAAATTGTAAGAGAGTTCAGATAATTGTTAAGAGAGTTGAATTTCGACATCAAATCAGTAAGGTACAAGGTAATAAATAATAACTTGACAAAGGTCCAGACTTAATCAAAGAAGGAAAGACACATAAAGCAACAACCAATTAGTTAGCCTCAATTACATCCTCAAATAGTCAAGATGGCACAAAAATTCAAATTACCAACATTTTGCATAGATATAATAGACATCATAGAACATTTATTCATATTGGATTCTCAATGGAAGAGTAGAAATGTCACATAAAACAATGTAAAATTACATGACTTTATAGGAACTCTAAGAGATGATGCACTATGATGGTATATGAGAACTAATGCCAAAGTAACTAAGGATTGGGATGTCATTGAAAAATATTTCAGGATAGACTTCCATTTTCCTGAAGCACCATCATAAGGGGTGAGTTAGATTAGAGAATTGTTTCAAAGATAAAATGAGATAGTCAAAGAGTTCAGCTATAGGTTCAAAACTATGGCAAGGAAACTGGAAGAGCCCTTTTTGGACAAATAACATATTGAATGGTTCACTTCATGGCTCCTCCCTTATATCAGAGCAATGTTTGATGGAAAACCTTTCAACACCCTTGTGCAAGCAATAGAGATGACTATTAGATTGGAATTCCAACCATGTCGTAGAGAATGAGAACATCATTAAAAACATAATTGGAGAGAGTATAATTGGAGCTAGAAAAGTTGAAAATCCAACAATAAATTCAAAGGACTGAAGACCTTAATCATAGTTCTCCTCCAATAAATAGTGCAAGGCCTAAGATTTGGTGTGTAGTATGTTGTGCAGAAGGTCACAATAAGTTTGATTATCCTTACCTAGAAAAGGAAAAGATGGTTGCATCTATAAGGTAACATTCATCATAAAGATCCTCTTTCAGCAGCTTAGGAGAAAGAACATGGTGTGGTATTTGTATGTTATGGGACCTACACACTCAGGATGCATGTCCTTTATTAGAGGTAGCACCACCTACTAATCATTTGATGGATTGTACAACATGTGGATCCTACAATCATTATCACCACACATGCCCCTCTATAGAAGAACTTAAAGACCTAAAAGGTTATAATGCTTGGAGAGTGATGGAAACAAGAAAAAATATAGCACCTACCCCTTCCCCTCCATCACAATCAACACTTACATTGACTCCACCACCTTCACAACTAGCAATAACTAGCCCTCAATATCTTTATCAACAAGGTGGAAAACCTAAATTCAAAGGCGGCTATTAAGGGAATAACTACAATCCTAATTATCAAGGATACTACGATGGAGGACACCGTAGAGGTTTTAGAGGAGTTTATAGAAGAGGTTACAAATGAGGATATTATAATTATAAAGGAGGAAGAGGATATGAAGGGTATAATAGATATCAATGAATAGATAACCAAGGAGGTGGCTATCAAGATAGTAGACCCATGAATTGTTATAAGTTTGGAAAAGATGGTAATTTGGCTAGAAAATGCACAGAGCTGGACCCTTGTGGTTTTTATCATGAAAGAGGTCATGATTATTTTAGTTGTGCCAAAGCATTCTAGTTCTATAGGAATGGAGGTACAAAAACAAAGGCCTTGGGAAGAGACCCACAAAAGAGTGTCCAACACATCACAAATATACCATGAGATGATGAGACAGTAGCAAAAGACAAGGAGAGAACATATAGCTTAAGGAGCAGACCAGAGAATGAGGATAAGGAGGAAATGAAAGAAAAATATATGAGAATAAAAACTACCAAATTAGGAAAAAGTGTTGAAGAACCAAGATACAGGGCTGCAGTGACCGCTAGAAGTTCTGCAAGGAAGGAATTTATACCAGGGAACAAGAAAATAATAAGACTATCCCTGGAAGAAATTTCATCTGGTGGAGAAGAATGGGATTTTAAAGACATCAAACAAGACCTTCACAATAAAGAGGTGGAAAAAAGTGGAGAGGTAGTAAAGAAGGCAAAAACCCAAGAGGAAATAAAAAACAATTTCTTTAAGGAAGAAGAGATCATTGGTCTAAGGGAGATAGCTAGATTAAAAATCAAACATGGTTTTACAAAGAAGTTACAATAATTCAGGAAGTATTGGAATAAAGAAAACAAAACTTTTAATGTTCTAAGGATTGAATCAAGACCTCATAAGCGGAAAAGAAATGTCTTCCATACTCTAAGAATATAGCAAAAATACACAATTTATTTGGATGTAGACATATTTGACACCACTATCACAAAAATTTTGCTTGATTTTGGCACAAATGTCAATATGATGTCAAAAACTACGTGGGAAAGATTAGGCAAGCCTCCCCTATAACTTGTTAAATACTTCATTAGATTGGCTTATGGATCATCAAGACAACCAATAGGTGCATTAAATAATGTTGAAGTAAAATTTATGGGAATTTAGAAGTTTTTGAACTTCGAATTTGTTGAAAATGTTGCTATAAATCCATCTTACAATGTCATTCTAGCTCTATAATTGTTTAAGGATTATAATGGAACGTTAAACTCGGAAGAGGAGGAAGTAAAAATACAAGTGGAAGGAATTTGCGTACATGTACCATTGCATGTAGGGATGAGTGTTGCATAGGGAGAAGAAGTATGGCATGATACAGAAGAAGACTTCTTTGATGACATCCAAGGTGTATATGCCTGAATAAATGTTTTAATATTGAAAAGGAATTTGAACTAAACTCAAATGGAGAAATACTAGTTAAAACTGAGTCTACAACTGAAGATTCAGGAAATGTTGTAGAGGCATGGATACATGTATTCCCATAATCTAAAAAAAGAAAAATACATTATGCAAGAAGAGTACCACCACGTGTAATTACACTAGATGATGTCGTGGATGATATTTTTTGTCCTGTAAAAGATATATTTGAGAAATAAGACAGACATTATTCCACCAAAAAGGAAATAGAATAAATGCCAATAAAAAGGGTATATAGATTAAGTCATTGGGCTTCCCACTAGACTTTACCTAAGTACTCACGGTTTTGTGACTTAGAGGGTTATTTGGAGAAAATGGAGCAGATATTTCCAAATGAAAAAGCAAGAATGGAAGCTCTGGATGGAACCCTAAAAATTAATGTCATGGGATGGTGGGAAACCCACATACCTAACATCTCTCATTGGAATTCATTGACCACATTTCTCAAAACAAGGTTTTTGGAGAGTGAAGGTTATTACATGACACTTCCTGAATATACTGGTGAAAGTGGTCCTCAAAGGCACATAAAAACCTATGAAAGACACTGGAAGATCTGTATAGAACATTCTCCTTTGGTATCGACATAGCTATTCATATGGACACTAGGACCCATACCGCGGTCATGATATATGCATCAAGAACTTAGACAAGAAATAAGAAATTGGGACCAGATCGTAAAATATTTTTGCCACACGTTCAATTTTTCGAATGCAGATCTTAAAATAATTTTAGAACTGTAGAAGATTAGGAATTTAATTTTCCTAACCTCAGATGAGACCACAAAACTATGCTCATAGAAAGAACAAAAAACTAAAGAACTGCCAAGGCAATAAAATCTTAATAAAAATCCAGCAGTGGCATATTACTTTGCAGTAGAAACGTAGGAGAGAGTTGAAGGACTCGAGAATATAAAATATGAAACAATTAAAGGAGAAAGGGAAGTAGTGGAGACCAAGGAGGAATGAGAAAAATACTATTACGAACCTTTAAAAATAAGGACTGAAAATATCAGGACAGATGGAGATGAAAAACTTAGAAAGATAGGAGACTATTGGTCAAAAGAAGAAGTAGCAATAGTATAAATCCTAAAATAATTTCAAGACATATTCCTAGAAGAATTTAAATATCTCAAAGTTATAAAAGATGATTTTGGCACAATGAAGATACCAATCAAGGAAGGGTTCAAGCCCTTGAAAAATATACCATATAGGTTAAATCCAAACCTAAAATTCAAGGTGAAGACCAAAATAGACAAAATGTTGAATGATGGAATTATAAATCTTGTTGATGATTCAGAGTGGATAATTCCAATAGTAATACAGAAACAAGAAGACTGGAGAAATAAGGATATGTGTACACTACAAAGAGTTAAATAAAGCTTGTGTTCATGACCCATTCCTGAAGTTGTTTACAAAAGAAGTGTTGGATAACGTTGCAAGAAGAGAATTCTATTCTTTCACTAATGGGTTCTTTGGATACCATTAGTTTAGAATTGCCCCTGAAGACCAACCAAAGACTACTTTTTCAAAGGAATGGGGTTCATTTATGTACACCATTATGCCATTTGGAATTAATAATACACCAACAATGTTCAGTAGAATAATTATTAGTGCATTCAAAGAATTCAGCCATGACTTTTTGGAGGTATACCTTGATGATTAGACAATCTACATATTATTGTGAAACCACATTTAAGTGTTGTGGTTGATGTTTCAAAAATGTGAAGCATTGAAAATATATCTAAATTTGAAGAAGTGTATGTTTTAAACCCTGTTTGGCACATTATTGGGACACATAATTTGTAAAGAAGTATTATTAATTGATCCAATGAAAACTTCAGTGATTGTTATTTTTCCCCCTCCCAAAATTTTAAAGAATGTCAAAACAATTCTTGGCTATAACAGATATTATAGAAAATTTATAAGAAAATATATGGAGATAAGGGCACCTTTGGAGGAGTTATTAAATAAAAGAACTAACGAACAAATACAATAGAGAAAAAAATACCCGGATGCCTTTGAAGTATTGAAGGAAAAAATATTACATGCCCCAATCCTGATATTTCCATACTAGAAAGTTCCATTCCATGTCCATGTAGATGCATCTGACATTGCCATTGGGGTGATTTTGACACAACCTTGAGAAAAAATGGACCATCCAGTAGCATTTGCAAGTAGGAAGTTATCCAAATCATAAAGGAACTATACTACTATGGAGAGAGAAGCATTAAACATGGTTTATTCCTTATAGAAATATAGACAATATTTATTGGTTACTTTTTTTTTTATACAGATCAAGATCCATTGATATATTTTTTAAACATACCAGTGTTACAAGGAAGGATATGCCATTGGCTGATGATTTTTCAAGAATTTTAGTTTACCATTACAATAAAACCAGGAAGATTAAACAATGGATTGGATTACGTATCATGAATAGAAAATGGAGAAGATGAAGGACCAATAAATTATGATTTCCCTGATGCACATCTATTCAGAGTAGAGGTAATTCCCAAATAATTGGATGAGATAGCTTATTTATTACACACAAGAGAATCCCCCAGCTAGTATATAAAGAAGCAGAAGAGGAACTTGCTAAGTAGGGCCTTTCCCTTTACATTGATCCAAGGACAATTATATAAGAAAGGACAAGATGATGTTCTTAGGAGGGTGGGCTTGGAACATGAAAGGAAGAACATATTGATAAAGGCTCATGAAGGTGTAGCTAGAGGACATAACGGAGGAGAAAAAATAGCTAGAAAGGTGATGATGGATGGGTTATGGTGGCCTACACTTTTTAAAGATGCACATAAACACATGAGGTATTGTGATATCTATCATTAGGTGGGAATACCAAATTTCTGGGATGAAATGACATTAAAACTAGTTATATCATTGGTACCATTTTAAAAATGGGAAATAGACTTCATTCGAATAATCAAACATATCACAACACACTCCCAGGAAAGGTTCATAATAATAAGGAATGAGTATTTAACTAGATGGGTAGAATTTATCCCTACTAAATATTGTACTACTAAGACAACTACTATATTCATTTATGAAAATATCATTATGTGATTTGGATGCCCCTTGAGTATCACAAATGACCAAGGGAAACATTTTGTTAATGCTACCATCCAAGAATTGTTAAGAAATTTCATGATTAATCATAACAGAAGTATGCCTTACCATCCACAAGAAAATGGCACAATCAAAGCATTCAATAAGGTATTGGAGAAGGTGCTTACAAAGATATGTTCATTACAACAAGTGGATTGGGATTGAAAGATACATGCAGCTTTATGGGCTTACCACACCACATATAAAAGATTGAAAAAATATCTCATTTCAGATTGGTCTATGGATTGGAAGAGTGGTCCCTATAGAGTTTTTACTCCCAAGATTAAGAGTGGCGGTCTCATTTAGAATGAATGAATATGTTTCCCTACATGAGAGGCTATTCGAATTGGAGAAAATGAATGAGAAAAGGTTCCTAGCAACTCATAACTAAACCCAAGAAAAGAGAAGATAGAAATCTTGGCATGACCTCCACATAAATATAAAATAATTTGACATTAGATATTAGGTTTTACTTTATGACAGTAAATGGAAACATCCAGGAAAATTAAAATTAAGATGGCTAGGACCCTATATAATTAAATACATATTACCTTCAGGTGCAAAAAATATTTAGACACTACAACTCAAAGAATTACGAGGGTATGTGAATGGATAAAGGTTGAAAAATATAATACTTCAAAAAAAAGATAAAAATACAAATACAAATAAACAGTAAAAAATAAAAATAAAAATAAAATCTGGCTATCTGAAAATCAGCAATTCGGCAGATAGGACTAGGGGTAGGATGAAAACCCACAAGGGCATCCTTACTCTAATAAGTGTAAGAAAAAAAGAAAAACAAAAAGAAATAAGATCCGCTAAGGAAGAGTACCCCCGTAATAAAGAGAAGGAAAAATTTTGAAGGAAGAATACACGTGCAATAAAGAGAAGGGAAAGTTTCGGATGGAGTATACATGCTCAATAAAGAAAAAAAAAAAAAGAAAGAAGAACCGTGGAAGAAGGAGAACCATGCAATAAAGAAAACAAAAAGACATGGTATAAGAAAAGCCATGTAATGAAGGGATGAGAAAAAAACCATGAAAAGAAGAAAGGAGCAAGCCGTGGAAGAAAGGAATAAGATGGAGAAGTCACGTGATAAATAATAAAACCGCACAATAAAGGAAAAACCGCAAGAAGAAATAATGAAAGACAAAATTCATGGAGGGAAGGAGCTAGAGGATAAATACCTACGGTATAAAATAAAAAGATGCAGAAGAAAAAATATGCGGGATGCGGAAAAAGACACATAATAGAAACACAAAATAAAAACATATGTGGAATGAAGAATGAACATCATGGAAAAAACAAAAAAAATTCCCACTAAAACGTAATAAATGTGGTAGGTGCAAGTAGGAAGGCTATAAAAGGAATCGATTTAGAAAAAACTAAGGTACAAAAATCTAAAGGAGAAATAGAGCAATTCACTAATGGAAGTGCAAAGAAGAGAGCTAGGGTAAATTAGGGAAAATTGAGAAGAATAACATGGACAATCCAATTGAGATCACACAAGCTGAGCTTCCAAAGCCAAAATCCTTGAAGAATTCCATAAAAGCAAATAAACATGATCTAGAGGGCTCATTTTCACATATTCCATTCACACATACAAGGGATTTACATAATCACATTCATTCTCTGATTGTCGAATATGACCACACACTACTCGAGATAGACAGAGTGTTACGCTTAGAAGAAGACCCCAATACAAAGGAGCTAGTATATAAAAAGATGGCAAAGTGATCAATGAATTGAATGTCGATGCATAAAGTCACATTCCATATTTTCTAAGGACAGATCATGCAATTCGGGTTCTTCTAAGTCGGCTACATAGTGAGATGTTATATTTGGATCAAATGTACCATATTAATACATAATTCTTGGCTAGGATTATAGGACTATGGGTACAAGGATGCTCAGTGATTACAAAGAAGAAGAACACATTGAAATATATTACACTGGTGATGGGAGTGATGAAGACAAAGTGTGGATTACACATTATAGACATTGTAAATCATTCAATCAGGTATGCCACTAAGGCCATATGTTTAATAATGTATCATACCAATAGAGAAGAAGATCCCACCCACGGGCTTAGCACTCAAATAGCCATAGATATGGTGAATTCTCATTCAGAGTATCACCTAGCTGAACTATTGACCTCCAAATTCCATGAAAACACCAAGAAAATAAAATAAGGAAAGCATACATCTTGTTATGGGATGATATTAATATGTTTAGTTATGTACTTCATAAAAAATCTACCCCACAAAGCAGAATTGGTGGAATGATGGTCAGATACACTGGTGCCTGAGAAAATTTGGGAACATATGAATAAATTAGATGTAGTCATCCAAATTACATGTTTATTGGAGTTGGTAAATAGAATAAGGAAAATAATTGGAAATAGGGCACGAGTTTTAGAGAAATAGTGGCACGATACAAGAAAGAGGTATACTTCATTCCTAATATTGATTATACCTCTATCTGGCCAACAACTCCACACACAGAACACATACCTCTATTACCATATGTGGCTTTTGATGAACTAGTGGCCACATTAGTTGAAGTAGTCAAAAATCTAACTTTGAATCCCATGAAACCAAAATTACCCAATTTTGATGATGTTATTGAAGAAATAGGAGTAGAATACATGGAAAAATACCCAGATCAATATGGAAAGATAGAATCAAGTAAAGGAGGCCCTAAAACCTATAAAATAAGACACAAAAAGGCCTTATTGTGGTAGAAACCACCACCAAATGCTAGAAAGTACTGACATCTAAAAATAAATTGAAGGAAGTTGTGGCAAATACAGAGGAAGAAAACTCATCACGTGAAGTAGAGAATATTTTTGAATTAGATTATGAGAAAACTCCTTTGGCATCACCATCATTATCACTACAATAACTAGCACCACAATTTTCAGAAGAGGCAGAGCCATGGGTGGAAACTCAATTGACTAAGATGAGATATGGATACTATAAGAAGTGTTTATGTCCTGATGGTATCTTACAAGTAGACCAAGAGTATGAGGTTAGTACAGGAAGTGCTTAGATGGCCATAGCAGAAGCTATAGTATATTACATGAAAAAATATTCCTTGGTACTTACCGATATTATGCGCCTACTTCCACCAGAGTTGGCTAAGGAGATCTAAGAATAGGTAGAGGTGGAAGAAACAAACTATCTACAAGTACTACAACAAGAAAGAGAAAAATTGAAGCACAAAATGAAGAAGAATGTCATGGATCAAAACCACATGAAGGAGGTAGAAGAATTAATTGGGTTGCTGATTAAAGTAAGAAAAGAAAGAGAAGAGGAAGCCATAAAGACCACAACTCAAACATACGAACATAAAAAGGTAGTATTGGAAGAAAAGAAGAGGAAAGGCCTCTAAGAATAAAAACAAAAATCCAAAGAGGTAGCCCAATAGAAGAAAACAAAAATACAAAAATAATAATAATAGGAGGAAAAACATAAAGAAATTGAGGAAATTAAAAAGGTAGCTAAAGCTGAAAGAAAAAAAAAAGAGTTGGAAAGTGCAAAGAAATAAGAGGTAGAAAAGAAAAATAATGAACAAGAGGAACATGAAAAACCAAAGCAAATAGCAGAATAAAGAAAAACAGGAGAAAGAGGGGATAGAAAGGAAGAAGAAAGAGGAAACATAAAATAAGGAGAAAGAAGAGAAGGAAAGGAAGGAAAAAGAAGAAGAGAAGGAAAGGAAGGAAAAATAAGAAGAAAAATAAGGAGAGAGAAGAGAAGGAAAGGAAGGAAAAAAGAAGAGAAGGAAAAGAATGAGGAAGAAGAGAAAGAAAAGAAGGAACAAGAAGAGAAAGAAAAGAAGGATAACGAAGAAAGAGAAAAGAAAGAGAAAGAAGAGAAAGAAATAGAAAGAAGAAGAAGAAAAAAAAAAGATGAAAGTTGAAAAAGAAAAGAAGAAAGAGGAAAAAGAAAGGTAGGCACAACAAGAAAAATAAAATAAACCTAAATCAAAACAAGAGAAGAAAGAAAAAGAGGCAGAAGAAAATAAGAACAATAAAGAACTAAAGAAACAAGGAGAAAATAAAAACACAGTAGCATTAGCACCAGCCATAGAAACATCTACAAGTATGATACCAGCACAAGCACCCAGAGATTATTTGGCAAAGATCAAGCAAGCACTACAACAAAGGAAAAAGGAGCACTCAATACCATTGCAACAAGGGGTAGTGGAACAAACCATAGAGCTTTATAAGGTAATTTTTGATAAACTCGCCCCCTTATAGAAAAAAACTTGTAGCCAAGTGTTAGAAAAAAAGTTCTAAATAGGATTGGATGCAACGTTGTGTTGAGATAGAAGAGGCAATGTAAAATATATTATCATCTATTCAAACAAAAAACTATTATATCATTACTGCATTCAATCTCTAGATAGACGTGCAAACAGAAAAAATAGTATTGAAAGAGGAAACAGTTAATTTGGATGCCAAAAAGACGAAAATCCACGAGAACGTTGTAGAATATTATAAACAGCAAATTATTAAGACACAAAATTTGGAGAATCGTAAAAGAAGGAAATAAATACAAGCCACGGTGACTAATTTGGAGAAAGAGATGAAAAATGTCGCGGCCTATTATACTTATACGATTGGATGGCTTAGTGAAACATAGAAAGAAAAAGTAGAAATAGAAAATTTGGAATAATAGATTCATATAGAATCAACAACATATGATATCAGTAAGGAGAAGGATCGCACCCAAAGAAGAAAGATATCTAAATTGACTGAAAATTATCAAATACAACAAAGGGCTAGTAATGAAAATATACTTGATATGCAAAAATGTATCACACCACTAGATAGATCCATCATTCGAATGCAACAAGAACTCACAATCACCCAAAATAGATGGGCGTAAATACAAGCGAATTCATCACCATCTGACATTATTCAATTGATCCAAGAGAACGCACAAATACAAGAGTGGAGAAAGTAGATAGACACCCATATAGAATTTTGGTATACTTTTGAGAAGAAAATTATGCCACAAATTACTAAGTGCATCCCCCCTACTCCACCATGAAGAAGAGTAAGAGGCAAGGCGTCCCACAAACCTAGTTAGGTGAGTCGAGAAAAGGAACTCTTCCTTATATGAGATGTCTAAGTTGCTGTGGGTTGATGCCTTTACCCTCTACAATTGGTGACCCATAAGTCCATTCAGGTGAGGGAACTTTTCCCTACGCCAGACGTCTAAGTTCTGGGATCAATCCCTATAGGACATTTTTGGAGAAAAGGATAGGGTTCTTCATTAGTTGTTGTCTCAAGGATGAGACAAGGTTTAAATTGGGGGATGATGTTAACAGAGTTCTTCATCACATTTTTAGATAGCCACGAAGTTAAGGAAATAACCACCGAAGCCAGGAGATAGCCGCGGAAGACTGGAATAAACCACGTGTAGTAGGAGGAAAGCCGCAGGATAGTGAAAAAGTTGCGATACATTAGAAAAGCCATGGAATATTGAATAAAGTCATGATACACTGAAAGAATCCATGAGATATTGTAGGAATTCACGGGAGCCGACAAAGATCCACATAATGAAGACAAGTCAAATTAGTACAGGACATAAGCCGACAGAGGCATGAATAAAAAGAAGTGACTCTTGGAATATTTTGTATTTGGGGTATTTATTGTAATTAATCCATTGTATATGGGTGTGCAACAAGAAATGTATATGAGAATCACTAGAGATATATGAGAGAGGATCTATATATGAGAATGAGACTAATGTAATGAATATTGAAATATGAATGAGAATTGATGATTTGAAGCAAATTTTGTTATGTGTTTTACATTCTTTTTGTTCACAAGTTAGAGTAGTTTACTTTTCCTGCATACATCACTAACAATAGGTCAAACTTCATAAGTCTCACACCACTGTTGAGATTTAGGGTCAATAATACCACTCATTTGTGGTATTTACAAAAAGTACTTGCATAAATTCTTTACCCATAGATTCATGGTAGAGGAACTCCTTTGTATCATTTTGAGTCGAGAGAGATTCATCCTTTGCCATCATACAACACAATCCATTGCCCCTTACCGGATTTGAAGTTAGGATGTCCAGGTCATACTCTTGAATCCTCTCCATCCAATTACCTCTCTTGTCTCCTATGTCTTTCTAAGTTAGGATTGACTTGATTCCAGAGCCTGGGACCATCACCACGATGTGTGAGTTGAGAATGTAAAACCTGAAATTTTTTGATGGATATGACCATGACATAAGTGTGTTTCTCCATTTGATTATATCTCAACTCATGGTTCTTCAAAGGGTAATTCATAAAGGAAATGGGTGCTTCAATTCCTTGTTCATTATTTTGCACTAGGATGGCCAAAAGTGTTTGCACTCTGGTATAGCAATACAAGATGAAGTCTTTATCGAAATTGGGACATATGAAAGTGGGAGCTTTAGCTATTGCTTCTTTGATTTCCTCAAATGCTGATTTTCCTTCATCATGACATTTGAAGCTTGCTTGAGGCTTCATCAAACTTGTGATATGTTTGGTCAATTCAACAAAATCTGGGACAAAGCTACGGAGTAAGTTTACCTTGCCAAAGAAAGAATGGACTTCCTTATTGCTCGTGGGAAAGGAAAATGCTTGAATTGATCTTATCCTATCTTCATCAATTTTTTACCCCTCCTTGTTCAGAAATGTTCAAGGAGTTTCCCTTCAGTGACACCAAAGATTCACTTCTTGGTATTTAAACACATTCCATGATGTTGGCACTTAATCAACACTTGTTCTATATGTTTTAAATGAAATCCTCACTTCTATAAAAGGTCGTGAGGTAATCAAGATAAAAAATGATGCAATTCTTGAGGTATTTGAAGGATAGTTCTATTTCTCATTGAAACATTATTCCAACGTTGATGAAACCAAATGAAATTTTGATATAAGAAAAATCTCCCCAAGGAGTTGTGAATGCTATTTTATATCTATATTTTTATGTTACCTTAATCTAGTTATACCCAGAGAAGCAATCAAGAAGTGATATCATCTTTGATCCTGTGACCTCCTATAGGATGTGATCCACGATAGACAACGAGTAGTTATCCTTCAATGAGGCTTGATTCAAATTATGGAATTCTACACAAATCCTTATCTTTCCATTTTTATTCTATGCCAAAATGATGTTTTCCACCCATGTGGAGTGGTGAATGGGGAAAATGATCCTTTAATTTAGAATCTTCAAGTTCTCTTCCTTGATTTTATCTGTAATCTTTAGGTTGTATTGTCATTGCGTTTTCCTAAAACGCTTGGCTTCATGCTTTAATGGGATTGAATGATGCACTTCCTTGGGCTGGAATGAATTGATCTCGTCATAGGAATATGACAAAACATCAGGATATTTTCTCAACAATGAGACAAATCTTATTTTCTCCTCTAGTGAAAAACACTTTCCAATGTTTACCATTATTGGTTATTCTGTGGTACTAATAATTTCTTTTTCAAAATTAGCAGGACATTAAGAGGACTCCCTAGCTTTCTCCTTTATGAATCTGTCATGTTTATCGAATAAATCTTTAAGAGACACAAGAAATTTTTAGATCTTATTTCCCTTTAAACTGATGACCCATTTTGAGTCAAATCCATTTATCCCTTCTTTATCTTTATCCACTACAACTCTCGATTCAGATTATCACTTCCCTCATAGAAAATATTGTTGAAGTTATCTCTTTTTTCTAGGAAGGAGAGAAGTTGATTGTTGTCATTAAATACCTGGTGATGATTTACATTATTTGGAACACTCGGCTTGAATACCACTTCAATAGTCACTTTTTCTTTATTAAAGGATGGTTGCAAAGTCATCAAGGAAGCTAAAACTACAAGAGAGTCGTATTTTTCATTTTTCTCATGGGGAATGACTTGGATGGAAAAAAACATCAAAATATTCAATGTGGTCCCATACCCAGTTCATATAATCCTTTAGCCTTGGGTTCTTAACCTTATATTGATTCCTCACTTGCTTGATAACTACCTCAACATCAGCTAGACACTTTATCTTCTTGATGCCCATGGATTTAGCAACATCCATTTTGAGAAGAAGGGATTCATACTTTGCACTATTTTTTGTTTTATCAAACTAAAATTTATAAGAAAATGGAAATAGCTCACCCGAGGGAGAATTTAGAACAATGTCAGCTCCAGATCCTATACAAGAATGGATTCCATCAAATTCCATTATCCAAAATTGGTTATCTTCATATTCCATAAGGAAAGTTAGATTCTCATCTCTTTCAAAAGTAAATAAGTAGTTACCCAAGCCACTATCTTGAAACAAAATATCGACTTTCAGATCTTCTGATTTTTGGGTGTTATACTTCATTTTTTACACATGTAACAACTTATTCATTTCACCTTCACTGGAATGGTTTTCGAGGACCAATCCATTTGTATATCACCACCTAGGTCTCTACAAAATCTCCTACTCAACAACATGCCAAAGGATGTTGAGCTATCCGCTACCTAAATAGTTAGCAAAGCCTTCATGCCTGGGAAATCCGTAAGGGCCGCATGAACATATTTGATTCTTCCTTCCAATGAGACCTCTTTAAAATCCATGGAATAGCAAGATGTAATTTCTTGTGTTAAGGTGAGTCCATGGAATGAGCAACTTTGATTGGAATTACATTATCTGAGGCACCTGAGTCTATAATGCATTTTTTCAATTGTTGACCTTTAATCAGGAGAGAAATATAGAATGGTTTTACTTTATTGGATTTAAATTCATTCAGCACAAGCATGTTTTGTGTTGGAGGAGTGGGCGGTATTGGTAGTAACCCTTTGGGATTGGAATTGGATGAAATAAGATTTGGGTTACCACCATTAATATAGATGATGAGCCTTTCAAATTTCTCTAGGTGTGTTTGTAAAAATTCATATTTGTAAATCTAAAATTTATACTTATTCACATGTTTAATGATGTCAAACAAGGATGAGGTGGATGGGTTAATAACTCATGGGACAACATATGTTTTACAAGTTGGGGCAGGTGCTACTTTGGGAGTTTGGGTATTCTTAATGGATTGAGTAGTAGGTTACAAAGGAGTGGTTAGTTTTGATTAAGCATTTGAATATTTTACAAGGTTGTCCTTAGATACAAAATTAGAGCTAGGAGAAATACTAGAGGACTTACTTGACATGGAAAATTTATTCTTGTTTGCTACTAGATTTGGGTTTTCCTTCATGGATTCCATTGAATGGGGGTGGATATCCTCTGTTGCATATCTTATTTTATGGAGTAGCCACCTAGGGATCATCTTTCTTCTTATTTTTCATAGCATATGTAGAGGAAGAAGCTCCCTTTTGAGTTTGAGAGTGAGTAAATACCGTGCATGAGAAACTTGGTGCTTCTTCTTCATCATCACCATCAATTCTCCTGAGGAATAATCAATGAAAATATTTTGTACATCATCTTCTACTTCTTCAATCTAAAGAACGTTGTCATCTTCATTCTCTTCTTCTCAGCTCATCGAATTTCTTCTTCTTCTTCTTCCGCATCACAGGTTGTCATTTATTGGCGGTGCCTCAAGAGAAAGTCTATGAGGAGGTAGATCAATCCTTTGTCTGTTTGGAAAGTTTTTCATTCTTTAGAGACATCCCTCAAGGTACTTTGTGCAAGTTGTTTCTTGAGTGCAATCACATCATTTTCCAAATTTCTGAACCAGGGGATGTCCGTGGAGGTGTAATTAGAACTCTTAACCCTTTTGTTTGACCACTTGGATTTTTACTTTTCCGGAGAGGATTCAAATCATCTTCTACTTCAACATCATTATTCTTGAGCTTCTCTAAGATTCCTAGGAAAATATCTTCAGAGGATGAATCCTACCTCAGGAAATTGAGCATTGATGAAGAATCTCTTCACATTTTCATCAGAGGGAAACACTTCAAAGGTATCCTCTTGAGCAACTTGTTATAATGAGCTACAAAGTCCCTCATAGTCTCATTGGATTCCTTCTTCATTTGAACTAGCTGAACTAGGAGGTCTTGACAGTCTTCAGTAGATTTAAATCTTTCTTCAAAACTAGTTTTGATGTCCTCCTAGTTAGTGATGGATCCAGATGGTAGGAGATTTAACCATTCATGCTTCCTTTTCTTGCAAATGGATTCTATTAATAGTCTTACTGATAACATCCTCATGTTATACTCCTAACACTCTACATGTCGTGATGAATGTTTCTATGTGTTCCTCTAGGATTTGTGTGTCATCACCTTTAAATTTAGGAAAACTCTTTCGAGGTCACTTTCAGAAATTCATGGATATGTGTAGTGAGGGAAAGTGGACTTGTGTTTCTTCCCCATGGACACAATTTGTGGAGGTCTCTCTGCTTCTTTTGCCATTATTTCTTCTACTTTCAACTTTTGCTTCTGCTTCTACTTCTGTTTCTACTTCTACAAAGTCTTCAAAGTCTTCTCTGAGGTCTTGAAATTCTATGTCTCAATGGATTAAGACCACTTGGGCTACCAATGAGATAAGTATCAGGAGAAAAGGAGTGACAATAATTTTTTATTGTTCTTGTTGCCTTTAGAGCTCTTCAAAGATAGGGTCAAGATTTCCTCTTTGCCTCTCAGACCTGGTGTATCTACGATCAGCCAGTTTGCAGACTTTAGATAAACTCAAATAAGAAATTTATCAAGCTCTCGTTTGTTGAACTTGAGCTTGTCTCACCCTTTCTAAATCCTTTGCACGTTTGTTCTTCAGAATCTAGCACTCTTGTAGCAATGAATTAGTGAGAGAAATTTTCTCTATTATGTCAAATAGTTTCCCTAAAGTCTAATGCAATATCTTCTTAGATATGGAAAAGAATTTTTTTAGGTTTCAGGATTGGAGGATTACCAGGAATAGCCATTGGTGGGAGACATAAGGCTTGGTGACTTTTCAAATTCAGATTTTTTTTTATTTTTTGGATTACATGATTTTTTTAATTTTGTGGGAATATATTGTGGGTGAATAATAGCATTAAATTCAAGCCCCGCAGTGGGCATGCCAAAAACTGTTGGATGAAATAATTTGTCACTAGGACAAATTAGTTGATTTTCACCAATGCTTTGGGACTATATCCCTCTTGCTTGAATGAGTGGCTCCATTATTTATATGTGACTGAAACTTAAATCTTTTATCAACCTAGAGGTTGGGGATCTAATAGGCACAATCTATACTCCTGCGAAAGTTCTTAGAATCTTGTAAAAAGGAGGAATTTTTTAGGAAGGTGGGAATGTAGGAGTGAGAAATTAGGAGGGGGATTAATATTGCAAGTAGGAAAACTCAAATTCTTGCAAGGATTAATCAGAGATATCAACACACACAATTTGGGAAGAATAAAAACTTTTCTAACAATATCAAGACAAGATAAAACCATGAACATAAAATTTCAGTTATTCACTCATCCAGAAAATTTGAAGCTCCTTTCTTTATTGACATTCTCACAAAGTTGTACATTTAAGGAAAAAGAGGAAAGCATATAGAGAGGGAAATATAAGAACTTGTTATCTTTTTCTTATTCTTGGTAGCTATCTACTCATGAAAATAAAAAATTGACAACCCCTTCGAATGAGGAAATCATTACAATATATAAATTTCAAAAGGACTCTTCAGCTACCCCCCACATGTTTTTCACTTGTCTTTTACAACATGTGACTCTTGGCATTCCTAGGAAAGAAATTAAGTTCCCTTTTTATTAATTGAGGGAAACGTATTACAATTTTCAACTATAGTCACATTAATGAATAAGAAAAAGTGAATAAGATGAAAATGAAAAGTACAACCTCCCAATGAAAAATTAGAATGTGAAGGAAGAGAGGAAGGGGGAGTGAAGAGAGAAAGAAGATAGCTACTCAATTTGAAGAAGATGCTTCCACTGATGGAGACCTTCTTGTAGATGGATTTTTGGAAAGATCTTTAGGAGATATCTCGATGCCTTTGAAATATCTTATTATATCAAGTCATTAGGTGCAACTTTCTCATCTTGTGGGATGTGGATAAAACTCGAGGATTTGACCTGAGTCTCTAGAGAGAGCATTTGATGTTCTTGCATTCATGTGACACCAAGACTGATGATCCCTCACAATGTTTGATATGATATATCTTATCTCAATCAGGGACTCCAATGTGTCTTCGTTGAATGAAAAAGGATGCTTCGACCTCTTTTTTGACAAGATATTCAAATGGCTTCAACAGATCATCCGCCAAAGTGTATTCGCTTACTGCTAGCTCTCTAAGCTTCTATTTACCTCAACATTGGCATCCCCTGCATCTTTGAAATCGGTTCCTTATATGAATCTAATTCACCCAGAGCATGATTTATCATTTCATAGCAAGTAACCAAAGTTTGAGCATGGACTTGAGACAAGTCATTTGATGTTGAATTGAATACTTCCTTATTCACCAGGAGAGAATGAATTGACCTTTTCCCATATCAATGACCAATGGATAAACTTGGTCCCAATGTTCCTTTTCTTCTTCAATCTCCTCTCATTTTCATGTTCTACCTTCGTGGTCATTGCATTCATGTACTTAAACAATGGAAATTATCTCAGGAAGCAACACCTTACCATTTTCTGGAATCTTGTTCACCCATTTGTCATTTTCTCTTCCTTGCATGGTGAAACCTTGTGTTCTTCTGATAGAATCAAGGTCGAAGCTGACTGATAATATTAACTTCCTCAGCTGGGAGAGAATTGGCATAATTTGAGATCCAATGAATGTTTTCATGTATGAAGTGAGGGTCCTGTATGTGGTCTTCCAATTGATCAAGTTTCTTTTTATACTCTTAGTTTCTCGCGAGAAGGTGAGTGGAAGACTCCTGGAATAGATGAAAATATCCTTCATGTGTCATTGTTCCAAGGGAATGGTGTTGATTTCATAATCTGATGGGGCCATCTTATTGATAGGCTTGATGACCTTAGGCTGAGCTACATCCACATATTGGTTACCTGAAGTGACACTTGAAAAAGTGGGAGGTAATTTGTGCTTTCTTCCCTTTTTATACCTTCACCAGTACAGATATAGCTAGGAAGTATGGGATCACCACCTATTGGCTCATGTTTATCTCTCCCCCAATCATATCATTTACCCATGAGAATGTTTCATTTATTTCAGGCTCAATTTTGGGTATGATGGCAGTTTCTTGTTCTGGGTTGAGAATGTGGGTCTTGGGCCAATTGAATAGGCACAACTATAGAAGAATAAATGAATATGAGTTCTCTAAAGTGGTGACTGAGTTAGTTCAATATCACCTTATTCTATATCATCTACCATTCTCTTGAGATAATTTTGATTTCTTGTGGGTCCTTCTTGTAGTGAGTTGAATCAGATTCCATGGACTTTCTCTTTGGAATCCTTTCAAAATGGGCTGAACTAGAAGATTTCTCAGTGACCTTCAAAGTGGAAATAGGAGGTGATTGTTCTTTGAGAGCATAAAGACCTCTTGACTCGATGAATGTTCACCCTCTTCTTTTTGAACCACTCTCTTGATCTTCATATCACTACATCAGTTCCTTTCATTGATACCCCTGATTCCCTGATACTCCAAGAAACTTGCAAAAGAGGTGAATATTTCATAGTCAAATACTCGGGGTTGTACATTCTATTCCATCATCATCAATGCCTTCTTTGAACCATTCAAATCTAAAATTCCTCATTTTCTCTCCCAACATCCTCATGTGATCTCTTTCCCTAACTTTTTTTATCATCATAACAGTTCACCCAATAGTCCTCAATTCGTAACACATGGTGTAAGTTAGGGATATGGAACATATTGGGAGTTCTCTGATTGTCAAAGTTATCCCTCAAAGTGTAGGAATATAGATTCAACTGAGAGAAAGAGGCTTCAAAATTTGATGCATTAATGAGATACTTGCAAGAGAAAATTCCCAAAGAGATGGGGAAAGAAATACCTTTCTTCTTCATGCTCTTGAGTTTTTCATTAATGTGATCCAGTTATCTACAAAGCTTAAACATAACAATCTTGTCACTTGAGGTACTAAGGAAGTATTTCGCAGAGTGAGGTCAAATCTAGATACCCTGATGTACAAGAAGGTTCCAAGAATTGTGTGAAGAAGGATCTATATCTTTGAATCAATGTGGCATCTTACGAGGACAGTCTCAGTTTGAGGTTTCCTTCAAAAATCTCACGACATACATGGTGAATGCATCATTCACCCTGCAAAAGTGGTCGATTACACTCTTTCAAGATTGTCTGTGGATATCTCTCATAGGTGAGGGCCTTCTGGGAGATGTTTGGTGTGAGATTCAAACCCCTGAAAGATCTCATACTAGAAATAGCATACACTAAGTATGATGTCATGGAAAACTTTATTTTGACTAGAAGCTGGAGTAAACTAAAAAATTGGAGGTTGTCACTGAATATTTGACCCCATTCTAATCATTTTCTTTCCTTCGATGATGGTGAGGATGAAAAATTCCATCCAATCATGGAATTCCTTAGTGTTTTCCTCTCCCATCACTTTGCTCAAAATAATGATAACATTCGAGAACCCTTCGTGAAACTCATGTCTGGACCAAGACTTTGGCACTTGGGAGGGATTTCTCACCTGCTTCAACCAAGACCCCAATGCAAGGCCTTGAAGGTATGAATATTTCTTTAACCATTTCCTTGATGTAAACTCCTTCAGGATGATTACCATGTTGCTCCAAGTTTGAATCCACAAACTTTTTGATATCCACTTGGGCGTTAACAATGTCAAGATTGAACTGTCATCTACCCATATGATTCTAGTGTCTAGTTCATAGTGTTGAGCACAATTCATCACCAATTTTTTTCTCTAGAAGGATAGTGGATGGTCACCTATAACAACAAACCACTTGTGTATATTCTTTCTTCCACAAGTTCTCTGGGTTTGTTAAGCAACTAGTTTTTCAGATCATCCAAGTCTATGTGAGTGACATCGTTGTCACCCACTACCAGATACTTGGATGTAAGAGTTACAATGGGATCCAAAATAGAAAATTTGAACTTCATTATAGCAAAAATCCACTAGGTGAGAGTAAATGAGGAAGACAACTTTTTTCACCTAAAATAGACACTTTATATTTTTAGTAAGTAAGAGGTAGGGACTATTTTTTTCTTTCTTTTTCTTAATTTTTTCAGTATCTCAAAACTCATAACATACTATATGCAATTTTTGGGGGGGATTTCTGATGATCTTTGACAGTTACTATTTTTAGAAAGTGTTTTTTTACTTTTATGTGCTTTTTTTTAATATAATTTGCCTACTTTGCCTTCACCATTGATTTATGAGTGCACTCTCTTTAGAAGGTTTGGTTTTTTCAGAATGTTTCTATTTATCGTAATTTTAAAGACCATATAATTACTATTTTTAGAAATGTCACTTCCCTTTTTAGTTTTTGAAAGTAACGATAAGAATATTGTTCCATGTTGTGAAAATCTCATATGATAATAGCACACCACATTACATTTGCAAAACAAAAGAGCTAAAATATCATATATGGAAATCCATCATAATCCATTATTCTCAATACATTAAAATTGAATTAGATCACATTCCATTACATTTTTCAATAAGAAGGATGTACATATAGGAGGAGGGAAGTTCACTACTAAAAAGATTAGTGGTGAATAACTCCCACTAACTGATATTGGTAGTTATGTTAACTCAACAAGACTAGCAAGCTAACTCAACATAATTAGTAAGCTAACTGCACACAACTAGTACACCTAAGCAAGCTAACCCAACAAGTGAAGGGCTAACATAAGTGCAAGAATTATTCTAATAAATAAATAAAGGGATAAATAACAACCTACACTAATACCCCTCATAAGCATAGATTAGGTGGACAGAAAATAAGGTGGGTGCCGGAAAAAATGCCTGAAGAGGTATCCATGTATAATAACTGGGAAAAAGGGACACCGCAAGGTACCTAAAACTAGTAATAACAAATTAGAGATAGAAAAAACCCACTACAAGGAATCCCAAGAAGCTCGGCTCCAAAAACTCATACAATGTTGAATAAGTTTGGTGTGCATTGTGGTCCGAATTCACTGCTCGATCACAAAAATAAAAAAACAATAGACACTAGGATTCACCAAAATAAATCCATGCAAGGATACTATCAATGGGGTGATGTTGAAAGTGAATAAAAAGCACCAAACATAATCAATCAACTGCTACAAATAGGTATGTCAAGATCTAAGAATAATAACCAAGGCAACAAGGTAAGGACACAAAATCCAAAGAAATTAGAGTGCCATGATCCAAGATAAGTGAAGCTAACAAAGAAAAGACACAAAACCCAAAGAAGCAAGATCAACTACTATAAATAAGTGTGTCATGATCCAAGAAAACCAAGGTAGCAAGGCAAGGATGTGAAACCTGAAGAAGCAAGATCAACTACTACAAATAGGTGTGCCACGATCCAAGAAAAATAACCAAGGCAATAAGGAAAGGACACGAGATCTAAATAAGTTAGAGTGCCAAAATCTAAGAAAATACAAGGTAACAAGGCAAGAACATGAAACCCAAATAAGCAGTATCAACACATAACAAGGTAAGGGCACGAAACCCAAAGAAGTAGTATCAATACCACACCCTCCCATACTATTGAATGGGTAGAGTGATGCTAAAAATCTATATGAGTTATCAAAACAAATACTCGAACATTGAAAAATTAACATTGGGCTTCACCAAAATAGCTCCCTCACAAGAGAGACTGTCAACATGCCAAAAAAGTGTCAAAAATACAAATCTAAAATATCTCAACAAACAAGAGAGATATAAATGTTAACACTTTATAATTAAGTACATGTTACAAACATGACATTTTAAATATTTAGTTTATTTCTCAAAATAAACAGTTCTAGTGGAACAAGTTCAAAATTACAAACACTTTTGATAAAACAACACTCAAATCTAAGTTAACCATCAAAAGATACAAAATTTTCAAGTTTAGGCTCTAATATTTATTTTAAAAAAACATAAAATATCTTTTGCTTTCACTTTCTTCAATCACTTTAGTTGCAAAAAAAATACAATTTAAGATCTACAAAATGGAAGAAGAAAAAAAACCCATGAAAAACCCATAAATTATTTTTCTAGACTTTTCTATCTCCCTAACACTGATTTCCAAGATCCATGGAAACACAAATTTACAAAATCCTCAAATCCTTGGCACACAGTAAAGCTGCAAAACCGAAGAAAAAATCCCATTACCGAACCCAAAAACCCAGAAAAACCCCAGAAAAAGAAATTCTAGACATTTTACCTCCCCTAGCATGGATTTCTAAAGGGATCCACAAATCTTCAAATCCTCTCCAAACAGGTACACTACAAAGTGGAAGAAAAAACCCATTATCGAACCAAAAAAAATAGAAAGCGTTTCTTTGGAATTTCTATTTCCCCTGCACAAATTTCTTCTCTTGGCACAGAAATCTATGATTTCCAATTCCCCGTCAAATAAAAATTTTAAGAAGCAGAAGATGAAAACCCATTACCAAATGCAGAAAACTAGAAAAACCTAGAAACCATTTTTCTGAAATCTGTACTTCCCGACAAAGATTTCTTCCCTAGTACAGATTTTTAAAATTTCCAAATCCCCACCAAATTGGAGCCTACAAAGTGGAAGAAAAAAACCTAGTACCAAATATTAAAACCCAAACATAATTTTTCAAGACTTACTACTTCCCCAAAGAAAGATTTCTTCACTTGGCACGGATTTCCAAGCAATTTGTACATATCTAAAGGGATCCACAAATCTTCAAATCCTCTCTACACAGGTACACTACAAGTGGAAGAAAAAACCCATTACCGAACCTAAATAATCAGAAAGCGTTTCTCTTTAATTTCTATTTCCCCTACACAAATTTCTTCTCTCGGCATGGAAAATTATGATTTCCAATTCCCCATCAAATAAAAAATTTGAGAAGTGGAAGAGGAAAACCCATTACCGAATGCAGAAAACCAAAAAAACCCAGAAACCATTTTTTTGAAATCTCTACTTCCCCGGTAAAGATTTCTTCCCCAGTATGGATTTCTAAAATTTCCAAATCCCTGCCAAATTAGAGCCTGCAAAGTGGAAGAAAAAAATCAAGTACCGAATACAAAAACCCAAAAATATTTTTTTAGGACTTACTACTTCCCCGAAGAAAGATTTCTTCACCTGGCACAGATTTCTAAGTGAATTTGTACATATCTATGTCCACCTATCCAAAACCAAAACAAATTGTATTCTTCAATATCCAATTTAACAGGTGTTTTTGGGGTTTCACCACCTTTCAAATCCAACAGAGCCCTTTGTTTTACGTAAAAATGGACGCTAGAACAAAGTGTTAACAAATTCGAAAATACATGAAAATAAATAAACTCTTACTTGGAAAAAACTTACAGATGGATATCTACATCATCTATCACTCTGATACCATAAAAGGAATGATAAGAAAATTGTTCAATGTTGCGAACATAGCATATGATAATAGTACACCACATTACATTTGCAAAATAGAATAGCTAAAATATTATATATGGAAATCCATCATAATCTATTATTCTCAATACATTATAATTGAATGAGATGACATTCCATTATAATGCTCAATAATAAGGATGTACATATAGGAGGAGGGAAGTGCAACTACTACCTAGATTAGTGGTGAATAACTCCCACTAACTGATACTAGTAGTTAAGTTAACTCCACAAGACTAGCAATCTAACTCAACACAATTACTAAGCTAATTCCACACAACTTGTACACATAAACAAGATAACCCAATACGTGTAGGGCTAACATAATTATAATAATTATCCTAATAAATAAATAAAAATGATAAAGAATAACCTACACTAATATTTTTCCACAAAACAACTTCACTGGAGTAGGCTTACTTTTTGGATCTCGTGTTCGAAATTACTTCGCAATTTACAGTTGGAATGGTGGGAAATAAAAAAAGTGTGAACTAGGGCACGAAATGAGGGTTTTTTTTCATAGATAATATATAACATGAGAGGTTATGCTATTACTGTGTTATTGAAGGCACCTGGATTTTGGAACTATAGAGAAAATTTCATTCAGATCGGATCACTCGTTTAAGAGATATGAGAAAATCTTCGTTTCGGTATTCATGGCTGCCCTAGAAGAAATTGCAAGTATAGATGATGAATTTTAAGGTATTATTGAGCTTTAATATGTCTTCAATGGTTGCCTTGGTTGACTTGGTGAATGAATGGAGTGAAAAAGGTATGTGGAGTTCCTTAAAAGTTAAAAATAGTGTTATTTTTAAACTTTTAAAGCACGATTTAAATCTATTTTGAAAGGAAAAGGGGGTGGGGTGAATTTTATTTTCCTAACTATTCCCAATGTCCCAAGAAAGTTGGGGAAAGAAAATGTACTCCCTTCCCTAGGCTTGACAAGTGGTGAGAAACAATTAGTGAGCATGGAGGATGAGAGAGAAAGGATAGAGCACTTGGGAGACAAAATTTGGCGTCATATGAAGAACCTAAGAACTGGATAGGGGTGGGACACATTTTACCAATCTCAACTATCCCAACTATCCTAGACAGTTCGGCCAGAAAAATGTGTTGATGGGTAGAAGGCTAGGACTTAGCCAAATTTGCATTCTGAACCACTTAACACCTTGTTAGGAAGGAACAAGATTGCATGAGGGTCCAAGGGGTACAAAAATGGGGTAGGGTAAATTTTTTTGTCCCTACTATCCCCACTATCACCACTTTCTTAGATAATTAGGACATTTGGGATAGCTGGGATAGTTGGGACACCAAAATATGTCAGCCTTCCAACTGTGGAATTGACTAACTCCTGAAATCATGAAACCAACTTTCCCGGAGTTGTTGGAGGTTGTTTTGGGAAAACATTTATATCAATTTGAATCCCAATACCATTTTAAGATCAATGCGATGATTTACAAGACTCTATTCTTCCTCTTTTTCCAAAAAAAAAAACTTTTTCTTTTGGGACTATTAGGTGAGTCTGAACAGAGAAGCACTTAGGTCTTATGAAATATTTGAAAAATCCATCGTGTATAGGATTCTCTAATATTTATGATGGTATCTTGTTTTCTTCTTGACTCATCCTAGAGATTCTGAAATCTTGTGCTGAATTTTGAACTTTTTTTACACTACAAGCTCCTTAAACCTCCAAAACCCACTTTCATTGTTCTTGCTCCAAAACCTCTATAATTTTCCCAAATCTCCCTAAACATGTTCCAATTCCTTTCAAACTCTTCCATAACATATTCATATGACTTTAGGCTTCTTAATCAACCCCAAGGGATGCACACCTACCCCAGATAGGCTAGGGAATAATCTTCCTAGACTTAACAGAAATTTCTTCTTTTGACAACATTACATTGAATGGGCTGAGTGACCTCATGAACACATTTTAGACACTTGGGAGGGATGTATATCACACTATGAATCTTTTCAAGGATGGATGGGTCATGACATAGATGGAAGGGTTATCCAAAGGATGACTCATGAGGGGTTTTGAGCAAAATTTTTACACTAGGGTATAGTTGTCATGCTTTCAACTTGAATGTTGACATTGCAAATACACATAGCAAAATTTCATGAATATTTCACCAAAGTCTATAATTTTTTACATATCCTCTGACAAAATATCCTATTTTATCATGTTTTATTTTAACACATCTATCATGGCACTTGTAACTACATCTAAAAAACTAGCTTTCCATTATGCTTTGATGGATGTCTATGTCCTATTCTGACGCTCCCATTTTGACATGTGATAAAAGGATGCTAGAAAAGTGTGTCCACTACATTTTCCAAGGCCTTTTCAATAAACCCATTTTTACACAATTCCTATAGTCAATCTAAAGAAAACCTCTGATCTAGATAAAGAATGACATTGCAGAACTTCAAATCATAAAACCCAATGAACTTATCTCTCGATTACTCAAGTTGTAGTCCATTGAACAGTTAACATGGGTTTTTGAATGCTTCCACATACTGCATACATATATGCAAGTCACTTGTAAAACATGTGAAAAAAATCCCTCTATTAAATGTGATGAATTTTATCTAAACTAATGTCGTTGTGGCCAATTGCTCCATATAAAACCTTTGATTAGAAGAAATATTAGGATCAAAGAACTTCAAATCATAGATAACACAATTTATTATCAAATGATTAATAACCATAACTATAACATCTATGAAAAACGCATCCTATTATGCCTCATTTTCCTTCTAGTTTGACAAAGTAGGACTTCTATAAAATGTCTCATTCTAAATCTCCCATTTTTATAATGGTTAGGAGGATACTAGAAAAGGTTATGAGCTCTGGCCTTACACCTACAAATTCTATTTTCTTGAAAGTTTTTAAGGTTTTTTCAACAAACCCAATTTTTTCATATCATAAGATAATTGTAATCCATGAAACCACATATCTTTCAAAATTTTTTGTTGAAATACACATGCTTACACATTTTGTAGATGTTTCTATAAGGTCATGTTGACAATTTCACCCCCCTGGGAAAAATTGTCCAACATGGTCCCAGAATGGTCACATGCTCCTAAATGGGCCCAATATGTTGAAAGTAGGGCTACATGTGTTCTTAAGGTCTTCGGAAGTAATTACAAGTATTTTGGAACATTCATGATATAATCAAGCCATTCAGGGTCATACTGGGATCATAGTCCCATCACAATGCAAAAACGGCCTCTGGTCCCCCCAAAAATTGGTGAAAATGGCCTAAGACAGAGAAATTCAACATTTTTGTATACTTGGGCATCCTTCTCCCCTCCCTCATTTAGAAAATTCAAAAAATCCAAAAAAAGGGCTTCAGAAAATCAAAAAACTCCTTTCTGGCCTCAAGGGCTAACCAAGCTAAAAAATAGGTTGCTGAACTACTTAGTGAGCAAAGAGGTCTGCATTGGCGAGGAGTCAAAGGAGTGGCTCGTCGAGTAGCTCGGTGATCCGAGTCAGGTTGGTGTTTAGTGGGATATTTGTGAGCTCTTCTAGCACGTGAAGGGGCTTGCTAAGGTGAGTTGGATATGTGTCAAGTAGCTCGATGATAGGAAACCACGAAGCAGTGCATTAGGGTTTGCTTAGGAGTTAAGGGCCAACTCAGCCATTGACCTAGCAATGGGGACAATACTTTTCAATGACATAAATGTTGAGCTACTCGAGCTCGGCTAGATCTAGGGCATCACAGAGGTGGATGCGAGCTCGTCCAGGGGTAACTCATCATGGTGATTGTAAAGCTAGCTCGATGGTGGGAGAATGAGCTTGGTTTAGCAGAGAAGTGATGAAGGCTAACTCGGCCATGAAAGGTGGGCTCGGTGGAATATATTTCCACACATGCATGAGCATGGGTCATCATGATATCTAGGGTGATGCTTGGAAATATGGTGGTGATCCAACGAGTTGGTAAGGTGAATAGGTCAGAGGAGGAAGCTGAGCCTGAAGTCTTTCAGACTTCTAGGTTTCGAAGGATCGGGAACTCACCGCGAGAAAACACAAAAACAACTAGCCCCTCTCGAAAACCCAAAAATGTGAAACCTAAAATGGGTTAGGTGATGTGGTGAGTTGATTGAATTTTTGGGGGTTCGGTGGCTTTAGGTTTCAGAGATCACGTTCGGGGTTTGAGCGGTGTAGAGCCCGAAATAGCGGGCTCACCGAGTCTGAAATAGAAAATTTGGAAAGCTCGAAGGTGAGCTGATGTGGCAAGCTCGGGATGAATTTTTGAGTTAACACCCCATTTGGGGTTAATACAAAGTGAGTTTTGGGGATGGTGCAATGTGGATTCCAAAGTAATGGGCAAGCTAATCTTAAAAGGGAGACTCCCAAAACTTTGAAATGATTAAATCCTTCCCGTTTACACATTCAAAAATCTTGTCGAGTTGTCATGGGAGGGCGATCCGAGTTGGGTATTGTGTCAAGAGATATGTTTATGGCAAGGAGGTAAATATTGAATTAGCATTGCTAGGAAATGGCTCGGCATTGAAACAAATAGCTCAGTTCTTGAAAGAAGGATCTCGGTGGAGAGCTCGATGGAGCCAAACAAAACCCTAAAATGACCCCAACTTCAAAACCTCATAACCTTAGCAATATTCCTCCATTTTGGACAAACTTATACTTTTTGGGAAGGTGTTTCAAAGGAGATTCCAATGGTGAAAATCAAATTGAGAGATCAGGAAGGTAGGTGAAGGAGAAATCCAGTCAAATATCTAGGGCTACAACAATGATATCTTCCTTCCTAATTCATCATTTCTTACAAAATTACAATCATTGGAAGGGTGATTTTGGGATCTACAGCATGGAAACATGGGATTTTAGATTTTGGGGTCTTTGAACCTCTGAAAATGGTAGAGGTGAGGTGGTAGGTGAGGCCATTAATGGAGGTTGGTGAGAAATAGGGGGACATCATGATACCTACATGGGCTAGAAGTTACACTCAAGAGAAAAAGCAAGCTAGTTTCTTTAGGCACAAGGAAACCCCATTAATGAGGCTAACTTTTGCACATCCTCCAATCACTCATGGTAGATTAAACAACAATTTTTTATGGATTTTGCTACAATTTAGGGATTTCTTCCCTCTCTCTCCTCTCATCAAAATTCCTCTATAAATATTGTAAGGGGCTGCATATGCAAAAAAAATTGATCACCTTTCTTCTCCCATGCACCCCATTTCTTCTTGGGGCTTCAAGCCTTACTCAAATATTGTAATGGCTTCATGCCTTTTCCTGCTATAACATTTTACTGTGTAAACTTATATGGAGTAATAAAACATATATGTGTTGCATTTTGTCAAGCCTTTATGTTTTTTTTACATCTTACCTCTCATTTTGTTTACAGAATCTGTTTGTATTTCTTGTCTATTGTAGGTTTGGTGGTTATTTCTACTATGAAATGGTGAATGTGTGTATTTCAGGTCTGTGTTGTACATGTCCAACATCTCCTTAATGCACTGGTGTAACTTGGGTTTGTGTTGCATTTTTCCAGCCTCCGTAGGATTCACCTTTCTCCATTTTTTAGGGTTGGGAAGAGTGGTTAGCACTCCTTTCTTTGTGTATCACCACTCCTAATGTAGGTTTATTTCATGCAATCCCTCTATACATGTCCCTTTGGAAGCACTAGTTTAGGATTAGCCAGTATTTTTTCTTGGATTAGGAGTAGTTTGTAGCAGGTGGGTTAGGATCAAGAATTGGCCTTCTCTGGAGAATTATCTAATTCGTAATGTCCAACACTTCACAATAACTCAATGTTGTACAATCACACTGAATGCCCCATCTCAAACCGGGAAATTCGAGGGGTGCTGGGATTATGCATCAACAATTTTGGCACGCCCTATGGGACAACAAGAGGTCAATTTTTTTACTAGTTTTCCTATTGAAGAATCTAATTCAAATTGAAGCCAACTATACAAAAAGCACTTTCAGAGTTTTCCTTGCATTTCGGAGTTCAGAAGCTGCAAATTTTGGATTTCGTAGGTTTCAATTATAGGGCCAAAGTTTGAAATCAATTTTGAAGGGCTAAACGGGTGCAAAATGGGCTCAAACTTCACCAAATGATAAATCGGGGGCTAACCTTCAAAAGGGTATCCTTAGAACTTCAAATTTCTACCTTTCAAAATTTTGGGATTTTTTGAATTTCAGGATTTCAGGATTTCATACCTTTTACATTTTCAAGTTTTGGAACTTTTGGGATTCAGAGTTCAAAATTTCAAAGGTTAGTGGAATTTCGTGATATTTGAGATTTCTAATTTCATATTTTCTTCTACTTCATATTTCGAGGACTGTGGCATTTCGGAACTTTGGATAACATATGCAACAAACTAGTCTAACCCCGTAACAGTTTTTGAGCTCTTCAAGGTTTGCAAATAGGTATCTATTTCATTTCAAGTTTTTGTGCACTTGGTGTAATTTCAGTCTTCAGAGACAAACATGCAAGCATAATCGGCGACTCCATTTGGGTCAAAACCAGTTCTCTGAGTAGTAGACCTTTCCATTTCTTCACCATCCATTTCCATCCATTTTTCTCTCTTCCATCTCTTC
Source organism: Taxus chinensis (assembly GCA_019776745.2). Taxonomy (NCBI): domain Eukaryota; kingdom Viridiplantae; phylum Streptophyta; class Pinopsida; order Cupressales; family Taxaceae; genus Taxus; species Taxus chinensis. The sequence continues at coordinate 826,320,233 of CM034146.1, read as the reverse complement.
CATTTTATTCTATTTCATGAAGTCTTAAAGTCATGGATTCATTCACCTCTTGGGATTCACATCCAAAACAACATTAGTATCAATACAGCCCTCCTTCAGAGTTGAAAAATTCATTTCCAGGGTGTTATCAACCATCTCCAAATCCATACTGTAATGGAAATAAAATTTAGTACACATGCCCAGATGAACAAGAGATAGGTGAGTTTGGTTACCCAAAAAATCATCCATATTTTTAAGAGCGGGGGTATGTGGATTTCGAAGGACATTATTCACCTAGAAATGTTGAGCTACAAATGAAGATCCTAAAAATAATGTCCAGTATGGTGTAGTTTAGGGATTCAGCTCAAATGCAGGCATTTAAGATCAGGTTCTGGGTCCCTTGTCCATGGGAAGGCCCCTTGTCCATGGGAAGGTCCCTTTCCATATTATCTTATCCCATAGGAGAAACTAAGCTTCATAGTTGAGATTCTACCCCAACTAGAAGGATGGATCAAGGACATTGAATGTTATGCAAGTCAATTTTGTCTATAGTAGACCCTACATTACCCTCTCATAGTCCTTTTCCTTCATCCCAATTGGTATCATTTCAACCAAAACTATAATTCACAAGCTTCCCAACAGCTGAACATAGTAAAGAATCCCCTTCATCATCTTCCACCCTTCCATCTCATCTCAGTTCCTTTGTCCTCTTCCCTTTCAAAAAATAGTCCCCTCCAAAGGAGAATATTTGTAAACCCATTCCACCATCTCCAACACCAACAAAAACACCTATCGAGACTTAAATCAATACTCCTCCCACTCCCCCAAATCCATACAAGGACAAAACTCAAAAAAATAGTGAAAAATAACATTAGCAAAAGGAGCCTAACATGAAAAAAATGCCTCAATTTTTGAAGAATTGGGTTGTTAAGCTCGGAATAGAAAAAATCCCTTTACTAGTTAAGCCTTCAGAGGAGGCTAAAGTTGGGGAAGAGCAGGTGGTGAAGGTTGATTCGGTTACAGCAGTTGTCGAACAAGAACATGTTGAGCATGATCAACAGTCAGAGTGTTCAGAATGCAACATTCATGACAGAACTTTATTTTCAAAAAATGTTGATCATGCACAAGTTGCAAAATCAACATGAGGGGAGGAAAGAATAGTTCCAAATCCAAAATAAGAGGATCATTCTCCCACTATGGAGGAGGTTGAGCCGGCACAATATGACAATGAGGAGGCAGATTATCTGTCGGACTTAGAGGATTGTTTCAATGAAGAGGAGCCTATGGATATCACATAATTTTCTCCTCCATCACCCACCTTCCAAGAAAAATATCCCATTTTAAGAGTAGAACACATGAAAGAGAAACCTATCCTTCATAAGAGTCCTCTTTAGCCAATATTGGAGGAATTGAAGCTTTTGAGTAGCATGTTAGACAAGGAAGAGTTCTACATTAACACAAAGGGAAAAGAGCATGAGGAAATCACTTCTTCTATACCATCCACTAAGGTAATGTATCAATTTTCTGTAGATGTGCAAGAAAATGAAAATCCAATCAGAGATAGTCACCTTTTCTAGGAAATTCTACTAAAATATTTTCTTATTAAAAGTCTAATTCAGAGCAGTGGGGATACTCGGTGGTTTAGGTCATGCCCCATTAGGTATCTAGATTTGTTGGAGATAGAAAAAGAGTTACCACAACCAGTCATGTTCACTTCTAAACATGAGGACAAGTGTCATATTACCAAGGATTAGCTCCATTAGTTACAATATCTCCAAGAGCCCCACATGGATCATTCCGAAGAGGTTTTTTTTATGTCCAGTTAATACCTTGAGAATTCAAGTGGAAAATTGGGTCCATGTCAATTTTTCACTGATTTGTACAGCCATGATCAGTGTCAAACCATCCTCATGGCTGCCTATTATAAGAATGGGAAGCTACTTTGCACTACTAGTGGCAGGATTTGTTTGAAGTCTTCCCTATTTCCAGTTATTTTAGATAAGGAGTAGGGTTGTTTTCAGCATCACAAGTGCTCTTGCACACTCTATGTGTCTACTTAGGCATGTATGATTTCATATTTTGTACATAGATTTCGGTTCGTGTTTTCTCCGGCATAGTACATGGCATTTTGGTAGGTCTCCCCTCATGTAGAGGAGGTTCATACTTTTTGGGAACAATTGTGATTTTCAAATAAAACAAATGTAGAGCAACTAAAATCAGGTTAAGGGCTGATTTTAATCATTTTTCATCCTTCGATTCCTTCAAGGCCAATCATAGGTGAACATGCAAGTACCTCCGCTAGATCAAAGAGTAGCCTCCAACATCATGCTGAAGAATGGAACTTTCAGACGAAAGAGAAAATGTAAAATTTAATAGAGTTCCATGATGTGAAAAAATGAAAATTTTCTTATTCAAAACTCTGCAATGTGCAGTATACACAAAATAATCAATCAGTTGTGTGCTTTATACTTGGTGGAATTAGGTTTTGTGATGGTCATTTCAACCTCGCAGAACAAGGGTTGTAGAGAGGAACATGTGAAGATCTCAAATCAAGACAATTTTCTACTCTCACAAATCTTATTTTTAAGATTTTCTTATGAAAATTGAGAGTGTGAGCAGTGGAGCAGGTTCAGGTTCAGCAGGTATAGGTGGTGTCTGGGTTTAAGTTTCTTCAAGTTCGGGATCAGTTATAAGTGTGTAGAGACTCCGTTCCCAATGGATATGCCTAGGCTACTGGTTTATAAAATATAGCAGGAGAATTTCCTCGCAAGTCACCAAATTGTTGACAATTTTTTTCCCCATGGGAAACATTTTCCAACAGGGTCCCAGAATGGTCAAAAGCTCCTAAGTGGGCCCCACTAGTTGAAAGCAGGGCTACAAGTGTTCTCAAGGTCTTCGGAAGCAATTCTAAGTATTTTGGAACATTCACGATACAATCAAGCCATTCAGGGTCATACTGGGCTCATAGTCCCATCACAATGTGAGAACAATGGCCTCCGCCCCCCCCTCCAAAATGGTGAAAAATGGCCTAAGATGGAGAAATTCAAATTTTTTCTATTTTGGGCATTCTTTCTTCCCTCCCTTAATCCGAAAATGCAAAAAGTCCTAAGAACGGGCTTTAGAAAAATAAAAAAATCCCATTCTGGCCTCAAGGGCCAACCGAGCTAAAAAACAACTCGTCGAGCTACTCAACAAGTAACTCGGTGAGCCCGGGAGGTATACATTGGTGAGGAGATAGAGGAACGGTTTTCCGAGTAACTCTGTGAGCTACTCGCGTGAGTCCGAGTTAGGTAGGTGTTCAACAGGAGCTTTGTGATCTTGTCAATCTTGTGAAGGGGCTCGCTTAGGTGATTCAGGGTTGTGCCAATTATCTCAATGGTAGGGAAACCATGAAGTAGTGCATCAGGGGTGGCTTGGGAGTTGAGGGCCAACTCGGCCATCGAACTAGCAATGGGGCCAATACTTTTCAATGGCAAAAATGTTCAAGCTCCCCAAGCTCGGCTAGATCTAGGTCATCACAGAGGGTGATGCGAGCTCATCTGGGGGTAACTTGCCATGGTGATTGTAAAGCTAGCTCGTTGGGTGGGAGAATGAGCTCGTCTCAGTGGAGAAGTGATGAAGGCCAACTTGGCCATGTATGGTGGGCTTAGCAAAATAGATTGCCACACATGCACAGGAATGGCTCATCATGATAGCTTAGGAGATTCTTGGAAACATGGCGATGATCAAGAGAATTAGTGAGGTGAAATAGGTCAAAGGTGGAAGCCTGAGCCTAAAGTCTTTCAGACTTCAGGGATTAAGAGAGGATCAGGAACTTAACAATGAGAAAACACACAAAAACAACTCGCCCCTCCCAAAAGCCTGAAAATGTGAAACCTAAAATGGTTTGGGAAATGTGGAAAGTTGAATGATGTTTCAGGGATTTGGTGGCTTTAGGTTTTTGGAGGTCTCTAGGTTCAGAGGTCGCGTTTGGGGTTGGAATGGTGTAGAGCCCAAAATGGTGGGCTCACCGAGTTAGAAATAGAAAAGTTTGAAAGCTCGAAGGCAAGGTGACTAACATGATAATCTCGGCATGAGTTTCAAATTCAACACCCCATTTTGGTTTAATGTAGAGAAATTTTTTAGGATGGCGTGACGTGGATCCCAAAGTAATGAGTGAGCTAATCTCGAAAGGGAAAATCCTGAAACTTCAAAATGATTAAATCCCACCCAATTACACATTCAAAAAACTCATCAATTCTTCATGGGAGGTCGAGCTAAGTTGGGTATTATGTCAAGCGATAAGTATGTGGTGAGGAGGTAAAGAATGAATTGGCATTTCTAGGAAATGGCTTGGTGTTGAAACAAACAACTCGGTGTTTCAAAGAAGGAGCTTGGTGCAGAGCTCGATGGAGCCAAACAAAACCCTAAAATGAACCCAACTTCAAAACCTCATAACTTTAGCAATATTCCTCCATTTTGGACAAACTTATACTTTCTAGAAAGGTGTTTTAGAGAATATTCTAATGGTGAAGATCAAATACAAAGATTAGAAGATTAGGAAAAGGAGAAATCCAATCAAACATCCAGGGCTAAAATAATGATATCTTGCTCCCTACTTCACCATTTCTTGTAAAATTACAGTCATTGGAAGGGTGATTTCAGGATCTACAGCATGGAAACATGGGATTTCAAATTTCACGGTCTCTAAACCTCTGAAAATTGTAGAGTTGAGGTGGTAAGTAAGGTCATTAATGGAGTATGGTGAGAAATAGGGGGTCATCATGAGACCTATAGGGTTTAGAAGCTGCAGTTAAGAGAAAAATCAAGCTAGTTTTTTCAAGCACAAGGCAACCCCATTAATGAGGCTAAATTTTGCAGATCCTCCAACCACTCATGATAGATTAAATAAGGATTTTTTTATGGGTTTTGTTATAATTTCAGGATTTCTTCCCCCTCTCTCCTCTCATCAAAATTCCTCTATAAATATTGTAAGGGGTTGCATATGCAAAATTTGTTGATCACCTTTCTTCTCCCATGCACCTCATTTCATCTTGGGCCTTCAAGCCTTCCTAAAATCTTGTAATGGCTTCATGCATTTTCCTACTATAAAATTGTACTATGTAAACTTCTATGAAGTAATAAAACATATATGCATTGCATCTTGTCCAGTCTCTATGTTTTGTTGTTTGCATATTACCTCTCATTGTGTTTAGCAGGATCTGTGTGTATTTCTTGTCTATTGTAGGTTTGGTGGTTGTGTTCTACTATGAAATGGTGAATGTTTGTATTTTAGGTCTATGTTACAGCTGTCCAACCTCCCCTTAATGCATTGGTGGAACTTTGGTTTGTGTTTTATTTTTCCAGCCTCCCTAGGATTCACCTTTTCTCCATTTTGCAGGGTTGGGAAGAGTGGTTAGCAATCTTTTCTTGGTGTATCACTACTCGTAGTGTAGGTTTATTTCATGCAATCCCTCTATCCATGTCCCCTTGGAAGAATTAATTGAGGATTATTCGGTAGTTTTTCTTGCTTTAGAAGTAGGTTGTGGCAGGTAGTTTAAGAGCAGGAACCGACCTTCTCCAAAGAGTTATCTGATTTGCAATGTCCCACACTTCACGATAACTCAATGTTATGAAATCACACCAAATGCCCCATCTCAAACCGAGAAATTTTGGGGGTGATGTGATTATGCATCAATAGGTCCTTTGAAATTTAACAAATATGTGTAATAGGAATCAAAGAGAAGATGGGTTACAATAAGATTCCCTTTTTTGAATGATCTCTCAAAAAAGATGTGCCAAAGCCTAAATATGGCATTTTATTTCCCAATAACTTATTGAAAACAAAAAGGAGTATCCTCCGATTTTGCATAGGTTTTATAACATGCTAGAAAAGGTGAACCAATAAAATTGGAGACTTATTGGATGAATTTGGTGAAACAACATAAAATAGTTAATAATGTTTTTTTGTAAAAAATCCCCAATGTTGTTGTTGATTTGAACATCATATTCATCCCACCTCAAAGCTTTGCATTGGAAAAATATAAGGGATAGAGTGGGACATACTTCAAATATAGTCATATATAAATTCCTTTGTAAAAAAATAATTTAGTATCTTAAAATTAAACAACCCTTCAAATTTTCAAACCAACAAATTCTAATGTAAATTAGATTTACCCAATTATGTGATTTACATATTGTTGGGGGGGAAATATCAAATCTTATGACTTGATTTCAAAATCTAATTCTCAAACTAAGAAATATGTGTCCTATAAAGAGCATAGTTAGAGTCATGGACCTTGCACTAAGATATTCACCTACCATAAAATGGTTACCCCCCACACATAATACTAGTATTTTTTCCATATCTCTTGGTCACATGAGAAGCACCCACTGAAGTAATCAACCATGCAACATACAGTGATGATTTGAACATATTCAAGACTTGATTGTTATATTTACAGTAAGCACTATATTTTACCTTGGAATTTTTCTTTTGGTACACAATGGGTACACTTAATAGACATTTTGTTAAACAGTTCACGTGCCTTTTGTATGCTGCCACGTTTTTTGTATACATTTTTACAAGGGAACCTAAAACTACAAATAATAGTAATCATTAAAACTCATTTTGTGCATATCTCACAATCATTACATATTTTATGAGACCGCATTTATTTTAGCCATTTTTCTAACATTTAATGTTCCCTGCAAATGATTCCATGTTTTGTAAAGCATATGCTTCCAATAGATCACATTGGACAATTATTGGTTGCATTTGGTGAAACACTATATATTTTTAGGACACCCATGTCTTTTAGATTATGGATCATTGGTCTAAATCCTATGGGGCTTATTCATTTGCACATTTTTCCACTTTTCGATCTCTGTATCCAAATATTGTCATAATACCCTTAAACTAAAGTGTCAAGGAACCTAGTTAGAGAAAAATTAAGTCCTAACTATTCATCTGTGTTCTATTGGACTCTACCAAACAAAACATGAACACAAGATAATAGTTTTAATGAAAAATTGATGTGATCACAACCAAAAATAAATGCAATGGAAATACAAAAATGGAAATAATCAAAGACTATTTTTCTAGAAATATGCACAGAAAATGATGAAATTTTAAAACCTACTAAAGTAGAAAAGGATACCTACTGGAAAACATTAATAGTGGACAAAAAATCTACTCTATGATGATAAGCCTTCCAATATAATTAATGTTCACAAATGTCTAATATTGGCAAGTGAAACTATAAAAGTATAATACTAGAAATCACACATGGAATGCACTATTGGAACGATGAAGGGGATGCACCAAAGAAGTTAAACTTGAGGGAGATAAATTGGAGGAGGAAGAGGGGAATTGAAGAAGGAGACTGAGGGAGGAGAATTCTATGGGTGTGGAAAATTCTGGGGGGAACCTACATGAAAATCCTCTTTCTTACGACTATTCATGTATGAAACACATGGAATTTATGTCAATCATTTTAAGGAGAAAGGGGGTGTGGTGCTCCGGTCCTCAAGGAAAATTAGTTTAAAAAAGAAAGGCGTGGTTGATGAATACTTTCATGGGAAATATACAGATGTTAGAATCCCAAATTCTATATATGTTATATACAAAACCTCTATGTTTAACATTCCTTATATCACCAATTTCATGTGTATTTGTAGTTAGAGCTTATCTGTGGTGATTAGGGTTTCCCCTTGCTAATAGTCTTGAAGACGTAGTCCTTCAATGACCACCAACACAAAACCTCGACCTCTCATTTCCTTGATGTTTTTTAGACATCATCTATTTAGCTGGAGAGTCAACTAATATAATGTTTAACCACTATATATGAAGTGAAATAGTGTGAGAGTTTATGGAAGATGCAAATGTAATTGATCCCATCAATGGTATGAGGATATGATAGATGCAAGCAAGTATGAGTCATAATATTGTATTGTTGGCGAAATAAATTTTCATAAGGGAAAATTAGTGATATTCACTAACACTCTGGGATTATGGAGGCTCCCATTTATTGAATGCGATAAAAGTAAAATATGTGGTGGTATAAGATACAAGGAATATAATTTCTTAGAGAGAGGTGAAAATGAGATAGAAATATAGAGAGGGTGGGTTAATGTAATGAATAAGAACTTGTTGATTTTGTTGACATTAACCAAATTAGGTCCAAATCTAATAGGAAGAATATAGTCATGTAAGTAATAACAAGATTAAAAAATCAAAGACACAAAGTTAAATTGATTTATTCCTCAAAGATGCAAATCTCTTTCTTAGTTATTTAACATTACAATGCTTGCAAAGTTAAAAGTAGGAAATAGAATGACATAGATAAAAATAGAAGAAATAGATTCTTGTTTGTACTAGGAGAATAATAGATATCAACCCCTTAGAATGGATAAGTCATCCCAATGTATAGCTTTACAATAATGCATATTCATCTCCCCCCATGGTGTCTTTTCATCTTCCCACCAACTGTGTCCATTCATATTCCCTTTGGAATGAAATTAAGTCCTTTTCTTATTTATGAAAAATGAAATTTTACAGTGCTAGATTAAAGGGTAACTTAAGTGAATAAGATGAAAAAGATAAAAAGTACATTCTCAATGAAGAATTAGAATGTAGAGAGAGAAGGAAAAGAGAAAAGAAGATAGAAATGAAAATCCAGAGATGAGGAAGATTTTGATCACGAGGATCTTTCTTCTGATGGAAATCACAAGAATACTCCAAAAAGTTCTTTCCTTTTACCTTTTCACTATATCAAGACATGATAAGTGCAACCTCATTTTCTAGTAGAATGAAAACATACTCCAAAAAAATTGATCAAGTGATGGAACATCACCATGAGATCCACACTATGTGAACCTGACATAAATGCCTGCATAACCCAATCATGATGATCCCATTTTGAGATCACTAGGATTAATTGAACCACCTGGTCTCTCACATCCTGATAAGCCTTATAGAACTCACCTCGAGACTAAGTTCTGGGTGTCTGCAATGGATTCCTTTCTTTCTTGAGCCATGACACAATTGTTAAACCTTGTAAAGGTGACCCTACCAAATCTGAAAATCCCACCTGATAAATTCTTCCTTTCGGCATGTGCATGATGTTCACTCAGAATCCTTTTTTTTCAGTCTTCTAGATCCATGTTTGTCACCTTATTGCCACTCACATTAGGATAATCAGTGTTTGAGATTGAAATTGGGTTTGAACATAAGTACTTGAACTCCATGGTGATGAAGGAAATTGGCATGAACTGGAGATGAATGGTTATGGACATTTTGACCACAATCCCCACACTTACTATTTTTAGCATGTCAATGTCTAGGATGAATATTTTAGTAGGTTTACAAAATTGTCACTTTTTAGTGTTTTTGACTTGAAAGGACTAAAAATGACATTGAAAATTGTTGAGATTGTGGAGCTTAATTGCTTCACAAATAGCATTTTTTACAACTTGCAGGTTTACACAATAATTGACATTGGTCGACTGACTGACGTCAGTCAGCTAGTGGGAATCGACATCAGTTAGGCTAATCAGCGTCGGTCTTTTGTGCATGAAATGTTTTTATTTATGTCACGGGATTAGATCTAACCTTTGATATAAAGTTCATCTGATGGTTGCAACTGCATAACAAAATTTCCCTAAGTCTGTATATGCTTATATAAGCTAGAAAGATAGGGTTATAAGGTAGAATTAGAAGAATTGTAAGAAAAAATTCTTGGAGAGAGAGAAAGAGAAGCTTGTGAGGAAGAAAGTACTATACATCCAAAGAAGGTGTGGAATATTGTAGATCTTCATTGTATATCCTCTGTAAAGCTTTGAATAATATATTGGTTGTTTCTTGGTGGTTGTAGCCCACACTGGGTGAGCCACGTTATATCTTGTGTATTGTTCTTCTGGTTTATTTTCATATTTATTGTTTGTATGTTTATATCTAAATATATATATATACAACTAGTTTGATTAACACCAACAACAGGTATCAAATATTTTTTTTTTTGAGGGTTTTGTGTGTTGAAATATTAACTCACAAAGGGATTTCTAATTGAGTGGGAGCTACAACAATGGCAGAAGATGGAAAATACAAAGTTGAGAAATTTGATGGTTGTAATTATCAATTATGGAAGATACAGGTGGAAGATTATTTATATCAGAAAGATCTATACTTATCGTTAGATGAGAAACCAATACCTACAAAGATGACTAATGAAAAATGGAAAATTCGTGACAGAAAGGCTCTGGGGTCTATATGATTGAGCTTGACAACATCTGTGGCTTTGAATATTACCGAAGCAGTAACCACGGTAGATTTGATGAAATATTTAGCTAATTTATATGAAAAACCAAATGTTTCCAATAAAGTTTATTTGATGAAGAAATTATTTAATTCTAAAATGCAAGAAGGTGGGTCTATATCAAACCATTTAAATGATTTATGGTCTATTGTAAATCAATTAAAATCAGTTAATATTCCATTTGATGATGAAGTGAAAGAAATTTTATCATTATGCTCTTTTCTAGATAGTTGGGATAACTTGCTAATGGTTGTTAGTAATACAACATTTGTTACTAATATTTTGAATTTTGATGATGTGGTTAGTATAATCTTGAATGAATAAATATGCAAGAAAAGTACAAGAGATTCATCTTCTGGAAATGATTTGAATGTAAAAAGCAGGGGAAGGTAGAAAGAGATATCTAAGAGCAAGAATAATGGGAAATCAAAGTCCAAGAATGGAAGATCTAAATCCAGAGGTAGAGTAATAACCTATTGGAATCATGGAAAGAAAGGACATGTAAATAAGGATTGATGGTTCAAGGAAAACAAAGATAATGTACCATAGAAAGGTATAGAGGAAAATGTTGCATCTACAAAGGTAATGCGAGATGCCCTTATTCTCTCCTTGGATAGAAAAATAGAATCATGGGTTCTAGATTTAGGAGCTTCTTTCCATGCTACCCCTAATAAGGGTTATTTCATAAATTATGTCCACATTAATTTTGGGCATGTTTATTTAGGAGATGATGAGCCATGCAATATTATTGGTAAAGAAGAAGTTCATCTAAAATTGCATAGTGAAAATACATGGATATTGAAATATGTGAGGCATGTGCCAAGCCTCAGGAGAAATCTTATTTATACATGACAACTAGGTAAATCTAGTTGCATGGTTACATTCATAGCCAACTCTTGGAAAGTTACCAAGGGATCTCTTGTTGTAGCAAAAGGCAATAAGGTAGGGACATTTTATTTGTCTACCTATATTACTGATTCCTTTTCTATGCTATCTACTTTAAATTCATATATAAGCATGTGGCATAATCGGCTGGGCCATATGATTCAAAAAGGAATGCAAATCTTAAAAGAAAAGGGTAAGGTATCATATTTGAAAGATGTAGATCTTGATTTTTGTGAGCATTGTATATTTGGAAAGAAAAAGAGAGTGAGATTTCTCAAAGTTGGGGCAACAAAGAAGGAGCATAAATTGGAGCTTGTGCACTTAGATGTGCAGGGACCATCCCAGGTAGCTTTTCATGGAGGATCCCAATATTATGTCACTTTCATTAATGATTCCACAAGAAAGGTATGGGTTTATCGTATTAAACGTAAATCTGATGTTTTTAAGAATTTTAAAATATGGAAAGCCCTCATGGAAAATGAATCAAATTCAAAGTTAAAATTCCTTAGATCTGACAATGGTGGTGAGTACTACAGGAATGCTTTCAATTATTATTATTCAGTGAATGGAATACGTAGAGAAATAACGGTTCCTAGAACACCAAGGGAGAATGGTGTTGTTGAAAGAATGAACACAACAATATTGGAACATGTAAGAAACATGAGGATATATGTTGGATTACCCTTGCATTTCTGGGCAGAAGTAGTAGACATGGTGGTTTATTTAATTAATCATGGGCCTTCAAGTGCACTGTATGGTGGAATACCAGAAGAAGCTTGGAATGGAAAAGAGGTAGATCTTTATTTTCTTAGAGTATTTGGTTCATAATATTTTTTACATGTTGATAAAGAAAATAGAAAGAAGTTGGATGCTAAATCTAAGAGATGTACTTTTATTGGTTATGGCTTTGGTGATTTCATATTCTATTTTTGGGATTTAGAAGATTCTAAGATTTTTAGGAGTCATGACATTGAATGGAATGAAAAGAGAATGTACAGGGATCAAGTTTTGGTACCCAAAAATGAACCGGTTGTAAAGTTTGTGGAAGAAAACTCATTCTCAAATTTAGAAAAGACATCTACAGGTACCAGTGTCGTCCATCCTGAACTAGTATTGGTTGAACAGAACCAATATTGCTCACCAGGACTGGAGTCAACTACAGATGAGCACGATCGATGTTAAATGGTGTCAGCTACAGATGAGCACGACCAACGTTATCCCATTTTCTGTAGGTAAAAGGACATTGCAAAACAAATGGGTTATGTAGTGCCCCTCCTATATCCTCGTTGGCGTAGTAGAAAAATCCATCCTCATGTAACATTCATTCTATTCCACCTTTTTAATTAACGTATTCCAACAAAAAAATTCTCGTTTCAATGCACTGACAGCTTGTGCCAAGGTGGAAGAATTGAACAGGGTGAGGGTGGATATCTATCCATAAAGTAGGGTAGTTTTGGGATCCAAACACCTTATCCTTTGACTGCGTGCCCCAATTTGTGCCAAATGGGAGCCTCAGGTCAGTTTTGAGTAGTGCATCTAGCAAATAAGAAAGCCATGACTCGCTTTTCCTAGTTGTATTCAAATGTGACGTGACTAAGTAATGACTTGCTCATTGTGGATAAAGAATTGGGACTATTTGTGCTAGTATCAAATCTACGAATGGGCCTGCTTTATTGTTAATATTAACACCAGATGTCCCCTTAAATCACTTGGAACCATTTTTCTAAAGGTAACGAACAGGTGACAAAACATGATTAACCCCCTCTGCTAGTATAATCTTAGACCGTGATAAATGGATCTTTAGCAAGCCATCCTAATTTTCTATCTCATTCTTGGTTAAATCATCCCTATAGGTGGAGATAAATAATCCTAAGTAGAGAGATAAGTCTGTATCAATACAGTTTCCTCCTTTTAATAGTTACATATTGACTAATTTAGAAATGTATACGTACCTGAAAGTGATTTCAAACGCCTCTAGGATGAAAGGAAGATTATTAAATATATTTGTAAAAGGAAAATGAAAAATAAATACATACATGTCATAGACCAAATAGGCAAATGCATGGAAAATGCATAAGCTTATATAGTCACTTAATCTAATAAAAATATATTTATAATTTAATATAAAATAAAATAAAGCCAAAATGGAGGCTAGGGCGAAAAGCTTCAAAAATATTCAGTTAGGGTTTGTCTCTTATGAATTTGGGAATGGGCAAGTTTGGCGATAGTGGCAGAGCAAAACCAGGGGCATTTTTGTCTCATCCCCCTCTATCTCGTGCCAGGGATCAGAGATTGGAGCGGGGAAATCCAATAGAACCAGGGAAGAAATTATTTCTAGATGATATAGTTGTGGTTGTGACAAATATGCTGCAATGTGGACGCATAGGGTAGGAACATCCCTGTTTGGAGAATTCCTAAAGGAAACGTGGTTTCTTCTCATGCAATGGTCGCAACTTTTTTTCCCAGACCCATTTGCTTAGGGTGTTTTTTTGTTTTTTTTAAATAAATGCCTTGCCAAATGTCATCTCATGGAGTGCCATGGTTTCTGCGACCTATGCCAACATCCTCCCAGCCTGTGTCAAAAAAAAAAAGGAGCCCCCAGACCTGCATGGACTTCTATCAAAGCATAAATGATAGAGGGGTTTTGTCAGATGTTGTAGTTGCAAATGCTCTAGTGGATGTTGTTACAATGTTTGACCAATGGAAATAACGAGACAACTTCTCATGGAGTATGTTTGCAATAGTGTACAGAAGACGTGGATTTCCTCATGATGCAGTCACGTTGTTTCACCGTATACAGCAAACAGGGCTCTAACCCAATCAGTTTACATTTGCCAGCGTACTTCCAACCTGTGCCAAAATGGAAGATTTGGAGCAAAGTATGATATCCATCAAAGCATAATGGAAAGAGGAATTTAGCCAGATGTTGTAGTTGCAGCTGCCCTGGTAGACATGTATGCAAAATACAAAAGAATAGACAAAGCACGTGTATTGTTTGACAAAATACACCCAAAAAAATGTGTTCTCCTGGACTACAATGATAGCAGGATATGCACAAAATGGATTTTTTGAAAATTCGTGTGAACCATTTGATAGAATGCCTCGAAGAAATTCTATCTCATGGAATGCCATGATTGCAGGATATGCACATAATGAATTTGTTTAAAAGGATTTAGAAACTTCAAGCAACTACACTCGTAGGTGTAGAGCCTTTTGTTCGTTGCCAACATTCTCTCAACCCGTGTGCAAGAATGGAGCCTTGTGTAGACCCTAGAAAATTGTTAGAACATAATGGGCAACTTATTATGTTGGAAAAACTTCAAGTGATCAGGAAGTTTGTGTGATGTTGTGGAGGTTAGATCGAGGCTCGTGAACTTGTTGACGAAGTGCCCAAGCGAGATACTGAACTGAAGCCTGTGGGTTTGACTGACTCTGTTCCTCCCAGGCATGGTTCATCTCCCCTTACCTCTCATAATTCTCATGCTTTATTTCTCATTTACAACTTAATGGAATTTTAAAATATTATGATTTTAATACAGTTAAATGTTTATATCAACTCGTTACAAAACAATGAAATGTTGTGTCATAACTTGCGAAGTCAAAATAACTCGTTTGCATTAAACTATGAACTTCCACCCTCATTCTGAGGTGATTTAGAGAACTTTATACCCAACTAGATCACTACAATATTGTTTTATTGACAAGATGAAATTGACTTCCCATTAATAAAGTTGATCATCTCCCTGTTTAAATAGTTAATTTTTGCATTTTTCGGAGACTCATTAAGTACCCTTTGTAAATCTGAAAATGATATGTTAAGCTTCATTCATGTACCTTGTTATGTGAGGAGTCACCTGGACCTTTGGATTGACCTCAAACAAACATATGTGATCCTTTTGACGCTCTTATAGGAGCCCTGTTACACTAGTTTATAGCAGTAGAAAGTTGTCAAATCTAGAAAGTTGGATTTCATTTTGAACCGCCATTTGAAACCTGGATAGAGAAATTATTTCCTGTCTTCACAAACCTCTAGTGTTTTTACTAGACAATTGCATGGAACTTTCAGTTTAGGGAAAAACACTTTTCTGGATAGTTTGACAATGGCATTTTGTAGGCCTCTGGTCATAGTTTGACAAGGTCAAACTGGACCAATTAGGACTGGTGGCTTCAGAAATTTGTTACTGTTTGAAGACTGTTTTCCAGTTCTGAGTTTCGTCGACTCTATTGAATTCTCCTTATATAGGGAAATTTTTAGGAAGTTCCTCGTTGTGCATTCATCCATCAAACGTCAATTTTGGACATGGTTTTCTGAGCCCTCGAGCTAATTTTTGTTCATTCGCAACTGGGTCAACTATGACCAGTGGCCCCAAAAAACTAGTCGCCAAACATAAACCGTTCACTACATCTAAATTCCGGTAGTTGACATGAACTCTTGGTATAGATGGGGACACGTAGAAATTTAATCGTGGTGTGTGTTATCATCGGAAGACAACTTTTGGAAGCGGTTTCTTAGCCTCTGAGCCCATTTTGAACATTTTTGTAGCTAGTAAGAAAATGTAAAAATAGGAAGCTGCGGGACCCTCGTCGGGTTGCCAAACCATCGTGGAAAATTTTGACACATGTAAATAACTGTTTAAAAACTCTATAGTGTAACTTGTTGTCTGAATTAGAACTTTTGACAAAATAGTGTTTTCTCTCTCTTCCCTTCTCTTTCTCTCTCATGGGTTACAAAATTAAGCAAAATGAAATGTAAGGAATACATGTTTCTAAACCTTAAATTTTGATTGCCAACTGTAATTATTATCATTCGTAAATGGGAAACTGAAAAATGATAATTATGTTAGATTAGGGTGGATGCCATGCCAGTGAATTATCGTTGATATCATGCTCACGTGGTTTTGCAGGATGAAAGACTGATGACGAAAAGGTGATGTGTAATTCCTTTATTTATCTTTGTAATTTATATAGTTCATTGTTAAATGAATAAATGTATAATGTTGTCTCATGTTACAGATTGTTTTGTTGATATGTATGAGATGTTGGTTTCAAGGACATCTCAGAAATGTGCATTTAATCTTAGGGCCAATTGATTTATAGTACACCTGGAAAAAAAAGGGGATTTGATATTTATATAAGGTAAATTAATTTGAAGTAATATCTTGTAGTGCATATTTAGTGTTCAATGTATGATTAATGAGTCATTTTGTGCATTCATACTTTGTAAATGTAATAAAGAGATTTAATCGAAACACTCTACCCTTGTTCATTATCGGAGCATAACTTGTTTTCATGTGTGATACCCCTTACTGTAGAAGACATTGAAAACCGTAGAATGAACTTCAACTCTAGGCTCGATAGAACCTCCTAGCTGAGTAAACAAGAGCCCATGAATGGGTTTATCATCTTAGTTAGTATGTTTAGCGACATTGTCATAAACCCGTCTGATAGGAGTGACACAGTCAAACTTTTCTTGGAGTGTGTAGAGCTGACTCCTCCTTCGTAGCCTAGCAGACTACCTTGTCATCCGAAGATAGATTTAAAATCAAATTTCTTCATCGAGTGAAAATCCTATTGGATCCAGACGACGTGGATGGAGGTTGTGACTTAGTTGTTCTAGGTCTTAAACTCTTGTTAATGAACCCCTTAGCTCCACTCAGCTAAATGTGTTACCTTGGTTTCTCTCAACATAACACCTTGGTCCTTTCTCAAAGGTAGTTTAGCATAATGTTGTCATCTCGCTTAAAACTCCTCTATAGTCGAGGGGTAGACCCTCAGGTAAAGTTGGAACTAATTTAAACCTCAGTTGATTTGGATGTAAATTTAGGGTTCGTGTGTAGTTGCAAGTCTCCTAATCATGTATGTCTTCAAGAGGTTAGACAAACATTTCGTAACTCCTTTTTCAAGACAATAATAATATTAAGACCATAATTTGATGTAGAAAATAAAGCATATAAGAGTAAAAACAAGATTTGAGGTTCGGAATAATGCCACTCTTGGAGACCTTATATCTCAATTAAATAGATTCTTTTGTTTCAAAGAATATGAATTGCCTTGGTGTGTTCAACCTTCGAGAAAACAAAATACATATATAAATCAAAATGAAACTCCACAAGTCATTAAATTAGAATAACTATGGTAGGGAAATAACTATACCATGATTGAGGAATGTTTTTGGTAAAAAAAAATTTATCTTGTATCTAAATCTCCATCAAATCCTAATATCGCTATATGGACACCCAGTCACATTCACTTGAGTTGTAAGAGTAAAAACGTAGACATTGAATGTATGTTTGAGAAGAATATTCTTAACATAAGAACAAGATAATTAAGTATTTTATATGCATTCGAACTATGCCAAATAAGTATGCAAGTTATGGAAAATTTTGTAGAGAATAAGAAGCTAACTTAAAATGGTCAAACTGTAAATTATATGTGGAATGAACTAAAAGTTTCTGTAGATGGAAAAAAGGAGGAAGCTATCCTTGCACAATAATGTTCTTGGAGTGTTAATCATAACTAAAATATAATTAAAGAAAGGTTGTGTTGTGGGTTCGCCATTCTTGAAGTCATTTTTCTTGTGGTTGGGTCATTACTAGTAACCATCCATTGGGAAAAGTGTGACATCGACATGCCTATGTTGTTTCCACGTATCTATGTGAGTCGATGACTTATGTAATTGTCTTATGTGAGTTTGAGTTTCTGTTCTTGGAGCCATTGTTGTGTTGTGCGTAGTGAGCAATGTAAGTAAAAAAAATTATCCTGGTATTTTACTATTGTAATTTTGTGTGAAAAATGTGGGCACTAGAGGTTAACAATATCAAGGAAGAAGAGGGTGGATAGAAAAGATACAAGATAAGGCTTGTGGTGAAAGGATTTTCATAGAGAACAAGTATTGAATTTGGTGAAATATTTTCTCCTGTAGTAAAAATGACTTTTATTCATACTATATTGAGTTTAGTTGCAATAGAATAGTTGCACTTAGAGCAACTTGATGTTAAGACTGCTTTCCTTCACAGTGATTTGGAGGAAGAGATATATATGCAACAACCGCTTGGATATGAAGTCAAGGGTAAGGAGAAACTTGTGTGCAAGTTGAAAAAGAGCTTGTATGCGCTCAAGAAATCCCCAAGGAAATGGTATATGAGGTTTGACAGTTTTATGCATGAGCATGGTTATATGAGAAGTGAATATGACCATTGTGTTTATTTCAAAAGGCTTGAAAATGGAAGCTATATTATTTTTTTATTGAATGTAGATGATATGCTTATTGCAGGATCTAGTATGTAGGAAATTATTGAGCTTAAAGAAAATTTATCTCATAAATTTGTAATGAAGGATTTAAGATTTGTAAAGAAAAGCCTCAGCATGCAAATTCTTAGAGATAGGAAGAACAAGAAATTGTATTTATCTCGGGAACATTATATCAATAAGGTGTTGGAAAGGTTTAATATGCAGAATTCAAAACTTGTAAGTACACCTATGGATGGACACTTCAAATTGAGAAAATATCAGTGTCCTACATCACATGAGGAGGTTGAGTACATGGCATGGGTTCCATATGCTTTAGCACTTAGAAGGCTCATGTATATTATGGTTTGTACCAGACTAGACATTGCACAAATAGTGGGAGTTGTGAGAAGATTTATGGCCAATCCAGGTAAAGAGCATTGGAAAGCAATTTAATGGATTCTCAGGTATTTGAGAGGGACATCCAACATGCATTTATGCTATGGAGGGTCAGATAATTCTTTATGTGGCTATGTTGATTTAGATATGGTTTGAGATTTGGATGGTAGAAGAAGCACCACTAGATATGCATTCATAATAGGTAGGATGAAAACTAGCTGGATTTCAAGATTGCAGAAGTTTATGGCCTTGTCTACTATAAAGGCCATATATATTGCAGCTACAGAGGATAAAAAAGAGATGATATGGATTATCAAGTTCATAGAAGAGTTGGAAAGGAGAAAAAGGATTACATATTATATGGTGATAGTCAAAGTTTGATTCATCTGGCAAAGAATCCAATGTTTCATTCAAGAACGAAAAAAATTCAATTGAGATATCACTTCACACGGTAGGTGTTGCGGGATGGGAAGCTAAAAACTAGAGAAAAATCCATACAAATAAGAACCCTGTAGATATGCTAATGAAGCTATTGGAAAAGGAAAGTTGGAGCTACACTCCACTTCTGTTGGTCTTCAAGTTTGAGACTTGAAGAGGGAGAAACAAGCCAAGGAAAAGATCCAAGAATGGAGTTTTATGGTACAGTTGCAACAATGTATCTCCAAGTGGGATATTATTGAGATTATAGAGCTTAATTACGTCAAAAATAGTATGTTTTACAACTTGCAGGTTTACACAGTAATTGACATCGATCGGCTGACCAACGTCAGTCAGCTAGGGGGAACCGACATCAGTTGGGGTAACCAGCGTCGGTATCTTGTGTGTGAAATGTTTTTATTTAAGTCACGGGATTAGATCTAACCTTTCATGGTTAGATATAAAGGTGATCTAAAGGTGATTTAAGTCATGGGATTAGATATAAAGGTGATCTAATGGTTGTAACTACATAGCAAAAGTTCCCTAAGTTTGTATATGCTTATATAAGCTAGAAAGCTAGGGTTAGAAGCTAAAATTAGAGGAATTGTAAGAAGGAATTCTTGGAGAGAGAAAAAGAGAAGGTTGTGATGAAGAAAGTACTGTACATCCAAAGAAGGTGTGGAAGATTGCATATCTTCATTGTATATCCTCTATAAAGCTTTGAATAATATATTGGTTGTTTCTTGGTGGACGTAGCCCACACTAGGTCAACCACACTATATCTTGTGTATTGTTCTTCCGGTTTATTTCTGTATTTATTGTTTGTATGCTTAGATCTAAATATATATCAATACAATTGGTGTGATTAACCCCAACAAAAGTTTTCCATTTATGACACTTATAGTTTTTAGACTAAGGGGACTTATAACAACTTACTATTTTTAGAAGATAGACCTCGGGGTGTTGGAATAAGTTTAGGTTTTTTTGGGATCCTCTGCTCTAAATTTTAGAGGTTTCCAATCTCCATAACTCTTTAGATCTTAAAATACATTTGCAATGGATAATATTTTCATCTGGATATTAAAAAATGTTGAGATATTTAATTGGGATTAATTTATACTCATTGTAAATGTGTTTTTGAGAAGAGTATGATGTTAAAATATCATGGAAATCAGATGAAGGGTTTTTGGAGATATGAGCAACTTTCCATTTTTGGGTATGAAGGTGTTTGGAAAATTTATGAGTTATATAAAAACGGGGAGATTCTTTGGGAGGGAAAAAATAAAATTTTAAATGCATAAAAATGGTTGCATGTTTTATTTAACCTTTTCTCTCTCTTAAGCACATTAACTCATGTTTAACCCAAACAGGCTCAACTAGGGTCAGTTAACAGTTAAAGGTGGAGTTGCACCCTAAAAATATAGGGGAAAGATGAAGCAAGGGGAAAAGAGGGGCACCAAAGTGTCATTATCACTAGACTATGACAAGTGGCAACATGTGGTTTCATGTGAGCAGGATGAAAAGGCTAAAAACAAGCTCCTAGGGGTTGAAACTAGGTTTTTCATGTGACTAGGGGCTAACTCTGTAGAGGGGGCACATTTTTGTGTCCCTGTTGACCCCTTCCACCAAGGGAAAAGGGAAATTTGATAAATGAGGGTGAAAAGGGTTCCATGGGCCAAGCCATCATGAGAAGGGGGCCAAATTTTGATTAAAATAATCAATTACATTTTCCTAATACCACATGTTGCAAGTTTTAAGTAAAAAATATAACCTTCATAGGCGGGTGTATTTTTTTGTCCATGTTGTCCTATTATACCAAGGGACATGTTACAAGGGATACACATCCTTGAAAAATGTTCCTAGGGTATAGTCTTCATGAAGAGGGTGCCAAATTTCAAGCTACACATGCTTCTAACAAACCAAGTTGCAAGTTTTAAGTGAGACAACTTGTTTGCTTAATAGGGGATAAATTTTGTGTCTCTAATGTCCCCTTACACCATGGGACAAGTGAAAATGGACATATGAAGGTGAAAATTACACTTTATCTTATAAACCTTGTTGATTTCATCATTCCAACTTGAATTTGGAACACCGTAAGTGCACTCAAGCTTGTATACCTTGTTGATTTCATCCTTGCAGTTACAATGACCCTGTTTTTCTTGAATGACTCCCGACACCATATGACTACACATAATTATTTAAAAATTCATTATATCCATTCAAAAATAATTTTAACATCCTCGATATGGATTTTTCCCTTGCAATAATCCTTTGGAGAGTATTCCTTTGTTGTAAAATGGCCAAAAATAGCCCATTTTTAAGCCTCCGGGAACAACTGTTCCACCTCAAATCTTGGTAACTTCATAAATCCACCTATGTATACTTCTCTACACATGAAACACACTTTAAAACTATGTTATCATGTTCTTATTAACTAGGATGAGGGTTAAAATTTTGCTAGGTTGGTTGGAAGAAGGGTTATAATGACTTGGAGATGAGGTTTTTAAATGGGGGCTTGGTTGTCATGCAAAATTTTAAATTTTGCATGCGAGGCATTTAGCATGACAAAAATTGGGAACATATACTATAAGGGATGATGAATTAATTAATATATCTCATGGAGGAGTATACTATTGTCTTATCCATTAACAAAAATAGTTGTCATTTAATCCACTAGTACAAGCAATAGACACAACCAAGGGAAAAGCAAAACAAACACACAACAGAAAAAAGAAACAAACCAAGGAAAAATAAAACAAACTTAGATCACCTATGTACATGTGGGGTATAGCCTAATTACATTATATGAGTTATCACTTTTTGAATGTTACCCATGTATAGGTAACATTAAATGAATTTTCTCTGTGAACCCATTGAATAATTCTATCAAGTAACACTTTTTCCTCAACTGCTTAAGAAAACCGGATGCTACGGGATGTCTCCATATGCTTGAAAGAAAGAATTTTTTGTTTTCCTTGTTGAAGGAATTTTTATTTTTTTTACAAGTGGGGATCCACATGATCAACTCATTATCATTGTTGCTTTCAAATTCCCCTTCTTCCTGCAAATCTATTTCAAAATATAGCCCTGCTTTAGATTCAACATTTTTCACTTTATCGCCATTGTAAGATGAATTAATAAACTTACCAATCTTACCATGTTTACACCCAAAAACATGTTCTCTTATGGGCATATCTTATTTTTTTCATGCTCCATATGACCATTTTCTCTGTAGGTGGATTCTTGGTAAAACATTTGAGACTTGTGACACCATCATATGCTTCTTGATGCCTCACATTTACCAATTATTCCAAATGGTTCTCTTTCACCCCTCGTCAGCTCATTCTTGATATGTTTCTCATGATGGTGTGACTTGTGTAATGCTTCATTCTCTTTAAAGGATAATGAGCACAAGATTGGTGGTGAAACATGGAGATCATCACCCTCCTCATTGTGACCATATTGAGCTATAGTACTCATATTTTTATGGAGATATCCTCACTTTGATTGGACTCGCCCTCAAAATACTTAAGCACTTTTCCATCCATATATTCCTCATTGAGAAAGTATTATTTTCCAAATGGAAAGAGAAATTTTTATAGTCAAATTCATATCCATTGGGTAAGTCTTCATATTTATTCTTGAGAAATTAATTCAGAACATGGGGCTCACATTACGAGGACTCATTGGATATCAATTTTTCTTCATGGTTAGCGTTAATTACCATCTCAAGATTTATTTGAGGCAAGTCAAGTTCTCCATGATCCTCATCACCGCCAAGTAGAAAACTTGTATCCATATTTAACGGGAAGTGTTGCAGACAAAAAATCACGCCCTTTGGGTATCTATTTAGTCTTGATCACTTATTACTATTCATATGATTCCTAAGTAAGAAAATTACTAATTGACCCATGTATTTGGCCATCTTTGCTTGCTTTATGTTGCCACTTTTGGTCTTACATACTTTCTTGCCCAGTTTTACCTTTAACCCTTTAGTTTCTATGATTTTGGACACTAGTGCCCAGCCAGGATGCCAACACCAAGCGCCCCCCATTCCCTCTGGGTGCCCCTGATGTCTTTGTACTTTTCTCACCTCTTTTGGGTCCTTTATAGCCATTTGGGCATCTTATCTTTTTAGTAGTTGGCCTTTTCATGGTTGATTACGAAATTTAAGCAAGGGAATCATATAAATATAAAGTTATGTGGAAATAATAAAGGACCAAGCACTAATCATTAGTGGTCACCACCTAAGGTTGCATCCAAAGGAATCTACAAGAACATTCAAGAATCCATCTAGCATCCACACAAGGGAAAGGGATTGCATTATTTTGCATACACTTCATATTAGGAGAAGTTCATTCTATTCCATGTGCACATCTACTTACATCTTATACATCTACTTATTTCTCGCTATCAAGTGTGACATGCACAAGAGCCTCCTATGGTACAATTCTTCACACACACACACATAGAACTACATTGGGTCTGAATTGTAGTGTAGTGCTCAGTCATAAGATCACTTGTTTGACAGCTGAGGAAAGTTTGACCCCTCATTTACATTATTTTATCTTTGGGATTTGATGTACTCTTGAGGGTTTTGTAAGTCAATTATTTATTGTAGGTTATTAATGACATCAGTGATCATTCTGTGAAATACTAGTGAAAAGAAGAAAATGACATTAAACACCTTGTGACTAGTCAAAGATGGTTTTCTGAGCATTTTGGTAGTCACATGCACCCAGAACTGGTCTGTAGTGCCCGCAGGTGCCCTGGCCCGCTCCAGGCACCCTAGTTCAACATATTCCTCCATCTCTGCATTTTTATGGATTTTATTATGACAGTGTGCACTTCAAATTTCTCAGTTCATCACTTTGGCACAACCCATGATTAATTGCAAAACAACTAAGTCATTTTATATCCTCTTTTCACTTAGGGTTTCAAATCTTAATTTCTTATTTACTTGGTCATTTCTATACTTATTCGTCTATTTATTTACTACTACATTATTTAGGCATATATTTATTTCAATATTTTCTTAATCAAGTGCACACTATCAAATTACAAGTCCATAAAATCATTGTGTTGTTTCTTAACTAGCTCAATAAAACTTGGGTACTCCTCGATCAATATGGGAAACTCTAACATTTTCTTCTAAAGTTATGAAAATGTTACTACATCTTGAACCTTGGTACAAAGTTTCTTCTCTTGTTTCATCCTCTTTAAATAGTGTATCTCATTTTTCTTATGGGAAGGAGCTTCTTCATTTTTTGCCTTGACTAGTGTGGTGGCATATGACCAATCCATTTGTATCTCTCCACCAAAATCCTAAAAGAAAATATGGTTTAATAAAATCTCGTATGAAGTTGGGATGTCTACTACAAGTATGTTTACCTTGACCTTCATGTTAGGGAAGTCCGTCAATGCGACTTGAACATCTTCAACTTGACCAATGAGAGGTACTTCTTTGGTCTCTATGGAGTAACATTGTCTAGTAGTAGGAATGAGGGTGAGACCAAGAGCTTTGGCCACTTTGGAAAGCATAATATTGTCAGAAGCACCAGATTCAATGATGTAATTACTTAGATTGTAACCCATTGATTAACAAAGAAAGGTAAAAAGGTTCAATTTTTTGAGACGTGGAAGATGTGGGAGCAAGTATATTCTGAGAAGGAATGACACAAGGAGTGGGAAGTGGTTTTTTTGAAATGGAATTTTTAGAATTAGACCTTGAACTACTTCCTTTGATAAAATGGATAAGTTTATCAAACTGTTTAGGATGGGTTCTTAGATACTTATCTTTAAAATTTTGGATTTTTTCCTTCTTGACATGATTGACGATGTCAAAGGATAGAGAGGTGGATTCTTGAAGAAAAAAGGCATCCATGGAAGGTATGGAACTTACATTCTTAACAACATAAAAAAAAATTTATTAGACTGAGGAAGGAGAAAGAGGCTTACCCAAAGAGGTAGATGTGGTATTGGTCGAGGTGGCTTCAAGTTTCTTCTTAACACTGAGCTGAAATGATCCTTGTGTTGTTTTTTTAGTAGAGTCACCATTTGAGGATCTATAGGCTTATTTCTTTTAGATTGAAGTAGTGGAAGAGGATTCTTTTTGTGCTTGTGAGCAAGTGAACATTGCATAAGAGTAGATATCTATATCATCCATGGACTCTTCAGGATCTTCATCATCTATGGAGCATTCATAGTAGCCAATTATATCATCTCCAATTTCTTCAACCTCTAGGGCCTATTCATCCTCTTTTTTAGCTTCACAAGCTACATTAAAATGTGGATCTTCCAAGGCAAGCCTCTAGGGTGCTCCACCAATCTGATTTTTATTTTGAAAATTCTTCCTAGGAACCTCCTTACATAGAGTACTTTGAAAAAGTTACTTTTTCAGGGAAATCAACTCATTATCCATTTTTTGCAAAAGTGGATCAGTGGCCTCATAATTATAAATTTAACCTTTCTCATGGTTTGATCCTTTAGTTATCTTACCAAACATGATCAGATCATCCTTTACCTCCACCGCAAGGTCTTGAACTTCATCCAAGTTAGCTAGCAGGGCTCTTTTCAAGATGAATCCAACTTTTGGCAGCTGAGAATTTATGAAGAACCCCTTTTGATTGTCTGTAGTAGGATGGGAACTAGTAGGAATTTTATTAATAAATTTTTTAAATTTAACCACAAATTTTATCATGGGATTTTGTAGTTATTTCTTCATTTGAGCCAATTGAGCAAGAATGGCATAAGAATATTTTGATGTCTTCAAATGTTCTTTAAATATAATTTTCATATCTTCTCAATCAATGATTGAGTGAGATGAAAAATAGTAGAACCATTTTGCAGTAGTGTCTTGTAATGAATCAATGAATAACCAAACAAAAACATATTCATGTTCCACTCCAAGAATGCTATAATTTGTGATAACGGATGTTATATGCTCATTTGGATGTTGCTTTCCATCTCCATAAAATTTGGGAAAATTCTTTCATGATCCTCTGAGTAATTTGTGAAGTGGAGGATTTGAAGCCTACATACCTACCTATGTTTCATCCCCAAGGTATGGGTGTAGCCATATCCAGAGGAATATTTTTCAGTGGTGGTGGAGAAATGGGATATGCATTAAGACTAGCAATAGGATCTTCAAATGGATCTTTAGGAGATTTACTTGGAATCTGTATGCGAGTAAGCATGAATTCAACATGTTCTTCTAGCTCAAATAAAGGATTATGAAATACTACAATGCCCCTTGATTGGTTTTCTCTTATGAATATTCCATCCTCCAGTTGGTAAAGGATTTTTTAAATAGAATATGAAAAAATATGAAGGGTTTCTTTATAAAACTCAACAATGGATTTTCAATCATTGAGTTCCATATTTTAGAGCTTTGTATTTTCTGATTTTTTAATTTATTTTTTGAATCATTATAGGCTGCAGTAAAAAAATAATATGCCCCATGATGGGAGCCAAAAAATGTTGGCAAAATAAATTGTCACAAGGGAAAATTATTCAATTTCACCAACGCTCTGGGACTAGGTCCCTTCTCTTAGGAATGGGGATGCTCACATTCATTGAATGCGAGAAAATTAAAATACACAGTGGACATTAGGTAGGGGATCACATAATAATAATCCACTAAAATTGTGTCAAATTGCTTGTATAGGATATAAGGGAGGAATTTTCTTCTAGAGAGGTGATTATGAGATAGGAATATAAAGAGGGAGGGCTAATGTAATATATAGGAACTTTAAATTTTTAATGACATTAACAAGAGTAGGTCCACATCTAATTGGAAGAATAAAATTGTGTAAGAAATAAAAATATTAACAAATCAAAGACACATAGTCCAATTTATTTATTCCTTAAAGTTACAAAGATCTTTTTTTGTTATTTAAGATTACAATTCTTGCAAATTTGAAAGTAGGAAATAGAAGAACATAGAAAAGAAAATAGAAGAAACAGATTCTTTATTACATAGGATAACAATGGATATCAACCCCTTATAATGGAGAAGCCATCCTAGTTTATACCTTTACAATGATGCCTCTTCATCTCCCCCGTGGTGACTTTTCATCTTCCCACCACTTGTGAACTTTCATATTCCCTTAGGAATGAAATTAAGTCCTTTTATTCTTTATGAAAAAGGAACTTTTACAATGCCAAATTAAAGGGTCTCTTAAGTGAATAACACAAAAAATCCAAAAATTACATTGTTAATGAAGAGTTATAATGTAGAGAGAGAGGGGAGAGAGATAAGAAGAGAGAAATTACAATCGAAAGATGAGGAAGATTTGGATCATCAGGATTCTTCTTCTGACCTACATTGTGGGAATGCTACAAGAAGTTACTTCCTTCAACCTATTCACTATACCAAGACATGATGAGTGCAACCTCATTTTCTAGTAGGATGAGAACATACTCCAAAGCATTGATCAAGTGATGGAACACCACCGTGAGATCCGCACCGTGTGAACCTGAGATAACTTCCTATATAACCAAATCATGATGATCTCTTTCTAAGATCACTAGGATGAATTGAACCATCTTGTATCTTGCATCCCAACATGCCTTATAGAACTCACCTCGAGACTAAGTTTTGGGTGTTTGTAAGGGATTCATTTCCTACTTGAGCAACGACACAACTATTAAACCTTGTAAAGATGACCCTTTCAACTCTTAAAATCTAACCTGATAAACTATTCCCCTCTCCATATGCATTATGTTCACTCAACATCCTTGTTTTCCAGTCTTCCATATTTGTGTTTTTCACCTTACTGTCACCCACATTAGGATAATCGGTGTTTGAAGTTTAAATTGGATTTAAACCTAAGTATTTAAACTCCATGGTAATGAAGGCTAGTGACATGAACAATAGATGAATGAGTATGGACATTTTTTCCATGATCCCCACACTTACTCTTTTTAGTAGGTCATTTTCCAGGATGGCTATTTTTAGTAAGTTTCCAAAATTGTCACTTTTTAGTGTTTTTGAATTGAAAGGGGTGAAAATGACACTGAAATTTTTTTATTTGTAAAACTTACTATTTTTAGATTGAGGGGACTTGTCACAACTTAATTTTTTTAGAAGGTAAACCTATGGATATTGGAATGGAATGAATCTAGTCTCAAAATTTTAGGTTTTTTCTCTGGATCCTATGCTCCAATGTTTAGAGGTTTTTAATTTCCAGAACTCCATAGATTTGAAAAGGAAAGTTAAATGGCTGAATTTTTATCAAGATATTAAAAAATTGTTGAGAGAATCAATGGGGATGAGCTTATACTCATTGCAAAGAAATTTTTGAGAAGAGGTTATTATTAAAATCTCATGGAAATCAAATGATGGATTTTTGGGTATGAAGGTGTCTAAAATAATTTTTAATAACATAAAAAAATGGAGCTAAGTTTGGGAGGGAAAATTCAAAATTGAAATGCATAAAAAATGGCTAAGTGTTTTATTTAACAATTTCTCTCTCTTAAGGAAAAATCGACCAAGGTTAGTTAAGGGTTAATGGTGGATTCACACCCAAAAAATATGGGAAATATGAAGAAAGGGTAGAAAATGGGTACAAAGTGTGCTTTTCACTAGATTAGGACAAGTGGCATCATGTGGTTTCATGTGAGCAAGATGAAAGGGCTGAAAACAAATTCCCAAGGGTTGAAACTATGTTTTGCATGTGACCAAGGGCACACTCCATGGAGGGGGAAGAAATTTTGTGTCCCTTTTTTCACCTTACACCAAGGGACAAGGGAATAGGGATAATTGATGGTGAAAATAGTGCCATGGGTCTATCCACCATGAGGAGGGGGCCAAATTTTGATCAAAACACTCATTTGCACTTTCCTAACACCCCAAGTTGCAAGTTTTAAGTGAAAAAACATAACCTCCATAGGGGGAACATTTTACTATCCCTGATTTCCCCTTTAACCAAGGGAAAAGGGACAAGGTAAAAAAAACCTTGAAAATGCGCCAAGGGTCTAGTTTTCATGAGGAGGGGGCCAAATTTCAAGTTGCTCATGTTTATAACACACCAAGTTACAAGTTTTAAGTGACGCAACTTGTTTACTTGATAGGGGCACACTTTTATGTCCCCATTGTCCCCTTGAAGCATGGAAAAAGGGATAGATGAGGGTGAAAAGTTCTCTCAAGCTTGTAAACCTTAGTGATGTCATCCTGTCAACTTGAATTTAGAACATCGGAAGTGATTTTTCCACCGTGGGAACAATAAATTGAGATTGGAGGCCAAACCATTTTTTTTTTTACTCCAAAAAACATGATGATACCATTAAAACAATTAAAAATATCTAATTCTACTTTTAATAGTAATTTTAGGCCCAGAGTCACGAATTTGGCTTAAAGGGGCAATTGTAGT
The DNA here is from genome assembly GCA_019776745.2 of Taxus chinensis. Lineage (NCBI taxonomy): Eukaryota > Viridiplantae > Streptophyta > Pinopsida > Cupressales > Taxaceae > Taxus > Taxus chinensis. Next base: position 826,290,658 of record CM034146.1, on the reverse strand, counting down.
GATACAAAATATCACAAAAGATTTTTAAGACTTGGACAAAAAATGATGTTTCTACCATGTGGAGAATTACAATATATTTCCATTTCCTATTTTTTTAGATTCCAAATCCTCCCAAAACTTCTCAAATCTTCAAAACAAGTCCACTTTCTTTGTTAAAGCATGGCATTCCCTGCAGCCGTAATGACCCTGTTTTTCTTGAATGACTCTCGACATCGTATGACTCCACATAATTATTTGAAACTACCTTGTATCCATTAGAAACTCATCTTCACACCTTCTAGATAGTTTTTTCCCTTGCAATCATCATCTGGAGGGTATTTCATTGTTGCAAAATGGCCAAAAATGGCCCTTTTTAAAGCCTCCGGGAATAACTATTCTGCCTTAGGTCTCAATAAATTCATAAATCCACCTAGGTATACTTCCCTGCACATGAAAAAAAAAAATTAAAACCATGTTAGCACATTATTCTCAGCCATTACGATGGTGACACAGTTGATAGGATGGATGGAAGAAGGGTTTCAAGTGGGGGCCTTGTTTTCATGCAAAATTTTAAAGTTTGCATGCTATACATTTAGCATGATAACATGAATACAAAGTACATGATGTAATATGATGCCAAGTATGGAGGACCCTTAATAGAAATTCCAATTCTTTTTTATCCCAAAATCAAATGCAAATATAATATAGATCAGAGTCAAGGGATCAAGTTTAGCTTAGTGAAAGTACACACTTTGATACTAACATGAAGCCAAATGAAGTGTGGGGGGAAATTTTAGGAATTATGTAGTGTGAAAATTGAATTGATATATTTTTTATGTGAGTTTGTGTGAGATGAAAAATACTAATATGATAAAGTGAGTTGTGAATAATCTCACGTAGATATCCTATGAGAAAAGAAACTTATCTGTTGAGAGATACTATGAGATATAATATGATATATTTTAGGGAGAGTTTTACAAATATAAGGGATTCATGGTTTAATTTGATTCTTTTTTTTAAGGATATCATCCTCCACATATTGTTGAAGCACCTTAAAATTCACAACCCAAAATGCAACAATAAAACTAGCAATTTTTTTTATGTTGTTTAACACAACACTTACTACTGTAGCATTGACCACAAGAAACGCAACACTAGGCCACATATACACTAACACTCATAGATTTCGTTAACCAAATGAACACATAGCTTATAGTTTTAATTTCATATGCATTTTTTCATCACTTGAGAAATTTAAGATTGCAAAAGCATAACTAATTTGACCAAACACTAGCTCAAACCCTTTTTCTCATTAGTTAGCATGATATACCTTTCATGAGGTTTTATCCACCTCCTATCAAGGTTGTTTTATTAATACATTAAGTAGGTTCATTCACAATCTATTTTTTTAATCTCGATTAGGTATGATGGGGATTATCAATTCGATGCGAGTATGAATATACAATGGCACAACATTTCCCTATGTTACAACTACCCAAGACACCCATATTTCTACACAAGGTCCTCTCAAGAAATGATTATCATGCATATCATTATTATATGGGATATAAGTTCCTCATATAAGTGTATCACATGAACACAAGTTGTTAAGAATGTCACTTATGAATCAAACTAATTTTAAGGGTGCTCTTCCCTTGTATGGACCATACTCACCCAAGCTCGTCTTCTTACCTATTACTCTAAAAAAATCATTCAACAATCCATGGTTTATGATGATGAAAAGATCCAGAAACAACATAGGTCAATAAAAACACTATTTTCCTACTCCTAATTATGTATATCTACATCTCATTTTTATATTGATATGGCTTTATAGCCTAGTCATAAATTACTAGGTTTTTCATTATCGGTTACCTTCATAGAGAAGAATATTTTAATGAGAGTCTTGAAATTTTATATGGGTATTCACACAAGCTTACAAACACAACTCCTAACACAAAATTTAGTATCACGTTTCTCATATAGTTTATTTTGAATTCAATAATGAATTAAAAAGCATATTCTGATAGAAGGGATTTCACCTCTCTCTACTAGTTACTAATGCTTGTTTGATAACCTTTTAATGTCGCATTATTGCATTCTATAATTTCTCCCACAAACCCATGTAACTACATTATTTAGTCACCTCCATTATAACTTAGTATTCCATATTCAACCATACAATTGTGTTGTTTGTAAAATTTCACTCCTCATGTTTTCAAATGTAAGACTATACCATTTGAAAATTGCATCATACATACTTACATATATAGCAACACCTACTACTAAGTTTATAGGGTATACACATGAAGGTAGGGTCCATGTACATATTCTTGATGGCGAATCACGGCACCCCTGAATGTCTACAACTCGATGTGTTGAGACTCTCAGTGTGATTGCATAACATAGAGCTTTTCCCAAGTGTGGGACCTTGCGAAATCGGAAAAGCTCTCCGGATGAAGGCCGGTTCTTATTCCTATGTTCAGATGCACACATAAAAATGTAGAGGGTTTACTTAAAAACCTAATCTAACTTTCCAAGGAGACAGGGTAAGAATATGCATAAAAATGAACCTAAACTAACAAAGGTGATGCATCGAGGAATTAAGAACACATGTCTTGCCAACAAACACAAACCATTAAAATGCAATGCAAGATCATGCAAAGATAACCAAATTTGTAGTGAAAGATTAGGAGGATGAAAATGAACATAGAAAGGGTTGAGAATCATCCATAGTCATGCATTATTTGCTCCAAAGATTGATACAATACACTACAAAATTCCAAGAGGCAAGGTTGCATTACAGTTTTAAATAGGAGGTTTGAACTCCACAAAATACACCTGCAGACACGAGGAGAAGGGAGGGGTAAAACAAGAATTTCCAACCCTTAGAAAGAAGCCCCTCCTTACAATTTATAGGAAGAATGAGAAAGGTAAGAGAGAGGAAATCCAAATCTACCCCAAACACCTCCAGGTTGTATTTAATTCATCTCATTATAGCGGTAGGTGAGAACCCTAGCAAACCCAAAAATGGCGAACTGTATTTTGCATTTTTGAAGAACTTGCTCTCACCCAATTAAAGATGGGCAGAGGACCTTGTAAGCTTTCCAAAAATTCCAACCTTGTGTTAATTTGAGCCCCCTATGAAAAGTTATGGCCATTTGAATTTCTGGGTCAGGGTTTGCTTTCTATCGGTTTCGGGGTGTCAATGCTCAAAATGTTGTGCCTCCTGAAGATGCACCTCGAAGCATGCATCCTCATGTCAACATACTTTTAAGTGCACCATAGGTTTTGAAAATTTCATGTCTATATATTTTTACCTGCACCAGGGCACAACCTTTTTCATGTCGACATCTTTTTACCTGTGCCTTCCAACTTGTGCCAAGGCGCAACCTTTTTCATGTACACATCTTTTTACCTGCACCTTCCAACCTGCACCAGGGTGCAATCTCTTTCATGTCGACATCTTTTTACCTGCGCTAGGGCGCAACCTTTTTCATGTCGACATCTTTTTACATGTGCCTTTCAACCTGCGCCAGGGTGCAACCTTTTTCATGTCGACATCTTGAGTTTCTTTGATTTCCATATTCTTTTGTTTGTCCATATTTACCCCGGGGAGGAAGATATATACAACACATATATCAATGGTAATTTGTAGGTCCTTTAACGAGGTTGGTCACTATTCATACGCTCTTCTTACTTGTTTCATTCTTGTGAGCACCAACTTCTCTTTGATTTCATATTGGAAGAAACACATACGATTAATTGGAGACATTAGAAAACACACCTTGCACATAAGGTCCCTTATCAAAAACACAAAAACAATATAAAACACAAAAAGATGAAAAAATCATAAAACCCCACAAAATGGGAATAAAAGATAACTCACCGCCTATTTAATAACCCTCACCCACTCACATTTAATTTTGTCCCATCACACCTACATATGTGCATGCCTAATGAACTTTGGACCCTATCTTTGCACCCATGTGTGTCCCATTCCTTGATGCACTTCAAATATATTAAAATACCCTCACCCCCTCATTTGAACCCCTAGCTCTTCGTGCACAAATAATATACTTTAGTTTTCTTTTTCTCTTGCTAGTATATCTTGGTTTTATAGGTTTTGAAGAAGAAAAAGTGAAGTTCAAAGGATAGATCTAACTTACTGTAAGATTTTTCTAGTGAAATATAAACACGGGAGGTAAAACGCAATTGTAATTATCTTATGTTATTCATATGATTCTCATTCAAACACAATTGTGATTTTCATGTGATCTAAGTCGGTATAATTATCATTTCATTTACTTTTTTATCATTTTACATTAATAAAATGTCTTTTATCTCCTTAAAAGCATTAGGTATCTGACCGAGGTAGGTACCCTAACCACCAAAAATAACTAACATTTTCCAAGTGTGTTTGTGTGCAGGTTTAGATTCAAATTTGAATATTTTTACCCACTTTATGTAATGAACAAAACCACAATCGTCCCTCTATTATCAATGACATCATAATCCCATTCTATTTTAATAAAATTGATTTTGTTGTTATTATTTAAATAATCCATCTTGCAAGTGATATAAATCTAGGCATACATTTTGAAAACCATGGTGGGACCTAATCCCTACCTCTCCTAACCTAATCCCCACCTACGATACCCTCTCTGCAACCCTGCCTCTTTGTTAACCCACCCACTGATCACAGTTACAATCAGCCCACTATCATTTCCCCATGGTTTTCCCTCACCTCGTGCCTTAAATTCTACACCATTCCCTCCCATTATCTTTAAACTTCACCCACTTCCCCCCACTTACCCACCACCAACATCACCAGTCACTACTACTATTTTTGGGACTGATGGTGGATGGTGTTTAATTTTCCACCTTGTAATAACAACGAGGTTCCGCTATAATTTCTAAGGAAACTCTATTTTGATTTTATCCTCAATGAGATCCCAAATTATTTTGATTTCTGAGATTTCCAGAGCCGAGGAAAAGGATCTGCATAGGATCGACCAGGTGCACAACATGCACCTATTAGGTAGGGTAGATTCTCCACACAGAAGCCCCCTCACCCTGAGATTGTCCCTCAAGTAATGAAGGAGACAGTAGAGATTGATACACTCTACATGCTTCATGGGCTATCTGCAACCCTTGTTTGACATACGAGGGAGATTTGTGAGCCAGATGCTCGTGGAGGTACACATATCATTCCCTCAGGGAGTACTAGCATGAGACCACATCTTTTCTCGTCATGTGGTAGCATATGTTTGGGGCCCAAGGAGGACGATACTTTCATGCGTACTGATTTTTGTGCACCTGGTGCTAGGGGTGAACACGATAATGTCACTATGTTAGATGTCCTTTTGAGTGAGACATTTGGATTACATCCATCGGCATCACCTTCGCATGTAAATTTGTTATGATTTGTTATGTGTGTTACAAAAAGTTTAGAGTGCCTTATTTACTTATATATGTTAAATTTTTGAAATAATTATATTTGTACATGTACATGCATTGATATTACAGCACGTGGGAGGTGCATCTTCATCCCGACCACAAGCAGTGAGCACCATGCATACACATACATTCACAGAGGTAATTTAGAATGTTAATTATGTAAAATTTTCACATACATGTGTGTGTGTGTGTGTGTGTGTGTGTGTGTGTGTGTGTGTGTGTGTATATTAGTTTTGAAGTCAAATATATGTATGTTTTTGTATGTCCATCTAACTCACATGATATACATGTTTGATAAAGATGTTGAATTCACTAGACCCCACCATCTCTGCGACAAGTAGATAAAGGTGTTGTTGCTGCGATTTCATCTGCGTAGTAATTCACTGAAGTATTCAAACAACACGTAAATTTTGTTAAATTTCTCGTGTAATTCATATTATGTTAAATTACATGTTAGTAATGTCTTAGTCTATTAAATAGAATTATTAAATTATGTTAATAATGTCCTTCATTGTGTATATGCAGGAGTTACCTGTGATAGGTAGCAGCCCTGTTCATTTGATTCACAGGTGTGGCGGGGTAAAAATAATAGTTCTATATTGATAAAATTAGTTAAAATATTGTCATTATGTAGATACATGTACTTATCTCTATTTTCACTAATTATGATGTTAGATTTTTTGATCTTATGTGTATGTAAGGAACTTCAACTCCTTCCCATTTGACTTCGAGGGCACTGACTCCTCCATCTCATCATCTTCATACCCCCGTTTGTATTGTAGGATCTCCTGATGACTCATATGAGCGTGAGATGAAAATTTGGTGGGATCGACAACTTGAAGTAAGTTTTTGTATTTATGTAAATACTTTTATTCTAACATGGTCTTAACTACATGTTGAAAACATATATAAATTAAGTTTTGACAAAACAAAACATTGTTTGCATTTACAGACTCATCTACAGGCGAGTATTCAATGGAAGAGAACTTGAAGCATGGGCTCAGATGATCCAAAGTAATCTCATGGATCTCCATCTATGTCTAAGGGAGGGCCTTCTTTGAGAAAGGCCAAGAGAGGGATATGTTTTGATGAGTAGGAAATATATATGTCTTACATGACATTGTTTTTGTATGCCTGTGTGCATGGCATTATATGTACGCCTATATGGCATTTGAACTTGATGGTATATGACCTATTTGGGAATTTTTGTATTTATTATGCACATTAAAATACTATTTGGAACTTGATAATTTTGTATGAGACCTTACATTTCTGAGATTATTTTCACATGAATCTAATATGATGTGCACTTGACAATATTTAAGACATTATGGATTATTTTTTCATTTATTGGTGATGTACATGTACTAGCATTTTCAATGTATAATATGCATCAAACTTTGGAAATCAATATTTATATAATGTATGTATATAAAGAGTTACCTAATTTGAGTAATTATTCATTCAATTTATCAATGTGTATATGTGTATTTACCTTACTTGCGCTTCTTCTTGCTCGTGGTATCTTTGTATTGGTTCCTATCTTATCATGCACTTAATGCATTCTTCTATGCTTCGTAGTCTTCTCCCCTATTAAAACACCTGACAGTCGTCACAATTTGATGCCTTTCATCTGTTGCTATTTTGAGAATGTCTCTCCATATACATTACTCCAATGCTTGAGAATGTCTCCAGATGCAATTACATTCTTATTCAGACACTCAATGATTCTTGATTTTCTAATCTTGTCCAATTCATGCTATTACCTTTAAATCTGTAGGCATTTCAAGTTATTTGGAAATCACATCACACCCTTCACTAGGCTTGATGACTACCCCTATCCTTTTTAAGGCACTTTTCAAAGCATCCATGGGTTTATCATAGCATAAATTATCAATGAATGAAAGGACACTAAGCCATAGGCCAGCTGACTCCCATACAGAACTAAACAGAAATATTTACTAGGCAATTGATAACTCCCGTGTGTTCTTATACATACCCCTAAAAAATTCATTCTTAAGCCAATCTAGTCATTCAGGGCTCTTAAGCGACTATGCCCGGAAGAGGTAGCCCTAAAGCATGGGGAGCAAAGGGAACCAAAAAAATGCTCCACTAGTGTTCACCTGGCCACCCTTACATGTTGGCATAGTTGGTTTGGTCCCACGAGCTTCCGTTTGTAAACTACAGCGTCTGACAACCCTTCACTAACTCAAACTGCACTATTTTACACATTTGCAAATAATAGCACGACGAGAGAACCGGATGAAGACAGAGAAAACCATGATAGGCTTTCGTAGAAGACCCCAATGTGGAGATATTGGATCAGATGAGACATCTCTAGGTGCCACGGAGTCTGTGAAATCACCTGTCAAAGATATAGCGTGTTTGGGCCTCAGGGCTCTTAAGCGACTACGCTCGGACGGGGTAGCCTGAAAGCACGGGAAGCATAGGGAACCAAAATGAAGTCTCTGCTAGCATTCACCAGGCCACCTTGACATGTTGGTGTGGTTTTTTTGGTCCCACGAGCTTCCATTTTCAAACTACAGCGTCTGACAGCCCTACACTGAGTCAGACTACACTATTATGCGCATTTGCAAACAATAGCACAGTGATAGAACCAAATGGAGATAGAGAAAACCATGAGAGTATTTCTTAGAGGGCCTTGACATGGAGGTCTTGAATCTAATGAGACGTCTCTAGGTGCCACGAAGTTGAGAAATCACTTGTCGAAGATATGGCGTGATTGGGCCTTTAGGATCTAAGCGACTACGCCGAGGGGGGTTAGGTAGCCTGAAAGCCACAAGGGAGCATAGGGAACCAAAAAAAATCCTCCAATAGCATTCACCTGGCCACCCCTGACGTGTTGGCGTAGTTGGTTTGGTCCCATGAGCTTCCGTTTGCAAACTACAACGTCTGGCAGCCCTACACTGACTCAGACTGCACTATTTTTCATGTGTTTGCAAACAATAGCACAAGAGAGAGAACTGAATGGAGATGAGAAAAAATGAGAGATTTCATAGAGGGCCCAACATGGAGGTCTTGGATCTGACGAGATGTCTCTAGGTGGCCACGGAGTCTGAGAAATCACCCGTCAAAGATATGGCGTGTTTGGGCCTCAGGGCTCTTAAGGGACTACGCCCAGACGGGGTAGCCCAAAAGCATGGGGAGAGTGTAGGGAACCAAAAAAATCCTCCACTAGCATTCACCAGCCACCCCGACATGTTTTGTTGTAGTTGGTTTGGTCCCATGAGCTTCGTTTGCAAACTACAAGTCTGGCAAGCCCCTACACTGACTTAGACTGCACTATTTCACGTTGTTTGCAAACAATAGACACGAGCGAGAGAACCAGATGGAGACAAAGAAAACCATGAGAGGATTTCATAGAGGGCCCCTGACATGGAGGTCTTAGATCTGATGAGAGACATCTCTAGGTGCCATGGAGTCTGAGAAATCATCATGTCAAAGATATACGTGTTTGGGCCTCAGGGCTCTTAAGGGACTACGCCTAGAAGGGGTAGCCCGAAAGCACAGGGAGCATAGGGAACCAAAAAAAGCCTCCACTAGCATTCACCTGGCCACCTTGACATGTTGGCATAGTAGTTGGTTCGGTCCACGAGCTCCGTTTGCAAACTACAACCTCTGGCAGCCCTACACTGACTCAGAACTGCACTATTTCGCGTTTGCAAACAATAGCACACAAGAGAAATAATGGAGATGGAGAAAAAATGTGAGAGGATTTTCGTAGAGGGCCCCAACATGGAGGTCTTGGATCTGATGAGATGTCTCTAGGTGCCATGGAGTCTAAGAAATCACCCGTCAAAATATGGCATGTTTGGGCCTCAGGGCTCTTAAGGGACTACGCCCGGACGAGGTAGCCCGAAAGCACAGGGGAGCATAGGGAACCAAAAAAAAGCCTCCACTAGCATTCACCTAGGCCACCCCAATGTGTTGGCATAGTTGGTTCGGTCCCACGAGCTTCCGTTTGCAAACTACAGTGTCTAGCAGCCCTACACTGACTAGACTACACTATTTCACGCGTTTGCAAACAATAGCACATCGAGAGAACCGGATGGAGATGGAGAAAAAATCGCGAGAGGCTTTCATAGAGGCCCCCAATGTGGAGGTCTTGGAATCTGACGAGATGTCTCTAGGTGTGCCACGAGTCTAAGAAATCACCCGTCGAAGATATGGCATGATTGGGCCTCAGGGCTCTTAAGCGACTATGCCCAGACGAGGTAGCCCGAAAGCATCGAAACTTTTCCAAGAGACGGGTAAGAATATGCATAAAAATGAACCTAAACGAACAAAGGTGATGCATCGAGGAATTAAGAACACATTCTTGCCAACAAACACAAACCATTAAAAGGGCAATGCAAGATCATCAAAGATAACAAATTGTGTATGCAAGATTAGGAGATGAAAATGAACATAAAAGGGTTGAAATCATCCATAGTCATGCATTATTTTGCTCCAAGATTGATACAATAACACTACAAATTCCAAGAGGCAGGTTCACATTCAGTCTTGAAGAATAGAGGTTTGAACTCCACAAATACACCTGCAAACACTAGGAGAATGTAGGGGTAAAACAAAATTCCAAGCAACCCTTAGAAGAACCCCTCCTTACATTTCTAGGAATAATGATAAAGGTAATAGGAGGAAATCCAAATCTTACACCCAACACCTCCAGGTTTGTATTTAATTCATTCATATAGCGGTGTGTGAGAACTCCTCCCCTAGCAAACCCAAAAATGGCGAACGTATTTTGCATTATTTGAAGAACTTGCTCTCACCCAATTAAAGAATTGGCAGCGGCACCCTTGTAAGCTTTCCAAAATTCCAACCTTGTGTTAATCTGACGGTCCCATCCTATGAAAAAGTTTTGGCGCCATTTGAATTTCTTTCGGGTCAGGGTTTGCTTTCTAATCGATTTTCGGGTGTCAATGCTCAAATGTTGTGCCGCTTGACGATGCACCGTGCGGTGAAGTGAAGCATGCATCCTCATTCAACATAACGTTTTAGTGCACCATAGGTTTTGAAAATTTCAGTCTATATATTCTTTACCCGGTCACTCAGGCACCAACCGTTTTCATGTCGACATCTTGTAACTGTGCCTTTCCAACTTGTGCCAAGGCGCAACCTTTTTCATGACACAATCTTTTTAGGCCCGGCACCTTCCAACCTGCAAAAAAAAACCAGGGTGCCATCTTTTCATTCCGACATATTTTTAACCTGCGGCTAAGGGCGCACAACCTTTTTCATGTTCATAATCTTTTTACAATGTGCCTTTCAACCTTGCCCAGGGTGCCCCAACCTTTTTCATTTCGACATCTTGAGTTTCTTTTCTTTGATTTCCATATTCTTTTGTGTCCATATTACCGGGGAGGAAGGATATAATCAACACATATATCAATGGTAATTTGTAGGTCTCTTTAAACGAGGTCGCGTCACTATTCATTCATACTCTCTTACTTGTTTCATTCTGGAGCACCACTTCTTTTGATTTTCATATTGGAAGAAACTCATACGCTTAACATGGGTGGCTAGACATTGAAAACACAACACCTTGCACATAAGGTCCCTTTATCAAAAACAAAACAATATAAACACAAAAGATGAAAAATCATAAAAACCCACAAAAATGGGAATACAAGATACTCACCGCCTATTTTAATTTAATAACCCTCACCCACTCACATTTATTTTGTCCATCACACCTCATATGATCATGCCCTAATGACTTGGAAACCTATCTTTGCACCCATGTGTGGTCCCATTCCTTGTGCACTTCAATATATTAAAATTAACCGCACCCCCTCATTTGAAAACCCCTAGCCTCTTCGTTGCACAAATCATAAGACTTTAGTTGTCTTTTTCTCTTGCTAGTATAATATCTTGGTGTTTTATAGGTTTTGAAGAGAAAAAGTTAAGTTTCAAAGGATAAGATTCTAACTTACTGTAAGATTTTTTCTAAAATATAACCACTGGACGTAACGGTCAAATTGTAATTATCTTATGTCTATTTCATATGATTCTCATTCAATACACATTGTGATTTTCATGTGATCTAAGTCGGTAATAAATTCTTCATTTTATTTACTTTTTCATTAAATCATTTTAACATTAATAAAATTCTTTTATCTCTTAAAAGCATTAGGTATCTTACCGAGGTAGGTACCCTAACCCCAAAAATACTAACATTTTCCAAGTGTGTGTTGTGTGCAGGTTAGATTCAAATTTGAATATTTTTACCCACTTTAATGTAATGAAACAAAACCACAATCGTCCCTCTATTATCAATGACATCATACTCCCATTCTAGTTTATAAAATGATTTCGTTGTTATTATTTAAATAATCCATCTGCAAGTGATATAAATCGATGCATAAATTTGAAACCATGGTGGTACCTAATCCCTACCTCTCCTAACCTAATCCCCCCATACGTACCCTCTCTCTCTCTGCAACCCCGCCTCTTTTTAACCCACACCGATCATAGTTTACAATCAGCCCACTATCATTTCCCCATGGTTTTTTTTCCCTCACTCTTCGTGCCTTAAATTCTACACCATTCCCTCCATTATCTTTAAACTTCAACCCACTTCCCTTCCCCCACTTACCACCCCACCACCACAACAATCACCAGTCACACTACTATTTTTGGGACTGATGGTGGATGGTGTTTTATTTTCCACCCTTGTAATAACAAACAACGATGTTCCCTATAATTCGAAGGAAACGCTATTTTGTATTTTATCCTCATGAGATCCCAATTACAAAAAAAAACATTTTTTGTTTTTTTGGGGGAATTTCTGAGATTTCCAGAGCCGAGGAAAAGATCTGCATGGATCGACAGGTGCAACAATCGATGCACCTATTAGGTAGCGGTAATTCCTCCTCTCACAGACCCCCTCACCCGAGACATGTTCCCTCAAGTAATGAAGAGACCTTAGAGGATTGATACACTCTACATGCTCATGGGCATCTGCAACCCTTGTTTTACATACGAGGAGATGGGTGAGCCAGATGCTCGTGGAGGTACACATATCATTATCTCCTCGGGATACTACATGAGACCAACAAAATCTTTTTCCTCGTTCATTGGTAAGAATATGTTTTGCGGTCCTCCATGAGGCAGTGTACTTTTCATCGTTACTGATTTTTGTGCCCTGGTGCGTAGGGGTGAACCCCACGATAATGTCCTATGTTAGATGTCCTTTTTGAGTGAGACTTTGGATTACATCCATCGGCAATCACCTTCGCATGTACATTTTTGTTATGTTTTGTTATGTGTGGTTACAAAAAGTTTTTAGAGTGCCTTATTTCTTATATATGTTCAAATTTTTGAAATAATTTATTGTACATGTACATGCATTGATATTACAACCAAACAGCCGTGGGAGGTGCTCTTCATCCCGACGACAACATTGAGCACTCATGCATACACATACATTCACAAGGTAATTTAGAATGATTAACATTTATGTAAAATTTTCACATACAGTTTGTGTGTGTGCGTGTGTTGATGTTGTGTGTGTGTGTGTGTGTGTTTTGTTGTGTATTTGCATGTTTATTATCTAGTTTTGAAGTCAAATATATGTATGTTTTTGTATGTCCATCTAACTCACCTGATTACATGTTTTGATAAAGATGTTGATTCCCGAGACCTCCCACCATCTCTGGCGAAAGTCAGATAAAGGTGTTGTTGCTGCGATTTCATCATCTGCTATGTCATTCACTGAAGTATTCAAACAACAACTTAATTTTGTTAAATTCTCGTGGTAATTCCATATTATGTTACATTACATGTTCGTAATGTCTTTTCATTCATAAATTATTAAATTATGTTAATAATGTCCTGCATTTGTATATGTCAGGCGTTGACCTGTGAAGGTAGCAAAGCCCTGTTCATTTGAGTTCAACAGTGGGGCGGGTAAAAAAATAGTTCTAATATTGATAAAATTCGTTAAAATATTTTCTTATTTATCCTTACTTATCTCTATTTCACTAGTTGATGTTTGATTTTTCTGATCGTATTTTATGTAAGTAACTTCAACTCCTTCCCCATTTGACTCGAGGGCACATGACTCCTCCATCTCATCATATTCATGACCCCGTTTGTATTGTAGGATCTCCTGATGACTCTATGAGCGTGAATACAAATTTGGTGGGACTCCGCCACTTGAATTAAGTTTTTTGTATTTAGTAATACTTTTATACTCTAACAGGGCTCTTAACTACATGTGAAAAACATATATAAATTACGCGTTTTGACAAAACAAACATTGTTTTCATTTACGACATCATTACAGGCGAGTATTCCAATGGAGAGAACTTGAAGCATGGTCTCCTCAGAGGAGCCAAGTAATCTCATGGATCTCCATCTATGTCTAAAGGGAGGGCCTTCTTTGAGAAGGCCAAGGAGAGGGATATGTTTTGATGAGTAGGAACTATTTGTTCTACATGACATTGTTATTTGTATGCTGTGGTGCATGGCATTAAATATGTACACGCCTATATGGCATTTGAACTTGAATGGTAATGCCTATTTGGGAATTTTTTTGTATTTAATTATGCACATTAAAATAACTATTTTGGGAACTTGGATAAGTTGTATGAGACCCTTACATTGCTGAGATTAGTTTCACATAGTCCTAATCTGATGTGCACTTTGAACAATATTAAGACATATGGGATTTTTTTTTCATTTATTGGTATGGTACATGTACTAGCATTTCAATGTATATATGCATCAACCTTTCTGGAAAATCATATTATATATAATTTATTATAGACAGAGTTACCTAATTTTGAGTATTGTTCATCAATTATCAATGTGTATATGTGTATTTACCTTACTTGCGCTTCTTCTGCTCGTGTATCTTCTTGTATTGGTTCCTCATCTTATCATGCAACTTAATGCATTCTTCTATGCTTCTGTAGCTTCTCCCCCATATTAAACACCTGACATCGTCACAATTTGATGCCTTTCATCTTGTTGCTATTATTTTGAGAATCTCTCCAATACATTACTCCATGCTTGAGAATTCTCCAGATGCAATTACATTCCGTATTCAGCACCTCCATGTATATGATCTATGATTTTTCTATATCTTGCCAATCATGCTATTACCCTTTAAATCTGTGGCATTTCAATTTAGTTGGAATCACATCACACCCTTCACAGCTTGATGACTACCCCTATCCTTTTAAGGCACGTTTCAAAGCATCCATGTGTTATCATAGCATAATTATCAATGAATGAAAGGACCTACGCATAGCCAGCTGACCCCAGACAGAACTAAACAGAAATAGTTACTACTAGGCAATGATAACTAACTCCCCGTGTGTTTCTTATACATACCCCGAAAAAATTCATTCCTTAAGCCAAGCTAGTCATTCAGGGCTCTTAAGCGACTAATGATGCCCGGAAGAGGTAGCCCTAACGCATGGAGGCAAAGGGAACCAAAAAAAAATGCTCGCCACTAGTGTTCACCTGGCACCCTTACAGTTGGCAGGTTGGTTTGGTCGCCCCACGCAGCTTCCGTTTGTAAACACAGCTTCATGACAACCTTCACTAACTCAACTGCACTATTTTACACATTTTGGCAAATAATAGCACTACGAGAGAACCGGATGAAGACTAGAACAACCAGGATAGGCTGTCGTAGAAGACCCCAATGTGGAATCTTGATCAGATGAGACATCTCAGGTGCCCCGGAGTCCTGTGAACTCACCGTTCAAAGATATAGCGTGTTTGGGCCTCTGCTCCTTAAGCGACTCCCTCGGCGGGGTAGCCTGAAAGCACGGGAAGCATAGGTGAACAAATGAAGTCTCTGCTATCTATTCACCAGCCACCCTTGACATGTTGGTGTGGTTTTTTTGGTCCCAACGAGCTTCATTTTCAAACTCCAGCGTCCCGCACCCTACACTAGTCAACTACACTATTATGCCATTTATGTCAAACAATAGTCACGTGATAGACCAATGGGAGATAGAGAAACCATGAGATTATTTCTTCGAGGCGTCCTTGACATGGAGGTCTTGAATCTCATGAGACGTCTCTAGGCTGCCACGAAGTCTGAGAAATCACTTGTCGAAGATATTGCGTGATTGGGGCCTTAGGGCTCTTAATCGACTAACGCCCGGACGGTAGCCTGAAAGCACAAGAGAGCGTAGGGAACCAAAATGAATACTCCAATAAGCATTCACCTAGCTACCTCTGACGTGTTGCGTAGCTGGTTCAGCGCAGAGCTTTCCGTTTGCAAACTACACGAACGTCTGGCAGCCCTACCTGACTTAGACTGCACTATTTTGCTGTTTGCAACAATAGCACAGTAAGAAAACTGGATGGAGATTGCAGAAAACCATGAAGATTTCATATAGGAGGGCCCTAAGTGGGATTTTCAGATTAACAGATGTCTCCTAGATGCTAAACGGATTCCACTAAATCCCCCATCCCAGATATGGAGGCGTGGTTTGGGCTCAAGCCTCTTAAAAAAGGCGACACACCCAGACATGGTAGCCCACAAGCATGGGGAGTAGTAGGGACCCAAAAAAAAATCCTCCACTCGCGTTCACTCAAGCCACCCAATTGTTGTTGTAGGTTTGGTTTGGTCCATGAGGCTCCATTTGCAAACTTCAACGTCTAGCCCCCTACACTGACTTAGACTGCACTAATTACGTTCATTTACAAACTAGCATAGCGAGAGAACCAGATGGAGAAAAAACAAAGAAAACGCACAAGAGGCTTTCATAAGGCCTGACATGGATGTCTATACTATGAGGATGTTCTAATGCCTGGAGTCTAGAGAATCCACCATCAAAGATCTACGTGATTGGGCTCAGGGATCTTAGCGCTAAGCCTAGAAGGGTAGCCCCAGTCACAGGTAGCATAGGGGAACCAACATGGCCTCCATTCGCCTTCCTGGACACCTTGACATGTTTTTGGCTAGTTGGTATTCGGTCTCAACGAGCTTCCCGTTTGCAAACTACACCTCTGGCAACCCTACCCTAACTCATACTGGCACTTTTCGCACATTTTGAATAATAAGATGGCAAGAGGCTTCGTGAGGGCCCCGATGTTGGAGGTATGGGATCTGATGATATGTCTCTAGGTGCCAGTAGGAGGTCTAAGAAATCACCCATCGAATATATGGCATTTTTTTTAGCTCAGGGTCTTAAGGGACTACCTCGAAAACGAGGTAGCCCTAAAGCGCACAGCTAGCATAAAGAACCAAAAAACAGTCCCTCCATAGCATTCACCTAGGCCACGCCCGGCAATGTGGTTTGCTATAGTTGGTTCGGGTCCCACGAGCTTCGTTTGCAACCTACACAGTGTCTGAAATCTCTACACTGACTCACACTACACATTTTCACCGTTTGCAGAATAGCATATCGAGATAAGAACTCGGATGGAGACTACAAAAAATCTCGAGAGGCTTGCAGAGGGTCCCAATGTGTAGGTCTTTAATCTGACAACGAGATGTCTCTATGTACGAAGTCTAAGGAAATCACCCGTCGAAGATTATGGCATGATTGGGCCCTTAGGGAGCTTAAGCGATTATGCCCAACGAGGTATCCTCGAAGCAAAGTGGAGGAAACCCCCAATGTTCTCATGATTTTTTGTTCGACATGATGCAACTAATGTAGACTGTGAACGTATTTTTTTTAGGTACCACAATGGTTCCATGTTCATTTGGAAAGATGATAATCTTCATCAATACAGAATGAAAGCCTGATTTTGTTGGGACATAAACAATGTTTTTAGCCCAAAGGCAGCCTAATGCCATATAACATATTCATTAGTCCTTCAACTTTAGAGATGAAATGGAACACGTGAAGAAAAACAATTAGGTGAAAGATGTCACTATGATTCAAAAGAAATGACTCTTGCAGTCAGTAAAGATTTTAATTTGATTACCCAAAAAATCTATAAGACTAAGAAAGAGAAGATACAGTGGAAGCATAAAGCAAAATGGGAAAGCATGGAAGGATCAAACTAACTAGAATGGAGGATCTATGTGATGGTTGTCGATAGAAATCATGATAATCTTTAAGGCCAACATGCAAGTTAATTTTTTTTATTACTCCTGGGTGCTTCAACTTCCCAAATCAACCAGTAGTTCCAAAAGTAGCATACTGGCAAGAAAACGGCAATGAAAGTATGGATACTTAATCCTGAAACTCGTTTAGAATGGTTATTTATATTTTTTGATTGAGCATTCACCCTGGTTCTTTTTTGAGGTAGACCTTCATTTTATATGTGAGAAATATAATGTTGATTTAGTTCTATGCACTTGACTATTTCGGTTAGATTTCTATAGTCTACGAAAGTCTCCGTGGTTGTTTCTCGTATCCATCGGTTCTCCTCCTCCTCGTCGATTGTATGTTTGCAAATGCGTGAAATAGTGTAGTTTGAGTCAGTGTATGGCTTCCAGAGGTTATAGTTTACAACGGAGGTTCATGGGAACTTAAAACGACTATGGGCCACATGTCGCGGTGGTCCTAGTGGAACACTAGTGTAGGCTTCGTTTTGGTTTCCCTATGCTCTCCCCTGCTTTCGAGCTACGCGTTGGGCGTAGTCCTCTTAAGAG
Source organism: Taxus chinensis (assembly GCA_019776745.2). Classification (NCBI taxonomy): domain Eukaryota; kingdom Viridiplantae; phylum Streptophyta; class Pinopsida; order Cupressales; family Taxaceae; genus Taxus; species Taxus chinensis. The sequence goes on along the minus strand of CM034146.1, from coordinate 826,272,624 downwards.
CCGAGGCCCAAACTGCCATGTCTTTGATGGGTGATTTATCAGATTCCATGGCACCTAGATACATCTCGTTAGATCTGAAGACCTCCATGATGGGGCCATGAGCGCCGGAAAAGTGACCGACGTGGGGAATCTACAGGTAACTCCTTTCCGCGTACCCGACCTCCCGAGGTCATGCGAACCAAAGCCTGGGTGATGGAATCAGGTTGTGGGATCAGAAAACTAGTTCGGAAATCTAATGTCCTTCAATAACGCCCTATTTGAATTTTGTGAATCTAAGGCAAAGAAGCCCCTTCTAAACTGAACGTGTGTAGGATCGATCGCAATATGACTGCTTGAAGGCGCCATCATATCGAGCTCTGGGCGTGAATTCGACTCTATGGGTTGTGGTGATACTGGAAAATGACCTGGGATACGTTTCATGTATGTCGCCAGATAAGGTCATCTTGTGTATGGTGAATCAATCGCCTCTATGACGATTCTCTGCCTAGTCCAGCAACTCTCTAGCTTTGTTGCCACTATCTCTAGTAAATAACTATTCGACGATGGTGGGTGGAAGTGGGTAATCTGAATACTATGTGCGTAGGCCAGTGTCTATGTCTTGTTGACTTATGGATTCGTTAGTTGTGGGATTTGTGGATCATGCCGTAGACTCTGATTTTGCTGTCCTGCTATGGTCCATGTCGAATCAAGTCCTACTCCCTAGTATCTCAATAATCATATGGCGTTCTCACTTCTATATTTAGGATCAATAACTATGTGATCTTCTCAAGAGTACCTCACAGTGGTTCTTGCAACCAACCTGGATTCTTAGGCCGTATCTATAAGAGCTAGAAGAGTGTCTCCTGCATCTTCGTTGGACCAAAGGATCACAACCAAAGGTTTGTCTCTTCAACCCTATCCTATGAGCATATGTATGGTTTGGCCTAGGGTAATCTTAGTTCGGTTGAGTTAACCAAAACATGTACGTGCGCTGTGCCGTCCCTTCATATATTTAATCCCTCAACGATGTTGATTTTCGTAAATTTGTTGTTTGTTTGGAAGATTTGTATCTAAGGTTTTTGATCTATGTCAACTATTGCCATGACGAGATTGGGTTTAGGCACCCTCGCTCAAATACATATTCACGGGTGGGCTAACTAGGCTCCCATGATTGTCATACAAAATTGGGATAATTTAAATCTACTGCAACAAATTAAATTTTAACTAACGTGGACTAAACCTAGAACATTAGAATTTATATTTTTGTATTTTCTGAGAACCCTAGAATCAACGAAAGCAGCTATTTAAACGTATCTAGAATTTGACAACTAATATAAGAACTTAAACAAAAACAAAATAACTGATTGGTCAGTTATTTGTTCTGTGCAATTGTAGATCTATTCTAATCATGAGAACCTTCTTAATCTATTTGCCAAACTCTCGCATCCTACCTCAGAAGTTGAGAATGAATCATAGGTTTGTCAAATAACATCCATCCCCACAGCTCTCCGTCCCTGGCACTATCGCAAGTAACCTAAACTAAAGAAGTGAGTACTACCTAGTTGATATATTTCTAATTTTAGAACTATTAAAGCTAGAACCTTGATTCCTTGCAGAACATGTGGGCGAATCCAATGGCGTGTATGATCTGTCCCCTCAGTGTGATTTCCTCGTTCTTCCTTCTGTATCATGTGAATCAAAAAGCGGGTAGATGCTAGCATCAACATAAGTAGATGTTTGGGACAAAGGTAGCTCAGATACAGACTGATACAATGCGAGTAGGAGCAGGGATAGCGCACAAGTAACACGAGCGTGGCTTATGCAATCCTAGTGTGATTTATGGTGAGCATCGTCAACCTAAGCGTCCAAACAACCTGAAACTATCCTTTTTGGAGGAGCAAACCTGCCAGCTTTAATGGCTCCTAAGCTATGTTTACTCCAATGGATTGGGTGAAATAACAGTACTACTCAGGTACTAACTACTGTGGCCTGCACAATATGGTATGTGGCTTTACACAGCTCACATGCTAACTAACTGCAATGATTGACCTATGGCGTTTAAAGCAAATAATAAACTGAATCTCTTAAAAATGAGAGTATATAAGTGAATGAGAGGCCAAATTCTTTTGTTTGTGCACAAACCATTATTTATCGCCTTTTCTTCCCCCAAAAATCAAAACAAACTGAACTCTAAAACATAAACATGGCCAAACACTATTTCTAGAGGACCAAAAACATAAATTTGCAGCCTTCAAATCACAAAAACTGGTGAATCATTGATTTTTACATTAGTTGCGTTAAACACTTTCTAGAACGGCATAAAGACCGGCGCCCTGAGCAGTGCTGCGGTCCCGTACTGAAGAGAAAAAGGCCAAGAAAAGAGGGGAAAAGGAAAAATAAGATGCCCCGGCAAGGACTAAACGAGGCATGCGGGTTTAACGCATACTTGGAGATCTTTTCCAGATTCCAAACAAAACCTCAAGGAGACCCTATATCAGCTGGGGCACTTGTCACGTTTTTCCGTATTACAATACCTTCCAATTTTGGGTACGTACATATTCCCCCTCGCGAAGCATTTTACGCATCCATGGAGAGCAAACACAAATGGGTCCGAGTAATGGCAGTCCCGAAATGGGAAGTTCAAGTTTTATATACTGTAGTATTATAAAGAGTTACCTACTTGGAGTTAATTATTCATTCAATGTATCAATGTGTATATGTATTTACCTACTGCGCTCTTCTTCTCGTGGTATCTTTGTATTGGTTTCCTATATTATAATGCACTTAATGCATTCTTCTATGCCTTCGTACTCTTCTCCCATAAAACACCTGACAGTCGTCACAATGATGCATTTTCATATGTTGCTATTTTGAGATGTCTCTCCATATACATTACTCCATGATTGGAGATGTCTCCAGATGCAATTACATTCTTATTCAGACACCAAGATTTTGATTTCTAATCTTGTCCAATTCAGCTATTTACCTTTAATTGTAGGCATTTCAAAGTTTTTGGAAATTCACCATCACACCAATCACTAGGCCTTGATGACTACCACCCTATCCTTTTAAGGCACTTTTCAAAAGCATCAATGGGTTTATCATAGCATTAAATTATCAATGAATGAAAGGAACACTAAGCCATAGGCCAGCTACTCCCATACAGAATCTAAACAGACATTTAATAGGCAATTGTAACTCCCGTGTGTTCTTATACATACCCCTAAAAAATTCAGTCTTAGCAATCTAGTCATTCAGGGCTCTTAGCGACTCTGCCCGGGAAGAGGTAGCCCCCTAAAGCATGGGAGCAAAGGGAACCAAAAAAATGCTCCAATAGTGTTCACTGGCACCCTTACATGTTGGCATAGTTGGTTTGGTCCACGAGCTTCCGTTGTAAAACTACAGCGTCTGACAACCCCTCACTAATCAAACGCACTATTTTACACATTTGCAAATATAGCACGACGAGGAAACCGGTATGAAGACAGAGAAAAACCATGATAGGCTTTCGTAGAAGACCCCAATGTGGAGATTTGGATCAGATGAGACATCTCTAGGTTGCCACGGAGTCTGTGAAATCACCTGTCAAAGATATAGCGTGTTTGGGCCTCAGGGCTCTTAAGCGACTACGCTCGGACGGGGTAGCCTGAAAGCACGGGAAGCATAGGGAACCAAAATGAAGTCTCTGCTAGCATTCACCAGGCACCTTGACATGTTTGGATGTGGTTTTTTGGTCCCCCGAGCTTCCATTTTCAAACTACAGCGTCTGACAGCCCTACACTGAGTCAGACTACACTATTATGCGCATTTGCAAACAATAGCACAGTGATAGAACCAAATGGAGATAGAGAAAACCATGAGATTATTTCTTAGAGGGCCTTGACATGGAGGTCTTGAATCTAATGAGACGTCTCTAGGTGCCACGAAGTCTGAGAAATCACTTGTCGAAGATATGGCGTGATTGGGCCTTAGGGCTCTTAAGCGACTACGCCCGGACGGGGTAGCCTGAAAGCACAAGGAGCGTAGGGAACCAAAATGAATCCTCCAATAGCATTCACCTAGCTACCCTGACGTGTTGGCGTAGCTGGTTCAGTCCCATGAGCTTCCGTTTGCAAACTACAACGTCTGGCAGCCCTACACTGACTTAGACTGCACTATTTTGCATGTTTGCAAACAATAGCACAGTAAGAGAACTGGATGGAGATTGAGAAAACCATGAGAGGATTTCATAGAGGGCCCTAATGTGGATGTTTCAGATCTAACTAGATGTCTCTAGATGCTACGGATTCCAAGAAATCACCCATCAAAGATATGGCGTGTTTGGGCCTCAAGCCTCTTAAGCGACTACACCCAGACAGGGTAGCCCAAAAGCATGGGGAGTGTAGGGAACCAAAAAAAATCCTCCACTAGCGTTCACCAAGCCACCCCAATGTGTTGTTGTAGTTGGTTTGGTCCCAGGAGCTTCCATTTGCAAACTTCAACGTCTAGCAACCCTACACTGACTTAGACTGCACTATTACGTGCATTTACAAACAATAGCATAGCGAGAGAACCAGATGGAGACAAAGAAAACCACAAGAGGCTTTCATAGAGGGCCCTGACATGGATGTCTCATATCTGATGAGATGTCTCTAAGTGCCATGGAGTCTGAGAAATCACCCATCAAAGATATGACGTGATTGGGCCTCAGGGATCTTAAGCGACTATGCCTAGAAGGGGTAGCCCAAAAGCACAGGGAGCATAGGGAACCAAAATGAAGCCTCCATTAGCATTCACCTGGACACCTTGACATGTTTGCGTAGTTGGTTCGGTCTCACGAGCTTCCGTTTGCAAACTACAACCTCTGGCAACCCTACACTAACTCAGACTGCACTGTTTCGCACATTTGGAAATAATAGCAATGCAAGAGGCTTTCGTAGAGGGCCCCGATGTGGAGGTATTGGATCTGATGATATGTCTCTAGGTGCCATGGAGTCTAAGAAATCACCCATCGAATATATGGCATGTTTTTAGCCTCAGGGCTCTTAAGGGACTACGCTCGGACGAGGTAGCCCGAAAGCACAGCGAGCATAAAGAACCAAAAAAAAGCCTCCACTAGCATTCACCTAGCCACCCCAATGTGTTGGCATAGTTGGTTCGGTCCCACGAGCTTCCGTTTGCAAACTACAGTGTCTGAAAGCTCTACACTGACTCACACTACACTATTTCACGCGTTTGCAAATAATAGCATATCGAGAGAACCGGATGGAGACACAAAAAATCGCGAGAGGCTTTCATAGAGGTCCCCAATGTGGAGGTCTTTAATCTGACGAGATGTCTCTAGGTGTCACGAAGTCTAAGAAATCACCCGTCGAAGATATGGCATGATTGGGCCTTAGGGCTCTTAAGCGATTATGCCCAGACGAGGTAGCTCGAAAGCACAAGTGGAGGAAACCACCAATGTTCAATGATTTTTCCACATGATGCAACTATGTAGACTGTGAACTTATTTTTTTTAGGGATACCACCAATGTTCCAATTGTTCATTTTGAAAGAATGAATATCTTCAATCAAACAGAGAATGAAGAGCCTGAATTTTGTTGGACATAACAAAATGTTTTTTATGCCCAAAAGGAAGCCGAATGCCATATAAATATTCAGTCTTCAACTTTAGATGAAAATGAACATCGTGAAGAAAAACAATTAGGTGAAGATGTCACTATGATTCAAGAAGAAATGACTCTTGAAAGTCATAAAGATTTAATTTGATTACCCAAAAAAATCTAGAAGAACTTAAAGAGAAGATACAAGTGGAAGAATAGCAAAAATGGGAAGCATGGAAGGATCAAAACTTAACTAGAATGGAGGATCTATGTGATGTTGTCGATAGAATCATGGATAATCTTAAGGACAACATGCCAAGTTGATTATTTTTATTAATCATGGTTGCTTCAACTTCACAAATCAAACCAGGTAGTTCCAAAAGTAGCATACTGGCAAGAAAAACTGCAATGAAGTATTGATAATTAATCCTGAAACTCGTTTAGAATTGTTATTTATTTTTTGATTGAGCATTCACCCATAGTTTCTTTTTTGAAGGTAGAAATTCATTTTATATGTGAGAAATAGAATGTTGATTTAGTCTATTAATTTGACTATTTAGGTTAGATTTCTATAGTCTACGAAAGTCTCTCGTGGTTTTCTTCGTATCCATCTGGTTCTCTCGATGTGCTATTGTTTGCAAATGCGTGAAATAGTGTAGTTTGAGTCAGTGTAGGGCTTCCAGAGGTTATAGTTTACAAACGGAGGTTCATGGGACTGAAAAAACTATGCCAACATGTCGAGGTGGCCTAGTGAACACTAGTGGAGGCTTCGTTTTGGTTCCCTATGCTCCCCATGCTTTCGAGCTACTGCGTTTGGGCGTAGTCTCTTAAGATCCCTGAGGCCCAAACATGCCATGTCTTTGATGGGTGATTTATCAGATTCCATGGCACCTAGATACATCTCGTTAGATCTAAGACCTCCATGATGGGGCCACTGTACGCCGGAAAAGTGACAAGCGAGTGTGGGAGTCTACAGGTAACTTTTCCACGTACCCGACATCCCAAGGTCGTACTGAGACATCTGGTGGGGATGGAATATACGTGGGATGTAGACAAACTAGTTATGTAATCTAATGTCTTCAATACACACTAGTGGAATTTACGAATCTAAGGCAAAGAAGGCCCTTCTAACCTGAACTGGTGTGATAGATTGATCGGTAAGGATGACTGCTCGAAGGCTCCAATCAATATCGAGCTCTGGCATGATTCAATCTATGGGTTGTGGAATACGCTGGAAAATGACCTGGGATAGTTTTGTGTATGTCTCCAGATAAGGTCATATGGTGGATGGTAAATGTAGTCAATTCTACGGATGGTTCTCTGGCCTACTCCAGAACTCTCTAGCTTTGTTTAGCTGTTATGTCTAGCAAAGATATTTGTTCGATGATGATAGGTGGAAGTGGGGTAGATCTGAATACTAATATATGTAGGCCAGTGTCTATGTCTGATTGACTTATGGATTCATTAGGTTTCGGTATTTTTGGATCACAACTGTAGACTCTTGGTTATTGCAGTCCTACTATGGTCATGTATGAAATTGATTCCTAATCCCTAGTATCCAATAATCATATGCTTTCTCAGCTTCTATATTTAGGATCAATAACTGCTCGATCTTCTCAGAGTACCTCACAGGCGTTCTTGCAACCTGAATTCTTAGGCTGGTATCTATATCTAGAAGAGTGTATCTTACATCTGGCTATGGGACCAAAGGATCACAACCAAAGGTTTGTTCTCTTTCGAACCCTTCTACAGTCATATGTATGTTTACCGAGGGTAATCTATAGTTCGGTTGATTTGACCAAAATGTGTGTGCTAGGTTGTCTTCTATATTTAATCCCCTCAACTGAGAGCTGATTTTTCGTAAATCTGTTGTTGTTTAGAAGATTTGTATACTAAGGTTTTGATTTATGTCAACTATTGCTGTGACGATATTGGGTTAAGGTACAATTGGCTCAAATAGGTATTCCCTGGGCTTCCTGGGTCCTGTGATTGTCATATAAAACGATAATGTAAATCTAACTACAACAAAGTAAATTTTAACTAAGTGGAATAAACCTAGAACATATATATAATTTCTATTTTTGTATTTTTTGAGAAACCTTAAGAATGCAAGAAATCAGCTATTTAAATGTATCTAGAATTTGACAACTAATATAAAACTTAAAACAAACAAAATAACCGAGTGTAGTTATTTGTCTGTACAATTTGTAGATCTATTCTAAATAATGAAATAACTTACTTAATCTATTTGCTAGACTCTTGATCCTACCTCAAAAGTGAGGAATGAATCATAGTTTCTCAGAAACTATCAATCCCCACAGCTTCGTTAGCAATATTGAAAGTAAACTTAATTGCAAAGAAGTGATTTTCTACTCTATTTGATATATTTCTAATTTTAGAACTTTGAAAGCTAGAACCTAGATTCTGCAGAATAGTGGTGAATCTAATGGCATGTATGATCTTGTTCCCTCAGTGTGATTTCCTCGTTCCTTCGTGTTCACGTGAATCCAGAAAAGTGTGTAATGCTAGCATCAACAGAAGTAGATGTTGGGACAAAGGTAGCTCAGAATACAGACTGAATACAATGCGAGTAGGAGAGGGATAGCGCAAGAGTACAGAGCTTGGCTTATGCAATTCCTAGCGGGATTTATTGTGAGTCATGCAACATAAAGCATCCAGAACCTGAAACTATCCTGTTTTGAGGAGCAAAACCTGCAACTTTAATGGCTTCCTAAGCTATTTTACTCCAATGGATTGGGTGAAATAACAGTACTGCCTGCACAAGATGGGTATGTGGCTTACCAACAGCTGAACAATGCTAACTAAACATGCAAAGGATTGAAACTATGGCTTCTAAGCAAAATAATAAACTGAACTATTGAAAATGAGAGTATGAGAAGTGAATGAGGGGCCAGATCATTTGTTTGTGCACAAACCATTTATTTATAGCTTTTCATTCACCCAAAGATCAAAACCAAACTGAACTCTAAAACTATAAACAATGGCCAAACACTATTCTAGGGGACCAAAAACATAAATGCAAGCCCAAGTCTGGCAAAAAAAGCTGGTGAATCATTGATTTTTACGTGAGTTGCGTTAAAACACTTTCTGGAAAATGCATAAAGGACCGCCGCTTTGAGCAACATGGCGGCGGTTACAAGACCGCCGCCCTGATCACGGCGGCGGTCACGAGACTGCCGCCCATGCAGGGCGGCGGTTTCGTCACTGAAGAGCAAAAGGCCAAGAAAAGAGGGGAAAAGGGAAAAACAAAGGACGCAGGGACTAAGCGGGGCATGCGGGATGTTAACGCATACTTGGAGATCTTTTCCAGAATTCTGAACACCTTGCGAGGAGACCTGTATCATCATTGGGGCACTTGTCACGTTGTTCCGACAGTACAGTACCTTACAATTTTGGGTACGTACATATTGCCCCCTCGAAGAAGCATTTTAGCCATGGAGAGGCGTAAAACGGTGGGTCTGAGTATGGCAGTCCTGAAATGGGAAGTTAGAAGTTATACCTGACACGTCCGTGTGTTGAAATGACGCCATCCAAAATTCCCACTACCTGCAAAACGAAAAGAGAACTCAAGTGCAGATAGAAACAATAGTTTGAAAATAAACGCTAAGATAACAGGGAATGAGAACGTACCATTTGTGTGAGGATAGGAACTTACCTCCATCAGTGCTCCAAACCTGTGAAAAAGTCATTTTAAAACAAAATAGAGTGCTATATGTATGAAAGTGGGCCCATTTTCCTATTCATTTGCGCAAGTCGATTTGGTTGATTTTGAGCTCTGGGACCCATGGTGACGGTTTCTTGACGTGAGTAGAGTCAAAACGTCTGCAGCGAGATAGTGATCATGCCTCCACGTGCAAAACATCGACCTCAGCAATCACAGGTTAGTTTTCTTCAGCTTATTGTTTTTCCCCCCTTAATTTTGAAATGCTAAATGCTCTGTAATGGGGAGGTTATTTTTTAAAATGCTAGTGTTAAAAGGTCCACCTAGGGGGGGCACCTACTGGGTAGGCTCTGTTTTTAGGTTAAATGGCCATTTTTTGCACTTTTTAGGCCTTTTTAGTTTAAAAAAACTGCGTGGATTTTCAGACCACGACCACCGCCCTGCCCAGGGTGGCGGTTACATGACCGCCGTCCTGCTCAGGGTGGTGGTTACATGACCTCCACCCTTAAGGCGGCAGTTACAAAACCGCCTCCCTGCTCAGGGCGGCGGTTTTGCACAGAATGCAAAAGGAACCTGTTTTTGAGATTGTGTTTGTATTTTTAGCATTTCTACATGTTTTCATGATTTTCTCGGTATTACCTGGATGCTAACTTACTTTGTTTTGTGTGTTTTTGGGTGTATGCAGGCGAGAGAGGAGTACATCCGATGGAGTAGAGAGAGGGAGTGTGATTGGCTCCCAGGGGTACTAGATGCCCTCTCACAGGATGAGGAGGACACACTTCAGAGGGCTGGCATATTGCGCATATCACGCGTGCCCCATGTTACACCATCTAGTCACATCCTTTGTGACTTGTTTTCATACTGGGATGCGGACCGGAACACCTTCCGATTGCCAGGGGTCCGTGGCGAGTGGACCATTACATTGGAGGACGTCTACCACATTCTGGGGGTCCCGATCATTGGGAGGCGACTCACTTTAGAGACAGCAGGCTCACGGGCACAGATTGCATAGTGGGTGACATATATGGGAGATGCAGCCATCTCCACGGGGTCGAAGAAGGGGGTGAGAGTTTGATCTATTCCTTCTTTGCCTATCCCCGTATTTCGACAGGCCATCATGGGGATCCTTGCCTCGAGATTGATCGGGGACAAGGGAGGGGACACATTATTATACTGTTGGGCCCCCATTATTACACAGATAGAGGGGCACGGTCGGATATACACTTGGGGAGTAGACATTCTTGGGACCACCTATCATGATCTATACAGGGTGGTCCATTTATAGGGGTAGTCATTGAGCCACCCGACTCTAGTCATGAGTTGGGTTTATGAGCATTTCATCCCTTATGGCAGGGGTGTGGAGGTGGCAGATCCTGGAGCTATTAGGGTAGCCAGATGGACAGACATGTCGGTGCTTAGAGCACCTCATCAGCCAGTTGCCTCCCTGACTACTGCCGACATGGAGGCGACACCGTATCAGACTATGGCGGGCATATGGGGCGAGGAGACTCTTACCTTGATCTCCTGCTCCACCACAGGGCAGCTCATTGATAGAGTGGGACGAGTGGAGGTGCACCCCTTTGGCCGGGTTCCTCAGCAGTTTGGCCTACCATATACGGGTATGCTTCCCCCAGTGGCGTCGGTCTACAGATCAGTCCGTGAGGCCAGAGGGGGGCCTAGAGGCTGAGGTTGGATAGTGGTTACTCCTGGCATTCCCATTGCAGCCAGGAGGATAGTACGTGCTAGAGGGAGAGCCGGTGCACCTCGGGCACCTTTGCTTTAGATTGTTGCGGGTCCTGCTCATAGCAGTGATGACCCTATTGACATTGACTCCGAGTCTGAGGAGTTCACAGAGGGAGGAACAGAGGAGGAGACCGATGACAGTGATCCTGAGTGGCATGACACTCAGGATATCATGCAGGCAGAGAGGGTTGAGCAGAGCGCAGAGAGGGATACTCTAGTTTCAGAGGAGCCACTCTCCCAGGGCCATGGTGGAGAGGATGAGTCCGTTGTGGGGCGACACGTTGCTCCTGCCACAGGAGCAGCCCCTCAGTCGGCAGAGGCATCCGCGGCAGGTGCCGGCCCCAGCGACCCATCCTGGAGGCCTGGTGATCCGAGTAAGTTACCCTTTCTCCCTTTTAATGTTTACTTGTAGGCTCTCCTTAGTTGCAATCTTGTATTCCTAATTTCTTGTTTAGTTTCTAACTTGTTTTCTCCTTTGTTTGCAGAGACTGTTGATGAGTGGCGGGATTTGATCTGCAGGGTATGTACTGATTCCCTGATGATCCCCATGGATAGGACCCATGCAGAGCTGTCCGTAGATGCTGGGGAGCCTTCAGCAGCCGGTAGGCATACCGACGTCTTTGCTCCAGTCTGGCATGTGGCCAGGATGGTATCGACCCTTCGCACCGAGCTAGCGGGGTACAGGACAGCTGAGCATCTTATGAGGAGCCGTTCTCGTGGTGAGACTGCGGCTACTCCTCGGGATCCTGAGCCCTTCGTACATTCAGAGCGCCGGCGTAGCCGGAGTCCTAGGCGTGGACGTGCACCTTCGGAGGGGTCGCGTAGGGATTGAGAGGCCACTTGGCTCTCGTAGATTTTGTTTTATATATTCTTTTGTATATCATGAGGCTCTTTGAGCGTTTTGACCATGCTTAGTGCATGATGGCATTGTATATAAACATTGACTATTTATATATATGCATTCATTCTGGATCAAAACCTTGGCACTTATGGTTTCCTTTCTATTTCCAGTTTCCCTATGTATACTACGATGTATGTTTATATGTTTTTTAGAATGTATGCAATGGAGAACAAATGATGCAAATGTTTGTTTCCTTTTGTGTTTCATGATGCCGATATATGGTGATGTAGATATAATGTGATTTTGAATCTTAGCTTCTGTAAGCAATTTTGGATACCTCATGTTTGTTTTGCAAAGTGATGAATACAAACCAGTATGATGAACAGATAAACTTGCCCCACTTCTAACTCCACGCAACTAGTAAGATGCGAGGGCTCATCACCGAGAGCTAGAAAGGGCACAAGTTGCGAGGTGTAGCTGAAATGATAGTGATGAGAGACAGACAAAGCTTTGGTGGAACCAAATTGGAAGCTACAAGCTTACTCTACCCGAGTGACTTCATAGTTTAGAATGCAACTTACTTTGCGGTTTATCTAGACTTAGATCCGTAGATGGCCACATAGTAGACAAAATCTGGGTTTTTAGGATTTTAACTCTCTTGGAATTTTGAACATCTGATTCATTTATTTTTGACTCAAAGTTTCAAAGTTTGAATTGTTTGTGTATGACCATTTGCATTTATTTGTCAAGAGGACTCCCTACACTTTGCCCCATGCTACTAGTAAGAAGCGTGGGTTTAACACCGTGGGCAAAGCATAGGCGAGTAAGGGCATTTCCATCCTTTCCCAACCCTACGTCACTAGTAAGAGACACAAGCTCATCACCAAAGGTTGGTGGGGCAAGGAAATGTGTAAAATTAAAATTTTCTGTTTGATCAATGTTTGACTTGTTTTCTTGAGCAAAACGTCAGTATGTGCTTATTTCCAAAGAGATATACATATGGGATAGATGTGACACCATGAAGCTTCTAGAACAGACCATAGGCAAGACACCTGCCCTAAGAAGAAATCAAAGCGAGAATAAACTTGCAGATCTTGGTATGGTTACCGTTAAGACTTTGTCATATCTAGCTTTATTTGATAAAATGATTCCGAGATAATTTGATGACACCATGAAAATGGAGAGGTATGATTAAAGAGTTTATGCCAACAACATCATGAGTTTGTAATGAATTGCTTTGAGAATAGATTCCTTGATCACCATTTATGTAAGAAACAAGTGGACAAAATGATCTTAATCTATATGAAGATGCAATGTAAATATATATAAGTAGTGCTAGCTGCTTATGCGTAGAACCGCTTGAGGTGAAGGGAATTGACTGTTTCACCAAATTCCTCACCTTCTAGCGTACATAAGAGGTATGCACCGTTTCTGTAGTCCTTCATGACTCGGTATGGGCCCAACCATTTGGGCCGGAATTTCCTTCCTTCGCCGGTCTTCTTGTCGATCCGGCTGTCTAGCCTTAGAACTAGATCCCCTTCGTATATGTCACGTTCATAGACCTTCTTGTTGTACTGCCGGCACATCCGGTCAGCATAAACTCTATGTCGCTGTTCAGCATCTAACCTAGTTTCATCTAGGCTTTCTAGTTGGGAAAGACATGCTTCTCTGTAAGCGTCTTCATCCAGAATCCCTTGTAATGAAATGCGGAGACTGGGTATTTCAACCTCGAGTGGGAGAACTGCCTCTGCCCCGAACACTAGTGAGAAAGGAGTTGCTCTTATTGGTGTTCTTATTGAGGTTCGGTGGGCCCACAAGGCTGGATATAACTTCAAATGCCAATCTCGTTTGTTTTCTTTCACAGTTTTAAGGAGAATGGCTTTTAGTGTCTTGTTCGTCGCTTCAGCCTGTCCGTTGGCTTGAGGGTAATATAAGGAAGCCGTATGATGGCTTATCTTAAATTTATTGCATAGCTCGCGAACCTCTTCATTTTTAAAAGAAGTTCCATTATCAGAGATAATGATTTGTGGGATACCGTATCTGCAAATGATTTGGTTCAAAATGAACTTGGCGATTACAGAACCTGGTACAGTAGTAAGAGGCATAGCCTCTACCCACTTGGTGAAATATTCGGTGGCCGTGATTATAAAATTATGGCCATCTGTAGACGAGGGAGAGAATTTCCCTATCAAATCTAGGCCCCATGTAGAAAAGGGCCATGGAGTAGCGATTGGTTGCAGAGCTTGTGCCGGCATGTGGATCTCATGGGAGAATTCTTGGCACTTATGACACCTACGTACAAACTCTACTGCATCGTGTTCTAGAGTGGGCCAGAAATAGCCCATTCGATGTATTTTTTTGAGTGGTGGCATGGCCACCGAAGTGGCCTCCACATATTCCACTGTGGGATTCATGGAGAATCTTCTTGGATTCTTCTGTGTCGACACATCTTAGGAGCATTCCATCGAATGCTTTTCGATAGAGCACTTGCTCTATAATCACGTATTTAGCTACGATAATACGTAACCACCTTCTTTGTTGTGGTGTAGCTCCTTCTGGGTACGTATGGTCCATGATATAATTAATGATATCAGTGTACCAAGGACACTCAGAGATAGAGGGTCAGGTTTTGATGTAGTATACGCACTCATCTGGAAAGTCTAAATCTACTAAATCACCTCCATCTAATGGGTTATCAGCTAACCAATCTGTGATGATTTGTCCTTTAACCGACTTCTGATTTACAAATGTTAATTCGAATTCCCCCATTAAGGTTATAAAACACCCAGCCTTTTTAGACAAGGATCCTTGTGTGAGGAAAGTTCGTAAATGGTCCGTTTTTACCATGACCCTTGTTTCTTGATTCAGCATATAGTGTCTTAAGCGTTTAGTAGCAAAGACTATAGCAAGGCATTCTCATTCTGCCTGTGTATAACATGTTTCATAGTCAAGTAATGTTCGACTAATGAAATAAATCGCAGCGTTCCTTTTTGTCATTGTCTTCTTGGGCCAACATACAGGCCAGCGAGACATCAGTAGCTCGTGAATACAAAATTAACGGGCGGTCTAGCTTGGGTGGCATTAGCGTAGGTGGTGATAACAGGAAACGCTTAACTACATCAAAGGCTTCATTGCAGTCTTCAGTCCAATCAATGCTATAATCCTTCTTGAGTAAATTGTTGATTGGATGAATGGCGAAGCTTAAGTCCGGGATAAATCTCTGGATTGCACCCAGTTTTCTGAGAAATGACCTGATTCCAGATTCATTCGAAGGTGGGACCATTTCGAGGACAGCCCAAATTTTGGTTGGATCAACATCTATCCCTCGTGACGATATGATGTAACCTAGGAGCTTTCCACCTGTTACACCAAAGACGCATTTCTCTGGATTTAGTGTGACTCCATATTTTATTAGGCGTGAAAGAATGACGCGGAGTACTTCTAGGATGGTCACAATGCTTCTTGGCCTTAGCCAACAAGTCATCTACGTAGGATTCCATGATTTTATGAATTAAATCATGGAATATATATGTCATAGCTCGCTGGTACATAGCACCAGCGTTCTTGAGGCCAAATGGCATAACAGCATAACAATAGGTTCCCCAAGGAGTTATAAACGTGGTTTTGGCTTGGTCTTGTTTAGATATTCTGATTTGATTGTATCCCGAGAATCCATCCATGAGGGACAAGAGTTCAAATCCAGCTGTTGCATCAACAATGACATCTATGGATGGTAATGGGAAGTCGTCCTTAGGACATGCTTTGTTAATGTCTCAGAAATCTATGCAGATGCGTATCTTCCCATTCTTTTTTAGAATGGGAACAATATTAGATACCCATTGAGAGTAATCGACTGGTTTGATGAACCCTACTTGTAGGAGTTTTATTATTTTTTCTTTCACCATGAGAGCCACCTTGGGTTTCATGGGTCTTGATTTTTGTTTAACTGGTTTTGCATCAGGTTTAGTGACGAGGTTGTGCACTGCAATGTGTGGTGCAACGCCTGTCATTTCCTTGTAATTAAATGCAAAAGCTTTCTGATGTTCCTTGAGGATCTGAGTGTGTATTTTTACTTCTTCTGGGGTTAACGAGGACCCTAATTTCAATATTTTTGGTTCATCCTCCGTTCTGATGTTAACATCAATTATTTCTTCGATTAAAGAGGCATTACCTTCTTCAAACTCAGGTGGGGCTGGAGGTAAATCCAAATCGTCCCCACTTTCTACCGTGTATACGCTAGGTTCCATTATGGGATTTCCGCAGTAAGAAGATGAATGTGGGATTAAGGACAAATCTATCGTATGATAGGAGAGATGTAGTGTCCCATAGGCGTTTAAGTAATCCAAAGTGGCCATATCACTATCAACATGGTCTAGGATAGTAGATTCATTTTTGTTTAAAAGAGAATTTGTCGTTGTCTTTATCAATGGTTCATCACAAAGGGATACTATGAAACGGGTATCCTCTAACTTATTGCTTGGAGTAAAACGTGATGCGGAAGTTGCTATTGAATCAGCGAGAAGATTTTCTTCTCGCGGGATTGTTTCAATTGATATGAAGTCAAATTCCTTGCTTAAATCTAATACAGCTTTTTTGTAAAGCTGCAAATGCTCGGCTTTGGTTTCATATATCTCAGAGACTTGGTTTGCTACCAATTGTGAGTCTCCTAATACTCTGATGTTATTAATACCGATCCTCTTGGCTAAAATGAGGCCAAGGAGGAGGGCTTCATATTCAGCGCCGTTGTTTGTACATTCGAAATTGAGTTTGAAGGCGAATGGTAGGACCTTTCCTTCAGGGGAAGTAAAGATTACACCAGCCCCTGCTCCATAACGGCATTTAGCTCCATCAAAATGGAGAGTCCAATATTTAGCTGGGAATATGGATGCTGGGATATTTGTTTTGTTTGCACATTCTACTTCCACCATACAGAGATCCTCAGCTGGAAGAGAACCAACACCTAGGGAATTTCCCATGCCCACAGAATTAAATGGTAGAAACATTGGTAGATCTTGTTCTAGTAATTCAACGATTTTTGCAGTAGTTCCTAATGATACCGTTTCTACAATTTTAGCCTCACCTTTTGAGGTTGGGATTGTCTTGACTAGAATCATAGTCTCAAGATCCATTGTAGGTACCAACTTCTCCTCTGGTTTTGCGTCAGTGGGTTTATTAAGTTGGTTTGTTGGAAGTTCAAATTCCGAGTGCACACCTGGCCTTTTCTTTAAGTCATCTAGGTGTATATCGAAAGGTTTTGGATCACCTTTGGCTACAAACACCTTTCCTAGATGCAAGAATCTTACTTCTTGGAATAACGTAGAAGGGATTGCCTTCATTCGGTGTATCCATGGTCGGCCAAGGATCATATTATAATTAGTTTCCCGATCTATAATATAAAACTCAGTCAGGATTGTTTTGGGTCCTAAGGTGACCGGTAGTATTATAGTTCCAATCGAAGTGGCTTTAAGGCTATCATAGCCTCTCAATGTATTTCGAGTGGTGGAACAGTTTGTTTCCCCATATCCTAACTTTTGAAGGAAAGAGAAGGGGACTATGTTAACTACAGCCCCATCATCAACCATTGCTCATTTTACATAGTTATTATAAACCCATACTTGTAAGTGTAAGGCTGGATCACCTCGGCGTGCAATCTCAGCATCTGTAGGCATTTTACTTATTTCGAATATGAATTCGACATCCTTGTTCGGCTGTCCCGGAGGATGGATATCAAAATCTACATGATTTACCTGTGTTTCAGGAGGTGGAGTGATGTTAATTAAATGACCTAAACCTAATGCTTCTAAAAGAGTAGCCTGTGAGTAGGAGAGTTTTTTAGTAAATCTAAAAATGAAATGTGTGAGAAGGTTTTTGTTAGGTCGTTAATTAAATCATAGGCACCCACGGGTTTTTCTACTATTTGTTGACTCTTATCTATTTCTGGCAGGTGACTTGGGCTTGGTTGAGAGAAATATTCTCGTGTTCTTGTTATAGCTTCGATAGGTAGTTCAGCGTCTAGTTCTACTAAACTGACTATCTTGGGTCTCGGCTGATTTCCTAATTGTGGCGCAACTGATGGATTTAGTGAAGTCGAGGCTTCATGATCATTGTTTCCCGTCATTGCACCCTTGTTCGTCCTAGTTGGATTTAGTTTGTTATTATCATGATTTGGGAGTGGATCATTAAAGATCTTGAGGGGAGCATTCTGAGGGGAAACTGCCCCTGCGTGCGTGCTTGGTGGTGGTGACACAGGATCTGCCAAAAACAAATCTATGAAGAACTGTCTTTGTTCTTCTGGCAAACATTGCATGAATTTATTGTAGTCACGGCATGTTCTAGTATCATGACCTCGAATTTTGTGGAAACCACAATATGAATTGGGATTGTAATTCCTGGTTTGTTGGTTTGGTGTATATTGTGGCCTAAAACTTTGATCAAACTGTTGCCTATTAGGATTAAAGTTTTGCATTTGTTGTTTCTGGCTTTGATTTTGGTTTTGATAACCAAATGAGTTTTGGCTTGGCCCTTATATGGGATTTCGCCATTGTTGTTGTTGTTGTGGATGGTTAAAATCCACTGTATTGATTGTTGGGGTAAAGTTGTTGTTTTGTTGGTTGTTTGTTTGTGATGGAGTATTGACAACATTTACCTTCTTGGGCTGGTCGGTTACTCCATCTGTTGTTACACCCCGATTTTTGTTAAGGATTTTGGGTCCTTGATTGACGTTTGTGGTGGTGGGATAATTTGTAGTGTTCTGATTGGGGATTAACCTCCCATTTGCTCCATATGTTTTGCGACCACTATCAATTGCTGCTTGATCTATTCGAAGAGCACTCTCTAGTACTTCATCGTAAGTTTGTAATGGGAACTTCTGGACTTCTTCCTTCACTTCTCTGCTAAGCGAATGAAGGAATAAATCACATAGTTCCATTTGATCCATGTTTGGCGCACTTGCTGAGGAATAAAGGACTGTACGCCACCTTTGGATGAAATGGGCGACAGATTCGTTGTGTTCTTGTTTGATGTGTAAGAACTCCCTGATTCCTGTTCTTAACAGTTTGTTCATGTCAAATGCCTTAATGAACTCTGATATGAGTTGTTTAAATGAATGGATGGAAGCCTCAGGTATTCTATAATACCAATCAAGAGCGATGCCTTCCAAAGTTTTGGGGAATATTTTAGCAACAACCCCATCCCAAGGGAGTAGTTCTCGTATGGCTGTAGCATAAGCTTTGATATGTGCGTTTGGATCTCCCTCACCTTTGTACTTGGGTAAATCGGGAAGGGGTCTTGGAAGCATGACGCTTCGTATGGCGAAGTCTAAGGGCTCTTTCAAATATTCTGAATAAGTCCCTATCACATAGGTTTCGACCATTGATGGTGGTTGCTGAGGGAGTGGTGGTGGAATGGGTTGTTGATATGGCGCAGCGTATGCGTTAGTAGGGGCATAAGGAAACACCTGTGTTTGAGAAAGCATGCCGGGAGAGGAGAACATATCTCCTTGTGGTGATTTGGAGTACATGTTTAAGTATGACGGGGTATTGTCTAGGAATGGATTGTTTGATACTAGACCGGGAGGAATGGTGTTAGAGATGATGGGCCTAGTTGGCGTTTGTTGTGGATACTGAGGAGGCATACCTAACATGCCTACTCCTGTGAGAAGATCTACTTGGCTAGGATGGCATGGAGGATTGGAACCCCCTGTTTGCATGAATTGTGAATTTTGACTTGCCTGGGCAAGTTCTAATCCTCTCACTTTTTCTACTAACGTTGAAATGACTTCATTTGGTGAAGTCACGATATTCTGCCTTGGTGGCGTTTGTTGTATACCATGGTTTTGTATAGGCATGTGATATCCTGCTATGAATTGATCGCTATCTTGTCAAGTTTCTCTGAGAGTATTTCCTATATGGAATGGTATAGAGCTATTTTCTTGAAAAGAGACCTCGGGTTGCGTTTGTAAACCTCCTATAGGTGGGTATATACCCTGAGAGTGTTGTTCACTCCTAGGATAACGTATTGACTGTTCATCATCTAAGACTAGGTATGGGTCTGATTGTCTACTAATTTGTGGTCTAAATAGCATCTGAGGAGATGATCCAGATTCTCTGGTGAACGTCATATTATTCGAGCCTGAAGGCTCTGTTTGTTGTTTTTGAGGGGGTTGATCTAACTCCTCAGTTTGAAAAGACGAATTATATCTAACTCTTGGAGTTTGTGTTGACAACTGATTAGTTGAGTAGTTGTCACCCCATACCGAGAGTGATGGTGATGATTGCCTATTCTGTTGGGCGTAGTAAGCCTCAAGACCCAAGAGGGGTCTGCCATATGCATCGAATCCCGACATATTTGGGGGGTATATGAATACCCGCAGAATAATGGGAAGGAGCGAAGGTGGATGAGATAAGATGAAACTTCTCAAAGAGAAGGTGAAACAGTTGTTAGTTTCACGTCGGGTTCACCAATTTTGTACGCCGGAAAAGTGACAAGCGAGCGTGGGAATCTACAGGTAACTCTTCCGCGTACCCGACCTCCCGAGGTCGTGCCGAGACAGCCGGTGGGGATGGAATATGTGTGGGATGCAGACAAACTAGTTAGGCAATCTAATGTCTTCAATACGCACTAGTGGAATTTGTGAATCTAAGGCAAAGAAGGCCCTTCTAACCTGAACTGGTGTGATAGATCGATCGGCAAGGATGACTGCCCGAAGGATCCAATCAATATCGAGCTCTGGCGTGATTCGATCTATGGGTTGTGGAATACGTGGAAAATGACCTAGGATAGTTTCGTGTATGTCTCCAGATAAGGTCATATGGTGGATGGTGAATACAATCGACTCTACGAACGATTCTCTGGCCTAGTCCAGAACTCTCTAGCTTTTTTAGCCACTATATCTAGTAAGGATAACTGTTCGACGATGGTGAGTGGAAGTGGGGTAGATCTGAATACTAATGTGCATAGGCTAGTGTCTATGTCTGATTGACTTATGGATTCGTTAGGTTGTGGGATTTGTGGATCACAACCGTAGACTCTTGGTTGTTGCGGTCCTGCTATGGTCATGTATGAAATCAAGTCATAATCCCTAGTATCCAATAATCATATGCTTTCTCAGCTTCTATATTTAGGATCAATAACTGCGCGATCTTCTCAGAGTACCTCACAGGCGTTCTTGCAACCTAGATTCTTAGGCTAGTATCTATATCTAGAAGAGTGTCTCCTGCATCTGGCTGTGGGACCAAAGGATAACAACCAAAGGTTTGTTCTCTTTCGAACCCTTCTATAGTCATATGTATATTTGCCTAGGGTAATCTGTAGTTCGGTTGATTTGACCAAAATGTGTGTGCTTGGTCGTCTTCTATATTTAATCCCCTCAACTGAGAGCTGATTTGTCGTAAATCTGTTGTTGTTTGGAAGATTTGTATTCTAAGGTTTTGATCTATGTCAACTATTGCCATGATGAGATTGGGTTGAGGCACAATTGGCTCAAATACGTATTCCCTGGGCTCCCTGGGTCCCGTGATTATCATACAAAACGATAATGTAAATCTAACTGCAACAAAGTAAATTTTAACTACGTGGAATAAACCTAGAACATATATATAATTTCTATTTTTTGTATTTTCTGAGAAACCTTAAGAATGCAAGAAATCGGCTATTTAAATGTATCTAGAATTTGACAACTAATATAAAACTTAAAACAAACAAAATAACCGAGTGTAGTTATTTGTCTGTGTAATTTGTAGATCTATTCTAAATAATGAGATAACTTGCCTAATCTATTTGTCAGACTCTCGATCCTACCTCAGAAGTGAGGAATGAATCATAGTTTGTCAGAAACTATCAATCCCCATAGCTTCCCTGGCAATATCGAAAGTAAACTTAACTGAAAAGAAGTGATTATCTACTCTATTTGATATATTTCTAATTTTAGAACTTTGAAAGCTAGAACCTGGATTCTACAGAACAGTGATGAATCCAATGGCGTGTATGATCTTGTCCCCTCAGTGTGATTTCCTCGTTCCTTCGTGTTCACGTGAATCCAGAAAAATGTGTAATGCTAGCATCAACAGAAGTAGATGTTGGGACAAAGGTAGCTCAGAATACAGACTTAATACAATACGAGTAGGAGAGGGATAGCGCAAAAGTACAGAGCTTAGCTTATGTAATTCCTAGCGGGATTTATTGCGAGTCATGCAACATAAAGTGTCCAAAACATGAAACTATCTTGTTTTGAGGAGAAAAACCTGCAACTTTAATGGCTTCCTAAGCTATTTTACTCCAATGGATTGTGTGAAATAACAGTACTGCCTGCACAAGATGGGTATGTGGCTTACCAACAGCTGAACAATGCTAACTAAACATGCAAAGGATTGAAACTATGGCTTCTAAGCAAAATAATAAACTGAACTATTGAAAATGAGAGTATGAGAAGTGAATGAGGGGCCAGATCTTTTGTTTGTGCACAAACCATTTATTTATAGCTTTTCATTCACCCAAAAATCAAAACCAAACTGAACTCTAAAACTATAAACAATGGCCAAACACTATTCTGAGGGGACCAAAAACATAAATGCAAGCCCAAGTCGGTAAAAAAAGCTGGTGAATCGTTGATTTTTACGTGAGTCGCGTTAAAATGCTTTCTAGAAAATGCGTAAAGGACCGCCGCTCTGAGCAGGGTGGTGGTTACAGGACCGCCGCCCTGATCAAGGTGGCGGTCACGAGACCACCGCCCATGCAGGGCGGCGGTTTCATCACTGAAGAGCAAAAGGCCAAGAAAAGAGGGGAAAAGGGAAAAACAAAGGACGCAGGGACTAAACGGGGCATGCGGGATGTTAACGCATACTTGGAGATCTTTTCCGGATTTCAAACACCTTGCGAGGAGACATGTATCATCATTGGGGTACTTGTCACGTTGTTCTGGCAGTACAGTACCTTACAATTTTGGGTACGTACAGCCACCTACAAAATCCTCTCACAGTTTTCTCCATCTCCATCTCATTCTCTCTATGTGTTATTGTTTGCAAACGCACAAAATAGTGCAATTTGAGTTAGTATAGGGCTGTCAGACATTATAATTTGCAAACGGAATCTTGTGGGACCAAACCAACTATGCCAACATGTCAGGGTGGCTAGGTGAAAACTAGTGGAGGCTTTGTTTTGGTTCCTTATGCTCCCCATGTTTTTGGGCTACCCCGTCCAGGCGTAGTTGTTTAAGAGCCCTGAGGCCCAATCATGCCATATCTTTGACGGGTGATTTCACAGACTCCATGGCACCTAGATATGTCTTGTTAGATCTGATACCTCCATGTCGGGGCCCTCTATGAAAGCCTCTCGTAGTTTTCTCCGTCTCCAACTAGTTCGCTCGATGTGTTATTGTCTGCAAATGCACAAAATAGTGCAGTCTGAGTCAGTGTAGGGCTGCCATAGGCTGTAGTTTGCAAACAGAAGCTCGTGGGACCGAATCAACTACGCAAACATGTTGGAGTGGCCAAGTGAACGCTATTGGAGGCTTATTTTTTGTTCCCTAAGCTCCTCGTGCTTTCGGGATACCCCGTCCAAGCATAATCGCTTAAGAGCCCTGAGGCCCAAACATGCCATATCTTCGACGGGTGATTTCTCATACTCCGTGGCACTTAGAGATGTCTCATTAGATCTAAGACCTCCATGTTGGGGACCTCTACGAAATCCTCACGTGGTTTTCTTCATCTCCATTTAGTTCTCTCAATGTAATATTGTTTACAAACACGCGAAATAGTGCAGTCTGAGTTAGTGTAGAGCTGTCAAACATTGTAATTTGCAAACAGAATCTCGTGGGACCAAACCAACTATGCCATCACATCGAGGTGGCCTAGTGAACACTAGAGGAGGATTCGTTTTGGTTCCCTTCACTCCCCATGCTTTCGGGCTACCCCGTCTGGGTGTAGTCCCTTAAGAGTCATGAGGCCCAAACACGCCATATATTCGATGGGTGATTTCTCAGACTCCATGGAACCTAGAGACATATCGTCAAATCCGAGACCTCCACATTAGGGACCTCTATGAAATACTATCGTATTTTTCTCCTTCTCCATCTGGTTCTCTCGTTGTGCTATTGTTTGAAAAAATGTGAAATAGTGCAGTCTGAGTCAGTGTAGGGCTATCAGAGGCTGTAGTTTGCAAACGGAAGCTCATGGGACCAAACCAACTACGCCAACACATTGGGGTGGCTAGGTGAATACTAGTGGAGGCTTCATTTTGGTTCCCTACACTCCCTGTGCTTTCGGGCTACCGCATCCGAGCGTAGTCACTTAAGAGCCTTGAGGCCCAAACATGTCATATCTTCAATAGGTGATTTCTCAGACTCTATGGCACCTAGAGACGTCCCATCAGATCCGAGACCTCCGTGTCAGGGCCCTCTACAAAATCCTCTCACAGTTTTCTCCATCTCCATTCAGACTGAGTCAATGTAAGGTTGTCCACCTGAATAATATAGGTGGTTCATACAATATAGGTGGTGAAATGAGAATTTTAATAAAATATTTTTACAATCTATGTGGTGAAATAATAATTTCCTTTTGTTTTTCCTTTCTAATATTTAATTTCTCTTATCTTCACTTGGCTTCAAGAATAATAAATTCTCTACTGATAGTGTCAACCACATGAAGGTGGAAGCTTTTTTGGCACCACTAACCTACATAAACATGTTAGTAAGCAATTAAATAGAATTTTAAATCATACAAAATTTAAACAAAATCATTTAAGTAAATATTCAAATTAAATTCATGAAGAACATACCTTTGTAAATTCAATCCAATGAACTGCAAGGATCAACTCTATTCTTGACAGTAGCAAGAATTGCTTCATGATCTAATTCATGAACCTTCCACAAATTTTTGTTTGATGGCCAACCTTAATATTTGATCAATTTAATATTTGTTGCAATGACGGACCAAATGTGAATAGTGAAGTATCTTCCAATGTACTTCATAGTCTTCAAACAACCAAATGTTTGATTTTTTGATAGGATATCATCGAAGCCAAGTTCTAGTGACTACCATTGATCTAGTGGGATACTCAAGGTCTTCACCATCAATGACTATGGAAGTCAATTTTTTTCCCCTCTACACAACGAGATAAGAAGTAGTATGTTCCCTCTTCATTAAATTCCATCGCAATAACTGTAAAAACGTGCCCTATGTATCACAAAGTAAAATTGTTCAATCAATTTATAAATACATTAAGAGTTGACCATTTAATAATTTATAAATCTAAAACATGGCATGTACATATATGTATGTACCTTGTTACATTAAATCAGAGACAAGGTCAAAGTCAGGTGATGTTGTCATTTGATCTGAAGACCCTGTAAGTTGTAATGCTCATGGAATTTGATATGTGTCAAGTGGAATTAGAGGTCTACAAGTCCATTCATCCACCCACTGTTGTGACTCACATTCATTCCATGTAAAATCAATGCATGATATACAAAAACATGTCATGCACCTAGTATAAATAGTCCAAGCATTTGCATTTGAACTACGGAATGAGTGCATATCACTTGATCCTGCAACTGCCATACAATATTCAAAGTTTGCTAGATGTTGTTGCTCTCTCAACAAAAAATATCTACGAACCATTGATCTCTCTTGAGATTCATGGCCCATATTCTTAACACACCAATCAACAATGTTTTTTACATCTATAAATTTAGCACCATCCTTGAACTTTAACTCTTCTCTTGCAAGTGCTCTTTTCACACATGCTCCTGCACCATCATGCTCTCCTTTTCCATGCCCTACCTCAGTAAAACTCCAGATATGTTGGACATTTGTTTCTTTGTGCATCTTTCTTAGCCAATAAAACATCCGTGCATTCTTGAATTGTGATGTGCAGTTGTCTGACCAAATGTAATGTTGATCGAAACTAATGTTCCTCTCATTCAAGTTCACATAAAACACCTAGAAACACCCTTGTACATATTCTGTAGAATTTTTCCGATCATATATGATGTAGAAATGATACTCTCTATTTTTTGATCTTGCTCAGTGATTTCAAGAGAGTGCATGAATGTTATATGCATGAAAATAGAAACTTTCACTGAGTTATAATATTGAGATTGAACCTTCATTTGTGCTGCAATGTGTAATTCTCTGTGAATTCAACTATTGAAACAATAATACCAAGTGGGAATGTGTCTTTTCTTAATTTGAACTGTTCATCCAACCATCGAGCTCTATGTGTGTGCCTTGCATACTCATAAAAAATTTCCTCTCTAAATTTGACCATATATTTTGATACAGGTAATTATTTTCTAACAATCTCACACCTCTTAGATTCTTTTCCATCTTTTAATTGATATGCCACTGATTTATATTTGGTGAAATCAACCAATTCTTTTCCTATTGAATATGTACTCTCCTCATGGATACAAATTTTCAGATTTGGCAAGCCACCGCATACATTGTACGTTCCATCCAAACATGCTTTGTTATAAAAAAATTGTCTTGTTGATTTTTCACAAAATATTGTCGAAATAAATTCCCTTGAACTTTTTTGTGTGATATTTATTCCACACTTCTTCTACATGATGTCAGTATGCAAAACACTATGTATTTTACAAAAAACATCATAATGCATTGAAAATTCAACATGATTCCTGTAACAACAAGTGGTACGTGAGTGATTGATTTTAACATAAAAGGGTTTTCTCGTTTCAAATAATCTTTGGCTAATGTTAATTTGTGGATTTTCATTTTTAAACTTAGAGAACAATTCTATTTGAGTCATATCTAAGAAATGTTTTGCACATAAATCACGATTACAAGAACCTATTCTTCTTTTTACTGTATCTCTTCTATTCGGTGACACCCTTGTGTTCTCATTCCAAAATTTGACAATTAATTCTTTTAGAATATAAAATGTATTCTTGTCTTTTCATGGAAGTCTTCTAGAGAAAGCCCAATAGTCAGTGTTATTGACTAACTCAAGATGTTTACGTCTCTCTATTGCTTTCATTAGTGTTTTTATGTTTAGCTTCAAAGCACTGCTTGTTTTTCTAATCAAACATTTATTAACTATTTTATCACTTACTATACAATTAGTTAGTGCACGTCATGTAGCATTACTATCTTTAGTGTGTCTTTTTCCACCTACAGTTTGGTATTCTTTATGTATGTTTTCAACAATTGATGCATTTTGATCAACAACATTAGATGTTCTTAACCCCAGGGTCTTCATTATAGGTCTCATCTTAATTAATTTCATCAATGAAACAAATAATTGACATCTTTGTGTGTCATTTAAATTCTCAAAGTAATTATCCCAAATTCCACTAGCTTTTCTTCTCGCATTTCTTTCAGACATTTTGTTAGGCATTGGTTTTATAATGTTTTCATCAATTTCAATTAAGTGAATTGGTTTTCTTCTTGAAATGGAAGGAGGTGTTCTTAAAGGTGAAGATTCATTTACAAGGTTACTTTCTTCATTCAGTGTTTTCATACAAATTTTGGGGTTAACATTTGGATTCTCAAGTAAGGGTTCAACAATTAGATTCATATCAATTTCTTCATCCATACCAACATTATCATTCAATTCAATATCATTATTCATTGCAAAATCATTATTCTCTACATTTTCATTATGTATTTCATCCCAATTTTCTAATACATTAGCTACATTTGATATAGGGGATGTACCTTTCCTTGCTCAAAGTTTTTGCATTCTTTTCAATTTCTTTATTCTCTTCTCTTCCAATTGCTCCGATGTCTTATTCTTGACTTTCCTCTTATCCTTAGCTCGACGTTTATCACCCATGATTAGAAAAAATCAACTAGTGGGGTAGGGGACAAAATGAAATACTAAAAAATCATGCAAGAATGTAGAGAAAATTACAGACAAAACATAATGTTTGCAAAATTCCCATGAAAGAGATGAAAGGGACATTGGGGGGCCACAATATATAAAATAAAGAAAAATGCATACACATTATGTAACGCGTACACGTTTTGCGTTTTCTCTTTTCCCAAGCCATGCCTCGAGGCTTGGGATCCGGTTTGGATCCCCAAGCCTGAGGTATAGACCTGCACAAACACAGCAAACAAGAAGTTTTTACAAGAAAATGTAAAAATGACACTTCCTCTATGATAAATCAAAATAGAAGAATTGATACATATTAGAAAAATTATACCACGACATAGAGCAAAGTCTCTTCTTTCTAAAAATATAATTTTTCAAATTTTCTGACTAATATAAGGTTTCCATATTATTTATTTTCTAACTATGTCTTTTTATAGCTATTTTTTAAAGTGTAAATATGTCTATCTTTCATGGTGTATCTTTTTTTTGGGTGATCGAAATTTAAAAAAAAATACTAGCCCAAACTAGGCATAATTCTATACATATTAAAAAAAAAAAATCTAATTTTCAATATTTTTTGAGGTAGTTAGGGGGGGCACGGTCGGAGCTCCATTATTTTTCAAAACATAAAATTTCTACACTAGAAAAATCATAAATAAAAAATATTCTATAAAAAATCTAAAAAAAAATGGAGCCCAAACTAGATGCTCCTAGCTATCTTTCTACCAAAGGGTTTTCAAAAATACTAAATGGTGCTCAAAAAATGGTGGGGGGCACGAAAGTCACTCTATTATGTTTTTTAACAAAAACAGGAGCATATGTTGGTATTTTAGTTGTTTGACCCACTTAAACTTATCTATTTTCAATAAAATTTAGTAGCTTAGAAACTAGACTCAAAATTCTATGATTCATATTTCTACAACATCTTCCAATTTTGAGTGTAACTATTTCGAAAAACTCGTACAAGTTGAAGGTTTTTTTTTTCAGAAAAATGCGTCCACTTAAGACCCCCTTTTGGCCCCCCAACTTGGTGCACTTACCCTAATTATTTCTTGGTTAAGAATCTCTTAATTCATATTTCTTTTTTCAAAAAGAGATTATAATTTAACTTTATGACCACACTCCTTAAATTGTAATTTTAAAGTATTTAGTTTTTAAAAACAAGGTTCAAATGTTTTAGTTTTATATTAAAATTAAACATCCCTTTCCTTTGGCCCACCTCGCTAACATACCCCCAATACCTAATTCAAAATATTAATAAATTAAACCCTTTCACCCCCTCATGTCTACCACTATATTGACTTTACTTTTATTAATTTTAATTACCTCAATATAAAATCGTTTGTTAGGATATTGCCTAGCTAATGAACCCCCCGTGGAAAAAGGAGTATGGAGAAGTAAAGTGTAATTAAGATATGGATATGCACAAGAAGTGGCCAATTGAAAGAAGCAACAGGTTGTGCATGAGAAGCGTGAGGTTTAATGATGGGAGTGGTATTAGCGAGAATGGAAGTAAGAATATGAAGGGGTTGAGTGGAGGCCATGGTGGCCGAGTAAGAACCAACCAGAGGTGCCAAATTAGCATCACGAGAGTTTTTGGCAACAATCAACGCATGAATAATATGTAAAAGATGAGTAGGATTATCACACAAAGCTTACCAAATTTTTTGGATCTTATATCATTTTTCTTAATCAACATTCGTATCTTCATCATATGAGTGTTCACTATCAAATGTTTCAATTTCGTGAAGAGGAACGTTGTGAGAGTTAGTAAAAGGATTTTCAGTTTCAGCCATTGATGCAAGAACCTCAACCATTTCTTTAGAAACCCTACAGGAAGATGGAGCAAGCTTAAATGCTCAAAAGACCCAAAATAAACACTACAAGTGACAGGCATAAAAAAAAGAAACCCTAGAAAAAAGGGTGGAATCAAATTTTAGGTTCACCAAATGATTAAACAAATATTGAAATAAATAAATGTTGATCTAAATATGTAATAGTGCAGTAAATAAATGCAGATATGCAATAAAGTATAGGTTTGACCCAAGCAAGTAATCTATAAAATGTGAAACCCTAGTTATAAATGAAGGGATAAAAATACTCAGTTGATTCGTAATGATCCCGAAGGTATGCTGAGATGGAAAACTGTTATAACAAGAACTTAGGGTGTCGTAACTAAACCCATAAAATTACAGAGGTGTCGGAAATACCAGGACCAAGGCACCCATAGAGGGTCAGGGGTGCCTAGGGAGTCAGGGACCTGTTTTGGGTGCCTGTAACTACTCAAAAGGTGTGAAACCCTTTTTTTAAAGGGTGTGAGATATTCATTGTTTGTCACCTTTAATTTCCTATATGTCGTTAAACTTTGTTGTTTTTCACCTGAAACATGCAATAAGAGATAAGCACCTGCGAAACCCCCAAACTACATCAAATCCTAAAAAAGAAAGATGCAAAATGGGAGGTCAAATTATCCTCTGTTATCAACAAAGTGAACATACAACCAAGCGATGCACTACATTATAGACCCCATGTAGTTCTATGTGGGTGTTTGAAGGAATCATTCCCTAGGTGGCTTTTATGCGCGTCACACTTGATAGTGGGAAATGTCTAGATGTAGAAAATGTAGATAGATACATGCATGGAAAAATGAACTTCCCCTCCTATGAAGCGTATGCAAAAGAATGTAGTCCCTTTCACTTGTGTGGATTCTAGATGGATGCTTGAATGCTCTTAATAATGCCTTTTGATGCAACCTTAGGTGGAGATAGTAGATGCTTAACGCTTGGTCCTTTATTATTGGTACATAGCTTTATATTTGTATGATTCCCTAGCTCAAATTTTGTAATTAATCACTAAAAGGCTGACTAGTAAAAAACAAGATGCACAAATGGCTAGAAAGGACCCAAAAGATGTCACAAAGTACAAAGAGGTCGGGGCACCCAAAGGGGACGAGGGTGCCTGGGCACTAGTGTCCTAGCTGGGTGCTAATGTCTAGAGTGAGAAATGGCAAAGTATGAAAAGATAGACTTGGTGAGAAGGAGTATAAGACCCAAAAGATGAAATAGAAAGCAAGAAAATAGGCCAAAGACAATGATCAATTAGTACTTTTCTTGCTTATGAATCATATGAATAGTAGTATGTGATCAAAATTAGATAAATGCCCAAAGTGCGTGATTTAGTGTTTACACTTCCAACATGGCTTTCTCAAAACTTAAATTCATAAAAAAAATCTTGTGGTATAAATAAAGAGGTTTGAGGTGATAGATTTTAGTTTTGCAAAGTAGATTTAAAAAGCGTGCCAATTCCAAACTAATTTTCTAACTTTTGGCAGGTGCCCTATACTACAAAATAGCCAACCTAGATTAAAAAAGACATGATGTTAAATGATCAAATGATCATATAAATTTGGTTTAAGGGTTGTGTTGGTTTCTCAAATGTGCACCTGTGTCTCGGATCTCAGAAGGGTCGATGTGTTTGAGACCACAATGGAACCATCCCCAAGTTGTGGGACTTTACGAGCTTGGGACGTATCTCCAGAGAAGGCCAATTCCTCTATCCATTTCTACTGCTACTCCTACTCCTAGTGCTGAAAGGGGAAACTAAGCTAAGAATGCCAAGGGACTAGGGAAAGAAGGATAACATGAAGTAAACTACACTAAAAGGCGATAGCACCAGAAAAGAGGGATGAACACTATCTGTTCTGAGTGAGAATGACAAGGAATGCATGAAATGAGGCTAGGCACGAGTAGCATAGTGAAATACGCATTCACTAGATCATTCTCATGGAACACAAATAAACACGGAACTGTAGGGGACATGAAGTAGCACAACCAGTACACAATGCAAAAGAAAAGGCAAGAAGGAGGAATGAAAACATGTTATGGTAGAGAATAGTCACAAAACAATGCATCTATTACTTCCAAAAATACACAGATTTGTTACAATGATGAAGGAGGCTGATATCCACATGCAAGAGCCATACATAGAGGTCTGCAACTCAAAATACATAAAATATGAAGTCCTTGGCAGAACTCGTAAGGATCCAGAGTGTCCAACATAACAAATGAGCCTTTCTCTTACATTTATAGATGAATCCATGGAGGAAGAAGGAAAAGGAGGGAAAATACCGAATTTTAAACACAACCACCTACAAGAAGCATTCAATGTATACAAATCCACTTAGAAATCCATGAAGTATGCTTCCCCATGCCTGTTTGACGTGTTGAAGACAAAGGAGGGTGGATAATACCAAATTGGGTGGTTGGAGCAATCAAATCTACTCATTAATGTTCAGAGAGACATTTTTCCATTTCTTACCTACCATATCTGCCAAAATTTGAATTTTGAATTTCTAGCATTGTAGCTAATGTCAGTAGTTCTCTGACAAGTCCATTTTCTCATCGATCTGAGCTTTGTAACAGAAGATATGGCTGTCAGAAGATGTTAGAGTCGTCGGCACATGTAAAATATGTGGCACACGTGGATTGGCTAAAATGAAGCCCAACTATGTAGCCGTTTTGTCATTTTCTACCACATATCACCCACTAGTTTGTTGCAAGAATTCAGTGCTCTATTGGCACGCTTTGAGTGGTTGCACATGACACACTTAAGCATGTAAAAAGATGATTTGGCACAGAAGGGCATAAGGGAAGGGCATACAAAGAAAACAGAGGAAGGCGCGGAGGGGGCATGCGTGATGCGTGCAGAGAGATGAAGCAAATGGTGAGCAGAGAACGTATGGTTAAGGTGCAAATATTACAAGGTAATGGGCATGGTGCACAAAGGGCCAATGACTTAGTAGTAAGTGCGAGGTGCACAGGATGGGAAGAAGCTGACTAGGAAGAAGGTGAATGCACGGAATGTGGGCACAAGGGAGAAGTGGAAGGAGAAAAGGAAAGGGGCACGTAGGTAAACTGTGACCAAGGGAATGTGCCAAGTGATTTTGAGCATGCACAATTCTTCAATGAATAACTTAGGGCCAAAATGTGTATGCAACTTATCCAAATCGCTAGGAGAGCTATTTGGATAAAATTTTTGGTGAATTTTGGGGCCATCTTCCTGCTAGATGAAAGAGATCAGTAGCCTGAAGCATTCATTGGGCATGGAGTCTTCTTGTGAATCATGAAACTACCCCTATGATCACTTGAGAATAATTTCTGCACTTTGTTCTGAATCTCACAACTGCTAAGAGAATCTCTGCACTCTGGAAGCAACAAAAGAGCTCACGCAAGAAGCACGTGAGAGAAAAGAACTATGTACAAACAAACAATGTGCATGGAACACGCTTGGAAGAATTGAAACTACTCTAATATATACAATATGATGTAGCAAACCTAATGGAAGGGTTTGAGATAGATCCCATTTACTGGGATTTGTAACGTGCTTCCATCCGCATGAGTTAACTCGAAAGAGTTAGCTTCCTTGCATGACTTGATTATGTATGGGCCACTCCAAAGTGCATCAAACTTTGAATGGCACCCTGGTTTAGCTCTGTCAGCATCCAATTTCAGAACTAGGTCCCCAAACTTTGAAATCTTGAGGCCTAGCCTTTCTGTCAAACCATTTCTTTGTTGTTTGTTGATGTTGTTCTAGCTTGATCATGGAAGAGTTCCTTGATTCTTCAAGGTGAACCAACTCTATCATTATGATTTCTCTTTGGTCCGTGCCTTCAAATTCCAGCTGTTGAGGCAAGCTGCTAGTGAGTTCAACTCCAGAGTCAAAGGAAGGGTAGCCTCCTTTCCATAGACAAGCTTGTAAGGTCGAAGTCCCTATTGCCTTTTTGGCTGTGATTCTATTTTCCCAGAGCGCGCACTAAGTCCTTTGTATGCCACTTGTCTTTGGTTGATGTTCATTGTGTGCTTCATGATTCTGATCAGGTTCTTGTTTGTTGATTATGTCAGACCATTGCCCTAAGGGTAATAGTTGGAAGAGGTTTTTCAGGTAAATGCCTAGACTCTAGAGCCCAATCAGTGATTTTAGTACCAAGGAAGGCCTTTGCATTATCAAAGATAATGGTTTGAGGAACACCAAACCTTGTGACTAAACCCTCGAGAAATTCAAGGATGACTACCTTAGTTGATTCCTTAAGTGTGACAACTTCTTGTCCATCTGGTGAAGTAACCTGTAGCTATTAGCACCCATTTATGTCTAGTGCTTGAAGGCAGATTGATCATGCCTATGAAGTCGATACCCCATTGTGTAAAGGGTTGATCCACTTGGATTGGTCAGAGGGGAAGTGCTGCCAATCTTTTCTTTCGTGTGAAGAAAGTGCATTCCTTACATTTTTTGACCCACTTATGTGCATCTGTAAATAGGGTAGGCCAAAAGATACCTGCCATTATGATCTTCATTGTTGTAGTTTTGGTAGAGAAGTGTCCACCAGAGAATCCATCATGAAATTTTGCTAACACTTTTTCAGTCTGCTCGCCATTGTATACATCTTAACAACACACCATCAAGATTCCTTTTGAAGAGAATTCCATCAATCAACACATAAGGGACAGATTGTAACCTCAGATGTCTTCTCTTTGTTTTATTTAAACTAAGAGGGTATGCACCCTCAGAAAGGAATGTGATCATGTCCTTCATCCAGTCATGCGCACTAGAGGTCTATATTCTGTTTAAGTTCTACACGCGGAAGGTCTTCATCCAGAAATAATGAAGCCTCAAGTTCATCTGCGTCATCCTCAGCAATCTACTTGCAGAGTGCACTACCTCTTACCAGCTTTGTGGCCTTTGATAATCACATCATATTCCATGATTTTGGTCACCCATCATGCTCTTTTCTCACTGATTTCTGCTCCCATGATGAAATATCTAACAGAAGAGTGGGAGACTAACACCTTGATATGATTGGTGATGAGCATACTTTTGAATTTCTTGAGCACACGCATGATGGAAAAGACTTGCTTCTCCATGTGACTGTATTTTAATTCATAATCCTTCAGCGTCTGGCTAAAGAAAGCCACTGGTTGTTCTAGTCCTTGTTTGTTTTCCTATGAGTTAGGACAACAACAACACTTGCATCCATGCCATAAGCATAAAGGATGAAATCCTTTGAATAATATGGATTGATGAGTGTTGGCACACAAGCAATCTCTTTCTTGATCTTGTTGAAGCTTTCTCTTTCCTTTTGTTGTCCATCTGAAGGCTATGTCCTTCTTGAGCATAAGGGTGATGGGCCGAACCAGTCCCACAAAGTTAGGGATAAAACACCTAACAAAGTTAATCTTTCCAAGGAAGGACTGTAAGGCCTTTTTGTGTGCACAGCAGGGAAAGGGCTAGGATGGCTGAAACGTGCTCAGGATCAATCGCGATGCCATCCTTCGAAACCACATGGCCCAAGATCTTGCCTTGCGCCACCACAAAATTACACTTCTTTGGGTTAAGAGATACCCCAAATTCTCTACATCTCTCAAATACCTTTTCCAGGTGCATCCATGTGATCCGTGCTCTACTTTGAGAAGATAGTCATATCATCCAGGTAAACCAATATGAACTCATTGATATAACCTTTGAAGGCAATATTCATGGCACGCTGAAACGTTGCACCCACATTCGACAGACCAAAGGGCATCTTTTGATATGCATATATTCCCCACTTGGTTGTAAATGTTGTTTTGAATTGATCCTCTTCCTTGACCAAGGATCTTGATTGAAACCTAAGTATCCATCTAACATTTGAGAATCTTTACGTGCATCAACCATAGTCTGCAAAATCTGCTCCATCAAAGGAAAAGGATAATTATCCTTTAGAGATGCCTTGTTCAAATCTCTGAAATCAACACAGAGTCTAATTTCACCATTCTTCTTATGCACTAGAACTAGATATTCGCGACCTAGGTAGAGTACTTGATGGGAAAGATAATTTTTGGCCTCAATGAGTTTGGATAATTCCTTCCTCATGAGGGGCTCTATCTTTGGATTAACTGGTTGTTGCTTCTTGTCTGATGGGATTGATACCAGGATCAAGGTCAATGGAGTGTTGAGAAACACTTAGATCAAAACCTTTGAGGTCTTCATACTCCCATGAGAATATATCACTGTATTTTTGACAGAGAGAGATGAAGGCATGTTTTCCATCATGCGCACAATTTTTACTAAGAGAAAACTCCTTTCCATGCATAATAGTGATGGGGAATCAGTCTTCTTGCATGCACAGTGCACATATATCTTTTCTTCACCCTTGAACTCATCATCAGGGTTAAACATTTGTTCTAAGGTGACCAACCCTTTAGGTAACTTATTTGTCTTCAGTTGTATCACTTGGTCACCATAGTCTATCATGCAAGTCAGCTTGCATGCTTGATGAGAACTCAGCTTCATTCTAGATTAACTAGACAATCTATGCACGTCACTTTCAAACACTTGGCCAGCTGGTGTTGTTATATGGAATGGATGGTCTAATCACCATATTAATGTGTTGAGTGTTTCCTTTGAACAAATTCCTCAGAAGGAGAGAACTGTGAACCAAGCGTGCAGCCATCTGATTTAGCTTCCCTATTCATTTTGCACAGGCACCACCTGCTAGATTTAGAGTATGAAAGCTCTCAAGGATTTTCCATATAATTTGTGTCTACAATATTTGAGCAGCGTATTCTTTGTTCATGCAAACTTGTTTGTGGCTTGATGGATAACTAATTCCATATCCCCAAAGATCTGCAGTGCCTAAATATTCTTCTTTTTAGCAATAAGTAGACCATACACTAGCAACTTCATACTTTTTCATATTGTTAGAACATGTAAACTACAACTTGTGTGCATGAAGAAGAATTTATCATCCTTAGGGAAAATGAGAATGACTCTATGCTCTCATGTCCATTTCTACTTCTGGATCCATCAAAATATAACTTTCCATAGACCAGGTTTCTCTTCACTTTGCTTGAGCATGCGCAGCGTGCGGACAACATATCTTCTTCTTTAAGAAATGTCAGTAAGTACCAAGACCAATTTCATAAGCTTCCAACTCTTCAACATATGGGTTGAATTTATGGTGCCTCTTTGCCCACTCATCAAGTGAATATATTAAGAGTATCAAGGTACACTGAGGTTGCTCTTCAAAAAAGGAAACTTGTTCTTCATGGATTAAACAAGTCACGCTTGGAGATGGGGATGGTCAGGTATGACTCCCACATGAAAAGAAAATATTGGCTCAACATGTATGTTAAGCCGGGGTACTATACATTGTCTTGAGTAACATATGGGTCCAATCAGAAGACTGAATGGAACCACCCACTTTAGTAGTAAAATCTCTTAATAAACATTTGGAGGAACATAGGGAAAACATAGGGGTTAGATCAATGATTGACACATCTTGAGTTATGATGAGGCTTGGACAAGCATATAGGGATAACTAAATATCCTTGATGATTCCTAGGGTAGTGACAGTTGAACCATCAAGTTATAGGACTCCTTTTTATTAGGGAGGATATATTTAAGATATAAGACATTAGCCATCTTCTTAAGCATGACAGAAGTACTAACACCTGAGTCAATCATGAAATTATGGAAAAAGATGTATTAACTATGATCAAGGACTTATAGAAGGGTGGGGTTTGGACAATCTTACTTACTTTCTACTTCTCTTCTTAGAAGATGTTGAAAGAGGTAAACAAAATTTGGGATAGGGCCTTGTGTAATATTATCGACGCTGACATGCAATGGCTTAGAGGCATCTCTCATTATAACATTGTATATTGTTCTTCTTCATTTGGTCAACAATGGGTGCGTGGAAAACCCACTAAATTATGCATTCTGAGGAACACAAACATATTTTCTTGGTTGATTCAGGCACAGAAGGTAGGAACCTCAGCACTGAATAACATCAAATGCTTGACCTACCAAATGAGGAGCTTTTTTGCCACATTCTTGGTTAGGAGATTCATGCAGTGCCTTACTGTGTTGTAACTTGAGTGTTTCATCTAGCTTAGATGCGTTAGAAAATTCCTTTATTTTTGAGGATCTACTTGTGTTGCTAGAATTGAAACTTACATGCTAGAATTCAAGCATTCTAATTTTATACCTTGTGTTTAATCAACTTACATATCTTTTTGCATAATGTTACAATAAATATTTAAATAAAATTACATCACTAAATAAGTAAATAAAGAAATACTTACAGGTGAAATAAATATTATAGGTGACACAGGGTATTTATAGTGGAATACACCATTAATAGGGTAAAAACCACTTTGAAAATAACATTTTACTTCATATTGAAATATATTTTACATCCAGTAAGATCACCTCCTCCTTTTACAACCCTATTTTTCCAACAGGGTAAAACCAAATCACTTGATTTGCACACCTTTGATATATTTCCCAGGAATATATCAAATGTAAGACCTAAAGTCCTTTTTATATAAGGTGATCAGTTATGTCTCCTCGACCCAACTTTTCAACCTAAAATGGTTGACATATACACCTAGGTTTATAATATTTAATATTAGGCCAATATAATCATTTCATGATATTAAATATTTAACAGGGCCTTAAAGTGTATATACCTAGGTTAGCATATTTAATTAGAATAAGAAATATAAATATTTGTGCGCTATTATTAAATATTAACTTATATATTAGTGATTGAGACCCATATACATTAAGGGTTGGTCTAGGACCAACTTAATCATTATGTTCCAATACTCCCCCTTAATGTTAAGTGGAATAAGTAGGTAACATATGTCAATAGATTACCTGACTGATTGTACACTAAAATATTTACAATCCTTAAACCATAAAGGTTTTAGGCTAGCATATCAGTTGAAAGAATTATAACACCTTCATCATGCTCAATTTACATTTTGGTACAAAAGGATTTGAGAATCCCAAAGATCATCCCATGATCAATGGGTGCTAAGTATGATTTGTGAGTTTTACATAGATTCTCACAGGTTCTCATAAAAGTTATTGAACCCAAGCATATAGGAGCCTTTTACAACTAAGGACATCCTTAACAATATGCTTGTATTAGTGTTTACCTAGTAAACTCAATAGCATACTAAAGAACATTACTAAAGATCAAGTAAACTTTAAGATCTTTGGCTACACTTGAATTTCTAAAAAAGAAGCCGAGGAGGTATACATGCCTGTGAAGGTATTTTTACACTTACCCAAAAGTCCTTTTTGTACACTTGAGATTGAATGTATTTCTAAAAATGCGACAAAGTTCTTTTAGGAAAAACCAAGTTCCATTAGGAGGTGACCTTAGTCATGAACACTCACCCTCAATGGAAACTCATATTTAATCCAACTCTTTTCACGAAAGTGACAATAAAATTTAAATATAGCACTCAAGGACTTTGTGAAGATATTAGTAACCTGCTCTTCAGTCAACATAACACTTGACACATTTATGTCATCACTATGCACCTTCTCACTGGGTGAAGTGTATATGTATCTCAATGTTAATTTACTCCTCTGATGTTAAACTAGATTCTTAATCAAGAGTAATACAACTCCTGGCCACCACATAGAAGAGGAATAATTATTTTAACTTCCATGTGTATCTTTACCAAATCACTTCGATTGCAGCACATGGATTTCTTTAATTCTTTCATTGTACTTATTTATCCTTAGTAGAAGAAATGAAGACCTATTGATTATATTTTTTGATTCAAGTAATGGTCTCCTACACCAAATAAACTTGAACACATATCTAGTATATTTTATAACACAACATCAGTATGGTAAGAATCACAAAATTTATATAAGATAGAATTTTCATTCTTAGTTAATAATGCAACCCATAATTGATTATTTCTATTATTAAATATCTAAAAATTCTTTTTGCAAGATTTCAATGATACATCTAAAAAAGGTTCCTGCATAAACCTTGAATGTAATTCCTACTGTATAGGAAATATCTAATCTAGTTATAGTTAGATAAATCAAACTATCAACTAATAATCCTATATAAAAAGGTTTTAGGATCAACCTTTTTCATATGAAGATTTAGGA
This sequence comes from Taxus chinensis, assembly GCA_019776745.2. Taxonomy (NCBI): domain Eukaryota; kingdom Viridiplantae; phylum Streptophyta; class Pinopsida; order Cupressales; family Taxaceae; genus Taxus; species Taxus chinensis. Next base: position 826,233,008 of record CM034146.1, on the reverse strand, counting down.
CCTCAATATTTATTCCAACTTCCATTGAAGTAAAAAATGGTTTACAATCATATAATAAGAAACTGTTTCAATATCAATGGTTAAGTATATTTGTGTTTTACAAAAATAACAATAGAATGAAATATAGTCATAACCCAAATATATGATATGAGAGTACCTAGGACTCATTCATTTCAAAGTACTCGCTTCAATTTCTCTTTAATCCTATGAATTAAAGAGTTTAGAATTGTAACCAGTTCATAAGATAAATCATCAACATATATACATATAATGATAATATGTGAGCCTTATTGTCTAAATGAATATATCATTATTAGAAGAACAATTAACAAAACCCAATAGGTCTTTTACAAATGCCCGAATGTCAATTTTCGCAAAAACTAAGTTCCATTAAGATCTTGACATTGTAAAACCATGCAAGACTCCCTCTCAATGGCAACTCTGACAATCCATAGATTTTATTTACAAAAGTGACTTCAAATCCTTTAGGTTGCAACATGTCAGGTTCTTCTTTTAAATGAACGATGTCAACAAATCATACTTCTTAGTCAAAATGAACTTGAGATTTATCTCATCACCAAATTGAGTGGACCCTCTCACGGGTGAAGGCCCTATATGTATCTCAATTTTCTTCATCCTCTGATGTCAAACTAAATTCTTAATCATAGAGTCAATACCAACTTTCTGAGTGACCACTTTTAGAAGAGAAATCTAGCTTTATGTTAGCTTCCATATGTATCATCTAACATTACATTTTACTTTGTATATATCACCTAGACCCTATTTACTACTTCACGGCTTATACTTCTCTACCTCAAGTAATTAATGCAATGGAGACATGTGATGGCTTATAGTTATTGTCCTAAGGTTAATAGGATTCCTGACACTTTCAAAAATAGATTGAACACATATCTAGTATATTCTTATCTAGCGCAACATCAGTATGGTTAGAATCACAAAATCTATATAAGATAACATTTTCATTCTTACATGTAACGTAACCCATAATTTAGATTGTTCCTTTTATGAAGTATCTTCAAGAGAAAAAGACAACAAATGTAAGACCCTTATCCACTAGATCTATAATCTAGACAAAAGGTGCCTGCATATAACCTTCGAAGTAATTAACTACTGTATAGGAACCTTTCATGATCCATAGTTTAGATTTAATCAAAATTTCAGATATACACATCGTATAGATGCATATAGAGATCAATCATCAAAAATATGCAGACCATTTCTTTTCATTCAATCAGTTATTATTCTCTCTATTGAAGTAGAAAATGGTTTACCAAGTATTCAATAATAAAAAAGACTTCTAGTTCAAAACAATGGTTGCATATTCAAATGTTTTGAAAAAATAACCAATAGAATGTAGAAGGTACTCATCATACAAATTGCATAGGATCATATAGAGATCTTCCTATATTCATGTTCAAAGTACTGTATACATGTTATCTCCACCTTAATCCTGACGAATTAAATGGGAGCAATTGTTATCATACATAAGAAAATCGTCTAAAGTATTGTTGCCATATAATGATAGTATGTTGAGCTCAAATGTCGCTTAATGAATATATCATTCAGGATTTGAAGAACAATTGAAGACATAAACCTAACAGTTTAAAGAAGGAAACAATTTTTACCTAAACTCGTAAAACACACCCCATTATAGAGCTTGTTACAATCCATACCACAGGATTAGATACAAATTTATCGATAATCAGAACAACACTTTTAATAGAATTAGATCTAAAATTTATAGATCTAAAGAAACTATTTGATAATAACTAATTCTGTCATTACAATGCATACTAATAAACCTTCTCATGATCAAAATAATAAATCGCAATATAAAGGGCTCTACATTATACCCTAGATTTATATAAAAAAATATTTCTGACCATATAGAAGTGAAAAAGAGAACCCTAAGAATGCATAACAATTTCAAATTTATGAAAAAATTAACATGTAGACAAAAAATTCCGACCATCTTAAATTTGATGTCTAAATAACTGTCATAATGGTTTATTTTTTGGGCTTTTTTCCGGTCTGTCGTGATGGTTATTTGACCATCAATTTTTTATACATTGACAAGTATCCTAGAATCTACAAGCTTAAATTTGATGTCTAAATGACCGTCATACTATGTCTTATGTTTGGTCTACCGTGATGGTCATTTGACCGTTAAATTTAATGAAGCCAAAACTTGTTGTGTATTTACGGAATGTGAAATTCTCTATAATTTTTTATTCTGTATAATATTAGTGAGGGCTATATTTTAGTACATTCTTATAACCTATTATCAATTTATAATGTAAAAATATATAACACTTTTTTTATAAAAAAATGTATATAGTTTATAGAATGTAAATAAAAAACAACATATAGTTCATAAAAACTATAAACTATAGGTTTATTATTTTTATAAAAAAAAAACATAACACTTATTGAAGGGTTTTAAATGACATAGACCACGTTACAAGATTTTTACCTAGGTTGTAAGTAGGATTAATTACAGTATAGATTAACCTGCATATTTTATAGAGGGAACAAGTAATTTTACCTGACCAATGAAATAAATTGAAATCCCTATTTTCATGAACCTTGTCTCCTCCCTTCATTTACTCTTAATTTTACCCCGTACACATTTAAAACTATGAAAATATTACAAAATATTTTATATAATTCTTGCAAGCTAAATACTTTAAAAGTGTAGCTATAACTACCAATATTTTAATAAATATTTACCACACTTCACGTGGGCCACCAATAAACTAACCTTTTTTTTTAAATTCTCCATTTATACTTGAGAATTCCACATTTATACTTGAGATATTATCTCATTTTATTCTCCACTCCCACTCTTATATAAAAGAAAACCTTTAAATAGGTTTATTTATATAGTTTTTATAAACTATAAGATATAAATGAATGGGGCCACCCTCTTACATGGATAATATAAATGGTTAGGGACACATGTTAGGTTTTATTTAATAAGTATTAAGATTTAAAAAGTAATCCTTTCATGGTCCAAGCAATAAACACGATGCCCCCTTACTTAAAAAAGTAAGCACATTAGGTTTTTTTAAAACATATATAAACCAAATCTAATAAAATTTATATTTAAGCGGTTTAAACTAACCATATATAAAAATATGATTCAAACTTAGGTTTGTTTCTTTTTTTTTTTTAAACTATATATGCCTAGATTTATAAGTTAAGTTTAAATATGATTTAAACTTAGGCTTAGAATATGGTCTTTTGACTCTTCCGTCAATCCCATGTAATTTTAATATGGTTTAAGAGCTTTTAATATATAGTTTTTTTTTCCAAAACTATATAAATTTTAATATGATGTTTATATAAATTATTATATAAACCTTATTCTATATTATATATATTTTTATTTAAAAATAATAATATAGTTTTCAAATTATATAAGATATAATTATAGATTAACTATAAACTATAGTTTTTCAAATTGAATCCTTTTAGAGCAGACCAAAGAACATGGGTATGAATTTACCTTCCGAAATATTTTTACCTACAAACATTTGAAATTATAGAAAAACATGAAAATTATTTCATATAGTAATAAATTCTTTCTTTTTCTGTATGTGATTTTCACGCAGGTAAATATTTGAAGCCCCTTTCACCTATGCACACATCAATCTCCAAACAAACATTAATTCCATATAATTTACAAAATGTAAATGAAAGTAAGAATCATATCATATTACATCTCCCCCCCCCACCCCCAAAAAAAATAGGGATTTAAAATTGAAAAACCCTAAAAAAATTACCGAGAGTTTAATTACACAAATGTAATGCCAAAATAAATTGGGGAAAAAAAGAAGGGGACCATTGATACTTTTAAATACCCTTTCGGGTTGGTTGAAAAAATCAAATACAAATTAAATAAATAAAATATAAAAATATTTCATCTTAATTTATTTAATTTACCTCGCTCTGTTACCATGTTAGAATTTGAGGATTCTAATAAATACAGATTTAATCAACTTACATATTACATAATGTTACAATAAATATTTAAATAAAGATTACATCATAACATAAGTAAATAAAGAAATACTTATAGGAAATAAAGAACACAGGTGACACATTATTTATAGTGGAAAACCCCAATAGGGTAAAAACCACTTTGAAAATAACCTTTTACTTCAGAGAACTTATTTTACATCCAGTAAGATCACCTCCTCCTTTGAAACCCTATTTACCAAGGGTAAAACCAAATCACTTGATTTGCACACCTTTGATATATTTCTTGAATATATCATAATGAGGACGTAAATTTTGTTTTATATAAGGTGATGCAGTATGTCTCCTGACCCACTTTTTCAACCTAAAATGGTTGACACATACACCTAAGTTTATAATATTTAATATTAGAAATATAATCATTTCATGATATTAAATATTTAACTTAAAGTATATACCTAGGTTAGCATATTTAATCATAGAAATATAAATATTTCATATTATTAAATATTAACCTATATATTAGTGATGGACCCATATATATTAAGGGTTGGCCAGACCACTTAATCATTATGTTCCAACACTACACACCTAACTCTAATATTCTTTTCTTATATCTTGTGTTGTCTGCAACTTGGGCGCACAGTCTGTTTGTATCTTATGCAGTTTGGTTGATTGCACAGAAGTCCTCCGCACCAAAGAACATCAAGGTGGAATTTGAAGGAACTTCTGGTTTATCTGGATAATTTTCTTAATGGGCACTTTTTGAGGGCTCACACGATGAATCATTCTAGATCATGAAGACTTGGGCGCACGCAACATTAGCACAATGATATTGACTATGAGGCATGTTGCAAGGGAAGCACCATTCTGACTCTTGCTAGAACAAGCGCTTGGCTCACGCTTGGTGCTAGGAGAGAAGCCACAGGAGGAACAACTTGCAAGGGCAGATGTGCATTAGGCTGCCATATGTCATTCTACCAATTGGGTGCGTATTTTTTATTTCCATATTGATTTCACTAAGGTTGATTGCCTTGGTCATGCGCCTGATTGGAATTACCTCTATAGGCTTGTGCCTGTCGCTTTTCTAATGATATGACCTTGTTTGATAAATTTCTAATCAAGGCCTTCAATTCTTCATCTTCCTTTTGTTGTGATGGAGAATAGGATGTTGAGGCAATTGGTTGTGTGCTTTGCTCAGGGATAGGAATAGGGGCCACAGAAGGTTGGGGCACCTATGACATCTCTAGGAACTAGGGCATGGGTGGTCTAAAATCCAACTTTCCCTCCTAAATGAGACTATTTTATTCCCTATTGTAATGTTATAAGCAGTTGGTAAAGTCCTACCTCCCATAGATTGGATCATAACTGAAATATCACAGTTGAGTGCCTTCAGATAATAAAGGAAAGCATGTTGGGCTGTAGGTCTTACCACAAGAGGAATTATGTCCCAAGTCTTCTGAAATCTGATGTTGAAATCAGTCATCTGTTCATTGGGTGCCCTCCTTTTTGTTGTCAGTTGCTCCACCAACGACAGGTGATCTGACTTATCATTAAAGTAATGGAAAGAGTTGTTCTCAGCTCATCCCAAGTGGTGATAGATCCAAGTCTCAAGCCTCGGTACCATTGAAGTGCTTTACCTTTGAAAGAGTCTACAAGCAATCTAACTGCTATATCATCATGTGTGATCAGATATAGTGAACACACATTTGCTACGTCCTAGATATGCTCCTGAGGGGTGACTTGATTCTCACAAGTAAAGTAAGGAATACTCTTGAGCACACCATTCGGCATATCATGTTGCATGGCCAAGAGTAAGGGACTCCCTCCAGTAAAGTTTACAAAGTTTCTTAATGGAGAGGGTTGTTGATGTGCCATTGCAGGGCGCGTAGATTGTGTGTTTTGAGGAGGAGTTGATGTTAGGAAATATTTATTTAGTGCTCCATTAATATTTATGATTGAATATTTACTTAGAGGTAAATATATATGGGTGATGTAAATGTTAATGTGAGTTGTTTGATAAACAACTCATATAACAATATTAGTTTGGGTGAGTTTTAATAACTCGCATATATAAGTGTTGAGAGAGAGATTTGTGGGAGTGTTATTGAACAACCTCCTTGTTTTTAGGAATGCATATTCCTATATATGTGTAATCCGAATCAATTGATTAATTAGATAATTATTATTGTGTTATTTTGCTGTGATAGACTGAATCTTTCTCTATATTTGGTATCAGAGCGAATACAATGAAAATGAGAGTCTTTTTGTGTAAGGATCTGTGACTGTAAAAGTGAATATAGTTTTATATTGTATGATTGGATGAATACATAGGGTTTGATATGCCCATGGACATTATCTCCAACATCCATATTGTCTGACAAGATCCTACAATATAGATCGTGGTTTCAGCTAACTATCCAAGGTTGTATCTCCCTGTATTTTTGTTACGTGTGCCTTTGGGATTGTTTGATCTTCATTTGTATGCCTGTGTTTCTCTATTATTTTCGTATTCTACCTAATCCATATGGTATACGTGATAAGTTCATGTCTTATGATCAACATTGAGGAAAGCTTAGCCACCCAGTTGCTTTAATATCTGTATACCTATAGATCAGGTCTGATTTTAAATGCATGCGACTCCATTTGATCTACTGTGCATGTGGATACTATTGTAATATGTATCCTCCAAATTATCAATAACCAGTGCACTCCAATCTGAGTCCTATTCTCATGCATTAGCTTGCACATTTGGTCTATTTACTTTCCCAACATTCATTGTTTGGTTACACTGCTCAGACTCAACTGCGACAGCTCCAGGAGATCAACCAATCAAAATTCATCAACAAATTCACAATCCCTGGCAAAGAAATGCGTATTACAAGCAGTGCACAACTATCTGTGCATTTGTTTCCATGTCATTTAGGTTGACAGCGAATATCATCACATGTGTTCATGACTCGATTTAAAGTTGTCATCAATTTTATGCGCAATTTTTTTTTTTCATTCCTTAACAGGTGGGAATTGTTGAGATTTCACCGTGTGGCTGCTCTCTACCTTCTCCATCTGATAATTTACATAATCTAAATAAATAATCGAGATCCACCTCGAGCAGAGCACAAATTCCTTTCACAGTCTTGGCAATAAATTCGATCCTCAATATAGTGTCCAGCTCGGTGATTTAGCCTTCATTACGGGTCAAAAACACAAAAACCTGCAGATCGTAAGAAGTCTTCTATTACCTTGCCAATCGATTGAGTCTCCTTCATAGCATATACTATCCAATGAAAACTAAAAAGTTGTAGTAAGTTTGTTTTTAGGTCTTCATTAATTATTTTCTATTTTGTAGGCTTGTACGTTATATCATGTTGTTAGTAGAGTCATTTATTTATCAAGTGCCAAAAATCTTATCGGCATTGATGTTTGTATTAAGATTAAATTGTCAAAATTGTTTCTCAAAAGTGTTGTAGTCCAAAGTCTGAAAAATAAAAAAAATGGCCCGCATTTCTAATTTTGGACGCATTTTCGCTTGTACACGACGTCCAAATTATTGAAAGGTATTCTAAGCTTCATGATCACATCCGGCTGAGTTAGCAGCTTGTACATGGAGGACGGAGGCACGGGAGGCAGGAGGTTGATCATCAACCTCTCGTCAGCCACCAATGATGGGGCCGCACAGAAGCTGTGGTGGCATATGTATGGTGTGAGTATATGATTTTCAATGTGGTTTCCATTTCTCAGTGTGCTTCAGTTTGTAGTGTTCTTGTTTTGTGTGGTATTTGATGGATGTTGGAAAGAGAGTTGTGTTGGAGCGTAGATGACTGTTAGTGATCCTCTGACTGACTTGGTCCTCTGACTGCCGTACTTATTTGGAAGATGGTCAGCTAGAAGAATACGTTCACTAGCATTAGTGACCATGTGCAGCAAGACCTAACTAGCAAGATCCATTCAGAAGTATGTTCTTTGATGCATTTTGCTTCTCAGTATCTATATGAGTGGAATTTCACATTGTGGGGGGAAATACATACCAATGTTCCATTCCCATTCTGCACCCAAAATGACTTAGTCAAGGAAAGCTTCCAGTGGTAGTGGCAGTTTTCTATGTTGTTCGAGATCGAGTGGCAGCGATTAATGACAGAGACTACGATTAAGAACATTACGATTCTTATACGATAGTAATGTGAAAATTTTTTCAGTATATCTTCTATTGTGCAGTTTTGTGATATGCAAGTTGTGTTTCCTACATAATTCCGTGATGTATGAGCATAGTGGTGAACAGTAGCACCAGACTAAGTGAGTTCATGGATCTTGAAAGGGTTTGTGGGAGGATCTAGAAAACCACACGAGGTGGACAATTGATGAGGTTCCTGTCATGTCAAGGTTTGTGGTAAGCCTATTTAAAACCATGGAAGGAGGAGAGCCTTTCTTTTGGATCAATGTCATGAGTCACAGAGTTGGACATGCCACAAGGGTGAGCATACTGCAGAGGAGCGTGTGGATGTTTTTCTACCCATGTTCGCACTAAGGGGGGGAATGTTAGGAAATATTTATTTAGTGCTCCATTAATATTTATGATTGAATATTTACTTAGAGGTAAATATATATGGGTGATGTAAATGTTAATGTGAGTTGTTTGATAAACAACTCATATAACAATATTAGTTTAGGTGAGTTTTAATAACTCATGTATATAGGTGTTAAGAGAGAGATTTGTGGGAGTGTTGTTGAACAACCTCCTTGTTTTTTAGGAATGCATATTCCTATATATGTGTAATCCGAATCAATTGATAAATTAGAGAATTATTATTGTGTTATTTTGCTGTGATAGACTGAATCTTTCTCCATAGTTGAATGGGCGTGGAGCCCTGGAGATAGAGATGCATGCGTGGGCTTTCTAGAAAAAACTCTTCTCGGGGATAGCTGGAGGTATTCAAAAGAATCTACAGTTGTTGTACTTCTTCTTGTGTGCACTCTTCTCATGAAAGGAACTCAGGCACTCTTGAAACAAAGATCTTAAAATATTAGGAGTCACCAAATGTGTTCGAAATGAGCCTCTTCAAAGGCTAAAACACTAAGTTCACACACCAAAACTTAGAGGTATGAAATTTGAGCTTTCAATGCTGGTCCCACCGAGCATGCCAGAAACTATTGGTTTCTCAAATGTGCACCCGCGTCTCAGATCTCGGAAGGGTCGAGGTGTTTGAGACCACAATATAACCGTCCCTAAGTTGTGGGACCTTGCAAGCTTGGGACGGATATCCAAAGAAGGCTGGTTCCTCTATCTATTTCTATTGTTACTACTACTCCTAGTGTTGAAAGGGGAAACTAAGCTAAGAATGCCAAGGGACCAAGGAAAGAAGGATAACATGAAGTAAACTACACTAAAAGGTGATAGCACCAAAAAAGAGGGATGAACACTATCTATTTTGAGCAAGAATGACATGGAATGCGTGAAAGGAGACTAGTCACGAGTAGCACAGTGAAATACGCATTCACCAAATCATTCTCATGGAACACAACCAAATACGGAACTGCATGGGGACATGAAGTAGCACAACCAACACACAACGCAAAAGAAAAGGCAAGAAGGAGGAATGAAAAAAATGTTAGGATAGAGAATAGTCACAAAACAATGCATCTATTACTTCCAGAAATGCACAGAGTTGTTACAATGATGAAGGAAGCCAATATCCACATGCAAGAGCCATACATAAAGGTTTGCAACTCAAAATACAGAAAATATGAAGTCTTTGGCATATGCGTAAGGATCCAGAGTGTCCTAACATAACAAATGAGCCTTTCTCTTACATTTATAGATGAATCCATGGAGGAAAGAGGGAAAGGGAGGGGAAAACCCCAAATTTGAAACACAACCACCTACAAGAATTATTCAATGTCTACAAATTCTCTTGGAAATTCATGAAGTACTCTTCCCCATGCCTGTTTGACGTGTTGAAGAAAAAGGAGGGAGGATCATACCAAAATTGGGTGGTTGGAGCAATCAGATTTGCTCATCAATGTTCAGAGAGACGTTTTCCTGTTTCTTACCTACCAGATCTACCAGAATTTGAATTTTGGAATTTCTAGCATTGTAGCTGATGTCAGCAGCTCTCTGAAAAGTACAGTTGCTTTCCGATCTAAGATCTGTAGCAGAATATATGGTTGCCAAAAGATGTCAGAGTTATCGGTGCACACAAAATACGTTGGCGTGTGGCGGATTCGCTGAAGTGAAGGCCAACTGTGCAGTTGTTTTATCATTTTCTGCCACATGTCACCCACTGGTTTATTGCAAGGATTCGGTGCTCTGTTGGTGCATTTTGACTAGTTACATGTGACACACTTAAGCATGTCAAAAGATGATCTAACACAGAAGGGCATGAGGGAAGGGCACACAGAGAAAAAAGAGGAAGGCACGAAGAAGGAGCGCGTGATGCGCACAGGGAGATGAAGCAACTGGTGAGCAGAGAACGTATGGTTAAAGCACAAACTATTACAAGGTAATGGGCGGTAGCATGCGAAGGGGCCAAGGACTTAGTAGTAAGTGTGAGGTGTGCGGGATGGGAAGAAGTTGACTAGGAAGAAGGTGAATGCATAGAATGTGGGCACAAGGGAGAAGTGGAAAGAGAAAAGGAAAGGGGCGCGTAGGTAAACTACAACCAAGGGAATGTGCCAAGTGATTTTGAGCATGCACAATTATTCAATGAATAACTTAGGGCTAGAATGTGTATGCAAGTTATCCAAATCGCTAGGAGAGCTATTTGGATAACAGGTTGGTGTGACATTCCATATCACCATGGAACACCTTCAACTATTAACATCTCCACTACGAGAGTTAGGGGGGCATTTTATATGTTACTTTTAAAATCAATTATTAAATTTCACAAGGGTGTTTAAGTAGAGTGTTTAAACCAAATATCATGTTCAAATCACTAATTTAGAGGCTACCTTTCCCAAATTTATTCATCTAAGTTTTCAACTAACCTTAACACATTATGGGAGCAAAATCAACTCTATAAAATTGGCATTCTAGTTTTATCAAGATAACTTAAATTTTAACAGTTTGGCAACAAAAATCAGTTTCATTTTGAGTAACACACCCATCACTTGATTTTAATTTCAATAAAATTATGAAGGGAAAACTAACAATATGAGAATCATACTAGATAAAGGGAAGAAAACCATGCCTGTAAGAAGAAGAGGCAATATAAGAAACGCACTCCTGAGTAGGTCTGTAAGAAAAATATGTGAGACCATGAGCTAGGAACATACCTATTCTCTTATTCATTTTTATAACTACATCCATGCCTCTTGATTGATTGATTCCTCCTTCCCCAAAACAACCTCTAAACATTTCTCAGGAGCTAGAAGAAAGTAAAGGAAAATTGTAAACTTGGCATGTGTTGGATGTCTACTGATAAGGGTAGTGGAAGATTATCTTTACCCCTGTCAACATGGAAGAGTATCATGAATTCCATGTCTATTTATCAGTTGCTAGTGTGTGCCAAATGTTTGAATAAAATCCACATAGGAACATCTAAAAACTATCACACATCTACCAATGCTAAGTCAAGTGCATGCCACACATTCAAGACAAGTCATTTATCCATGGCCAACACCATATCCTAAGCATTGTTTACCAAAATAAGCACCCAAAATGCATGCATGTAGAATGGTGGTCCTTTGACCCATTACTATTGTTATTATCTTTGATCAAACAAGGCATACAAATGTTTGCATTCTCTATTCTCCACACAAGAGAGAAAAGAATATGAACTAGGAAAATAGGATTCCTCTTATCCTCTTGTGATGAGGCCCATTATCACCTAGATCCTCAAATCCCCTACCAACATTCTTTAAAAAATTTCCTTCAAACTTAGGGCTCATTCTGCAATGCAAACTTTGGGTTTACACAATTATAAAAAAATGACAGTCAACTAAAAGACCAAATTTAAATCCAAAATTACATGAAGCAAATTTACATCACAATTTTGGTATCTCCATGCCCAAAAAATAGGTACAAACCATAATAACTCCTTGGAATATTGAGAACCAAAATAACTCCATGTTTGGTGCAGGTTTGGAGGGCATTGCCAAAGACTGGTAAAAATATGGTTTTACACCTGACAATGCAATTAATTTGGCATGGCAACAGAGAATACCTACCACCATTTTGAAGCCTTTTCTTAAGTCTCACTCCATTGTCCTAATAAAATCTTCACCCAAAATTTTACCAACCTCCTTAATATTTCACTCATCACTCTCCACTTGATTTTATTTTATTTTATTTATTTATGTATTACATAATATTTATTTATCCCACCACTTTTTTTTATTTTATTTTATATTTTTTATTATTATAGATAAACGTTGGCTCATGGGTTCTATGATCCGTAAAACACAAAATCACGAGTGCTCGCCAAGACACCCACAAATTTAACTTGAATAACCTTTGTAGTGAGGCTTAAGCTCTCTCGCTTAAGACAATAGTCAGGATGGAATCAAGGATTTTACAATCATTTGAATTATTGTATCCATACACAAGCAAGGTTCAAGTCAGATTGACATAGACATGTCATTTTCCGAAGGGAGTTTGATCTCGGGTCAATTAACTCGTAAAGGTAAATTTACAGCAACAAACCAAAACTAGTGTTCACGACACAACTTATCAATGATTCAAACAATTTAATTATGCAACACATCAAAAAATGTGATTGTTAACAAAACCGGTGACCCATTTTAATTACCTTTTGAATAAGTGTGATGAAGTAGGGAACTCCATTTCCATCCCCTTATAAAAACATCATCCTTGATGAGACACAATGCCAAGGTAATCACAAGCAAGGAGAAAACAAACATTGACTTATGTCAACAACGAAAAAGGATCTTGTCACTAAAACATGACAAAAAGGGAACAAGTAGAATTTGAAATTTCTGTCCAATTATTCATGCTTTATGAAGATTGGTAGTTTTTTCATTTTACTACTCATTTACTCCTTTCCCTTTATACCATTTTCTTAATTCAGTGCTCATAATATTTTCATTATTTAATAATTCAATTTTAAATATCTAGCAGGTTGTCTAATAACACATGACATCAAAATTCCACACAAGGCCTAAATAGTAACACAAGTAACTCCAAAAAACACCCTTTTTACACATTTTCATGATTGTAACCCAAGCAAGACCACCAACCCAAACACGGGAAGAAAGCACCATCTACACATCTAGGAGGGTAAAATAACAAATCCCACAACACAGTCCTCATATAATAGGCTTCATAGAAAAGGTATATAATAGAATACAATATGACAATAACACATCTATAACATGGTCCCCATGAAAAAAAAAACAAATCTCTCCATGTACAGTGCCCAAAGAATCCAAGTATAAAAAATTTTGGTCAAAAGAATTTGGAGTCTAGTATCTTAACCTATCCTCAATGGAACTAAAGGAACCAAGTTAGATTATCAAGTATGTATGTCAGTGACTCCCACATGGCCCCAAAAATACACTAGCCTCAATATTCATAATATGAACTAGTGTAAAATCCCAAAACATAGCTATGGAGTTTGAACATAATATCATTATACATCAAAATGATAAGCATCATCATGACATGGTACAAAGAGAAAAAAACATAATCAACTGACCAATTGGTATTAAATATCATAAATTCCAATCCACCAAAGAGTATTGAATATCATAAGAGTCGCTCCTTCATGTGGGACTGAGTATCATAAGAGTCACTCCATTATAGAGGACCAAATATCATAAGAGTCACTTTATCATAGAGGACTAAGTATCATAAGAGTCACTCCACCATAGAGGATTGAGTATCATAAAATTTTCCCCTACATAGATGACTAAGTATTTGTTTTCATGTTAAATGTCTAGCATGAAAAATTTATAATTTTGGTCATGAAAACCTAACCCACACTTGAAAATTCCCTTTCATGGTCAATGTAAACCTTTCCTCCGATCAACATTTCAACCATGTCACCCTCACATCTAATCAAGAGGAATGCGCTAAAATGATTTTCAAGTGTGTTTCATGCACAAAGAAGTGATCCTAGCCCTGATTCATTAGCGTACTGAGATTTAAGAAAGCACAGTGCTCCTAGAGGCTTTAAAAGGACTATTTTTGGTCATCTTTACACATGAGGACGTCCCCTAGAAGCTAATTGCAAGGGAATAACCCATTTGGAGGTTGTGTGAAAGAGAGTAATAATATGATCTAAGGTATTTAAGGAAGTTTCTTTGGAGCCATGAGAGGTTAGGAAAAGTTCAAGCAAAATCGGGTCTTTTTGGGCAAGGCACTAGGAAATTCATGTTTCAAAGGATCTAATCACCTTCTTCAAAGGGTTTCAATAGCCTCATGAAGGTGTTGGGATCTCATATCCTAGGAATTAAAAAACTGACATATCTTACTTCATGTTGCACAATAATCAAGATAAAATTATGGAAGTATTAAAAATGTGGAAACTTGTCCATCAATGTAGTACAAGAGTATTTCTATAAGGTGGAACTTGCTCAAAGGGTTTCAGAAACCTCAGAAAGATTTAAGAGCCCAACCAAAGGTCAAAGTGGATTACATTGGACCCTCCTCATGTTCCATGTGTTGGATTTTTTCATTCTCATTCTAGACTCTAGTGGCAACTCAACTTATTGGCGCATGCATGTAGGCAAAAGTGGAAAGCGTACTGAAAAGGAAAATTACAAGCTAAATTACATATTGAAAATTGTGGTAATTGACTCATTTTATCCTTTGGACTCTAAATCATATAATTTTTGGACCTCTAAACTCCATGTCTTTCTCCGGGGCCGAAAAAACCACTCCTTTGTCTATTTCACATTGAGATTGATAACATCAACATCCAAGAAGCTTGGGCAGGGATTTAGAGGCTTGATGTCCCTTTTTCCCTTTGTCCCTTAGTTCAAGGGGACATGGGGGACATAAAGTGTGCTCCCCCATTAAGTGTTATTTTTCATCACTTAAGTAAAAACTTAAGATGTTAGAAAACATGTTATAAACTCACCTTAAGTTTAATTTTGAATATTATTTCATGACTAGCTGACTCATGGAAACCTTTTTGAGGTATGATGTCCCTTTTTCACCTTTTCCCCAATAGCTAAAGGGACACGGTGGACACAAAAGTGTGCTCTCCCTATGGAGGAAAATTTTCTTCACTTAAAAGAGACAACATGGGTGTTAGAAAGGTATTAACAACTTACTCTTTACATAAAATTTTCTCCCTCCTCATGAGAACCTCACTCATGGAACATTTTGGAGAGGTTTATGTCCCTTTATATCCTATCTTTCAAGGTGTAACAATACCTCCAACCTACACCTGACCCAGGTTGAGATGGTTTGGGTTTAATGTGAGTCACGGTGTGCAAATGAGAGGGAAAACACATTTGAAAGGTGGGAAATCATTCAAATGCAACACTTAACCATTTTTTAATCCTCATTTTTGTTATTTTATCTCCTCCATTTCTGTTGGTATGTTGTTATTTCTACAAAAATTCTTCTAGACATCCTCCATACACAAAAACCCCTTTCACTCATATCTCCCAAACCCCATGCCCGTTTTCCAGGAAACTTGGACTGTAGGTTCCTCTCTAAAAAAATTTAAGAATACTATAACATTGTTTTCCATTGATGATCTGTGTATATTTATACATCCATCTAAAATTTATAGCTAAGAAACTTACTTTTTAGATCTACACAGACTCAATGATTGAAATCCTTGTTAATTTGGAGCAAAGCATCACATTGTAAAATAGAAACTTTGTAGACCAATTACATTTTCAATCTGACACCTAAGAGACAATTTTTTATTCATATTAAGTCACTACCAATATTACCTTATAATAATATTAAGCCTGAGAAACTGGTGATTTTTAGTAACATTATCTTCTCTCTCAAATCCAAAACAGGGTAAAAAGTGACAATTTTAAAACTTGTTAAGATAAGACATCCAATTGTGACTTAATAAAATTAGTAAGTTCTCAATTTGTGTTCAAAATTTTCACACTCCTCCATCTCACTCCTGTGACACCATATTCAGTCACCATGAAGATCAAGTACATAGGATTTGAGCCGATTTCCACATTATCCACCAGATAGACTAATGTAGGAGATAATGATCTCTCACATGGATATGGAAAAATCTCAATGCAAGGATGTTGAATGAACATTTAGAACCTTTTGAGGAGAATATTTTCTCAAGTGGTCTATTCTAGGTAGGTGGCATTCCATTTTCAGTTCAGAACATGAAGCTAGTTCTAGCATGTGCCCAACATTATGACCCTGATTCACGAATAGTTCTTACAGATGACAACTCAATTCTAGAAATTGTAACTCTAAATGGAATTTCAAAATGCTTATAGATTCCCACTTGTAATAACATCACTCAAGAATTTTCCTTTCAAGAATGAGCATGAACAGATTCATACTTGCAGGGAGTGACAGTGAGGGCATGGCTTAAACAGGGAATAAATCCCTCTCAAATGCCTAAATAATTTTCCTAAAATGAATTTCACGAGGCCTACTCTGATGTAGTGATCCTACTAAATAATGTAATGTGAGAAGAGAATACAAATGAATTTCATGATTGGATAACCCAATTCATTTTAGTGGTTACAAAAGGAAATAAGTTGATTGATTGGTGTTAAATCATAAGTAACAACATTCATAGGTAGTCTGGTGCAGTTTCCTACCTCCAAGAAGTCCTCAATGACCTCGTATCCAGTGTATGCTCTCACATATATAATTATCTTTCCAAGGACTCTTTACTATCCCAAATGTACTAAAAAAGTCTCCCACATTCAGAGAAGTATCCTCAACTCACATTCCAAGAGAATAGCTCTCATTTCTCAAGGGTGAATGATACATTCAACATGTTTGTCATAAATTATCCTTGAGGGAAATCCCAAGTAGATAATATCATTGTAGGAAATTGAGTTGATTGAGGAGTACGAAAGCCACTTATTCAATTTTTTTAGGTTCACCTATCTTAGGGTCAGAGGTTTTGACCTTTCCACTAGTTGGTTGCCAAAATACCTGAGTGACAAAATCATCATGATTGAGTTTTGTAATTGTCATATGTTCACACCAAGTGCAAGAATTCAAAGATGAAGGGTGTCTCGTTCCCTATTTCATTAGGAATGTATTTATGCAATAATATGGTTGATGTAACAAACATTGAATTCTCCATCACAACCTTAAATTTGTAATCTTATGTGTCTAGGCCCAACTGTGACCTCAGGAAGGAGTATGAGTCCTTCCTCTTGCCGAGATTGAAAAAAAAAAATCACAAATTAAGGGCTATTAGGCCAATTGTGTAGATTATTTTGAGGTCTAAGATGGGACTATATGAGAATGAAAGTGGAAAAAATGAGAGAGTTCAAACTTGAATGGTTTGTTGAGGGAGTGGATGATGATTTATATGATCTATTTATCCATGATTATCAAGCAGTGTGTTCATCTCCCTTTCCTTCCACTTCATGGAACATTCAAAGTCCTGGTGACATCAAGAGGACCATGGAAATAAACAAGAGGTCAAAATAATGGTTCAAATAGATAAGGGATTCTATCATTAAGAGTGGATAAACATTAGCTTCTTCCAAGAAAGTGTCCCTCACTTCTTCTCATAGGGAACATGATGCGGTCATTGGGTCATCACATTCAGAAAGATCATCTAAGAGAAAAATTGTAAAAGAGGAGGGAATTGGTGTTTCCTCTCCTGTGGAGCTTCACAACAAGGTAAAGGTTGGATAAATTCTTATGGAGCAACTTAAACCTGGAGAGATTATCCCATCTCAATCTCATGATCACCATAGGAATCCAATTATCTCCTTAGAGACAGTGGGGGCCATCTCATCTCGGTCATGTTGTGGTTCCATATCAAACACTTGAGATGCTTGACTTCATATCAACACAAATTTATCCTTTCCCATGTGTACATGAGTTTCTTAGAGGAGAATCAATAATGGTGCAACAATAAACAACACCTAACTTTGAGGCCATCTTAAAGTACATCAGAACCAAGTGGACCAAGAAAGATTGAAGTAAGCATATCGTTTATTCACTGAGGCTTTTGTAGCTTAATATGTGTGGAAGTTCGCACTTCCTAAAGTGAATAAACCTATGGAAGATATGACATCAGATGACTATGTGTTGATAAATGTTTCATTGGGAAAAGCTACACATGAGGGAGATGTGCATTTGTTCAAAGAGTCTATGTACCTCTATTGCTAATAAGAAACGAATAAAATAAGTAGATTGTGTAACAAATTGAGGAGCATGTTAGAACCTTGAATGCTTATGATGTGCAATCATTCATGGACCCAAATGCATAATATCTCCCTCATGTACTATGTGTTCTCTCCTATCAGTTGCTTTGATCCCCATGTTTGATTAACATACCCCAATGGATATACCATGCAAGGAAGAGCTAATGACAGATAGGTGGGTACAGAAAATCATTGAAAAAGTAAAGGATTTTTTTTCCTGAGGTTCTCTCTCTGTTCAAATTTTTCTCAGAACACTGCTTTCAAAGATAGAAAGTGACCAAGGGAAGAAATAAAGAAATAAAAATCCCTTTTGGGATAGTTTTCTCCCATTGGTATCTGAGATGAGTTGTCTTGAATCCTACTCTTTGGTGAGCGAAAATGTATTTACATCAATCTCTAAGAATTTTTCTCCTATGTGGTCATGCTCACGATAGTGTACTAGATGTGATATAATGAATGATGTCCATTTTAGAGATTGAGCATGCAAAGGAGAATACATCATAAATCTTGGAGAGTATTATTGAAAGAGATATAATAGATCTGGAATCATCTTCACTCAGTGAAAATTCATCCTTGGAAAAAATCTTGGGTTCCTTTCAAGAACTAGTTCATAAATAAGTTAGGAGACCCATTTTCCTTCAATGAGGATACCTTGGAATAACTCGTGGAAATTAGAGGTTCCATCTATAATACCAAAGGAGACCAAAAAATTTGGTTCACATAGTGTAGAAAACTCAATGAAAATACTGAAGACTAGGGTTAGTGTTTTGGAACATGTGTGTACATTCCTGTAGTTAGAGTAAGGTTGTCTTCACAGTGGTACAGTTTAATAAGGAGGTTGAAGTCAAGGAATTCATTCCCAATGAATTTTCACAAGGTACTTCTAGAGTTGAATCTTCTTCATTGGGGGCTTCTTCTTACTCAAAATGATCATATCTCATCTTCTTCTCTCTCTCTCTCTATGTCTTCTATTTCTCTATTGGGAAATTTACTTTTTAGATTTTTCATCTTATTCACTTAAGTGACCTTTGATTTTACATTGTAAAATGTCCCTTTTCCAATTAATAAGAAATGAGGATTATTTTTCATTCCTAAAGGAATGTGAATGGTCACAAGTGGTTGGGACAATGAAAGGTCATGTGGGGGGTAGATGAAGAGACATGTTATAAAGTTATAAATTGGAATGAATTTTCCGTTCCAAAGGGTTGGATTTTTTTTGGTTGATAGCTCCCATTGTCTTAATACAAGCAAAAAAATACAATTATTCTATATCCTTGTCTTATGTTTTCCTCTCCATCTCAACTTTACTCCATGAGAATGGTTACTTGTGTAACATTATGCAAATAAAATTAGATTTATTTGTGTTTTGTTCCTATTTCCTTGACATGGTGTCTTCTCATTGTTAACTTTGGAAATATTATGGTTTTATGTCAATAAACTCAGATTGCTATTTATTAAGTAAAACCCTCTTCTCACTTTCTCCCCCCCTTTCTATACACACACCTTTCCTCCATCTCTTTTTTACACAAGAGTTTAGTGGATTATTCCTATGTGCGATCCCCGGTCAAAAGGCCACCCATGATGGCTAAAGTGGTGTATATATTATCATGTTTTCAATAAATGGAGTTGCCCCATTCCTAAGCAAGGGACATTATCCCAGAGTGTTGGTGAAAACCCCCAATTTACCCTCATGAAAAATTATTTAGCCTGTTGTATCATAAGAATCACTCCACTATAGATGAATGAGTATCATAGTATCCAAGTGAGGTCTGATCACTCCATGGTTTTGGACACATAAATATCCATTACCTTAAAACCAAGGATGTCATGTAGCCTCAAGCATACAAAACATGACACCCTAGGTGTACCACCATACAACATATATACACATTACGAACAATATAGAACTAACTTATTAATCAATTAAGAAAATCCACATTAACATTCTTGATGAAAAATCCCAAGTGACATCAAATTCATAAATCTTCAAGTTGCAAACATTAAAAAAACCAAGAAATATCAACAACTAAAAATAAATGGCTAAGTAACCACATTCAAAATATGAAAAATATTGCAATAAATGAAAAGTAAATAAGAATATTCTTGAAGCTTCACAATAATTCAAATAAAATATGAAAATCTTGCAATAAATGAAAATATCCATAACACAATAATTGTGTGACCTCTAATGGCCACATGTGGGGGTATTAAATCATTGAGCACATGTATCAGCATCCATTGGGCATTGGAACTAGTCTGACATAAAGAATGAATTAGATATAAGAATAATAATATAGCTGCCAACATCTTTGTCTGAGTCATCATCTCCAAACTCCCAAAAGGATCAACATAGTCGTAACCAAAAAAATGTCATCCCTAATAGAACCAGTTAATGAGAAAGGAAAAGGGTATAATATTTCATTCATTGAGCCTGAGGTGTCCGTGTAAGTCAATATGCATGACACCCAGTGAGAAAATGCCATACATACCAAACAAATAGAAGTGGGTGTACATTATATACAAGACTCCACTTGCTATCTCGTACTCGACTTGAGTAAAATGGACAACAATCCATTTCTCCTCAATCTCCACACACACCTTATATACTACCGTAGGTATTTTTAGTTTAGGGTACACAAAAAAACACATAACCACATCACTAACAGAAAAATTAATTATACACAACCATAGCATCGTATATACATATATATACACATACTAGGTACAAAATCATCATGTGTTCATATCTTACAACATATCACGTTTCCACATGACACACTAAAAGTGCATGTACAATACAACACATGTCATAGGGTCACCATATGCCACCAATTCACAAGGAATGAATTTAACACATAAACATATGAATATACATGTGTAATAAAACAAGGTGATGTATCTTAAGGAAACGTCCACAATTCATTATGAAACATTTTATCACATAACATGTTGGTGGTACATGTATGAAATAACAGGGTGATACAACATTATAATACATTCATATCTCAAAAATATGTGATAATTCACAATTATCCTGAAAGCACACACACCATAGATCCATGATTCACAAGACATACATTCATCATGAAATACCTCAATAGTTCACAAACCCACACCAAGTGATAAACACAACATGCTCATTCACATAATCACAATACATATCTATTAACAACAAAACATAGTATAACATAACTCCTCCACCATCATACTAATATATACATGAATAATCATTAAGATCTCTTGGGGTTACAAAAATGATAACACCATGCGATAAGTCAACAATGTGTCAATAATGCAGTATGACACGAGGTCGAGAAGGGTCAAATATCAAGTCAAGTGATCTAAGAAGGAAAATAAGTTTCTGAAGTGCCAAATACCATATACAACTATAACAACCACAAAAGAATAAAACTTCAATATCAACTCACATATCTCATAATATCTTTTATACCAGTCTTTGTGGGGTTTGATGCAAATTGGGTCCACATGGCACGAGTCTATAACATGGACATGGGGTTCACTATACAACATGACTCCATGGAATTACATGAATATTAATTATAAGTGGGCTTAGTGAAACATCACAATAATTGTGTCCCACTTTTTTGCACTTTTTGTACCTTGAGAAAAATATTGTCCCACCACAACCAAAACATGACCAAACACATATAAAATGAAACAAACATGTATTTTCAAGAGCTTAAATATACCAAGGTGGAGGGCATACAAAATTTACCTGATTTTTTAAAGTTTTAAAAGTATTTTAAAATATGTATTTACTAGTCAGATTTTATAAAAAATTTGGTCACCAAGTAGGACACACTTGTATGCTTTGACAACATAACACATCAATAGGAATTGACATGACAGTCATGTTGCGCACACATATACAAACACATAAGTATCATCTCCAGTTTATCCCAATGGTTCAAGTGTTTAAACCTATTCTCTAATACCATATGAAGCACCCCAAAATTCACAACCCAAAATGCAACAGTAAAATTGGATATTTTTTTGATGTTGTTTGACATAACACTTACTACTATTGTATTGATCACAAGACACTATATTGCATTGATCACAAGACATATAACACTGGGCCATATATACACTAACACTTGAAGTTTTCATTAACCAAACACACAAAACACATAACTTATAGGGTTTACTTTCATATGCATTTTTTTCCATTACTTAAGAAATGTTAGATTGCAGAAGCATATCTAACTTCACTAAGACATATGATACCAAACATCTCAAATACGAATCCTTTTCAAAACTAAATTCAGCCAAACACTAATTCAAGCCCTCTTTTTCATTAGTTATTTCAAAATAAATCTAGATTCAATTCTTATATAAGTTTTAACTCCAATACGTGCATCATCGATGAGTGACTCGAAGCACTGGCCATCCCTATAACTATGGAAACTGCAAAACTAGTAAACTTATCACCAACCGTGTTTTTCTACTTACTTTTATACTTTAGAATCTGGTCCATACACAATACCACTCCATCGAGGAGAAGAGTATAGCTCAATATACCTTTCACAAGGTCTTGATCACTTCATATCAAAGTGGTTTATTGATAAATTAAGTAGGTTCATTCGCAATTTATCTATTATTTTAATTATGAACGATGTGGATGCTCAATTTGACATAAGAGTACGAATATACAATGACACAAAAATTCCCCATGTTACAGCTACCCAGGACACCCATCCATCTATGCAAGGTCCTCTTAGGAAACCAATTACCATGTAGATCATTATTATCAAGGATATAAGTTCCTCACATAAGTGTATCACATGAACATGAGTTATTGAGAAGGTCACTTGTGAATTAAATGAATTTTAAGGTAGCCCTTTCCTTGTATAGACCATACTTACCCAAGTTCAATTTTTTACCTAGTACTCTAAAAATATTCAATAATCCATGGTTCATTATGACAAAAAGAGCTAAAACACACATAATGCACTAAAAAAACAATATTTCCCTACTTCTAATAATCAATATCTACATCTTATTTTAGTAGTGATATGGCTTTATGACCTAGTAATAAATTACTAGGTTTGCATTGTTGGTTACCTTTATAGAGAAGAGGATTTTAATGGGAGTCCTTAAAATTTATATGGGTATTCACACAAGTTTACAAACATGACTCCCAACATGACTTTTAGTATCACATTTCTCATATAGTTTGTTTTCGATTCAATACCAAATTAACAAACATATTCTGACAAAAGGGGTTTCACCTCTCTTTATTATTTACTAATGCTTGTTTGATAATCGTTTAATGTCACATTATTGTATTCTCTAATTTCTTCCATGAACCCATATAACTACATTATCTAGCCACCTCTATTATACATTAGTTTTCTAAATTCATTCATACAATTGTGTTGCTTAGACACTTTCACTCCTCATGTTTTCAAATGTAAGACTATACCATTTCAAAATTGCACCATACATAATTACACACATACTAACACCCACTACTAAGTTTCTAGGAGATAAAAAAATGAAGGTAGGATCCATTTACATATCTCAATGGTAATTCTTAGGTCCTTTAGTGAGGTTGATCATTATTCATGCACTCCTTTTACTTGTGTCATTATTGGATCACCAACTTCTCTTTGAATCCATTAGAAAGAAAGACATGCGGTTAACATGTGGTATATAGTATCCTTCATAAGACTTACTAGGTTATGGTCCTCATGTTGACTTTCAGAATATCGTGCTAATGAGTTTCAACCATTTACAATCCCGACAAGGTGTTTCGTATCATTATGCCATTTAGCATACATGTTCAATAGCATATCCTAAGCATGTAATCTTATTTTCTTTACATTACTTTGTGTCATCATGTAATAATACAACTAACATAATTCTTACAACTTTCATTCTCTATACTATGAAGGCGATTACACATATGAGCAATCCATATAAGAAATTTATTGTTAGATCCTTCTTTTCAATTAACTCATTTCCTTCCTAATTCTATAGTGTTTAATGAATCACATAATGAACATATTCATCACTATACACATGAGCATGCTATAAAATGGCATTTCAATATCAATTAAATGTTACATCTACACCCTTATCAACATATAAATGGTGGTTGTAACCAAAAAACATGGTCAACCCAAAAAGATGGTATGAAAATCTCTTGTAATCTAACACATTCTACGTACACATATTTTCCATTAAAAAAATATCATACTCTTTAATGTAGTTAGAGAAGGTAAGGAGTACATCTTCAGTTCAATTACATTTTAAACTTTAAAGAGAGGGGGGTGAGAGAGAGAAACACAATATCATTCAAACTCAACTTCTCTATGCTAATAAGTTAAATAAAGGTTAAGTATAGTCATGTGAGTGTATCATGTAGTTTCTCAAAGAGTAATTTAGCTAGAAGGGTCCCACGGGAAGTTTTTAGGTTATAGTTCCAATGTTACGAAATTGCCCATTTTAGCCAAAATGGCTATGAAAATGGGTTTCAAAAGTAAACGTCAAAAAAATTTCATAGTAATTCCCTCAATTCTCCTCACTTTCCTTATGTGATGAGAATCCACAAGGTTTGACAGAATGTACACTCACATATTAATCAGGGCTATTATTTTGATTGATTGTGTTTCAAGAGTTAATTTACCCTACATCTTGATATGTTTTATGTATATTTGATTAGTAATATTTAAAGTTATCAAATTTGATGTGACCTTTACAATATGTGTCAAAACTTATTCTTAATATACCATTTTTTTTTGGTTTTGCTTACTTTTTTTTTCTAGTTCATTACTTATGTTATTAAAATAAATAATAGTGTCATTAAAAAGTTGAATTAAGTATTTTTTGACCTTTCTGAGTTAAATATATTTGTAGACACCAAATTTGTGTCTTACGACACCCTGTGCCCCGCATCTCATTTCGCAACCTAACCTCACCACCTAAACCTTACACAATTATTTATTAATTACCTTATAATTAATAAATCCACATCTCCAAACTTGCCACCTCATTTCGCCACCTCATCATGACCTAGCCCTAACCCTAAACTAACCTAATTAAGACCTATAACTTGGTCTACATCCATACCCATGACTAATTACTCCTCACCCCGCACCAAAACCAACCTAATAATGACTTGACCAAGCCCAGAACTAATCCCTCGAAAGAAAAGGAGGGAAAGTTGGCTATTTTACTAAAAATAGCCCACTTTGACTTAACCGACATCGGTTCCTACTCGACCGTCGTCGGTTACATAACCACCATCGGTTCCCTGTAAATGACCCCCCAACCAAAAACAAAGGATCCCGAATTCATTTGAAAGATCCGGAATTCACTTGGCAAAGCAGAGACAGGTGAAGGAAAGAGAAGAGTTTGCAGAGAAGGACATGAAGCCCAAGACTGCAACTGAGTAACTAGAGCACAGTGACACTCGTCCAAGCATTGGGAGAGAAGATAGCTCACTTTTGGTTGTCGGATCATCCCACCTGAGCCTTTCCTTTGTCATCACAGTCCTTGAACCTGTATCTTCATCAGGAACTAGTAAGTGGTGTCTTGTACGTTTAAATACCATTTTCTTGAACTTCTGATTCATAGTAATTATAAGCTCACTCCTAGATCTACTACCCGATAGCACCCTACATCTAACTTTCATTCCCCTACCCTTACATTGCCCCAAGAACAGCTCCCACACTCTCTGAGTCTTCTCCATCACCCTATTGCCTACCCCTAATCATTTACCAACCTTATAAACACCATAACCGCCTTACATCCAACCTTCATTGAAAGTCCCTAAATCACTGCCCCCTACCGATATCGGTTATCAACAACCGGTACCGGTTATACATTGACCGGCATCAGTCACT
Source organism: Taxus chinensis (assembly GCA_019776745.2). Classification (NCBI taxonomy): domain Eukaryota; kingdom Viridiplantae; phylum Streptophyta; class Pinopsida; order Cupressales; family Taxaceae; genus Taxus; species Taxus chinensis. The sequence continues at coordinate 826,206,840 of CM034146.1, read as the reverse complement.
GTGACTCAAACCAAAACCAGCCTTTCCTCAATTGCCTTTTAACGAGGTAACTAAATTGTAATTTCGCAATAACTTCTTTGTTAGCATTTGTGTTAATTCGTATTAAAAGGGGAACTGACCACCTTCGAAAGGAAGTCTAATATTTCCTGGGCCTAAGGCAGTTCCCTCATTTATTGTCTAACTATAATCTGGTGGTCTTGTATTCTTACTTGCAGGTAGTCCTTCCCAGACAAAAAGGAGTTCTTCACAATCGATCTGATCTCTCTCTCTACAATACGCGCACACCCTCCCAACATTCAACAGGTATTCCTCTTAGCCCTAACCCTTATCTGTTTCTCAAGAGAATGAAAGGATAGAAGCAACTCTATTCTAAGAATAGAAACATTATGTGCGAAACAATATTTTCTACAAAGTTGGCTTGTCATGTTTTATGTTTTTGATTAAGGGTAAATTGAGGGTTTTTTTTCTAAGGACCCACATCCTTGTGAAGAAAATTTTGGAGTGGTGTAACTGCAACATATTTCAGCAATGAGTCCAACTAACTGAGTAAAGCCAATTCTGGAGTGCTACAACTGCAACGTATTTTAATATGGAGTCCAGTGAGCTGCATTTGAAGTGGAGTGATGCAACTGCAATGAAGAACCAAGTGCTACCAGTGCAACGAAGAAGAACAAAGTGTTGACACTATAACAAAATTTGGAGATGTTGCATCCTGCGGTGAAACCATATCCGAAGAGGATCATGCCTCAGGGGGGATTTGAAATCGGCTTGCCATGTTTTATGTTTATCAAGATTTAACAACTACATTTTTGTGACATGGGATGGAAAGTCCCCCCAACATGTCCCTATTTCTATAGTTTTGTGTTATATTTCCCTAAACAAGACACAACCTCTAATTATCCTCACAACAAAAAAGACTGACATTTCATAAATCAATTGTTCACAATATGAGTATTGAATGACAAGACAGAGCTATTTAGAGACTACCCCTTTCACCCTTTAGCCATTCACAAAAATGACATGTGCTCCACAAATGACTTGTTAGAAGAAAGAAGATGATTACATGTGTTCCATCCAATAGATTCTCGGCCTCACGAATTCTCTACCCTCCATCGATAGCTTTAATCTCCCTTCCCCTGGTCAAATTTACCTTCCATCCTAGAAATTTATCTTTCTTCAACACCTCCCTAATTGCATCTCCATTGCACCCAATGATGGATTTTGACATTCAATGTTACATGTCACACTAAAATCGTTTAGCGGTCTAGAAAATTATATGGATGTCATTTGACGTTTAAAATTTAATATGCATGTCAAATTTATTTTTATAATGACTATTACAAAATACATAAATTGAATTAAATTTTATATGGATGTTGGTGTTCATTGTAATATTCTCTCATAGTTATGTGACCTTTATTTAATTGTGACTAATGGATTGGACTAATCAATTTCATAGTTTTTCGCATATTCATTTTTTTCCCAAAAAACGAATGTTGCAATAATCAATTTGAAAATCCATAAACTTTATTGAGAATATTAAAACAAAATTTCAAATTACAATTAAAATATAAATTTGAATAAAATGATATGAATGACTCGCTCAATGTAAACTTGCAATTTTGTAAAAACCGAGATCCATTTCCAACTTCCAACTTCGAGGTTATCCATTTCCAACTTCCAACTTTGAGGTTGGCAAGGTCAAATCTTCTAATTTCACCTTTCTTACAAAATACCAAATCCAATACATCTAGTCTATTATCCAATCTTTATTTGTAGGAAATCAAACAAATAAAAAATTAAAAAAACCAATTACAAATCAAAATCAATAAAATACAGCTAAACAAGAAATCAAATAGCTCTAAAAAATAAATTAAACAAAACTAATTAAAAATGCAAATTCATGGATTTTTCTATTTTATCAATGAGATATGCATATATTTATATTTCTTAAATACAATATTAAGATAATTCTATTATTTTTATTTTATTTACATTCAAAAGTTTTTATTTTCATTTATGTTATACTTGTCATGAATCTTACAAATTTATAATGTATAATGTCCATTTAATATTTAATTATGATCACAGGAATATACATTTGTATATATGGTGTGAAAGTGCAAAATTAAAAGTGTTGAACTCTATGGGAGTGTTTGATGGCTATAAAACTGAAGAGACGGAGTCGTCCAAGTCTATAGCAGTCGTTCAAAATTCCTGTTTGGAGGAATTAGATTTATACGAATTGAGTTACCTAAGATTCCATATGCTACCAGAGGGGATTCAACGTTTACTTTCATTGAAGACTTTGATATTAAATCTATGGCGTGAAAATTGAGTACCTTCCCAAATATGTCTATAGATTGCCTTCTTTGAGTAGACTGAGGATGCGTTGAGTGGTTGCCTTGATTTACAAGAATTATCTTTGAGTTTTGGAAAACTCAAATCTCTACAACACTTATCTTTACATGACTTTGGTGATTTGAAAGAATTGCTTCCCAATTTTGGTCAACAGATAATACCAAGGTTTTTTTAGCATCTCATTTATTAACTCTCATCTCTATAGATTGAGTTTTTGTGCATGCCATCCATTCTATCTATGGCTAGGTGTCTGTTTTGCATTATTCTCAATCTTCTCTAGGTAGATCTGTAAAATAATAATAACTAGCAATCATACGTGAAATGTACGATGGAAACACCGAAGAGGATATTTTGAAGGAATCAAATTTGAGAGAGAGAAACTATAGGAGAGGAAGAAGGGTGAAGAAGAAGGGGTTAAAGGATGAAGAAGCTAGAGGGTGGAGAAGTAAAAGGGTGGAAAAAATGGAATACCAAACAAAGAGATGCATCCCATCGACATGGAGCTTTGAAGTCAAACCATACCATATTGTCATATTACCCATTAAGAAAAAAAATGAATCTTAGTTTCATGGTTTTCTATGCAGAGTGTTTTCTACAGCTATCATCGAAAAGATGAATTGCCTAATGGAGAAGTAGTTATAATTTTTGCGCTGGGTTTTTTTTAAGAGAGTCTAAAATTTGCATCATTTCAACCCTAGCACACTCAATTATAACACTAAAAAATATGTGTTAGAATAATACATATATGCCTAGTGCTTGCATACAATAATATCATAGATACATAATGGCAACCAAGAGACAAATGATCACATGCACAAGATTGATCTCATAATCATATTGATGATTCAAGAATCTGAAGCAAGAAACATGAAATCTACATGCAAGTAAAATATTGGTATTCAATCACCCTAATTATTGTATCGTGCATGAAATTGTATTCAAAGCGCTTTAACAGAAGTTGTAGCATAGGAGGAAAATCAATGAATAGAATACCCTTCTTTGCATCCTGAAAGCACAAGAGTATATCAGTACTTATTATTTCAATGATTCGGATAAAAATGTTTTGCTAGTTATTGAAAGAACAAAACATCAACAAAATATGCAGGACATAGATTCAAACATCTATGGGTTAAAATAACTCGCGAACGTAACAATTCAAAAAACAAGCAAGCAGATTCTTACGAACTTCACACACAGGAAAGCATAAAACAAAATGTTCTCAACCTATAAACCATGTTTTTCAGCATGGTACTTAATCTCCTTCAAGGCGTTCAACTTCAACATATTTATCAAATGATGCATAGATTTTTCAACACCCTTTGACATCAAGTTGTAGATATGTACAAGAAATTTCACATAGAGACAAATTGACAACTCCGTAAGGTCAATGGAATGCCACCAGATGGCATGTCATTTTCATTTATAAGCATGTGATACACAAACTGATAATCATTTAAAAGTAACAAGTCAATCATCATTAGGATAATACACATATGAAGCCCATAACCCATGATGCAGAAACCAAATTACAGCCAACTAATTAACAAAATGTAGGAAATGAAAACTTCAACTACTCACACTATGAGTAGTAAAAATCAATGCATGCAGGTAAGGAAATGAAAGAAAATAGCCATGAATGTTAGATAATGACAGTAACCATTGCTTCTCTGATCTAGCGCAAAAAGGACAATAGTGGAACTATTAAATAACCTTTCTGAAGTAAGGAACAGGATATAATGTTTGAAGAAGTGAGTTCATGTAGACAGTAGCTCCTTGATTCTTGATTCCCACAAACCCTGTTTCTTTCTCTAAGTCATATTGCCAACAACTATCAAATTTCCAAACAAAAAAATCTACTTCTACAACAAGTGAATCGTCCATCAAATAAGCTTTCAAAGGATCATAAATTTCTCCTAGAGGCATAATAAACGTGAAACCCAAATCACTCTCTTGAGCATTGAACTAATTTTGTGTATATACAGAAGAAATAGACAAAGCACTATGTTTGCATCAGAAAAAGGCCAAAAAGGCATACGTGTTGAACAATAAAATATTACTCAAGATTTACACCAAAACATAAATACAACATAGATATTTGATGCAAATTATTTGAAAAGAATATCCTGGACAATAGAAAATAAACTATTCTGGACGTATCTATCCAGTAAAAACTGGAATTGAACCTTCCTGCGAGTACAAATAATTTGTTGGATAGAAAGCTTATATAGTTTTTACCATGAATTTGGCCAACTCTTATACATTGCATAAGTAACATCCCATACAAATAATCCAATATATCAAAAGAAAAAAAATACATACCATATCGATATGAATACATATCATAGATTTTAATGATAAACCAAAAGATTGAATTTTCTACAGCAAAATAAAGATAATTGTAAAAATAATCTTGACCTTTTTGTATTGAATATTTCGAGCTAATCCGATTGACAACAACCAATCTAAATTGTGCTCGTTTGCTCCAACCATAAGGTAATGTAGTAGCATCAACCACATCCAAATACATAGATAACTGGTATACATTGTTTCCTTTAGGAAAAATTATCACCCGCCTGCCTGTCTCACAGCAACAAAATTCACTCTCCCTTACTCAAATTAACCACAACTAATCCATAAAAGTCAAAATTAAAGTTTGTGTGCTTCGAAGTGATCTTCTGGGGTTTTACACAATGTGGAGCATATTTAAACTGTCTGAATTTTAATCCTTTTGCATTCTGACATACTTCAACTCCTACAAATGTCACTTCTCACTAACTCAAACTAACCACATTAATCCATGGATTTTAGATTTTACAAGCTTTAAAGTGAATTTCTAGGGTTTTGCAAGTAGAGGAATATATATTTATTCATGGAATTTAATGTTGTGGCATGTATGCAGAATTTCCTTCACCCAATTTAATTTAACAAAAATGGAAAACAACTAAGAAACAAAAATGAATATAGTTCACTTACCATTTAAATAAGGTCCAACTATAAAAACATCAGAATAATGTTTCTTCACATTTAACCTTTAAAAGTTATCAATTGCCCAGGTAAACCTAGATGGAGTCTCGCCTTGCCCTAAGTCTGAAAGCTTGCAAACAACGATCAGAGGGCAATAACAGAAGAAGAGAGTGGTCCAAGAGCGGACCCTTTAAGCACTACAACAGCCATTAACAACTTAACCCTCTTCCCCTATCCAAAAACAACCCCAAATCCATCTTTTCCGTAAACTCAAGCATCTGATTTAAATAGGGTTGTATGCCATCAGCATGAATTGCCAAAATCGTCCATTGCAAGAAACTAAATTATAATTGCAATGAAAAAATGCAAAGTCCAGAGTATAGGGTATTTAGCGGCCATTATAAACAATAGAGCTTCATTCCCCCTCAAAACATGCTCATAACAACAAATTATAACAGTGAGCTTTCGCCAAAGCTAACAGTAAACCCCAATGCAAATGAATTCCCAGAAAATGTCTTACAATAAAAACACGAACCCAGATGTGGGTAGTGGCAAATTTTTATGGATGACAACAAGAGAGAACACAAAATTTGGAGCCTTGCCCAGTCATGGCCGCAAAACAGAAAACCCAGATTTGGAATACACGGCCTAGCATTGCAAGTTTTCAAAGCATAATAACCAGATGTCGACCCCTTTGTAGGTAAATGGCGAGCTTTCCCATGCAATAACTGAAACCCTTATGCGGGGGGAGGGGGGGTAATACAATCAAAGCCTCATACAACAAGTAAAAAATAAAAATTGGGTCAAATATACAAAGAAACCCCATGAAAAGGTAGAGGCTCTTACCACCAGAAGGTAGAGCCTCATACAACAAGCTCATCCAACACGACTCCATGACAAGAAATGTGCACCAAACCAGAGCCCGAAGATCCTCCAAGCATGGATTCCACCAATTTCACAATTTAGAGCCAACATAATGAGTTAATGTCAAGCTACAACAAAAATATTAAGCAATCTTTTAAAGAAAAAATGCACAAACTTGAGAACTCTCAGTGCTCGAAGAAGGAGAAACCAAAGCTCCCACTCTATGGCAACTAAGATCATTACAAAGACTAGGGAATTCTCCCTCATTAATGGCGGCCACAGAATCAAAAGATGTCACAACAAAATCCATAGCTTCATCTTGTAATAATGTCCTCCGTCAAAAATTTTACAGAGTTTCATCAAGGCTGGAAGCACTCAATATTTCTTACCAAAGGCGTCGACCTGCAAAGAAAAAAAAGCAGCAAAAGTTAACAAAAATCAAAAGTGACTCAGATCCGGTTTTAGCGCAAACCCAAACCACTTTTTCAGAAGCTTTTGCCATGTAGACGTCCCAAAAGGTTAATTTTTTTTGGCCGGACGATTTAAACGTAACCCTGCCAAACTAATTTCGACCATCGAATCTCTGACTGTTGTCAGACATATCAGGTTGCATCTCTCTACAAGAACACCTTCGGTGTAATAAAATTAAACAATTAGACCTAGAAAAGTTCTTTACCACCACATCATAAGTGTGCATGCTTTCAATTTTGATTATTTGTTTTATAATATTAATTTTTATTAGATTTATGATTATAGTATTAACAATGTTATGATTTGATTAATAATTTTGAAAATATCTAAGGACATGTGAGCAATAAATGAATTTGAGGTAGAGTATATAATGATATAAATAATTGTTTTTAACTTCTCTATATATTTGAAAAGGATTAAATGGCAGATTTATAATTGTGAGATTGTTATTTTACTTTTTTTGGTTGAGATTAACTAATAAATCAATAATTATAATATTGTAAATTGTATGATGTGTATGTTGACTAGATTCTTATGTTTATTGAGATGGATTTAGGAAGAGAATCTATTTATTTTTTAATAGATAAAATTTATAAGCATATAAGTGATTTGATGATAAGAGAAAATAGTATAAAATTGTAAATATCTCAATTATACATTGGAAATGAATATCACCAAAGCCAATAGAAATGATATACGGGGAGAAACTTTTGTTCATGCTAAATTCTTAATTCGCCGATAAGTATCTACTATGAAGTTGTCTTTGTTGGGAAGTATCAAATTTCGGCTGAATTCTTCCTATTATATTATATTGTATTAAATTCTAATATTATAATTATAATTATGCCAAGAGGCATATACATTTGCATATATATAGAGTGAAAGTTTCTGATGTCATGCATGTGTAATACAAAATTGTACCCGTGAAATAAAAACAATAATTACGAAAAAAAAATAAAACATTTATAACTTCTTCCCCATTCCCTATAACCAAGCATTTTAGGGCAATGATGGGCATCTTTGTAACACATTTCAGCAGCGGAGTGGTGGGCATCTTTGTAACGCATTTCAAAAGCAGAGTGGTGGGCATCTTTGCAACGCATTCCAGGGTATTGGTTTGGGAAGATGGTTTCTGCGACTTTGGTGCGTGTGCGAGGGATGCAAAGGAGTCCAAAGCCAACAACGGTGTAAGAAAGGATTTTGGCTTTGGATTGTAGCCTGACCTCATCTTTTAAATGTCTCATGAGGTTTATAATTTCAGGACTTACAATTTTTTGTGGTTAGGCTGATGGGAAAAGTGGCAGCAGATAACAGTCATAAATGAATATTCTGAGAGTCGCTCGATCTCAAATTCAGATTTCTCTCACCATGGCATAATTTTATCGACCCTGCAAATTGTATTATTCAGAATTTATTATTGTTACTGTATTTTTTTATTAGCCATTGTTTGGCATATAATTGCATGAAATGACATGCAGGTCAAAATTAGGTGAACTGCAGTATCCACAAACATGGGAATCTCAATTCAAGTCTGGCATCTAGGTGCGATGATCCATAGATTGATAAATATATTGCTACATGAATCCCTATGTAGTATGGTCGATGAAAGAAATTCGTTTGTGCATACCATCTTGGTGATTGTAGTGTTGGAAGGACTGACAACTAAAAAGGAAATAAAACCTACACATGTAGGTACTTATTGATACTAACACTTGAAAATATAAGCACTAATTTATGCAACTCTGACACAAGCCTAACATTGTCTCACCACCGTGGGAGATAATGTTAGGCCTACTTCACATATCCGCTGCCCAAAGCAATGAGATACAGTCCCAGGAATATTACGAGTGCCTACGACGTCTTCGGTTCCTCACAATTCATCTCCAATATCACGTTACAGTAGCTTGGTTTCAGCCATCCTACGTGAGCCTACACTGTAATCACTATGTAGCCCTGCCATTGTAATCCATAATCATAATTAACTTAAAAGCGTAGTCTAATTTTATGAGGTTTGAATATATAACAACCTTACAATGAGGGAGTCTGCAAGTTTCGATCTAGATGTAAACATTCGAGGTTATTCGTTTTTAAACAAAAAAACCCTAGGTCTAACTAGAAAGTTCAATATTATATGGAACAAGAAATACATGTGTTCTTATACTAAATTTTTTGAAAACGTTGCAACTTAAAAAAATACTTTCAAGATGTTTTAAAATCATTCTAGCGTTTTTTCTTTTGTTTAATTTTATTTTGACATTTATTATTTTTTGAGTACTTGGAGGAGATTTAATTTTTATTATTATTGGAAGGATCACCTTTTATTTTTCTCACCCCATTGGCATAACGAATATCATTCTATATTAGAGTTTATATGTTTCCTATACAAATCATACCAATTAATGTAGGATTGGGTTATTGAATGAGTGATGATTTTATAGTTGTAGAATAAGACTAAAGATACCAACTAATGTGGGATTATGTTTTTTAATGAACGAAAATTTTAGAGATGTAGAAAAAATTCTAAGATACACTAAAAATGTATATCCAACTTGGGAAGTTTATTGGAATATCAAGGCACAAAGAAGGAGAGTAGAAGGTCTAATAAGGAACCATACCCATCCCACAATAAATAAAATATGAAAAACCTCAGAGGGCCACTTCTATTGTGGCATCACCCCAATTTGCATAAGGATCAATGTATAATAGGGTTTATATGTTCCCAAACACAAAACCTGTCAACTAATGTGGGATGCACAAAATAGTCATATCCAAGATATTTACTTTTACTTAAATATTGAATATTTATTTGTGTTTTTAGAAAATAATGATGGTGGATGACAATGACCATGACTATGATGATGACGATAACAATGAAAATGGTTGTATTACTATTAATATTAATTAAATTCTAATAATTAATATACATGATGATGATGGCAGATAAGAATGACCATGACCAACATCATGGTGATTGCGATGACGATGATGATAACAACGATGATAATGATAACTATGACGATGATTATATTGATCGTGACAACGATCTAACAATGACTATTATGATGATGAAAACAAAAATGATGTTGAAGACAATGATGATTCTGATGAATAGGATGTGGATAACAATGACGATGATGTCGATTATGATAAAATATCAATGATGATAAGGATGACATTGATGGCGATGATATTACTATTATTGTTAACAAAAATATAATGGTGATATAATATTCATAATTATTTTAATAATAATAATAATAACAACATTAATATTAATAAGCAATAATAATAATAATGATAATACTAATATTTTTTTATTTTTTACAAATTCTAATAATAATATCAATATTAGTAATATGATTAATATTAATGATGATGACGACGATGACGAAGACGATGATAATGATGATGATGGACGATGATGGTGATGAGGATGACGATGGCGATGATAATGATGATGTTGAATGATTATATCGATCATGACAAGGATGACAATGAATATGATGATGATAAATAAGAAATGAGAATAAAACAATGAACCAAGAGTAAATGATAACACAATGCCTTAACACTATTAGTTTTTTATTACAAAATTACATTGGTGATTAGTGTTTTCCATATGCATTCATGTTTAAGATTTGTTTATTGTGATTAGGGTTTAATATGGTTGTTCAACATGAACACTTATATGACATCATAGATTGCGAAACTTGAACACGAAACACATAACACTATATAAGATGATGAGACCATTAAGGAAGAATGCACCATCTTGAACACTCATTTGACATGTTAAGCGCTCGTGAAGAAGATTTATAAAATTATTATTATTTTATTAATTATAGTAGTTATTATTTATTGTTTGTCAATCATAATAATATTATTTAAATATTTAATATTTATTATTCACTATTTAATATTCAATTTTAAATACTTAATGGGGAAATAACAATAATTATGTTTGTAGTGGTTGTGGTCATCGTCATGATCCTCATTGTCATCATCATCATTGTTGCCTTCATCATTGTCATCATAATCATTTTCATTATCATCGTCAACATCGTCATCATCATGACAATGACAATGATGATGATGATGATTGTGTCAGTGATGGTGAGTATTAATGATCATGATGACGATGACAAACACAACGATGATGACGATCACACCGATAATAAAGGTGATGATGATAAAGATGATGATAATGATGATGATAATGACGAACATGATGACAATGACGATCGTGACGAGGATGAAGATCGTAACAATGACGATGACAATAATTACAATGATGATGATGATGAAAATGATGATGGTGATGCCATGATGAGAATATTAATATTAATAAGTATAATAATAATATTTTTTTACAATATTAATATTAATACTAATAGTAATATATATTTTTAACAATTTATGTTTATATTAAAAATTGTAAAAATCTGATTCAAAAAACCCTAAACTATAAACATGCACAACAATGATGATGACAATGATGTGATAATGGCGGATGCGAATGACCATGAACAGGAAGATGGAGATCATAATGATGATGATAATAATAAAGACAATTAAATCGATCATGACAATGATGAAAATGAATAAGATTATGATGAAATGACAACGACAATGAAGACGATGACAACCATGATGATGAAATCGTCATCTTCATGACAATGATGATTGTGTCAATGATGGTGAGTACTGATGATCATGATGATGATGATGACGATCACAATGATCGTGATAATGATACTGATGATGACAATGATCGTGATGAGGATGAAGAGCGTAACGATGACAATAATTACAATGACGACGATGACGATAATATTAATATTAATAATATTTTTTTGCAATATTAATATTAATACTAATACTAATACTAATTTTTAACAATATCATTATTAATAATTTATGTTTATATTATAAATTGCATAAATCCAATTAAAAAACCCTAAACTGTAAACATGTACAACAATGACAATGACAATGATGTGATAATGAAGGATGAGAATAACCATGATTACAATGATGATGATGGTTTTGGTGATGGTGGTGATAATGATTACAAGGACAAGGGTGATGCCAATTATGACTTTGACAAAGATGACGATCCCTATGATGATGAAGATAACGATGACGATGATGATGATCATGACGATGAACACTAATGAACTACGTGGGCAAAGATCCTTACTATTAATAATATGAGTCTTAAGTCACCAACTTGATAGGTTCTCATCGAGGTCATTCATGCACGAACTAAAGGCCCGCCTTCTTTTCCTGACTTTATTTTGGTATCATTTTATGTACAATGCAACTCCTGCGACTGTTACTAGCATACCTATAAAATATGCCGAGAGGTATAAACGCCTTGCTAACTATACCTCTCAACATATTTTACATATATTAATATAATATAGGGGAGAGGGGCCAGTAGTGGTACACCCTAAGTTAAGGGGTCAACAACATCAATTGTTTATTATATGAGATTGTGATTTTTTTACTAATATGTAGTTGAAATTTGTGTTAGCTTCTATTTTTTCTTTGGAATGTTCAATTCAAGGGAAAACCATATTTTGAATTGATTTAAAATAATAAATTTGAGTTACACTACAACCATGGTGAAAACCAATACTTGAATATGTGTGAAAATGCTTGAACATTGACTTTTTTATACTTGTACATGGGTTAGAGGTCTTACACGTCATGATGTGATTGGCTACTCTACATAATTATTATGTCAAAAATAAATAACTATTAGATAATATTATGACAACTATTGGGTATTGTGTAATCAATAGTCATGTCAACTATTGGACCATGTTCACCTATTGGCCCTTCTCCCCTAGGTATACTACTTTATTAACTCTTTATATATAGGAGGGTCAAATTTTAAAAATATATATCATTTTAACGTTTAAATTATACATTTAATGTGAATCATGACTGTCATATTTTAAAAGTGGCTGTATTTTGACATCTAAAATGACTAAAAACGTCTAAACGCCTTGCAAAATTCAACACCTACACCACTCTGGTGCGATTGCTATTCACTTTTGTATACAATTTCTGCAAGGCTTTCGGCCAATGACTACTTGGCCGAGGCAAGCTCCCGAGATCGAAGCCCACTAATGGTGTCTTTCGTCACAGTTTAATAGGTTCAGCGGTAATGGCAATTTCAGCATGGGGTGTTGATGTGGATTATATATAGGTATGGTCACAGCACATGTTTTTGTTAGTTTTAAACTAAATGAAAATTACAATCTTATGCTCGGAGATGCATCATATTACATGGATTAATCAAGTTGATGATAAAACCCCAGGTCCTCGTCACATGTTTGAGAACAGTACACAGCTTACTTATGTTTAATTTATTAGGTTTTATGAAATAGCTATATCTGAGATTTTACTTTCCTTATTCTTTACACGATGATGAATTGCATTTGGGTTTAGAGGAACTCCCATTATTTTTGAAGATTTTGATTTAAATGATGTATCCCTGTAATCTCCGTATTTTACAAGGTTAAGATTTGTTGCTATAGTAAAGCGTTAGAGAACGTTTCATCCGTTTTAACACTGTGCCCATTTATGAAGACTGCCCTGGTTTAAGTTCTGGTTTAATTTCCAGTGCCTTCTGCGTTTTAAGGATGAGGGTTAGTTTTCTGCTTTTTTCTTTTTTTTTTCATTTTCAATTTAATCAAGCCCAAGGAGCTGTGGAGTTGTGGTGTAATGGGATTGTAGGTGGACTGAGAAGACCCAGTTTATGCTTAGCGGAGCTTGGTCACAAGGAAGTAATCCCAGGGTACAAAATTTGAACAATATATAAGGTGAACTGAAAGAAGTCATCTTTAGGGCATTGTATAACGAGGGTCTTATATGCCAAATTGGTGTCTAGCTCGGCCGTTACTAAAAAAACAATCTTTGTCAATTAACTATAATAGGGACACTCCTAAGAGGGCGACCCAGGTTCAAATCCCTTCTCACCTACTATGACTTGCACTAGTGAGTCTGGTTGCAAGAAACGTGACGGATCTGTCATATTGCACATTTTATTGGCCTGCAACCCGTAGGCAACATAAAACACTGGTTGCAGATTGCTTGAGCCATTTCTGGTCCAGTGCATAACCTTAAAACAATGGCCTGCAATGTACGGTCGTTTCCAGAGGGTTTCAGGCCGTTTCCTGACCCTGCAACCCTCCCGTAGCGGCCGCCTGTTGCAGGCCTATTTTACTTGAAAACAAAAAATAATTAAAATACTTAACATATTGAAATTCGTTCCCAAAACCTAGAGCTGGTGGGAATATTTTTAATTAGGCATGATTGCAGATCGGCAGCAGCTCCAAGCACTTGCAGGCGCCGACTGTGGATGGATTGGAAGACGGTTTAACTGCTCGTAGGTAGCTCATAACTTGTAATTCAATAAAAACTCACCTGATAGTTTATTTTCTTTGTAGTTTGTGCACATCCCCTATTCCAAATGAAGGAAATGAATGACAAGGTGCCACCCTTGTCTTCCTCACTGCTCTGCCAACTGCAAACACGCTGTTGCTAACACCACCCATTATCATTATTGTACAGCTGCCACTACCCATCAGGATTCAGAAAATGCAATTTACTCAGTGTTTTAGTCAGTATCTTCATCAACCAAAGCTTAAATTTAGATTTGGGGGAACTTCATATTTGATCAAAGCATTGGAGATGACACCTCAAAATTAATAACACTAAAATTTCTCACTGAAAACCCATATACCAAAACATTATGTGGACAGACATGAATTGAATTTAATGAGAAAACTGGGTGACCTGTACTGTGGATAACAGATGTTAACTCCCAAAATTTTACCCAAATTCTCTCATTGTATATAGAAGTTGTGTTTGTTTTTTACTTTTTTCAAACTAGAATCCTGAAATTCAGCAGCCTCAAAAAATGCATTTTATTTTTAGTTCCCATTTCAAGATTTCTCATTGTATGTATAAATAAGCTGTATGTTCACTGTTCATATAGTTTTTCCAAACCTGAAATTCAGCATCCCCAGACAAATGCATTTTATTTTTAATAGTAATTTACTTTTTGTAAGTTTGTAACTTGCTCTTCGCTGCCATATATTCCCCATGTATGTAAGTTCCTCTAACAAATGAATTTGCCAGTCCCCATCGTAGTGAAATAGTAGATATTGATTTATTGAACAAGGGACCCCTCTTTCCTTGTTTGCATGAACAGAGATCTGACAACCTGCTTTGAAATGTAGGTTTCAAGTTGAGTTGAAACCTCTGTATTTTCAACTGTACCTGACTCTTCTATATTTTCAACTATACTTACTGAAGAACAATTTAAAAATTAAGGAGACCAACTACAATACTAAATCCTGCTACACTTTATTCTGATTTTTCTTATTTGCTTTTATTTAACTGTTATATTTTATAGACATTCTTCCAAATTTAAATGCAGTTTTTTTCTTTATTGGCTTTGTTTTGACATGGAAATAAAGTCTTCCTAGATAAAATGAAGGTGAAAGATCCCTAGATGGATCTTTCTTACACTAAACTGATTTTAATCAATCAAAAACAGCAAATACAGTTTTCTGTGTATTTTATGTCAAGCTCCTAGTGCAGATCTGAAAAATGCGACTAGGGTTGAAGAGAGAAAATGGTATAAATCATGCCAAATAAAATTACTTCTGATATCTAATGACTGTTCAGATATTAGGGGACAGATTTATATAAAAACTGAACTTAATACAGTCCCAAAATAACCCAGAAAATCAGTTCTGAGGCCTGTTATTATTCAGCTTGAAAATCTTCAAAATACACTTCAGAAATAATAAAAAAGTACAGCGATCAGATTACAGAATGATGGCAATTATTTGAAAAATATTTTCAAATGAAAATACCTCTGAATTCGCTGCCAGACTGTTTACAAGGGACTGATCCAACTGCTGGTTGCAAAATCACTGGAAAATACCTTCAAATCCCTTTCCACACATGGCTGAACTGAACCTGGAAGTCTGATGAAGAACACTAGGAATTTCTGAGTGAAATCCCCTCTCAATCTCCTGGGGTTTTTGTCCGCAAGAGATAGATTCACAAGGGTTTTCGTCCTTGGAATTTCTGGTAAAAGCTCAGAGCTCTTAGCAATGCAATAGATGATAATAAAAATTTGGATGTCTCTCTACAAGACGACTTGTTTATTTAAAGGGAGATCAGCCAACCACCACCCCCAAATCAGCCAATAAAAATTGTTTCATTCTCCTATGCTGGGCGCATTTTTCCTTTTGGGCTGATTGGCACATTTCCCAAAATTTGACTCCCTAAGGTAAGTCGCACTTTCTCTTTTCTAATACAATTATTTTTAATTGTATTTTTGACATTTTAATTCATCTTTATACTTTATTATTTATTATATGTGTTTTTTCATGATATTATTATTTTTTTGAAACAATAGCACATTATAATAAAATAATAAAGATAAGTCACCCTAAAACTTCCCTTTGGCCGTCGGGTAGACATAAAGGGCCAAAGGTCTTCGCCCAGGCTCACGCAGGTAGAGGGGACATTACAGTCCTCCCTCCCCGGAGTTGCTTGCCCACAAGCAACTGTAGCAACGCGGGGTGCTGAAGAATAGACTCACCCTCCCAAGTGGCATCCTCCAAGGGTAAATCTTTCCAACGAACCAGGTACTCCCGTATCACCTTGTTCCGCAATCTTCTCTCCCTCCAATCCAGAAGTCCCTCAGGAACCAAATCCAGTCTTCCCTCATCATCCAAGGGGGGTAACTCTACTGAAGAGGTCACATGCTGTCCCAATGCTTTCTTTAAGCAAGATACATGAAAAACATTGTGTATCTTACTTTCAGAAGGTAACTCCAACTCATAAGCTACCTGTCCAACTCTCCTCACTACCCTGTATGGACCATAGAAGCTAGGCTTAAGCTTCTCCGCTCCACTCTTCTTAAGAGTACTCTGTCTGTAAGGCTGGAGTCACAAAAAGACCATATCCCCTACCTCAAATGATCGCTCAATCCTGTGCCTGTCTACATACATCTTTTGCTGATTTTGGGCGTGCTGCATATTGTCCTTAATGGTTTTAAGGATATCCTGGCTGTCCTGTAAACATTCTCGAGCCTTAGGAGCTCTGCTATCTCCAAACGCCATATCCACGAAGGATCTCGCGTCATAACCGTACAAAGCTCGAAAAGGGGTCATCCCAATGGACATGTGGTACGTAGTATTGTAACAATACTTGCACAAATAAAGTTGCTTGACCCATGCTCTCTGCTGCCCTGAAACATAGTTGCGTAGGTACCCCTCAATTCACTTATTCACAATCTCCGTCTGCCCATCTGTCTGTGGATGATAGCTAGTGCTTGGAGTCAACTCAGTGCCTGCCAACCTGAAGATTTCCTGCCAAAATGTGCTCATAAACCTGCTGTCCCTATCGCTAACAATATTCTTCGGAAGCCCATGTAACCTGAATACCTCCCTAAAGAATAAATCAGCCACCTATGGTGCCTTAAAACTCGTGGGGATGGTAAAGAAGTGTCCATACTTAGTCAACCTGTCAACTATCGCATAAATGTGATCATAGCCCTGCACAACTGGTAGTCCTGTAATGAAATCCATAGATATACTCTCCCACCTCTGCTCTGGAATAGGTAAGGGCTGTAATAAGCCTGCAGGGAAAGTATGCTCGGACTTGTTTTGCTGACAAGTCACACACTCTCGAATATACTGTAGAACATCCTCCTTGAGACCCTTCCAAGAGAATCTCTCTCTAACTTGCCTATATGTCTTGAAATACCCTGGATGTCCTGCTAATGGTGCATCATGGAGTGCATGTAGAATCTTCCCCTTGAGCTTAGATTCAGGTACCAAATAAATCCTACCCTTATAATAAATCAAATCAGAAATTACCTGGTAGCGCCCATCCTGAATTTTGCCGTCCATGATCTCACATGCTAAGGTGTTCTTTGAATACTCAACCAGCAATTGAGACTTCCAATCTGCAGAAATTTCACTCATAGAATATAGGACAGCAACATGGGGTCTCCTCGATAGTGCATCTGCCACAACATTCCTTTTTCCTTTGACATACTCAATGTCAAAAATCATAGGCCTGAATCCTGCTGACCCATTTCTGCTGCCTCTCATTGAGTTCCTTCTGCTCCAAGAAGTACCTCAAGCTGTTATGGTCGGTCCTCACTACAAACTTTCCTCCCACCAAATATTGTCTGAACTTCGCCAATGCATGCATGATGGCGAGCATCTCCTTGTCATAGGTGGAATACAATCTCTCGTTCTCCCTCAATTTTCTACTCTCATAGGCAATGGGATGACGGTCCTGCATCAAGACTGCACCAATACCTGAGCCTGAAGCATCACACTCTAAGATGAATGGTTTGGAGAAGTCTGGAAGAGCAAGGACTGGACATGTGCTCATCACCATCTTGAGCTCATCAAATACTCTCTGTGCCTCCTCTGTCCATCTAAATGCACCTTTCCTTGTGAGATCTGTCAATGGTGCAGCAATATCTGAATAACCCCTCACAAATCTCCGATAATATCCGCATAACCCTAGGAATCCCCGCAACTCTGATATGTTCCTGGGTGGAGGCCAATCCTGCATAGCCTGTATCTTCTCCTGATGGACCTTGACCCCATTGGCCCCAATGACATGTCCCAGATACAGTATCTCAGTAAGTCCAAACTCGCATTTGGACATCTTAGCAAATAGAGACTGAATCTCCATAATGCCAAGTACCTCATCTAAATGCCTCAAATGATCCTCCCATGACCTGTTGTAGATCAAGATGTCATCAAAGAAAACTAGCACAAACTTCCTCAACTGCTTGTTGAAGAGATGGTTCATGCATGACTGAAAAGTGGCAGGTGCATTAGTGAGACCAAATGGCATCACCAAGAACTCGTAATGCCCATAATGACATCTGAATGCTGTCTTGAGGATATCCTCCTCTCGGACCCGAATCTGATGGTATCCCGATCGAAGATCAATCTTCGAAAAATAAATGGCTCCATGCAATTCATCCAAAAGCTCATCAATACGGGGAATGGGATACCTGTTTTTGATGGTCTTCTTGTTGAGGGCCCTGTAGTCGATACACATTCTCATTGTCCCGTCCTTCTTCTTCACCAACACCACCGAAGAAGCAAATGGGCTAGAACTAGGACGGATATGCCCCATGTCAAGAAGCTCTCTGATGGTCCTCTCTATCTCATCCTTAAATTTCTTAGGATGACGGTAGGGTGTAGTGATCACAGGCTTGGCACCCTCCAACTCTATGACATGCTCAAACCCTCTGTCTGGTAGTCTCCTTGGAGGAATATCACCAAAAACCTGCCCGTGCCTATCTATTATGGTCTGAATATCTGTATGCAACTGCTGTCCACCATCTGGAGAAGATTTGGATGAAATGAAACATTGGGCTGCCCATGCAACCTCTCCATGACTGATAATAGATTCCATCCTATGTGCTGAAACAACTCTAGGCCCACCATCCGAAAGAGCTCGTAGCACAATCTTCTCCCCCTATGATATAAACTCTATCTCCATTCGTTTGAAATCCTACACATATCTCCCCAGAGACTGAAGCCACTGAATCCCCAAAACTGCGTCTATCTCTCCCAGTCCAACTATGTAAAAATCATCTGTTAGTGTGTAGTCTCCTAGCTGGATACTAAGCTGTGGAATTCGTCTAGTGCAGCTTAGAGTAAAGCCATCTGCCACTCGTACACTAAACCCCTCAAATTCTTCCACCTGTAATCCCCGCTTCATCACAAATCCCTCATCAAGGAAATTGTGCGTAGCACCACTATCAATCAAGCAAACAACTCGTTGGCCCTTAAGTACTCCTTTCACCCGAAATGGATGATACCTAGGGAATCCAGAAAGTGAAGCAATAATACCTGAGCCTGATGCATCTCCATCTCCTAACTCTACCTGGGGCTGCTCCTCATGTGCACCCTGACCACTGTCTTCTGTATTTGTATCTGCTGAAGAATCTGCCTCTGCATCCGAGATAACCTCAATAAGATGCACCTTGCCTTTCCCAAGGCAGTTGTGTCCAAGCTCCCAGTGATCTTTGCAATGGAAACAAAGTTTCTTTCTTCTCAACTCATTCCGAGTCTCCTGATCCATCCTAGGAGGGGGTACACTCCTTTGCTGAGTAGTGGAACGCTAAACCGGCTTGGAGCTTGTGAAGGGCTTCTTACTAGGCTGGTAAGAAGTGGGAGTGGTCTCCAAATTCAATGCTGTCTGGATAGCATCATGTAACGTAGTAGGCCTAAGGGCCTTGACCAACCCTCTTAACCTGTCATGCAGGCCCTCAATAAAAAGCATTACCACACGTCTCTCAGGCATCTTGGGGACCATTACTACAATCCGCTGAAATTCGTTGATGTAAGAATCAACGTGCCCACTCTATCGTAGCTGTGCCAAATCCCTGTAATATAGCTCCACATCTTTGTGGTCAAATCTGGCAATCAACTTCTCACTAAACTCCCTATATGACTGTAGTAAGTCATGTCTCTGTGTGATAAGCCCATTGTGCCACCAATCATATGCCACTCCCTCTAAGTGAAGAGTAGCAAACTGAATAGCCTCCTGTTCCTGCATAGGTTTGAGAGTGAGGTATGTATCAAGCTTGTGAATCCATGCCCTGGCACTAATCTTCCCACTGCCATCGAAGGTGGAAAGGGTCACCTTATTGGTAACCTGCTTCAATTCTCTGTTTTGCTGGGTCCTAGGCCTCTGTGCTTGCCTAGCTTTCAAGCTCTCCCTTTTCCGCATACAATATTGGTGGAGGGGAAAGGCGTTTCGCACCTCTTCTGGTAGTGCTCTCCACTCATCATGAGCTACTATTACATTATCTTGAAAGGCTATGTCTTCAAGTGGGTCTTCAACTAGTGGCGGCTCCTCCCTTGGTAGGAATCTAGGCTGCATAGGTCGATCTGCAGTCCTTGTGGGTCTTCTTTCCTCTGTATGTCTCCTATCTCGCGGAGGGGAATCTCTTATGCTGCCCACTTCTGTAGGAACCCGGTTGTGCCTTCGGTAGCTGCTGGCTATGGATGCAGATCTTTCCCTTCTATCATGCTGATTTCTTGCCCTATCCACAGTCAAATTCTCCATCAGCTGCCTCATGGTCTGAATCATTTCTTGATGGGAATCGATCATTCCGCTAAAAAGGGCATCCGGATCAGGCCGCTCACGCCGTGGAGGAGTGTGTGCTCTATCCATGATACCTTCAATATTCAGACGTGCCTGACTCCTTGTATAATATCGGTGTGGCCCAACTTCTATAGGCTGCATAAACAGATACAAAACAAACCCTCCAGGTGGGAGGATTGATGCTCTGATACCACTGAAAGATCCCTAGATGGATCTTTCTTACACTAAACTGATTTTAATCAATCAAAAACAGCAAATACAGTTTTCTGTGTATTTTATGTCAAGCTCCTAGTGCAGATCTGAAAAATGCGACTAGGGTTGAAGAGAGAAAATGGTATAAATCATGCCAAATAAAATTACTTCTGATATCTAATGACTGTTCAGATATTAGGGGACAGATTTATATAAAAACTGAACTTAATACAGTCCCAAAATAACCCAGAAAATCAGTTCTGAGGCCTGTTATTATTCAGCTTGAAAATCTTCAAAATACACTTCAGAAATGATAAAAAAGTACAGCGATCAGATTACAGAATGATGGCAATTATTTGACAAATATTTTCAGATGAAAATACCTCTGAATTCGCTGCTAGACTGTTTACAAGGGACTGATCCAACTGCTGGTTGCAAAATCACTGGAAAATACCTTCAAATCCCTTTCCACACATGGCTGAACTGAACCTGGAAGTCTGATGAAGAACACTAGGAATTTCTGAGTGAAATCCCCTCTCAATCTCCTGGGGTTTTCGTCCGCAAGAGATAGATTCACAAGGGTTTTCGTCCTTGGAATTTCTGGTAAAAGCTCAGAGCTCTTAGCAATGCAATAGATGATAATAAAAATTTGGATGTCTCTCTACAAGACGACTTGTTTATTTAAAGGGAGATCAGCCAACCACCACCCCCAAATCAGCCAATAAAAATTGTTTCATTCTCCTATGCTGGGCGCATTTTCCCTTTTGGGCTGATTGGCACATTTCCCAAAATTTGACTCCCTAAGGTAAGTCGCACTTTCTCTTTTCTAATACAATTATTTTTAATTGTATTTTTGACATTTTAATTCATCCTTATACTTTATTATTTATTATATGTGCTTTTTCATGATATTATTATTTTTTTGAAACAATAGCACATTATAATAAAATAATAAAGATAAGTCACCCTAAAACTTCCCTTTGGCCGTCGGGTAGACATAAAGGGCCAAAGGTCTTCGCCCAGGCTCACGCAGGTAGAGGGGACATTACAGAAGGCTTACTAATTTATTTTTTAATCACATTTGAGTTCAATATTAAAATGAAGGCATCCTCCATGAGTCCCACAACCGTGATTTCCATGTGCCCATATTATGTTTAATGTGTTATAGCTACTATAAATAAGTATATATGTACATGCACAAAACCGTTTCTCTTTTGTTTCTTATGCAACCTCAATCAAACACCATTTTCTGTCACATTGTTGTTTTCGTCACATTTCCTGTTTATCGTTTCTGGTAACCTAGCTAGTGAGTGATTAGGCCCAGCTTAATCACTCTGTGGCTGACCAATCAATCTTCAGTCACTTTTTTTGACTCTTTGTAAGAATGCTTCCTCTGCAGCTCCTCAAAATGGGTTTGAGTCTCCCTCCTTCAGCCTCGAATGTCCAATTTCCATCTTGGACATGTTCATGATTTGATAGCTTGGATGATGATTTGGGAGTCGTCCTCAATGATTGAATACTTTGACGCAAAAGATCTGGCTAGATGTAACCTGAAAGATCCCCAAATGGATCTATCTTGTTCTACAATGCAACTTAGATCAAGTAAGACACTAAAAGTGGATTTAAGACTCTTTATAGCATTCACACTAATACAGATCTGAATTTATGAGAGAAGTGCGACTAGTCTAGATGATGAAAGTCCACACAAAACTACTACCAGAATTATCCATTATTGCCATAACAAGCTCAGAACTGAACAGTTCATTATAAAGCAAAATCTGATTTTTTTGGGACATAAAACAGGCTGGAATCTTGCACAGAAATCTGCAGATTTGAATGACTGTGAACAGCACTTTAAAACATTCCAAATCACAGGAAAATAGATTATTTAAAGCCACGGAGTTCAGAGTAATGAATGACAGCGCTGTTCAGATCTAAAACATCACCTGTACAGTACAGATCAGCCCTTACATGGGTCGCTCCAGATGTGGAAAGTACAATGACAGCTGCTGTCAATAAATTCTTCAACCCTTGAGTGCCAAAAACTCCACAACTGCTGCTGGAAAATACTGAAATCCTTGTAAGCTCTATGGAAAATCCAGTATAGAAATTCCTCCTAATATCCAAGAGGGTTTTCGTCCTCTAGAGGCAATATGCTAAGGGTTTTTGTCCTTAGAATACTGTAATACAAAAGCACGTGGCTTAAGATCAGATTCAGAAATGATAAATGATTACAAATGGTGCTCTAACCCAGCCGCCCCTCTCCTTTTTATAGGAAAAATATTACAAAATGACCTTTTCATCATCCAAACCTAGGTGCACTTCCTCCTTGAATAAATAAACATTAAATAATGTTTTATTATTTTCCCTAAGGTTTATTTGGCCTCCCGTGCCCAGTCGCACTTTTCTTGGGAAGAGTGATAACTTTTATCCTTTCTAAATTTACTTTCCTTCCTTTGTCCAAGTCGCATTTTCTTGCCTAGGGATGACAAACATAGCATGGGTCTCTTTCTACTCTCCCTAGAAAGGATACAACATAATATTAGACCCAATGCACCTATTTAGAGATTACCAATTTATTATTAAGTCAAATAAATTAATACAAGTGCTTTATTAATATTTTTTGCACTTTGTAATAACTCATTGTGACTTAAGTCACCCTTATATTTTTCCTTTGGCCGTCGGGTTGACAAAATGGGCCAAAGGTCTTCGATTGGGAAAAGGGGACATTACATAACCCTTCCACATAAATTTTCAACACCGCATGGTTATTCGTGTTGATACCAAGATCAGAGGAGTAGGAGCCAATTAGGCTGCCTTTGCTGTCTCTGATTAGTCCCCCTGCCTTTGTGTTGCTAGGATTCCCTTTAGAGAACCATCAAAATTCAATTGGTGCCATTCACTAGGCGGGCCTAACCATTTTATCTCATTTCTAATCCTTCTACTACCCTTAACACCTGTATTGGGAAGTGAAATTTAATTCTATTAATCAGCCTGAAGATGCTTATTATTTTATTTCAGTAGGAGCCATACAAGTTCAGAATATTTCAGATGTTCAATGTGTTCTCACAACTCGAGCAGAGATCAAATTCTTGGAAGCTGAATTTCTCCTTCAATTTGTTCTTTTTAAACTGCTCCAGAACATGCTAGCCCAGCAACCAGCTAGTGTTTTCTTAAACCGCCTTGTTCTAGAATTTGTTTATGGTATTTTAATTTTTTTGTTTTTTGTCCCAACAAATGATTTATATCTTCTCCACATATCATGATTTGGACATGTCTCACGAGATTGCTGCCCTCAAGTCTGATATGCAACAGGAATTACAGCGCAAATTTCCAAGAGCAGTCAGAACTAACTCAGCTGATTTGATAACATTCTCAGTTCAGCCATAATTAAGGGGGCTTAGCACGAATTTCCAAGAGCTTTTGGAACTAATTCGGTTGATTCAGCAATATCCATAGTTCAGCCATGGCCCATTTAAGATGGTTTTGATGTCATGGATATGGGTTCTTTTCTTTTGATTATATTGCATACATGTAACTGTTACGTATGGCTCTATTATTTACTGCTATTGTAAGGATTTTGTAGTTTTCTAAACTGCCAAGATATACAAGTGTTCTTCAATTGTTTGGAAAATATTGTATGGTGATATTCATGAGACAATAGGGTTGTATTGGACATATGCTACTCTAGACTGCACGAATACAGGTACGGTTTTGGTACGTTGATACGGCAAATTTTTAAAAATCTCAGGGACGGTACG
This sequence comes from Taxus chinensis, assembly GCA_019776745.2. Taxonomy (NCBI): domain Eukaryota; kingdom Viridiplantae; phylum Streptophyta; class Pinopsida; order Cupressales; family Taxaceae; genus Taxus; species Taxus chinensis. Next base: position 826,182,040 of record CM034146.1, on the reverse strand, counting down.
CTTTTGGATACGTTTTTTATATATATATATATTTCTATATATACATGTATAAATATATGAATATATAGATATGTATATAAATTCTAAGTTGCCGCATTCGGTGAACTACAAGGAAAAAAATCGAAATTCGCTAGATTTTAACAGGCCCAATTAAATGCGTTGAAATTCGCTATTTGATTCGCATTTCTTTCCTTTTTTGGATTTTTGGTGAAGAAAACAAGCATAGAAAAAAAATTGCCATTTTTGGAAAGGGTCTGGGAAGATGTAGCAGCAAAAACTTGCATGTGCCATAACTTTCATTCTGTGGCTCCGTTTCAGGTGTCGTTTTCTCTAAAAGTGCATATTTTCTTGAGCTCTACGCATTGATGGCAATATTTTTCTTATTTTCATAAAATCCATTTTTGCACCTTTTTGGACCAAGTAACTTCTTGCAATCTTCAGAAAGAATCATGAGCTTTGATCGCCTGTAGACAGATTAGTATGCATTGAAATTCGCGATTTGATTTGCATTTCTTTCCTTTTTTGGATTTTTTGGTGAAGAAAACACAAGAATAGAAAAAAAATTGCCATTTTTGGAAAGGGTCTGGGAAGATGTAGCAGCAAAAACTTGCATGTGCCATAACTTTCATTATGTGGCTCTGTTTCAGGTGTCGTTTTCTCTCAAAGTGCATATTTTCTCGAGCTCTACACATTGATGGCAATATTTTTCTTATTTTCATAAAATCCATTTTTGCACCTTTTTGGACCAAGTAACTTCTTGCAATCTTCAGAAAGAATCATGAGCTTTGATCGCCTGTAGACAGATTAGTAATTAAAAATACTGGATAGCTTTCCAAAACTCGGCGAGTATTCTCCCGTGCTCGGACTAATCGTCCCACCTGCCAGCTTGGTCGCAACCTGCAAGCACATGTTTTTTGAAGTTTTTGCTTTCAATCACATTATTGTAATAGCTACTTATGAAATCAATGAAATGTGGTTTTATCTCTCTCTTTTGATATTTATCTTTTGTTTTTATATATTTAATAAAAATGTATATTTCTCATAGTTGAATTTAATCACGAATTTAATCACTGATTTTTTTACCAGTGAATTTTTCACGAATTTAATCATCGGTGAATTCGAACACGAATTCGAATACGGCAACTTAGTAATAAATTACAAATTTAAAGAAGCATTTGCATACTTATTGAAATTTAATTCTCATACATTGCATAGTTATTGAAATTTAATACTTATAGAGTCATACAACTTAAAATCATTCATAGAACATGAAAACAAAATTGAAATTTCAAATACTTTGAGAATTGAGACTTGAGTTTGTATTGATTCATGATGACATAATGTTCAAAACATGATAGTAACTAACATAATACATTCAAGTTCTCAACTTCTAGAGCATATGATCTAGATGATCGTCAAAATCATCTTCATGGATGCCACGTGCAACTCCACTCCCACTAGCTCCACTTTCGAACCCTTGTGAAGGACTCCCTAGAAGTTCCTCATCAACGCCAAGAAGTGAAACATTGGCCAAACAAGCAACAAAAGTTTCAAAGTCTGTGATTTCAGGTTGGAGGTCCCAAAGCTTGTTAGGGCCACTAGTATACTCTTGCGTCCTGTGGGTTGAGAGGCGCAAGTTGGAATGAATGTATACTAGATCTTCAGCCTTCTTCGATGCCAACATGGTGCGTTTAGCTGCGTGGATGAAGCCATAAGTATTCCAGTTGCGCTCCGCAGAAGAATTACTAGCCACCTGTCACAAAAAGCAAACTATCAATATTATTAATTAAAAAAAAGAATGATATCATTTTGAATTTTAATTCGTAATTGGTAATTAAAATATCAAATAACAAGTTACAAACTTTATACCTGTGAGAGCAATTTGATCACAACTGGTCGTAAGAACTTGACATCATGGCCATGACAAGTCCACCACCTGATTGGATCCATGGTGGGTTTGTCACAGATAGCCTCTATCTCTCCCATGCTACCTTGTCCATTTACAAACATCGACATCTCCTGGCGGACTGCAAGTGATGTAGTTGGATCAGGAAACAATCTCCTGAATGTTGACCTCGTCCCATTTGCAACCTCATGGTCGCTGCCTACCAACTCTCCCAACTATTTCACTGTTGTAATATTTGGGATTTAAAACATAAGCAAGGAGATGCAATGGGGTTTTTGTTCCACCTCACGATCACATTTTTAACTTCACTATAAAAGTTTTCCTCAGGGTCCTGCTCTTTGGCCTGTATGATATCATGGATTTTTTCAAGCATGGAATCAATGCCATCATATATTTCTCAAATGCAAGCATTATCTTTGTCTACAAATCGTATCATACTCAAAATAGGCTCTGTGAAACTCAATAAATATTCAACTTTTCCCCACCAATGCTCATCAAGGATCCATGATTTTATTTTTTTGGCTCTTTTTGTGTTAGATTGCCTCCAGATGGTCCAAACATTATCAATCACCATTATGCTCAAAGCACGTCTCACCTTCACAAGTCGTCTCATGACAAGTGTGTGAGAGGCAAACCTAGTCTCAACAACCTATTAAAAAAGAGTGGAAACAATTCAATAATAACACAATTTGAAATTGATTTAAAAATTTAAAATCAAATATTAAATTTAAAATGAATTGTTCCTTTACCTTGAACAAACTCCAACTTTGAAAATCTTCTGAATATGGCTTGAGACATGTGATGGTTGGTGACAAACATCTGAATCTCGTTTGCCTCCGTGTATATTTGCTTAATCCATGCAATTTTCCCAATCTTCTGCATCATTAGATTCAGGGAGTGTATTGCATATGATGTCCAAAATATGTGCTCATACCTACCCTGTACTATCAATCCTGTTGTCTTGCAATTTTTGGCGTTGTCCGTGATGACTTGGACAACCCTCTGCGGGCTCACTGACTCAATAGCCTCAATGAAAATATTTGTAATGAATTGGGCATCTTTTACTTCCTCCTCATAATCAACGACCTTCAGAAACATTAGCCCTTTAGGGCATACTGCAATAATGTTGATGAGAGGTCTGTTTCTGGAGTCTTTCCATCCATCTGATATAATAGAGACTCCTGAATCAATCCAAGAATCTCTAATTGGCTGTAGAGATGTCTGAATGTGTTGCACTTTTGCCAAAAGAGAAGTGGGAACCTTATTATAGCTAGGGCTTGTATACCCCTGTGGTGCCTCATTAATGCCTCTCACCATCTACTGCCAATAAAGTGATCTCAAGACATTGAATGGTAGTCCACATGCAAATATACACCGAGACACCAATTCATCTGCAATCTCTTTTTTTGATGTTAAATGCTTTTTCTAACGGGCCTTTTGTTCTCTTGCTTGATGGCCCCGAGGCATCTACATCGAAAGGGTCATCATCTGGAATAGTTCCAGCATGAGTCTCAATGAAAGGATAAAATGATGGTGTTGATGTTGGTGGTTTTCCATGGTCCTCTGCTGTAAAGAAACAGTTCTAGAGTGAGCTCTTGCTGCTTCAATGTTTGCATCCTCTTGCTCTTTTAGGTACATGGCTATGGTTTTCTTTTCCACCTTCCTACATGGTCTAATGCCCGTTTCCGATGGCCCAGTTAAATGAGCTTTCAAACGGGTATATGAGGATTTAAATGTGGCGGCACAATGGGGACTTGTCCAAACACGGACACCACCGGCAACAAGTTCTACCACTCTCACATGTCTTCATAAAGGATAATTTGGATCCATTTTCAATGGCATATCACCCGAAACATTTTCCCCCTCTTGCCCCGCTGAAGCTGAACTGGATGCCATGGTTATAGGATTAATTTGTTTTAACTTTTAACCTACAATAAGAGATATTTTTAAAAATATTGCTAAATATTAAAATAATTTAATTAAATAATAAAAACAACAAATACAAATTAGAAAATTAATTTGTTAACCCATACACGTCATTTTTGATTATGATCACCAAGTTCACCATAAATGGTGCGAGGTGAGAGCATACACAGAGAGTAGACATTTAAATTTTTAACAAATTTAATTTAAAAATTTAAAATAAAAAAATGAATACATAACTAATTAAAAAAATTAAACAATTAGTCCTACACGTCAATCTCTGATTCTGATCACCAAGTTCGCCATAAATAGTGTGAGGTGAGAGCATACATAGAGGGTAGACGTTTAATTAAATAAAACTTCACTATTAAACTTAAAATACGAAAAAATTAATTAATATATTATATTTTAATAACCGTAAAATAAATAAATATTAAAAAGAAATTTAGATCATGATTAATAATCATGAATGATGTGTTTGAAACACATCATTCATGATATTGATCATTGATCATATTCATATACAAAACATTGCTCAAAAGATTTAAAATAAAAATAAAAATAAAAATGCCTGAATGCATGTAAAATACTTGGAAAAATCCTCCTTGATGTTTTGTAGATTTGCTTCTCCTTCTCTCATTTTCCTTCAAGCTCAATCACTCTCTCCTCTAAGCTCTCTTTCTCGCCTCCAAGCTCTTTTTTTCTTCTTCAACCTCTCTCTCTTTCTCTCCTTCAAGCTCAAGCAAAATAACAAAGATTGAGTGTGAGAAAAAGTAGAGGGATTGGGTGTTTATATAAGTGTTTGGGGGGTTGTTTAGGGTTAGGTTAGAAATAAGAAACTTTAAAATTAATTTTTTTTACATATTTTTAAAGTGTTTTTGAGTTTTGTTTTAAAAATGACGTTTTAAGGGGACAGGTACGTCCGGAAACGTACCCACAACATACCAGTCCACGTACCAGTACCTGGTACGTTTCTAGGCTGGTACGAGGACCCCTATGACGTTTTCGTGCAGTCTAGATGCTACTTAAAATATATTTCAAATTTTCAAACATTTCTTCAATTGCTATAATTTATTCCTTCTTTGTTGATAACAAATATATTTTAGAACAAACAATATTGAAAAATTACGAGCAAGTATTGGTTCAAACTATCAATAGAGAACTCCAAGATATATTTTGTCAACACACTGTTGGAGCAGCAATTGAGACTAGCAACCTTCTTGAAATTCTCAATTGGATATCTTCCAAGTAATTATTTGGGTGTGCAGTTATTTATTGGTAGATGTCATAGAGGTCTATGGGATGGACTTATTAAAAACAATTCAAAATAGATTAGCGTCTTAAAAAGGGAAGTGGTTAACTTGGCAGGGAGGCTCCAGCTTATACAAGTAACTCTTCAAGCTGTCTTAGTGTATATTATGTCCATTGTAAAGACACTAGTAGATATAAGATACAAATTGTCTGACATAATGAGTTTCTTCATCTTGCAAGAAATAGGGGATGAAAGAAAGATCTCATTAATGAAGCAGGACGAGGTATGTAAGCCAAAAGCATTGGGAGGAGCAGAAATTAGATCTACATATATGAACATTGGCCTTAACAGCCTAGCTAATATGTCATATGTTCAAAGAGAAAGAATTTCTCAAGTAAGATGCATCTAAATTCTTTTTCCAGAGAGGATTTTCACCACTATAGGCTGGCGTAAGGGGTCCGTATTTGGAACTTTATGGGGGAATTGTAGAGAGCTGATCACATGTTTTCTTTGATGAGAGGTTAATGATGGTTCAAAAGCTCTATTCTGAGAAGATAAATGGCCCTCCACAGGACCATTAATAAATCATTCTTCATTTGGAGTACTAGTTGAACCATTCTCTGGAGTACTGAGGAGATATGTGAAGGACTATTGGATACAGCATACTGTAGTATGGGGAATGGATAGGAAATGGAAAGATCAAAGAATATCTAACCTTCAGCAAGACGAGAATCTGCTAGCAGATTACCACACGTTCCTATTCTTATAGAAGATATCTAATTCGACCAAGGAAGAGGAGCTGAAATGGACTGGCCATCATTCATATCCCTATACCTTGAAGGTTGGCTACAGATTGCAGGAGAACAAATCTTGTCGAGAGGCCTTCGAGGATTTGCTTGGTACATGATGATGACCATTGACATATAGGATAATCAAACTCCAAATCATCATCTAATGCACTGGAAATTTGCATGGACTACATGGACATGGTTTTTTAATAAAATGGGAGTTTCATGGGCATGTCCAGGAGATTTATGTAGTCTTTTAGTTGGGAGGGCTGTAGAAGATAAGTCTGTCTCTAATATTTAAGGATTGAAATTGACAAAAGAAAAACGTTTTTAATTGGATTGGAAAGCGCTTTCGAGGATTTTTTTCTTCTCTAAGATTTCTCCATCTTCAAAAATTACTGGTGCTTAGCTCAGATACCAATACAATAGAAAGCAGGGTTGGATATGGATAAAATATGTATCTGATCCAGATGCGGTACGTATCTGATATGGATATGGCACGGATATAACCCTGGATATAGCCGGATATGCCTGCAGACGTATCCAACCTTATCTGGACCATCCAGGCCATAGCCTGGGCGTATCTAGGGCCAAAAACAAGGTTTTTTGATTTTTTTTTTGTATTTTTTCAACATTAAAACATGTATTGGCTCACTGCCCCTTTTTCTAAAAATACCATGAAAACCTAAAAAACAGTAGGGGTGCAAAGAGAAGAAAGAAAATAAAGAGAGCAAATTGGACTGTTCAAATGACACAAGCAGAGGTTTATTTATTGAGAGGAGCAGTTACATTTAGTTATAACTATCTGTTGGTTATCAACAACTACTTGGAACCGTACATCTTTATTCTATATAAAGTGCTATATTTTAACACCCCCTCTTAATGACTAAACCGAAAACAAGACAAAGATTGTCCCGAAATTTTACAAATTTCCTAAAGCCCATATGTTTAGTCATTACATCTACACACTGTGCCATAAGTTGTACTTTAAAATCAACAGTCCATGACTGTGTTGCGTTTGTCGAATGAAGAACAACCGTAAAACAAAAATCTGGTCCCATGAACAAAAGATATGGCAAGTGGTCCACTGGTTCTCTGTTACGTGATTCATTGACCAGTGATGAATCACCAATGGTTGAGAGTGTCAGCCCCATCTCCAGAGTGCTGAAATCAGAACCTTGAAGATGTGGATTGAAAAATCTATTCCAGGCTTGTGTAGCCTGCTGTAGTCTGTACAAAGACTCAATTATCCTGCAGTCGAAGTCACCTCGATCACGTCCTTACAACACCATGTAGTGCTCATCGAACTTTCTCAATAAGAGAAAAGTGACCATCTATGCAGTAGGAGTTAGAACTTAGAACCAACTCCGAAATAGTAGGAGAAATAACCATCTCCGTCTCAACAGTGGTCTCTGTCTCAATAGTGGTAGGAGTGAGAATCAACTCCTCATCTATTTGCTCATCTATGGGAAAGATCCTTCACAACACAATGAACAAACTATTCATGATCTATTGTCCTTCGAGTAAGGACCTTTGAGTGAGTGGCTGGGCATGCCATCTCACCATGCATCGTCAGTGCATTTGGAATAGTGGAGTCTCTGTCCACAACAAAACGTTCTACAGAATGAGGAAATCCATCCTCCCAAGGCATGTCCGCCTCCCGTACACCTGGTATAGTGGATATTCCCTCCACAATAGGTGCATGTAGGTTGACTGTATCCAAGTCAATAGATTTGTGAGGAACGACTTCCTCCCAAGGCATTGCAGCCTCCTGCATTTCCTGTATGGTGGACCTGTCCTCCACACGCGCATTCATGTTGATCGCAGCCAGATCAACAAGTCGATACTGACCACCTTGTCCAGTACCAAGGGCAATTATCCGTCTCTATTTCACATCAGAGACTAAACACTTCTTTCCACAGAAATATTGGGTTTTTCAGTGAATTGACGAATAGATAGAAGATTCTTTTGTAAAGAAGGTACATATCTAACATTCCGTACCAACAATTTATGAGCATTATTCAATACAATGCATATATCTCCTATCCCTTCTACTGTAAGTGATTCTCCATTAGCTAGTACTACTGATTCAAAACATATATTTGCAGTAAATGAAACATACCAGTCCCTACGACATGAAAAGTGTGCAGACACACTAGAGTCAATAATCCAACAACTGGTACCACTGTCATTCGAGCATGATGTCGTAAGACAATAAAGAGCATGCCCGTCATCTGAATCCCATTCTTCTGCAACTGCTGCCACATGTTCCTCATTACATGGCTTTTTGTTCTACTGCGAAAGATCATACTTCCGCTTCTGGCAATCCTTCTTTAGGTGCCCAACCTTGTGACAGTAATAACATGTGACCTGATACCGAGTGGAAGACTCACCAGATTGACGTTCCACTTTCCCTTTGATTGAGTGACAAGAGCACTCTCTGAATGGTCACAATTAGATTCTGCCTAAAGTTGTCTCCTCTCCTTTTGCAACAGATAGGAACTCACCTTGTCAAACGTGAGTGTTTGACTTTCAGCCATTAAATGGAGTTCCTCCACAAATGACTCATACGAAGAAGGTAAGTTGTTCAAAACTAGAGCCACCATATCATCGTCATCCACCTTTTTGTTGATGGAAGATAACTGGTCTCAGAGGTCTTTCATCCGAAGTAGGTGCTCAGACAACGATCCACCTTCTTGTAACTTCATGGAAAAGAGCATATTTTTCAGGTATAAAACCCGACTCTTTTTTGATGTCTGATATTTATCCTTTAGACTGGCCCACAATGTGCTTGCCACAGTGGCATTCCGCACTTCCGGTATCATATCATCCGACACCGACAACTTGAGAAGCAATAACGCTTTCTTATGACGTTTGTCATAATCCTCGAAGTTCGTCCCTGGTCGATTTTCATCACCCTTGATTATTTTATCACAATCACGACACTCTGTGACCGTTAAAATCTTATGACTCCAAACATTGAAATTAGTGCCCGTTAATTTTTGTGTCTCCGGCAAAGTCAACTGTGATATATTTGCCATGTTATTATTCCAAAAGAACTGAAATAATAAAATAATAGTTTTGCCCACACTCAATAAAATAATACTTATTCCACCAAGTATTACTTATTCCAACAAGTAATATTAAATTATGCAAATCATCCAACTATAGTTGCTTGTATTAAAATATTATTACTTATTCCTCCAAATTTGATTATTCAAAAACAAGGAAAATACCTTTGTTTGGAAAAATGAATATTAATTCATCGACCTTTCAAAAGGAAGAATAAAAACGACTCTACCTCTGCTGTCTTTGCCTGCAACAGGATTTGCAACTAGGGTTTCAATGTTCCATGATTTGCTTCTGCCCTTTGACGTCTTTCTCTTCCACGATTTTCAAAGCACTCACGTTTTCCCCCAAAAATGGATTTGCGATTGGGTATTGCTACAGTCACGTTTTGCTCTCTTTTTGCCTTCTGCGACTCACGTTTTTGTGCAAAACCGACTGTATTGCTTCACGTTTTTGTGCAAAACCGACTGTATTGCTTCACGTTTTTTTGCAAAAAACGACTGTATTCTTGACTGGTTCGATGTTTCTAATTTGCAACGACTTTTCCCAACGTATTTTCTTCAAATGTCTGAGTTTTATTGCCCTCCTGAGCAGCCACGGTTTCTTGGCCTCAAATGGAGGAATTTCTTCCTTCTTTGCCCTAGTTTCTGGTATTTTTCTCGAAATACCCCACGTTTTATCAAATTCGTGCCTTGTTAGGGCTTCCTCGAACTGCAACTTTGGACGCTCTGATACCAATGTTAGCATGTGCAAAGAGAAGAAAGAAAATAGAGAGAGCAAACTGCACTGTTCAAATGACACAGGCAGAAGTTTATTTATTGAGAGGAGGAGCAGTTACATTTAGTTACAACTATCTGTTGGTTATCAATGACTGTTTGGAACTGTACATCTTTATTCTATATAAAGTGCTATATTTTAACATGATTATGTGAACAAATCTGACCAGAGGGAACAAGCTCAATCCGTCCAAATACTCTTTGTTTGATCACTTAAAGGCAGATTCAATTCTGGTTATGCAGGCATCTTCTGTTTTAATGATCGGGTGAAGATTCAGATCCTGCAGCATTTTCATGTAATGATAAAATTTAATATTTATTATGGCATTTGTGACATTTCATTTGGCATTCAGTTGGCTTTATATAGAATCTAGATTATCAGTAGTGTTTTGTGGTTATTTTGTTTTTAACATACATATTATGTGGTTAATTCTTATTTGTCATGCTACAATTTATATATTTTCCAATTTTTATATATTTTTTGTGTGACTGTATCCAAAGCCGTATCCCGGGGGGGGGGGGGGGGGGGGGGGGGCGGAGGGGAATTTCTCTGTATCCACGCATTGGATTTTTTGTATCCCTACCTGTATCTGAAACGTATTGGCTACTTAGGTGTTTAGTCATATATTCTTTTTAGTTAGCAACCAATGAGGGCACCTTTCCCCGATAAAGGGGTTAATGATAAAAAGGAAACAGGCTAAATGGACTCCCCCAAACCAAGGCTGGATAAAATTGAACTTTGTTGGTTCTCCTCAGGGCAATCTTGATGTTTTGGGGGCTGGAGGGATTATTACAAGTAGTGAGATTAGGATATTTATCGCCCACTCGCTTCATATCCCATGGGCAACTAATAAATTTGCAGAGGCTATGGTCTTAATATCTGGCCTTAATGTGGCCTTGAAAAATACGTTTAGAAATATAGAAATTGAAGGAGATTCTCAGATCATCATTATAATCAATGTAATGAAGAGAAATGGGTTGACAGACTAGCAACTACGACGGTTCTTAAGGATGCAAAAATATTTGTTCCCTGCCTCTCTGATGTCTCGTATAAACATTGTTTCTGAGAGGTCAATAGACCTGCAGATTTCCTCGCTTCAGTGGGGTCATTAGACATAGATATCTATAACCTGCTTATCATTTAGTATGATTCTAATAGGTGGGAAGATGTGAGGGGTCTAGTGGAAGAGGATTACCCCCTTAACGATTAGAAATCAAAATCCTTTTCTGGGCAGGTTGCCCACCGATGTTGCAATATGTTGGATTTGGAAATTCAGTATCAAGGCAGATATTTTGTCTGTTACCTCTGCATGATCTTAGTCCATTGGTTAAAAAAGGAAATTGTGTGTTGTAAAAGCCAGAAGGGAAGTTGTCATTTTGTGTGGAACCATATAATGTAACATTTTCTTTTAAGGGCTTTTTTGGTTTTTGGGTGAGGGACCCTAAATAAATAACCCCTATTGCTCCATCAAAAACAAAAAATCAAAAGCAGATGAAAAATTGAGGGATTTTTTTTATTTCACAAATATAGCGACTCCTCTATCTGACCATTCAATAAAAAATGCAAAGCATCTATGGTACCAAAGACAATACTCTAGTAGAGGATTTCCATGGTTGCAGCTGCGGAAGATGATCATGCAACACTCTTGAAGAGTGTAGAACCAACAGTCATCACAACTGTAGATTTTAGGATTGTTTGTTCTTCATACATTACAAAGAAAGATACTTGTTGCTTTGGGACTATCGTGAGATCTGATACCAGTTGGTATTATGCACTTAATGATCATAAACGAAGTAACTCACTTTTCATATCCTTAGTCTATTAAGTAGCCTTGGGATACTCTTTTTTGGCTTTTATCCCGGCAAGTATTTCATGTGGCCTATGGGCATTCTGGAAATCAATCCCTTCAAAATGTTTTCAGAGTTGTCGCAGCTGTTAGTAGTATATATTGTTCAAGATAACAAGAAGCACCCTAGGTTACGTTAGATTTCATCTTACTCAAAATTTTTGTTGATTGCACCTATTCATGTGGCTTATGGGCATGCTTGAAATCAATCCCTTCAAAATGTCTTCTAAGTTGTTGCAACTTTAAGCAGTACATATTGTTCAAGATAACAAGAAGCACCCTAGGCTATGTGAGATTTCATCTTGTTCAAAATTATTCTTAATTGCACCTTTTCTATGCACATGCTGCAATATATATTTCGCCGAGCCTTTGATCCACTAACACTCAATCAACATAGTTTTGATACATAATCCTTTCTTGGTATGGTATGTTAGAAATTATAATCACATATTATGGGTATTTCTGTAGAAAAAACCTTTGATATTTATCTTGTAGAAATGTTTTCTTCTACTGTTAATAAAAAGAGGGGGCTACTAGATATTTGGTCCATAGTTGAAATTGTTGTGGACAAACATGCACGTATCCATAGAGGTTACTTTCCAAGACTTTTTTCACACATTTAAAAGTACGAGTACGTGTTGCTTCTTTCCTCACATTTTCAGAGAGATTGATTGTAAATGTTAGGAAAGATGCATTTCCTGTATTAGGAGTTGCTCAAACTCTAGTGAGAATTGCACGTATAACCACAAAATGTCCTCTAGATGATATGCATATTATGGGGAAACATTTGGGGCTCAACGATGTTCAGTGAATTGTGATTGTTATTGTCACTTCACAGTGTCTTGATTATGAAACCTCTCTAGAGATGCATGGATAAATGGTTTGTTATCTGTACTTCTCTAGTTTGGTTTTGCACTTACTTTGGAGTAGGCCTAGACACATCCGTGGGGGGTATTGATGGAATTGTAAGCATCCTTGACTACCTGTAGATCTTCCCTAGACATTAACATAATTCCTTTATTCGTTTCTAATTCAATAAACTGGGTTTTTGATGAGTGTATTCAAAAAGGATTTTCTTAATATTATTATCAGATTATTTTCTTTGAGCATGTACGAAGTGGGTTCTTCGAGGTTCTTTTTAACCGTGATTCGTTTTTGAAATTCAGGGAAGAACAACTGAAAATAATTTGGACGTGTGCTAATTAAGCTTAAGTAGAAGTAAACACTAAGATGGAGGGACACAGATAGGGTATTAAGGAAAGATGCTCAAGCTAGAAATAGGTGTAAGAGAATTTTCTTTTCTTGGTGTCATGACTGTTTTTTCCCTTTGGATTCAGGTCATATACGTGAAAAAATTCCTGTTAACGGCTTACTAAGTAAGTCTGAGGATGGAAAATGACGGAGCTTACAAAGGAGATAAACTTGTATTGCAGGGTCTAAAGTTTCATGGTTTCCATGGAGTGTCTGAAGAGGAGAGAAAGCTTGGCCAAAAGTTTTTGGTGGATATCGATGCTTGGTTAGATCTCAAGAAGGCTGGAAAATCTGATAAACTGGAAGATACTGTTAGCTATGATGAGATTTATAGGTAAATTATAAGTTTTTCTGCTGTAAATAGTTTTAATTTTATATAAAATCAAGCTTCATTTGTTTTCTTATCAGCATTTCATATTTGGCTTTTAACTATGGGATGATTGCGTATTTAACTATTGTTGTCTTGTGCTATCTTGACATTGTAGAAAGTTAGTCTGCATGTTGACTTGGTTTTAATTCGACTACTCTTGTTTAATTGGTTCTAGTCTGTTTGAAGGTCCTACTGATGGCTTGTTTTTGAACTGCTTGTGATCTATAACAGCCTTGTCAAAGAAATTATTGAAGGTGCCCCTCGTGCCCTCCTTGAATCAGTTGTTGAATCCATTGCATCTGCTATTTTTGGCAAATTTCCACAAATTCATTCTCTTCGCATTAGGGTGGGCAAACCACATGTTGCAGTTTCAGGGATTGTTGATTATTTAGGAGTAGAAATATACAGGACATCTAAAGCCTGGTAACAAAGCTAAAATCTAAAAAAACAGTATCATACTAGTTCACATGATAGGTAAAATAACTTGGGTGACTTATCATTGAAGAAAGTCAGTCAAATTTATCTGGTAATTATGAATGGCAACAGTTTCACTTGGGTATCCAATGGAAATTCTTATTATATGAATATCTGTTACTCTCTCAAGTGCATCCAGAATATGCACTCTAGTGTAGCCAGAATATGCACTCGAGCTGAAAGGCAACACTTTAAATGTCATTACTGGAATCTCTCATCATGTGATGTGATGTGGCACTAGTTATTATAATACATGGTCTGAGTTAGTTATAAATAGCTAAAAGAAACATATATTTCAGGTGAAAAATTCTAATCTCATTCTTTTTGGTCAAGGGATTTCTATCATTGCATCTTTTTATGTTTGCATAATTGCCAACGTGTCTGCTCAGAAGCGATAATTACTTTCTTTCTAATAATCATTCTAAGATCTAGAACTACATCATATCAATATCATCTTCAAGCTGAAAAAAAATTAGGTCATACAGGTTTTGCAATATTCCAAAAAAAATTAGGTGGGGAACTCAATTCATTTTTTGAAACCCATCCATCATATTTTATCTAATCAAGGAAAACCTGGTCATATCTTACCTATACTGCCTTTTGAGAGTTCTCCCCAAACAAATGCAAGGACATCAAGCAACCTTTGCGTTTTCACCAACTTGCATCTAACATTGCCTTATTTTAAGCATATATGATGAGGTGGAATTCAAGCTCTCCTACTTATTGAGGGTAGCAATATACACGGAATGTAGATTTAAATATAACCTATGGGGAGGGGTGGGGTGAGGTGAGGCGGATGGGGGGAGAGTTTCCAATTAGTCCCATAGTTTGCCATTTTCCTTTCCCAAGATTCATGATGATCAACAATCTTCATGTCGAGCCATGTTGATGTAGTCGTCATTAGAGGGACCAAATGAACTATTGTGGACCACAAAACCTGCAATTTTTCAAAGAGATGACCTCACATATACAAAGATTATTATGCTGCTTGAAAGAAACAATAAAGCTCCTTATATTAATCAACAATGAAAAATTACACACTCAAACACATTGCATTTTGATCTTGCCACAATCTTACAATGAAGACTCTACAACAATTGCTAAGGGACACAATTCTTAGGACTTAACCCTAACTTAACTTGAACCTCACAAGACTACTAAACCACTCTCAGTCCCTTGGAAATGGAGCTTTAACATAATTCAATGCAGACTCTATGCTACTAAGCTTTCTCCCCCTTCTGGCCCCTGGCTTCTAAGTGCTCTCAGTGATACACTTTCTTATTCTTTCTGCCACCTTTCACTCCCCTTATTTATAAAATTTGGCAAGAGAGTAAATATACCTTAGCAAAGATTTCACTAAATCAAATCACTATTGATATGAGCTTTCAGTTAGTAGGTAATCACTTGTGGGTTCATTTTCGTCTGATCAAACTATAATAGGTGGCTTGATCATTCAGTTGCAAAGAAGACGAATCAAGCTCCACGTGTCCAAGGTGATGACTCACTTTGACGCTGATGTGTATGTAGGGAAAAATGATTTGTAGGGTTTTTTAGGAGTTTGCAATGTGAATACGTGAAAGGTCATGAATGGTCATTTTGCAAAGTTGTCTTAAAACTTAACACATTACGCTGTGCAAGACTAGATGATGTTGTACAAAGCCGCCTTTATTTCTACTAACACTATGCACAAGACTGTGTAGAGATATGGAAAATTGCACAAACTTATTTGTCTAATCTTAATTGTTTTTGGTGATGTGAGATAACAAGTGAACTCGAATGCACATGCACCATACAACCCAATTAAGAAGAAACACAAGTCCTTGGTAATGTGTGCTTCATAAGGTCTCCAATGGATCCACCAACTTTAGTGATTTCGATTGTGCTAAGCCACATTACATCCTTAACTTGTGCTTCTCCATCTCACCAAATATTATTTGTATTTTGTGTGTTGGCTTCCCAGTTTAGAACCAAGTATTTCTTCAATTTTTTTTGTGCGGTTGCTCTCGTAGTTGTCATCTTTAATGTACTTTTGTGCTCCTAGTTCTTTCACTCATTTGTACCTTATAATAAAGGTACAAAATTGTAACATTGAAGACGGTCGTAATGTCTATACACCTAATTTTTCATGTTGTTACTAACAACTCTTTCATGTAGATAAGGGTCGTTGATGCATATATTTCTCTAGCGGGTGACTTAAGGCGCCTGTTGGGAATGGGGTATGACTATACACATGATCATTATGGGATCAAACACAATACATAGAGAGATGTACCGCTATGTTGCCCTAGCCTTAGTTACCCTTGCTTCCGTCAGTTCTTTTATGTTGCACACATTAGTACTCTTGACACTTGCTTGCATTTGACTTCATCATTGACACTTATTTTGCTGACTTGCCCTTGATCCATGACACATTTGCACCCCACTTGACATTAGGGTTATCCTTGGTTGACGTCATCGCCCGTGGGCGATGGTGTCGGTGTCAGGTTTTCCGTTGGTCGACACCATCATCTGTGGGCGATGGTGCCGGGTATATAGGCACATCACACCCCAACATTTCAAAAAGAAGGGAATGAATGAATGAACTATTAGCGCTGCTCTTTTGTGCCATCTTCGCATTTACTCGCTCGGCTCTTGGCTTATCTTGCACTTGATTTGGTTTGGACACTCTTCTTGGGCGATGGTGTTAGTGTTAGGTTTTCCCTTGGCTGACACCATCACCTGCGGGCGATGGCGCCGAGTATGTAGGTACATCACACCTTGACATTTCAAAAAGAAGGGAATGAATGAATGAACAACTATTAGCTCTGCTCTTTTGTGCCATCTTCACATTTGCTCGCTCGGCTTTTGGCTTATCTTGTGCTTGATTTAGTTTGGACACTCTTCTTGGTTATTGGATTGCTTGCACGATAGTGTCATCTATAGTTACTCTAGGACAAGAACAATGTTCCCCTTCTCCACCCATATCGATTCTCTCCCGGCGTGCTATTTCTCTAGAGAGATAGATGCATCAACGACCACCCCACAGGGGAGTGCTCTAAACCTCTTTGTCATTTGGCATAGATTAGTTCATCTCCTTTCTCATTGCTCTATGTTAGCCTAGTATTGTATGTACATTGATGCTAGCCAACATATTGGTCTTGCATGATCAACTCCGTAGCTTTCCTTCATTTACATTTCAATTATATAGATTGTGCATGCTTGTTATATCTTTCCATTGATTTATATATCCCCCCCATTATCCAATATCCTAGAAGGGTACCCCTCTTTATCTTGATCGTAGGCCTTGGAAACCCTAGGTTGACCTAGTGTGGGGATCATTGCCCTATGGATATGCGACTTTAGCGCTCGTTGTAGCCCCTTTTAAATCAATCAACCGTGTGTTGGTTCATGTGTGTCTACTCTTCGTTGCCTTATACCCCTGTAGAATGGAAGACCTAGGAGTACAAGCAATTAGACACATTCTTGGCCTGCCATACATTCTGGTGAACTTGACGTGAATCCTACAAACCTCTCGACTGAGCACAACTCATTAAAAGTATCCACCTCCAATTTTGACTCAATTTGGCTTGACAAAATTAGCATCCCCCAAGCAAACCCTATGCCATTGACCCTATTTACTCACAACCGATAGTGTCGTAATAGCAAAAACTTAGGCCTTATGCCATTGCCCCTAGGGATGATCTTGTTTGGTTCAATAACAACTCCCTTAAAACGCCATTGGCCCATGTGCAAACATTTGACATGGCCAATAGTGTCGGAAGCACAATTTTCCAGAACCTTGTTTTTGGCTTCCAAATTGCAAAAATGTCACCTTTGAGGATATTTTTGGCACAGTTGAACCCCCTGAATTTCTCCATGGGATATTCCTTTGTGCCTAAATCTCCTCTTCATGTCTCATAAATGTTCTAGTTCTCATCCTACAAGAACTAATCTTCCTACTTGCCCCGATCTCACTTCACGAGACTCTGTTGTCCCAACCCTGTCCCTTTGATTAGTCAGAGTAGGGTAACTCAATAGAATGTAACGTGGTTGAGATTGAGCAGTTAGATCCTAGATCCATCATTAATAACCTTAACAACAATGAATACTTTACTCCTGAATAAGGATGGAGGTTTCCAAAGGATACCTACCAATGCCGCATAGAGATGATCTATACCTTGTCCCAATTAGGAAGTACCCTATCATGATTAGATTCTTCCCTACAGGACCGATCAAGGTAGGTCTCCTGAAACCCCCACTAATGAGCATGACAATCACAAACAAACACCCACCTCTAAAGGCCATTATTCTTCTATGGATCCTAACATGGTGATAGTCAAACTCCTAGATCAGATGGCCTTATCCCAAGCTACCACCATAACTAGCATGATCCAAATGCAAAATCAGATGTTGCAAATAACATCTCAAAATGTGGTGCCTAACATGCCTTCTTACACACCTCCCCATTGGTGGATGCACATGGGAATCCTATTCCTCTTCTGCCAATCTCAGAACAAGATGTTACAAACTATCCAAAATGAGCCTTTAGCTCCCTACATTTCAGCCATTGACTTGGGAGAGACTGTCCCTACCATCTCTTATGATGGATCCATGGATCCAACCCTCTACCTTAAAACCTTTGGAAACCTCTACAAAGAATGGATTTAAACAAACACTTATGCAACCACTAAACTTATAGTAAAGACATTTACAAGGTGAGGCATTAGAATGGTATAACCAACTTCCTCCTAACTTGATATTTGATCTAGAAGGTTTATTCAAAGCTCTTCTCTCTAAATTTCAGCAACAAGACCTTCCCAAAATACTTTCCAAAGATTCATCAACCTTAAGCAAGGTATGCATGAATCTTCCCATGAATTTATTAAGAAATGGAAAACACTTTCCATATAAGCCAACCATAACCTTGATAATAAGAGCTTATGTCAAATATTTCTTAAGGCCCTTATGCCTACCCTCCAATACAAATTTAGGTCCATTCTCTCCCAATATGTTGGAAGAAGCCCTCAAACAATCCAAAAGACAAGATCACCTCATGCATGAATTCAAATTCACTTCCAATTCATCTCCTAAACTTAAAAAACAAAACACATGTAATCACCCCTTCAAATATTCCAAGAGAAAAATGAATTGGGGAACATCAGAAACCTCCTCACAATCCCCTCACACTCCTTTATCTTATATCAAGCTTCTCCAAATGCTTCCCACTCTGTGAATTGTCCCCCCTTCAAAACAAGCCTTACCCAACTTTAGAGGTGATCTATTTTGTTGGTGGCATGCCACTATAGGACACTCTCACAGTGATTGTAAGGACCTTAGGAAAGATTACCTTGATTTATTCCTTGGATATTCCTTTGATTACTCCACCATTATACAAGAATATTATGAGAAATATCAATCTTTAGAGATATCTCACTCAAACCATCAAAATCAAGTCACAAAAACCCCATGAACAACATCATAGGAACCATAGAGCCTTCCTACGATCATAACCTCCTAGATTCTCAATATGTCAATGTGGCTAAGGTAAACTATAGATGTAAACCTACCCATAAAGATCCCATGTTACTAAACCAAATAAATCCTTTGATAACCCACTTTTTCTTGATATTTCCCAAGACCCACTAATGGTGGAACCCACTCCCACAGTGGAGCCTCCACCTGTGGTGTCATAAGAAGTACCAAGTAAGGATCTTATCCCACCTTCCTCTGATAAGATATCAATACTAATGCAAAACCACCATTAAATATGGATGCATCTTCCATTGTGCCACCACCATGGTATCACTATGGAAGTTATTCCAAACCTCATTGGAATTTTTAGATGAGCTAAACTCCCTTACATACAATATACCCTTTATGGAACTCATGCGTACCTTGGATTCACATCAAAATTTCCTTCTCCAACAACTACAAATATTTTGAGGATCCTCCTAGTGAGGCTCCCAAGGCTCCTATTACGTCCCTAACTCCAGAAGTTCATCACATAGAGACTACATGATCATCCTTACAAAATCCACACTTGGGTTGCTTAGCCTTGGAGTTTGTAGAGGATGACATGATTACTAACGAGGTCCTATTTTATGTGAATGACCCGCCCCTACTCATTAGTATTATCATCCATGATGCACAAGTGCATAGGGTCCTTGTGGATGAAGGATCAAGGATCAACTTAGCTTCTTTCTCCCTCATCAAGAATCTCAGATACTCTATCAATGACCTTAAACCTACCCGTTTGACTTGTCGTGGATTTGAAAAAACCAAACAAAAACCCATAGGATGCATCTGGTTACCCATCACAATTGGACCCAAAATGGTCCATACCAAGCTCATGGTTCTAGATTGTCCTCTCTCATACAACCTCTTATTGGGTTGACCATGAACACATCACATGCGCACAGTCACATCGTTTGGGTACCGATGTATTAAATTCATCCATAACAACCAACACTTTAGGAATGATGTTGATCCCAATCCTTGGGATATCCCAGTACCATTTCCTAATGAGTCCCTTCCTAATGCCAACCACTACCAAAATCCAAAGTATCACATACCTAAAATTATTTGATCTTAGGGCTGAAATACCAAGTTACATTGGAAGATTTAGATGACAATGAACCTAATGACCTTAAAAACATAGTCAACAAAAATAAGTTGCTTGATGACATCGTGAATTGGTTACCTTTGGTTCTCCTACCTCGAGACCAATTTCCCCCTCAACCTGAGACATAGGAGCCAATGGGTGATGCCTCGACCTCCAACCACTTAGAATATAATGAATTAGGAATTACACAGATCTTTTCTGATCACCATCCCCCCTTTCACCTAGATATTTTATCAAGATTGACATATCATCTAAGGAGGAGGTGCCTGATCCTAAAGGAAAAGATATTGTTTTTCCCCCTGACTCTTGATGAAGATTACATCATTTCACAAGCATGAGTCCAAGGCACTTAGAGGTATTATATTACCAATGTGCCTTGGCCCAAATATAGTCTTCTCGACTTGAAACTAATGCCATTAACATGTATTACAAACCCCCTATCTATGATACTAGATTCAACGAGGATGAGGAAGAAACACTTCCTTATGTCCCACTTACTATTCCACCACTCCTAAACACTTCTCGTGGGTCATAGAACAGGTCTTTGAATATGCTTCACATCACTCTCCCGTATCAACTCCACCTCCCATACCAGCCTTCTGAGCAAATCTATTGCATCCAATAATGGCCTCGAGTGACTCCTAGCATGGCCATTATTTATTCTGCACCCCAAAGAGGTCACCTTGGACACTAGGGTATTATATGTATGAAAAACTAGTTCTAGAAAACATAGAGATAATAGGTGATGCGTGGGTCAAAAAATTGATGTAGAATATCACGGGCCTCTCCTCACCTTAGATAATGACGAGGATATTCTAGAACTCCTATATGCTCGAGAAGAGAAAATCCCTCAACATCATCATAAGTTGGGAAAACTTCTCCAAAACACCTATGCACTTCGATGAATATGTCGCTTCTATTGATCCTAGCCATGATGAATTAGATAAGTTACCCAAGGCTCAATATCATTTCTAGGATGGAAATACTATGTTAGTAGAACCAACCATTAATGTACAACTTGATGATGATCCCACACACATAGTCATGCTTGGTGATTGATTTTCCCATTTACGTGAGCTTCACACAGAGGTCTTACGAAAACATAACGGGGAATTCACATGGGGATATACCAATATTCTTGGCATTGATCCAAAGATTTTTTCCCATAACATCGTTACTTACGCTGATGTCGCTCATGTTTGGGAAAAATATAAGGAAGTTCCCACCGAAGATCAATGATTTGTGTCATAAGGAGCTCATGAAAATCTTAGATGAAAAGTTCATTAGTACATTAGAATATTATGAATGGGTATCCAATATCATCTTGGTTTGAAAAAAATCCACTTTGGCTATCTGTATTTGGAAAGAATTTATAAACCTCAACCTCGCTTGTCCTAAGAATAACTTTATTTTACCCTCCATTTATGCCATTTTTGATGCCATGACATGGTAGGAAATGTTAAGATCCCTTATGGATAGTTTCTTAGGATATAACCAAATTCAGATTGCTCCTGAAGATCAACACAATACTACTCTTACAACAGAGCAGGACACTTATTGTTATGTAAAAATTCCCTTTGAACTAAAAAATGCTGATGCAATGTATCAACGCACCATTACACATATATTTCATGACCTCATCCATAAAATAGTCAAAGTCTGCATTGATAATTTATTCTTCAAATATCGACACACTGATGATTATCCTCATGATTTATAAATTGCCATAGGACACCTTTGTAAATATGAGGTTCTCCTCAACCCTATAAAATGCATATTTGGGGTAACATGGGACAAAAATATTAGGTTTCTTAATATCTAAACATGTCATTAATGTCAACCCAACTAAAATTAAATCCATCCTCGCCATGCCATGACCATCCTCCATATCAGATCCACATTCCTTGGAAAGCTTGGGGAATTCCAAATATCTGTCCTTGAGTTTACTTATCACACTCATGCCATAAATAGCCTACTTCAGAAGGCTACCAAATTAGACTAAACCAAATATTATCAACAAAATTTTGACAATATGAAAAAATATTTGTCCTTGTTACCAACCCTACAACCTCCTTCACCAAATTGACCTTTTCTACTATATAAGTCTTCCAATTTGGTGTCCTTAGGGGAAATGTTAGCACAAGAAGAAGAAAAAGGAAAGGATCATGCCATCTATTATGTTAGTCAAGGCCTACTACACTGAAACATGATATACTTCTATTGAATGGGATTTCTTATTTATATATTAGACAACCATGAAGTTGTGTCACTACATGATGTATTAGAATACTTATGTCATTATCCATATAGATACCTTACAAAACTTCTTCTCACATGTTATCCTCCTGATGGATCACATTGGGAAGCGGTTGGCCCTCCTTATGGAGTTAGATCTTTGTATCATCACATGAAATGTGGTAAAAGGAAAAGTCATAGTAGACCAGATGGCTATTGCCCCCATATTTTCTCCTCATCCCATTCATGATGTATTACCCGATGAGGACATCCTTCTTATTGAGGGTATGGGAAAACCATTTCCATAAAAAACTAATACTATAGCTTCATGTTCGATCTTGAGGTGCAGTCCTCTGATGCTAGTAATGAAGTGCATTCCCCACCTCAAACCAAACCGATGATCCAAAATAATTGAGGAGGATGTCTTTATCAATCTCCATGAAGATACATGGATGCTATACTTTGATGGAGAAAAATTCCTCTAAGGATTTGGGGTATGATTTTGTACTCACCAAACTCTCTGGTCAAAACCTTCCCTCTCTCATATCAACTCGAGTTTGAAGTCACCAACAACATGGATGATTATGAGGCTCTTATATTAGGCATACATGTCACTGAAGACAAGGATGTCTCCTATCTCCATGCCATGGAAGATTCTCAGTTGGTGTGTTGATAGGTTGGTGGCACATATCATTGCCACAACGAAAATATTAAAGCTTATTATCACTTAGTCTGGGAGTTGACACCACGCTTCACCTCATTTACTATAGAATCTATCCCATGTGAAATAATAACCTTGGATGATTCTTTGGCTAAGTCTTCCACCTAGTTATAGTCACATCATGATTCTCATGATGACACCCTTATCATAAAAATATACCAAGCCGCGTCTGACCTTACTTCTTTGAGATGTTAAGGATGTTTTTCAATTTGAGCTACACATCCATACACTTGATCCTTAGTATGCTGATATACACCAATTCATACAATACTAAACTTACCTCAGGAGGTACCAACCCATGAACACGATTGTGAATATGTAAAAAATGATCTCAAATATGTACTCAAAGATGAAATATTATACTATCACAACTTCAAAGGAACCCTACTACGATGCGTTAACAAATATGAGGCCCCCTTGTCTTAGATGAAGTGTATGGGGGCACTTGCAATGGACATTGTAGTAGTTATGCTACTACATGTAAGTGCCTATGTATGGATTACCATTAACGTAAACTAAATTTTTATGCTCATGCCTTTACAAAAAAATGTAGACCTTTCCAATATCATGATGAATTGATTCATTCCCCTCTCGGCTGAGTTGTAATCTATTACAGCTCCCCGGCCCTTCAGTATATGGGGATTGGATTACATCAGGAAATTTCCTCGGTATCAATATGATCATATCTTCATCATTACAGCCACAAAATACTTTAATAAGTTGGTTGAATCCATGGCTTTCAATAATATGTCGAGCCTTACTACATCTAAATTTTTTAGTAATCAAATCATTTGTCACTTTGGAATTCCCCATACCATCATATCTGAAAATGGTGGGAGCTTCAAATGCAAAGAAATGAAGCAACTTTGCACTAAGTTTAAAAATAAAAATCGATTCTCGACACCATATCATCCATGTAATGTAATGGTCAAGCTGAGTCTTTGAATAAAATTCTCAATAAAATATTAGAAAATATGACAACCTTTGAATCACATATAGATTTACATGCAAAGCTATATCCTATATTATGGGAATACCACACTAGTTTCCGTACGAGCACTAGGGGTAACCCCCCTTTTCACTAACCTATGGAGCTGAGGAAATCCTTTTGCTCGAGGTGGAACTTCCTTGACTCTGCATCTCCCTTCACATGATATCATTCCATATGAGGAAATTTGTGAATTGCATCTCCATGACCTTGACCTATTAGAAGAATGATGCGACCGAGCATATACTTCATAATTAGAAACATAAACAACACCTTTCCAAACAACATAACAAACTTATTCATCTGAATACTTTCGAAGTGGGTGACCTTTTCCTTAAACTTGATTATACACATGGAAACAAAGGAAAATATGCTCATAAAGTGGTGGGGTCCCTACCTCATTAAAGATATCATAGGTCCTAATATATATCGTCTTCAATCCGATGAAGGTCACATTTTTAAAGAACCAACCAAATTCTCATTTCATCAAAAAAATTCCACGTATGGGAGCTCGAGAGTTTCGGTACTCAACTTGACCATTTCTCATCCTTTGGCTTCTCAAATTCATTACTTCATCCACATTTTCCTTCTCTTTAACACTAGACAACATTATCAACATTTTGGCTTTGTATGCCCTGGTCTATCCCATTGAGATCGCTATGGTATTATGTGCATCCTTTAGGCTTATGGTCTTGCTTGGATTTATGTACCTATTTGATAACCTTATTCTTATATCATCCTACCTTATGGTTTTTTGTGATTTTCAATGTTGTTATCCACCCTTTAGTGCTAACCATCCATCTTATATTTATTTACAACTTCAGGTTTATGACAGTTTCTCTTTATAGGTTCTACCATATTGGTTATTTTGACATTTTTTCAGTGTTGCTACCCACCGCTATGGCTATGACACTATGACGCCATATATGACACTATTACTTCGACATGGTATGACATCTTGACACTACGACATGACATCTGTCCCATGGTCCCCTAGCTAGGTGATTTATGTCTTATTTTACTAATGATCCTCTAGCAGTTTCTTTTCAATTTTGCTTCTTCAGGGTTCTTACATATCATTGATTGCATTCCCACACATGGTAGGATGGGAAGTGACACTATCAGGTACACATTGGTGGGTATATTTCATTTCAGACTGGTCCTTTATTCACTTACTTACAGTATTTACTTTCGACTTTTGTTGTTACAGAACTGTTTCATTCCATTGACCACCTCATATTTCACTATTGCGACATGCAGTGATCAACGACTGGGGCATATGTATACACCTAATTTTTCATCTTAATATGTTCATAACATTGTTACAAACAATTCATTTTTGCATAAGGGGTCACTAATGCATCTATTTTCTTGAGTGGGTACCTTAAGGGGCCTCCCGAGAATGGCGTATGACTATACACATGGTCATTATGGGATTAGAGACAATACACATAGAGATGTACCACTATGTGGCCCTAGCCTTTATTTACCCTTAGCCTTCATTAGTCAGTCCTTCCCTTATGTTGCACACACTAGCACTCCCGACACTTGCATTTGCATCTGAATCCATCATTGACACCTTTTTCACTTATTCTTGCTTGATCCATGACACATTTGCACCCCAACTTTTGACATTAGGTTTTTCCTTGGCCGATGCCATCGTCCCATGGGCGATGGTGTCAGTGTTAGGTTTTCCCTTGGCCGACACCATCGCCCACGAGGAGATGGTGTCAAGGTATATATGTACATCACACCCTGAAATCTCATGGATAAGGAAGGAAGTGACATGAATGAACATCTATTACCATCTACTCTTTTGCTCCATCTTTGCATTTTTCACTATGCTCTTGGTTATCTTGCATTTAGATTTGGTATTGGACACTCTTCTTGGTTGTTGGATTGCTTGCACTGACTGAGGCCATCTATATTGAGTCTATGGACCATAGAATGGTGTTCCCCTTCTCCACACATAGCAGATTCTCTCTCGACGTGCTACTGCTTCTCCATGTAGCGATAGATGCATCATACGACCACCCCACATGTAAGTGCTTTAACCCTCTTTGTCATTTTGCATAGATTAGTTCATCTCCATTCCCAATTTCTCTATGCTAACTGTAGTATTCTATGTACATTGGTGTTAGTTAGCATAGTGCTCTTATATGATCAACTCCTTATCTTTCCTTTCCTTTATTATATTTCAATTATACTGCAGTAGTTTAGATTGTGCATGCTTGTTATCATCTTTCCATATCGATCTATACCTCTCCCCTATCAACGGATATCCTAGAAGGGTACTCTCCTCTTTATCATGATTATGGGCCTCGGAAACCCTAGGTTGACCTAGTGTAGGGATCTACTAGCCCTCTGGATATGCAACCTTAACGCTCATTGTAACCCCTTTTAAATCAATCAAACACTGTGCCTGTTCATCTGTCACCTCTTTGTTGCCTCATACCTTTGTAGAATGGAAGACCTAGGAGTGAAAACCATTGAGACACATTCTTGGCCCACCATACACCATCTATCTCATATGTGTTGACCACCAACTTCAAACTCTTGCTCTATTCTCAAATTTGCACATTGCTTAGACTTGGTGCACATCTCATGTATTTCGTGAAGTCTTTTGCTTTTGTTCTCTTCGCTCTTTCTTATTTGATGTCACACGATTCTGTGACACCTTTTGGACTTGGTCCATAAATTATTCAGAAAGGCGTCCTTCCATGTTATTGCTCACATAGTTAGAATATGGAAAGTTTTCTTGTGCAAAGGATTGAGTCCCAATTCATTGGCTTTCCCTCCAACTAAATAGTGTAATAGGTTTCCCAAAATTTTGTTGACTACCTCCGTTTGTAGATGACACATAACAAAATTACAAATTAGTGGTTTTTCTTCCACAAAATGTGCCTAAAATGGCCAACAAACTCAATGTCTTTATTTGAAACTTTAACACGACAATTGACGTAGTAGTCCCAACAACTTCTTTGAAAAACAAGCTAGCTACGTGTGTAATGCCATTAGTCATCATGAAACATAAAATGAGCCATCTTGGAAAATCAATCAACCATAACAATTAGAATCATGACCCTTTCATGCAAAAAACGCCATTTTTTCTTGGTGTATGTAAAGGATCCTTTTTTTGATTGATTCAGTGAGTTTCTAAGAATGATGTGAACTCATTGGTGGTGTATTCCCCCTAGATTTGGGTAGAGTGTTTGAATTTTATAAATACTCTCGGTTTCAAGAACAAATTTGAACTTATTGAAAATTTGAAAATCAACATGACTAGGTCTCATGCATCTGCAAAGATCAACTTATATACCTGATCAAGCTTATATGGAGCCCAAAATGTACTCTTCTGGAAGGGTGCTCTATGTTTTTTTCCCATAAAAATGTTGACATTTATTTGAGTCATTTTTGAGAGGTGGCAAACCCCTCACCATGTCATAATGGAAAAGTGTATTGAGGTATCAAAAACTTACGTGGCTAAGCCTTCTGTGCCATAACTGTGATGAGGTTGTGTATTTTGCTACAAGAACATGATTGTGTTTTTGAACAAAATGAAGATAGAACATATGAACCACATTATAAGTGTGTGGAATAATTTTTGAGATTTTAGATTTATCTTGAATTATACACATCTTCTTGCTACCTTTACAATAAGTCAATCTTCATACTATGTTCCCATATTTGACTGATTGATTGTAGATTCTTTGACAAGACATGGACATATAGAACATAATTTATTTTACAATTGTGTGTACCAAGGAGTAAAGAGATATTTCAAATATCTTGGACATTGCAGGAGCTATCATCATTTAACAAAACATGATTTTTGGTGGACGTGTCATTCAAAGTGAAGTAACCAATCCTAGCGTCCAATCATGTCTTGGGTTACACTTGAATCAACATACCAAATAATATTGTAGGAAAATGATTCTTCATGTGGCTATGAAACACACAAGAAGTATCCATCATTAGAGTGATCTTCCTATTAAAAAACATTGCCTTATTTTTGCGGCTTTTATTTCTAATTCCCCTTATTCTACCCTTGTTTTGTGTTTTGTTGTCCCTAATGTGTTTTTTGGTTATTTGGCTTCTTGCCACTAGATAATCCTTGTTGGAATGTATTGTACCAAAATGTTTCAATTCATGGTCTTTCTTACTAGAAATCAAACGTTGCTTCTAATGTTTGTTCCCTTTTTGATATTGCTGAGTATTCTGCTTCTGAGATTGCTTAAAAAGACTTGAATGGCTTCTTCTCATTTTGGTGCAAAGAAAGAGTGTGTTGTTCTTCTTCTTCTACTATGCGCACAGACTCTTCCTTTTGCAACATATTTGCCAAAATCCCAAAGGTTGGTATTTGTCCTATTGGCAAAATAATTTTTCGGGTTGCAAATTATTGAGTTTTCACCAACAGTCACGGGGCTAAGCCCCTCCTTTTGTATGTGGAGACTCCCATTATTGAATGTAAACTAACCTAAAGTTGTGGGTGACTGTTCGGACGAGGATCACACATTAGTACTCCACAAAACCTGTGGCAAATGCTTGTACAATATACAAGGGAGGAATTTGCAGTGAAGAGAGGTGAATGGGAGTTGGGGAAATAAGGAGAGAGAGGGTTAATGTTGTGAGTAGAATTGCAGGGTTCACATACAATAACCAGAGTAGGTCCATATTCAATTAGAAGAACACAACAATGCAAACAATGATAAGACATAACAAATCATTAACAAAAAATTCAATTGATTTATTTATCAAAGGCACATACACATTTATTGGTTTTTACAAGATTATTATGCTCACAAAGTTGGGAGAGAGAGAGAGAGAGAGAGAGAGAGAGAGAGAGAGAGAGAGAGAGAGAGAGAGAGAGATGAGAGAGAGAAAGCAAAGGAATTAAATAATTGTAGCTTTTATTACTTGATGTTGAGAAATCAATAATTGCCAATCCCTTGGAATGGAGAAGCCATTCCAATTTATAACATCACAAATATGTCTCTTCGTGCCATTCCAATGTTAGGTTGTGGAGCCTATTTTCATGTGAGAAAGTTTTGAAGACTGTACACTAAGAGTAGTGTACATTTATCCACAGTTGTCTCGCTGGGGTTTGGGGCCGGGCCAGTGAGCGGGGGTCTGGGGGCGACAACCCCAGGTAGCAGGGGTTCAGGGGCGCAATCCCCGAGAAATTTTTTTGGCCTTAATGTTCACATCATACTCCAATAATATTGGTCACCCATCTATCTCTTTATTCGTTGATTTCTAGTCTCGTAATGAACGTTTCTCACACTGGGAGTGCAAGACTAAAAATTTTATGTAAAACTATTGAAAAACATGCTACTTGAATTTCTTGAAACCCCTCATGGTAGGCGAAGACCTTAACTTCTCTACATGACTATACTTTAATTCATAATCCTTTAGTTTTTTACTAAAGATAGGAACCTAATTACTGTGAACCCTTATCATTGGTTCTTGTGTTAACACCGTAGTAACACTGACCTTAGCCCCATAAGAATATATTATGAATTCCTTTGAATAGGCAGGTTTAATAAGAGTATGATCCTGAGAAATTGAATGTTTAATATTTCTAAATATTTTTCCCTTCTGTGGTCCATTTGAAAGCCACATCCTTCTTGAGCATCAAGGTAGTGGGCTTGAAAAGTCCAAAAAAGTTAGGAATGAATATCCTAACAAAATTAATCTTACCAAGGAAAGATTACAAATCCTTCTTATGACTTGGAAAAGAGAGAGAAAGGATGGAAGATTTTTGTTTCACGGTCAATGAAAATTCACATTATTTGAAACAATTGTGACCCAAAATATTTACCCACAAAACAAGTAAATATGCACTTATTAGGATTAAGAGACACCTAAAATCCCTAGCACCTCTCAAAGACTTTCTCAAGATGAATGAAATGATATTTACAAAAAATACTTTTTTTAGAACTATTATATCATCTAAGTAGATGAGGATTAATTCATTTATATATCCCATGAATGTAATATCCATGTCTCGTTGAAATGTGGCACCCATATTTGATAAATTGAAGGGCATGCTATCATAAGAATATGTTTCACCAACTTCAGGATTATAATTACTCAGTCTTATGTTGATCCTCTTCTCTAACCTTGAACTAATTAAAACTTAGATATCTATCACATAAAGAGAAACTTTTATCTCCCGCTATTATGTGAAAAAAAAAATCCATAGAGGGAAAAGGATAATGATCCTATTAAAGGGGCCCTATTCAGATAGTCCTTGAAATCCACACAAAGCCTAGTTTCTCCATTTTTTATCATCCTAAAAAGGACCATGTTAACCTCCAAAGAGGAGTACTTGATTGGGGATATAATATTGGCCTTAATGATCTTGGTTAAATATTTTCTACATTAGGGGTTCTATATTTGGGATTGACAGGCCTTTGTTTCTATCTATGTTGAATTAACACTAGGATCAAGATATATGGTGTGTTGAGAAAGTTTTGGGTTGAAAAAATTAAAGATATCCATGTACTATCCATCAGAATACATAATTAAATTTACGACATAAGGATATACAAGAGCTGGCATTTTTAGATTTATCACATACCTTTCCAAGAAATAACTCCTTGTCTTAGTACAGTGGTGACAGATTGGTAGTATTTTTGTTTTACTAATTATGATTATTTATTTCCCCTTTGTATTCAGGGGATTGCATTATTTTTGAACCTATTTATTCAATAGTGACCAACCCTTTAGGAAATTCATTTATCCTTGAGCTAAATGATCTAAGTCACCACAACTATATTGCAAATCAGATTACAGTTTTGAGGAAAATCTCATCTTCATTCTAGATGAACTAAAAAGATTGTTTATCCCTATCAAATATATTCCATGTGAGTTGATTATATGGAATTGATGGAATCAAAACCATCCTAGACATGTTTCTTAATTGTCATGGATGATGTCTTCAACTAGTGAAAACTATGATTGGAATGGATGCCATCATGATCATCTTCTTTGTTGAGTTTCCTTGGCCTTACTTGCAAATTTTAATAGCATAAATTTTTTCTAAGAGTTCCGAAAATCTATGCCTATAAGATTTTAAAATATTATTCATGGCCACACACCTTTCTTTAACTTGTTAAACAACTAATTCAGTATCCCTAAAACACCTGCAAGGCCTTAATCTGCATTTTTTTGCTGAGAAGTAATCTATAGATAAATTCCTTGTATTCTTCAACATTATTTGAATATGAAAATTGTAGTCTATCGAGAAAATAAGATCCTATTTATCCTTGGATAAAAAATAACTACACCATTACCCGAACTTGGATTTTTGTTTCTTGAACCATAAAAATGCATCTTTCATAAAGTAAAAGAATCCTCTTTTTCTTTGTGCAACATGGGGGTTGTGAATTCTTCTTCATGAATGCGGTAGGTGCCTAGACCAATCTCCAGGTAGCTGTTTCATAAGGATTCAAACTCATAATTTTCCTTGGACCATTCATATAACAAGAGGTCAAGTATTTAACAACAGAGGAGTGAGTTATTATAGCTAATACTGATTCAAGATCTTAATCTGAGCATGTATCATGAAAATATATTGGAGAGGAGTAGGGTCGTAAGATTCAACATGATAAGAAGAGATTGGATCATATTGATATAGTTTAAAACAAGGAAGTATAATTTTCAAAAATAAACTTTCTCTGTCACTAATCATTACTTTAAAACCCATATCAATGTTCTCACAAAACATAATGTCATCCCCGTGTTGACATGGGAATCTATTTAAAATTACTATATTCATTGATCATACAACCATTTTAATGAAATCTTCTAGTAGAGCAATGTTTTAAACCTGGTATTTAAGATCAAATATTATCTTTATAAGACAAATTTATAATACCCATACCTAAGTATAGTAATTGTTTCTTTGTTTACGTAAATTCAGTCAATGAAATTCAAACCAGAAAATTATCAATTTGAAAAAAAATTTACATAGTTTTCTAACAATCCCAATACACAAAGGTCATAAAATAATGTTATCCAAGTAATTAAATCTCACTATTACTAACAAGAGTGTATTTCCTTCTTCTTATTTCACTATGCTAACATCAGTTTATTTGCATTAACCCTGAGACAATATTATGTCAATCATTGAATAAGTAGGTTCTTGAGGGACCTTCCATCACTCACTACAATAACCAAAATCTCACTATGAGATCATACTGCCACAAGTAGGTTAACATTCCTTAGAAAAAATCCACCTAATAATCTTACCTTCTCAGAAGAATCCTATACACCAAATCAACTATGATTACATTTTGGCCTTCATCGAATGATACATGCCTTGCAACAATTTACTTAATCCTTATAATAGATTTGTTAACTGACCTCTCTCAATTCATCACACCACTGAAAGTAACCAAATTATGCTTAGAAAATAATTAGGTATCCTTTATAATGAAAGGAACTATACGATCACATTGCCAAATACACCTAATGTGGATGACACAGGTTAATACCAAAAAAGAAACGATTTGCGATCTCCTGATCCCAGTTCTCTACCCTTGATTTGGTTATCTTCTAGATTTCATGAACCCATTAAATTTGGAGTGTCTACATAAAAGAGGGTATTTCCTCACTATTTTCAGACTAGGAGTTTAGGTACGGTCAAAGACTCCCCCTTCAACTTTTGTAAACTTAAAATAAAATCCATCATAAAGGTTCTATCAATGACTCAAAAGAACCCATACCAAAACTACTGAGACTATTCCATGACCGTATGGGTCGAAGTGCCTTGCTGGTATAATAAAACACACGCAGTTCCATATTATTTCCTACTTCATTTTAAAGGACCCATTTAAACAACAAGTCAGGAAGAGTTAACAGATGAATTTGTTACATTCACCTCACACATTATCCCAAATATTAAAGCATACAATAAATTCACAATATAATTCATCCATTTTGACATAAAAACAAGAATATTAAGGTTGGTTAACCATGCCTGTTGGAAGGCTCTGTAAACCTTCTTTTAATTATTTCTGTGTAAAAATCTTCAAAGAAATTGATCCAACAAACCAATACTTCCAAACATAAAAATGCATATATAAACCCTCTAACTTCCTCTTGAGTCTAATACATATTTAAATATGCATAGAAGCATACTATTTTTAATCATAGAAGTCAAAGAACTGTTATCCAATTTTGCACACATGGCAAGATTGGACAAGGGGGTCCTATCACTGTTCAAAATGAAATAGATAGTCCCAGGAACCCATCTCGAGTTATTATCAAGATCACAAAAATTAAAAATAATTCTTAAATTGCATATGAGAGATAGACCTAGCATCGAAAGGCACCCAATTTATCTCAACTCAGTGAAGAGTTCAATGTCGAGTTGATAGCAGAATCCACGTCAAATTGATAGTCATCTCAAATCATCTTTAGAGACTCTCAGTTGTAAGAGCTCGACTATGGTCTTGTTAATGCAAAATATAGCTCAGTTGAAAATTGACGAATGAAAGGAACTCTAAAAGGATCTCCTAGAGATTACATACGAAGAGATCTTAAGGCCAAGTCAGGGAGAGTCAAAGTTGATCTCAACTCAGTGAAGAGTTTAATCCAGTTGAAGACAGAACTCGGTGTCGACCACTTGATAATTATCTTGAAATCATCTGGGAGATAGAGATTCAGTGTAGAGCTCGACGAGGTCTTGCAAATGCATTGAATCTAGGTCATTGTAAATTGACGTAATGGAAGGGAACTCTATAAGGATCTCGGTAGAGATCGATGCAGGCGGACCAGTAGAAGGCCGATGTCAAATTGAGTCAAACCGACATCTTAAAAAGAGCTATCAATTATAATGGTGTTCAGACCTTCCTCGGCCGAGTATTCCATGCATAGGCAGCAGGCATGTTGCAGTATAGTAAGAGTTCTTTTGAGCACTTCCAACAAGCAGGTCATCCAACTATGTTTTTATTTGTTCAGCATCGAATGCATCCTCAAATTCAGGATTTTCCTTCAAGATATTTTTATCAAAATAGATTAAGTGACAGTGAGAGTGTTACTGGGAGACCTGAGGAAATTTATTACAAAGATTCTCTATCGAGACCTTACTGGTTTTACGATGTAACTCATTGAGGAGAATCTCATAGAGGTGGAACTGTTTCATATCAGAATATTCATGAGGCACAGTTTTCTTTGCAATTATATGAGCATCTTCAACGAGTCACTAAGTTGGTAGGCATAAATGATTCTGTCGGAATTATCACACCTTACAAGCTACAGCTGAAATATTTGCACCGAGAAAATGATGTCTCCTCGCGCTGAGTGGAAAAGTGGAAATCGGTGACCATCTGTCCAAAACGAAATCTGGCCAAATGATAATGAAACCCCACACTCCAATCCCAGACATGGGAAATAAGGTGAGCATTGCCAAGGGAAATGACGTGATTTCAAGCCATTGAAAAGATTTCGGGCATGGGAGAAGTTTGAGTCTACTGCCAAAAAATCAGGAGCACGATCATGGCAAGCCGTAGGTAATCCCGCGCATGGGAAACATTTTACTATCTTGCCAAGGTTGCGCAAAGAAGCTAAGGCCGGGGCCCGTGGATTAATGTGGCCGAGCTGTTACGTGGGGATTTGGAGCTGGTATGCCGAGGTCGGAGATTTGATGATGGAAGTCCAAGCTGTTCACTTCGTGTAGGGGAGATTCAGGCAAGCACCGCTAAGTGGAAATATACCCGTGGTAAGCCATGATCAGACTTCCGTGAATTGGAGAAATCGGGTCAAATTGCCAAGTGAAGAAAATATGATGGCTATCCATCATGAAAATCCCGCACATGGAAACATTTTACTATCTTGCCAAGGTCGTGGAAATTTGGGAAAACACTGCCAAGCGTGGAAATATTACGATGGCTATCCAACATGATACTTCTGCACGGGCCGTGTAAACAGGATCTGAGTCGTTGTGCGAGTCACCAGGAGAATTAAAGTGGCAGTTGTAAATTGGGTGGCGAGTAATCCTCCAAGTGATAAGGGAGGATGATGGCGAGATGGTTGAAGATGGGTTGACGTTGGAAAAAGTATCTAGTTTCAGGCTCACAAGAAAGAAACACCTTCTCATGGAATACAACAATTGTAGCTTACAGAAGACACAGGTTTCCTCATGAGGCGTTGATACTATTTCACCGAATGCAACAAACAAATGTCTGACCTGAGTCAGTTCACCTTTGCCAGCATACTTCTAGCCTGTGCCACGATAAGGAACAGGGTATGGACATACATTGAGTTCTACGCTCAAAGCTCCCACGCATTCGATGCACAGGCATGTTGCAGTATAGTAGAAGCTGTTTTTAGCGCTTCCAGTAAGCAGCTGCAGGAAACAAATATTCACTGCTGTGTACGATGGATTGGAGTCACGTCATTCAAGGCTTCATAAAATTTTCCTGAATCAAGAGATGAAGGTTTATTACGGTGCAGAATGAAACGATTCATATTGCTCAACATGTTTTCTCCTAGAAATGAATTGAATGTGAAGGTCAGCTCTGAAAATACCTGGTTGGCCATTTTGCATGCTACATCCTTGTTACTTGTAAATGGTCTCTTTGAGAAACTATGAGGGTAATAGGCAATATTTATACCCTTCCATTATGTACGTCCAATCAGACAATAAAAAGTATTCCTTTACCAGGTTCAGAGAAACTTGTTTTTTTACAAATGGACGATTATACTGTAGTTTCAAGCTAATTTTATCTAGCTTTATTTCTATTAGCTTTGATCCACGACTAAGGAAAAATTCATATGGTTGTTACCTGTACATTTTTCCAAGGTCCTCTTGGTTGCCCCAGTTGTTCAATGTATTTTTTGAAGGGCTCTTTGACCAAAAATCAGTCTTAAGGGTGTCTATCAACATGTTATGGGCATGAACCTGGGTCATCATCATGGCAGCATTAGGTCTTTATTGGTAATGGCATTTTCTCATCATTTGGAAGGTACAATTGTGCTTATTATGGCAAAGCCAAAACATTTTTACTACAAGTGTTATATGATGAGGAAGAATCCTGAGCATTGTGGTAAAACCATTCTTTTCAGAAATGTTGGGTTAAGCTCGGTATTCAAGTGAGTTTGAGCCCAGGAAAGGTAAGATCGTTTGCTGGATGAAGAGCTCCGTGACTTCGTAGGGAGCTCGTGGTGTTGTTTCATGAAGTTTGAACGTGGAATGCATAAATGGCCTCGAGTTAACCAAGGAAAACGATAATAATCAAATTTGATAGCTCACCATTCAAAGGACTCAATGCAAAAGAGCTCGATTGCCAAGGTAAGGAAAGAGTTAGTGTGTGGTTCAAAATCGATTGCAACACCGAGTTAGAGGATTCGAAACTCACCGAGTTGGGATTTGTGTAGACTCTATCCACATGGACCCCCCTCCTCTTCAAGTCAAATGGGTCAACGGGGGGTCCCAACATTATGTTAATTAAATTAATATTTTTATTTTAATAATAATATTTAATAATAATATTTATTATTATTATTTAAATATTCTTTTAATTAATTGAGAAGACTAGGTCATCAAGCAATTAATGACCCATGATGGAACCTTCTCAGGTGGTTCAACTAACTGTAATAAATACATCATGGGCCTTCAATTTAGGAATGTAATTATGACCATTTCCTCTTCTTTCTCACATATTCTTCTATAAATGTAAGTTGGAGGCTCATTTCAAAGGGTTCCAACAGTTTAGACAAGTTAGACAGTTAGATATCTCAGGCGAGTGTATACTTTTCAAGAATCCTCTCTCTTCTGCAAGTTGTTCTTGTGTGTTGAGAGAACTTTCAAGCCTCCTCTTCAAGACTGTAATGGCAACTATTGCCTCTTCTTAATGTATGATGCATTGCGCATGTTCTTGAAGCAATAAAAGTGTGTGTTTTGTGACTAATCTCGGTCCTTTCATCCTTCTGTGCTTCTTTGTGCCTTTCTCGTACTTGTAGGTACACTGTGCAAGTTTAAGTTTCTATTGTAGGTTCTTGGAGTTATGTGCTTATCGAGTGGTGGATTACTGCATACAGTTGAGTTGTGGTTTTTGTTCACCCTTCTTGAGTTCATCCTTCTTCACTGGGAAACTGGTATATTTCTCGGTCTGATAAAGTTTAACAAAGGGAACGTGTGTCTCTTAGTTTGTGGTATCATGTACCCTCTCTAAGTTGCAGTAGGTGAAGTTGACCTGTGGTGCACACACCCTCTTCAAATTAACCCTTCCTGAGTCTGGAAACACCCTTTATTTGGTGCATCACCATCCCTAGTATAGTTTCATTTCTGTAAATCTCTTTCCCTAAAACCCCATGAAAATGTTAGCATAGGATTAGATAATCATGTTTGTTACACTAGGAGTAGTACATCACTTAGTTTAGGAAGAGGAAGCCGGCCTTCTCTAGAGGTTCACCTCAAGCCCAAGTCCCACAGCTTGAGAGGTGATCCCATGTGTCCCAATCACACCGAATGTCCTATTCACATCCTGGCCATTTAGAGGGTGCAGTGATTTGGCGACATCACATACACTAAGAGAAAACACAAGAAAATCCTTTGTAAGACTCCCTTAAGCATAAAGGCTCTACTTTTAAATTCCTTTGAGGTTATTTTAATTTTTACATATTTAACGAAAACCTCTATTTGTTTGCCCCAATTTTTATCACAATGTTTGTAAATCTGAAATTACTATTTTTTCCTAATTAGGGAATAATAAAAAAATATGCAGTTTTGGAAAAGACCCTTAAAAGTTTTTTATTTAAATTTATTAGATTTGAAACAACCTCTTTTGGTTTTGTAAAATTGAAATTCTATTAGAGATATTGTCATTTTATTCATTCAATGATAGTTACTTTTTGCTTAACTATTTTTTCTACATTCTAGGGTCATAGAGTTTCTAGCAATTCTCTCTTCTTTCACATAATGGTTGATACTCCATTGTATATCCAAGTCAAAATTCATAATTCATTGGTCAAACATGTTCTTGTCGATATTGGCTATGACCTAAAAATATGGAACATTTCCTTTTTACATTCAATATGACTTTTTGCTAACAACCTAACTCCCTCTACCCTACGCATATGTGGGTTTAGCAATATGCTTAAGTAGGTATTGGGTGAGATCCATTTTCTGATTACAATAGATACTTGCATTCTTAATGTTCTATGGCAGGTCGTGCCTAATAATCTCAATTATAATATTCTTTTACGTTAGCCTTGGCTGCATGCCATGAATGTTGTACTCTCTCCTTGTGTGCAAAATTTGGTTGCAAATGATACATGTGTTCCTTCCCTTCCTTCTCCAAATGATATTGGATTTACTTATGCAAAATTGCTATTGCAAATGATGCAAGTGTTCCATAGTCTTAGTTTCTTGTGAAAAACGTTGTTACAAATGATGTATGTATTTCTACTACTGCTTTCCAAATGAATATTTTACATAATGGCGAGCATAATGATGCTTGTATTTTTTCTTCTTCTTCCCATGCTAAGGAATTTTTCAAGAAGGATGTCCAAGCCTCTATTCCTTCCAGATCTTCTCATAGTCCTCCTAGTGCTAATGAAACTTCTCCATTGGCTAACCCCAAGCTCCAATTCCAACTCAATAGTGTGCACATGGCTACATATAATGGCAAGATGCACTACTCTGCAAGCCTCTTACTACCTATGCTATTTTTCCATAGGAATTCATTCTCTAATTCATGTTGTCGGTGACTTAAAAAATCAGGTTCCTAATCTTACTTTCACTACAACTGATGCAATTCTCTATGCTATGTTGGCCAATAATTACATACACGATGCCACTCGTGATTAAACTTTACATTGCTACTTTAGCACATCTTGGTATGGTTTTTTTTAATTTTTCCGAATGCTTCCTATATCCACACCTCTTTTCATTATCCTTACGTCTCTCCCTCTTCGTAAGGTTGATATAGGATTCCCTCATTGCATTGAGTGTCTTGCGTATTATTCTATCCTCACATTCCTCCTGATAATGCCTTGGTGGTTAAATACTACATGGTTAAACCTTTTTTCACTATAGGGTTTTCCCCTCATACTTCTATCCAACTAATCATCTAAGTCACACATGGCTTCTTGTGGATCTAGCCTACCTTGCTCTCCTCCCAAAGTTTTTATGGCATATACACTTGAGTCACATTCTTTGAAATAACTGAGGTCTAAGCCTCCATCTCCCCCGGTGGCTTCTTCACCTCCTCAAGAGGTTCTCATTAGATAGTTCATATGCTACTCATCCATGGGTGGTATCCACTTCCCCCTCGTTTCCTGATGACACACTCTTTTTTATAAGTTCACCTTGACTGTTGAGGGAGCAGTTACACACCTAAGACTCACTTTGCACACAAACACTGGGGACAACCTTGCTTTCTCACCCCTTCTTACACACTTTCTAATTTGTCAACAACACTAAAAATCTATTAATTCCCCCTCAAGGGCATTCTTGGATCACCCTTCCTTCTCTTCAAAGAATAAGTTTTCATCTATTCCCTCAGGGGGCCTAACATTCAAAAAACATTTAAATATGCTAAAAATCCAAAAGACATTTGCATTACTCTTTGTTTCTATTGCACACTTATACTTTTCATGTTGCACTTTACTTATCATGTTATCTTGATACATAGTATGCTATACCATTTTTCTATACACGTGCGTTCACGTGGTACATTGAGTTGAATGTGTGCTACACATAGATTGTTACATGATGTATGATGCTTGACACTACTCTTTACTAGTTGTTTTGCGCTAACTGGGGGCATCCACTTTACACTTTCTTACACATAGGTTCTACCAATCCAATATTTACTACTTTACTTTCTCTTACCTCATTTACTCAATACATTCATTATGTCATACTATTTATTGCTCTAACATGTAGATGGGTGATTATAGTGTAGTATCTATTTTGTAGGTTACTTCCAAACTAAGATCATTTACATCTATGACTTGTTTCTTGTTTTACATGCTTGATCTATGCTTTCACTTGTTTGTGGGTAATGCCCTATGTTACTTGATTATTTCTTATTGGTCTTTAGTGCTTTGATTGTCTTGTAACATCCTGAGTGGTGTTTAGTTTGTTGTATTATTTGTTGGTGGGAAAGTGGGAGGTTGACGTTGCGTTGAGAGTTTATATTTAGCTATCTTAGCTAGGACAAAGGTGTTCATCGTGTTGTTGGGCCAAAACATTTTCACCTCTGATCATAATGGTTCTTTGAGGCCATTAATAAAATAATGCTTGGAGAAGTCATTTGATAACCCTTCAATGTGATTATCTAGTTTCTCAAATTCAAGTTGATAATCATGAACAATACCTGTCTGGAAGAGTTTCGTGAGAGATCCTATAAAGTACTCGAATGCTGAGGGACCAAACCTATCCAGAAGTAAGGATGCAAAGGTTTTCAAATTTGGTTCATCATTCAATTTGAGATACCAATGACACCATTGAAGTGCTTCTTGCTCCAAGCGGAAGGGGAAAATTGGGACTTAGTTTACGGAATAAATATTGTGAAGGGTGAATAATTTCTTGGCTCGATATATCCATCCTGTAGGATCCGTACCATTGAACCTTGGAAAGTCGAGGGCCTATGAGTTGTGTTGGGAGAAGAGACACTATTTTCTGAAGAGGACTCTTTTTGCAATTTATTGAGCAAGAAGCTATGATGGTTCAATCCAAACATTATATTAGTTAACTTAGCGAATTAGGACTTCAAGGTTGTGATTTCTTCTTCCACGATATTTGTGCTTGCATGGATGGATACCATAACGAGAGTTTTTTTCCTTTTTTTGCAATGGGTAGAAAAATGTGTTCTAATACACGATTAGTAATGGAAAATTTTAATGTAAGCCCAATCGAAAGGGGTAAATGAAAATTTACTAGTCTTTTTGGCACCTCGTAGTTGGGATTGATGAATACAAGGGCAATTTCGAAACTGTAATGGAAAAATGGAAAATTTTTCCAAGAGGCAAAAAGGAGCAAACAATGAAGAGGAACATTGAGGAAAAATTTCAAAGCAATTGCAGAAAAACTAAATAAGTTGTGGCAAAACCCGAAAACATAAAAAATTGAGATTTCTGGATAAGGAAAGTGGAATTTGGATATGGAACCTCAATGAAATAAATGTTTAGAATGGAATTTTAGATGTTCGAGGAAATTTTGAGAGTCAACAAAAGTATAAAATGAAAGATATGGCCAAAAAACATACTTTTTTCTTTTTTTCTATTTTTTTATGGAAATCTGATGGTCGCTTTGTTATTCTTATGAACAACATGTCTATAAGTGTGCGGTTACCAACTATTATCAACTATGACTACTCTATTTTTCCGTTGAACTATTATGTTGGATATGGATTGCAGGTTAGGCTACCTAAGGGTTTGAAGGATTCTCTTACTACCAATGATTTCTGAATGAGTACTGCTCACCCGAAAATTTCTGGTCACAGATTTACCCCTTAATCAATCAGGATGGGGCCGTCACCATGAACAACTCTTGGTTTACCTCACGGGTGGAAACTAGTTAATTGAGATGGGCCATTGCCCTTTTCGTTGGGAGTTCCTCTTAATGGGCCAACTACTTCGAGGTTTCTGTGGTACTCATCACAATGAGTTTTAGGGATTATGCCCAAGTACTTCCCACAGTTATTCGGATGTGTATTTACCTTTATCTAAACCTGCAATGAATATGTAAAAAAACTCGGATGCAAATAAAATATTTCTATAAATGGTGTAGCTCATGGAAATCCCTATTGAAATTTTTTTCTCTCCAAAATCTACTTGTAAGGCTCTGATACTAGATGTGAGGATCCTTCTGCATAGATTTACAAACTCAAAAAATAAATGAATAATAAAATGAAAATTTGAAAAAAACTCAAATGAATTTCAAATTACATGCCACTTCAAAGTGGTAACCTCCTTTGAGCAAGCTCAATACAATAATATTCATGGATTCCTTCATTGGACATCAACACTTATATACTAATTCTATTCTAACAACTACTTCCCGATGTATGTGGGATAATTATGTAATGAACCGTTACACCAAAACCTCGAGGCGTTAGTGAATTTGCACACCTGGATCATAACATCGCACCACGCTTCCGCAAAGCTTGGCCTTGGGCCGGGTTTACGTTCACACTCCCATACGTACAAGACCTGCTTCACTGACGTTTAGGAACCTCACAGGCCCCAGCTACACGACGTAACTAATTGAGTGATATTCAAACATGGGTGGTCGCTCTGATACCAAATGTAATGAATTGTTATGCTAAAACCTTGAGACATTAGTGAATACACACACCAGGATCATAACAAATTCAAGTATGCTCAAGGGACGACTTACAAAGCCTATGCGTCCATAACAACTAATACACTAATAATGCAAAGAGAAGGGTAGGACATTGGTTCTTAACAATTGTAGGATTGAATTCACATTTCTCATATTTTAGTGTAGGGATGTAGAACAAAAAGAACACTTCCCATATAGTTCTCTTCACCATGTGGGTTTCATTTGCACTTCTTTCTATTTTCTTTGACACATTCCCTTTGGGTATTGATCACCCTCAATTCATTCCAACTAGATCCAACACAAAGTTCAACAAATTTCCATGAAAATGGTAATGTGAGTATTCTCT
The DNA here is from genome assembly GCA_019776745.2 of Taxus chinensis. Lineage (NCBI taxonomy): Eukaryota > Viridiplantae > Streptophyta > Pinopsida > Cupressales > Taxaceae > Taxus > Taxus chinensis. Next base: position 826,139,189 of record CM034146.1, on the reverse strand, counting down.
CTCCTTCTCTCACAAAATAATCAAGTGTACTCTTTCTTTTGTTTTGATTTTCTACTTTACACATTGTTATTTTCATACTAAGTTGAAGCTTTCAAGTTAAAGTTCATTTTCCTAAACTATGGACATTGACAACACTATTTCCTCTATAGGTACACATCCTGGGAAAACAAACACAACTAGAACAAAGATAAATTCCTAGTACAAGCACAAGGTGCTCTAAGTGTAGATAACATGTGTCTACACACTCATGTGACTGTTTCTTTAAGTACACAATTTGCAATTCCATACTTAAAGGGGGAAAATGTAGACACTCATTTCAGTAATTCATGTCTTGTAGCAACACAAATTGTACAATATTTATGCACTAGTCCACACTTGTCTAACTTAGTCAATCATGCTATCCCTAGCTATATCCCATTCATTCTTACTTGTACACACAACTCATTCATCCACACAACGGTCATATTAGTCCATAGAATCAGGCTAAAAACCTTGCACAATACAATCACAGTTTTCAAAGCACTTGCACATGCATCTCAACCCAAAGAACCTAAAATGGGCCATAACATTTGTATGCTATGGCCCTTCCCATCTGCTTTGGTCCCTTTCCCTCCAACATAACTTTCCGTAATTCAAATTTGTTTGGGTCACTTCTAGTCGACCTTGTTTGAGATTTCTAGATTCAGAACACATATATAGGCTAGTTTTTCATCCATTATTAAGGGGGAGACGATAAAAACTTCATACCTAAATATTCTAATGAGTGTACACTAAGAGAAAGAACAAGAAAATTCATTACAAGAATCCCTTAAGCTTCATGTACTATGCATACTCTTTCTAGGGAAGTCATCCACTCATGTCTGCAAAAACAAGGAGCATACCATCATTCCAAGTCCAGCCGAGGAAAAGGTGAAAGTATAATCTCATTGTTACAAGATCATGGTTATCTATTTGGTTGCATACATTCTAGAGATAACACACTAAGAGAGAACGATGTGTAGTTTAAGTCCTCTTCAGAATAGTGGCGATGTTGGCAGTGCATAGGGGTGTCCACAACCAACCTGATATTTATTTTCTACGACTTCTTGGATATCTAGGGTTTTTAAGGATCAATCAGTTGCAAAGCCTACATCACACAGTTTTAGAGCTCCATATTTAAGAAAAAATTAGATCAGAAGATAATGCACAAACCCAGAAAGAATCATGAGTAGAGGATTTAAAGGTAGTTTCAATAACGAGGCTCTGTCAGGTCATTTCCAGCCTATTTCAGTCATCAGAACAACCCAAATCAACACATCGAGTAGGATATCAACTAAGCCATCTTCTCTCTCTCTCTCCCTCTCTTATTGCAAGTGCTTTATTTATTTGATGTTCATCATTGTTTAGTATTGCTTAGTGGTTATTCCTGATATTGCTGAAATTAGCCTTGGAAACCAATTAATTAGGATAATTTTCCATCGGTTTCTACCCCTTAGAGATATAAACCATTTAGGTTAAATAAACAACTCGCTGTAAAAGTCTTCAATTTTCTCACCCCTTTTCAATTTTAGACAATGTAGATGACTCTGCAGTTGCAAAATGATATTTCTATTTTTAGCCTCATAAAAAGTATTGTGTTTTTCGCATCCTCATTTGACCATTTTGGAATCTCGAATGTATGGTGCACCTCATTTGATATTGCAAACAAGATGTTCAACTTAGTCTTCAAATTGTCTCTATCAAAATGACATTGTACAATACCATCTTCCTCTAGTCTCATGAAAGAGCCTTCAAAAATAGGCCATATGTCTTTAGATTCAAGACGAGTTGTGATTTGAGTCTTCCATGTAGTGTAGTTATCTCATCACATAAGCTGGGAGTTTGGGAAAAAATGTTTATGGGCATTTGTAACCATGATGGAGTCTGCGGGTGGTAAAAATGGTCATTATCATTGCATATTAGTATGTACAAAGCAAAACAAATTAAATGCTCCATTTCTAGAAAAAAGTTGATTTTCTTGTATTTTTTTAAAAAAATTGGGCTCTCCGAGCTTTCAGAAAATCCCTTTTACACAAGGATTTTTTAAATTTTGTTTTTATTTTTCCGTGAATTTTGCAAAAAATTCTTATTTTCGGATTTATGGCCTCTTTCAGTCTACAAAAATAGTTTTTTTTTTGAAAAATAAAAAATTAGATTTTCTGAAAAATAAAAAATATTGAATTTTTGAAAAAATATAAAAAAGTTTTTTTGATCCCAATTAAGGGGTTTTCCTCTAAATTAGTTAGTCGAGGTTCATATCTGTTTAGAGAGGGGTTGAATGTAGCAGGCTCGCTATAATATAGTGTTTAGCTTTTGAAAAGGATTTCAAGTGTAAGAAGGTGGGGGTCGATGCTAAAACCCTCCCTATACAAGATTTTTATTCAGTTGCATTAGCCAATGAATATACTCACCACTTTAAAAGCACTAGTGGGAGATATGGATTTTATTGTTTAAAAATGAGTTTGAAAAAATAAAATAAAAAAATAAAATTTATCCTACCTTTGTGTCAATGGATAAGTCATGGCTTTGGACGGTGTGTTCGATGTGTTTGAGGCTATGTGGTAGTGTTGGTTGCATTATTAGGTCATAATAATCTCTCCCACACCTTGATTTTGTCTTTTTCATGTTGTCTCATTTGCCATTAAAAACTCCTTTGCTATGCTACAACCTTGGGCTTTATGTGTGTAATGAAATTACTTAGATAAATCTGAATATCTATTGAACAATAACACCAAAGAACTCCAAAATATAAAGAAATGATCACAATATGAAAGTAGAATGATTTAACAACTTTGAGGGGGAAACCTCCAAACCATACAATAAGATTAAATTTCTCAATACGATTATTATGTACTACTTACTAACTCCTATATATACCTTACTCTGTTATGCAAAACACCATGACCAACCTACTAAGCGTAGGAAAATCATAAATGAATATGATATGACATGTTAAGAGATTATGTTAGCCACATGTCGGCTTAGATATAATCATGATATATGACCTAGTAATAGGGGTGTAACATGCCCCTTCCATTGAAAGAAACATTTTCTCTAATGTTGACCATTTCTGGAGGCTTCTTCAAACCATTATAGTCCTCAATGTTGATGATCTTTAGATGTCATTACTAGAAATGTTCCTCCTCCCTTGTTGCAACTTCATTGTCTCAATTCTTACACTTGATTAGATACTCAATAATTTCTCTCTTTTTTACCCACTTAAGGCACATTTGAAGAATTTCCTTAGGTTCCAAAATTAATGTGGCTTCTTCATCCATTGCAAGTAAATCTATCTATAATAAAACATTTTGTACCATGCCATTCTCAAAAGTTGGATTATCATTTGAAAGTGGGAAATACTCTTTAATTCTAGATAGTATCTTTTGCTAATTGTTGTTGTGTCCTTTGACTACACTTGAACCTTTGGTTGGAACTTCTTAGTTGAGATGGTGGATGGTGGCTAAAAATTATGAGATCTTTAGAAAAAAGTGGCTCTCCTAGGTAGCTTAGATAATGGCACATCCTCCACAACAATTGAATAGTTTTCCATGAATTTTTGAAAATCTAGTATTGTTTTTCATAAACTAAAAAAATTATGGTGCCGGGCCCTTGATTAGCTACATTAAATAAGAGCTCACCCTCTGAGATGACTTTACACATAACCCTTTTAACTTAAACATATTTCCATTTTATCAAAAAAACACATGAACATATCGTCAAAGTTCATATCAACTTTGCTCAAGGTAAAATATATGCTCCACCCATGGAATCACAATCATAGGGGAATCAAACTTGTATTCTCCAATTTCAAGTTTGATACTATGACATTTCTTGAACAATTGACTAAGCCCCCATTTGTAATCATGACTTGAAATTTTGGAACTGAGAAAATAAAATATTCAGATGTGCCACCAACTCTTTATTGATAAAATTATGTGTGCTGACTAAGTCAATTAATACTGTTACCTTAAGTTCCTCTAGAATACCCTTTACCTTGAGGGTTTATATGGAGATAACACCTGACATTGTATGGCAAGAAACTGTCAATTGGGAATCTCCAAACCCTAGTTCGTCCAACACCTCTACTTTTGTTTCTTCATTTTTGACCTCATCATTAAAGTCCTCAATGTACAATAACTTATTTTTTAGCGACACCTATGACCTTTACTGTATTTTCTAGCACAATTGAAACATAACACTTTTTCTCGTTTCTCTTCAATTTTTTGAATAGTCAGGTTTAGTAGGCTGAGGGTAATGATTATGTTGGAACAATACTCTCTTTACTAGTAGTGAATTTCCTCTATTTGATCAGTTCTCTTTCCTCCACCTAACGAGCAACTATCATGGATTCTACTATCAAACCTAGATTAAGAAGGTGCACATCAAGTTAGATTCTATCTTTGAGACCTTCCCATAACATATCATTTAGATGATCCTTTGAGATTCCATCCAAACACAAGGACATATTTTGGAACTGCTGAATATAATCCTTGATTGTCCCTATTTTTTGATGTTTTAGTATCTGGCTGAAATAGTTTTTCTGTAACACTATTACTGTAATGTATCTGGAGCTCATTGTTGAACATTGACTAGGTAGTAGGGAGACCCTTATTTTTCCTCTATTCACAAATCCATTTATACCAAATGAACTATTTTGGTTCTAGATATAAGGATACTAGTACCACCTTCTATCTACTTGGAATTTGATGCACATCAAAACAATTCTCCATTTGGTTGATCTAAGTAAGTAGCTCGGTAACATAAAATTTCCTCTTCTCCACTTTTGGCATCATGTTTCTACTCCCAACATTAGAACAAGATAAGTGATGTGGCTGTGATGACTGGGATGTAAGGTTGATGGTGGGACCTAATTGGGAGTTTGTGTCTTATGGTTGTAGATAAGAAATGCATACCATGTGTTTTGATTCCATTCTTTGCAAGTTGTCCTTAAGATCATCTTTTGTAACTACGATTGACTGTATATTGCGCAATTCGCTCTCAAGTTGAATGACCTTATGATCTATTAAGGAAAACTATAGGATTGAACATTCAGTAAGTTTTCCTTCTAGTTCCATATCTTAGTTAATATTTCTAGGAGTGGTATTACCTTTTCCTTCCCCTCTTATTTGTGGCATTGTTGTGGATTTTTTGGATTCAGGGTTTAGGCTTAGGTTTTATGGTTCAAGCTTAGGGTAGGGAATTTTGGTTTCAGATTACAAATGGATTTATACTGAATAGATAAAATCCCAAGGAAAAAACTATAAATGATTTTTAGTAAGATTTCCAAAAAAGATAAGAAACTTATTAAAAATTCCAAAAAATGGATTTATACTGAATAGATAAAATCCCAAGGAAAAAACTATAAATGATTTTTAGTAAGATTTCCAAAAAAGATAAGAAACTTATAAAAATTCCAAAAAATAACAGCCCATGTAGTGAATTCATCAAAAGCCCTAAAATGACTATAACTTGTGCAAAATAAGTTAGATGATATTGAAATTTACAGAGAAACTTACTTGTCTAATACCACCGCGATTGTGGATATATAACTGAATCTTAAAAATTTAGGGTTCTGACCTAATTCTGGCTAGATGAAATCTCTAATACCACTCGTAATGAAACAACTTAGATATGAATATCAACCAAAATATAACACTAATGAACACTGTCATGCCCATCCCATTATTAACCCTTTGACTCTTGTTACGTGATCTTGCATTAGCCTTAGTTGGATTGAGTGTTTTGTTCTAAGTGCTGGGCTTACGTTTTGGACGATTCGTAGATTGAAACAATTAATTAAGGTATTGGAAAAATACTATCTCATTCTTAGCTTTGAAATATTAGATGTTGTTAAATGATAGAAGTAATTGTATGGATATTTTATATTTGGTGGCTCATTTTTCCTAAGGTCAAGAGCAAAATTTTCTATATGTAAGGAAACACTAAAATACAAGCCTCCGAGACGATTTATTTTGGTAGGAATCAAGTCTTCGTGCAACACGGGTTAATACGCCTCCATGGATGAAGAGCCTCCCATTTTTCATGTTATCGCTTCCATCTTGGCGAATGGATCGACTGACATTCATGACCTCTTTTTGTGATCATAAAATAGTGGTAGCAATTAAATAAATCAAACATAGGAGATAATAAAATGATATTATCTTTTGAGATTAAAATGTTATTAACAAAAAGTAAAATAAATATAATAAAATTCAAAAATGTTCTTTTAACCCCTCAAACTATTTGGGGCTTTGCCCCTACTCGTTTCAAGAAATAATTATAAAAATTTGGGGCTTTGTGCGGATGCTTGCAAGAGGAGAAAATACATTAAGTATAACAATGATAAAATAATAATAAAACGTAATGTTTAGAAATGCGTGAAAACTTTGCCTGTATATGCATTTAGTGGGTTGAATGCCTCCATGACTTGGTAAGCTTCTTTTTTCCTTTTCTCTCATGTTTGGTGCGATGAACCTATAAAATTTCCAGTATCCTCCTAGGCTGTGTGCAAAATGGAGATTTTGAATAGGGTATTAGTGCCCACCCAAAGGTTTCCTTGGTGAAGGAATTGGACAAAATGATTTTTTTTAAAAGATCTTTGAAGCCCATAACAAAAGGCATTTAGATAGGCGTGAATTCGGATTCCGAATAACATAGGAAACACATCTCACTAAACTGAACAATAGAACACATACTGGAAAGATTTCACATTTCTACCTCTAAGAATCACAATGTTCTTAGTTGTAGCCACTGTTGTTGACCACTGCCATTCGATCTCAAACAACATAGGAAACCGCCATTGCCACTGGAAGATACCCTTGACTTTAGATGTTTTGGCGCAAAATGGGAATGAGACATTGGTTATTATCCCCCCCCACAATGTGCAATTCCAAATAGGAAGACAGAAAAGGAAAATTATGTTGTGTTGTATCCCACTGACCGAATCTTGATGTCTGGATCTTGCTGCACATGATCACTATTGCCAATGAACGTATTCACTAACTGATCATCTTCCAACGAAATACGACAGTCAGAGGATCATTGCAGTTCTCTGCTATCCTATACATCCGTTTTCCAGTATACACAATACATAATGCAACATGAACACAACAAAGAAATTCACTGCGAAACTAAAGCACACTGAAAAACATATACTCATACTATATATATGCCACCACATCTGCTATGCGGCCCCATCGTTGGTGACTGACGAGATGTTGCTGAATGACTTCCAACCTCTTGTGCCTCCTTCCTCCATTGTCATGCTGCTAGCTCAGTGAATTTAGCTTTTGAGGATCAATAATTACATACCTTATCCGAACGTTGGATTCCACCGAAAATGCGTTCGTAAGACAATTTTTTTTTTTAATTTTTTTTTTCAGACTTTTGACGACGACACATTTTTTTATAATGGCATTGACCAACAATACACTTTATTTCAACATTGACACTATGACCGATTGGACAATAATGAAAATCCTAAAAACACCTATGTTGACATTTTTGAATGGCTCTTAAACACACTAAAAATAACTGTGAATGAGACACTATTATGATATACACTTTAAACCTTGACCATCTTAGATGAAAAATAAGACCTAAAAATCAAAACATACAAATTGAAGTTGAAATCTTATAGATATCTCTTGACTTGAGACAAACCGTAACATTTGTGACTTACATGTATATTGACCAAATAAGTTAAGACTCGCATTGACGTAAGGACTGCAGACTCAATCTTGAATACTACTCTAATACTAATTTACCTATTGACTAAAACAAACCAGCATGGAAAATATAACAAATAAACAAGTTTAATACCGCTGGATTGGGCTCGCTAATGTTAGAATTGATCTACACGATCTACAACTGCACAAATCAGAGATCTTAAAACTGCTCCTAAAAAAATCTCCAGCCGATTGGTCTATTGATACTCGATGAACGAGAGACACAGGTCGCTTGACCTGGTCAAAGTTTTATTAAAGATCACTATATGCAAACTGCAGGATGTATATGCACAATTCGTGATCTTTTCATAGCACAATGTACTAAACAACATAGGTCCATTGTTGACTTTGATATGCCATGTGATCCCTTCAATTTTGGAGTGATCTAAGCGGAATGGATAAATATATGAGTGGTCGACAACTACCAGTGCCGCTTCAAATTACTTCTATCACCTTAGTTTTCTCTCCAAGAATATTATCAGGTCGCAGAAGTTGATATAAGACAGTTAAACGCTTTTTATTTAATAACAAAATGCTCATTGCATGGAATATAAGTCGGTCTAGATAAAATACCGTAGAGGAAACATTGAATCTAACTGTGAATATCTTCAAACATAGTTATGAAGAAATGTCCTAATTACTTAAAAAACACAGGATAGAGTGTCGAGGCTGCTCAACGTGGTCTTTAGCATACACATTTTAGGATCTGCCAAAATATTCTCCAATAGCCGTGAATGAATTTACATGCAGATATGACCGAATACTCCAATGAGGTGGAAGAATGTGCAGATTATTCAACCAAGCGGTATTGCAAAAGCTTATAGTCTCTTCTCATACAATAATATGATAGAAAATAAAAATAAACTCAAACTATATAACAGATCTCTCCATATTATTCTATCATGCAACGGGAAAACCAAAAACACAGCAATGGATTTGCCCCTTCATTAAATTCAAAAATCCACATTTCTTTCACAAGGAACTCGGTGATAGAAAATGTAAGCACAACACAGGTTAATACAATGAATACACATGAATAATACTTCATTAATTTTCATACTGAAATGGTTACAAATATATAGTTGTTTTTGCAATAACCACTCGCTCAAATATATGCAAATTGTTCTAACAAGTTGCACCCCTATAATCACTCATCAATCTCCTACATAAGTTGTAACTTACAACAATAACATAATATATATTTTATATAACGCCAATAATTAATGGAACACTGACAACAATATTTCCTAACACCCCCATCCTACCGTCCTATGCAAACGAATGAGATTTCAAACAATTGTTGGATGTGTGCCAAGCTTAAAAAAGTGGATTTTTGTCTGGTGTGGCAGTTTCTAGTGCGTTGGTAGTGGGATGAGAAAAATGTGGGAGCATACTCAGAGAACAAAGACCACCTGGCAAATTGGGATGCAACAAAGAGAATTGCAGGGCTTGCACAGGGTATGTGTTTTGTTTGATAAAATGTCTGAGAGATTGCAAGCTTTTGGACAGTAATGATTATTGTTTACACAAAACAAATTGTTGAAAATTCCTTGGAGACTTTAAAAAAAATGACAAGTGAGAATACATCTCCAAAACCTTTCTATCATCCTCCTTGCGTGTGCCAAAAAGGGATCTTGGTTGGAACAACAGACTGTAGTTAATTTTCTAGTTTTCTTGTTTGTGTCTCGGAGCAGGGAATTCAATTATTGGAGTTGCAGTTTCCTGGAAGTCATGTTGGTGAAATAAATACGCATATAGAAGGCACTTAAACAACTAGAGTGCATATTCATAGTCCAATCTCATGGTATGACATGTTTGTAAACTAGGCTGAACGTGAGCTTGAAGAGAGGCCCTTGAAACTATCAAGCAAATGTGTTTTTAGGGTGTCAAAATTCCATGTTATATGATGTGTTTACAAGGTGTCGAGAACAATTCCTGGGAAAATGTTCAACCTTTATGGGAACAAGTATATTCGACCTTATTATTCTCTTTCTCTGACCTTTTATAGACCTGTTGATTTCTATATTCTACACCGGAAGTAATCTCATAGAGAATTTTGGTAGTGACTTTAATTTGTTTTAGTTGCAACTTCAAGGCATATAGTATGCAATTTTGTGGCTTATTATTGAGGCACAAGGACTATTTCCCAGGCTCCCAATTAGTTGCTTTTACAGAAGGTTTTGACAAAATGCATCAAAAAAAAATGTACTCTCATGGAATGTTTGATCGCTAGATATGCACAAAGAGTTCTATTGAGAAGTCGTGGGGGGTTTTAAAAATGCAAGCATTGCTATACAACTCAACTCAACAACCTTTTCCAACATATTCACAATATGTATGAAAATGGAAGCATTCACAAGGTTGAAAAACTGTTTGACGAAATGCTTGGACCATGCACCTTGTGTTCTTCAGTCACTCGCCAACTCAATTCTAGGCATGGCCTTCTTGCCCTTCTTGCACGATTTTAATGATTCTAATTTTCTTATTTTAATGTGGTAGAAAATCAAACTATAGTATATTAAATTATCGGGATCTAAATGAGACATAGTGCCTTATAACAAATTTACCTTGGTTTTGTATGCAACTAGAATAGTAAATCTGGAATGTAAATTCTACTCTTAATTTACCCTGTGAGATATTTGGACAACTCTATACTAGTTTTTTGTCTTAGAAACCATGTAGTTGGCGTGGTAAATGAAAAAATTAGTGGAAATTACTTCTAGGTGACTTTGTGTAATGTTATTAAAAAAACCGGTTTTATGGGAGGCGTAAAATATCCTTATAAACATTGATTTGTAAAATAACAAACTTTAGCCGTGTACCTTGTCATGTGGAGTGTCCAACTGAACTCTGGGTTGTTCCTCGGAAGTCCATTTGACCTTATTTCATAACGCGTTTAGGAGCACAACAAGTTAATTCACAGCTTTAAAAAGCTGCTAAAAGTGAAAAATACAATTTAGTTTTGACCTGCTGTTTTGGCCCTGGGTGTCAAAATGGATTTTGGCTTCCGCATACCTATAATATTTCTATGAGAAAATTGCTACAAACCCTCAATTTGGAAAAAAATGTCCTGCAAGATAGTTTTCCTCATATGTTTTGTAGGCCTCTAGTTGTTGGGCGACAAGGTTGTTGGAGTGCATTTACGATCAATAGCTCCGGAAAGACGAGCACCATTTTAATCCTATTTGCCAGTTTGGAGTTGCGTCAACTCCGAGTGTTTATGTGCATATAGGGTAATAGGTAGGAATTTGTTTCCATGGTTGTTTGAGTCTCGAAGATGGTTTTTGAATGCTGATTTTAGAGCATCTTGCCTAAATTTATTGTTTTTATAAACTTTTAATCAAATGGGGAAAAATGGTCATATGACCTTATTCAAGCAAACTATTGATTAGGAAACTTTATATACACTAACATATGACTGTAGAAAACTTTTTTTGACACTTGTTTTGAAAATCATTTGACTGTGGAAAAATAATGTTTTCTCTCTCCTCTCTCTATCTCTCTCTTGATAGCATTGAAAAATGAACCGAAATGTCATTTACATTCTTACTCTCCTTAGAAGTATGTTAAGTATTGTTTTTATTACTCTTGGAAATCTTGGAAATCATGAATTGTGCTAGTTTAGAGGTAGATGCCATGCTAGCCGTATTGTTGACCATGTGTGTGGTTGCAGTTACACAGACACAAAGAAGTTCAACGATATTTGTGTCTTCTTATTAGCATGCTATCTGAAAGAAATGTAATTGTATAGATTATATCAAGGATATTGTTATGAATGGAATGCATTATTACATTTTTCGCATGATGTATACCATATTGTTGCCTATTGATGAAATGTACTATTTTCTTACGTAGCTGTACTTTTGCATGTTTGACTAATTCCACACTTAGTCATCTACCAATATATTTGGTTAGGTAAATGAAGTTGATTGTATCATGTTGCATTATAAAATGATGTAAGAGCATCATTTTTATTATAGCCAAATCATCATCAGGAGAATGAAATTGAAATCATGTTATTTAAAACTGTTTGTATCATCACAATTTTGGATGTGATTGTATCAGTAAAATTTTTGGTAGTAGTATGGTAATGGCGTAATTCATTTATCTGTTAGGGATGTATTGACCTAGGAAATATTTTAGCCTTCAAAGAAAAATATAACAACTTGCATGTGTGTGTTTCATTTTTGGAAAGAAAATGTCAACCAAACTTATAGTTTGAAATATCAACACTTGTGGTATGGAATTGCTCCCTTTGAGCTTAACCTCGTGCCTTGCTTCTATGGTGGAGCAAAAATCCATTTGGGACATTCCTATGCCTTAGGAATGAAAGTTTTTTCCTTAGCTTTTTATTATAAGAACACCTTTGAGCTTTCAAAGGTCTTGGGGAATTAAGTTGTTGAACGCTAGCTTTGGCATGTAGTAGTTAGATATCCCTTGAGTTAAATGGGAATAAGTTTGAAACTAATCGTAAGACCTTTTTAAGGTTAATATGTGGACATAATGTTGTATCTAAACCTCAATAGAGGGGATTTTTATCAGTAATATGTTGACCCATTATAAAGGTGAGAATTGTGACTTATTCCTTAACTCCTTGCCAGGTCTCCATTTTTTGACATTAAAGATAAAATGAGATGTCTCCTTTGAGAACATGATATTCTAGAACATTAAATTTTACCTTGAACAATAATCACATGCGAATCTTTTGTATCTTATGAATTCTCCAAATCATCCCTATCTTCACAGATGTACCAAAAGTATAATATTAGCTTAATATTATCCTCTTATCATCATGATATCTTTTCCCTCACAATGAAAACTAAGTAAAATGATGAGCAACCATGCTCTTTAAGAAATGAGCCCATAGTCTAAGAACGAGTGTTGGGTGACGTATATGTGTTCAAAATGTTTATAACTAACATTGAATTTTGTAAATGAATGGAAATTGAAATGTGAACCAATTAATGTACCTATATTATAAGAATTTTGTGATGTGTAATAGAGTTATGAAGTTTTGAGAAGAGGGAATTATTACCTTACATGTTAATGCTCTTTAAACCAATGTGTTGGAAGCACAAGGGACTTGGGGGTGAATTAGTCCACTAAAACATTATTTCATTTCCATTTAACATACATCAACATTCATACAACCATTCAATTAAACATCAACCATATGTATGTTCACTTAAGTATTGAATCAACCATACACAAGGGCAAGAGCAAGAAAGTACACAAGAACACCAAAATTAAGTGGGAAACCCTTAAGGGGAAGAAAACCGATTGAAATTCTGCTTATATTACATACAGAAAAAGAGATTTAGTGAATCACCAACTTCCCAAGAAGCACCAATCCCTACTTTAGTAGAGCACCAACCCTACAAGGAGCACCAACCCTTGATTTAGTGAAGCACCCACTCCACAAGGAGCCTACAACCCCCTAAGATGATCAAACACAAATTGAACCATCTGAAGATGAATATCTCTGAAGTTTGTTGCTGCTACAACTAATGGAAATCATAATTTTAGCTCACACATACACAGTCATTTCTCAAAAAAATAAAAAAGGGGAGATAAGTCATGCGACTATGTCTAGGTCCAATAAATTTCTCAGCAAATTTCAGTTACATGAGATTTATGTATTATTCAAGTTTTGTGTCATGGTTTTTTTCTTATTGTCCTTTTTTTTCCCTCTTATTATATGTAAATTTCATGTATATTAATGCCTTGCGATACTATATAGGTGGGCATCTTTAGAATTTTCAGTTTTGGATATGGAAATAAGAAAGATTTGATTCGTTCAACTGAGAACGATTAAACATGGAATATATGGAAAGAACCGAATCAAATGAAATAAGGAAATAAATTCCTATGGAAAAATTGGAAGTTTTTTATGATTTTTGATAAATTAAATTAGAAAAAATTCTATTAAACCCTCATTCCTTCAACTTGCTCTTTCTTCTTCTCTCATAGACTTGTCTTGGCTTCAAAATAATTCTCACATACTTTATAAAATTATTAAGAAATTTTCACACTTCCTCAGTTATGAAATTATGCCCTCATACGTGTTTTACACTCTCTCTTGGGTCACACTTTTCCCCCATGCACAACTCAAAACCTTACTTTTATATGCTTATCTTATTTCAAACACAACATAGGTCAGTCCTGTACATTTATCTCAGCTAAAAAACTCCTATGAAATAACAATAAACTCATTTAAATTCATAAAGTGGACCTATATAGGTTGGCCATGCTCAAATACACCAAACAAGATAAAAAACAACTAAAAACCCCATCACCTAGATGACCAAAGACCACAAAAATCATCACCATGATTTATCAAGCTCCCAAATTTACCACACATGTAAAATATGACATAAAAAACACCTTCCATGGTCATACATTATATTTCTCCAATCGAATTCTTCATAACTCACTGAAGAAGGTTCATATCCTTCTTAAAAAAATTGTTTTTAGGAACCCATATTCATCTTTGGTCCTCAAGAAGAACCAAGAACACCTCAACTATGGTATGTAACAACTCATTGGAATACCATTTACCTGTAGATAAAATCCATGCTACCTATATATTATGAAATATCCATACATGCAAACCACACCAACTTTCCTCTTCACCAAAATAAGCTTCCTAGAAAAAAGTTTTAGGAACTCAACTAGTTTACACCCTTTCTGCCATTTTCAAGACTTCCAAATTCCTTTAATAGAAACAAAATTCATCGCTCTTCACTCTCCAAATCTTCTCAAGTATTAAAAAATCTGAAACATACATCATCTAACTCAATCTTTTGGATTGAGCAATCATGTCCTGAAAACTAAACAACCTTCTTCTTCACACATTGAGTTGTATGACCTATCAAGTATCATCATCATGAAACAAACCATACACCATTTAAAGGAATATGAATACCCTTTCCATAACATCTTACATTTCCTTCCAACTCTAAGTGGAAGGCCTTCAACCAAGTACAACTCAGAAATTTCTCTTTTAAGCTTCTAGGACTCAAGAACTATCCTTGAGCTGAACTTGGTCCATCACCTCCAAAATAAATTTCAAGTTTAAACAAAGTATGGAACACCCTTATACATGTTTTATAAGCACTCATAAAACTTCAAAAATCATGAACAAAATAGATCAATAACTTCCCTCATGAAGTCACTTAAGACCCTTCTTAACTAGGCATCCTCTAGATTTGACCTTCAAAGATCAGGTAATAAATTGTTCATACCTTATAAAATCATTAAGCTATATATATCATTGGAAATTTATCTGAACCAGGATCACAAATGTTTTTTAATCAATTCCTAACTCCACATGCAGCTTATGCAATTCAAATTTTAGCATAGACTGCTCCAAACTGCCTCAAAAACTAGTCTTCATAAATAAGCCCTAATTTTACCTTTATGAGCTCAACCATGATCTAAAAATATAATGGAAATCTATTATAACTCTAGGTTTGAAAACAATGTCAATATTTTTCATACCTTTTTTGGAGAAATTTTCCAAAAACCAAACTTCTTCAGAAACAAGAATTTTCAGGTGGGGCCCACATAATATCACATGCTCTAATACACCTTTCTGGAAATATTGAGGATTCCTCTACAACATAAAATCATCAATTTTGTAAAAGTAATCAAAACTATTCAGTACACAACTTTTTCTGCAAGTTGCTTTGAGTTAGGGTTTCAAAGAAACTTATCTTCTTAACAATCGTTCATAAAAATGTGACGATAAAAACTCCTCATTATTTTTGGAAAATATTCATAACTTACCTTAACATCTATGCCAAAGAGCTTAGATCCCCATGCAAAGTACACATCCCACAACGAGCATCAAAAGGTCAACTTTTACCTGAAAAACACACTATAGAATACCTGATTTTACCAAAAAAGACATCTTGCACTTCCTTCTTCAAAATGACTTAAAAATTGTCATGAAGCATCATGACAACATCCTCTAGCTGATCATACCCACCATATAGCTGCCAACTTACTTGTTCTTCACCTTCTTTCTTCCCAAGGACCATGAAACACCACAAAACTTATGAGAACTGAACTAAAATGCATCATAAACCTCATATACAATTCCAAAATGCTTCTACCATTTTTTGATAGAATTGACAAACTCCAAAAATCATACCTCCATATGATTTTGCATGCTCTAGGGCTAGGAATAGGCATGGAATGACGTGACTCAACCATGACACCCCATGAACTGACGATGCTGACCTCATGCACACTATTAGACACATGTAACACACCTTTATGACCATGTATGACCTCATGAAAACCTTTAATAAACTTGGGAGGACTCATACTGTGACCATACACACTGAAACATACTCTAGAACACCATATGACTTCCCCAAACATGACACTACCAATCGACCTTCATGTTTGACCTTTGACTGACACCTCATGGAGAATCAAATGACATCATGACACCCTTTTCCATCAATGATCTTGATGACAATGACAACACTAACACACAATGGCCAACAATCTCCCCCTTTGTCATTGATGACAACCACCTTTAGAAACATTGATGGCAACCATAAGACAAAAAACTCCCACCTGACCTCATTTTCATGTTTCCGATGCTTCTCTCCCCATTTGAATTCTATGAAAAAGGATACAATGATGAAAATACATGGAAAATGATAGCATAAGACTAGGCACAATGGAAACAATGCAAAACCTGACTGACTTTCTCAAATATCTCCCCCTAAGACTGAAATATCTTTCTTCTGACCTCAACAACAGAAATCAATGATCCAATGGACGTTTAATGATCATGCAAATGGCTCCCCTTGAATGTATATTCTCCACAATTTGTCTTTATTCATATTTTGCATCATTCTCTAGGTCTATTCCATGCTCAAGTGTTTCACTTTACAAAACTCCATTTTTGCCTTCTTTAAGTCTAAAATCATAGTATGAGTCCTTGGAAAAATGTACACAACTTATTCACACATGCCAACAAGCATAATGAGCATAAAATATAATCTTACCTTATTCATTGATCTATCTCAAGTTGACAAGACACATAAAGTTGCTTACCTCTACCATATTTTGGTCACATTCCTTCTTTAGGGAAGAGATCCGTAAAACTAACAATCAGCGTAATTTATACCAGCTTTTAAAATCTCTAGAGACACACATATATCATGAAGTATCTCCTTATGACTCCCCCTAGGTTTGTACTGCCAATATCTAATTGAAAATACAAGAATTTGGACTCTTACCTTGATTAGATGACATGGGGAAGGATCAATCATTTCATCACAGACCTAAAACAACTTCTTAGTGCAATCAACCTTATTTGTATGTTATTACAACTTCCTTGAGCATATAGCTTTCTTTACATGTAAAAAAAACCTCAAATTCTTCCTTTCTAGCCCCTTGGCATCTTACTTACCTTATTAAGATCTCAACCAAGATCCTCCTGTCTCAAAGTTTTTTCTCAGAACTATATCTTGTCATTTTCACTTCTGTAGTACTATACCAACTCCATGTATTAGCATAAGAATAATATCTTGGTTCATGAGTGTCTTGTATGAGTCATACCTTCCTTAGGTCTTAATTCACCATTGTAGATCAAACAAACCTTCTAGCCTTATCATCCTTTCTCCTCAAGTACAGAAGTCACCTAAAATACTTGAATCAAGTCCATTTATGAATCTCCCTTCCTTTGAAAGAATCTTCAGACCTATAGATTGCTGTTACTGTACTCAAACTTCATACCTTGCTTGAGGAACACAGTCATACATCTTGACCTTTTCAACTTGGAGGTAATCGAAACTCAATGTACCCTGTTTCACTCAACCTTTACTGAGATCAGAGATTTAATAATTCAAGGCTATGAAAGTCATCAACTTCATTGAGAATGATAAATTCAACCAAAACCTCATTTTTCCACTGTTTGTCATTCACTATTGTTATAAAGATCAAGCACAAATCAAACAAATTATTAAACCTCTAGCCTGATTTGCTGCAATTAACCATAACCCCCTATTTTATGAGCTCAATCCAATGAAGATACCAATACTAAGTTGATGCCATAAGGATCAAAACACCAACTTACTCCTATCTGTCTCAAAACAGTCTACTTGTGTTCTTAATGGTAAGGTCTTTGATGATCTCATGAATGGGACACTTTGTGCCCATGTAAAACACAATGATGACATTATAAAATATGATTTTTTCTTGTGATGGTGAGTGGTAAATCTTAAACTCTAAGGATCAACAAGAAGGTCAATAGGAAGAATCCATTTTTGGAGTTAAATATCAGAGCAATGGGCACATTCAAAGGATCAGACCATGCCCAATCATGTACTTGGCTTCATTGGAGCCAAGGGAGAAGCCAAAACTAGTCATGCTTACTCTTGAGCACAAGGATGAGCTTCAAAGTACCAAGGGTCAGCTGCAATGCCTCTTCAATCCAAATACAAAGCAACTAAAAGAGGTATTTGTCTTGTTTCTAGTTGACACCTTGATGATTTAGGTGGAGGATCGAATTCTAGTCAGTTTTTCACTCATCTAAGCAGCCATATTCAATGTCAAATCATTTGCATGGCTGCCCCTTTTGAGAAAGGGAAACTACTTCTCCCTACTAGTTGCAGGATTTGTTTGAGTCCCATTTCTCTCTGGTTAGCGTATAGTAGGTTTAGGTTTATTTGCAGCAAAAGAAGTGATTTTGCACACTCTACATATCCCACTTGGGGTGTGTATGATTTCCACTTTTGTACATAGTGTGTTGTGGTGTTTTGTTGCTTGTGCATAGTGCATTGGAAGTAGCATTTGGTGAGATCAACCCCAGTTCTAGTAGTGTTCCAAGTGGCTCAGGAATCAGATTTTCAAAGCTAAGATCAAATTTGTTTTTACGAGGAAGACTCCATTCCCAATGGATGCTTCAAGACCACTGATCATTTCACCTAGCAGGAAGGTGATCCCCATGAGTTGCCAAATTGTTGACCAAATAAGCTCACACTTATTTTTAGGTCAACTGACACCATTTTCACACTTTCTACCTCAATCTGAATTTTTGCATATTTTAAGCACTTAAGGTCCCCCCAAAAGCATTCCCATCAGATAGGAAATTTCTTCCCCTTTCCAGAGTCATAAATAATTCCTTCTAACTCTTCATATTTTTCAAGTTACGGGCTGACGGGCTTGGGAAGGATTTTTTTGCCAAAAGCGAGCTGGCGGGGCTAGGGAAGATTTTTTGCCAATGGGAAATTGTGGACTAGTGGGAGATACATTGCATTTTTGCACTTTTCACAAAAAGCACGAGTGAAAAATGCAGGCCAATGGGCCCATAGATGTCTTTTTGCCCAAGTGTAAAAGTGGGTCTGCGGGGCCGTGGATGTCTTTTTGCCCAAGTGTAAAAGCGGGTTTGCGTGGCCATGGAGGAATTTTTTCCCAAGTATAAATGTGGGCCGATGGATCTTCGGGGGATTTTGGAACTTTTACACTTTCGAAAAATGGTGCATTTTTCAAGTGCGGGCCTTGCGAGCCCGCGAGGACTCATCAGCTGATGTAAAGTTGCAGATCGGTGGAAGATGCCACGTGTCTCAATGATGCCACTACTAAAGTCAAACCTAAGGGGCAGTCTTCAAACAAGTGCAGACTCGCCATGTGGTCAGAGTAAAAAAGGGGGATAGAGAAGACCCAAATCAACTAAGTATAAGAGGGCCATCAGACGGAACCACTTGTCAACTCGGCACATCTTTAAAAGTAAATCCAAAAGTGGGTCTCCCAAACAAGTGCCAAACCTCCATGTGTCGCAGGTCTGAAAAGGGACAGAGTCGGTCATTTAAACGACTAAGTATAAGAAGGTCGGTGAAAGCCTCCACATGTCTCTTTGGCGCAAATTCAAAGTTAAAATCTGGAGGCAGACCCTAAATGAGTGCGAAAACTCCCCATGTCAAATCGACATAAATTCAAGGGGCCGGCCCAAAGTAGAGACTCAAATGAGGACCAAATCTCCATGTATCTAGGGTCCAACAGAGTCAAAAAGGGGACAGAGTGGGCCCAAATTGGCTAAGTATAGAGAGCTAACAGATGACACCACATGTCTCATTAGCACAACTTTAAAGGCACGGCCCAAAAGGCAATCCCCGAATGAGCGCCAGCTCGCCACATGTTCATAGTCCAAAAAGGTAAGAACGGCCATTGAAAATTCCAAAAGTCTATGGAAGCCTCCACGTGTCTCATTTGCGCAACTTCAACAACAAAATATGGGGGCGGTTTCCAAACAAACGTGAAGCCTTCACGTGTCTCGGGTCAGGCACAGTGTCTCCACCAACAGGAGAGACTCAGGAAAAATATAAAGGAAACAAAGGAGTCCGCGGAAGCTGCCATGTGTCAATCCAACACAATTTCAAGAGAGAAAGGAAGGGGTAGAATCTTCAAGATGCGTGAGGATGCCATGTGGACCCTGTATGGACGAAGTCTTTTAAAGAGAGGAGCCCGCCTTAAACGCCTACCCCTTGACCTTCAAGTAACCATATCTTTCGGATGGGAGTGCGATTTTAAGCAGGAAATGACATTTTAGAAAGCTATCGGCACCAGCTTCTCACCTGCCACCAATAATGTCTTGGCCCATCATTTTTAAGAGTTGTCAAGTCTCCCACCTACCGCCATGATGAAGAATGGGCCTATTTCTTACCCAGTAAGGGAAAATGACGGAGGCATGGGTCTTGCAGTAAAGCCCATCACTGTTATAGGTGGATTTCAATGCTTTCTAGACTAGTTGGAGAAAGTGGAATTCAATGCATTGTAGGGGTGGTTGGAACAAAGTTTGATTTTACCTCTCTCTTTCTCTCTTATTCTTTCTATATATTATAAAGGAGGGGCATTTTCTAAAAGGTTGGTCATTGTTTCTCTTCTGCCCCCCTCTCTCTTTCTTCGTTAGGGTAGAATGTTGAGTCTAAGCCTCCTCTCATGGCTCTATAATGGAATTTTCTTGCCCCTTGCCCGTTGATGATGTACCGTGTGAATTTTGGAGCAATATAATATGTTTTGTGATGTATTTGTCCATCCTTGCTTATTTTATTGTCTCTTCTCACCTCTCATCATTGCATGGTATAATGTGCATACTCTGATGTTTATTGTAGGTTATGGGAGCTGTGTTTAATGGGTTTTGAAGTGGTGTTCCGTGTGAACTTCATCTTTGGTCTGTGGTGCATCTTATCCACCCCTCCTTTGCTCAACTCTCTCCACTTCAGGCAGTCAGATATGTGATCAACCACTTCCTTTTCTGGTGTATCACCGCTTAGTGTAGGCTCTCTTTCCCTCTCTCTCTCTCACTGTCTCCTTGGAATGGTTAGATTAGGTTTTTCCTGCACTGGAGTAGCTTGTGGTAGGTAGATTAGGAAGAAGGAACCAACCTTCTCTGGAGGTCCATCTCAAGTCCGTAGGTCCAATAGCTTGAGAGATGGTCCAATGTTGTGCAATCATACTGGATGCCCATTTCAAACCTAGGACATTCGGGGGTGATGTGATTCTGCACTAACAACATCTTCACATGATTTCCCTAATATCAATAATTTTGATGCATACACACATACCTTGTTCCGTGACACAACTTCAGAGTCCTTACTATGTACTTCTCATACTAACTTGGCTTCTTTCTTGGTTTTAACATTACACATAGGTCACTTTGACATTTCAAGATTCAAGCTATAACCATTTTGAGCTTATACATATTGATAAATCCTTGGGTTTGGCTCAACTCTTGTACCAAAGTGTTATTCATATGAAGAACATTGCCATCTTCATGAAGCATAAGAGCTCATGACACTACCTTAAACTTGTTTCAAAATCCTTTATTCAATCTTCATGCATATAGACTATGAATAAACACCGAACTTGCATCATGTCTTCCTTTAATGTTATAATAGAAGATCCATACTTTCGTGGTGTATATGTATCAACAAATGTCTTACCATCCTTGAGGACCTTGAAGAAAGTTCATTCTTCATGCACAAATTCTCCAAGCCTCAATTCACAATATTAGACTTAGATTGTAGGATTACATGTATTCAAGGATTGATATAGATCTTCTCAACTTTCATGACTCAGACCAAAACTCTTGACCTACATAGACAACCTAGACTTCACTGTACACTTTTTCAAGGTATGAGTCAATACTGACTGTAAACGCAGACCATACAAAGACATTATAGACTCCTTTATGACTAAAAGACACTATGAAAAAACTTCTTATTATCCATATAACCTAAGCCTTTGATCTTGACCCTTTTTAGAGCATCAAGAGTCTTTAAAAAAATTCAAATTCATTTCACAAATCATGACAACAATGGACTTCTTCTCAAGGCTTGATAGACTAACTAAAAGCAAGTTTAGAATCAACCATACCTGGATAGAGAAGAACTTCAAGAACAGAACTAGACGACTAGACCATAGATAGATACTTCGCAATAACTCATTGCATACCTCTATCATAAATTCTACAAGACATTGATGATATTATACATGATATCAAGGGCACCTGCTTGGACTTAAGATAATATTTTATTCAACTTGACACGACCTCATGATTAGAAACCAAACTACCCACTTCAATCATAATTATGATGCATGAATATGGACTTTGACATACCCAACACACCTTCATACTTCTTATAACAATCATATACTTCTTACTAAATGAAAACAAGACAAACTCAGACACCTACAAGTAACAAGAACTCAAAAAATCATGGAGAGATCACAAACCATAGATTACTACTCTTGAAGTATCCTAGACTTCAAGCTTCTTCAAATTTTCATGTACATGAGATTGAATAACAGTGAGACATACACAAATTTATTGAATTCTAAGCCCTTCAACTAAGTCAAACATGATTCCTTGATTGAACTTGTATCCAATCTTGATGCCATTAAAACCCTCTTTGACAAACTTCATTGGATTAGGATTCATGATATACATTTTAGACCAAGAATTTGAACTCTTGACTTATCTTTCTTGTGACATTCTTAGAATTATTCATGGTACCCTTCTTCTTGAACACTCTTCCATTTTGAGCATGAAATTTTCTGCTGAATCTAGAAGTTTTACCTTGATAGAATTGTATTGTAATATGACTTTGTTTGAAACATTTGTGGCACACAATATCATTATTATTCCTAATTGACTCATACATACTTAATCTCCAACCAAAATCCTTAGCTTTATGGCCATATTCACAAAATGAATGACATTCACCTTTAAAGAGGCCTACACCATTCCTAGGAGACATTCTTTTGAAATCTCTAGATCTATGACCAAAATCATAACAAACATAAAAATAACCATTGGAAGAAGCACCATACCTAACAACATTAGGTTTTCTAATAGAGTTGGACTATTTAAAATCAATCTTCTTTGTCTCTTTCATGTTTGATTGTGTGCTTGGACCAGCTTCTTCATCATTCTTCATCTGCTTTCTTTTGAAACCTAAACGTGCCAAGTCACTTACAACTCTTTGTATCTCTAATATCCCATCAAGAGCTCCAGTACTCTTTTCAAAATTCTCATACATCCTCAACCTACTAGATGCACTTTCCAAATCAAATTCTAGGGCTTTCAATCTCTCTTCATACATGGAACACACTTATTCTTTATCCCTCAGGGCTTTGGTCACACTATAAAATGTCAATTCTAAACCCTTGATGACATTATCATGATCTTTCTCCATGAAATTGATATAATCTTGTAGAATATTGATAAAAGACTATGAAATCTCATATTTCATCCTCAATGTGGCCTAAACATTTGAATACTTACCCATTTCTTGTGATTTAAGGATCTACTTCAAGTGATTAAAATTTACTTCTCAAGGACCTGATATAATATCAATTGTTGGAAGAAAAAGGAACTAAGAGGAGGTGGTGAATCAATCCACTAAAATATTATTTAATTTCCATTTAACATACATTAAAATTCATACAAACATTCAATTAAACATCAACCATATGCCTATTCACGCAAGCATTGAATCAACCATACACAAGGCAAAAACAAGAAAGTACACAAGAACACAAAATTTAAGTGGGAAACCCTCAAGGGGAATAAAACCCACTAAAATTATGCTTATATTATAAAATAAGATATTTAGTGAAACACCAACTTCACAAGGAGCACCAACCCCTAGTTTAGTAGAGCATAAACCCTACAAGGAGCACCGACATCTGTTTAGTGAAGCACCCACTCCAAAAGGAGGATACAACCCACTAATATGATCAAGAATCAACTAAACCATATGAAGATGAATATATATGATGTTTATTTCTACTACAACTAATGGAGATCATAATTTTAGCTCACACATACACCTTCAAACCCTCATTCCTTTAACTCACTCTTTGTTCTTCTCTCATGAACTTGTCTTGACTTCAAAATATTGCTGATATGATTTATAATTTTTTTTAGACATTTTCCCACTTTCTAAGTTCTAAAATGATGCCTTCATACCTGTTTTACACTCTCTTGGGTCACACTTTTCCCCCATGCACATCTAGTTCAAAAATGAACTCAAAACCTTAATTTTATATGATTTTCTTCATTCAAACACACCATAGGCCGGCTCTAAAAATTTATATCGACAAAAAAAATAAAAAATAACAATAAACTCATTAAAATTCATAAAGTGAACCGATATAGGTTGGCCATGCTCAAATGCACCAAACAAGCCTGAAAACAACAAAAAACCCCATGACTTGGGTGGCCAAAGACCAAAAACATAATTAACATGATTAGTAAAGATATAAAGTCAAATATGACATAAAAACACCATCCATGGTCGTACATTAGCTTACACCAGTAAAATTATTCATAACTCACTCAAGAAGGCTCATATCCTTCTCAAAACAACTGTTTCTAGAAATCAATATTCACCTTTGGGCCTCATGAACACCCAATAACACATAAAATATTGAATGTATCCAGTCATTGGAATCCCATTGACTTATAGATCAAATATATGCTATCTATATCTCATAAAACATCCATACATGCAAACCACACCAACTTTCCTCTTCACTAAACTAAGCTACCCAGAAAGTAGT
Source organism: Taxus chinensis (assembly GCA_019776745.2). Lineage (NCBI taxonomy): Eukaryota > Viridiplantae > Streptophyta > Pinopsida > Cupressales > Taxaceae > Taxus > Taxus chinensis. The sequence continues at coordinate 826,114,356 of CM034146.1, read as the reverse complement.
TTTAGGAACTCAACTTGTTCACACCCTTTATTCCACTTTTAAGACGTTAAAAGGAATTTAATATGAGAAAATTATATCCTTCTTCACTATCCAAATGATAGACTTAATAAAAAATCCAAAACATGCATTATCTACCTCAATATTTTTGCCTCAACAATCCTGTCCCAAAAACCAAACAACATTATTCTTCACAAATTGAGCTAGATAACCTATCAAATATCATCATTATGAAACATAACATACTCTATTGGAAAGGCATCTAAATCCCATTTCCTTAATATCTTATATTTCCTTCCAACTCTAAGTGGAATGCCTTCAACCAAGTCCATATTTTGAATTGCTCTTTTAAGTTTTTAGGACTCAAGAAGTAGCCTTGAACTCAACTTGCTCCATCATCTCCAAAATAACTTCCAAGCTTAAAAAAAATGGAAAAACCTTAGAAATATTTTATAAGAACTCAAAAACCTTCAAAAATCATGAACAAAATCATATGAATCACTTACCTCATGAAGTCACTTAAGACCTTGCTTAACTAGGCATCCTCTAGATTTGACCTTCAAAGATCAAGTCATAACTTTCTCATATCTTATCAAAAACTCAAGATTGATATATCATTGGAAATATATCAATCAACCTTCATGTTTAACCTTTGACTAACACCTCATGGATACTCACATGATCTCATGACACCATTTTCCATCAATATACTTCACATCAATGACAACACTAACACACGATGGCCAACAGAATATTAACTCTTTCGTGTGATTAATTGTAGTTGTTATAAGTTAAACCTGATATGAAATAAGTAATATGTATCATTGTGAATGAAAATACATGTTCTCATGATTAAATGATTCAATACCTATAAGGTTAAATAAGTGAATTTAAATGGTAGCACAAAGTGATCTAAAAACGTGTGTTGTATTTTTTCACTTTTAAAAGTTTCCAAAGATTGTGATTTTCTTAACCAATTTTAAGTATTCTAAACTCCACAAATTGATTAAATTCTTATTATTATGCATCCATAGAAGTGCGGAAAACTTGTGTAGCAAATAAATAATCAAAACTAAAAACACTCAGATAACAAACAAGATTGTTTATGGGGTTCGGAAATTCCTACGTCCCCGAGTTCGGATTGAACCGATCCATTAATAATATTCAAATGTAAGTATAATAACTCTTACAAACAATCAATAATGAATCAAAACCTGCAAATGAGCTGATCAATGTCCCAAGAACTCTGAAAAATAGCAGATGCTGTCCCAAGAATGATCCGTGGCTCCAATAGTGTTTTCACAATGTGATCTCCCTTCAAATGTCTTATAAAAACACCTACAAATAGAGATTTAAAAACACTCTATGAAAAAAAATAATATACCTGAGATCATCTCTGAATTCTGAACACTTTTCATGTTTACACCAAGTCACAATTCAGACCAGAAGTGCATTGAAATTCATGTTTTCTAACTAACTGTCTTGTAGATCCCTTTTAAAGAACTGCATTCAAAGCTTACAAAAATAGGCTAAAAATAAACAAAAAATATCAAATCTTACATCGTTGGAATTGTCTCAGAATTTCCTTCATTTCATATTTTTACTCCAAGTTCTCATTCTGAGTGCAAGGCCTTCAAAAATTAAATTTTCAGAGATCTAGTCCATATGCTGCTTTACACAGACCTACCTACAATAAGCTTAACAAATAATAAGCTCCTGTCCCCGTCATAATGAAATAGGTACCCTATTTATACAATTTTAGGGCCCTTGAAAAATGCAATTACATATTATCCTTAGGCTAAAAATACCATAGCCCGTAGCATAGTTGATGGGATTAAATCCCAAATAGGGCGGCATAACATTTGATAAGGGATAAAAATCCCATATTAGCGGATTAGCATGTTTAATCCGAAATTGGGTGGTGTTGTATATTTAATGGAATAAAAATCCCATAGGGAGTGGCTTACTTAGTTAAGTGGGTATATCCCACATTAGGCGCACCCTTTATTTTTGCTAAGGTTTTAAGTAAACCTTAGCCACTCCTTCATTCACGTGGATCTCCACGCAGGGGTTAGCCCCCCTACACCGCTTCAACTCCTTCTCTCCTCCACGTGGAATATTCCACTACAAACACTTCACAAATGAACTTAGCATAATGTATAGTTAAGTGGCTAAGTGGTTAGGAGAATTATGTGGCATTTGGAATGGTGTGTAAGTGGACTTACCAAGTAAATAAAAATTCGACCCATACCATGGGGTATCGAAATTAATTAACTCGGTCATCATGTAGTCCACTTGTCATCTCCCGATAGAAAAATCGAGTGAATTCGATGAGTGGTGGGAAGCCATGTGTCACAGTGCGATTGGTCCAATATTGACCAGTTGACCAAAGTTGACTTTCCCGCTATCTCGAATTGACCAAACATATCTAGAGCTCCCGATGTCTGTTTGTCACGTTCTTACAGTCATTGGAAAGCTCTCGAGATGATCTTCTACACTGACACCATTTAGGGATGTTTAGGGAACTTTCAAAAATGATCCCCTGATCACACCTCCTCATTGAGAAAGGCTTTTTGTCCACAAAAAGTTGTGTATCAACCCAAAAATAGTGCTATCTCTTCCTGCATTGCACAAACACATACAAGAACTTGAAATAACATTATAGGTTGATAAAAATGCAAATATTTGATTAGCTAATTACATAACCGATCAGATAATAACACCCAATTACGCTAGTGTTCAACTGAAACGTTGTAACCCTGTCAACTCTGCACACAACTGTGATCTGTCATACCTCACTGTAATGCCATCACAATTAACTGACCATATAATAACACCCATTCTATTACGGAAAGCTAGTGTTCAACTGTCACTTTGTGATATGACCGATTACCAAAAATTACAATTCCATAACACAGATCAGTATACAAGACATCTAAATTGCCCACAATTAGGCTAGTGCCCACTGCCCATCTGAAACTGTAACAACTGCAAGTATTCACTATCAGAATATAATAGACTATCAACGCCCAAAAAATAGCTATAGTCAACAACTGAATCCACATGAAGCTGCCAAAACATTGTATCACCATCACCAATAATAAGTCAGATAATAACACCCATCTATAACGGAAGCTAGTGTTCAACTGACACTTTGTGATTATGCTGATTACAACTGCAAGTTTCAAATTTAGACATGCTACTGATGCCTATCCCTGCATAGTGTTTTCAACAATGAAAATACCAACCAATATGAGAAAAAAACACATGAGTATGATGAGCCTATCACTCAAATCTTCTCTTCAGTTTTTTCCATTAATTTTCAAAGCTTAAATATCAACTTAGGAACAAATCCTTATCAATCAACAGGAATCCCTAAAATATAGCTTTGAAAATTTTTGCTTGCCTACCATCAACAATTTACTGTAGTGCAAATATAAAGTTAAGGAGTGTTTTTCCCAACCAATCACTTGGGTTTTTCCGTTTTGGTTGTTTTGCCTTCTTAGTACCAAAATGAGTTTTATTTAGGTTTAGCACGGTTGGTTTTACAATATTGTTCTTTTTAACAACTTCCCAAATTTGTTGTTTAGAAACAAACCAACAAACCTTAACATCATGACCATTCCTATTACAATGGGAACAAAATTTAAGTTCCCTGTTTTTAGGAGTCTTACCCATTTTACCATTCTCAGAACTCTGTCTACGTGAATGATTCCCCTATTTAGGAGAGGTAACATTCTTGCCATTTCTTTCCTTTCCTTGGTGAGATTGGTCTTTAGCACTTGCCTTATCATTCACAAAAGGCATTAACTTCTTAATCAAATTTTTCCTCTTCCAGCAATATGCAACAAAATGATTAGTACCTTCACAAAATGTGCAAGGGAAAGCATATTTCTGCCTACCAAAGCTATATTGTTCCAACTGAAAGAGTGTATTAGAAGTTTTAGGATTTGATTTTCCCTTAGTGTTATTTTTAGTGTAAGTGGAAGGAGGTGGAATCTGATTACCTCTTTTACCTATTTTCTTACACCTTTGATTGTTCCTCTTGATGGCGGAATCCTGCAATTCTAGTGGCATAGATCCTTGGCTGTTGGAAGTTGGTCTTCCTTCAGCTGCTTTGGAACTTTCTCCAATTTCCATTTTCCCACTAGAATAACCCAAACCTGCAAACCGAGGCTGATCCTCTACCTGTATTGGGTTAGCATCACCTTGTCCATTTTTACCAAGGCCCTTTCCGATAAATCCCATCTTAACCATTAGCTTAGACCCAATTCCCTTAGTGTGTTTTTCAAACTGACCCAAAGGAACATCTGAAACTGAATGAGAGGAAGAATTAAAATGTGAACAACTTATAGTGCATTCTCTCATAGTACCTGCATCTGATTTGGAAGGCATTTCCTTCTTATGTTCACCTTGTTGCAGCTTTTCCAAGAGAGCATCCTTGGTCCGTATTTCATCCTGCAACTATTTAACAAAGCCCATCAACTTCTTTCTCTCTTCAAGCATCTTATTGACATACTCCTCTTTCTTGGTTATAGAGGATTGTGGCTCAGAATTTAACCGCACTATTTCCTCTTCCAAGGAATAAAAATTAGCTCTCAAGAAAGAGTTTTCTTCTTGGAGTTGGCAGTTTATGGCTTCAAGCTCATCCAGTTGCTCCTGTTTGGATGACTTGCCCATGGTTCCCGGTTCTTGCAAACACAACCTGTACTTCCAAAATTGCACATTGCAAAAGAAGATTAAAAATCCCCCAAAATGTTTGCACACTGAAAAGTGAAATCAATACTGAAACTGAAGCCAATTTTTCAAACACAATTAGAAGCTAATCCGGTAATCTAGCTGCTCTGATACCAAACTTGATCTGAAAACGCGTGTTGTATTTTTTCACTTTTAAAAGTTTCCAAAGATCGTGATTTTCTTAACCAATTTTAAGTATTCTAAACTCCAAAAATTGATTAAATTTTGATTATTATGCATCCATAGAAGTGTGGAAAACTTGTGTAGCAAATAAATAATCAAAACTGAAAACACTCAGATAACAAACAAGATTGTTTATGGGGTTCGGAAATTCCTATATCCCCGGGTTTGGATTGAAGTGATCCATTAATAATATTTAAATGTAAGTGTAATAACTCTTACAAACAATCAATAAGGAATCAAAACCTACAAATGAGTTGATAAATGTCCCAAGAACTCTGAAAAATATTAGAAACTATCCCAAGAACGATCCGTGGCTCCAATAGTGTTTTCACAATGTGATCTCCCTGCAACTGTGTTAGAAAAACACCTAAAAATGGAGATTTAAAAACATTCTATGAAAAAAAATCATATATCTGAGATCTTCTCTAAATTCTGAACACTTTTTCATGTTTACACCAAGTCACAATTCGGACCAGAAGTGCATTGAAATTTGTGTTTTCCAACTGTCTTGTAGATCCCTGTTATAAAACTACATTCAAAGCTTCCAAAAACATGTTAAAACTCAACAAAAAATATCAAATATTACATCTTTGGAATCATCTCAGAATTTTCTTCATTTCATATTTTTACTCCGAGTTCTCATTCTGAGTGCAAGGTCATCAGAAATGGCATTTTCAGAGATCTGGTCCTTATGCTGCTTTGCACAGACCTGCCTCCAATAAGCTTAGCAAATAATAAGCTCCTGTCCCCAATCATAATGAAATAGGTACCCTATGTATTCAATTTTAGGGCCCTTGAAAAATGCAATTACATATTATCCTTAGGGTAAAAATACCATAGCCCGTAGCATAGTTGATGGGATTAAATCCCAAATAGGGCGACATAGCATTTGATAAGGGATAAAAATCCCATAGTGACAGATTAGCATGTTTAATCCGAAATTGGGTGGCGTTGTATATTTAATGGAATAAATATCCCATAGGGAGCGGCTTACTTAGTTAAGTGGGTATATCCCACATTGGGTGCCCCCTTTATTTTTGCTAAGGTCTTAATTAAACCTTAGCCACCCCTTCATTCATGTGGATGTCCACGCATGGGTTAGCTCTCTTACACTGCTTCAACTCCTTCTCTCCTCCATGTGGAAGATTCCACTACAACCACTTCACAAATGAACTTAGCATAATGTATAGTTAAGTGGGTAAGTGGTTAGGAGAATTATGTGGCATTTGGAAAGGTGTGTAAGTGGACTTACCAAGTAAATAAAAATTTGACCCATACCATGGGGTATCGAAATTAATTAACTCGGTCATCATGTAGTCCACTTGTCGTCTCCTGATAGGAAAATCAAGCGAATTCAACGAGTGGTAGTAAGCCACGTGTCACAGTGCAATTGGTCCAATATTGACCAGTTGACCAAAGTTGACTTTTTCGTTGTCTGAACTTTGACCGAACATATCTAGAGCTCCTGATGTCTGTTTTTCACGTTCTTATAGTCGTTGGAAAGCTGTCGAGATGATATTCTGCACTAACACCATTTAGGGATGTTTAGGGAAATTTAAAAAATGATCCCCTGATCACACCTCCCCATTGAGAAAGGCTTTTTGTCTACAAAAAGTTGTGTAAATTCGTGTTTTCCAACAAAAAATATCAAATAGTTATCCCTCTTTGGAAAACTACATCTCAGAATTTTCCAACATTTCATATTTTTAAAACTCAACGAAAAATATCAAATATTACATGATTGTGCATCAGGTCATCAGAAATGGCATCATTTCATATTTTTATCTCCGAGTCCTTATGCTGAGTTGCAAGGTCGTCAGACCTGCCATTTTCAATAGAGTTTCTTCTGGTCCTTATGCTGCTTTGCACAGACCTGCCTCCAATAAGCTTAGCAAATAATAAGCTCCTGTCCATGTCATAATGAAATAGGTACCCTATGTATTCAATTTTAGGGCCCTTGAAAAATGCAATTACATATTATCCTTAGGGTTTGTTGACCGATACTTAATAATATTTAAATGAAGTTAATAAACTCTTACAAACTAAAAATACCATAGCCCGTAGCATAGTTGATGGGATTAAATCCCAAATAGGGCGACATAGCATTTGATAAGGGATAAAAATCCCATAGTGACAGATTAGCATGTTTAATCCGAAATTGGGTGGCGTTGTATATTAATAATGGAATAAATATCCCATAGGGAGCGGCTTACTTAGTTAAGTGGGTATATCCCACATTGGGTGCCCCCTTTATTTTTGCTAAGGTCTTAATTAAACCTTAGCCACCCCTTCATTCATGTGGATGTCCACGCATGGGTTAGCTCTCTTACACTGCTTCAACTCCTTCTCTCCTCCATGTGGAAGATTCCACTACAACCACTTCATAAATGAACTTAGCATAATGTATAGTTAAGTGGGTAAGTGGTTAGGAGAATTATGTGGCATTTGGAAAGGTGTGTAAGTGGACTAACAAAGTAAATAAAAATTTGACCCATACCATGGGGTATCGAAATTAATTAACTCGGTCATCATGTAGTCCACTTGTCGTCTCCTGATAGGAAAATCAAGTGAATTCAACGAGTGGTAGTAAGCCACGTGTCACAGTGCAATTGGTCCAATATTGACCAGTTGACCAAAGTTGACTTTTTCGTTGTCTGAACTTTGATCGAACATATCTAGAGCTCCTGATGTTTGTTTTTCACGCATTCTTATAGTCGTTGGAAAGCTGTCGAGATGATATTCTGCACTAACACCATTTAGGGATGTTTAGGGAAATTTAAAAAATGATCCCCTGATCACACCTCCCCATTGAGAAAGGCTTTTTGTCTACAAAAAGTTGTGTATCAACCCAAAAATAATGCTATCTCTTCCTGCATTGCACAAACACATACAAGAACTTGAAATAACATTATAGGTTAATAAAAATGAAAATATTTGATTAGCTAATTACATAACAGATCAGATAATAACACCCAATTAAGCTAGTGTTCAACTGAAACGTTGTAACCCTGTCAACTCTGCACACAACTGTGATCTGTCATACCTAACTGTAATGCCATCACAATTAACTGACCAGATAATAACACCCATTCTATTATGGAAAGCTAGTGTTCAACTGTCACTTTGTGATATGACCAATTACCAAAAATTACAATTCCATAACACAGATCAGTATACAAGACATCTAAATTGCCCACAATTAGGATAGTGCCCACTGCCCATCTGAAACTGTAATAACTGCAAGTATTCACTAACTGTAATAACTGCAAGTATTCACTATCAGAATATAATAGACTATCCCTGCATAGTGTTTTCAGAATATAATAGACTATCAACGCCCAAAAAATAGCTATAGTCAACAACTGAATCCACATGAAGCTGCCAAAACATTGTATCACCATCACCAATAATAAGTCAGATAATAACACCCATCTATAACGGAAGCTAGTGTTCAACTTACGGAGGGAAGCTAGTGTTCAACTGACACTTTGTGATTATGCTGATTACAACTGCAAGTTTCAAATTTAGACATGCTACTGATGCCTATCCCTGCATAGTGTTTTCAACAATGAAAATACCAACCAATATGAGAAAAACCCAGCCCTTCACGATAAATCAACAATGAAAATACCAACCAATATGAGAAAACAAAACATGAGTATGATGAGCCTATCACTCAAATCTTCTCTTCAGTTTTTTCCATTAATTTTCAAAGCTTAAATATCAACTTAGGAACAAATCCTTATCAATCAACAGTTATCAAACACAACTGTATTCCAAACGCACACTGTACAGAAGATACAAAATCCCCCAAAATGTTCAACAGGAATCCCTAATCCCTAAAATATAGCTTTGAAATTTTTTGCTTGCCTACCATTAACAATTTACTATAGTGCAAATATAAAGTTGAGGAGTGTTTTTCCCAACCAATCACTTGGGTTTTTCCGTTTTGGTTGTTTTTCACAATGTGATCGCCCTGCAACGTGTTTTGCCTTATATGAAAAAAAATGATATACAAGCAAGTAATAAGGAGAATCCACATTGCATCGTAATCACAAAAAAATTAGAACAATTATTTCACCATTTAAGAAAATATAAAATATGTATTTATTATTGTTGCATCAAGAATTATTTACAACATTGAAAGTGACCAAAGTTGGGGATTTGCATGTTATTATATTACTTGTTGAACACGACATTATATTTATTGTGTTGGTTTTAAAAGTTGTACTTCTTAGGGACTCTAAAATAATTGTTGAATAACACAAGCCCTTAAAAACATCCCCACTTTTTTGTGTTCCTCCTATGAATTGTTGCATTGTAAGGGTTAAAGAATGATAGTTGTTTTCTTAAAATTGAACATGTGTGTGAGAGTGAGCATACATAATTTATTTACAAGTAGAAAGTTTTTATTGTCTATTTTAGTTTTATATACAAACAAAAAATGAGCTTAAGAATAATTTAGTTTCATATACAAACAAAAAATGAGTTGAGCATACAAATACTTCAATATCATATACAAACATGAAAATGAATATTTGAATGTAATATTGGAAGAGAATGAATTCAGTTTTCCAAAAACTTACTAGAACTAAGCAGTCGCCCCCCACTATTCCAATTTGATGGTGAAATCAGCTAAATAAATTGTGAACTTTGATTGTTGGTGAATGAAATGAATTTATAGGAGTTACTCAATATGTTATTTGTGTTGGATCTATGTGCTTGTTTCCCCTATTTAGTTGAAACTGGTGAGTTTAGACTTGAGAGTATCTGTGCCTGTTCAATCGTGAGATTGGTCTTTAGCACTTGCCTTATCATTCACAAAAGGCATTAACTTCTTAATCAAATTTTTCCTCTTCCAGCAATATGCAACAGAATGATTAGTACCTTCACAAAATGTGCAAGGGAAAGCATATTTCTGCCTACCAAAGCTATATTGTTCCAACTGAAAGAGTGTATTATAAGTTTTAGGATTTGATTTTCCCTTAGTGTTATTTTTAGTGTAAGTGGAAGGAGGTGGAATCTGATTACCTCTTTTACCTATTTTCTTACACCTTTGATTGTTCCTCTTGATGGCGGAATCCTGCAATTCTAGTGGCATAGATACTTGGCTGTTGGAAGCTGGTCTTCCTTCAGCTACTTTGGAACTTTCTCCAATTTCCATTTTCCCACATAGAATAACCCAAACCTGCAAACCGAGGCTGATCCTCTACCTGTATTGGGTTAGCATCACCTTGTCCATTTTTACCAAGGCCCTTTCTGATAAATCCCATCTTAACCATTAGCTTAGACCCAATTCCCTTAGTGTGTTTTTCAAACTGACCCAAAGGAACATCTGAAACTGAATGAGAGGAAGAATTAAAATGTGAACAACTTACAGTGCATTCTATCATATTACCTGCATCTGATTTGGAAGGCATTTCCTTCTTATGTTCACCTTGTTACAGCTTTTCCAAGAGAGCATCCTTGGTCCGTATTTCATCCTGCAACTATTTAACAAAGCCCATCAACTTCTTTCTCTCTTCAAGCATCTTATTGACATACTCCTCTTTCTTGGTTATAGAGGATTGTGGCTCAGATTTTAACCGCACTATTTCCTCTTCCAAGGAATAAAAATTAGCTCTCAAGAAAGAGTTTTCTTCTTGGAGTTGGCAGTTTATGGCTTCAAGCTCATCCAGTTGCTCCTGTTTGGATGACTTGGTCCATGGTTCCCGGTTCCTGCAAACACAACCTGTACTTCCAAAACATGCACACTGCAAAAGAAGATTAAAAATCCCCCAAAATGTTTGCACACTGAAAAGTGAAATCAATACTGAAACTGAAGCCAATTTTTCAAACACAATTAGAAGCTAATCCGGTAATCTAACTTCTTTGATACCAAACTTGATCTGAAAACGCGTGTTGTATTTTTTCACTTTTAAAAGTTTCCAAAGATCGTGATTTTCTTAACCAATTTTAAGTATTCTAAACTCCACAAATTGATTAAATTTTGATTATTATGCATCCATAGAAGTGTGGAAAACTTGTGTAGCAAATAAATAATCAAAATTGTAAACACTCAGATAATAAACAAGATTGTTTATGGGGTTCGGAAATTCCTATGTCCCCGGGTTTGGATTGAACCGATCCATTAATAATATTTATACGTAAGTATAATAACTCTTACAAAGAATCAATAAGGAATCACAACTTGCAAATGAGTTGATCAATGTCCCAAGAACTCTTAAAGATAGCAGAAACTGTCCCAAGAACGATTCGTGGCTCCTACAATGTTTTGACAATGTGATATCCCTGCAACTGTGTTAGAAAAACACCTACAAATGGAGATTTAAAAACATTATATGAAAAAAAATCATATATCTGAGATCATCTCTGAATTTTGAGCACTTTTCATGTTGACACCAAGTCACAATTCAGACCAGAAGTGCATTGAAATTCGTGCCTTTTTCCAACTGTCTTGTAGATCCCTGTTATAAAACTGCATTCAAAGCTTCTAAAAACATGTTAAAACTCAACAAAAAATATCAAATCTTACATCATTGGAATCATCTCAGAATTTCCTTCATTTTATCTTTTTACTCCGAGTTCTCATTCTGAGTGCAAGGCAGTCAAAAATGGCATTTTCAGAGATCTAAGTCCTTATGTTGCTTTGCACAGACCTGCCTCCAATAAGTTTAACAAATAATAAGCTCCTGTCCCCGTCATAATGAAATAGGTACCCTATTTATACAATTTTAGGGCCCTTGAAAAATGCAATTACATATTATCCTTAGGCTAAAAATACCATAGCCCGTAGCATAGTTGATGGGATTAAATCCCAAATAGGGCGGCATAGCATTTGATAAGGGATAAAAATCCCATAGTGACAGATTAGCATGTTTAATCCGAAATTGGGTGGCGTTGTATATTTAATGGAATAAAAATCCCATAGGGAGCGGCTTACTTAGTTAAGTGGGTATATCCCACATTAGGTGCACCCTTTATTTTTGCTAAGGTTTTAATTAAACCTTAGCCACCCCTTCATTCACGTGGATCTCCACGCATGGGTTAGCCCCCCTACACCACTTCAACTCCTTGGCTCCTCCACGTGGAATATTCCACTACAACCACTTCACAAATGAACTTAGCATAATGTATAGTTAAGTGGTGTAAGTGGTTAGGAGAATTATGTGGCATTTGGAATGGTGTGTAAGTGGACTTACCAAGTAAATAAAAATTCAACCCATACCATGGGGTATCGAAATTAATTAACTCGGTCATCATGTAGTCCACTTGTCGTCTCCCGATAGGTAAATTGAGTGAATTCAACGAGTGGTGGCAAGCCACGTGTCATAGTGCGATTGGTCCAATATTGACCAGTTGACCAAAGTTGACTTTCCTACTGTCTGAACTTTGACCGAACATATCTAGAGCTCCCGATGTCCATTTGTCGTGTTCTTACAGTCGTTGGAAAGCTCTCAATATGATCTTCTACAATGACACCATTTAGGGATGTTTAAGGAAATTTCAAAAATTATCCCTTGATCATGAAGAGGGAATCAACTTAAATTAAGTGTTAAACGAAGTAAGGGAAAAGCAATCTAGAGAAAAAGGAACATGTATGTTTTTCATGCTATATATCTTCAAACCTTTAAGGCTTAAATTCGATTATGAACATGAAAAATATTGAACCATGAAAATGTGAGTGTGGAAGGTTCCAATTCATGATGTTTTTTTCATGCTTGTGTCGCAGTCTCATCTTGCTCATTTATCCAAGAGTGATGTTGGTTGCACATTGTGTCATATTGACATTTACATGTTCTATATGTTAGTGTATCTTTACATGTGGTGTCATGAAAACTATTGGGAGTATTTTGGTGTCACACAATTATATCAAGTAATATGAAATTCAAAAATAAAATTATCCTATTATGTTTGGTCTTGTGTTTGGGTCCCACATGGGTGGGAACTACAATTGGTATCAAAATGAAGGTTCATACTCTCGAACCTATGGGAAATATTGGTTTTGCGATGGATCATGCATGTTTGTGGAGGAGTAATGTGTTATTATGTTGTGATGTGACAAAAATGGTACTCATGATTATGTGAATGCACATGTTGTGCTTACCAATTGGTGTGGTCTTGTTAACATATTGATGTACTTCTCGATGTGAGTAATTTCCCTCATTGTAAATTCAATATGAAATTCATGTGTATTAACACCTTGTGTGTGAAGGAAATATTTTGTGAGCTACGAAAGTGTTGTGATGTTTCATGTTCTAGTGATATTGTATATGTGGGACAATGTGTTGTAGGACAAAGTGATTCATAGTGAAATATGTTACATCATGATAATTTCCATTACGTTTTTTTGTATTATGGTATTATGTTACCACATTGCATTGTATTGGAATGTATGTTGTGATGTTAAACATTTATGGTAATTGTTTATATGTATTCACACGCTATGTGATAAACCTTGATAGTGAATTGCGGACATATGAAGCTTTCATGACCCCTAATGTATTGCATTCGCACTATAGGTGTGTTATGTGAAAATGTTGCATGTTGTAAGCCGTGGAATATTGTTATGTTCTATCCCCATAATTTTTCCATGCATAAAACACTATGGTTGTTGTGCATAAGTCATCAATGTGATCAATTTTTTTTTGCGCTATGTTATGTACCCTAAAATACTAAGCCATACGAGTATCATATAGAAGTGTATGTGTGGAGAGATAAATTGTAGACCATGTGACCATAACCTTGAGCCAAGTACAAGTTTGAAAGTTGAGTCTCATGTAGACTAAAAATCCAATTCTATGTGTTTGGTATACCTTGAGCTTGCTTAATATATTGTAGATGTACACCACCTTAGGCTCATGCTTATGCGAACTAGTATGTCTGCTCTCTCCTATTTGAGTTTTCCATTGAACAATCCTATGTGATACAGACTATGTGGATCCTTGTTTGTGTGATTTGGAGATATATTGAGATATGCTTATTCTGGTTATATATATTTTACGAGGTGAGGCTTAATAAATGAGTGCCAACAACCCGATGAGTACCCCTTTGGTGGCCGTAGAAGGGCCACGTAGTGATTGTTATCCGATATTTCTATGTTCATATTTTTTTTCGTAAATTGACCTTCTTCTCTTTTCTTTAAGAACCAACAATTTTCTTAAGTGACGTATCTTTAAATTTTGGGCATTTAACTTGATTTTGAGCTAACAAGAGGTTTTTTCATGTCTGTAGATGTTTAGCCACTTATTTTTCTTAGATTGAAACTTTCTCTTGGAGTTTAAACTTTTTTTTCTATCCTAGCCCAAGGCTTGGGATTTTTTTCCGCTTGGAATTTAAATATGATTGTTATCCTGGTTCTAGTGTTGTGATGTGTTGGGATAGGGTCATGGGATTCACCACAGAGTGGTTCGACCTATGGACCCGCTTTGCTGTATAAGGGGTACGCCCCACTGGGGTCATGGGGGTGTGTGGTATTGAGCTACATGTTACTATGCCACTTGGGTGGAGGCGACAAGGCTTTATGTGCCTAGGGCCATAGGGTGACCCGACCTCATTAAATGGAGAAATAAGGTGATGGAGATATTTGGTGAGTGAATCGATATGGAGAGATAGGGAGATGGGGATATATGGTGAGTGACCCAACATGGAGAAATAAGGAGATGGGGCTCTAAATTGAGTGACCAGAATTTGTTCTAGTATTATGATTCTTTTTCTATTGGGAGGAATATCGATATCTGGGAGGAATATGGAGCTATTATTTATGTTTCATGAGTTACTCCTCTAAGTCTTGTTATGCATTATTATGATTGAGGATTGACACTCCTCTTTGTTGGTATGTACTATTGGATATTTTCTTAGCACTGTGTGGGCATAATCATGGTTTGGAGTCATGTGATACTAGTTGCATATGTATCAGCGCAATGCTTCATTGTTTGTTAGTCACATGTGTGTTGGATTTATGCTTGAGGCATAATTGTTGGAAATTATATGTTAGATGGACTACTTGTTGTCTTTCCATGGCATAGTTAGAGGTCTTGTGATATGATTCATTCATAATGTGATTTTTACCCTGTGTGACATTATAATGTCAACCTATTCGAACTTTGAAAGTTAAAACCCTTAACAACTGATCACATTATGAGCATCAGACAAGTAAATTGTGCAATCAATATAATTAATAAATGGTGAATACCCTTGTGATAAAACGCGTGTGATCATATTTCGAAACGACTATAAAAAATTGTATTTGAATCCACTATGGATTTGAACTATTGAACAATGAAGTATTATTAACTTTGGAAAAATAAGAACATGTATTAGGGGAAATATTAAAGGAATAATAAAAAATAATAATAATAAGGAGAAATACAAATCTTCACAGAACATTAAGAAATTGATTAAATTTTAAAATATGCTTAAACCTATTGGTGGTTGCGTTTTAAGTAACATAACCCTTTTCGCTAATCAAAATGTTTAGTTGTTGAGTTTTTGTGTTTTCCCATCCTGTTTAGTGCCTAGAGTGTGTTGCATTGTGGAAAATGATTTTATAAGGGGAGGGAGATGTCATGCTCCTCCCATTACCCCCCTTCGACATTTGTTGCGTGATATTGCATTGGCCTTAGTTGGATTGAGTTCACCATTCTAAGCATTAGACTTATGTTTTGGATGATTCATAGATTGAAACAATTAATTATGGTATAGGAAAAATAGTATCTCCTTCTTAACATTGAAATATAAGATGCTGTTAAATTTTTTTATTAGATAAGGAAAAAAGAGGGATTGTCTCCCAGGGGCCTTACAAAAGGAGAAGCAAGTACCAACGAGAAATAAAGAAAAAAAAAATTCCTCTAAAGGATTTAAACATGCTTAAATGCATATAATGAAGATCAAGACTTTAACCAAAAAAAGATAGAGAGAAAAATAGAGAAAAGAAACTGGCCCTAAACCATCAAAACTACAGGAGTTTGTCAAAAGTCTGCCAACAGTCTAGAATAACCCAACTATTTTTTAGGAAAAACTTCACTACTTCTAGCATGACTGCCTTTGATCTCAGCACCCTCAGTACCCTTTTCATTGATGTCTTCCTCTAGCTCAAACTCAGAACTAATGATGCACAAATTGAAATTACACTCCTTTTAGTTCCTTCCTCCATCCCTTCCAACCTATCACTCAACTTTTTGACCTAATAGCTCTAGCTTCCAGAATCCTTTTGTTTGGACTTCACCTGGGCTGAGACAATTTGCTTAGAAACATTAATGACATCCAACATGGTTTCCCTTTGACCAACATTGGTTTCCTCCATCACCTAAAACACCCCTTCTAAATATTGAACCTTTCTACTCCACTCCTCAAAGACCCTTAAAATTACCATCCCAACCCCTCTTTCTCGAGGTGCTCGCATCACCATGACCTTCCTCACTCTTCTCTTTTTCAGAATCCTCCCCCACATTTTTACATTTCCCATCCTTCATCTTAGTAAGGAATTTCACAAGAGTGAGATCATCCTCTTCCACCTTATCTTTTAAATAATAAGTTCAGAATAGGTTTCCCATTTTCAAACAACAAAAGGATGAACCCTTCATGCAAAGGCATCTCTGCCTTCTCATGCTAGAACGCCAACAGATTAATTTGTCAAAGACATAAACAAAAAGAAAGGAATGTCTCACCATGACCTTATGGTGAAACATATTCAGAAGGGTCATATGATGAGTGTATATTTTTCTGGTATTTGCCTTCTAGAGTGATATACTTCATGATTTGAAGGCAAACTTCTCTCCATATTCCCAGGAATACACGACCTGGCAATACCATCAGTAAAGAAAGAGCACCTTCCCTTACCCACGAAGAACAGCTCAATTTCATGCTCTCTGTCGGGTTCTATACTTAAAATATTTTGAACCCGTCCATTTTCATCTCCGTAACAAGGGAAATGGTGGTCTATGAAACCTCAATTTCCATTCCTCTGAACCTTGAACTTTCCCTCTTTCCAAGCTTTTCCAAAGTCCCTTGACAAGGAAGGGTCATGACCATGTAATTTAGCAATGAAATTACTGAAATCCCCTAATCTTAAGCTTGTTCCACAAATGTTGATTAAAAGCTTCAATGTTTTGGCTAGTTGGTTCAACCATGATTCTATCACCACCCATCATCATGAAAAAAAACTTCCCCTTTTTCACTAAGCAATTCTCAAATTCAGACCCCCTTTCATGCTACCAACAGAAACCAGAGGAATAGTTCAACTTATTATGTAAGTTTTCACAATACCTAAGGTAGCTACGTTCACTCGTTCTAACATCATCAAGACTTATTTCCTTCTGTCTTTAATAATGGTTTCATTAATGTCTGATGGGGTAAAATCATCTCCTTTACACTAGATCTTATAATCATTACTAAGAGCTATGTAATTAGTCATCTTATCTGCACACTTATTCCCTTGATGTAAAGTATGATTAAAAGAAACCTTTACAAAATATTTTAATGTTTCCTTAACATCATTGAGGATAGTTTCTTAAGGGCCAATTAATGGATACCCTGATTGTTAAGAGCATTAATAATGATGAGTGAATCACCCTCAATCTAGGATGTCCTTGAAACATCTTTATCTTTTGCCAACAAAACCCCCCAAAGGAGAGCTCTAGCTTCCGCCATATTGTTTGTTTTCCAATCCCTAATGGACCAAGCATAAACAAAACAACCAATCACCTTCATTGTTTCTTAAAATTCCACCTCCCCCTAGCTAGACCTGGATTACCTTTCGACGCCCCATAAAAATTTAACTTAACAACAATTTTCCTCATGTCTGATCCAAATCGGAGTTTATTTCTAGGTTTGTGTAATTCCACCAGGTCCAAGGGTGTGAACTTATCTAGAACTTTCTAGTTCCCCTTTTCGGACAGGGTTTCTTTGCCTTGCACTTGTGAAGAGTTTGATATTTTTCTTGATGGCCACCAAAAAAATTAATTTTAACTTCTCAAGAGAAAAGATTGTTATAGTCCTGGAAGATATACAATCATCTCCTATCCTTCCATAATCCCCAAAAAAAATGAGGGAGGGAAATATTCCAGGCCCAAACCAAGATGGAAAAACAGAAGGGACTCCCCCATTGAAAACAATCAGTCCTCAATATTCAAGGGAAAAATCCATTGGATATTGAACAGATCCAGGATGGAAGAAAAAACATTCATGGGAAAAGGAGTAATGAAGGAGGATATGGTTGACATTTTCCTCCTCTTGCCTACAAAGAGAACATCTATTGGGAAGTTTCATTCCCCTTTTCCTGAGATTACTCCACAGTCATAATTCTTACATCTTATAAATAGGGTGATGATATCATCATATGCTTCTAGAACGTTCAAAACGCTCTATCACATCCTCTAACCATGGTAGATATAGTTTTCATTCACCCAAACCCTAATTGTGTTTTCCACTAATCTATCGTGAAGTAAATATGGCAGCATATAAAATTTAAGCAATATAATTTATGATTTTACAGGATTATTATTTTGATTTTGAAATATATAATAACACTTAACATATTAACTAGGAATTAAACCCCAATTTTGTAATATAGAAGTTAGATTTAATGGGGATATGGAAATCCCTTAATTTCTTGTTGATAACCCAAAAGGGTTGGATATATCCATCAAATTCTAGAGGAGGAACAAAGGTTTTCCACCTGACAATTTTCTCTTGAATCCAGAAGTATCATTTATCCAGATTAATATGGAGGTCCAATCATTTCAATGTTGTCCCTATGGATTCTACATGAGGCAACCCTATTTCCAAATGGCTAGCTCCTCCCTCACATTAATGGCATATCACCAATCCTCTTCTTCCAAATCTGCAAACTATCAGTCCACAGAAAGAGCATTATTATCTATTACATTACATGGGCATCCTATTTATATATCTTATGATCGATGATTGATATCATGTATTTAATGGAATGATTCATTTTGGGGCCCAGCTCATATATATGGCGAGTTCCATTATAAGATGGAATGATTTTTTAACCAGAGTCGTAAGCCAAGCTAAGATTTACATTTTGATTCCAATAATAAAATTTAAAAATATGAATAATGACTTTAAACAAGTTCGCCAGAATTTAAATTTAATATTAAAAAATAAGGTCATATTTAATTAGGATCTTTATATATATGTATGTATGTATGTATCATATATTAATTATTTAACACAATATGAATTATACAATGAGAATGGACCTTAACTTTACCAAAAGTTTTGCATATATCATATAAGGAATAACAATCTAAGAACCAATCAAGGTCATAGATTAAACCATAAATCAATTGAAAGAACTAGTCATCAAAGAACTAGTCAAGTCCATAGATTTATGAGAGAACTAGACATCAAGGATGTAGTCAATACCATAGATCTAGGAAAGAACTAGTCAATAACATATATCAAGGAAAGAACTATACCTAACAACTAGATAATATCCCCCTAATATCTAAATAAATAGAAAGAAATATCCACACACATAAGTGAGTGAGGATAAATACAATAACGATAAATAAAGTACCTAAGTGAACATGAGCTAAGGTAAATACCTACTCTAACACCTCCCCCTCAAGTGAAGATAGGGGCAAAAATAAAAGTGGCATGTCCAAAGTATAATTCCCGGATAACTAGTCCTGATGAGGTACTCATGTACAATACATCCATGAAGAAATCTCGAACCAAAAGAAGGAAAGAATCTTGCTATAAGGAAAGATAAAAGAAGAAGAAGAAGGAATATGTTCTCACGAACACCCCCAAGAACAAATTCTGAAACCCCAATCATGCCACACAACTCAAGGTAGGGAGGTGATGCAAAAGGCTTCATAAAGATGTCTACAACCTGTTGCTGAGTCGGAATGTACTCTAAGCAAAGAACTCCATCTTGAATGTGTTGATAAATGAAGTGAATGTGTATCTCAATATGTTTTTTCTGCTGGTGCTCAACTGGGTTGCGAGAAATGTGAATTACACTTTGGTTGTCACACCAAAGTATAGTTAGATGAATCATGTGGGAATCCAAACTCTGTCAATAACTGTCAAAGCCAAAGAATCTGCTGACTCGCTGTAACTTCTTCCCTGTACTCTACCTCTGAAGATGAAATTGCAATAGCCTATTTCTTTTTGCATGCCCAAGCAATTGGAGAAGGACCAAAACAAAAAAATATAGCCATAAGTGGAACACATATCATCAATAGAACCTAACCCAATATGAATCTATATACCCAACCAACTGAGTAAAACCCCTAGTTTAGTGTAGGCCAAACTGGGAAGTGCTCTACAAATAGCACCAAATCCTTTTAGCAACCTGTTAGTGACTACTACGAGGAGAATGTGCAAACCGAGATACAAGCCCTACTGCAAATGAGATATCAGGGCAATTATGGGTCAAGTACATGAGACTTCCAACCATAATTGCATATACAAAGTAGGATCATTAAGTGGATGTGGTACATGTGGAAGTAAGAGTAACCCTAGACTAAAAAAGAGATGAACTTGGCTTGCAATAAACCATATTAAAGTGCATTGAAGAAGATCATGGATGTATTTTTGTCTGAACTCAACTGAATCCCTGAATCTGTCTGAGAAATTTGCAAACCAAGGAAATAATGCAATAACCCAAAGTCTGTCACATCAAAATATGTAGAAATATCCCTCTAAATAATCTGAAT
Source organism: Taxus chinensis (assembly GCA_019776745.2). Taxonomy (NCBI): domain Eukaryota; kingdom Viridiplantae; phylum Streptophyta; class Pinopsida; order Cupressales; family Taxaceae; genus Taxus; species Taxus chinensis. Next base: position 826,093,747 of record CM034146.1, on the reverse strand, counting down.
GTGGGAAGAAGAGTTGTTAGTAAGTAATAGATCATTGACATACAAGACAAGTATCACAATATCCTCACCAACATGCTAGAGATACAATGTATGATCGGAGTGGCAATGAACAAAACTAGTAGATAGAAGAAAATAATCCATATTCTCATACAAAGTCCTGAGGGGGCTTGTTTGAAACCATAGAGAGACCTTCGGAGCCTATAAACAATAGAAGAATCCTGAAAAAATATAGCAAGTTGCTCCATGTATATTTCCTATTGTAAATCTCCATGTAAGAAGGCACTCTTCATGTCCATCTAATATACAGGCCACCCCTATGATGCTAGAAATAGCAAGTACAAGGTGCATATATGATCCATCTTGGTAATGGGTGCAAAAGTCTCAGAGTAATCAATACCTTCAACTTGTGAAAAACCCTTTGAAACAAGATGATCCTTATACTTGTCAATGGACCCATCAATTGCGTATTTGGTTCGATATACCCACTTACACCTAACCATATTTCTTCTTTTAGGAATAGATACCAAATCCCAAGTATGATTCTTCATCAAAGAAGAATACTCAGCTGTCATTGCATCATCCAAATCATGGTATCCTATGAGCCTTTGAAAAATATTATGGATCCTCAGAAACTGCCTGACACAAAAGTCTAGAACCTGTAGAATGTGCGTGATGATGCCTAATGGGTGGAAGATCATGATATGAAAGGTATTGCCTCAGAAATTGTAGTACGAGCCCACTTAGGCATAATGATAACATCAATAGGAATAGGATCCTCAATGACATCTATAACATCCTCATCAATCATCCTTAAAGAAAGGATCTTGAAAAGGAGATGAATAAGAAGAAGGCATGGAAGAAGATGAAGAATCATGAAGAGTGAAATGCACTCATCAAACTGAACATGTGTTTGAAAATGAACATCATGAGTATCAAAATATAGAATTCGATAAGCTCTCATGTCCTCACAATACCCTACAAATATCAAGAGTTTTCTCTTATTATCCAAAGATTTCCTTTTCTTCTTTGGCATAAAGGCCCAAGCATGGCTCCCAAAGACTCGAAAAAATGATACATCTAGCTTAATGTTGGACCAATCTTCCTCTGGATTCAAATGCTCAAGTGCTCTGTGTGGTGTGTGATTCTGAATATAGTTAGCACAATTAACTACTTCTTCCCAGTAGATAGGAGGTAAATCTTTAGAATGCATCATATAGTTAGCTATTTTTCTTCAAAGTTCTATTATTCCGTTCTGTTAAGCCATTCTGTTGTGGAGTATGAGGAACAAAATGATGGTGAATAATGCCTTGAGTTTCCAAAAAATCTCAGAAAACTCATTGTTGAAGTACCCCCCATTATCAGTGTGAAGGTTCTTTATAAAACTAGAATATTATTTCTCGACCAAAGCCTTGAAGAATTTGAAGTGTGAAAAAACATCACTTTTATACTTGAGAAAATAAACCCAAGTACACCTCGAGAAATTATCAATAAAGGTAAGTGCATACTTAGCTCCATTAAAAGAGGGGGGTAGGAAAAATCAGCAAGTCACTATGCACAAGCTCAAGTGGTGAACAAGCTATCTTGGAAAAATTATTAGGAAATGGATCTTGGTGTTGTTTCCCTGATGCATAGCCGTAGATAAAACTCCCTCAAGACAAGAAACTCTAGGAATACCATCTACCATACTCACGAGTGCTCAACTCCTTCAAATATCTATGATTGAGATGTCTGAATATTTCATGTCAAAGCTTACTCTTTGGATCTGTATGAGAAACCAATCCCATTTCTCTATAGAGGAAGTGTCATCAAAACCCTCAAAGTGATATAGTCTAGAATTATGATCAACAATACCTTGAGCAACAAGTGAATGAGGCTCCAAAAAAGTTCGTACTTCTGCCCCATGTGGTGTAAAATTCACTATTTTTCCTTGACCAGAATGACAAATTTGAGATACAGAAAGTAAATTTGTAGTGATGTTAGGAACATATAGTGCATCTTGGATATTTCCACCATCAATTTGTATATCACCTTTTCCCTCAATAGAAAGAAAGGAAGAATCTCCAATCTCAATTTTGTAGGTAGAACTCAAACCTAGAGAAACAAAAGACTCCTTAGAAGAAGTCATGTGATGAGAAGCACCAAAATCTATAACCCAATTGTCTGCAAGTGGTGACTGATATCTTCCAACAACATTAAGTTCTTTTCCATGATGATTAGAAGGAGGTGGAGTGGAGATAGAAATTTTGTGTTTCTTGACTGCATCCTCTAAGGCTTGCATTGGCTTATAACACCTATTTTCTTCATGATTACTACCCCCACAAAAAGAGCATGAATGACTAGACTTATTCTTGGATTTAGAAGACTCCTTGGGTTTTGAGTTGTTTTCTTTGGCTTTAGGATCATTTAGAGATGGAAAAGGTGTGGATTTGGTTTTACTTTTTGGTTTTCCCTTGCCATTAGGATTAGATGCAACTAATGCCTTTTGAGAGGTGGAAGACTCAAGGTGAGACAATTTGGATTCTTCCCTAGTAAGTCTTTCACAAAATGTTTCTAAGTTAGACATTTTAAAGGTGTCACCTAAGGCATCCATGCTAGAGAAAAATGTAGAAGCAAAAATTTGGAATGGTCCTCTCAACTGGGATAGAATCAAGTAAACATACTCTTCATCTTTCTTATCTCTTCCACTCTCCTTCAACTGTGTCAACAAATTCTTGAACTTGGTAAGATAGTCTATAATTATTGGAAAATCTTCAGGATTAAGAGAGGTGATTTCAATTTCAAGTTGCATGGCTCTCATATGATCCACCTTACTAAATAAATCCTCCAATTTATCCCATATTTTGAAAGGAGAGTCACACTTTTTTAAATGAAATAAAATACTGTCACTTACATAAGTTCCTATCAAACCCATACACTCATCAAATTTACACTGGTATTGAAATTTCTCATATTCTCTAGTGAACACTGGTTGTTCTGAAGAAGTTAAAGCCCATAATCCTTTCCGCTTAATTATTTTTTCCATTCTTGGTTTCCATGTGTGGAAATTATGTGTTGTTAATGGCTGAACATGATCTAATGCAGAAGTAGATAAATATGTCATCCTCAAAAAATCACCAAAAGAAATGCAAGAACCAAGCAATGCAACAAGACCCCCAAACAATTCAACAAGAGCCCCCTAGATATTGACACTTTATAATGAGTGCGTGTTACAATATGGAAATTTATAATTATAGTGAGATTCTGAAAATAAATATTTCCAATGGAAAGAGCATAAAAAATATGTACTTTTGCAAAAAATGGCACTCAAAACGGAGTTACTGATCAAAAGATACAAGGTTTTCAATAATATGCTCTACTATTTATTTTAGTCTCCACTAAAATAGAATAAAATGCTCTTGCCTTCACCACACAAATAAAATGAAAGGGGGCTAGATTTAGGCACCTACTATTAGGAATCACAAGCATTAAGCCCTCATATGACAAGGGGCTAAGGATTTCAATGGGTGTGTGCAACTTACTATTCTGGGGGGTGTTGCTAGTTTTTGAGAAAGTCACATCCAACTACTTATTCTGGTAAAAACTGCTATTTCTTGACTGTGCTGAAAGTGACCTTTGCCGCCTAAAATAGTAGTCTGTGGATTTTCCCAAAATAGTAATAGTTGTGCACAGCATTCGTGGATCCCTGCCAAAAACGGAAAGAAACGTCTTTTCAAAAAAGACCTCCTGTGTGTAAGCCGAAAATGCTATGCCGCAAAAAATACCCAGATCAGATCTCAAGAAACCCAGAAAAACCCAAAAAAAATTATATATTTCCTTTTTCGTATCACACGAATCCCAAGGCAAATCCAATATATTTCTTTGCACAACAAAAAAACAAAAAAAATGATTGCCTCCTAAAATGGTCGAGTTTACAACTGATCTTAGGGTTTTACTACCTTCTGGATCCAATGGAAGCCTCTATTTTACATAAAAATGCATGTAGCACCAAAATATGAGAAAATACCAAATATATGAATATATAAAAAATTTATTTGCAAAATAAAACTTACAGACGATTGTCAATAGCAATCTCCTGCTCTGATACCATAAAATGAATGATAACTAGATCATGCCAAGCCAAGAACACATATGCTAATAAAATATCATGATCAATAAGATGAAAGTAATTCGTCAGAATAAATTTACATAAACCTTTGCAAATAAATGAGCAACAATATTATATATTATTATGGAACTCAATGAAATACAATGAGAATGGACCTTGCTTATATAGGCAAGGAATAACAATCTAAGAATCAATCAAGGTCGTAGATCAAGCCATAAATCATGGAAAGAACTAGTCATCAAAGAATTAGTCAAGTCCATAGATTTATGAGAGAACTAGACATCAATGATCTAGTCAACACCATAGATCTAGGAAAGAACTAGTTAATACCATAGATCAAGGAAAGAACTATACCTAACAACTAAATAATATCTCCTAATATCTAAATAAATAAAAAGAAATATCCACACACATAAGTGGGTGAGGATAAATACAATAAAGGTAAATAATGTACTTAGGTGAACATGAGCTAAGGTAAATACCTACTCTAACACAGAAAGAAGACCCTCTAGGAAGATTGTTTTGATTGAAAAATGACTCCATTCTGTCTATATTCCTCAAATATTTCTTCTTTATGATTTCCACGCAGAGAACTTACTCTCTAGAAATCCTCCATCAAGCTTTGGCAACCAAGGCCTCATTCATAAGAGAGATGTTTTTTTAACCCCAAGTCCCCACAAAACTTTGGTTTAGTGACTTTCTCCCAAGCCACAAGAGGGAATTTAAAATTTTACACAATAACTGCCCAAAGGAATATGTTTTTGATTTTCTCCAAGGACCCAATAATTTTAGCAGGGAGCTTAAAGAGGGACATCACATAAATAGGAATATCTTGAAGGGAGATTTGAAGCAAAAAATTCTTACCAGCCTGAGAAAGCAGGAGACCTTTCCAAGATGAAAGTTTAATATTTACTCTTTCTAGCAGAGCATTCCAAACCGAAATGTCAGGCTTCATTTGGATCAGAGGCATACCCAAATAAGAATCCGGAAAATTATTAATCTGACACCCGGGGATACATGCTAACCTGACTTGAACCTGATTATCCACATTAATGAATAAAAAAACTTTTATAAAAGTTAACCATTTGTCCCGAAACCAATTCATAATCATTAAGATCCACCTTAAAATTTGATGCTTCTTAGACAAAGGCCTTACCCATCATAAAATTATCATCCACAAAATGATTGAGACAAATAGAGGGGAGACCATTAGAGATATTAATATCCGAGATATAGTTATAAAACATAGCATGTTGATATATTCTACTCAAATATTCAACCATTATAACATAAAGGAAAGGCAAAAGAGGATCACCTTGTCTCAAACCTCTACCTTCTTGGAAAAAACCTTCCGGTTTACCATTCACCAAGACCGAATAACTAACAGTAGAGATACATGTCATTATCATATTTACCAAAATGTTATCAAAACCAATCTTTAATAGGATAGCCCAGAGGAAAGACCATGTAATCCTATCATAGGCTTTATACATATCCAACTTAAGAAACATAGCCGATCTACTAGAGTTTTCAATGGAATGAATGGATTCTTGAATCACAATAATGTTGTCAGTGATTTTCCTTCCTGAAACAAAAGCCCCTTGATTTCCGGATATGAAGTTTGAAAGAACCGTTCTAATCCTACCAGCTATGATTTTAGTCAATAATTTATAACTGGTGTTACAAAGGCTTATTGGTCTGAAATCCTTAACTTCTTTAGCTCCAAAATTTTTTGGCCCAAGGACCAGGAAGGTATTATTCATTTGCCTCAGAAGATGACCATTGTTGAAGAATTATTGGACCATTTCAATGACCTCTTACTTTATCACCTCCGATTTTTTTTTGAAATAAGAAGGTAGGGAAACCATCCAGGCCCAGATATTTATCAGGTTCCATAACAAAGACCGCAAAATGGATTTCCTCCTCTGAAGGACTCCTTAAGAGTTCTTTATTTTCAAGGGGGGTGATCACATTCTGGAAGAGATCCACAACTTTATTCTAAGACAACTCCTCCACCCTCTTCCCCTGCTTAAAAATATCCTTGAAGTAATTTATTATAGTCATATTGATATCCTTATTTTCTGAGTAACTCTCACCATTATCACTTCTTATTTCATTTATCTTAAGGAGATTAGCTTTGGAGGTGGCAGAGAAATGGAAACATTTAGTATTCCTATCACCCTCCTTAAGCCACTTCACTCTAGATTTTTGTCTCCAATAAACCTCTTCTTTAGCCAAGATCTCATGGTACTCAGTCTGGATTTTTTTGTTATTGATCCTTGAGAACTGTATTAATACCATCATTCTCCATAAGTTCCTCAATATTTCTTAAATCCTTTGCAATTCTACCTTTTTCCTTGAAAATATTTCCAAAAGTCTCCTTATTCCATCTTTTAAGGTTAATTTTAATATGCTTCAGTTTTAAACACAATCTGAATCTAGCAACCCCAAAAACTTGAATGCCCCACCATTCTTGAATTCTGTTGAAAATATCAGGGTCATCTAACCACATCTTTTCAAATCTGAAAGGTCTAGCTTTTTTAGATTGATTCATCCCCAAATCAAGAAGAAGGGGGTTATGATCCAATCCGATTATGGGAAGAGTTTTTAGAGAATATAGCTGATTAATCATACAAAGATGACTCACTAAAAACCTATCCAATCTAATCTGGATGAGCTCAGGTCCCATCCTCCTATTTTCCCAAGTAAATTTGGATCCATCTAATTCCAAATCAAACAGACCATTACTAGCTAGGAAGTCAGCTAAATCCTCCATACTCTCAAAATAAGAAATCAATCCCCCCTTATTTTCACCAAGGGAAAGGGGGTATTGAAATATCCTCCAATAATCCAATATTTATCTTTAAACAATTTTCTATAACTTGAAATATCCCTCACAAACTTCCTTCTTTCACTGACTTTATTAGGAACATAAATATTAAAAACATACCAAGAGTTTTTAGAAATAATTTCTGTGAAACTCATGACCACATGACTAGGGGAAAAGAGAATCAGAACACCTTGCAGAATTCTAGGATCCCACAAAGTAACAACACCTCCCGAGGCTCCCGAGGAGCTACACCCCTCCCAACAAATTTCTTTCCAAATAAGCCTACCCACCTCTTTAAATCTGTCCATTTTCATTTTGGTTTCTTGAAGCATGAAAATATCTGGGCTATTTTTAAAGCTAAGATCCTTAGCAATTCTATGTTTACTGGGATTATTCAATCCCATAATGTTCCAAGAGAGAAATATCATTTAACATTTATTATTGTGAGGAAACAACTTCCCCAGAGTACTCTGAATACCAGCATCCACTTCCCTCCTAGAATTAGTCTCCCTTAATTCCTTATTACTCTTCCTACCCTTAAGAGATGAATCTTTACCAATATCAACTCTAGAATTACTATGAGTAACATGTTTAGATTTACTATTAATTAAGATACAGTTAAATGATAAAAATAATTGTATGAATATTTTATCTCTAATGGCTCTTCTTTCCTAAGGTTAAGTGCACAATTTTCTATATTCAAGAAAACACTAAAATACAAGACTCGAAAATGATTTATTTTGTAGGAACCAAGTCTCAGTGCAACATGCGTTAATATGCCTCTGTGGATGAAGAGCCTCCCATTTTTTTGTGTTATCACTTCCATCCTGATGGGGATGTTTCTGGCCTCTTTTCGCGATCATAAAATAGTGGTAGAAATTAAATAAATCAAACATAAGAGGTAATAAAGTGATATAATATTTTGAGATTAAAATTTTATTAAAAAAACTAAAATAAATATAATAACATTCAAAAATGTTCTTTTAACCCCTCAAACTACCTAGGGCTTGCCCCCCCTCATTTCAAGAAATAATTATAGAAATTTGGGGCTTTGTGGAGATGTTTGCAAGAGGAGAAATACGTTAAGTATAGTAATGATAAAATAATACTAAAATGTAATGTTTAGAAATGTGTGAAATTTTTTCCTGGATATGAATTTGGTGGATTGAATGACTCCATGATTTAGAAAACTAATTCTTTCATTTTCTCTCATGTTTGGTGCATGACCTTGCAAAATTTCAAGTTTCCTCCCAATGTGTGCAAAATGGAGCTTTAAAACAAGGTATTGGTGCCCACCATAAGGTTGCCTTGGTGTATGACTTGAAATAATTAATTTTTTTAAAATACCCTTGAAGCCCCAAGCAAAAGGCATTTTTATAGGTGTGAAGTTGGATTCCACAAGATCTGCTCCCATCCTGCTGTCCTATGCAAATGGAGGAGATTTCAAACCATTATTAGACGTGTGTAAAGCTTCAAAAAAGTGGATTTTTATTTGGGGTAACAATTTCATGTGCGTTGGTAGTGGGAATAGTAAAATTTTGGAGCATACTCAGAGCACACAGACCACCTAACAAATTGGGATTCAATAGAGAGAATTTGTAGGGCCTGTATGGGGTATGTGTTTTGTTTGATAAAATGTCTGAGAAATTGGAGGATTTTGGATAGTAATGATTATTGTTTGCACAAAATAAATTGTTGAAAATTCCTAGGAGAATTTCAAACAAATGAATGATGAGAATCCATCTCCACAACCTTGTCATCATCTTCCTTACATGTGCCAAAAAGGGAGCTTAGTTGGAACAACAAGATGTAGTTTATTTTCTAGTTTTCTTGTTTGTGTCTCAGAGCATGGACCTACATTATTGGAGTTACAGTTTCTTGGAAGTCATGTAGGTGAAACAAATATGCATATAGAAGTAACTTGAATAGGTAGAATTCTTATTCATATTTTGATCTCATGGTATGAAACATTTGTAAACTAGGATGAACGTGAGCTTGTAGGGAGGCCCTTGGAACTATCAATAAAATGAGTTTTTAGGGTGTCAAAATTCCATGTTATATGATGTGTTTACAAGGTTTCTAGAGAAATTCTTGGGAACATGATAAATTTTTTTAGGAGAAAGTATATTCGACCTTATTACTCTCTTTCTTTGACCTTCTATAGATCTGCTGATTTCTATGTTCTACACCAGAGGGAATCTTAGGGAGGATTTTGGGAAGTTATTTTAATTTTTTTTAGTTTCAACTTTGAGGCATATATATGCAATTTTGTGGCTTATTCTTAGGCACAAGGACTATTTCTAAGGCTCCCAAGTTGCTTTTACACAAGGTTTTGACAAAATGCATCAATAAAATGTAGTCTCATGGAATGTTTGATTGCTGTATATGCACAAAGAGTTATGTTGAAAGGTCCTAGAGGTTTTTAAAAATGAAAGCATTGGTATAAAACTCAATTCAACAACCTTTTCAAACATATTAACAATATGTACGAAAATGGAAGAATTCACAAGGCCACAAAACTGTTTGACGAAATGCTTGGATGACTGCAAAACTGCACACCTTGTGTTCTTTGGTCACTCGCCAACTCAATTCCAGGCATGGTCATATTTCCCTTCTTAAATTTTTTTAATGATTCTAATTTTCCTATTTTACTGTGGTATAAAATAAAACTATAGTAGATTAAATTATTGGGATATAAATGAGAAATAGTGGCTTATAAGAAATGTACCTTGGTTTTGTATGCAACTAGAATAATAAATATAGAATGTAAACTCTACTCCTAATCTACCTCGTGAGATATTTGGAGAAATGTATACTATTTTTTGTCTTGGAAAGCACACAGTTGGTGTGATAAATGATAAAATTAGTGGAAAATACTTATAGGTGACTTTGTGTAATGTTATAAAAAAACTAGTTTTCTGGGAGGCGTAAAATATCCTTATAAACCTCAATTTGTAAAAAAAAAACTTTATCCATGTACCTTACCATGTAGAGTGTCCAACCAAACCATGGGTTGTTCCCCAAAAGTGTGTTTGACCTTTTTTCGTAACGCGTTTAGGAGACCAATGGGATAATTCACATCTTTAAACAATAATTGAAAGTGAAAAATGTAGTTTTGATTTTGACTCGCCATTTTGGCCATGTGTGTCAAAATGGATTTTGGCTTCCGCATACTTGTAATATTTTTATGAGATAATTTCTACAGACCATCAGTTTATAAAAATGTCTCGCAAGATATTTTTCTTGATAGGTTTTCTTGGCCTATGGTCATTGGGTGATAAGGCCGCTTGAGTGTATTTACAATCAGTAGCTCTAGAAAGATGAGCACCATTTTAATCCTATTTGCCACTTTGGGGTTCTGGCAGCTTCGAGTGTTATCCTTCATATAGGGGAATAGTTAGGAATTTGTTTCCATGGTTGTTTGAGTCTCGAAGATAGTTTTTTGAATGTTGATTTTTGAGCAATTTGCCTAGATTTATCATTTTTGGGAAGTTGTAATCAAATGGGGAAAAGTGGTCGTATGACCTTACTCAAACAAACTATCGATCAGGAAAATTTATATACCCTAACATATGATTGTAGAAAAATTCTTTTGACACTTGTTTTGAAAACTATTTGATTGTGGAAATATAACATTTTCTCTCTCCTCTCTCTATCTCTCTCTTGATAGCATTGAAAATGAACTAAAATGTGATTTACATTTCTTACTCTCCTTAGACGTATGTTAAGTATTGCTTTTATTATTCTTGGAAATATTTGAAATCATGAATTGTGTCAGTTTAGAGGTAGATGCCATGCTAGCTGTAGTGTTGACTATGTGTGTGGTTGCAGGTACCTAGACAAGGATAATTTCAATGATACTTGTATCTTCTTATTAGCATGCTATGTGAAAGTGATGTAATTGTATATATTATATTAATGATATTTTTATGAATATAATGCACCATTACATTGTTCCCATGATGTATACCATATTTCTGCATATTGATGAAATGTACTATTTGATTTAATTTAATCTAGTTGCAAAGTAACTATTGTTCCTATTGATGTAAAAAATGATAATATACAATGAGATCCAAGCAATAAGAAAGAAATGATATAAAACCATAAGAAATAAGGAGAGATAAAAAGACTTAGCTGATTTAAGAGTGAACATGAAGCGATTTGGGAAGGTGTAAGTGCTAAGAATATTGTAGATAGGGTCTCATTGTAAATTTGGAACTCAGGATTAATGAAAGAAAGGGATGCCCAATGCAGGATAGAGGCGCGTGGCCACTGGTGATTGTATCTAGGTGTTGGTGACTATGTAGGAGCTCAGGATTTGATTAATTATGTATCACAAGGGTTTCTTAATTATTCCCTATTGATCGCCTGATATTCACTTCTTGATCACCGAAGGTTCCCATAACTTGCAAAAAAGAAATTCACCTACACATACCCACAAACCACATCAAACCTAAAAAGGAAAATGTAGATTAGGGAGTTAGACTGAACCCGACAGTCACCTCGAGAGTGAAATTACAACTGAGCGCTGCACTACATCTCATAATCCATGTAGTTCTTGTGTGTGTACATATAGAATTAGTGTCCTAGGATTCCTTTGTGCAAGTTGCACTTGATAGTGTGTAGTAGCTAGAATGTAGTAATGTAATAGTATGTGTGGATGGAATAGAATAGGATTCCCCTTCCTATGTAGTGTATGTAGAAGTATGCAATCCTTATCCCTTGAATAGATGTTAGATAGATTCCTATGTATTGTTTTAGTACCTTTGGAATGCAAGCTTAGGTGATGATAGTAATGCTTAGTGCTTGGTCTCTGATTTTGAAAACATAACTATGTATTTATATGATTCCCTTGTTTGAATTTCGTAATTGAGAACTAGAAGGCTGACCCATAAGTGAAAAAATACCCAAAAGATAAAAGATACCCAAAAAGAGCGAGGTAAAAAATGGCCAGGGGAACCCAAAGAGGGACATGGCTCTGCTCTCTTGGCTAGGAACTGGTGTCTGAAGCCATGAAAGATAAATAAGTAAAGTTTTGACTGGGTTGTAGGGTGTGTAAGACCAAATAGAAAACAAGAGACAAAGAAAAGAGGAAAAATATAGTTGTCAACCACTAGTTTTCTTTCCTAGGAATCATGTACATGCTAGCATGATTTTAAAACCTAGAAATGTACCCAAGTGTGTGATTTTATGTCTACACTTTTTTTCTTACATAGATGTACTTTTACATGTTTGACTAATTCCAAAATTTTTGCGTATTCTAGTATATTTGGTTAGGTAAATGAAGTTGATTGTATCATGTTGCATTGGAAAACGATGTAAGATGATCCCTTTTATTATATCCAAATCATCATCAGGAGAATGAAATTGAAATATTGTTATTTAAAAATGTTTGTACCATCATAATTTTGGATGTGATTTCACCAGTAAAATTGATGGTAGTAATTTGGTAATGGTGTAATTCATCTATTTGGTAGGGATGTATTGACCAATGAAATATCTTAGCCTTTAAAGAAAAGATTTTCCCACTTAAATTTCGTGTCTTGTGTTCATCTACTTTTTTGTTTAATGTATACAATCTAATACCTAATTCAGTTATGTAATGAATAATCATTTTGGTATGTAACTTATCATACATTCATAATACTATAATCTCATTCACTTGCTTCTATTTTGGTGGATATATAAACCTCTTGGGATATCGTTATAATTTGGGAATGGACGTGTTTTCCTGACAAGATTTATCTATAGGAACACCTTTGAGCTTTCAGATGGTCTTGGGTAAATTAGGCAGTTGTTGAATGCTATAATGTGGTCATGTAGTATGATTCAGATATCCCATAGGGTAAATGGGCTAAATCTCAAAACTACATTGTAGTTGACCTACTTTTAAGGTTAATCTAAGGACATAATGTTGTATTTAATGACCTTAGGAGATGGGATTATTCATAACATGTTCTCATGAATGTTGACCCATGTGAGTAAAGTTGAGTGCATTGTGAATTGATTCCTATAGGGGTTGCACAGGTATAACATCATATTGATAGTAACGATCATCAATGAAATGTACTAACCCATAAAGAATATAACAAATCTAATAACATTGGTTATTGGACTGGTAGGGACTGAAACCTCTAGTTTAGACCATAGTTTGTATCCCTTTTTAATGGTCTCACACAAGAAGAAGTATGGGATTATACAGATGTACCAAGGACATACGATTTCTATGGATTAATATATCTCCTCTGTGGACCGATTCATGAGACAGTTTCCCTCGCAATGAGAAAATGAGTAAAATGCTATGAAGGATAAAAAGTACTGCATGGGACTAACGAGATAGTCTAATTACGAGTGTCAGGTGACCTATAGGTGCGCAAAATTATTTAGGGATAAAGCCACATGTTATCATTTCCAAATGTAATGGCAATTGAAATCTAAACCAATTAGTAAACCCTAAATATAAGACTTTCACGATGTGTAATAGAGTATATGAAGTTTATAGAAGAGGGGATTCTTACCTTGCATGTTAATAGGTGTTTTAACCAATGTCAACTCTTTCGCGTGGTTACGTGGACTTTTTATAATGTTAAACCCATAAATTGAAATAAGTAATGTGTATCTTTTTGAATTTCAATTTTCCATTTATTTTATAATCAAGGGAAAATTTCAGACCTATACGGTTAAATGATGTCCATTTGATTGCCATAAGTTAGTATTTTAACTTAGATGGTTCAATATAAAAATATCGGCCATACAATGGAATTTTAAAGTTCATTTTTTATTTTCCTACAAAAAAAATTGATGTCGTTTATAATTAATGAGTGGAAGATTCATGAGATAATGCATACAATTATTAATCAAATATAATATCTTTAAAATACAATTTGATATTGATATCTATTAACATACTACATGATTGACCATCAATGTGTACCCTCTTAACCAGACGGGTTCATATATACATGTATGTGTGTGTACACACAATTATATATGTGTATGTATGTATATGTATATATATTAAAAAATGGAAAAGGGATCAAACATATGTTTTTAATGTTGAGATTTAGACTAATGTTTGCAAGAATATAAATAGAGTCTAAGGAAAGAATATTGAAAATTTTCTAATTTACAAAATAATAAAAACAAGACTACGCATACATACAAGATTATGTTAATCATATCAAAATAAGAATACAATTATTAGGGCACACTTTCCATCCAGTATTGTATTCGACATCAAGTCTCAAAATTTATCTCCAGGTTTACATGGCTCTTAAGGATATTCAAATGATGAATTGTCCTACAATAACTGTATAATGATAAGATGGAAATGAAAGACTTATTAAAATCCTATTAAAACTATGTGTAGTTGGAACAAAAAGGTACCCTTGATCAGTACCAAATGATTGAATGTCCATACCACATCCTTCAAAAACCTATATCCCAATCAATATAACATTTCTCACTATCCTGTGATCATGTTGAAATCCTTATTCACTAAAATTATATTGGAAATCCATTATAGGAGGAAAAATTGTTACTTCGATGTAGGAATGAGGATTGTATCATTTCAACATATCTCTAACATGGATAGTAATAAGTTCATCAGCTCATATCCATTTCAAAGTCGTTTTATTTTTCCTTAAAGATTTTTAACATAACATGGATAAGATGGCTCTAAATTTTTGTGACATAGAAGTTCTTATATAACAGTATGACTTTAATGTCTGGACATTATTAAGTATTACGATGGAGACTATTTTGCATATTTGATTTCACAATTGTTGCCAAAATGGTGAAAAAATGATGTGATTCTTTTGTTCACACTCATATATTCACTAGTATAGAATTATCTATAATAATTCTTGGTATGAACAGATAAAAATAATATCCATATTTGTAAATTTAATGAAATAGAAGTATCCACCTTGGTGGAGGTATACCCCGTTATGACACATAAAATCCTACAAAATTATCTCTATGAATTGCTAACATTCCTCATAAATTTGATAATAGTCTTGGTATATTCTGACCTTGTGATCAATGGTCTACCTATATATTTATTCAAGGTGAGCAAACATAAAGATAATCCATTAGTATGTGTGTCAATAGCATAACCATCTTCTATCTATAGTAAATATTCATGTTCTAAACATGGGGGTACAATAGCATATCATACATATAACTGAAACCCTTATGGCCTTAAGATAACAAGGATACCAAAAGGAAGGTCTACCCAATTGATAAAGGGTGTTTATGAAGAACTTGTGGTTTTTGTTTCATAATATTTTGGATAATTCCCTTATGAGAGAATTAGTCTGAGTGTTATCCTTATGAGGTAAATGATCATTAATAAACTCATACTAGAGTAGATTTTTTTCCATAAGAAGATTCATCATCTTCCTAATTTTTGTTTTTGATGAAATAGTCTATATTACTTAATAAAATATTTATAGTCCATCCACAAAAAGTATGGGTGGTAAAGGGCACACCCCATTGATCAAACTAGCTGACGGCTAGGAGACAAATGTATCAGGCCCAAGGGGAAACCAAAAACATAGTAACAATGCCAGAAAACAAAAGGAAAACAAACTAAGGTGCCACAGAAAACATAGAGGCAGGGGCGGCGATGGAGGCCCATTTTCCTACCAAGTCTACTACTAGGAAGATCATTTCCATCTGGAAGGGAAGGCCAGCCAGAAGAAAATTCTTCTTCTTTCCTCAAGTCCTGCTGATTAGGAGAAATGGCAAGAGCCAACCGGGGGACTTTGCCAATATCCCACCCATCCCACTAAGCAGGAGGTGGGGAGTGGTGGCGGTGAGCCCCATATTCGTTTACTATGATGCACAGATCGTTGTAGGGACCCCCAACCACTGCAGTTTATAGGGCTCCGCTGATTTTGCTCTGGATACCACCTAGGAGAGCGATGAAGGTGAGCACGGTCAACCAACCAGCCTCAGCTTACGACGTCCTCTCGAACGTACACTCCCAATATAGGGGAAGTAGGGTTTCTCATGCTGTAGTGCAAGGAGCATTGGCCCAATGATCTAGAAGGGTCTAAAGGTGCCATATCTACTTATCAAGCTACACCTTGCAGGCCTAGTCCTGAATCTGTAAGAACACATTTGAGATAAGCATGGCCTTATCATAATGCGAAAGAAAGTAAGAAACTACTTGAATTAGCAAAAATAACAGAATTGTGTTCTTTCCATATAAAAAAAGGATCGCCACTCTAAAATTATGCCACACTTGTGCAAAAGCATGGGGAATGGAAATAGAATTAATTCCTAGCAAAGCATGTTCCCAAATAAATGGAGCTGGTCGAAATGGCCAAAAGAAATCATGGATCTAGGCCCAAATACCCTGAGCTTTTGGGAAATACCAGAACAGATGTGTAAGTGTCTCAATATGCCCACAAAAAGGGCAAAGTCAAGGAGTGATCCCCTAATGAGTTAATTTGTAACCAAGAGGGAAGCCTTGAAAAAGCAAGCACCAAGAAAAATAGGCGAGCTTGGGCTGAAGGATGGCATTCCAAATTGTATGAAATCTAGCTTCCCAGGAGTACCATCCAGAATTGATGGACCATCTAGAGTTTAGCAAGGTCACCATTGGCAGCCTGGAGGTGAGAAGAGCATACCATTTTCCTGGGGAGTAGTTTAAGAACAGGGTATTTGGAAACCATTTCCAATCCTTCCACCAAGGCCTGAGAGAGACAACACCAACTTTGTTAAGCATCTCAATAGGAATGGAATCAATAAATTCCTTATAAGAATCTCTGTCAGACGAAGAAAGCTGAAACTTGGCTTTAGCTTGAGCCTAAGTGAGAAGCAGTCTGGACTACCTGTAAAAAATGTCTTTAAGAGTGCACAAGCCTCGATGATATAACTTAAGAGCATGAACCCAAGGCACTTGGGCAAGCGGCACATCATGAAAATTGTTGAGAGGAGACCACCAGACAGGGATAATTGTAGTGGCAAATATTCGTAATATGGCAAATATTCCATTTTTGAAAAATTTGAAAAGGTGAATTTTCTGGCGCGGGTCAGTGACCTGTTCGCCTAAAAATTACACTTTAATTTTTTTTAGGGGTCGGCTTCGCCTACCCTTGAAAAATATCCCCTATATAATCCTAGATTATTCGCCAAGTAGAACACTTCTACTTCACATTTGTCAACAATATGATATATCCCGTATTATAGATGCGCAACAATGGGGTTATTTGTTGACCGCGTGACATTGACGGATAGTTGACACGTGATAAGGAGGTACTGCAGATATTGACGCATAGTAGACGCATGACAAAGAGTTTTTTGATGAGCGACACGAAGATTTTTTTGATGCGCAAGTAGACAGCAGAGGCTGCAGGTGCGCGACAGGAGATTTGTTGTCGTACGTCAACAAATAACCCTCATTGACGCATGTCAATAGACCTCATTGACGCGCGTCAACAACCTTGTTGACGCGCATCAATGACGTCTATTGACACGTGGTAATGAGGGTTATTTTTTGACACGTGTCAACAGACCTCATTGGCGCGCGTCAATAACCTTGTTGACACGCGTCAATGAGGTCTGTTGATGCGCGTCAATGAGGGTTATTTATTGACGCGCGACACTGATAGATAGTTGACGCACGACAAGGAGGTACAACAGATATTGACGCATAGCAGATGCACGAAAAAGAGTTTGTTGATGCACGACATGAGATTTTTTGATGAGAAAGCAGAGGTCGGAGGCTGTAGACGCGCGACAAGAGATTTTGCTGTTGCGCGTCAAAAAAATGTAGTGACGCGCATCAAAATACCTTAGTGACGCACGTCAATAGACCTTAGTGATGTGCGTTAACAGACCTATTGACGCGCGTCACTGAGGGTGCTGTCACTAGGTCTGTTGACGCGCGTCACTAAGGTCTTTTGACGCACGCCACTGCATTTTTTTTGACGCGCGACAGTAAAATCTCCTGTCGCACGTCTATAGACTTCTGTCGCAGTGCTTGATAATCAGGCAAAATTTTTTCATACACCCCCAAAAAATTTGCCTTCCCGTGAAACCAGTTCTGGGGATATTCACCAGGTATTCTCCACCTTTGATTTCCAGGAGGTCTCTTAAAATGAACCCTGACCCTAAGTGTCGCACAATTATGAAACCATATGAAATTAGATAAATGGAACTCAAAACCTACCCATGGGTGGAAGACCCTACAAGAAGCTTAGTGTTGGGGATAAAGTACAATATGTACATTACATACATAGACACTACTCCGAAGTCGTCTCAAAACATACATAGTTCTCCACCTACCATGTGATATCTAAATGAATATAGCTAATTGACAACGTTAATCAACTTGAATGCATTTAATATGGTTGTGATATTTATAAGACATTGAGTAGGGATCTTTGTGTGACTAAAAAGGAGGGAAGATGAAATCCTTGAATTGGCTGATTTCTTTAGAATTGTAGTAGTGGCTTCCCTAGTGGATGTGCGCAACCTTTGGGAAGATTTAGGGATACTTGGGTTTCTTTTATATGTATTTGTAATGTGTGTTCCAAGTTATTTCCAAGTTATTTATAGCTTAATGAATGAGGTGATATACAATTTCTTATATAGATCTATAAGGGTATATAGACCTATAAGGGTATATAGAACTATAATGGTAATTTTAATGTAAAGAATGACCCAGGAGAATAATAAGACCCAAAAAAGACAATGAATTTAAAATAAGTGTTGGAAGATGAATCTGTCCAAGACCGTAGAGGTCTTCCAACACTAGAAATTACATTCTGACCCTACTATATGGTATTATAAAGGGAGATGGTGGGTAAAATATGGAAGTTACATCATGGAAAGTAGATTAGAAGTACCAATTTTATGCATTTTTATTAAGATTGTGTCGACACATCAATGCGTAGGAATACACAAGTTAGGAGAAAGATAACAAGATGTACTAAGTGAGGATAGGATGTGGGTGTTTTTCTTAGCCAAGAAGTACATTCACAAGAAGTAGTTTCAAAAGGATAAATTTCTTAGGTTGAGTATCTACATTACCCCCTTTGAAATGAAAATTACATGCTTAAAGGAAAATGATATCTCAGTGTGTAGACATACTTGTATTTTCTCAAAATTTTTACTATCTATATTTTTTGGTGTTGGCATGCTCCATAATGAGACCTATAACATAGGGTGCAGTCAATGTCCATAATATAAATTGAATTGCAACTTAAATATAAATATATAATTTTAAAATTTACATAAAGTGAAATAAAGGGATGAAAATTATGGAAGGAATACACTTGTTTATTTTATAGAGGGAAGAGATCCCATTACTTGCTTACATTTGGAGATTTGGATTGTTTTACTTAAATTTTCAAATGATTGAGGGTGATCAATCCCAAATTATGTGAAGGGAATCTCATGAAGGAATAATACTACGTATCAAAGTTTTCAATAATCTTTATATCTTACCCTTTGAAATGAGGATGAGAAAAATTCCTACAAGTAAATTATTTGCTTGAATGCTTTCCATAAGGCCACATAACACACTACTATAGATAGATCTAGGTCCAAGTTTGTATACATAGAACTAATCCATAAAATATAATGGGTGCCCTAACACCCTTCAAGTGTGTCATATTATTGAGTAGAAGAGTGTAGGATGTTTAATTGATGATACAGAAGGAGACTTGTGCCCCCAAAACCATTTATTTTGTAACCAAAAGTGAGAACCAAAGTGTGAGAACAAATTGAAATATTCATGCACCAACGCAAAATGCTATGAATTGTGACAACTAAATATGATATTATGTCAAAACCTACATTCATATGTGAAAATGTGAAGCTATAGAGAAATCCATTGTCATTTCCCCTAGAGCATAAATGTATGGTAGGGTCTAGAACATCCATATGGTCTTGCACTTATGTAAATTTCACCAAAATTTGGTATCCAAAATGTTTTTGATGGCTTGTTCCCTATGAAATCCTATGTCTGAACCTAGAAGTCCTCCTATAGGAACAAAATATATCTTGATGAATGCTACTTCTTTTTAGGCACATGTGATAAAGTATTTGAGCATGCATCTCAAAAGAATAAATGTGTACCTGTGTTATATATATAAGAATATGTAGAAGGATATGGAATGCTGAATTGGTGGCCATAATTGAAAACCTGTACCTATAGAAGGGGTTACACATGGTGGAGACCATTGCATGTAATGAGATAAATAACCTTTGAAATAAAAAATAGTAGTGATAACAAGAAGATTCAAATTAATAGTATTATTGTGAATGCAAAAGAAATATTATAGAAACATAACAACAATGAAGTGATCCAAAAGAAGAAATAACATGTAAAGAAGACCTCCAAAAAAATAGATATGAAAACATGGGATACCCATGATGTCACAAGATAGTCAAAGCACTTAGACTACATACAAGAGAAGTAATGTCATGCAAGAAAGGAATAGATCCTAAAACATGGGATACCCATGGTGTCATAAGATAAGAAAAGAACATAGGCCATATAAAATGAAATAGAAAAGTAGAAACATAATAAAGTATTAACCATATGTAGAAAATAATGATACAAGTAATACAGTAAGTAATAGGAAATCACATGAAGCAAAATATGTTAGTGTTACATAAAACATATGCGCTAGTCTTGTTAGTTCAAAATTTAACATATACATAATACATGTAATTGAGTGTAATGAGGAAGTATAATGACACAACACTCGAATACTATGGAGGGATTCACCTAAGAGAAGAATGTAAAGAACCAAGCTAGCTCATATTAGTATGTATTGATGTTTGTGTCCTACCTAAAGCTCAATATAACTAGAGAATGCATGTGCATAAAGAGTAGAAAATATATGCTATCAATCAAACTAGTGTGAAAAAAAACATATGTAATGTAAATTTATAATAACTCAATATACATGTAGAGTTCCAACTTTGTTTTTTGAAAATATGTTAATTTTTTTGTGTTTTTAAATTTAGCTTTGTACAAGAAGAGAGGTAGCACAAGAAAAAATACCCAATGAGAGTCTAATCATGGGAAAGATGAACCTCAAATGGTGAAGGGGGAATATGCCTCAAATATGTCATACTATATGCAGAAACTGTATAGGATTCATTACATGATTGAAATATGAAGACGGGATATACCCACTAGAAGTAGTAGAGTAGAAGAATTTAAATTGAGATTTATGATTAGAGCATTGTGTCTGAAAAGATTGCAATTGATCGATATGTATTTTGATTGATGCATGAAACCCATTGTGATTGAAGAGGACTAGTATATATATCTTAAATACATCTATCTAAAATACACCGAGAGATATCAATCATGAGGCACCTATCTAACTATGCAGGTGTATTATAAGTATACCGAACAAATTAACAATTAAAAATAAATATAATATAAATATATTATAATAACTGAATCTATATGAAATACATCAATAAATATCAATTTCAAGGATCTTAGGTTTGATTTTTACATACCTCTTTAATAAAAATCTTCATTAAATTCTCTATCAATTTCCCATTGATTTGTGGCAAATGGAATAATTTAGCTACGCGATTGTAAAAAAATTCTATTCAAGAAAGAAATACCCAAACATTATTACATGACTAAGATATTACTATTTTTTGATTGACTTCTCCAAGAAAAAAGAAACAAAATTATTTAAGTGAAATTCCAATAGAAGTAAAATTTATTAATGAATTGTCACATCACAGTCAAATGAATGCCAAGAATAAAAGTAAACAACACACTCCATTACAACCTTTCTTGCCATTCTAGGATGCCTCTTGGCATAATTATATAACATGTGATGAGTATGTATAATATTATTATTATTAGTATAAAATATAGTGGAACCATCACCCTTACCAAAGTATGTAGGGGCATATATAATGCAAGGAAACCTATCTGGGTCAAGAAGCAATAAAGATCCACACATGCCCTCGAATATTGGAGAATGTATCAAGCATTGGCATATTTAGCCAAATATTGAAAATCAGGTGATAATTGATGGACCCACATTGAAATAGTATGTTATGAGAAAAAATAATACCGGTATCTCAAGTGTAATGTAAGGTGCCTAAATGTTTGTTTCATTGAATTTTTATAATATTGACACAAAGATGATACCATAATAAAGAATCAAGAGGATGAGTAGGTAGATCCACGTAGGTTTTATATTTGGCCATTTGTGCAACTTTATACTTGATAGCAAGATGATGAGAAATATCATAAGAATTTAGATTTGTAGAAGGAAGGTCATCATAAGGATCATGGAACTTAGCAAGGAAATCATATGTACATTGGAAAATATTATCATTTGATGTTGATTCATCTTGTTTCTTTTAATTACCTAGGAATGGCGAAGAAGGGATATATATAAAATTTAGGTTTGTGTTGCTCCCATACCGTGCTGGTGCATGCTCTAAGCACTCTTATAAGGTTTGTAATTTTTTGTGCTTGATTGGTCTGGATGCAATTGTTGGGTTTTTTGTAATAGTAGGTATTACATTCTGATCTTGTTTATGAGTAGGTGACAATTGTTGTATATTAGAAGGTGTATCATGCAGTAACATGGCATGCTCATTTGATATAGTTGTTATAGCTTTTGGTACCCATTGAGATGTAGAGACACAAGATGATTGTGTATTAGAATAACATGTATTGAAGGAAATAAAGCCCTTGCACTCAAATTATTAGATTATATATTATAAAGAATAACAATCATTGTCATGATGTCCATTAATTCCTTAATAATTACAAAATGGTTGGCCTTTAATTCTTTCAAGCCGATATTCGGGGTAGTAATGATTGGGTAACAAAGTGATTAATTTATCAAGTATCTCCTATAGGATATTGTGTTTTCTAGCATTATTGTAAAAAAATAGCTATTAGATTTGGTTGCCTTATTAAGAAAGATTGATCATGTAAAACAAAAACATTGTTTCCTCTATGTAGAACTTTCAATTCCCTTGTAGAAGCACATGTATCATGCATATAATTTGTGTGACATTGCTTCTCAATATCCTTATAGCTATGTTGATCGTGATAAATAGATACATTATTAGAATTGGTAATTGAAGTATATTTTAGATGTACTATCTCATCCTCAAGGTATTGTATTTCAGTTCTCATGGCTTAAAAAACATGTTGTAACGCTTGAATAAAATATAGAATATATTTATACAATATGACATTATTAATAGAAGGAGAATGAGCCATGATGACACAAGATGATGAAAGAGCCTCCAATTAGATAATAAATAGTACTAATTAGAACATGGAAGGAGGACAATCAAGTGATTATAAAAGATAAGACCCAAAAGTGATATTTAGAAAAATTGACCATTGTCAAAGTATTAAAAGGACCATATATGAAAATAATCAGTGAATTTAATGGAAAAAAGAGGTAATTTTGAATATAATTATATGGAATAGAAAATTCCAAGGAATTTGTAAAAAAGTATATTTTTGCTAATTATGCCCTAATTACTAAAAATAATAATTTTGAATTTTTGAAACGTGTGAGAAGAATAAGGAAAAAAAAAAGGATTTCATTAAATAGATAAAAATTAAGAATAAAATAAGAGGAATTTGAAAAAAGAATTACTATTCTTGAGATATGCAATAAAATGTGATTAAAAAATTAGGATCCTTAGAAAGAGACCCAAAGGGTAGGACTGACCATGAGATCCTAGGGAAATTTGTACAAACCATATTTAAAGCATGTGATACATTAAATTAAGGGTTGGATACTAATACATAATCCAACTATGAAACTCTAGGGTAACTAGTGTGTGAAATAAGGTGCAAGATACAATGACAGGTTCACAAAATGTTTACACCAGTTTTTGATTAACGTAAGATTAGATTGTTATGGAATGTAAAACAAACTAAAAAGGAATATAAGGTTATATACTAGGAGATCTTTTGACTAACTAAATTTTAAAATTAACAATAAAATATCATAATAACATATTGGTACTTGAAACTAGTGTTTAGAACATGATACAAGATCAATTATATAAGAGGTACATGAGAGATCTTGATGCACAAATTGGAAAAATTGGGAGTAGTGGATTTGTAAATGATTCATTCTAGGAATTGTGACTAGAATTTCTATGATATAGAACCATAAAGGTCTACCAAGAACATCTATATGGTCCAAGACCCCTTGTATGGTCTTAGACCTAATGGGAGTCAGGCTTTATTAACTATTGTTCCCTTTGGTGGTATGGAAGTATGATTCACTATCAAAACCTAAGTGTCACACAATCTTGAAACCATTTGAAATCAGATGAATGAAAATAAAATCATAACCATGGGTGGAATACCCTACAAGATTGTTAGTGTTTTAGTTTAATTTTAATCCTTTCACCACCTACATCGGAACTACTTCAAAGAGTCCTCAAACTATTGGCATGTGGTCCTATAGGTGTTTTCATTAATGTAAAACCACATTAATGACAAATTTTATGATGGATTAGATTCATATGATGTTGTGGATGATGTTTACATGATGGTTCAAATGTGTACATGATGATAAAAGAAGGTTGAGTGAGGATAGCTTACTCTTGTAAGATCATTCAAGTGCCTAGGTGATGTTTCATGGTGGTATGAGCTTCTTGGTTGAGTATAATTTTGGCATGTTAGATATCAAGTTGTGATATTTCTTAGGCACTCACATCAGTTGTAGGGTGTAGATACAGGTGATTCACTATGTTTAAGGTGCTCATTTTGAGCAGGTATGGATGCTAGGAGGTATAAGGATGATATTTGGACATATCTAAGCTCATGAATGCATGTATTTAGGTGTAGCATGGTGTACCAGATATGTTTGGGTCATTTTAAGATCTTTCATGTTGAGTTAGTGTGTTTTTCCAGTTGACCCTAGTTTATACAGTGCAAAACCCTAAGGGGTTGCTATGTAAGTCTTAGTGTCTAAAGATTTTGAGCTGTGGTAATGAAATTATAATGATTGAAGAAGCTATTTTGATGTGTTATGGTGATTTTAGAAAAAAAAATTGGTTCCCATGAGTTGAATTTTGCAAGATATGTCAGTTTTGGTGAAACAAGGTAAAAAATAGTGCATTTCCAGCTCAAATCAAAAATTTTGATGCTCACCCTAAATTGTATGCTTGACATGGGACCTTATGGTTTCAAGGATGTTTCTATATTGAGTCTATAAGGTTTCCAAAAAATAATTATGTCATTCTATCATCACATTTTTATGAACGAATGTTAAGAAGCTAAATAGCTATTTATGAGTTTGAAACCCTAGCTTGAAAACGGTATGGAATAATTGCTTCCTAAATGACCATAATTTATTACTAGTTCATGTATGATGATTTTAATATGTAAAATACTCATTCATATTTCCAGAAATGTATAAGAGAGGTAATGGTGATGAGTGCGCCCCACTCAAACAGGTCAATTTCTGAAGAAGAGTGTATGGGACAAGGTTTTCCAAATGAGTTGCAGACTAAATCAACATTATGGAATTTATGTGATTTTTTATTTATTTTCAATGAATTTTTAGGAAATTTTTATGTAATTTCATGGTCAAATGATCTCCATTCAAGTTTACTAGTCAAAGGGTAATTTTAAGGCTATAAAAAGTAGTGTTCAGTAAAGTGAGCATGATTGGAGCTACAGGTAGAATTAGGAGGTTATTAAAGTTGTGTTGGAAAGAGGATTAAAATAGATTTCCATTGATATGAGGTTTTTTCATGATGATGTGATTTTGATATGGTTTACAAGTTATTTTTGGACAAGAATGTTTTTTCTAGTGTAGGATAATAAAGGATCTGCTGAATGCTTTGAGTTTATTGGGGAATGATATGGATCAGGTGATGTTTTATATAACTTAGAGAGTAAAGAGGAATGAATTTAGAATTCAATAAATCCATTTCTAGGTATTTATTGTTCTAGGAAATATGTTAATTACCTGATCTTTGAAAACAACTTTTTGGGCAAGTTAATTTGGTGAAGACAAAAGTGCTTGTGGTTTAATTAGGTGATTGTTTCAAGACTTATAACTTATATAGAATTGTTCTAAATGTATTTTAATTTACATATATTTTCACGTGACATATTTAATATGTTTTTAAATGATCTAGTGGAAAAACTATGTTGAAGGGGTTTTGAAGGGTGCTAGAAACAACAGTTTTGAGAAGTACAAAGAACATTGGTCCCATTAAACGAATTAATTTGATTGGTTGTGATAAATTGTGACCATGTATGATTTTTAAATTTTAATTTAAACATGTTTGGTGATTTATGCGTCATGACTAAGCACGGTTTTGGAATGAGGGAATTTTTTCCATTCCAATGTAAGGGTTTTTAAGATTTTTGGTGCATGATGTGACTGTTGTAATGATTTTATTTGAAATTAATTAATTTTTATGGGTCTAATTTATCATGAGGGACCGACCTCCTTTGGGTTAGAAAAAATAAATGCATATAAAAGTGAATTTTGAGCTCATTTGGTGAGCTAGTTTGCAAGGGGGAAAAGTGCGACCTAAAGGAGAGTGTTTTGCAAATTTGAAGGCATGAATTGAAGGCTGATCATATTTGTTTCATATTAAGGAATTTTTTATATCATGTGTGCAAGATACTAGAGGAAATAAGAGTTGAGAAGAAAGAAGATAGAGCAAGGTTTATGCCCTAGGGTATGAGCTAGGGTTTGTGAGTTGAATATGTGATCTCCATCAGTTATGGCGGAAGAAAAATCAGAGATCAAACATCTTCAGATGGATGAGGTTGTGATTTTTCATCCTAGGGGTTTGTATCCTCCTTTTGGAGTTGGTGCTCCTTGTATAGTTGGTGCTCTACTAAACTAGGAGTTAGTGCTCCTTGTGGTGTTGGTACCTCACTAAATCAGGGGTTGGTACTCCTTATGAAGTTGTTTTTCACAAAACTTATTTTCTTTGTGTAATATAAGCATATTTTCAGTGGGTTTTCTTCCCCATGAGGGTTTCCCACTTACATATGGTGTTCTTGTGTTGTGTACTCTTGATTTCATGCTCTTATGATTAATATTTTATGTCTCACACATTGATGCAATGGTTATGAATATTGAATGTAAAATATATTGATGCATGTATGATTTGGTAATTAAAGTAAGAATCAGTATTTGGACTGATTCATCCCCCTCCATTTAGTTTTACTTCCAACAATTGGTATCAGAGAAGGTCCTTGAGAAGCAAGTCTAACAACTTGAAGGAGATATTCTTAGAAGCACAAATGGGAAAGTCAACTGATATTTGAGGAGAAAGTATGAGGATTGGAAATGAATTAGTCTTGGTTTTTGGATTGTCGAATAGGTCAATGAGTTAAATGGAGAAAGATCGTGATCTAGCTATCAATGGTTTGAAATCTCAAATGGAAAGTTTTTCTAATGCTCTAAAGGAGAAAGAGGATGCTTGTTCCAGGTATGAAGAAAAATTGAAAACCCTAAAATTAGATTTGAAGAATGCATCAAACAAGTTAAAGATGTATGAGAATGCTTGAGAAGATTTCCAAAGCTCTTGATGATGTTTTAGAAGGCCAAAAGGCCACATATGACAAAACAGGCCTAGGGTTTGAAGGAAAGCATAATGATGAAGCTGGTCCAAGTTCCAAATCAGTAGAGAAGGTGACTAAGAAGACTGATCCAAGAAGTTCTAACTCAGTGATAAACATAATTCTATGAGGTATGATTCTTCATTCAATGGATATTACTTTGTTAGTCACGATTTTGGTCATAGAGCTAGAGATTGCAAAAGAAGGTCTCATAAGGAATGATGTAGGTCTCTTCAAAGGTGAGTTTTTTTCATGTTGTGAGTATGGGCATAAAGAAAAGGATTTTGGATGGAACTTAAGTGTGTTTGAACCTAGAATAAAGAGGAGTGTTGTTTGTTTAATTGTCAACAATCAAGGATATATTACAAGGTTTTGTCCAAATAAAAGAGGTTTATTGTAAGGTATCAACCTATCAAAGAAGGATGTTAGTTCTATTAAGATGGAAAACAAGGTTCTCAAGCCCTTAGTTCAGTCAAGAAAGTAAATTTTTCTTAGTTGAAGGATTCAGATCTGAAGAAGAACACATGATGCCTGAGAGCAATACATTCCCCATGCACGAGAGATGAATAATTTTGATGCTTGGAAGATTGCAAGTGTCATCAAGGTTATATGAACAAGGTAACAAGTACTAATTATGTCAAGGAGTTTCTTTCATCTTGTTGAAGGTGTCAACGTGTTTTGAATGAATTGTCTTAAGATCATGTGCATCAAAAGGGAGTTCTCTTAGTCCAATTCTCCTGGTCTATGAGAACCTCAGTTAAAAGAGTTATAAGGTCTATAAGTGTATGAAACTTTTTCACTGTCATTTAAATTCAATTAGTATATGTGTAATTGTGATTTGTTTCTATGTGACATCATTCAAAGGGTTTTTTAAAAGTTGATTTTCAGTTGTCAAATGTTGTTGTCTTATCTCTATCAATTTTGTTCTATAGTTGTGTCAAGAAGTGTAAGTTTTTAGGTCAAGGTGTCAAAAGAGTTTGATGAATGATTATAAGTCATAATAATGTTTGTTATCATGTCTAAGGATGCATCAGGAATTTGAGTCATGATGATGAGGTTTGAGAAGGTACTCAATGGTGTAAAGGTATTGTTATGATGAGATTTATATTATATATAATGTCATGGTTGACCAAGGTAATGACTTGTGTTTGAGGTATGAGAGTATGTTAAATTCATAGTCAATAAAAGGTGGTCATTTCTACTAAATGAAGTCTATGAATTCAATGATATGGAATGTATGTCTAAAGTATGTCATCATCAAGCCAAGTTTGTGTCATGATCCTGAAATAGTTGTGCCCAAAGTGAAGTCTCATTAGTTTTTCATAATGCTCAAGAGTCTGTTGAGTCAAGAATGCATATGTTTATGTGATATATGCTCAGAATTGATGAGATTCAGATGAGTATGTGGATTGAATGTTCTTGAGTTGTTGGTTGAGTACAATAATATTGAAACTTAAGATGGTCATGAGCTAAGTGTATATAGTCAATGTGTCATTAAGTGTCATGTATTTGTATATGGATATGAAAGTGTGTAAAGCATGAATGGATCAAGAGTATGTAGATGTTTCATCTTAATAAGTATATTTTTGGTTTTCATGATGTCCAGGATGTTATAGAAGTTGTGAAGCCAATTGAGTCCTGTCAAAATATGTCAAATGGTCTTTATTACCAAGATTTTTTTTGTAGAGTCTCAGTAGTGAGTTGCAGAT
Organism: Taxus chinensis; assembly: GCA_019776745.2. Taxonomy (NCBI): domain Eukaryota; kingdom Viridiplantae; phylum Streptophyta; class Pinopsida; order Cupressales; family Taxaceae; genus Taxus; species Taxus chinensis. The sequence continues at coordinate 826,064,516 of CM034146.1, read as the reverse complement.
AGAGTTTAAGTCACATTCAAGGTTTGAAACTTTCAAGAATTGTACTGTTTGTGTCACGTGTCTATCATAGACTTAAAGTGTCATTTTACTATTCATCAAATAAGTTAAAATAAGTGTTGTAATGGGATTATCCAAGTTTCTATAAGTGCCAGTCAAACTTGGTAATCAAAACTCATCAAGGTCTATAACTGAGCATTGGTTATCAAGAAGTAATTTATGTGTCTAAAGAATTCAAAATGTCCTCAGATAAGGAAGTGATTGATAACCATAAAGTGTGTACTTGACAGCTTCTAAATCAAGGTGAAAATTATATGTTCACCTAGGCATGAAGAAGTGAAAGTTTCTTCATGGTTATGTCTTGATAAGAAGGATAAGGACATGAATGAATATGTTGCTTCTATGAAGTATGATACAACCTGAACCTACAATTGTCTACTTAACTAAGAAGAAATTTCATGAAGGTTGAATTCAAAATGTTATCTTCTTCAAATATGTTTCATTATGTATAAATTTGATACTACTGTAATGTCTGTATGAAGAAAAAAGGTGGATTATTTATATGAAAAGGTCAAGTCACATAGCTAAAGAGGTTTTAAGGTGCACTAGTCTTCTACAGGATGTTTGAAGTCATTTATCATTTCATGAGTGTATAATGGTTTAAAACAGGTGTTCTCATGTCTAAAAGTGATCAATTTTGTCATAACATTTGTGGTCTATAAGGATGACTCTAAGTGTCATATAATCTGGTCATGATAACAAGTGCTACAGGTCTAAACAAAGGTAGGTATTTCTTCATGAAAGGTGATACTAAGTTGCAGATTAAAAGAAGGTTGTAGTAGTTCTTGATGTCTACATATGCATAAATAATGTTGACTCTAAGCTTTGAATATAATACAAGTATGGGGTATCATTGTAAAGGATTCCTAGAATCATCCTCAAGATGATTTGCTATGTCAGGTTGATATTTTTATCTCCATGACAAGGAAGAAGTCATCAGAAGAAAAATGCAAAGGAGTATTCATGATAGGAAAGGTGAAGTGTTTTAATATTGTATAAGGATTGTGTTCCTATAGATAGCTTGAATATTCATTCACTCTTAAGGTGAAGAGAATCAAGATTACAGTACAATAATCCCATAAGAAGACATGTTAAGGATGATGGCAAGTAAGGACCATCAAGTTTGAAAAATCAAAGGAATGGTAAATGCAGTGCTACAGAAGTTCTCAAGTGAAAATCAGTAGTTTTCATGTTTGTTTATGAAAACCAATGAAAATAGTGTTCATATGAAGCTCATGTCTAGATATGCAAACTTAGTGAAGGTTTCTTGCAACAAGATGGTGTATTCAAGTAAACATGGGTCTAAGTTGTCTCCACATGTGCACAAGTATGGAAGAGTGGTATGACTTCATCTAAGAGGTTTGAAATGAAGATCATGATTAATGATCCATAGTGGTTGTTAGCATGACTATTTGAGGCTTCTAATGTATGTGGCACAAGTGTACTATAAGAGGATCGATATGAGTACATTATCTCTCATTACATAGTGTGAGCTCAAGATATGTTGAGTAGGATATTTTTTGTGATTAAAGATAGAGAATTGAGTGTCAAGATAAGGAGATAGTATAAAATAGAAGATGCAAATATGTGAGTGTAACCAATCACTTGATTCCATTGTAGACAAATACTTGAGATCAAGATTCAAATAGAGGTATGTGGAACTGTGTTATTAGTTCATCCAAAAGCTGTTTTGCATTCAAAGGTTGAAGAATGTCAAATGAAAGTATTCAGAATCTGCATGTAGCATATATTTGAAGGGGAGCCAATGATAAATAGGAGCTGTGGGGGTCTCAGAAAATAGTAAAGATGGTAAGAAGGTAAGGTCTAAAATGATGATTATTGCTCCCTTGTGATCTAACATATAAGTTATAAGGTTGGTAAGATTGTGATAACTAGCTATATGTGAAAAAGGTATGCAAATCATGTTTCTATAGAGTCTGTAAAGGAAGAAATGACACTCTGAAGGTGTGAGTGAATTTGTCATTAACATTTTTAAGGGTTTTTAAAGTACTGTAAAAACAAAGATTTGGAGTCCTTGTGTAGTCTCAATTTGGTTGAAAAATATGAAGTTGAAACCTTTTAGGGTATGGTCCCATAAGTCATGCTGTGATACAAATAGAAGGTACAATGCCTCACAGTATGATATTAAGTTGTGTTGTCTAAGGTGATTAAACAGGTTGCTCAGGTGTGTATAAGTATATAAATGATAGGGGGAGTACACTCTTTACTCCATGAATGATGATTACAGTGATCTCATGTATGTTACAAGTTATTTTTCTTGACTTGTTGATGAAAGGTAAGTAAGTTGATAGTTTGAAGTATTTGTGCTACAAACAAGAAGAAATACTTCTACAAGTCCAAATGTAGTCAGTTGTATCAAGTTCACTCTTGACAAGGGGAGCTTGTAACTCATGTCTAGATGGTGATATTAAGTGTTCTCAAGGTAATTTAAGGTATGTATTGGGAAGTCTACACATGTATTAGAAAATTTTGACTCTTGTATGCATAAGTTTAGTCAACTAGGAATGTTAAGCACTGAGATAGATGGTTTGGGACTTAGTATAAGTAGTTTAAGGTGATTTATCTAGCAAGATAACATGGTTAGTTTCTTAATTTTATCTTGTTTAGCTAGATACAGGAAGTCTTGAGTCCAGGGGAGGTATGAATTTCTTGTTCATGGTGTGAATGAGGTCTTGAGAGCTTATGTCAAAATTGGTCCTAAATGCACTGAGAACTCTATTTAGGGATTTTAATGAGTCCTTAGGATGTGTATGGATGAGCAACAAATATGCATGGTAGAGCTTGTATTATGCCTAGACAAGATTGTATATATGGTTAAGAAAGAAGTTAAGGTGGATATTTTTATGCTCATTATATGACATTTTTGGCATGTTCATGATGTGTTTGGCTTCAGACTAATGGTCAATGTTACAGTTGGTTCATTGAAGGATAAAACAAGGTTGAGGAAAATAACTAGTTTTGCATGCCTAGAAGGTGAAATATGGTGTTTTGGCTCCAAACAAGGTAAGATGATGTTTTTTCATGATTTATTGATGATGTTTAGATGTTGTATATGCTTGGCCCAGGGGGAGACATGGTGGTTGCATGCTTGAAATAAGGTAAAAATAAGGTTTTGAGAAATTTCAAGTTTTGAGCTAAGTTTGAGATATTTGGTTGATGTTTCTAACCAAAATAAAATGTATATGAAGCTGAGGAATATGAACACTATGTTTAGGTATAAGCATTTATCATTAATGTAAAAAGGGGGAGAAGTTCAGGTAGTTTTCCATTAATGACAAAGGGGGAGAATTATTGGCATGTGGTCCTATAGGTGTTTTCATTGATGAAAAACCACATTAATGACAAAGTGGATGATGGAGTAGGGTTAGATGATGCTGTGGATGATGTTAGAATGATGATTCAAATGTGTTACTTGATGATAACAGTGAGATTCAGTGAGGATTTTTGCTCTTGCAAGCCTATTTAGGTGCCTAGGTGATGTTGCATAGAGGTATGATCTTCTTGGTTTCTTGAGAAGAATGTTGACATGATTTATAGCAGGTTTGGAGAGTATTTAGGCACTCATATCAGTGGCATGAAGTGCAGATACAGGTGATTGGCTATGTTGAAGGTGCTCACCTAGAGCAGGTATGACTGCTCGGAGGTGCGAGATTGAGTTTTGGAGCTACATGAGCTGATGGATGCATGTTTTAAGGTGTATCATAGTATATCATGTATGTGTTGGTAAGTTATAGTGATTTTCTGATGAGTTATATCATTATTTTAGTTGACCCTAGCTTCTACAATGGGAATCCTAATAAGGTGTAACTATGCAAGTATTAATGAATGGAGAGTTTAAGGCATAGTATTGAAATTATGATGATTGGGGATGTTATTTATGATGTGTCATGGTGATTTGATAAAAAAAATTAGGTTTCTAGGATGTGATTTTTGCAAGATATGTTTGTTTATGTGAGAGAGGATCAAAATCTAATGAAAATCCATCTCGAACTGGGACTTCTGATGCTCACCATAAAGTTTGTGATTTTAATGGAAACTTTTGGATTTCAAGGATGTTTTTATGGTGATTCTATAAGGGTTAAAAAAAATAATTAGGTCATTTAATCATCAAGTTTTTATGAATGAATGTTAAAAAGATAAAGTGGTCTAAAACCCTAGTTAAACCCTAGCTAGGTGAAATTTGCAAAAGAAGAGGTATAGTGACCCATTTTTTATTGGTTCCTAAAGATTTATGATCTGATGTTTTAGAGGACTATTAAAAATTTCTAGAAAGGTGTGTTTGAGCATGCAGCCATATGTGGGCCCCACCTGAAAATGTAGGTTTTTGAAGAGTTTCAATTTGTGGCAAAGTTTTCCAAATGAGGTGTGAGATAAATTGATGTTGTGTGATGTATGAGATTTTTATTGATGTATATAAAGTATTTAGATCATGTTTGTGGTGAATAAGTGACATTTGAGCTCCATTCAGGTTGACTGATCAAAGGGCGGTTTTGAGGCCATAAAATGCAGTGTTTAGTAAAATGGGAATAACAAGAGGTATAGGTGGAATTTGAAGATGATTACAAGTTTTTTTGGAAATATAATTCAGATATATTTCCATTTATATGATTTTTGTATCATGAGGAGGTGTTTTGATATGGTTTCCAGGGCATTATATTGACAGGAAGGTTTTTTCTAGTGTAAGAGAGGTTGTGCTTTTCTAAATGTTTTGAGTTTTAAGAATGATATGGATTAGGTGATGCTTTGTATCACATAGAGGGTTAAGAGAGATTAATTTGGAATCCAATGAATCAATTTATAGGTCTTGAATGTTCATATAAATGTTTTTATGAGCTAATAGTCAGAAACAAATTTTTGGGAAAGTTGATTTGGTGGAAAAAGTGACCGTGGTTTGTGTAGGTGGTTGATTAAAGTCTTATAAATTTATTAGAATTTTTTTACATGATCTAAAATATCAATAACGTGGCCACATGTCATGGTTTTCTTGAAATAAAGTGGTTTGTGACATAATGAAGTTTCCAAGGTCCTGAAGGGTGTAGGAAACAATAATTTTGAGAAATACAAAGAGTATTGGGCCCATTAAATGAAATAATTTGATTGGATGAGATAAATTTCAACCATTTATTAATGTTAAATGTTATTTAAAATATGTGTAAGGGTTTATGGGTCATAACTATTTATAGTTTTAGTGTAAGGACATTTTAAACTTTGTGCCCATGGAGTTTTGTGCCATTTTTGGCACATGTAATGAAGTTTTTAGCTAGGTCGACATAATTGAGTCACTCGTGACTATTTTAATTCAAATTTGGGACGTTTTATTGATTTATGGGTTGAGAAAAAGGAGGGATTTTTTTTTGTTTGAATTTGAAATCAAGAGGTACTTATAAAATCATAGTTTTGGGTGCTTTTACAAGCTAGTGGTGTGTATGCAAGGTGTGCAACCTAGGTGAGAGTGTTTTGTAGGTATGAGACAATGATTTGAAGGATAAGGAAGAGAATGAAAGGTTTAGGAATGATTGAGAGCATGCGTGTAAGAGATTATAGAAAACGATAGAGCAAGAAGAAGAAGATAGAGCAAGTTTAGTGCCTTAGGGTATGAGTTAGGGTTTGTGAGATGATTAAGTGATCTCCATCAGTTGTGGAAGTAGTATTATTATAGATAAAACATATACAGGTTTATAAGTTTCTTCTTGGTCATTCAAGGGGGTTTTATCCTCCTTTTGGAGTGAGTGATTTAGTAAATTAGTGGTTAGTGCTCCTTGTAGGGTTGGTGGTCTACTAAACTAGGGGTTGGTGCTCTTTGTGGGGTTTTTACCTCACTAAATCAGGGGTTGGTGATCTTTGTGAAGTTAGTGATTCACTAAAATTATTTTTTTAATGTAATATAAGCAGAGTTTCAGTGGGTTTTCTTCCCCATGAGGGTTTTCGACTTATATCTTGTGTCTGTGAGCACTCTTGCATGTGTTATGGTTATTTGATTTTATTGTGCACACTTAATATGCTATGGTTGAATGTATGTGAATGTATGGATGCTAATGTATGATAAAATAAATGGTAAATGAATTGATGAAATTGTGGGACTAATTCATCCCCCCTCTTAATCCCTTATGCTTCCAACACAAATGAAATCTAGTGTTCTACCTAACATGCCATATCTAGATGAATGCAACTAGTTGAAAACTAGAATCAATTTGAACATGATTGAGATGGTTTTTCTCTTGATAATACATTGAGAAGGGATATTTGAGTGCTTGGAAATGAGGAAATATGAAATCTTTGATCTGATTGAGTGCCTCAGAACTATAGTATTAGCTTCCCTAGTGGATGTGCATTAACTTTGGGAAGATTTAGGGAGGTTTGGTGCCCTTTTGATATATTTTTCAATGAGTTTACCAAGTTATTTCCAAGCCTTCCTTGATCTTGCATATTTTTTTTTTGTGTTTTTTATTTTTCTTTTATGACCTTTTGATCATCTTACTCCTTTGTTGTTATTGATTCTCTCTTCCCGGTGCTTCCATAATTCCTCCCTTTAATTCCCCCTTATTTATTTTTTCTTTTTCCTCTTTCTTCGTAGTATTTTATTTTATTTTAATTAATTATTTTATTGTTTGGTCAAAGCATATTTAACTGTGTACCACTTTTTTTTATCATTTTTTGTACCTTCAGCAAAATATGTCCCACAACCAAAACATGACCAAGCACATACAAAATGACCAAAAATGTACTTTTAAGAGTTTAAATATACCAAGGTGCACAACATATAGAAATTACCTAAATTTTCCTAGTTTTTATAATATTTTAAAATATTTATTTACTTGTCAGATTTTAAAATATTTTGGCCACCAAGTGGGACACACTTATATGTTTTGACCCTGTTTTTACTTTAATCATCCTCACATATCTTCCTAGACAACATATCTTTTGGTAAAAATTAATTATTTGTAATTGTTCACTTTTCGTTCCCTTTCTCAAGCAAATGTTCACCTTGACAAAGGTTCCAGTATGAGAATTGAAACATTGGTGCTAATCCTCTTTATGCAGCGTATCCAAAAGTTTCATTGTTGATTTAACCTGCGATATGAACTTAAAATATTTGATTTCCAAGCTATTTAATGAGGTAATATAAAATTTCTTATTCAAGGCTTTGAATGTAATTATTTTATGTAAAGGGAAACCTAGGAGGATAAAAAGATCCAAAAAAGACAATGCATTTGAAATCAAAGTTGGAATATGTTTTTACAATACTGGAGAGGTTTGCCAGGAAAATAAATTACATCCTAACCCTACCGTATGGTTTTGGACATAGAGACAGTAGGTGAAATATGGAAATTGCATCAAGAAAAGTAGATTTTAAGTATGAATTGTATGCATTTGTGCTTATACTATATCAATACATCAATGTTTTGGAATACACAATTTAGGAGAAAGATAAAAACATGTACTAAGTGAGAATATGATTTGGGTGTTTATATTAACTAAGAAGCAAAGTCACACATAGCAATTTAAGAAATATAAATTACCAAATTTTAGTGTCTACATATTATATTTTTGTCTTCCACATCCTCTATAATAATCATGCCATTATAATATGTCAGGTAGCCACTTGTAGTATCGAATCATCTCCATTGATATCTATGATCATTTTTTTTCCATATGATCCTCATCATAGTTAGCAAAATATTTTATTGGTATGATAAGTGATGGTATATTTTTTTTGTATAATGGGTAGTTTTATAAAATTTGGATTGTATTGTGCTAATAGAGAGGATGAAAGTATACCGACATAGGGGTTAACTTGTGGTTTTTGGATGGGTAATAATCTGAATATCACAACTAACCTATCTCATTTATCCTTTAGTTCCCCAATTGCATTGATGCTAGGTATTTTCTATTGGTAATGTATATACAAACCATAGGTTGTACAATACATTAATTGGTTTATAAATGTTGCTAAGGATGATGTAACATCCAAGGTATAAATAAATATTGCATTGCATAATAGGGATATGGATAATTATAGATGTGCACATGGATATGGAGAAAGGGAAGGGATAAGGAGTGTGTGTCATAATAGACTAGGATTGTGAAAGAGTGTACAAAGGTTTTGAAAAATAGTTAAGAGAGTGAAAAATATGTGGTAGATTGTAAAATTAAGTGTGAAAAATAGAGTGCATAATTTTGAGAAAGGGTGTAATGCGCTTGGGGTACATAAGAGTTTAGTATAAATACAATGATGGAAATTATGCGGTGGTGTTTTAACATATATTAGATATTGGTGGCATATGATTTTTTTGGGAAGATATAGAGGCTTAATGGCGGGAACATTATATTTGGAGGAATGTGAAAATGTTTAACATGATTGTGAGTAAATCATGAGTGGAGAAAAAGAGAGTAGTGAGTAAAATGAGAAGATATTGCAATGGTATTTGACTAGTTGAAAAGACATGTCAAAAGGATGACAAGGAGTTAATGAAGGTCAACTATCCATGGACACATGTCACTAGTAGAAAAAAGGATGACATGTGGGCATGTTGGGAAAGTACTTGAAAATTTATCACATACCCAATTTGACATGGAACAAGAAAGGAAATGTATAAACAATGTGGTAGCTCATAAAATTGAATAATAGTAATTTTAATTTGAATAAGAGTGGGAAATGGTGATGAATCCATAAGGAATTATCTATCCATGAACATATTTTCAAATGGGAAAAAGAGTGGGAAAGAGATAGTATAGTTGTAGTATGAGTTTATCTTGAAATTTTTTTTTGGAGGAAAGAACCAAGCCTGATCAAAGTGACATAGATTAAACCTAAAAGTAGTCCTAAAAAAACACCACCATTATAATAGTTTTAGGAGATTGTTATCTTTCTATAGTTTCCAAATTAGAGGGTTAATTTTTGTAGATGTGGTAAATATTTTAAAATCAACAGAAATATACTATTTTAATATGAGTTCCATTGCGTACTATGAAATGGAATAGATTATAACCAAATTGCATGCCATCAATCTAGTATTAGAACAAGGAAATAGATCTGGGAGATATAGAGGAGGGAAACTTTTAGTGGAAAATATTCTAGTTTTTAAAATTTTAAATTGGTGATTTTTTTGGGAAGGGAGTAGGCCTAGGTTGCCAAATTGTTCTGGGTACAATTTAATTTTAGGGGTTATTCACCATCCTCGTAGAAGAGAAATTCAAAATATTTGCCTTAATATTACCGACTGGTAGCATATTTTATGCTACCAACCGACAACATATATTATGTTGTTGGCCGATAGTAGAAAATATGCTACTAACCGGTAGCATAAAAATATGCTACTGGCCGACAACATAATATATTATTATTCTCCATTATGAGAAAAGTGGACCAAACATCCCTGATAGTAATATGGTTAAGGGAGTCCTTTTATTATGTGTGTAAGAAAATATGCCACTAAGAATAATTGTATGTGATACAAGAGTAGTGGAAATCTTAGAAAATATCATGAATGATCTTAGAGGTATGAGGAGTAGGCTAGAAGTTACAGAAGGAGACTGTAGAAGAAGATGTCATATGGACTGAGATGCTTAGAAAAGGGTAAGAGAATTAGTGAGGAGTCAACAACATAACCATGGGTAATGAACAAGGAATCTATAGCTGTTCAAAAAGGAGGAAAAGGAGAAATCACTCGAGAATGCGTGCCAATATGCAAAGGCCTTATGATAGAAAAAAGAGGGTGTTTAAGAGAATATGGTCATCAAAGACCATAAGTTCATGGAATATGAATTCATACCATAGTTAGAGGTGGTAGCTAAGGAATGGATATAGTTATGTGAATCCCATGCATGGGAGAAGAGAAAGGAGATTGTGTAGAAAAATGTCTATGAGTGAACGAAGGTATAAAATATTATTGAAGAAGAAGAGAAGAGTAAAAGAGAGAGAGAATTCACTAAGAGGAGAGAATATTGCTCAAAAAAGAGAGAAGGAAACACATTTTTTCTTGGAGTTAACATAAGAGGAGTGGCTAGTGAAGGAAGATGTAGTATTGTGCATTGAGAAGAGCGTAAGACAGGAAAGGGATATATATATATATATATATATATATATATATATATATATATATATATATATATATATATATATATATAAGATAAAGTAGGAGAGAGAAATCAAACTTTCATTAGAGGTAACAATAGAAAATATGTTAGTTTTGGAGCTCAAAATTTCACCTGCACCTAAATCATGGAGATTCAGGGCTTTGAGGAAACATGGAATTGTATCCAAGTTGTGGGACTTTCTATTAAGATAGATCTCTAGAGAAGGATGGTTCCTCTACCTATTCATAATGTAAAAACTACTCCTAAAACTGAAAATTCAGCTGTCTAATACTAACCTAACAATCCAAGGGACCAAGGGGAGAGAGAGGTGATATAAATGGAATTACTTAGAAAACATCTGATAACACCAAGAAGAGGGGGAAGGATACTCTTAAATGATTAAAAGTGAAAGAAAATGAAGGAGGAGAAGATAGACAAGTTTTCCACATTCAAAATTAACATTCATACCTCCATTTTCATAGAGCACAACATAAATAAAACCCTGTAAGAAAATAAAACATGCATAACACACCAAAAGAAAAATTAGATGGAAGAGAATAAAATAAAGCACAAGCTAGGGCAGAGAATAGCCACAAAACATGAATTTTATTGTATTATGTGGATGCACAGTCCATTACAATGGAGGAGGAAAGAGAAAACATGTTACAAAGATCCATATCTGAGACCTGTAACTCAAAACACACCTGCAACACTTTAGAAATTAGTAAAAGCACAATAAAATGTCCCACTTTTTGGCATGTTTTGTACCTTTATAAACGTGAATTTTCAGTTTCATTGATTTTCTAAAGGTAATAGCCACAAAACCATACACATTCATGGCATTTCACAAAATAACGAAATGTTGTGTTTAGAGTGTAGAATACATGTATATTTAAAAAAAAATAGGCAAAAAATAGGGTCTTTTTCTTAATTTAATTCATATGTTGTTTCTTATGTTTTAAAAGAGGAATGTTGTCCCCTGGTAGTTTTTTAAAGGAGAAGTTGTTTTTCCACCATAAAATTTTAGATATATGTTCAAGATTTGAATTTTGAGGTCCTGTCAAATTTTCATATTTTTTTGACTTATATTTTTTAACTAAATATTTAGTAAAAATATTTTCAAATAAATGGCATACATATGTCTATGCCAATAACTTTTAAGATTTATATCGAAATTGAATTTTTTTTTCACTGGTAAGAAGAAGACTTCAACAAATAGTAAGTTTATTTTTTTAAATTTTTTTTTGATATATTTTTCTATTTTTCAAATTGGGTTGATTATGTACGATTGTATGTCCTACAATACCATATGTTAGCAAAAAATAAAAAAATAGTAAAACAATTTTTAAAAAATGAAAACTGTATTTTTAGAAATCTAATAAAATTCTATATTTTGTGTTAAATTTTTGTAATATTACTAATTCATTAACCCTAATTATGTGGCACCTAAGTGGCACATTTTGGCATAAAATCATCCTCCAAATGGATTTGGCACCAAAATGTGCCACATAGGTGCCACATAAGGGGGTTCGCGTGAACCCCGTTCACCTGAACCCCCCTAAACCTAAATCTACCGCTCACAACTATATAAATATCTATATATAAATTTGTGCCACTAAAATTATTTGAACCAAAAAGGTTTTCGTGCGAACCCCCTTCTGCGAACCACTTTTTTGGCCTATGTAGCAGTTCGGGTGAAGGGGGTTCATGAGAAAGGGGTGTTCACGTGAACACCCCTAAGCCCAACCTCTTACTCACGTTTTTGGGACATGAAGTGGGACATAGAATTGTGGTTTGACCCGTAACTGCACTTTCATTCAGAGAGGGTATGACCATGCAAATGAGAAAAAATTTACATTTTATAGAATAATAGGAGAAGAAGAGTAGGGAAACGAACTAGGACTCATATCTTTGCCTCCAACCACTAATAATTGTATTGAAATCGTGGGTTGTAACCCATTATTAATAATGAGCGTAAGCTCAATAATAATTCAAATCAACATTTAATTTAACACCATATGTTACAATTATATAGAGGTAGATATTATAACTCCTAATACTAATCTAGGATCTAACCACCTAGATTCTCTCCTAATAATTAACCATCCCTAAACTAGCTCACACCCTTTATTCTCTCAACATTCTCTAAAATCAATCACTTAAATCTTACATGAGTGTTATTCATATATCACTTAGATTATTATTATTATTATCCACACACACACACACAATACAACCATGTTAGGACTAGTTCCTAATATTCTCCCCCTTAGTATTAACATGGGGAGAGCACACAATAGTATGGAGCTACGATATTCATTGACCTAATTTTCATAACCCCCCCAATGTAAATAACCACTAGATGTCGGTTACAACCGAAAATACATCCAAGTCCAATTTGGTCTTCCTTATTGTTTTTTGAAACTGAATTATATTTCTTCCCCCTTTTAAAAAAAGTACCAATACAAAGTTTCCGTTTTGAAAAAAAATTAAAGGCGCTCAATATGGTTCAAACCTTCTACCACTCGCTCCTCATATGCCTTTGTGAAAATGATAGTTAACCAACAATAATAGATGCTTCTAGAATCACTGGAACCATCCAACACGAGAAGCATCCAATACAAAAATGAAGACATTTATTCGAAGTATTTTTTATCATGAACATGAGATTTAAGTGATTTTGTTGTCCACCATTGGAGATAAGTCCTTAATGAAGATATGATGTAACCAATGTCTCAACAATTGCAAGATCTAATTATTATCCTTTAGATAAGATGCACCTTTAAGGTTCCTTGACCCACCTACAATTGAGGGTCTCGACACACTGAGAATCCCAACTCTCTATATTTAAATTATTCTAAGTTTTTGCTCTCTTATCTGAGACAAACCCAACCTCAAATAAGTTTACTTTCGATTACTGGCACTCTCATTAAAATAGACCTATCTATCTTAGGGATCACAATATCATCAAACCACATGTCTGAATACTCATATGAACATTGTGTTGTGAAGCTGATTTCATATTGAGACAAATATCCCAAATCTACAATTGGAATTTTACAAAAATCCAACTAACCATCTAATTCATCTATGGCCAATTCCATCACCTTCAAAATATGACGAAGATGATGTGACTAATTCTTTTCTTTTCCTATTCAAAATCATTTTTGGACACCGTGAAGATCCTCACATAAATAAACCTCACTAATGAGAGGGAAGAATTGAGCCTATTATCACATGATCATCGAGTCTAGATAAATTTTAGGGAAATATACCTTCACAGATTGAGAAGGTCAATGCCACAAAATGCCACAAGTCTCTAATCCAAGTCACTAATAGATCAAGTTCTCACCATTCTATATTGGGATTTCTTAAGGTCATCAATAGCTCATGGGAGCCAAATGTTACAGGAGGAAGTTTATTCACATCACAGTTCCACAAGAACTATAAATAGATCTAACACATAGGACAAAACACAACCAAATACTACAATACATATCTATATTTTTTATTTTCTGATTTTTTAATGAAAAATGTGAAAAAATTATGGAAAGAGTGAACAGAGTGGAAGAGAAAAGATGATACAGGTGAATGATGTCTTCCAAATGGTCTCACATGAGGTCCACTCTACTACACCTTCGACAAAGTACAAGAAGGGTGAATGAACTAGCAATGGGGTTGGCACGAAGTCTGATCTACATATCTAGTGTTTGAACATTTTGGATCTACAACAAATGGATGAACATGGAAAAAGGTATAAGGTTTTCTATGAGGTCTGTGGTATCCACTTGCTCATTCTCTAAGTCTACTTGATGAAAAAAGACATGGGTGGAGTGAAAAAAATAGAGAGGTCACTTTCAAAACTAGTTCTGATACCAAATGTGGGTTTTACCCCATATTCAGGAATGAGCACAAGCTCAGTAATAATTCAAATCGACAATTAATTTAACACCATAGGTTACAATTATATAGAGGTAGATATTCTAACTCCTAATACTAATCTCAGATGGTTTTTCTAACCACATAGATTCTCTCCTAACAACTAACCATCCCTAAACTATCTCATACCCTTTATTCTCTCAACATTCCCTAAAATCACTCACTTAAATCCTATGCGAGTATTATTTATATTTAAATTACATTATTATTATTATTATTATTATTATCCAGACACATAATTCAACCATGTTAGGACTAATTCCTAACATAAAACTTATGAAAACATGATGGGAACCCTACCAAATCCATTCCCCCACATCAATTGGTTTGTTGAGGAAGGAAAGATCCCCATACTTCATAAATCTGGGTGGTTGAGTTGCTTGTAGCTGCACATTAATGGCCTTAGTCCTATTTTTCCGTATTTAGACATCAAATCTCACTAAAGTTTTCTTTTATTGATATTATATTGTATCTCTCATGGATACCTTTCCAATTAGATTAATCACTCTTGATTTGGAGTCTTGGGTCAAAAAATATGGCCATATAAATATTTTTAGTGTGGGAGGACACGTGGCATCCTCCAATTGGTCATGGGGATATGAAGTTTGACTGTAGGTACCTTGTTTCCACCACATGTCATGTATTCATTCTCTATGGGGATCGAGTCATAGACAACACTTGTAATTTGTAATTACAAAATTTTAATTTAAACCACAAGCCCCAACATTTTGACACATGTCATGCTTGGATTCGCACAAGAAAAGGAGATGGAAAATGAACATGCAAAGAAAAGTACAAGGAGGGAATGCAAGAATACAAGGAAGTCCCATGATTGTGTGATGGAATGTGTGGGGATCAGGGGAATGAAGGCATATGCGCAAGCATGCTGCAAGGAAAAGGAGACTTGCAAGGATGTAAGGAAAGCCTGTGAGCGTGTGAGGGAATGTGCGGGGCTTGGAGGGAAGAAGTCTTGCATGTAGGCATGGAAAAAATGAAAGGAAAGTTACAAGGATGCAAGGAATATTAACTAGTGTGCGAGGGAATGTAGGGGGATCCAAGGAAAGGATGCATGCACAAAAACATGAAAAGAAGCAAAGGAGACTTGTAAGGATGCAAGGAAGGCCCGTGATCATGTGAGGGAATGTGCGGGGCTTGGGGGAAATAAGGCATGCACACAAGAATTCTATGAAGTAAAGGATACTTGTAATGATGCAAGAAAAGCCCGCAAGCACATGAGATAATGCATGGGGTTTGAGGGAAGTAGGCATGCATGCAAGCATGTCATGAAGCAAAGGATACTTGCAAGGATGAAGGAAGGCCCATGAGCGAGTGGGGATTAGGGGAAATAAGTCATGTGTGTAAGCATGACAGGAAGAAAAGGATACTTGTAAGGATGTGAGGAAGGCCCATGAGAATGCAAGAGAATGCGTTGGGCTTAGGGGAAAGAAGGCATGCACGCAAGCATGCTGCGAAGAAAAGGAGAAACGTTCCCCAGCAACCATAAAAAGTCTGACCTAAATGAAGGGATCCTTATGCAACCCATGAAGCCATCAAAAGGTGACCAAATCCAGCAAACAAAGTGAAAGTTTTTAAAATAGCCATGGGGTTATTTTGGGCAACAATTAGTAAGGAATAATCGAATATTGTGACATGAAGTAATAAAATAAGAACTAGGAAATAAATATATATATTCCCATCTCAAGGAAATAGATGAGAAGGAAAAAATAGAAAATGGAGAGCATAAAAAAAAGGATGAACTATAAAAGAAATAAATAGAAAGAAGGACCATAGGCACACATGAGGCCATGATGCAAGAAGATGAGTACATGGGGAAGAAAACAATAGCCAAAATAGGAGGAATGGAAAAGAGTTTGTAAAGGAAGAATATGGGAACAAAGTGTAAAAATTAGTTGAAGGTGTTCATAGATCTATGAAGAGGGAAGGGATAATCTATAGACAATAAAATCACGACCTATTATTCCACAGGTCATGGAGATATGTAGGTCCTAGAGTTGGGTTGAGGTGGATGGATTGCAACCAAATCAATTTTTAAGAGAGGATAGATTTTGGCCCAGTAAGGGTCAAGGAGTGGACACTTGGTAGACCAAGAAGGTTCAAAGAAAGGAATGATTACAACTCAAAAATAGTAAAAAGGTGCATATATTTTGACCCAATAGAGGTCAAGAGAAAGAAGGATGAAATAAGGGAATGTATGGAGAGATCCTATAATGATATAATATGAATAAAGATAGGTGAAACATAAAGCAGAAGACACATATATAATAATGACCCAAGGGAGGTAAGGGCGAAGATGAAAAAGAATCAAGAAATCCAAAAGAATAGGTGGGAACAAATGTGAGCTAGAAATTATAAGTAGAAAATAAAATAAGGGAAAATTTTGGAGGAGGTCATTCGTAAATGGTTGGCCTAACCCTATAGATAAAAAAAAGGCATTAGGGGAAGATCATAGTGAGAGGTGAAAAGAGTTGGACAAAGGAAAAATGTGTAAAGAGGTCTTGTAAAAATGATAATGGTGTAAAGATAGAAGGCCCATAGATCGAATTTCACATAAGGAATGAATGCACAAAGGATTGAAAATCAAAAATTTGCATATAGAAATGTAGAATGGTCATAAAATATTTTATACAAGGAATTGGAAGAGGAGACAAAAACAAAGAAAACTAGGATCATTAGATAAGGAAGCTAAGAATATCAATGCCAATAGTCCAAAAGGTGGTTTTATGATCGGTTGATCAACTTTAGTTGGAACTTAACATTTATGTACCTTTGATGTTTGATGTAGGAGCATCCATGGTATAGAGATATATTTCATTATAGGATATGGATTTTGGATAATTATGGGCATGCATGTGGATAAGGAGCAAGGGAAGTAACATAGAGTGTGCGGAACAATAAATAGGTGATTGTGCGTGAATGCACAAAGGTTTTATGTAATAGTTAGTGAGTTTACAATGCACGAGAGATTGTGCAATGCATTGAATGAAATAGAGAGAAGGATTTTGATGAAGGGATTTATGTTCTTTGTGTACATGATACCTTCTCAAAAATATAAATATGGTGATTGTGTGGTGGTATTTTGGTGCAACTTAGATATTGATGGTGCATAAATGTTTTTGGTAAGACCTAGAGGCTCAATAGTGTACATGGGAGATTTATGAGAATGAAAAGGTTTTTTGTGATTGAGTGTGAAGAATGTATAGATAAAAATAGAGTGTTGAGGAAAATAAGTAGAGTGCACAATGGCAATGCATAGATAAATTGACTGGTTTATAAGACATGTCAAAAGGATGATAGGTATTTGATGAAGAACTACCTATGGACACATATAACTAGAAGATGAAAGGGTGTCATATAGACATGTTGGACAAGTACTTGACAAATCATCCTCAACTACCCAATTTTACATCGTACATGCATGTAAATGTCTAGAAAACATTGTAGCTCGTAACATTGAATAATAAAATTTTGAATTTGCATAAGTGGGAATTGAGGAAGACTCCAGAAGGAACTAAACCTCCATGAACACTTTTTCAAATGTAATAAAGAGTGGGAATCAAAAAATAAAAAGGACATATGGGTTTATACTTGAAAAATAATTTTTGAAGAATGAGATGAGCCAAAGCGAAGAGATATTGAGTAAGCTTGCAAGTTTTCCTAAGCACAAACCACCATTGTAAAATTTTTGGGAGCTTGATCTCATTTTGTAGTTTCCTCATTAGAAGGAGTAACTGTTGTAGATGCTGTAAGGATTTTGAAATCAATAGAAATATCCTATTTGTGTGTAAGTTTTGATGTGTACTCTAAAACATCCCCAATTTCAAATGATCTACATACCATTAGTTACCTTTATCAATGGGAACATGTGTTAGCTATGATAGTTTCATAACTTAAAAGTTACACACCATAAGTGTACTCTATTATTATTTGTTCTATGAGGTTATGTCATCCCAATTCAATGTGCTTTTATGATTGTTTATCTTATTTCTCCCTCCAAATATGGACATTCTATCAAAAAAATTCCCCTTATTACAAAAAATCATACACCAAATTTTATGTCTAGTTACAATTTTTGGTGGCCAACTATTCCTTACATTTATCTTTAATTGTATTTCATAATGTAATCTCATATACTATAATTCATGATGTATTTTTTTTAGTTCATTTTAAATTGCAATATTCCTTTCTCTCTTCCATGGCTAATCAACTGAATTTTTGGATATCTTCAATGCATCTAAAAATGTATAAACAAATGTACACTTGTGGAAACACTTAGATATGGTAATAATGAAAAGATAGACCATTTAATCCTTTGTTTATTTGTTAATGGCACATATAACTTCTTGATTTATCCTTTGAAATTTTGATTACAAACCCTTGTTGAATCTCTTTTTTGTACTAACTAATATTTATAATAAAAGTGGTGGTGGAAGTGGTGTTAAGAGGGCGTTGGTGGAAAATTCATGATGGCTGATGGGATGAATGGGATGGAAACATCCTTGGTCTAATATTGCAGGTTCAAATACAGTCATTACTGACAATGTTTCTATCATGTTATTTATGAAATCCCCCTCTTGGAGTGTAAGAGGCGTACCAATATTTTTGGCAATCATGTCTTTCATGCCACTGAAGCAGGTTACAGAAGGCTTGGGTATCCTCACAAGGAAGCTCTATTGTATGCAAGAAGTAGGATCCAAACCAATAAATTTTCCCCTTCCCAACACACCCCATGTCATGCCAAGATAAGAGATTTGAAACTGGTTTTGGGTTGCTAGGGCCTGGTAGATATGTTGTAAAATATGGATTCACAGACAAGACACGTTAGCTGTTTGAAAAAATGCCTCAAGAAATGTGGTCACATGGATAACAATGTGCACTAGATATATATAAAATGAATTTGTAAAAGGCGTTAGAAATTCACAGAAGATGAAATATGTAGACGTAAAGTGAAATTACCTACATTTGCAAATGTGACCTAAGTGTGTCTAATGAGAGCATGTAACGGGATATGGATATCCTATAGAGCGTAATAGAATCAGATTCTATCAGATTGAACTGTAGCTACAAATGCTCTGCTAGACACGTATGTAACTATGGGAGCATACACAAGGAACATGAGTTGTTGGAGGGCGTGATTGGTATGCTTATAATTGGAGCACTGGAAATGCGCATAGTTATTCAATTTACTTCTGCCATAATGACAATGAGGCTTTTCTAGAAGTTTTTTTTGAAAGTGCGCATGTAGACACATATGGAAAATGAGGAGGCCTTTGCATGGCAGAGTGAGTTGGTTTGTGGGGTGTCTACATTGGAATGTGTTTGGGCTTGGGAAATACATCTAACTATTTGATAAAATGCCTGAAATAATTCTTGGTTGCATTGACACCAATCATTGTTGGGTGTGCTCAAATGGGATATTGAAAACACTGGGCTGGGAGGTAAGCATACTTATGAAACCCAAATACCCCTTGACTTGATCACTTAATGTAGATTTAAGTCTCAACAATGAATGATGGAGGAAGATTTTTTAATTTAAATCCCTTTACGAATCTGATCTTCAGTTTGGTGCTGGAATAAATTAAGAAAATAAGACCAATAGCTCTAGTATTACATAATCTCTATCTTAGGAATCATTTGATGGTGTTGAGCACGATGTTTTTGGTTACAATAATAAATTTTTATCCTTGGTATGAGATTGTGACATTGTTGTTGGTGTTTGGTTAGCCTTGTTAAGTTTCTCCCTTTAATCTTGACATACTCCTAAGACCCAGTCCGTGTCCATTTTCGAGCTTTTGGTAGGCCATAGACAATTGATAAGCATAATGGGAAGATGATTTTGTTGTTTAATTACAACTGACTAGACACAAATGTATACAAATGTGGAATCTTAGATAAGCCGTGAATTGTTTTGAAAAAAATTCTCAAGGAAGCTTGGATTCTTAGAATGCAAGGATCATGGGATATGCACAAGATGGATATTGGTGAAAAGGTCACTGAACCCTGTTAACAAATACAACTTGCTCTTAACAACAACTCCTCTAATCTTGTTCTCTGATCATTTTTAGGCATGGTTTCTCACATTGAACATGCATAACTTTTGTATTGGTAGTTTCTTTTTTTTTCCATGAAATCAAATTTCTAATAAAACTAAGGACAATTTTATTGATTAATTAAATAAATTCTATTTTCAAGTGATAAAAAATGGGGATTTATCCTATGCAACTTGACTGCATTTACTCATAACCACAACCTAATAAATTGTAAAAAAAAGGTATCAAAACTAGATGTTCATGTCTACCAGAATTGGTGAGATTGAGATGAGCCATCAACCAAACTACCCTTTCTATTTACCTTGCAAGTTAATAAAACACAATTTTTCAGTGAATCTCAAAACACCTCTCCGAACCTTGGAATGGGAAAGTGATGTTTTGGCTGTGTTCGCTATCATGTGGGGGTGTCATGTCAAACCTTATAATGCCATAGAATGACCGTTTGTGCACTTTTTCGTCCCTCCTCTAGGAACTCTATTACCCCTTTTTGTAGTTATGGGAAGCTTCAGAAACTCAAAAGTTGGGTTTGATTTCGAATTTACGTTTGGACCCTGAGCGAAGAAATGAATATTGCCCTCCGTAAACCTCTAGCATTTATCCATGAAAATTGTTTACAATCCTTACTTATGTGAAAAAACATTGCCAATTAGTTTTGCAAGGGGGTTTTATAGGCCTTCATCGTTGGTTGACCAATCAAACCAACCCAATTGTAACACCCATTAAAAAAACCCACTTGAGACCCAAGAACAACCTAGGATTAGTTAGAAAATTTATGGAATATATATATTTGGATTAAAAGAATCTACAACCAGGTTACATGATAACAACTGCCAGTAACAAGTTCTAGAATAATTTCAATCCAATAGAATATACTTTTATTTTATCAACAATTATTTGAGTCACAAGGTTCAGAGGATAATTCTTCACCCTACCCACTCTGTAACATGAATAGAGATTCAACTTGATTTTTCTCATACTTAACACATTCAAAAATTTCCTAAATTATTCCCATTAGATAGGAAATTTCCTCACCTTTCCAATGAAATAAAGAATTCCTCCTAACTCCTCATAAAACTCAAGTTATGGGTTAATGGACCTTGGGAGGAAAATTTTCCCAAGGGTGGGCTTGCGGGCCTAGGGGAGAAAAATTTCCCTTGCGTGGGTTGGCGGAGTGGGGAAGATTTTTAGTGCTTTTCCCGTCTTCAGGGAAAAAGCAATACTTTCCTCTACACCCGTGAGCCTGAGGAGGACATGTTCAAGATTTGAAGGGGGGAAAAAGTTCGAAGTATAAAAACGTTGTGCGCCTCCTCTGACACCTAAGGCTGCTACGTGTCAGCCTTCCATTGATCGCGGGCAGCGGGGCGGGTGGGGAAACTTAAGAAATGTTTCCCAAAAGAATTATAAAGTTTCAAAGTAAAAAACAACTCCTCTCCTCCGCCGTCACTTGGTGATGCCACGTGTCAGCCATTCATTGGCTGTGGGTTGGCGGGGAGGCAGAGGAAAATTATAAAATTTTCCCAAAATTTTCCGAAAGGTGCTAAGTTAAAAAGAGATCTGCCCCTCCACTATTACCTCATGGTGCCACATGGCAGCCTCTGATAAGCTGTGGGCTGGTGGGGCGGCGGAGAAAATTTTGAAAATTTTGAAAAAAATTTCCTATGGATTTTAAGGGAAAAATTCGGGCCGTAGGCCCGCCAAGGAAGTTTTTCCAAAACTTTTCCACCAAGTGAAAAAGACTTCAGAAGGCCATAACTTTTGATGGAGAGCTTAGTTTTGGGAAAACGAGGATTTTCTAGAAATCTCTCAAAGCTCTCTTTGCACTGGAATCGTAAATTTTGGATTTTGATAAAGTTTAAGGGGTCAATTTTAAGAAAATGGCCTGTAGGATTTTTTAAAAGAAAACTGATAAATTTTAACTTGTTAGATTTGATCAATTTGATCTTCTACTTCACTCAACATGCCAAACAGACATGGAGAATTCTTCTAAGAAGGATTAAGGATGCATTCGAAAGGTAAATTTTCTTGATTGATTTCCAATTCGAATTTTTACAACTTCAGACAACAAAATAACTGTGAAAGGTTTGGGCCCAATTTTGCAATGTTTTGAAGGATTTTTCCCTAAGTTTTTTAATCCAATTGAGTTCATTTATATCATAACATGTTAGATTTTAATGTTTCATTGTTATTTCTTGCTTGTAGGTTCGAATTGTTCATTTTAGATAAATTATTTGCCAAGATGAAATACAAAACAAAGAATAATTTCTAAAGGATTTATTTATCATTTTTCCACCTTCCAAGTATGGAGATTCATTTCTATTCTAGTCTAATACATTTAGTGGATTCAAATCAAACTATTCTAAACCCAAAATGCAATTCTAATTTCTAATTTTACACATTTCCAAAAGAAACAAAATACTGTATTTTTCTCACACACATTTCTTCCTTTCAAATAGAGATCCCAAAACATCAATATAATCAAGTTTCAATTTAACAATGCAATTTGGGAAAAATATTTCATTCATTCATTGATTTCCAAAGGAAATTTTTACAACTTCTTTCTTTTATTCCTTCCCAAAATTCATCATACAGATTACATTTCCTTCACATTCTTTCAAAGCAAAAAACAAAGTCTATTTATTTTTCATTTCACTTTACAAATTTCATAATCCATAAAACATCTTTCCATTTCAAAAAATTTACAAATTCATCCACTTCAAAGTGGGAAAGGTTACAATGAGGTGTCATTTCACAAGGTACTATCAAACTATCTTTCTCCTCTGCTCTAGAACAACAACATGCATTCTTCTCCTTCATCTAATTTGATCACAATAGGATTAGGGGAAAGGAAATGCTCTCCACCCAACCAAGACATGCAATGAAAAGGAGAATCCATCCTTCTTTATTGGCCCCCGAGCCTGAACCACAATGCAATAGAAGGTGTGATTCAACTCATGGAAACAACAAACTTCCACATCACAAAGCAATCTTTCAACATGCACATTTCAAATTAAAAACACAGTCCAAAACAAAACAACAGTTTTACAACCACATGAAAACATCTCACAAAACTCATGCTTCACCATGCAAGCCAAAGGAGTAAGGAACTATGGGGGAAGCTACTTATGCCTCCTAATGGGAAATGAGTATCCACTTGTAACAAACCACTAATTTAAATCATCACACATATCCTTATGCCACACAAAATCCCTCCTTATCCCCCCCACAAATTTCCTTATGCCCCCCACAAAGTAATAAATGCAAGCTATTTCTTTTCCATGTTGGATCCCAATCCCAAACTCCCCTCCACAATAAGGATCTGATGCCATTGGCTTTCCATTATGCCCCCCCCTCCCCCCATCAATGACTCCCCAGAGCCTTCTCCTACAACATTGCTAGGTAGTCTACCCAACAAACCACACAATAAACACAAAACAATTCACCATTCACACAAACATACAAATAAATAAAACCATATATGAAGAGCTAAGATCCTAACTTTCAATGGTAGATTTTGTTCCAAAACAACAAGATTTCAATGCCAAAATAAATTCCCAAAATAAGCAGTTCCCAAGTATGAAATTCTCTCCAATATCCTCCTAAATCAACAAGATGCTCCAAACAGCCAAGGAAAATTCACCCCAAGGAAGCATTCCAAAAGTTTTAACAACCCAAAACAAGCCAAGAAAATTCAAATTTAAGGAAGAGGGAAGACAAGAGGATGAGTTGGATCCATTTAGGATGCCACATCACACATCCTCAACTCCAACACCAAAGTCAAATTCATTCCCCCAAGTATAATAAATAGGTGGGTGAAAATATGACAAATTACTTACACACTATAACCAAGCCCACACCCTATAAGGAATGCAAATTTAAAACATGAAGAAAGTGCAATTAAAGCATGCAACTTGACTTATAAAAATGCATTAAAAACGAGGTCTAAAATCAACCCTCCAACCATAGGTATGGTTGGTAAATAAAATTAAGAGGTATGGGACAAGTTTTACTTGTCCCACATACCTCCAAAATAATCCTCCAAGGACAAATTCGAATTTCCAAGGAGGTGGAGTGTTTCATAATCCAAAATCTGACTTACACAACTTTTACACATACTTACACATCACTTACCACATTTAATACAAGAGCCAACAACTTCTATAATTACTTTCTTATATCCCAAATTTGATTTATTTATTTATTTTAACAAGTATGATTACTCACATTAATTCTCCACAATTAAAAGAATAACTGAAAGGGGTAAATGCATCACAAAATAAACACATGTAAACAATAATAAAAAGGAACCACATTAATAAAATACACAAATCCCCTTGGTCACAATTCAAAGGTAATCCCCCCATGGGAATCCCTAACAAACACAAAAACAACACACACACAAAACATGTTGCCATGGTGACCTTGTTGAATTCATCTAGAATTCCAATGTGGTTGGTCTCCAATCCCCTGATGTTTGTTGTGATATTTTAACCTGCAAAACACAAATACCTCCTTTGGCCTTGTGGCCATATCAGAACATCCAACATGATATAAATATAATCAAAAAATCATCTATACATATGAATCACAACAACATCAAGGCAATCAACAATATCACTTACAATTTATATCAACAATTATATCATCATCATATAATGTCCATTTTCTAGGTCTACTCACAATATCTAAAAATCACATGTCTGAACAACATTCATAATATATCCATGTCAAATAGTATATCATCATCCACATATGAAGTGTCTCTAATAATCATCATGCATCATAAGCTAAATCAAGATCAACAATAATCCATGGTCCAATATCTAACATCATACTAAATCAAAACTATAATAATGTCCATAATATAGTCAACAGTGTCATGGTCAGTATCAAAAGGTGTCAAAGGGAAGTGGGCACTACATCCCCCTCCCCTTAGACTCGAATTCCTCCTGGAAGTCACTAGAACAAATGTGGAAACTGAACTCGTAATAAGGTAGCATCCTCCCATGTAGCTGCAGTCTCATCATATCTGTCCCACTACACCCAAACCTGATCAACCTCTCTGCCTTGAAGGCCTAGGGTCTTGTGATCTAGGATGTGAATGGGCTCCACCATCACCTGCCCATGTCCTACACCTATGATGATGTCCAATCTAACACATGAGAAGGATTTACATCATATATACTAAGAATTGAAACATGAAACACATCTTGTACACGAGACAAGTTAGGTGGTAATGCTAGACAGTAGGCCAAAGGGCCAATACGCTCCAAGATCTAAAAAGGACCCATGAATCTAGGAGCTAACTTAAAACCTTTTCAATAATAGATAGGGCTCTTATGTGGCGTAACACGAAGGAACACCTTCATGCCCACATCAAAACTATGGTTGGTCCTATGCTGATTTGCATACTTCTTCTTCCTGTCCTGTGCCTCCTGCAGTCTTTATCTGATCAATACCACCTGCTGCTCCATGTCCTACAACAAAGATGGTCCAGGAGAAACACTGTCCTCTAGCTTGTCCCAGCTAAGAGGTATCTTGCACTCTCTACCATATAAATCCTGAAAAGGAGGCATGTCTGTAGAACTCTGAAAACTATTATTGTAGGAAAACTCCACCAAGTACAGGTACTCATCCCATCTAGACTGTTGATCCGTTACATACATCCTAAGCATGTCCTCTAAAATATGATTCACCCACTCAGTTTTTCCATCTGTCTCAAGGTGATATGTTGTGGTGAAATTGATTTTCATCCCTGAGAGCATACTGCATGGTAGTCTAAAAATGTGAAGTATACAAAGGATCGCGGTCACTAATGATCTTCCCAGAATCCTATGCAACCTGAAATCTCATCCAAATATACCCGTGCCATTGTACTCTAGTTGTATAAGTGGTCTTCACCAAATAAAAGTGAGCCACTTTTGTCAATTTATCAACCGTGACCATGATGGTGTCATGGTGATATCTTCGACATCAATAGCCCAACAATGAAGTCCATGGAAATGGTGTCCCACTTCCATTCTCGTATAGCATGAGGAAAAAGAAGGCCAGCTGGATGTTGATGCTCGAGCCTTAACTCTCTGGCACTCTAAACATTATGACATGAACTGGGCCACATCTCTCTGAAGTCCTCTCCAATGATACAACTGTCTCAAGGTGGCGTGCATCTTCTTCACCCCAGGATGGGCTGAATAGGGTGCATGATGTGCCTCTGCCAAGATGTCCTGCCTCAAGCCTCCATCTCTGGGAACATAAATCCGGCCTTTGTGCCTGAGAAGACCGTCTTCTCTAAAGAAAAACCATCAAAATTCCCTTGAGGGGTCTCTGAGACTCGATCTCTACTCGAACTACAATGTAGAAGCTATCAAGAGGAAGTTGCTGAAGAATCTTGACTCCACAAATATATGCTCATTGAGGTGGCCATAACCACATGTATCTGTCTACTGAGGGCATCTACCACATTCTCCTTCCCTTTTAAATGCTCTATCTCCATATCATACTCACAAAGCAACTCCATCCAATGCCGCTGATGATCATTGAGATTGGGCTGTGTGAAGAGGTGGTGAAGACTTAGGTGATCTGTCCTAAGTGTAAATCTCTGACCAAGAAGAAAGTGTCTCCATCGAACCAAGGCATGCACAACTGCCACAAGCTCAAGATCATGAGTCAGATAATTAAGCTCGTAATATTTGAGTTTGCGAGACTCAAAAGACACTACTCTACCCTCCTGCATCAACACCTCCAAGCCCTGCTAAAGAAGCATCCGTGCAAATGAAAAACTCACCCTGATGGATCTGGTACTGCAAGGATAGGTGCTATGGTGAGGCACTCCTTCAGTGTATTGAAGGATTTCTCGCATCTGTCTGACAAAACAAACTTCTTCCCTTTCCTCTGATAGGGAAGTGATGGGGTCTGCAATCTGAGAGAAGTCCTAGAACAAATCTCTGGTAGTACCCTGCTAATCCCATGAAGCTGCACACCTCAGTCATAGTAGTGGGTGCTTGGCTAATCCATAATGGCTCTAATCTTGGAAGGATTGATGGTGATACCTTCCCCAGAAATGATGTGACCCAAATACTACACCTCCGTCTGAAAGAATGCACACTTCTCCAAGTTCCCAAAAAGTTGCTGCTCCCAAAGACACTAAAGAACCTTGTGAAGGTGCCCCTCATGCTCCTCATATCATATGTGAGTAAATCAAAATGTCATTAAGGAAGATGAGCACATAAGCGATCTAAGAAGGTCCTGAATACCCCATTCATCAAACTCATAAATACTGCGGGGGCATTAGTCAAACCAAAAGGCACCACTCTGAACTCATAGTGCCCATATCTCATACGAAAAGTGGTCTTATGAATATCCATGCCTCTGTAATCCTCAAATGATGATAGCCTGACTTAAGATCAATCTTAGAGAAAATTATGGCTCCCTTCATCTGATCAAAAAAATCATCAATGCAAGGAAGGGAATAAGGATTCTTGATCCTTACTTTGTTCAGCTGGCAGTAATCAACACACAACCACAAGGATCCATCCTTCTTCTTCACAAAGATCACCATGGTGCACCCCAAGGGGATACACTAGGATGGATAAGGCCTTTCTCCAAAAGGCCCTCAAGCTACAACTTGAGCTCACAGAGCTCTGGAGTGGTCATCTGATAAGGTGCTCATGAGATAGGCTCTACTCTTGAAACCAGGTCTATATGAAAAATCAATCTCATGTGGGGGTGGTAACCCCGGTAGCTCCCCTGGAAATACATCTGTAAAATCTCTTAAAATGGGGTGATCATCTAGCGATGGTCCACTAGACCCATCCTCTGATCTGTCACTAACTGTAACAACATACATCTGGAACAACCCCATCGCACACACCGCTTAAGCTGCATAGCAGAGATGGTGCAAATAGAAACGAGTCTTCTAACCCCTGAAATCACTAACTCCACTCCCAGATCATCTGCACAAGATATAGTCTTGTGGTAACAATCCATCCTAGCCTTGTGTGTAGATAACCAATCCATACCCAAAATGACTCCATATGAGCCCAAAGGAAGGATATGAGAGATCTAAGGTAGTGGTGAAAGGTCCCAAATCCACTACACACTCCTTAACTAAGGAGTCTATAGAGATATTGGCTCCAAAAGCCATCTCAATGTCCCAACTATGACCCTTCCTAACTACCACCAGCCTGCATCGCTCTACTAAAGATGGTGCAATGAAAGAATCAAAAGAACCAGAATCAAACAATATAGAGGTAGGAATACCCTCAATGCTACCTGTAGTCTCAATGACTGTACTCTGACACTCTGGCCTAGTGGTTCTCAACCATTACATAAATCCTATGGTTACGTCCCATGTCACCAACAGTCGGCTCTGAGATCTATGTCTTACCCTTTTTATTAGGGTTATGAAGGTAGTCTCTCAAAAAATGTCCCGCAACTCCACAACTAAAACAACCACCTGATCCTCCCTAATGAGTAGCACCTCTAGTAGGTGCTCTAGAAGTTCTGTGCTATGGATCCTGATGATCCGGTGGTACAATTTGCTGAGTTCTCTACTGGTAAGCTCTAGATGACTGAGCTCTAGGTCCACCCTGTGTCTTGATGGGACCCCTAGGAAGAGGCCCCATAATCTGACTTCTCTGTGCATCAAATCTCTGTGGAGGTCTATAAGGTGGGCAAGACTACCACTACTACTACTGCTGGGGTCTAAATGATGACTGTGAATAACTTTGGCCACCATAAGGAGGAGGTACTAACCCCCTCAATTTTTTTTCTTGCATCTACTGTATGCGGCTACGGACTTGGTCTCTAGCCTGCTGGGTCTTCCCCCGAGTCTCCTCTATTATGTAGGCCTTCTCGATAGCCTCAGCTAATATCTGTGGGTAGTGGATCTGAACCGTACCTATGATGTCTAGATTCAGGCCTCGGATGAACTTGTGGATCCTTAGTTGCTCATTGTGCATGTACTCAACATACTAGAGTAGATCCAGAAATCTACTCTCATACTCTGCTATTGAAAGAGATGCCTATCGAAGGTCATGAAACTCCTCTATCTACTGCTGTATGAACCTCCATGACAAATATTTATTCTGGAAATGATCCTCAAAGAGCTCCCATGTAACTGTCTCATAATCAACATGGATCTTCTACTCCTCTTTCCTCCATCATACTCCTACTCCATCCCTCAGTAGATGGATCACAATACGAGATTTCATGTTGCTAGAACAAGGACAAATCTTAAAGAAACTACTCAAGCTCACTAGCCAGGCCTCTGCCTGAAATCCACCTATGTCACCCGAGTAATGTGATGGCTGAAGCTTTAGGATCTCCCTAATGTAATCTATAGCTATGGTCTGACGGCCTCTAGGCCTCTCTATATGCTCATCCCTAAGCCTAGGGCTCCAAGACCTCTCTCTATGCTCTGAAACTTGGTCACCCTATCCCCTCTATGGTGACTCTACCCTGGCTGAATCTACATGGGATTTCTCTCCTCTATTCTTCTCACTGGGTCGAGGAGATACCTGACCCTCAATAGAAATGTCCCTATCATGTCTGGCTGAATGTCCTCCTACTGATCCTCCACGTAGAGCGGCTTTAACATCCTAAAGAGTTTGCAAAATCTGGGGTAGGATGGCTGCTACAACATGAAATGGTGGTGGTAAGCCTAAGTTTATGTGAAAAGTCTCCTCATCTTGTCTGTGCCTCCTACACAACAAAACAAGAGTTAGTTCCTTTTTTTAGGTCTTACTCAGTTTCCATGTTTACTAAAATGTGAAAATTCCTAACTAAACTATTTTCTAGATTTTAAAAGTGTGTTAGGTTTAAGTTTCATGTCTCGATTTTTCTAGTGTGCCTAATGGTCCAAGCTTTTGAGCCACTACTTTGATACCAAGTGTAACACCCATTAAAAAAACGCACTTGAGACTCAAGAACAACCTAGGATTAGTTAGAAAAATTATGGAATAAATTTTTTTAATTAAAAGAATCTACAACCAGGTTACAAGATAACATCTGCCTCTAACAAGTTCCAGAATAATTTCAATCCACTAGAATATAATTTTATTTTATTAACAATTATTTGAGTCACAAGGTCAAAAATTAAGGGTTAGAAGGTTCAATAAGGTTCAGAGGGTAATTCCTCACCCTACCCACTCTCTAACAGGCTTAAAGCTTCAACTTGATTTTTCTCACACTTAATACATTCAAAAATTTCCTAAATTTTTCCCATTGGATAGGAAATTTCCTCACCTTTCCAATGATATAAAGAAGTCCTCCTAAGTCCTCATAAAAATCAAGTTATGGGCTGACGGACCTTGGGAAGAAAATTTTCCCAAGGGCGGGTCTACAGGCCTAGGGGAGAAAATTTTCCCTTGCACGGGTCAGCAGAGCGGGGAAGAATTTAAAAACTTTTTCCCTTTTTGGGGAAAAAGCGTGATTTACCTCCACGTGCCCATGAGCCCGAGGAGGACACGTGTCAGCTTTTAAAAGCTCGAGCAAAAAGTTGGGCCACCAGAGCAATTTTTGGTTTAAGATTTTAAGGGGGAGAAAAGTTCAAAATATAAAAATGTAGTGCGCCTCCGCCGATGCTTAAGGTTTCCATGTGTCAGCCATCCATTGATCATAGGTGACAGGGAAACTTAAGAAATATTGCCCAAAAGAGTTATAAAGTTTCAAGGTCAAAAACAACTCCACTCCTCTATCATCTCCTAGTGATGCCACGTGTCAGCCATTCATTGGCTGCGGGTCAGCGGAGGAAAATTAGAAAATTTTCCCAAAATTTTCCAAAGGCGCTAAGTTAAAAAAAATCCGCCCCTCCATTGTCACCTCAAAGTGCCACGTAGCAGCCTCTGATTGGCTTAAAGCCGACAGGGCAGTGAAGAAAAATTTGAAAATTTTCCAAAAATTTTCCTAAGGATTTTAAGGGAAAAATTCGGGTCACAGGCCCGCTAAGGAAATTTTTCCCAAAATTTTCCGCCAAGTGAAGAAAACTTCAAAAGGCCATAAATTTTGATAGAGATCTCAGTTTTGGGCAAACGAGGACTTTATGGAAATCTCTCAAATCCCTCTTTGCACTAGAATTATAAATTTTGGATTTTGATAAAGTTTAAGGGGTCAATTTTAAGAAAAAATGACCTACAAGATTTTTTAAAAGTAAACTGGTAAATTTTAACTTGTTAGATCTGATCAATTTGATCTTCTCCTTCACTCAACATGCCAAAAAGACATGGAGAATTATTCTAAGAAGCATTTAGGATTCATTTGGAAGGTAAATTTGCTTCATTGATTTCTAATTCAAATTTTTACAACTTCAGACAACAAAATGACTATGAAAGGTTTGGGCCGATTTTGCAATGTTTTGAAGGATTTTTCTCTAAGTGTTTTAGTCTAGTTGAGTTCATTTATATCATAACATGTTAGATTTTAATGTTTCATTGTTATTTATTGCTTGTAGGTTCGAACTGTTCATTTTATATAAATTATTTTCCAGGATGAAATACAAAACAAAGATTAATTTCTAAAGGATTTATTTATCATTTTTCCACCTTCCAAGTATGGAGATTCATTTCTATTCTAGTTTAAAACATTTAGTGGATTCAAATCAAACTATTCTAAACCCAAAATGCAATTCTGATTTCTAATTTTACACATTTCCAAAAGAGACAAAATACTGTATTTTTCTCACACACATTTCTTCCTTTCAAATAGAGATCCCAAAACATCGATATAATCAGTTTCAATTTAACAATGCAATTTGGGAAAAGCATTTCATTCAGTCATTGGTTTCCAAAGGAATTTTTTACAACTTCTTTCTTTTATTCCTTCCCAAAATTCATCATACAGATTACATTTCCTTCACATTCTTTCAAAGAGAAAAAAAAAGTCTATTTCATTTTATTTTCACTTTGCAAATTTCATAATCCATAAAACATCTTTCCATTTCAAAAAATTTACAAATTCATCCACTTCAAAGTGGGAAAGGTTACAATGAGGTGTCATTTCACAAGGTACTATCAAACTGTCTTTCTCCTCTGCTTTAGAACAACAACATGCATTCTTCTCCTTCATCTAATTTGATCACAATAGGATTAGGGGAAAGGAAATGCTCTCCACCCAACCAAGACATGCAATGAAAAGGAGAAGCCATCCTTCTTTATTGGCCCCCGAGCCCGAACCACAATGCAATAGAAGGTGTGATTCAACTCATGGAAACAACAAACTTCCACATCACAAAGCAATCTTTCAACATGCACATTTCAAATTAAAAACACAGTCTAAAACAAAACAACAGTTTTGCAACTACATGAAAACATCACACAAAACTCAGGCTTCACCATGCAAGCCAAAGGAGTAAGGAACTATGGGGGAAGCTGCTTATGCCTCCCAATGGGAAATGGGTATCCACCTGTAACAAAATACCAATTTAAATAATCACACATATCCTTATGCCTCCCACAATCCCTCCTTATCCCCCCCACAAATTTCCTTATGCCCCCCACAAAGTAAGAAATGAAAGCTATTTCTTTTCCATGGTGGATCCCAATCCCAAACTCCCTCCACAATAAATTTGATGCCACTGGCATTCCCTTATTCCCCCCCTCAATGATTCCCCATAGCCTTCTCCTACAACATTCCTAGGAAGTCTACCCAACCAGCCAAAAAACACACAAAACAATCACCATTCACACAAACATTCAAAGAAATAAAATCATATATGAAGAACTAAGATCCTACCTCTCCATGGTAGATTTTTTTCCAAAACAACAAGATTTCAATTCCAAAATACAGTCCCAAAATTAGCAATGCCCAAGTATGAAATGCTCTCCAATTTCCTCCAAAATCAACAAGTGCTCCAAACAGCCAAGGAAAATTTTCCCCAGGGAAGCATTCGAAAAGTTCAACAACCCAGAACAAGCCAAGGAAATTTGAATTTAAGGAAGAGGGAAGAGAAGAGGATGAGGTGGATCCATATAGGATGCCACATCACACATTCTCAACTCCAACACAAAATTCAAATTCATTCCCCCAAGCATAATAAATAGGTGGGTGAAAATATGACAAATTACTTACACACTCCAACCAATCTCACACCCCATAAGGACTGCAAATTTAAAACATGAAGAAAGTGCAATTAAAACATGCAACTTGACTTATAAAAATGCATTAAAAAGGTCTAAAATAAACCCTACAACCATATTTATGGTTGGTAAATAAAATTAAGAGGTATGGGACAAGATTTACTTATCCCACAAGCCTTCAAGATCAGCCTCCAAGGACAAATTCGAATTTCCAAGGAGGTGGAGTGTTTCATACTTAGAAATCTGACTTACACAACTCTTACAAATACTTACACATCACTTACCACATTTAATACAAGAGCCAACAACTTCTATAATTACTTTCTTATATCCCAAATTTGATTGATTTATTTATTTTAACAAATGATTACTCACATTAATTCTCCACAATTAAAAGAATAATGAAAGGGGTAAATGCATCACAAAATAAACACATGCAAACAATACTAAAAAGGAACCACATTTATAAAATACACAAAGCCCCTTGGTCACAAACAAAGGTAATCCTCCCATGGGAATCCCTAATAAAAAACAACACACACACACAAAAATGTTGCCATGGTGACCTTGTTGAATTCATCTAGAATTCCAATGTGGTTGGTCTCCAATCCCCCGATGTTTGTTGTTATATTTTAACGTAAAAAATACAAATACCTCCTTTGGCCTCGTGGCCATATCAGAACATCCAACATGATATAAATATAATCACAAAATCATCTATACATATGAATCACAACAACATCAAGGAAATCAACAATATCACTTACAATTTATATCAACAACTATATCATCATCATATAATGTCCATTTTCTAGGTCTACTCACAATATCCAAAAATCATATGTCCGAACAACATTCATAATATATCCATGTCAAATAGTATATCATCACCCACATATGAAGTGTCTCTAATAATCATCATGCGTCATAACTAAATCAAGATCAACAATAATCCATGGTCCAACATCTAACATCATACTAAATCAAAACTATAATAATGTCCATAATATAGTCAACAATGTCAAGATTAGTATCAAAAGGTGTCAAAGGGAAGTGGGCACTACACCAATTATGACCAATGGATTTGGAAAATGAGTTGCCATATGTACCCTGTTCACCAGTTATAGGTTCCTTCAACTCCTTTGAATTCTATATATATAGACGAGAGCATATAGGATTTTTCTCATGGTGTGTCTACCCACTGTAAATTTATTTTTGAACGTATCTTCTTAGCCCTTGGGCTAAAGTTGGCCGTTTTCACAAACTAGTAGGTAAATGTGAAAGAATACTGTGGGGCTTCTCAAGTCAAGTAACCGGTAAGAAATTTTTTAGGAACTTATATATGACTGAATGGAACTCTCTTTTGTTGTTTTTGTGATAAATTTTATCTTTGGGAAAATGGTGTTCTCTCTCCTCTCTCTTCTTTCTCACTCTCTCTCTCTCTCTTCCCTCCCTCCCTCTCTCTCTCTCTCTCCTCATCTCGTTAGGAAACAAAATGAAATGAAATGAATTTATCTCTACCTATCTCTTGTTGTGTGCTAAGTACTATAATCATGTTAATGGAAAACTATGAAAACATGAATTATGTTTGTTTGGGTAGATGTTATACCAGCAGTTTGTGCTGACCATGCGGTGGATACGAGTACTAGGATAAGGACAAGGTGAAGCATTACATATGTCTACATAATGATATGTGATCTTGAAAACATTCTATTTGTATATGATTTGTTAGCACTATTGTTTTAAATGGAATCATCATTTATTGTTTTTCGTGATGAATACGATATTGTTAACATATTTGGAAAGAGTGTTATTTTTTACTTAGTCATACTTTTACATGTTGGTTGTGTAAAATTAGTTGATTGTATCATTTTCAAATGGATGGCAAAGGAATTCCTATAGATAATCTCTACACTCAATGGAGGAGGATGAATTTGGAAGCTTTCTATTTTGAAACTATTAGCACCATTGCAGTGTTAAATATTTCTTATGCTAGTAAAATTGAAGGTAAAAATTTGATAATGGTGTGTTTTATCTATTTGTTAGGGTTGTTTACCTAGAAAACTAATTAGTCTTCAAAAAAAATGAAAATTTGTAGTTGGGTGTTTTCTTTTTGGTGGAAAGCGAGAATCACGTTTATAAAATGAAATGACAACCCCTTCCATAAGCAGTGGTTCCATTGAGTTTACCATGTGTATTATTTCCATAACGTAATCTAACATGGTCAAATTTTAATAATTTATCCCTTTCTATATTGATATTGGGTCTTACTGTAGACTGAGAAAATGGTTCCCACCCATGCCCTCATGACCATCTTAGGGTAGGTAAACATTGTACCTTGTCTATCCTTCGTGCATGGTCCATGAGAATGCTCATTCTCTACCCTCGTCGTCCAAATTTTTGCTTTCACAAGTATTAAACTAGATACTTGTTCAGAAAGCCAACTCACATTACAAAATAACCCCGTTGTGACATATTTATGTCCTAAGGTTAAAAAAATGTTCCCTTGGTGAGTAGTAATGGAATACCTTGGGCTCTTACGAAGGTCTTGCAAGTTAATGATATTGACCACTTTGCTACAAGTTTCATGATGCTCTTCATTTGGCTATATTGGTGATGAATATTGACCACTTTGCTTCAAGTTTCATGCATGCTTATCAAATTTGTCGTGAAACCATTTGTAGGGATGATAATGGATAAAAAATGTCTAAAGCATGTGTGATTTCTCATTGGAATTGTATCTGTGCATGTTGAAGTTGTATGGGATACTTTAGTTTAAGGTATAAAGTCACTTTGGGTCATGTAGGACACAAATTCTAAGCAACACAATTTTTTATTTGTGTTGAAGCTAGGTGTGGAGGGATAAGTAATGAATGCACTAGGTAGAATATGGGGAAATAGGAAATATAAATTCCCAACACTGATTGGTTATCATAAAAAACTTTGGTGAACCATAAATTGAATGGGCCTCTTAAGTTAGTACCTTAGGAGAATCTGGTTTTAAATCTAATGCAACCTTTTTTAGAAAACAAATTAGTAGAATGAAGGGTTTTAGGTGGCAAGGTTAGGATATTCTTTTGAAATAAATCTTAGAGGATTTGGGTTGTAGATGAATTCGATACCAGATTTGAGCTATCAATTTGGTTTGATATAATATGACATCAAGAGTTAATTGTGGATAATAGTGAAATTGTAATTAACACTTAGTATAGAGAGTGTAATCATGAGATGTTATTCCAAGATAAAAGTGGAATTCAAAGCTTTATTTTAATTTGTTTAATCCTTCTTATGTTCTGGGGAAAGAATATAAATTGCTCCTTGTGAAATCAAACATTTAGAAAAACATATAATTTTATTTGAGAAAAAGAAACTTATGATGTGTACACATTAATATGAACCGATCCAATTATTATATATTAAAAAAATAATCTTGAACCTTAACCCATTAAACTATAGACCTCCTTCCCTCTTGATCTCATACTAGTTCCGATTGTGTAATGAAAGTATAATGCTAAACCAAGTAAACATGTTGCTTAGAAACAAATCATTGGGAAAACAAATGGAAGCCTCAAGTGTGTCTAAATGTCCCCATTGACAATAAAGATATATAAATTAATTGTGATGATTTAGAAACAAGAAGAATAAAATGGAACCATCAAAGTTAAAATGTTAAATGAAATAATAAAAATGCAATCTAGTTTTAAGAGGAATGAAGGTTTACATGTTAAGGGTTATTCAAATCATTAACAAAAAATAATTAAATAAGATTGTAGTAAACATATAACAATGAAAATGTTGGATTGTTGTTTGTATTTTTTTCCTTTCCAATTGGAAAATGTGGTTTTTGTATGCATCATGTGTTTTCTTGTGGTGCTTACCATTTATTTATCATGTTATATTTATGGGTCCATGTTGGTCTAAACATCTCATGTGATGTTGAGTTATCTTAAGTGATTCCATGTCGTGTCATGTACCAAGTAATGAAAGACTAAAAAACAATTATCCTGGTATTTGTGTTGTTGTATATGTGTGTCAATTTTTGTAGGTGTGACATTTGGTATCAAAATGGAGGTTCATGCTCTCGAAACTATGTGATGGTTTTTTGATGATTATGCATTATGGTGGAGTCAGAAGTGTAATGTGATATTATGTTGTGATGTGATAAACATTTTAGTTATGATAATATGAATGCATCTATTGTGCATCCTACTTAATGTGGATTTATTATGATGTTGATGTGTTTCATGATGAGAGTATTCAGTCTCTCTATCTTGAATTCAATGTTTATTTCACATTTGATGTACCACCTTATTGTGTGAAAGAAATTTTATTTTAGATTATGAAGTGTTGTAGTGTTCCAGTTTCATCTGATATTGTATGTGTGATAATGTTTTGTATGGAAAAATTTCTTCGTAGTGATTTGTATCATGCTATGATGTTACCACCATGTTGTGATGTATCATGTTGTGTCAACATGTTTTATTTTAATTGATTGTATGTTGTGATGTTAGTCACTATGTTCATCTTACATATGTTTTCATGTGTTATATGATGGATTCGTGTCGTGAATTGGGGGCTTATGGTGATCTTATGAACCCTATTAAATTTTACTTGTAATTTGGATTGTTATGTGAAAACATGAAGTGTTGTAATATTTGGAATTGATGTTATGTTATACCTAGTAAATATTCCATGCATAAGATGCTATGGTTGTTGTGTGTAAATCATCATTGTGTTAGTAATGTAGTTATGTGTTATGTTTTGTACCCTAAACTCACTAAACCTAAGGGAAGTATTGACATTTCTCACACCTCAACCATGATTGGGCTTACCGTACTCCATGTCAACTTAAAAATTTGTTTCTTGTTGGATTAATTTATTTTCTTGGCCTAATGTTTTAGCTCAAAGGAATGTAAAGTATGCAAGCATCTACATGACTCACTATTGGTTCCAAAATTCATATTTCCCATGTAAGATACCATTTCGAGTCCTATCATTTTCAACGGAATTATGCATCAACTCTCTAACCCAATCAGGTGAAAGAACTGATGCAAGGATTGGATGAAGATACAAAAGGAATCATACATCAGAAATAAATGTTCACAAGTACGTACTGGGTATTGTAAATGAAAAAAAAAATTAAGAACAAAAGGTTACAAGGTAAAAGAAACAATTTGTATTTTCAGGGTGACTACATCATCTTTTAATCATGTATTCTTTTTTTTAGATGGTCAAACAAGGTGTAAATAGTTTATTTTCAATTCACTTATGATTATATGCAAGTGTATTAAACAATTGTATTTCATATGCTAAAGGATTGTGAAATGAAAAGAATTGTGAAAATTAAAAAGTAGATAACTCATTGTATAAAACACTTGTTTGTATTCATAAGTAAATTTCTATAGATGATCCTATTGGTATCCAAATTGATTCTCCTTTGGAAGATGAGAAACATCACAGATTTAACAAGAAGCCTAGAGATAGATAAATCATCATGTATGTCGTTTTGTATCCGGGGAGGTGATTCAGCTGGCTCTTTGTCACTCAAATGTTGGAGAAATGGATAGCACCTTCAAAAGGATTTGATCTATCCTCACTACTTTAGGTTGTGCCTTTCAACTAGGGTTAGAGGACCCATTTTGTAACATCTGTTGGTGAAGGAGAATGAAGATATCCTTCTTTGCACAAATTTGAAAGAAAACCTTGAGAAAATATGATCAATACACCATAATTTAACTCTCACGAGTTGTCACTTCAAAAGAATGGTGATATTTTCTAAACAAGGTTAAGGTTACTAAAGACATTATGGAATCCTAATTGCTTCTGCATATTTTGGCAGTAAAATTTATTCATTTGTGGATATATAGGGAAAAAAGGCGTAGCTCAGGTAGGATTCATTGTTTTTAAATAATTTTTGGTGGGAGATTAAGCAGGATAAACTTGATTTTTGTTATATCTTTGAGAACCTTCACAACAATTGGAAAAATAAATGAAAAATGCTTCAGAATAGCTAAAATATTCCTTCAACTAGAAGGTGTGCATTAATGGAGGCCTAGATTTGCATGGTTTCACACAATATCCAAGAATTTAACATGAAGGCTCGAGCTAAAGACTCAATTAAACATTAAAGACCCCTAGTTCCTCATGCCTAAGATACACTCAAAGGCTTATGAATAATCTTTATCAACAAAATGATAGTAAAGTGATTTTAAATTGTAATCTCATTACAGGATGAAGGATATTCTCATAATGAAATTGCAAATGCCACTAAACTATCACAAGGATGAGATCCTATGCGATTCAGAGGGATTTTAACACAAGATTGCAATAGGAACAAGAACACTATTTGTAGAAATTCTGAAATAAAGCAAACAAATAATTACTTAAGATTAACCCAGATTAATTCGAAGTTGATTAGATTCATCAGCAGGGGAAGGTTTCTCAAACAATCTCAAAGCTTGTCAACGGTTGTACACTTGCAACCAACTTGACATGGTCAAATCTAAAACATAAGAGATTAATAGGTTTCTCAGATGGTCTCTCAGGAAAATGGGATTTCTCAAATTTTCTCATAAGAATTCAACCCCCAACCATTTGCATGACTAAAGCATGCTTTTTATAACACTCAATTTACATCCAAGCTTTCCCCCCAAGAAAATAATATTTGAGGAACCTTTGTTTTTTACATGTTTGATCATGACTTCTAGAAAATGACATTTAACAGGTTTGCAACAAAAAGTTGCTAGTTGTTCAAAAAGGTGAATCATTGCAAATATCTCCATCATTTTTTAACTGGGGTACCCAGTCATCTCCTCTGGTAACACATTTTTTATCCTTTGTGCCTGCAATCTCCATCATTTCATCCTTTTCCCATTCTTTCCTCTCCAAATCTACTCTGCATCCAGCTTCTCTGGTAATTCATGTTTTTGCAAGTTCCCGAGAAATTCCAACTTCAAAATATCAACCTTTACATTCCTTGAATTCATAAATTAATCTCTAAATCCATTCAATTGCATTTTGTAGAAAAAAATGACAAGGAATTTAATAAAAAAATGATGAAAAACAATGCGTATTCACGTCTCTAGGAGTCTTTGGAGAAAAAATGGTGGTAAAATCAGATGCAATGCATAGCAACCATTAATTCTACCATTTCTCAACTTTAGATTAGAGCCGTCCATGTGGAAATTCTGATTCGAAGCAGGCCTGGGGTTACCTTTTAAATTTTATGACTTTTAGAGAAAATGCACAATCTTCACATTTGTCCCCGCCCCTCTGCCTTTGAAATATGGGCTCGACGCGTGGCTTAATTTGGGCCTTTGATGGAGTCACGGCTCATTTATGTAATTTTACCCTTTTTAACAAAAAGACAAAATTTCCAATTTTCCTCCGCCGAACCGCCTTCCCAATTTTATCTTTTGATGTGGGCCCCAACGGAGTTGCGGTCAATTTATAACTTTGCTCCTTTTTACAAAAGGGCAAAAAAATTCAAAAACCTCCAGCGACCCGCCTCATCACTTTGACTTTTCAATACTGGGCTAAAAAAATTCAAAACACCGCACACGACCCGCCTCTCCACTTCTAACTTTGAAATATGCCAACGTGTCCTTATTTGGGGTCAAAGTAAGACTTTTTCCTTGCCTGTTGAGCCAAAAAACTTCAAAGTGCTTCACCAACCCATCATCCCGCTTGTAACTTGAAAAAATGCCACGTGTCCTTCGGGGTCAAAGTAAAACTTTTTCCCTGCCACTTCATATTTATTGAATAGCCAATCAGATGCTATCGGGGCTGCGGGGTTAATTTGGTATTTTTTACAAATGAGAAAAAAGTGG
Source organism: Taxus chinensis (assembly GCA_019776745.2). Lineage (NCBI taxonomy): Eukaryota > Viridiplantae > Streptophyta > Pinopsida > Cupressales > Taxaceae > Taxus > Taxus chinensis. The sequence continues at coordinate 826,023,455 of CM034146.1, read as the reverse complement.
CAAATTTCACCAAAAAGACCCACTGAACCACATCCAATTAAAAATGAACACGTATACACCTTCGGGGAAAAAAAGAGAAATTTACTCTACCTTTATAAATTTGACCGGCAAATCAGAACTCAATGGAGTCGCGAGGTCAAATTGATCTTTTTGCAAACATAGCAAAAAGTTACAAGTTATAAAATAGACCCGACGTGCCTCATCTAATCAAAAGAGACCACGTAGGTGAAGATGCTGAGATATAATTTGATAGAGAAACATGCCCGTCGAGTAGTAAGATGTAGGGGAACTTCACCATTTGCACCCAGAATTGAATATTTCGTTAAGGACAAAGAAATTGGAAATGATACAAGGCCCAAATGTGATCCACGACCATGGAGAAGGATCTTTAACAACATATAAGTGAAGAAAACCTTTCACGCATCCATTCGGGGAAATAGAAAGTACGACAGAGCTCGCAGATTGGGAAATTTTATAACAAACGGGGTGAGATCAAATTGAGAACCAACAGATCCCACACAAGCTGTGGGATATAACTTTGAAAATGATAAACTGGAAATGTATTTGAAATGAAAACACAAAAAAGTAAGGGCATTTGTCATTTCCTGGTAACGAACCCCCTTACTTGCTACAACACCTTCCATCTTTCCATCTTTCGCTCTAGGGAACCTGTGGAAGGAAAAGTAAGAAAAAACAAGTTAGAGCTCGGGATACCCTTAAAGGTTAAATGAGTCAAAGAATCATACACATTTGCATTCTATCATAAAAACATGATCAACATAATAAGAATGTACATTTTATTAGTTGTATATAAATGTTACTAGTGAACTATAAAAGCTACAACTCTCATTAAAGATGATAACAAGATTTTCTATCCGCAATGAAAGTAAATTACATCCATGTTGTGCACGATGATAATGGCCTAGAAAAGACATATATGCATGACTAATAAAAAATATACAATTCACAATTCACAAGGCACATTATTCCCACAAAATAGGTTGAGTCATTGACTCCGTTTCAAAGAAATAAAAGAATGGAGTGTGAACTCAAAGGTGGAAGATGAAAGATGAAATTTCTGATAGTGTGTAGATACACTAATGAACTTCAAGAGAGATGTCATACATCAAAAGTATATCAATAAAAATAGGAGAGAGGCTTCATTACCCTTTTTTCTCTAATATTATTTATCATTGTGATTGTTTAGGTACATCATTCTCTAAGAAAGAAATAATGAAAGGTGTCATAAAAGATACAACATATCATAGACTCAGCAAAGAAAAAATAGTTTTCCAAGAGCTTGAAAAGAAGAAAAGACATCAATAATTTGGGAAAAGATATCAATAATCTGAGAAAATTCATTAATTCTTCCATGTATGTAGAGAGAAAATACCATGAAGTCATACATCAACATAGGTTGAAAAGGAATTTTTTTTTCATCGTTTCTGAAAAAAATTGGAATATTTATTCATACAATGCAAAAATTGACGAAGTTATTCAACTTTTAATACAAAAATGCGAAGGATAAAAAAAAAATACAAAGTTCTCTATGAAAACAAAAAGAATATGCATTACCCAATAATGAGTGAAAGAAAAACATGCCCATTTCAGAATATTTTACTGCAGCCATCAGAAGCTAAAATGGGTCGTCTTTTAGGAAAACCCAAAATGCGTAAGTGTTTACCTTTGTCCATGGCCGCACAACAGCAAGATCTTAACATGATTCGAGCCCATAAAAAAGTCTAAGAGATTCCATGATGTCCCAGCTCGATCCTAGCGAGCAGAACTCTCAAATATATCCACAACAAGATTTAAAATGGATTCGAGTTCTCAATAGAGCTTCTAAATATTTCCATTGTGGCCCAGATTGAACGACGAAGAAACAAGTCTCCAAAATAAAGGGCAGTGAGATCTCAAAAAAAGTAGGAGCATGGTGGCTGAACTTTCCTAGCAAAGGAAGATTTCTAGCGATAACACAGAAGGAAACGCAAAAAAAAAGAACTTCCAGAGCTTTCATGTACCCCTCAAAAAAGCACGAAAAACCTGAATAAGAGCATGTCAGCCGCACACAAGAGGAAGAGAAAATGAAATGATAATTTCTCTTTAGGGTTTTCACCCTGGCTTGGTTGGCACGGTTGGCCCTAACTGTGGTTAACCATTGACCATGGTTAGGGTCAACCTTCCTAACTGTGGTAATCATTAACACTTTTAAAAAAGGGGTCGCATATCACTTACATTATTTTCATATTTTAATAATCATTTGGTTGTATTTTTTATTTTTATAATCATTTGATTATTATTGCTTAAACATTGGTGGAGGGTGTCGACCATGCAATTTCATTCCAACGTATACATGGAATAATTAACGCTTTGTAAAGTCTCTGTCAAAATACATTTAGATTCAAACTAGCACAAATTGTGCAATGATTTGAGATAAGTATGAATTTGCAAATCAAAAACACCAAGTTTCGATTTCCAAGTGTTGGAGGGGAAGATCGAGTGAGGTTGAGATCTCCTTTGAAAAATAAGTGATGTGATGGTTAACTAGGAGCCATTTAGGCCATCGAGTGAAATTCTTTTCCACTTGTATCTCTACTTCCATTTTATCCTCAAATGCTAGATGTATCCATGTTTGGATCATGGTAAAGGGAATTCTACCACGGTAAAAAATTACTGCCAATTTTAACAATAATTTCCTTTTGAGGAGTAAAGCTATTTTTTCCTTCTCATATATGATATTTTAAGTGTTTAGTGTTCATTGAAGAGTAAAAACTACTTATTATGATTTATTAATTTAGGATCCTTAAGAAAGTGCTTTATTCAATTTTTCCTTAGATGCTTATTGAGTTATATGATTGCAAATTTGAGTGTGCTAGGATATTACATGAGATTTTTATTATAGGCTTAACCTTCTCAGAACATTTATTGCTTTAAATTATAGACTTTATTGAATGTATCTTATCAAATCATCATTAATGAGTTGTGAAATCCATTGGTTTTATTTGTAAAAGCGTGCTCTTTCTATCAGTACGAAGTTTGTCATAAAATTTGGTGTATAACCTCATTTATTATTCTATTTCCTTCATCCCTTGACTTTAAAAAAGTTTTAGAGGTAGGATCAGTAGTATAGGTGTTATTCTAGGGAAGCCGGCCCACGCTGGAGACTTACCTCATCATTGGGAGACCCACAACCCAAACACATTTCCATTGTGTCTTTTGAGGGGGAGTTTCATCAAATTTCTGAATGGTGCATTGAAAGTTTGACAATAGTTTCTGGTACACTTGGTGGGACCAAAGATATTTGTGTTTTTTCAATGCAAATATAAAGATGTTATTGCATGATGGCCATTCCTAATTTTAAGCTGCTAATATGATTTTTGCAGCAATTATTAGCACAAAACAACTGATCTAAGAGTTGCAATCAACCAGGAGAAAGTCCGTCAATATCAGATCCTTACAACAGGTACCACTCTGAATGAAGAATTTGAAAAATCATCTCTGGTCCAGTGAAGATTGGATGCTTCTGGGAGGAATTTAATATGTTTTAGCATTGATGTTTTTCCTAAGATATAATTATTTTGGAAGATAACATCTGGAAACTCCAACATATTAATTGTATCTAAGTACATGTTTCATGCCTAAACTAACTACAAGGTCTTCAACAAGAGTTATTTCTTCTGAGTTTTTCCAGTCACATCTTAATTCTGTTAGAAGAAAAAGATTTACAAATACTATTCCTTATAGTATAGGTCTAGCACCTTCTCTACAAGTCAAAATTTTTATATCCGAATTCCCATCTTCTCCATGCCTAAAAATCTTCCTTTTGTCACTTTTAATAGTGGTAGCCCTATACATCTTACTAGATTTGATGATATACCACATGCTGCTCTGAAAAGTCTCCCATATTTTAATAGTTAAGATCACATTACCCCCATTAAGCATATCTGGGATATTGCTAACATATGTCTTGTCGATAATATTACCGAAGAAAATGTTTCTTTAACATTTTTCGCTACATATTTTAGGGTTCAATCTCTCTAGTGGTACATAAGTATTCCCATAGGAAGTATTTATACATGGGATGAATTAGATACATCCCTCTGTAAACAATTCTAAAACAAATCAGATCACTTATTACTTGTAGAGAAAATCACTACTATTAAAAGGGTAGCCCACAATTTTATGACAAACTTTAACTTAAGATTTACAAGAACATGGGAAAGAATACCAAATACTATCAAACCATCAGTTGAGCATGCATTTTGATATTATTTAAGAGCATTAAATAGTGACTTTACAATGATGATCCAATCTATGGGTGGTGTTACATTCCATGATACCTTTGATGTAACAATAAGAGATGAAAACATTCTTATTCAAGTAGGAAAATTGGCCCCTAGACCTTCTATGCCCATATTTCCATAACTTTCTCCAATTCCACATCCTTTGAAGCAACTTTATCCTCCTCCTATTTATCCCAATGAGATAAATGAGTTGAAAGGAACTTTGAAACTGATTGGGAATGAGTTAGTAACTATGAAAGGACAAATGGATCAGTCTAATAAGCCTTATCAACATCCTTTTCAAAATTCAAGACCTCCTTACCAACCAAATGAGGATTATAGATTTAAAAATCAAGCAAGACTAATGATCCAAATGCTCCATCTTCACCTAGATCCCTTGTTCTAGTCAATTTTTCTCAAGATTCGGATTGGTGTTTTCCTTATAACTAACCACATCACTAAGCTTATTTCTCAAATGGAAACTTGAATTAGAACTTTGTAACACAAGGACTACTTGAAGCATTTCAAATACCCCAAGTGGAGGTTGCTCCACAAGAAAATTAGACCCAAATACAATCAAATCATGCCATGATTAACTTCAAAAAATAATATTTTTGTGCAGTTGTTACTAGGTCCAAGAAAAGAGCTATTGAAGAGGATTGAGTAACAAAATGACCTGGTACATCTTTCCCATTACCTAGGGATGTAAAAAGTTCTGATGCAGAACCAAAGGTGAAAGAAAATCAAAAGAGTCCAAGTATAAAATGTAATTTAATATCTGTAATATATAAATCAATAGAGGTAAGATATTCCTCTTCTAAGGTATAAATGAAAATCCATTCATCATATTTGAATGTGGTAGAATATATGAAGAATAATAATGTTAATATTTCATTGTGGGGTGCTCTAACTATTCTTGGTAAGAAGGATTTGTTGCAAGAAAAATTTACCAAGTTATAGATTTTAGGAAATATTGACAAGAATGATAGCACAACCCTTGCAAATAAGAAATTATTACTATATCTATAGGTAAAATCAGTCAACAATGGTGCTAAACCTCCACTATTTTACCTTACATGGATCATTGGGGATCACTTGGTACATAATTGTATGGTGGATAATGAAGCTAGTATATCTGGTATGCCAAATTCCATAGATGATAAATTGGGATTGACCTATGAACCAAGTACAAAAGGAGTAATGTAACTTGATGGGATAACAAAAAATATAGTCGTGAAATTAAATATATAATAGTAACTTTCCATGCATGTCCTAGTATTATCATTTTGTAATATGTAATAGGTGTGGACTTGCCCCCATAATTTTCCCTATTCTTTTTAAGTGACTTTACTGCAAAAATTGGAGGGCATATGTACTCTAATTGGCGATATCTTTTTTTTACAACAAGGTATAGTACAAATTTGACTATACACTCAAAGACAATATAGAAATTTCATCTTGAGCCTTATGTATCAAACACTATTGCTAATTATTTTATCTTAGATCAAGAAGATTTTTCTAATGAAAGTGAATCCTCTTCCTTGGATTGTGTTTCTAATATATTTATGGATGAGTGAGCTCAGGAAAAGTATGGCTATTATCCTTATAATAAAATAAAATAGAAGTTGCTTGGATTTTATTGTTTACATGTAAAAAATAACTTATTTACCCCCCTTTCTAAACCAACTATTTTTGAAGAAGGAATGTGGAAGTTATATTTTGATGGGGCTAAAAAAAAGAATAGAGATTGTGTTGGTTTGATGATGATCTCTCCTTATAAACAAAGGTATTATTATACCTTAAGTTTATAATTTGGTTGCACTTGTAATGTGTCAGAATATGAATCCTTAATTCATGGCTTATAATGGGCTAGGAAGAGAGAAGTAAAATGTTTGAAAGTCTACGGAGATGGTGTACTAGTGATTATTTAGGTAAGAGGGAAAAATGTTTAAAAAAATACCTTGTTAAAATCTTATAAACATAGAGCATGGGATTTATTGGAATATTTTCAAGCTTTTAACATATAGTTGTAGTCACAAAATCACAGACTTGCTATTACATTTTTACCACCAAGTATGTTGTTTATATATTGATCTCACGTAAGAAAAGTATTAACTAATGATATATCCCCCAATCCTGTTATTAGTTAATTGGTCATCATCATCGTTTGTCTTTCACAGTCTTCATTTGTTTGCATAGTTTTGGTTGCCTCTCAGGGAGTCTCATCTGTCATTATTTAATCATTTTTCATCTCTAGTATTTGATTAGGGCTCTTAGGGTAGGATTAGGCCACCCATGGATGCCCCAGTCCTCAATTTTAGGTGCTCTATTCCCCATAGCACTTGGGTCTAATTTAGAGTTTCGAGGTCGGTCTTTATAATTTTCCCTCCCAGTCCCCTAGGTACTAGTTGACATATCGGGTCATTAGTGTCAAAATTTAAGAAAGAGATCCTTATTTAAACATAACATGTTTACTATCTTATGCTTAGAATATATACAACTAAGCGATAGCTATCTACTAAGTCAAAGAACTATATTTTGGCATCATTACATTACACACTGCATAGGAAAGGGAAGTCTATTCTATTCCATCTACCACTCTGTATTTTCATCTAGCTATTGCCCCTATCTCTACATCATTAGCATTAGGGCACCCTAGGAACATTATTGCACACACAAAGTACATATAACTACATTGGGTATGGGATGCAGTGCAACACTTAGTTGTAAGTCCACCTTTGTGGCCGCTAAGGAAAGTATAAACCCTTCATATAAATCTTTATTTTTTAGTGGTTTGATGCTTTGTATGGGATTTTATAGGTGAATTTCCATTGTAGGTTTATGGTGTCATCAACAAAGTTACTACGACACTCACAGGATAAATATCGAGACATTGCGAAGATCTAGCGACATTTCCAGATTTAGGTCCTAAACTATTTTGTAGACTAGAGTGCACATACTAGAGACAAGGGAACCCACAGGCACCCTGATCCTTCTCCAGGTGCCCCAGTTTGATCAAATCCTCATATACTACAATTTTCTAGGTTGTACCTGTTAGTGTAGAATCGCAACACCCCTGAATGTCTTAGAGTTTGAAATGGGGCATTCGGTATGATTGCACAACATTGGACCATCTCTCAAGCTCTGGGACTTTCAAAACTTGGGATGGACCTACAGAGAAGGTTGGTTCCTTCTTCCTAAAATACCTGCCACAAGCTACTCCAGTGCAAGAAAAACCTAATCTATCCTAATCTAACCATCCAAGGAGACAGGGAGAGAGAGAGAGAGAGAGAGAGAGAGAGAGAGTCAGTGAAAGAGAGCCTACACTAAGTGGTGATACACCAGAAAAGGAAGTGGCTGATCTTGGATCCAAACTACCTAAAGTGGAGAGAGGTGGGTAGAGGAGAGGGTGGACAAGATGCACCATAGACCAGAGATGAAGCTCACGCAAAACACCACTTATAAACCCATTAAACATAGCTCCCAGAACCTGCAATAAAAATCAGAGTATACACAGTATACCCTGTAATGACAAGAGGTGAGAAGAGACAATAAAATAAGCAAAATATGGACATATGCATCATGAAACAAATTTATTGCTACAAAAGTTCACACAGTACATCATAAGTGGGAAAGGGGAAAGAAAATTTCATTACAGAGCCATGAGAGGAGGCTTTGACTCCACATTCTACCCTAAGGAAGAAAGAGAGAGGGGGGGGTAGGAGAGAAACAATGAGCAACTGTTTGAAAATGCCCCTCCTTTACAATATATAGAAAGAATAAGAGAGAAAGGAGGGAAGAATCTGAACTCTGCTCCAACCACCCCAAGATATGCATTCAATTCCAACTACTCCAACCACTTGAGAAAGCATTGAAATCCTTTTGCCAAAATGAAGAGTCTCGTTGTAACACCCATGCCCCCATCATTATCCCTTACTAGGAAAGAAAGAGGCCATTCTTCATCACGATGGATGGTGGGAGAATTAAAAGCCTTGAAAATGGTGGGCCGCAAACATTAATGGAGGTAGGTGAGAAGGTGGTGCCGAGGGCTTTCCAAAAAGTCCTTTCCCGCTCAAAACGGATCTTCTAGTCGAAATATATGGTTGTTTGAAGATCAAGGGCGCAGGTTCACAATATTTAAAAGAGTCTATCTAGATAGGGTCCATGTGGCAGCTGGTGTGTGTTGAAGATTCAGCTCTTATCTCTTCCTCTTGAAATTATGTCAGACTGACACATGGCGGCCTCCGTGAGCTCCTCGGTTTCCTTTATATTCTTCTTAAGTCCTTCCCATTAGCAGTGACACTGTGCCTAACTCAAGACAAGTGGAGGCTTTGAGCTCATTTGGAAAATACCCCTAGGTTTTGCTTTTGAAGTTGCACGGATGAGACACGTGGAGGCCTTTGTAGGATTTTGTACTTTTCAACGGCAGACCTTACCTTTCAGACTCTGACCATGTGGTGGGTTGGTGCTTGTTTGGGGATTGAATTTTGGGCCATGCCTTTGAAATTGTGCCAAAGAGACACGTGGCACCTTCTACGGACCTTCCCTATTTCTTGTGTTTCAACTAAGTCTCTCTTGTTCCGCGGAGGCTTTATGTTTGACTCAGGACACGTGGAGGCTCAACGCACTTTTAGAAACCTGCTTTGAATTTTACTTTTAATTTGTGCTGTGATGACACTTGGCTCCTTTTGCTAGCTTGCCTCTATTTATACTTTTCAATGACCGCATCTACCTTTTCAAGATCTAGACACATGGAGAGCCAATGCTTGTTTGAGTCTCCGCTTTGGGTTGCACCTTTGAATTTGCGCTGATATGACACGTGGCACCGTCCGTTGGCTCTATATACTTAGCTTATTCCTGCCTTGATCCATTTGAATTCTATTGAACCCAAGACACATGGAGAGTCTGCACATGTTTGGGAACATGCTCTTTAGACCCAAGGTTGGTGTTGCACCGATGAGACACGTGGAGGCTTCCACCGACACTCTTATACTTAGTTTTTTTAAATGGCCGACTTTGTCCCCTTTTCAGACCTGGGACATGTAGAGGCTTGGCAATTTTCTAGGAGACCCGCTTTTGGATTTACCTTTAAAGATGTGCCAAGCTAACGCGTGGTGCCTTCCGTGAGTCTATGATACTTAGCTGATTCATGCTGACTTTATCCCCCTTTTTTGACTCTAACCACGTGGTGAGACTGTGCTTGTTTGGAGACTGCCCCTTGGGCTTAACCTTTGGAGTTGTGCCATTGAGGCACATGGTACCTTCTGACGGTTTACAACTTTTCAATGGCCAATGAAACCCCACGGGCATGTGGGTCCACTCTTGAAAATTGTGCCATTTTGCAAAAAGCACAAAATTTCCAAAGTCCCCTGCAGACCCGCCAACCCACATTCACACTTGGGAAAAATTTTCTCTGCGGCCCGGTAGACCCGCTTTTACACTTGGGAAAAAAGACATCTCTGGGTCTACCGACCCGCATTTTCCACTTGTCCCTTTTGCAAAAAGTGCAAAAATACAAAGTATCTCCCACTGCCCCGCTAGTCCACAATTTCTATTGGTAAAAAATCTTCACTAGGCCCACTAGACCGCTTTTGGCAAAAAATCCTTCCCAGGCCCGCCAACGCGTAACTTGAAAAATATGAAGAGTTAGAAGGACTTCTTTATATATTTGGAAAGGGGAAGAAATTTCCTATCTGATGGAAATGGTTTCAAGGGGCCTTAAGTGCTTAAAATATGTAAAAATTCAGATTGAAGCACAAAAGGGGGGAAAATGGTGTCAGTTGACCCAAAATAAGTGTAAGCTTATTTTGGTCAACAATTTGGCGACTCATGGGGATCACTTACCTGCTAGGTGAAATGATCAATTACCTTGATGCATCCATTGGGCATGGAGTCTTCTTTGTAAACAAAAATCTGATCTGGGATTTGAAGATCTATCCCTGAGCCATTTGGAACACCGCTTGAACTAAAGCTGTCCTCACCAAATACTACTTCCAATGTACCGTACACGAGCAACAAGACACCACAACACACTATGTAAAAAATGAAATCCATACACACCCCAAGTGGGATATATAGAGTGTGCTCAAGCACTTATCCTACTGAAAACAAAAGCTACCTACTCTACGCTAACCAGAGAGAAAGGGGACTCAAACAAATCCTGGAACTGGCAGGGAGAAGTAGCTTCCCTTCCTCAAGAGGGTCATCCATGCAAATGATTTGACACTGAATATGGCTACTTGGATGAGTGAAAAACTAACTATAAGCTGGTCCTCATCAAGGTGTCAACTTGAAATAAGACAAATGACTCTTTTAGTTGCTCTTCATTTATATTGAAGAGGCATTGCAGCTAATCCTTGGTACTTTGGATCTCATCCTCATGCCCTGAACTGGGCATGACTAGTTTTGGCTTCTCCCTTGGCTCCAATGAAGCCAAGTACCTGATTGGGAAAGGTCTAGTCCTTTGAATGTGCCCATTACTCTGAATTTCAACTCCAAGAATGGAGTCTTCTCGTTGATCTTCCTAGATGGATGATGTGAGAGGGATGGTGACATCGTCTTGCTCCTTTCCTTCCTCCTGAAAAGAACATGGAAGATCATGATGTTCTAACCTTGGTTCCAGAGCACTGTTATGAAGTGTAGGATGTTGTACTTGAATGCTCTCCTTCATGGAAATAGGTTTATGTGCTTGGAAGGAGGATGATGGAGGAGAAAATGATGTTATCTCCTCAGGATCCTCTCCATAAAAGTAATCTTCCAATTCTGACAGACATTCTGCCTCCTTGTTGTCTTGCTGCATGTGTTCAACCTCCTCCATGGTGTCCTCCTGATCTGTAACTTTCTCATCATGTTCCCTTCATCCTCAAACATGAAGTTTGAAATCTCAAACTCTTCTTCACATTAGATCTTGAAGGGGATGAAGTGGGAGGAAGAACTGAAGATTCTTTTGTGGCCTGCTCCATGCTTGGAGCCTCTAAAACTATATGGTTCTCCTCCACTAGTTGTTCTCCTTGACTGGTTTTTGGAGTCTCTCATTGACATTGGCTTTGGAGAGTAGGAGGATTGGTGGATGGGTTATCCACTAGTTGTTTCCTTGTTTGTGGTGGAGGGGAAGGCATTGCTTATGGCTCTTGTGGAGGGAAATTGGGTTTGGAAGGAAAAAGGGAAGAGGAATTGAGATGAGATGGAAGACTAGGGGATGGAGAAGGGAAATCAACACTTGGGGCAGCATATGGGAAGCTTGGAAATTGAAGCCTGGGTTGAGATGGTGCTTCTTGGAGAATAGGGATGAAATCACTAGATGATGGTGTAGGACTTACCCATTAACAAGGCTCCCTGACACCACATTCGTAGGCCTCTATCTCCTCAGCCCACTACGCAAGTTGGGGAAACATCTCAATCATGAAGTTCATCTTCTCCTACGGGATGAAACGTCTTGGCATAGCGCCTACCCATGAACAAGGTGCCCCACAACCAATCCTAAATGCTTTCATTTGAGCTACAACCCTGGAATACACTCTGCTAGCCTTTATTATTTGAATCTTCTCCAACGAACCAACATGTTAGTTTGACTGTTGTCACTGTATGTGTAGTTCCCACATTTTACAGACACAATTACAAGGGTAAAATACCAGGCTAAATTTTAGTTTGACTTACATTGCTCACTACACACAAAATAGCAAGGGCTCCAAGTACAGAAACTCAACTTGCATACGACAATCACATAAGTCATCGACTCACATAGACACAAGAAAACAACATAGGCATGTCGATGTCACACTTTTCCTAATGAACGAATACTAGCAATGCCCTAACCACAAAAATAAGACTCAAGGATAGGCAAACCCACAACACATCTTTTCTTTAATTGTATTTTAGTTACGATTAACATTCCAAGAACATTATTGTGTAAGGATAAATTTCTCGTTTGTCCACTGACAGATCCTTAAATACATTCCGTGGTTAAATTACCATTCGAACCTTTTTAATCTGACTCCTTATTCTTTACAAAAGTTTCCATAACTTACATTCTTATTTGTCATAATTCAAAAGCATATACGGTACTTAATTATCTTGTCATGATGTTAAGAATATTCTTCTTGAACATATATTCAATGTCTATTTTTTTTTCTCTTACAACTCAAGTGAATGTGATTTTGTGTCCATATAGCGATATTAGGTTTTTGACGGAGATTTAGATACAAGATAGCTTTTTACCAAAACATTCCTTGATCACAGTATAGTTATCTCCCTACCATAGTTATTCTAGTTCAGTGACTTGTGAAATTTCATTTTGTTTTATATATGTATTTTGTTTTCTTGAAGGTTGATCACACCAAGGCAATTCATATTTTTTTAAAAACAATAGAATATATTTAATTGAGATATAAGGTCTCCAAGAGTGGCCTTAATTCCAAACCTCAAACCTCATTTTTACTATTATATGCTTTATTTTCTACGTCACATTATGGCCTTATTTTTAGCATTGTCTTGTAAAAGGAGTTACGAAGTGTAAGACTAACCTCTTGAAGACATAAAATATTAGAAGACTTGAAGCTACACACGACCCCTAAGTTAACATCCAAATCAACTAAGGTTTAGATTAATTCCAACTTCATCTAAGGGTCTACCCCTCAACTATATAAAAGTTTTAAGCGAGAGGACAAATTTATGAAAAACCACCTTCAAGAAAGGAACAAGGTGTTATGGTGAGAGAAACCACGGTAACACATTTAGTTGAGCAAAGCTAAGGAGTTCAGTAACAAGAGTTTAAGACTTAGAGAAACTAAGTCACAACCTTCATCTATGTCATCTGGATCCAACAGGGATCTCACTCGATGAAGAACTTTAACTTTAAATCTATCTTCAGAAGACAAGGTAGTCCACTAGGCTACGAAGGAGGAGTTAGCTCTACATACTCCAAATAAAGTTTGACTGTGTCGCTCCTATCTACTAGCTTTATGACAATGTCACTAAACATACTGACTAAGACGATAAAACCATTCTCGGGATCTTGTTTACTCAAACTAGGAGGTTCCACTGAGTGCAGAGTTTAAGTTCATTCTACAGTTTTCAATGTCATCTATGGTAAGGAGTATTGCACATGAAAAACAAGTTATGTCCCGATATTGAACAAGGGTAGAGTGTTTTGATTTAATTCTCTTTATTACATTTGCAAAGTATGAATGCACAAGATGACTCATTAATCATTTATTGAACACTGAGTATGCACTACAAGATATTATTGCAATTTCATTTACCTTATATAAATATCAAACCTTTTTACTAGGTGTACTATAAATCAAATTGACCTATGATTAAATACACATTTCCTAGATGTCCTTGAAACCAACATCTCATACATAGCAAAAAATTATCAAATATAACCTTCTGTAACATGAGACTACATTATACATTTATTCATTTAACAATGAACTATATAAATTACAATGATAATTAATAAATTACACATCATCTTTTCATCATCATTCTTTCATCCTGTAAAACCACGTGAGCATGATATCAGCGATAAATTGCTGGCATGGCATCCACCCTAATCTAACATAATTATCATTTTTCAGTTTCCCATTTACATATGATAATAATTACAATTTGCAATTGAAATAAAAGGTTTAGAGACATGTATTCATTACATTTCATTTTACTTCTTTTTATAACCTAGGAGATAGAAAGAGAAGGGAAGAGAGAGAAAACACCATTTGTCAAAATTTCTATTTCACACAACAAGTTACACTATAGATTTTTAAACAGTTATTTGCATGTGTTAAAAGTTTTCAGGGTGGTTTGGCAACCCTACGAGGGTCCTGCAGCTTTCTATTTTAACATTTTCTCACTAGCTACAAAATGTTCAAAATGGGCTCAGAGGCTAAGAAACCGCTTCCAAAAGTTATCTTCTGATGAGAACAGACACCATGACCAACTTTATACGTGTTCTTGTTATCCAAAATTCACCCCTTAAGGTAATTTTGATAACACACATCAGATTATTCAGTCCCAAGTGAGTAAGATTGATTCGAGGCCCAAAATCATGTTTTTCGGGGTCCCCTCGGCCTTTTCTAACTCCCCCACCCAAGAAGAAATCCCAACAGGTTGAGAAAATGGAAGAAATGTAAAAAATAAGGTTGTAGGACTATGTTAAGGCATTTCAGGTCTGAAGGGTTCAGGTCGTACTGAGGTTCGTTGTACCAAGCTTGAGGGCCGAAAAAATGAAGAAAATCGGCTAAGTCCTAGTCCAGGCAGTCTGCGGGACAGTTGGGATGTCGGGACGCGTGGGAAGTGAAAAGCCGAATAGGCCAAAAGAGGGAAAAAATTGCCTAAGTCTTTTGTTTTGCACTGTTTGGGACATCCGGGCCAAAAGTACGCAGAGGACGCGAACTGGCCGATTCGGCCGAAATAGGGGACTTTCGTCTGGGACAACTGGTCCAAAAGTATGTGCAGGACGCGGATCGGCCGGTTTGGTACAATTCGGTCCATTTAGGGTGGTTCGGAGATATTTGTCCTAGATGGTTTGGGACAGCGGGACCAAAAGTACACGCGGGACGCATGGGACGCAAAAAGCCGAAAGAGCCACCAACGAATGGAATCTCGCCACGTGTCTTCACCTCAAATAGGAACAAGCAAGCTCGGATCGGTCGAAGTAGGAGATTTTCATCCAGGATAGTTGGGACAAAGGTACGTGCGGGATGAGAAAAGCCGAAGCGGCCGAAGGCAAAGAAGAAAAGTCAACGTTTGACCCGTGAAACTTCAAACGGCCATAACTTTTGACTCCGAGCTCCGATTTTCACAAAATTGGACTTTCTGGAACGAGCATGACGTCCTCTATGCCACAAAAAATGGATTTATTATTTTTAATGAGGGTGGATATATTTAAATAAAAGAAACATATTCGGCTCCAGTCAGTTAATGCTCATTCCCATCAAATAACAGAAAATGCCTGCCAGACCCAAAATAGTTGCCTGCACTCAGAATGCCATAAATTTTGCATTTCTCAACAAAATCACACAAAATTTGTACCATTGGAATCATGGCTCCAAGCTGGATGTATAGAAATCAAGAAATTTTAGATTTGGTGAGAGATCAATGGAGAGTTTTCATAAAATGTGGCTGGATTCATAACACTGTTTTATTTGGTAGGTGGGAGTGCAATTAAGAGGCATGGTCATCATTATTTCTCTGCTGCAGCACATGGGACAGTATGGGGATCCTTTTACAAGT
Source organism: Taxus chinensis (assembly GCA_019776745.2). Lineage (NCBI taxonomy): Eukaryota > Viridiplantae > Streptophyta > Pinopsida > Cupressales > Taxaceae > Taxus > Taxus chinensis. Next base: position 826,007,937 of record CM034146.1, on the reverse strand, counting down.
AATATATAATCATTTTACTCCATTTAATGCCTCTTACAAGTGGTTGAAGGATAGATTTCGGGATTTCCATTTTTCCTTCTCTTCCTCTTCTCATTTCTTCTATAAATTGGAGTGTTGAGCTCATTGTAAGGGGAGAGTTTTGTTTATATAGAAAAGCTATGTCAAAATTTATTTGTGAAGCTAATGTGTTACAGGCCCTTGTTGTGGACTCCTTGCATGGTGATCCAGGCCCTTACCTTGTAACCGATTGAACTGTGCATATCAGGAAGCAATAAAATATAAGTTTGTGGATGTATCTTCCCCTGATGTGTTTTCTTGCATTCTTCTTGCCCCTTCAACCTTGATTACAAGAATATTGTGTCTATTATTATGTTCATGCAGGGATCTATTATCATTGTGTATGTTCGAGGTATTTTTGTGAATGTATTTTTCTAGATTGTGGAGAACTGTCATCACTCCTTCTAGTGTGCACTTTGCTTTTGCATCTCACGCATTTGAAAACTACTCTCACACCCTCCTTTTCTGGTGTATCACTACTTTAGTGTAGGATTTCATTTTATGCATCCTCTCTCCTTGGTATCTTGGAAATTTATATTAGAATAGTTATTTTCCCCTGCATTAGAGTAGATTGTGGTAGGTAGTTTAGGAGTAAGAACCAACTTTCTCTGGAGGTCTATCTCAAGTAGCAAGTCCCACAACTTGGAGATAGTACCCATGTTATCCAATCACACCGTGAGTTCAAGTATATGCACTTATATAAACAGAAGGGTGCTGTGATTTGGTGATAACAGTTCCCATATATACTAAGAGTTCATAGCAACTGATGGAATTGGCAAAAAGTGAACGGTTTGCGTTTGGTGGCTAGTTTTTCGGGGCCGCTGGTCGTAGTTGGCCCAGTGCAAATTGAATAGAAGTTAGCTCGAGGGATCAGAAAACCACGTCCAAAATTGATGTTTGATGGATGAGCACGCAATGAGACACTTCCTATAAGTTCCCCTATATAAGGAGAATTCATCAGACTTGACGAGAATGAGAACTAGAAAACCATTTTCAAATGGCGATAATTTTTCTGGAGCGACAAGTCAAAATTGGTCCAACTTGACCTTGTCAAATTACAACTGAGGGCCTACAAAATAGCTTTGCCAAAATATCCAGAAAAGTGTTTTTCCCTAAACTAAATGTTCCATGCAATTGTCTAGTATAAACACTAGAGGTTTGCAAAGATGGGAAATAATTTCTCTATCCAGGTTTCAAATGGCTATTTAAAACAAAAGCCAACTTTCTAGATTTAACAGCTTTCTACTACTATAAAACAGTGTAACAAGGCTCCTATAAGAGCATCAAAAATATCTCATATGTTCGTTCGGGGTCAATCTAGAGGTCAAGGTGACTCCTCACATAACAAGATACACGAAAGAAGCTTAACATCTCATTTTCAGAGTTATGAAGGGTACTTAATGAGTCTCCAAACAATGCAAAAATTAACTATTTAAATAGGGAGATGATAAACTTTATTACTAGGAAGTCAATTTCATCTAATCGATAAAACACTGTTGTAGCAATCTAGTTGGGTAGGAATTTTTCTACATCACCTCAAAATGAGGGTGGAAGTTCATGTTTTAATGCAAATGGGTTATTTTGACTTCGTGAGTTAAGACACGACATTTCATTATTTTTGCAACAAGTTGAAATAAAAATTTAACTGTATTAAAATCCTAATATTTTAAAATTCTATTAAGTTGCAAAAGAGAACTAAAACATGAGAATTATGATAGGTAAGGGAAGATGAACCATGCCTGGAAGGAACAAAGTCGCTCAAACCCGCAAGCTTCGGTTCAACATCTCGCTTGGGCACTTCGTCAACTAGTTCACGAGCCTCGATCTAACCTCCCCAATGACACACAAAATTCGCGATCACTTAAAGTTTTTCCAACAGAATGAATTTCCCATTATGCTCTAACAATTTTCTAAGGCCTGTACAAGGCTCCATTCTTACACACAGGATGAGAAAATGTAGGCAACAGACATGAGGCTCTACACCTGTGAGTGTAGTTTCTTGAAAATTTCTAAAGGATTTTGAACAAATCCATTATGTGCATATCCTACAATCATGGCACTCCATGAGACCACATTTCTTTGAGGCATTCTATCAAACAGTTCATGTGCCTTCTCAGCAAATCCATTTTGTGCATATCCTACTATCATTGCAGTCCAGGAGAACACATATTTTTGGGGTATTTTGTCAAACAATACACATGTTTTGTCTATTCTTTTACATTTTGTCAAAAAAATGCCCTAAGCAAAAAAAGGATCTGTGTAAAAAACTGCGGCCAAACATTCCATGAAACCACGTTTCTTTCAGGCGTTTCTTCCAACCCTGCACATTTTCCAAATGCCACAATGGACAAAACCTCCTCCTTCACGCCTTATTCAAGCTTTGTAGGTGAGAAAAAATTGGTTCAGAGTTTCCTCCCTCCCTCTATGGTGGTGGCTTCTCCCCACAACAAAACCAAAAAGATGAAACCCAAAAAAAAACAAATGGAGCCCAAGCCCCCTTTTGCCCTAAACTGCCCCACATGCACGAGGTTTTTTTAAATTTTAATTCTTTTATTTTATTTATTTATTTTTTGTTTGTTTTAACTAAAACAAATAAAAACCCTAAACGAAGTAAGAAAATAATAAAACAATAGCTTAACGGTAAAACATAACAATAGTGATGAAATTTCGACACAAAAAACAAATGGTCGTAAATCGAAAATATAAATTATAATATTATTATAAACATTATTTTTATGATTTTACGGCTAAAATAATGATAATAATTATTAATCATATTAATGGCAATGACAAGGAAAACTCGAAGAAGCGAGAACTAGATTTTCCTTTAACCCGATAATCATCCATGACGCTACCAGGTCCACCATTTGGGGTGCCGAAAATGACCTGAAAAGTCAAGAAGGAGAGGGAGGGTGCAAAATCTTCATTGTGACAAGGACAAGGTCAAAAATGGTCAATGAGAGCACACACACACAAACCTCCCATGCTTAGCAACAGGGTCGTCATGTCAGGAATTGAGGGAACATCGAACGGGGCATTACAGTATGAATACTCTTGTTCCTGATAAGCTCCATAGCCAAATTGGATCTAACACTACTCATATGGGTAAGCATAATGGTTCTAGATCTAATCATAATGATGATATGGAGGTTAACTTGAAATACCTTGGAGGTGGACTGCATTGATGCTGCTGCAGGTGTGAATTCCAATATGGGAATGAAGTCATAATTACACAACTTCATGGGGTGGAAGAAGATGAAAGAGATGTAATAAAAATGGATGAAAATGGATGGGAGAAGGTCTGCAACTTCAGATATGGGTTGTTGACTAGATGGAGTCACCGGATGTGCTTTACATGTGCCTCAAAAGGATGAATCTTAACAGGAACACACCCAACCTGGTAAGAGGAAGTGGTAACATGCTTTAGACCTGTCCCACCAGGTGTGCCGAACCTGTTAGCATAGAATCAAAACACCCCCAAATGTCTTGGAGTTGTAAATGGGGCATTCAATATGATTTCACAACATTGGACCATCTCTCAAGCTGTGGGACTTGCAAAACTTGAGATGGACCTCTGGAGAAGGCTTATTCCTTCTTCATAAACTACTTGCCACAAGATAATCTAGTGTAGGAAAAACCTAATCTATCCTAATCTAACCATCCAAGGAGAGAGAGAGAGAGAGAGAGAGAGAGAGAGAGAGAGAGAGAGAGAGAGAGAGAGAGAGAGAGAGAGAGAGAGAGAGTACACTAAGTGGTGATACACTAGAAAAGGAAGTGGCTGATCACGGATGCAAACTGCCTAAAGTGGAGAGAGGTGGGTAGAGGAGAGGGTGGAAAAGATGCACCATAGACCAGAGATGAAGTTCACATGGAACACCACTTTAAAACCCATTAAACACAGCTCCCAGAACCTACAATAAACATTAGAGTATGCATAATATACCCTGCAATGACGAGAGGTGAGAAGAGACAATAAAATAAGCAAAGGATGGAAAGATGCATCATGAAACAAATTTTATTGTTCCAAAAGTCCACACAGTACATCATAAGTGGGCAAGGGGAAAGAAAATTCCATTACAAAACCATGAGAGGAGGCTTAGACTCTACATTCTACCGTAAGGAAGAAAGAGAAAGGTGGACAGGAGAGAAATAATGACCAACAGTTTGAAAATGTCCCCTCCTTTACAATATATAGAAAGACTAAGAGAGAAAGGAGGGAAGAATCCAAACTATGCTCCAACCACCCCAAGATATGAATTTAATTCCACCCACTCCAACCAATCCATAAATCATTGAAATCCACCTGCGACAATGAAGAATCTCATTGCAATGCCCATACCCCCATCATTGTCCCATATTGGGCAAGAAAAAGGCCATTCTTCATCATGGCAGAAGGTGGGAGACTTGACAACCTCAAAAATGGTGGGCCGAAAACATTAATGTAGGTAGGTGAGAAGTCAACACCAAGAGCTTTCCAAAAAGTCCTTTCCCGCTCAAAATGGATCTTTTAGTCAAAAGATATGGTTGTTTGAAGATTAGGGGCATGAGTTCACAATATTTAAAAGAGTCTATCCATACAAGATCCACTGGCAGCCCCGCACGTCTTGAAGATTCAACTCCTATCTCTTGCTCTTGAAATTACACTAGAATGACACATGGAAGCCTCCATGGGCTCCTCAGTTTACTTTATCTTCTACCTAAGTCTTTCCCATTGGTGGAGAAAATGTTCCCAAATCGAGACACGTGGAGGCTTTACACTCAGTTGGAAACTACCCCCAGGTTTTGCTTTTGAAGTTGCGCAGACGAGACATGTGGAGGCCTTTACAGGCTTTTGGAATTTTCAATGGCCGACCTTACCTCTTTAGATTCTAACCACGTGGCAGGTTGAAAATCGTTTGGGGATTGCCTTTTGGGTCGCACCTTTGAAATTGCACCAAAGAGACACGTGGCACCTTCCGCGACCCTACCCTATTTCTTGTGTTTTGGATAAGTCTCTCTTGTTCGGTGGAGTCTTTATGTATGACCCAGGACACGTGGAGGCTTAGCGCACCTTTGGGAACCTGCTCCAAATTTTAATTTTAAAGTTACACTATGCTAACACTTGGCTCCTTTCTCTAGCTTGCCTCTGTTTAGAATTTTCAATGATCACTTTTTCCTTTTTAGGCTCTAGACACGTGGAGGGCCAGTGCTTGTTTGAGTCTCCACTTTGGGTCATGCCTTTGAATTTACACTGATGCAACACTTGGCACCATCCGCTGGCTCTCTATACTTAGCTGATTTAGGCCTTGATGCATTTTTACTTCTGCTGAACCTAAGACATGTGGAGAGTCTGTGCATGTTTGGGAACCCACTCTTTATATGTAGCCTTCGTGTTGCACCGATGAGACATGTGGAGGATTCCGCCAACAATCTTATACTTAGTCATTTTAAATGGCTGGCTATGTCCCCTTTTTGAACCTAGGACACGTGGAGGCTTGGAGCTTGTTTGGGAGACCTACTTTTGGATTTACCTTTGAAGATGCACTAAGCTGATGCGTGGCACCTTCCATGAGTCTGTGATACTTAGCCGATTCAGGCCGACTATGTCCCCATTTTTTGACTCTAACCACGTGGCAAGACCCATGCTTGTTTGGAGACTACCCCTTGGGCTGAACCTTTGGAGTAGCGCCGTTGAGGAAAGTGGCACCTTTCGAGGGTCTGCGACTTTTCAATGGCTGATGAGACCTCACAGGCATGTAGCCCGCACTTGAAAACTACACCATTTTTTTTAAAAGTGTAAAATTTCTAAAGTCCCCTATAGACCCGCTAGCCTGCATTTACACTTGGGCAAAATTTCCTCCACGGCCCCACAGACCCACTTTTACACTTGGAAAAAAAGACATCTTCGGGGCTGTTGACCCGCATTTTCCACTTGTGCCTTTTGCAAAAGGTACAAAAATGCAAAGTATCTCCCTCCACCCTACTGGTCTGCAATTCCTATTGGAAATAAATATTCCCTAGGCCCGTTGGCCCGCTTTTGACAAAAAATCCTTCCCAGGCCCACCGACCCGTAACTTGAAAAATATGAAGAGTTAGAAGGACTTATTTATATCTCTAGAAAGGGGAAGAAATTTCCTATCTGATGGAAATACTTTTAGGGGTATTAAGTGCTTAAAATATGTAAAAATTCATATTGAATAAAAAAGGGGTGAAAATGGTGTCAATTGACCCAAAATAATTGTGATCTTATTTTGGTCAACAGTACCACCATACTCTTCTTCATCCACACATCATACTATTCACTCCCAAATCACAATGAGGTAAGTCATTTTCAGGTTAGTACCTTTTCCCTCTTATTTCAATTATTTCATTTTATTTAAATATCAAATAAAATAACTTAGCATTCATATTTCAGTTTGTATAAGTTATTGTATTTTCTGTACTTAACTAGATTAACTTAAATAGATATAATTTCATATTTTAGTTAATAATTTTGGTGAAATCTTAATTTATAATATTTTTCCCTAGGATCCATCTCAAACCCTATTGGATAAGGATATTTCATCTTCTTTTCCCATCATGTATCACTTTAGTGCTAACCCTATCTATGACGAGGCTTCCATCACTGAGCTCATGAATCTCTATAGTAATCCTACTCCTATGCTAGCCCATATAAACAACAACTTCTAAATGGTCAACAATATGTGTATTCTCATTTTGAAGATTCTCCCATTGGCATTAGTATTGTTGAGGATCTGATAGCGTTCACTTGTTGTAAACCATGCTATATGAATACTAGTGATCCTCCTTTCAATCTTTCTAAGGAAATTCTAGATGATTCTCTTACTGATTACATGCTTGGTATTGATCATCGTTTACATGTGCATACATATTATTCTTCTACTCAGAGCACCACTATAATTTCATCTCAAGATTTTCCTACTTCTGATATCACTTCTCATGATACAACTCACACTAGTTTGCATCCTCTTTTATACTATGTTGATGATCCTATTAATAGTATCCTTAGTGAAATTCTCATTTCTAAGTTTCTACCTGATGTTGATGAGGTGGTTGATAGCCATGGATCTTCATATGACTGAGTGTGAATCTCCTATTCCATCATTATCTTCTCTTGAGATTACATCTAGCACTATGCATTAGTTACCTCCACCTATCACTTCTTCTTCTCTTATCATTTCATCTCCTCTTATTACATAATCTATACCCATTAGTTCATCTTCTGATATAGATGTATCTCCATCGGTCACCTCACCTATTAGGGATTTTTTGATGTTAGTCCTACCACTGTTATGGATATTTCATCTAAATAATCTACTATAGTTGTATCTACACCTACTATTAGTGTGCATTTAGCATCGGAATATCCTTTGTCATCTCTAGATATTCCTATGATCACTCACAATGGAAAATTACACCCTCTTAATACATTATTTCCATCTTCCATTATTCCTTCATAGGATATCATCTCTTTCATTCATGTCATAGGTCAATTACAATATTAGGTTCAGTCTCTTACTCTAGAAAGTAAGGCTTACTATGCTTCTATTGATAACAACTCATTACATGGTAACCCTATTCGTAGGAAGATTCATAATTCTTCATTTCCTAAGGACTTTATCATGCCTACTTTCACATGTTTTGATGGTACTAGTGACCGTAATGATCATCCTATACATTACTGCATGGCTATGAACTCTTATTATATTGATAGATTATTACTTAATGCCTTTCGATACAGTCTTATTGATGAGGCATTGTAATGGTACACTCATCTTCCTTTTAGGTCCATTAGTACTTACTATGACATGTAGGAGGCTTTCCTCCATCATTTCATCCTAAAAAATGGCCATAGTGTTACTTACGACCATCTACCTACTTTAAGTCAGTGGTCATTAGAATATATTAAGGATTATATCTTACAATTTAATGCTTATATGCATCAGTTAGTATTCCAACCTATAGACCTTGAGAAGAAATTCATTTTATGTCATCGTTTGATTCCTGCGCTTAAACAAAGATTACAGTATGATACATGTGAGTTATTAATTCTTCTATGCTAATAAGTCCTAGACCTAGAACAAGATCTTCTTTTATAAAATGATAGTGACCCTCCACATACATCTACTTATATTATATCATCTAGTCCTCCTCCATTGAAATTGGTTGAGCATTCTACACAGCCTCCACCTTTGCCTCACAAGCAAAGAAAATATGATCAACCTACTCCACCACCACAACATACTTCTTCTCCTCCTCTGCAATAGGCCACTTCTCCTTATTATCCATCTATGTCATGTGATCCACTACACTTCTCCCATCATGCTATACCTCATGATGTGATTCTTACCTTACTTGAAAAGCATCTAATTTGATTACCATGTAAACAACATCATTCTCAACATATGCTACAATGTCAATGCGACCAAACTTATTGTAATTATCATCGCATAAATGGCCATAGAGATAATTATTGTCTTGCCTTTTATGATATATTACACCAATTATAGGAAATGGGAATCATATCCTTTGGCTCTCGCTCATGTGAGTGATCTATCTCTCCTCTACCTCGTCAGAGAGTTCCTACTACAATTGAGTCATCTCCTCCATTTGGTGCTTAGGACATCATACGTCCACCACCATAGTTCATTACTCATGCACACTCTCCACTACATCCATAAACCACTACATCATCATATCCATTACATTCACTTCGTCCATCTCATCCATCACATTCACACTATCCATCGCATCATGTTTCTCCTTCGCATTTGCTTCCACAGTCCTCTACCTTTGTGCATCCCACCTCAAATCGATATGACATTCAGTTTGACACATATTCACATGCTTCTTCCACCACTTATGCTGCCTCGGTCTCTGGTAGGTGATTCTTATCACCTTACCCCCCGATGATGTGCTTGTGTTCTTACATGACTATTGAGGGTTTTTCTATAAGAAGATTTCATCACACGCTTTATCATTTCATATAGCGCACTCAATCATTTCTCGATGACACGCTCTTTTTTATGCAATGCATCTTTACTACCGAGGGGTCCTAAATAAATGAGCCTATTCATCTACACGGTGGGGGGGGCATTACTAATATTTCCATCCTAGTTTCATCATACTAACATTTTATGATCGCATCACAACACGTTAGTTTTGTAATTATGCATTTTTACATCTATCTTACTATCGAAATTACATTACTTAAGCATTACAAATTCCATTTCATCTAACTCACCAATCACATTACATTGTTATCTATCATCATTCACATTACAAATTTTGTCTACCATTATTAATATCATAGAATGAGGCTATATCAATCAAACAGGAATAACATATAACACATTACACTACACTAATGAACATAAAATCATACATCATCAATCACATTGAGACATCCGTACACAAAAAAATCAACTCACCATATATCAATAACATGTGTCGACTATAATCATCATTACCAAAAATGTCTCATCACTGACGGGAAAATGTCCCAAAATCATATGCACTAGTACAAGTAAAATCTTATCATCACTATCATTCTCGGGTACTATAAGAGCTCTTGAACTAGATGCTTTGCCACCAAGTTGACACTACTACTCATCACCTTGATACCTATCAACTTGCCTCCGAATTACGCTAATATCCATAGAATGCTTAGAAAACTAACACTGTAAATCCATGTATCGTGCAAACACATCCTGTGCTAAGGTACCACCACCCAACGCCTCTCTATCTCATCGATCCTCCTCGCATGCCTCATCCTCTCACCTAGAAACACAGTACATGCTGCTGCTGCTATGGCCACTGACTCAAATAATTGGGCATGCTCGTATACTATATCATCCACTCGCTTAAGTATACCTCCACCCAATACATTGGTTGGCACATTCCGTGTTAATGTGCGGATGGACATATCTACTATCAAGGACCAATACGCATCACCTATAAAACAAATAAGATAATACATTAGATAACCAACGCTACAACATAGGCACATAAAAAATTATACAACACAACTATATAAATATTCACACTCAACTATAGATTCCACTACATCATCAGGGGCTTGGGATTCTCTCTCTCCCTCCTCCATGTGGTAACCCTTTTGGACATGTAAATAACAGGAACAACAATACCCACTGATGTGTTTCCCACCATGTGCGGTACTCCTCTGTGTAAACCACATCATCTGAGTCTATCGAATCTAGCACCATGTCTACCTCATCTAGCCTAGGAGGTACTATCTACTTTGTTATGGGCCCTAGTATAGCTCTAGAAATCCTAGGTGTTCTGATAGCTCTAAACCATATATATGGCTATGGGGGAACATCCTGAGCCATGTGAAATTGTCACGATATTCTATCTACCTGAAAATGGTCGGCCACACTAAGAAATCAATCCTACAACAACATATTACTCTCAATACACTACAACTCTACAACATCCTTGGGTCATCCCCCATAGTCACAGTATGGCCTCCATGTCACTTCTTTGGGCCCCATCCTATATATCAGCGCCCTATAGGTATCTATGTACATCCTACACCCGTGAATATTAATCCACCTTTGAATATTAATCCACCTCCTTGCATATATCTTTGGCCTAGCCCACTCTCCTCGTGGACCTCCAACTGGTCTCAACATGGCTATATGCTCATAAGCCCATATGTGTAATAACATAGTAGCTCATATCCCACCACCATGCTCATCGTGAGTAAATCAGTATAGATATTTCTATAGGTGGGCCAATACACACCGTGATGACGCATATCTAGTACTATCCTCCTCTATCTACTGGCATATATGATGCATGTTATACAAGATGCCTACACCTCCTCCCTCGAATGCTATATATGAAGAAATAACAACTACTATGAACTTCCGCAAGAACAAAACCCCAGAACGTAAGATAACATCTAGATTGATATGGGCCTTAGCAGGTACTTGAGTCCTCGCAAAATATGGTTTAGAAGCTTGCATCTATCTCTCCATATCCTCCAATGGAATCACCTGTACTTTCTCTCCAACAACTAGAATTTGCAATATGTGATACACATCGTCTAAAGTAATAGTCATCTCCCCTGTAGGCATCCAAAATGTACACGTATCCATGCACCACCTCTCAAATAGTGCAGTAAACATAGGAATATTGTGGGGTACATCCCCCATCTGTGTTATGTGCCAAAGGCCCACATGGTCCATAAAATCCCAATTATCATTTGACAAGTCAAACCCAAGAAATGTACTCATACGACGACCACCGCGGAACTCACTAAAGTGAATATCCCTCCACACAACACAAAATGACAAAAAATACAAAGTTAGAACACTATATAAGTATAGCTACACTCGCTTATCACATTCATATACACTAAACATCTAATTTTCACCAGTATACACCAAATATAGACATTCTAGACCAGGGTGCCCAGATGCAGGATTGCGACACCCAGGAGTAGGATACTAGTGCCCTGATCTGGGTGCTCGTGTCTTAAGGGTCACTAGTGCCCTCAACGCTATTATCCAGGTCTAAAATGCTGAGAATATTAAAAATATAAAATTTACAAAAATTCAACAGAAACAAATACTACACCATACATTTTTCGAAAAACAACACACATACCGACTCCGCGGTCGTATGTGATGTCATGACAATTGCCACCATCTCAAATTGGCTAGGATGTGCTGCTCTCACTAGTGGCATCCGCACTGACTCAGAGTTCACTATCACTATCACAAAAAAAATAAATGAAAAGACTATTCACTTTTTCATTTCATTACTTATAGTTTCTTTTTCATCACCCACTTTACTATAGTCATTATTTTGTCATTATTCTTACCACTAATACACACCACACTATTTTTTCATAACGTGAGCGTTATTACTCTAATTTACACCCCGCTTGTGGAATTATTTTTAGAATTCTACCTACCACTATACCGTATATATTACGCATAAATTATATCTCCTTAACATTGACTACAAGTAAATCTATATACATTTTTATGGTGTTTTCTACTAAATTATCTCTATTTCAGGCTTATTTTTGGCTTAGCATTCATTCTTCTCATCAATTACCCTTTTGTTGAAAGGGAGGAATATCATTGGGTTCTTCCTATAATTCCTCATATATCACCATGTGATCAATCAACACTACCAAATCATCATTTTCAAACATTTACTAATTCACCATGCAACATCTCACCATTAGTTCCCCCTAATGACCTAATCTAGGGGCAAACAACATACAATTTTTCTATGCAACATTTCATCAATTCCCCCTAATGACATAACATAGGGGCGACAAGTGATTAAAAATATTTCCATGTGATTATCCAATGATTTCTATCGATTCCCCTATAGATCTAACCTGGGGGAAGCTAGCGTAAAATCTCTCCATGAGTAACCATTCATTCATTCAATCAATTAATTAGTCAACACGTTCAGATCTCTAAAAATAGAAATCATTATCTTTCAATCAATACAATATAACACATGTGGCCTCCCAGATGACCTAACTTGGGAGATTACATTTATGACTTTCCCAGATGACCTAACTTGGGAAGTTATTCTACATTTCACATTTTCTTCCAGATGACCTAACTTGGGAGCCATCATATATTTCAAATTTTCTTCCAAAATAACTAAGTTGAAATCCATCACACATATCACATTTTCTTCCAGATGACCTAACCTAGAAGCCATCACATTGTGGTGACACCCATGGAGTGGGGGAAAGAGTTCCTTTTCTATACCACTCCTATATGGGTCAAATGTTTGATTGAAATTATTTGGATCCAAAAACCACAAATATTTGATTTGAGTCCATCTACAATGGTTAGAGCTTTAGGATGTAGTTAGAGATTGGAGAATAACACACTTTCTCCTTACACTCTTCCTCTGGAGATAGGATGCACAAATAATCTAGTTGATTATTCGTGTACATCTGTATAGGTTGGGAATTGATCACTCCCTATCCCATGTCATAACCATCACAAGCATTTAAAATCATCAATTTTCTAGAATAGAAATTATCAATCTTATTTATCACACTTCAATATGATATTACGTTTCTCACTATGTTGCATGGATCAAACTGCTGAATCATCATTCGACACAATATATGGTTATTTTGGCATGCTTTTAATACCACATTTGCACATTATAGTACAACATGGGATTCTCTTGACTTCTCTTAGGTATGCATCTCTATCTAATTTTTGTTACCAAGCGTTCCACTCACCATCATAAAGTGGGGGAAAATTTAGTCACAAAATCATGTAGTTGTTATTACATTTATACCATTAAGTTAGTTGTTTATATTTGGATCTCACATAATAAAATTATTAACTAATGATGTATCCCCTACTAATGTCGTTAGTTATTTGGTCATCTTCATCATTTGTCTTGCACAGTTGTCAATTTTTTACATAGTTCTGGTCATCTCTCAGGGAGTCTCAGCTGTTGTTATTTGGTCATTTTTCATCTCTAGTCATTGACTAGGGCACCTAGGGTAGGATTAGGGAACCCATGAGAACCCCAATCCTTATTTTTAGGCACCCTCATCCCCGTAACACTTGGGTCTAATTTAGAGCTTCAAGGTTAGTTTTTATAATTTTTCCTCCCATTCCTTTAGGTAATAGTTGACATGTCATGTCATTAGTGTAAAAATTTGAGCAAGAGATCCCAATATAAACAAAAAATACTTACTATCTTATGTGTGGACTATCTGTTACTAAGGGATAGCTATCTACCAAGGCAAGACACTACATTTGGGAATCATTGCATCACACAGTGCATAAGAAAGGGAAGTCTATTCTATTCCATCCACCAATTTGCATTTTTATCTACCTATTTCCCCTATCTCTGCATCATTGGTGTCAGGGAACCCTAGGAACATTATTACACACATACAACACACAAAACTACATTGGTTCTGGAATGAAGTGCAATGATTAGTTGTATGTCCACCTTTGTGGCCGCTAAGGATAGTCCAACCCCTTCATACGAATCTTTCTTTTTTAAGGGTTTGATGCTTTGTATGGGGTTTTACAGGTGAATCTTCATTGCAGGTTTATGACATCATCAAAAAAGTTACTGCGATAATCACATGACAAAGATAGAGACATTTTGAATATCTAGCTACACTTCCAGATTCAGGTTCTGAGTTGTTCTACAGACCAAAGGCCCATACTATAGACTAGGGCACCCACACGCACCCTGATCCTCCTCCAGGTGCTCCAGTCTGATACAATCCTCATTTGCTGAAATTTTATGGGTTATACCACCATACTATTCTTTATCCACACATCATCTTGTTCAATCCTAAATCACAACGAGGTAAGTCTCTTTCATGTTAGTACCTTTTCCCTCCCATTTCAATTATTTCATTTCATTTAAATATCAAATAAAATTTCTTAGCATTCATATTTTTGTTTGTATCAGTTATTGTATTTTCTATACTTATTTAGATTAACTTAATTTATATATAATTTAATATTTTAGTTAATCAATAGTATATTCAAAGAGGATAAAATAACCATGCAGATAGACTAACAAGAATTGGAGCTGGTTTTGAAATTCTTAACAATGTGAGTGATCAGAAAGTGTAGCTCCATATCAAGCTGATAGTTAGGAGTTGTATACCAGATAATGATCAGAGTTGGCTGGTTTTTGAGAATGATGATAAAATAATAAGATTCATAAAGGAAGAGGCCAAATTCTCATCAACAAATTAGTAAAAACTACAAGAGTAGTATGGGAATCTTATTGTATAATTGAAATCGATTAAATTACCTTAGGGACTTGTAACTTTAGAAAGTATCTTTAACACTAATGATCAACTAAGGAAAGATAAGGAAAATATATTCACTCATGCTGATAACTATGAAGACATTTCCATTAAAAAGGATAAGTTTTTGAAAGTTGGAAAAATATGCTCCAACTTTAAAAAGCAAACATCCATAGATTTGTGTAGATCATTTATTGATATATTTCCATGGAAATATAAAGACCTTAGAGACTTTGAACCTAGTTTATCTCAACATACAACTGATTTAGAACTAGATATTAAACCTGTAATACAACAACAAAGGCCAATCAATCCTAAGATAGAGGATTTAATGAGAAATGAGTTATCCAATTTTATTAAAGCTGATATTATTTTTCCTAATAAGAATTCATCATGGGTGGATAACCTTGTTCCTATAAGAAATAAAAATGGTAAAATCCGGTTATATGTGGACTTCAGGAATCTTAATAGGGCCTCACTTAAAGACCATTATCTATTTCTCCTCATGTATCAAATCTTAAGAACAATATCAAGGTATGAAAAATTGTCTCTTATGGATGGGTACAATGGGTACAATCAAATTCTAGTGAGAGATAAGGATCAGTATAAAAATAATTTCAATACTAAGAGGGGGGCTTATGCTTATAAGAAAATTTCATTTGGTCTCTCTAATATGCTGGTGCTACTTTCTAAAAGGCCATGGATATGGATTCTAAAACCTTTCTCAATACATTTATTTTTGTTTACTTAGATGATGTGACTATTTTTTCAAAAAATACTAATGATCAACTAATGCATCTAAAGAAAATCTTTGAAATTTGCAGGCAATATGGAATCTCTTTGAATCCAAAAAAGTCTATATTTTTAGTTCATGAGTGTAGATTGTTGGGACACATTTTTTCCAAACAAGGGTTGGCCATTTATCCTCAAAGAGTTGTACCCATTATAGAATTGTCCTTGCATAATCATAAAAAGGATCTTCAAAGATTATTAGGAAAAATATATTTTGTAATAAGTTTTTCCCTTGATTTTACAAGTTTGGTTAAACCTTTGACTACCATGCTCAATAAAAAGAAAATTTTCTCTTAGACTAGTGAAGGAAACAAGTAGGGTTCATTTTAAGAGACCTCTTGGAAATCGGAGGTGGAAAATACCTGGTGAATATCCTCAGAACTGGTTTCACAGGAAGGCAAATTTTTTGGGGGTTGTATGAAAAAATTTCACCTGATTGTCAAGTGGTGAGACAGAAGGATGCAGACGTGTGACATGAGATTTTACTGTCGCGCGTCAAAAAAAATTCAGACATCACCCTCATTGACGCGCGTCAACAGACCTCTTTGACACACGTCAATGAGGTCTATTGATGCACATCAATGCATTTTTTTTGACGCGCGACAGCAAAATCTTCTGTCGCGCGTCTGCCTCCGCCCTCTGCTTTTTCATCAAAAAATCTCCATGTCACGCATCAATAAACTCTTTGTCATCCGTTTGCTATGCGTCAATATCTGTTATACCTCCTTGTCATGCGTCAACTATCTGTCAGTGTCACGCATCAACAAATAACCCTCATTGACGCGCATCAACAGACCTCATTGACGTGCGCCAACAAGTTTATTGACGCACATCAATGAGGTCTGTTGACGCATGTCAACAACCTTGTTGACGCGCGTCAATAGACCTCATTGACATGTGTCAACAAGGTGTTTGACGTGTGTCAACAGACCTCATTGACGTGTCTCAACAACCTTGTTAACGCGTGTCAATGAGGTCTGTTGACGCGCGTCAACAAATAACCCTCATTGACGCGCATCAACAGACCCTCGTTGACACGCGTCAACAAGGTTGTTGATGCACGTCAATGAGGTCTATTGATGCGCGTCAATGAGGGTTATTTGTTGACGTGCGATAGCAAATCTCCTGTCGCGCACCTGCAGCCTCCACCCTCTGCTTGCGCATCAAAAAAAATCTTCATGTCGCTCATCAACAAACTCTTTGTCATGCGTCTACTATGCGTCAATATCTGCAGTACCTCCTTATCACGTGTCAACTATCCGTTAGTGTCACGCGTCAACAAATAACCCCATTGTCGTGCATCTACAATACGAGATATATCATATTGTTGACAAATGTGAAGTAGAAGTGTTCTACCTGGTGAATAATCTAGGATTATATAGGGGATATTTTTCAAGGGTAGGCGAAGCTGACCCCTAAAAAAAATTAAAGTGTAATTTTTAGGCGAACATGTCACTAACCCGCGCCAGAAAATTCACCTTTTCAAATTTTTCAAAAATGGAATATTCGCCATATTACGAATATTCGCCACTAAAATTATCCCTAGAAACAAGGGTTTTGAATCTATTAAAAAGGTTGTATCCCAAGTTCCAACATTGGCTAATCCTATCTTTGATAAGGACTTTACGATGTATGTTGCTAGAGGAGATAAAACCATATTAGCAATTCTAACTCAGGTGAATGATGAAAACATGGAGCATCCCATTACTTTTATTAGTCAAAGCCTTCATCAATATGAAATAAGGTACACTTTTATTGAAAAAACAAATTCTGGTAGCCATAAGAGGATAATTTTTTTTCAAGTATATGTTCTCCAATAACAAGATACATGTTTTGGTATCCCATCCAAGTGTTACATCATTTTTGTTGAATAAAGAATTAAATGAAAAGAGAGCTGGATGGATAAAAAAGGTGATGGAATATAATGTTGACATCTGAGTAGCTAAAAATGTGAAATGGAAATAGCTTTTTGAACATATCATTTCTGATTTGAAGCTCCCAAAGGAAATGGTTTTGTCTTAGGCATCAAATAAACAACCATAATCTGATTATGATCATTTTCTATTAAGATGGATGACTGCAATTATTAATTACTTGCAGAGTGGGGTGTATCTTGATAGTATGGCCAAAACAAAGAGACGGTATTCTAGATTCCAAGTTAATCCTTATGTTTTCATTGATGGATTTATTTTCAAGAAAGATATATATGATGTTTTACTAACATGTGTTGATTTGAGCTAAGTTGACAATTTGTCAATAGAGTTCCATAAAGAATTTGCATGAGGCCACTGATAACCTAGGATCACAATTATTAAGATAATGAAATCATGGTATTAATGGTCTAGCATATTCAAATATTTCTTTCAGTGTGTGAAGAGGTGCAAGAAATATGCATTTTTTTTTGTAAAAGAGAAATTAACAGATCCCCCTCTTCATCCCATCTCACTGCAAAAAACTTGTATGCAATGGGGCCTTGATTTCATAGGTTTGATAAACCCCCTTCTTGTAAAGGCCATAAGTGAGTTTTAATAACCACTAACTATTTAACCCACTAGAATGAAGTAATATCCCTCTAGGAATCCAATGAATCAAGAATTCTTGATTTTTATGAAGGTATTGTGTCCAGATTCAGAGTTCTTGTCACAAAAACTTTTGATAATGCTTTGGAATTTCTCAGTGGTAAGGTAACTAAGTGAGAAGTTAAGAATGGTATTTTCTTGAGAAAATCCTCCAATTACTACCCACATGGTAATGGATTAGTAGTGAGTACAAACAAAAATTTCTTAAGGATCCTACAGAGAATCTTTAGGAAAGTAAAAGAGATTGGAATACTAAGCTAAATACAACATTGTGGGTTGATAGAGTGATACCCAAGAGGTCTGTTGACAATTCGCACTAAAAATTGGTATCTAATTTAAAGAAGCAAGAATTCCCATTTCCCTTGAGTTTTCAACTCTAGATTTAATGCATTAACTTGATTTGATTGAAAATGAGCTTATGGAAGTTAGGTATGTAGAACTAATAAAATTATAGGAAACTAGAAATAAAGCCCAGATAAACATGGAGAAACACCGAGATCAACTTAAAGAAAGTTTTGACGAAATGTAAAAATTGAGATTTTTTCAAGAAGGATTTATTATGTTAAAGTGGGGTGAGGATAAAACCAAACCAGGAAGGCACACTAATTTGATACAATTTTCTACTGACCCTTTCAAAATTATAAATTAAAAAGAACACAATGCTTTTCAACTTGCAAGGATGAACGGTGAGGAACTTCTAATTCTTGTGAATGGGATGTTTTTCAAGCATTGTTACTAGAATATAATTTGATTTTAAAATAGGTTATATATAGTTGTTTTTCCTCCAAGTACTTGTGCACACTTCTATAGTTTTGTATTTTCAATAAGGCATGTTGCACGATATTTAGGTTGTTCATATATCTTTTCTAGTAATGGTTAGGTTTGGAAGGCTAAAAAGTTGGTTTCACTATGATTTTTATGCCCAATGGATGCTATGAATCAATGGTATTTTCATCTAGAAAGTAGAGTATCCTGGAGAAAGAAATTTTTACATTTCTCACACCTCAGCCATGATTTAGCTTATCGTTCTCCATATGAATTCAAAACTTCATTTATTTTTGGATTACTTTCATTGATTGGCTTAAATTTTATCTTAGGTGATTGTAAAGTATAAAAACATCTACAGGACTTACAACTGGTTCCAAAATTCCTATTTCCCATATCAGATGTCATTTTGAGTCCTATCATCTTCACTAGAATCATGCATCTATTCTCTAACCCATTCATGTGAAAGAATTGATGTAGTGCTTGGATAGAGATGGGAAAGGAATCATACAAAAAAAAAAACAATAAGGAGTAGGTATTGTAGTATTTTATTTTACCAAAAATACCAAGGTGCGTTGGCACATCACCCAGGAAGACTTGAGTGCTTACCTAAAGAATGCAAGGGTACTAGGTCCCTCCTCTATGACAACTTGTTCAAGGAGTCAACTTGATCATATAAATAATACAAATCCATAACATCCATTCAAGAATGAAGCATAACATAAGAAAGATCTATATCTTAACCATAAATAAGAATATTTTATACAATAATCGAAATTAGGTTTACCGTAAAAAAAATAGTCACAGATATGTCAACAACCAATATCCATCCACATAAATCCATTGTATTAATTGTTGTAAAACAAAAAAGATGAATACATACATAATAGTCACACCATAAGTCATGCACACTCATAAAAAAATAACATAACTCTAGTAAAACATGGATCCCTAAACCGTGCAAATCAATACATATTTATAGGTAGTGGGGACTTGCCCTTCACTACTCATGCATTCTCTAAAATAGTTAAAATGCTAAGAATAGCCATGCGACAATACAAGATAATAAAAAAAGCATGCAATCTCACTAATAATAGATGAGCTAATAATAACTCTAGTTCACATCCTATTATTAGCTTTAAAACTATGCATGTCGTTTAATCTTCCACTCGTCTGAATAAGCCTTTGCTTACTTTCCAAGTATTTTAACAAATGTGATTGAAACTCAACATATGTACTTAGCCTCATACTAAAAACAACTAAGTCCTAATTTCATGCTTCCCTAGGTGTGTGCCATGTTCCACTATACTTCCACGCGCACCTACATGCCCTTTTTCTGCATGCCTAAATATTATGTGCCTTCAATACTTACGCTGTAGTTTATCAGCCCAACATTACCCCACCTTGCTTCATTACCACCCCCGATAATGGGTAACCCATGATTTATCTTCCATGAATCAAGAATAAGGAATGAAAGAATAACTATACAAATAGAATTAAAGAATACTTAGGAACTCTATCCCTCTATATATAGGATTAAATCTAGATATGCAACTTTGATCTTTACTTCAAGCTCATTCTAATCACTCAACACCTCGTTATTTTTTTTTGGGATGTTTACAAGTACCCCATCCAGCTCATCAAAATTCACATTCTTTCCCTCATTTTGTAAACTATAAGAACATTAGTTGGGATTGAGACCATCCTGTCCATGAAATCCATTCATTGTGCTATGACTTTTCCAATTTCCTTGATCTTTTCCTTGTGAGGGTCCTAGGTTGCTACAAGCGTATTGTGCTTCTACACTACCAAAGTGATCCTCTCTTTACACACAAGTGTCTCATTCTTCACTGACTTGAGGACCTCATTCTCCTATACCAGGTTCTTTGTCCTGATTGTGATCTTAAGATCCATGTACATGTTTAATGCCAAATCTTCCTTCTTCATCTCATATCTCAATGTTTGCAGTATAGACCGATAACTAGTAATTTTGCGTGCATTCGTGGCTTTTTATTTCTGTTCTTCTTCCACAACATCCTTTGGTTTCGGCATACACAGTGGACCCTCATCCAAAATCATATGAGCTAATGTTCATAAATAATGCAAAGCTGAGGGGAACTCTACAACAAAATTTTCCTCATACTGTGGTTTGACCTTCAGGATCTCATCCCCAATCTGCTATGCCATTTCAAAAACTTTCCAAACCTTTGCCTCAAATTTCTCTTTCTTCTCTATCAAGTGCTTGATCTCGGTATCATTATATTTTATATCTTCTAATAAAGCCTGAATAGTTGTTTCTTTATCTATGTTCCAGTGTGCAACCTCCATAGATACCTTTTTCAGTGCATTGCTCACCTAATCATCTGACATCTAAGTGGACTTGATAGTTACATGGTGTGAATGTGGCACTTTATTCATTCTTTGTGAAACACACAATTATTCATACAAATAAAAATTAGGATCATCCATATGAGTCTACATACTCCATGACAATTGCTTACATGCGTGTGTGATCACCATTTCAGAATCCATCAACTCCCAGCCATGTAGCTCCTTAAGTTCAAATGTACTTTGGAACATAGCATGGATAATATTGGTAGTATCATTTATATAATCGTCCATAGGAGTCTCATATATTCCTTCATCCTTCTCCTTCCCTAAGTACCTACCTTTTGGAACATGTATGCCCAAATCCAACATTAATCCTCCATTAGTTTGTGTAGCAAAATACTAACTAGATGGCTCACCCTTATCTTCACCTATCTCTATTTTGATTGTACCACTACCTATATCCTACTCTTTCAGCTCATTTGTATCATGTCTCAATTCTTCTTCTCGAGGCTTCTCTATATCCTTAGTGTTAACCAGAGATCGTGACATGATGTCCTTTGATTTCTCTCCCTCATCATCCTGAGTAGGGATATACCTATGCCTTTTCTTCTCTAGCTCTATCTTCATAGGAGAAGTCCTATGAAAACTCCTAGGTGGCTGTGATGGCCCATGCCTTGAGTCCTTGATCTTCTCAATACTCTCCTATAATTATGGTCTTCACCACATTATCCTGTATCTACAATGCCTGTCTCCATTTTCACTTCCTTGTCTCCTTCTTGCAAAGGAGAGTTGTTTCACTCTCTCTTTTCTCCCCAAAAATGGGCTACCTCCTTCTGCAATGCTCCAAACCACCCCAATCTTCCCTTAGTTCCTCTTATTCTTCTTCATCTCCAAGGGGAAAATTTTTCTCCTTATCCTGCAAGGTACTCACTATATGTTTCTCCCTTGGGAAACTTAGGAAGCTTGAATTCATTCTCAACATATTTCACATTCTACATTTTTTTCTTAATTTAGATATATACCTTAGCTACTCTAGACTTCCCAATTTTAATCTCATAGAGTTGATATGAATATCATATGAAATCAACTTCTCAATATATGCAAACTTACCCAGGTAGACATATGTCTTCCGGAGTGTATGATAGCCACAATCCATATTGTCTGCATTGAAAGGAAACCTTCACATGTTTGAGAATATGAATACCGATGCTTGAAAATAGCACACAATGATGACATACATGAGATTACACCAAGGGCTCCACTTCCCATCCTTAATGCCAAAGTGCTTTATGTAAAAATGTTGGCAAATGGAAATTTGAACCTGTTTTTCCAATACCGAAGGAAGATCCTTAGGTATTCTACATCCTTATTCAAACACAACACACATGTGCTCATACCCTAGTTATGTCCTTTTCTTGTAGGGTCTGATCATGGATCCATCACATGTATACTTTATAAATCTATCTGCAAGGGACCGATTTTCCTCTGGGTATTACCATATTTTATATTTTAGCCCATAGGGAACTCCAATTTCTACAAATACAATAAACATATGGATTACACAAAAACTTATCTTCTCTCCTTGGTGCACCTCTTCAACAATAGTCTCAACAATGAAACTAGCCAAATTTCAGACTACTTTTGTCATTTTCTTTACAATATGTAACCATGCCTTATTCATTTGTGACCAACGCTCCTGATTGTTTAACTTAGTGAGGAGCTGCACTGCTACCTGAATAACACAATATTTTTATAACTTGGGGATATCCATCCTACACCCTCTCTTCATGTAACCCAATTATTTTCTTATTGCTTCTATGCCCTCCTGATGAGTGAGGTCACTACTGACCTTGGTACCCGAACTCCTTAATCCTGCCACTCTCCAAATAAGGGGCATGTTAAGCCTCATTCATTTCCTAACAAAACTAAAATATATCCTCATGGACTCTATTCATCAACTACCGATGTAACACTTTTTTGCTTTGCCAAAGTAATGGAGTTTATAAAGTTGTAAAAATCCTACATTTGACAATAATTTTTCCCCTGCGTCATCATATACAGTCATTTCATTCTCTTTTCTCATAGATTTTTTTACCACTAACAAATTATCCAATTCAGATCTTTGTTATCCTTGGTTCTACGGTTATAGTCACTTATTTTTTAGCACCAAACGTGTGAATTCAAATTACGGCCCATAAAACCCCTTCTCGATATGACATCTTTGAAAATCAGATTTTAGGGGTGTCTTCAACTTCTATTTCTACTTCCTTCTTCTTTCTACCCTTGTAGTCACTCTAGGTGTTCACTTATGTCCCATATTGTCTATAAACATGTCTTCTTGTAGTTAATTTAAGCTTTAAAACTCTAAACCCATGTGCCTTAGCTCAAACATGAACCCTAACTTCCAATTTTCCTCCCCGCATGCCTTTGTTTAACTCAATCACTTTCTCCAATGGAGCTCCAATCAATCCCATGGACAAATCTTCCTAGTTTAGTTTCTTATCATAGATCTTTTCACTTCTCATGCAAATTACTCTTAGCTTGCTCTTCATCTCACTCGAACACTTTTGATTCACAATTTTAAGGTAAAAATTACTTCACAAAACCACCTTTTATAACCTTTTAATTTTTTTCACATTTATTGCTCTCCATATACCACCGTAATCAACATTAAATTGGCATTTTATTCCTTTTTCCAAGTTTATTTTCCACACCTTTGTTATATCCTTTTAGCACACCCACTACTTCGTGATGAAAGACCTCCTTTCGTGTGCCTTCATGTGTTGAAGTACCTATCTATTGAGCCTTTCACCAAGTACTTTCCCATGCTGCAACCTACCTCACATTACTCTATGCATCCATTCATCCATACATGGTCTTCATTCATGAGCAATTTTTCTGTATCTGCACCTTTACTTCAAGCACATGCATAATATCTCCCTATACATACCCATATTTAAGATAACATTCAAAATCAATTCATTTATCCTGTATATACTCCACCCTACACTAAAAGTATGCGCAATCCTCTGTGCATGACTATAATAGATAGTAATCAAATTCTAGCATGTAAGCGCCCTTATTACACAAAACACTGAACTAAACTGATAAAACATAACAACATTAAAAGGAAACACATATACATAAATGCATTTAAAGAAAATATAATCTAAATGGTAATAATTCCTTATTACAAACACCAAGAAGACTTATTTATAGTAGGGGTTCAACCTACTCCCATTCAAATAACTGGGAAACCATGTCCCATCTAGTGCCTATAACTTGAAATCACCTGAATCAAGTATGCAAGTCACAACATATGGTCCCAACCAATGCACCTTCAATTTCCCAGGATGGTACATAAACTTTGAATCATACAGTAGAACCATATATCCAACTTCAATCTTTTCATCCTTAATATTCCTGTCATGCCATGCCTTCTACCGGACCTTTTCTATCTTCTAACCCCAACGAGTAATGGAATGCCTCTCATCCAACTACATCAATTTATCAATGCAATATTTAAGTGCTTGCTCATAATACAGACCTCTTGTGCACACAATACAAAGAGAAGGTAACATGAATTCCACGGGAAAAAAATTCTTCACGCCAAACACCAATTGAAAGGGTATGGATTTGTTTAGTCTTTTTTAAGTATTTATGTATGCCCAAAGTACAATAGAGACTTTATCATCCTAGTATTTCATTTCAACATCATAAATCTTAGTCAAATGTACGTCCCAATATCTTGTTGAAAGAATTAGTAGTTTCATTATCCTGTGGGTGATAGGGTGTTATTTTATGGTGTGCCACCATAAATTATACCAATAGTATTTTGATGGTCTCATTAAGGAAATGAGTTCCCCTATCACTTGTCAAACTCAATGGGTATCCATTCCTACTGATTATATTCTCCCACAAGAACATTACTGTTATACCTTCTGTAAAATCCTTTGTAGGTGCCAATTTTTCCCACCTTGTAAGATAATCTATATAAGTTATAATTTAGGGTGATCCAATCATGCATGTGGGTGGGAAAATAGGACCCATAAAGTCAATTGCCCACTTTTAAAAAGGTTCTGCACAAGCAATAGGCTGCAAATGAATTTCATCTCTTTGCCCAGGATTTCCAAGGCACAAAAAATGATCACATGCCTTGGCATATTATTTACATTCCTTATATATTATTTCCCACCATATGCCAACTAATAAAATATTGCACACGATGGCATCTATAGCATAATGTCCACCTATAAGTCCCCCATGATCCTCTTCCATAATAACTTCACACTTATGTTCAAGTACACACTGACACAAAATTTCATCCCACCGAGTTTGTGTATAAATCTCCACTAATCAACATGTAAAGCACAACGCGTATGGAAAGTTGTTTCTTCTCTAAAATTTTCATCCCTTCAGGCACCACACTAGTACGAAAAAATACTTCAATATATTGTAAGTTAGAGAGTGTGCAGTTCAATCTAAAAAGCTGTGCATCTGGAATTGTATCCTCAATGATTTACGCATCCTCACTTGAATTAATTCTTGATAAATAATCTAGTCCAGAATTTCTCTTATCTGGTTTTACCACCACTATAAAGTAAAATTATTGGAAAAACAAAATCCATCAACATAAGTTCCCCTGTAGAATGAGATTATTAACTGAATACTTCAATGCCATGTGATCTGTATAAAATATGAAAGGAATTTCCAACAAGTATTGTCTAAACTTATGCAACACATAAATAATGGATTAAGCCTCACACTCTATAGTTGTATAATTATGTTCAGTTGGTGTTAACTTCCTTCTCGCAAAAATGATAGGATGATTAACAATAAGCTCATCATGATAGGGTAACACTACTCCAATGACCATACTAGAAGCATCCACATGTACATGAAATGACTTATCCCAAGAGGGAAAACATATAATGGGCATAAAACTAATTATTTTGTTCAAAGTATCAAATGTTGTCTATTGCAACTCACTCCAATGAAACTTCCCTTTACTCTTCAACAATTCCTCCAAGGGCGTGGTGATCCTAGCATATCCCTTAATGAAATTGTTGATACGGAATCACAAGACCCCTGAATTTCTGCAACTCGATGGGTTAATACTCTCAGTGTGATTGCATAACATGGAGCTTCTCCCAAAGTGTGGGACTTTACGAATCATGAGAGCTCTCTGGATGAAGGCTAGTTCCTATTCCTCTGTTAAGGTGCACACATTCATATTGCATAAGATCCACTCTAAAAAATACTCTAACTTGCCAAGGAGACAAGGTTAAGGAATGCAATAAATAAAACCTAAACTAACAAGGTTGATGTACCAAAGGAATGTTGAACACCTGCTTTACAATTAAACACAAACTATATAAATGTAATACAATCACCATGCACAGTTAACCAAAAAACTACAATGAGATATTAGGAGGATGTAATGAACACAAGAGAGCGTTAAAATCATCCACAGATTTATCTTATTGCTCCAAAAATTGATACAGTGCATTATAATAGCCAAGAGGAAGATAATTGCATTACAACTTGAATGGGAGGTTTTACTCCAAAAAAATCAGTTACATACAAGGGAAGAATGGAGGGTGTTAGGAAAATATGTCCAACCTTTAGAAAAATTCCCCTCTTTATAATATATAGAAGAATCAGAGAAGGAGAGAGGGAGAATTTGGATTTCTGCTCCAACCACCCAAAAAATACATTCAATTTGTCTGCAAAAATGATGGGTTCCACTGCAAAACCCATGCCTCCATGTGTTATTCCTTGTTGGGAAAGAAAGGAAGATCATATTTCATTATGGTGGTAGGTGAGAAGCCTGAAAGCCCATAATTGGGTAGCAGATGTTGAGAGATTTCCAAAAAGTCTTCTCCTACTCGAATTCGAGCTTCTAGTCAAAAGTTCTGATCATCTCCAAACTGCTTCATGGTTTGAGGTCTGTTCATGCAAGATCCACGTGGAAGCCCCACACATTCTTAAGATTTTTCTTCCTTTTAGGGTCCTAGGAATGTGACGTGTCAACACGTGGCACTTCCTGCGAAGTCTACTGCTTCATTCCCTTGGGTGAGTAAAGGGCCCCACTTTATAGGAGCAATTATGTTTGACCCTAGACACATGGAGGGACAATACATGTTTGAAAACCTACCTTTGGAGTTCACCTTTGAAGTTGTGCTAATGAGACATGTGGAGGATTCCACTGATTCTTAGACTTTTCAATAGCCAGTTCAACTTTCTTTAGCCCTAGACACATGGAGAGCCTGCGCTCATTTGGGGACCCTGCTTCTATCACACCTTTTGATGTTATGGAAATGAGACACTTGGAGGCTTCTTGCTGGCTCTTCCCCTACTTAGAATTTTCAATGGCCAGTGTAACTTTCTCAAGCTTTGACCACATGGAGAGTTTGCACTCATTTGGGGACCCTGCTTCTGTTGTGCCTTTTAAAGTTACACCGATTGGACACTTGGCATCGTCTGCGAGCCTATTATGTGCTGAGATCCACATGGGGGTCAAGTGCATCCCTAGGGTCTCCACTTTTTGTACATATTTTAAAAGTGCACTGAGCTGACACATGGTACCTTCTGCTACTTTGTTGCTTTGCTTTGAGTCGAATTGATTTGGGATTGATTTTGAAGTTTGGGAGTCATGTGTGAGGCTAGAAAGGGAAAAAGAGGAAGGCACGCACGAGGAGGGAGAAAAATGGGAAAATGGGAGGAGAGAAGAATCTGAAATCAGAATATGGAAGAAGGGCATGAATATCCAACTGAGGAAGGGTGCACGATGGTAGAAAGGAAAGAGGGCACATGACAAGAAGACCTAGAACTTAGCTAATTTGATAGGCATCTGCATAAGGGTGCATGGTAGAATTACAAGGTGCAGGGAGTGCGTGGAAGGAATAAAACCTATGCAAAGTGCCAAATGAGCAATCCTATGGGTACACAACCTGAAATGTGAAATATCATAGTTAGAGTGAGAGTAAAAGTCATTCAAATAACTGGGAGAGTTATTTTGATAACAAATTGGTGACTTTCGGGGACATCTACCTGCTAGATGAAGAGTTCAGTGGCCTTAGGAGTATCCATTGGGCACGTAGTCATGAACGATAGCTTGATACTGATCTTGCATTTTGAATCTTGAACCTACCTTGCTTCTTATACTTTCAATTTTCATAGGAAAATCTTGAAAATGAGGTTTCTGAGAGTAGATAATTGTCTTGACCTAGATTTTTCACTTGCTCCTGAAATGGGTTGTTACAACATTCACCTGGAGGCACAATGAACTAAATAGTGATACAACCTTGGAGCAACAAGACCTGTGCTGAAGCACTTAGGGAAATTAAAAATTACACTACAATAAGACAAATTACACACACACTTAGAGAAAATAAAATCCTAGGCTAATATTTACAAGGGTGAAACCTTTTTCCTTTCAGTAACAATGTTTAAGATAGATTCCGTTAACCAGAATCAGAAGCTCCTCTCCCTCCAAGGTAGATAATTGGAAGGAATTGATACTTTTACATACTGTGACCATGTAGGGGCTACTCTAAATGGCATCAAACTTGTAATTCCTGCTTGGTTTTGCTTGATCTGCATCCCATTTCAAAACTAGGTTCCCTTCCTCAAAGGTCCTTGTTCCTACTTTCTTTTCAAACCATATTTTGACTAAGTCTTGATCTTTCTCTATCATTTGAACTGCATGTTCTCTAATTTCTTCCAATTCCATAATTTCTGCATACCTAGCTTCCATAGGCTCAAACTCAGACAACTCCAATTGCTTCATGAGTTCCAATGTAATTAGCTCTAATGATATAGGCAACACTGCCTCTTTACCATAGACCAGCTTGTAAGGGGAATTAATTGTTGACCTATTTGGTGTGATCCTGTTATCCCATAATGCTAATTTGAGCTTGGTATTCCATGTCCTTTGATTTTCATCTAGAGACCTTCTGGTGATCCTTAAAAAATTCTTATTTGTGGACTCTGCCTGCCCATTACCTTGCGGATAATATTTTGAAGAGGTGCTTAAGTAGGTTCCATTCTTGACAGCCCATTCTGTGATCTAGGAACCTATGAATGCTAATGTATTGTTTGATATGATAGTGGATGGTACTCCAAACCTAGTTGCTATCCCTTCATAAAAGTGTAGTTTACTAGACTCGTTTTCTTCTTTGAGTGCTACCGCCTCGGTCCACTTGGTGAAATAGTCTGTTACTGTGAGAATTCACTTGTGAGCTTGTCTTGAGTTTGGATTGATGATATTTTGAGTGCTACCGCCTTGGTCCACTTGGTGAAATAGTCTGTTGCTGTGACAATTCACTTGTGAGCTTGGCTTGAGTTTGGATTGATGACACCAATGAAGTCCAATCCCCATTGCATGAATGGTTGGTCAACTGAAATTGGGTGTAATGGAAGTGTTGCTAAATTTTCTTTACCTATGAAGAATGCACATTTTTTGCACCTTTTTATCCAATGTGTAGCAGTCACTAAACACTGTGGGCCAATAATAACATGCCTTCATTATCTTGAGAGGTGTTACTTGCGGGGAAAAATGACCTCTAGCTTCTCAATCATGAAACTCGTGTAACAATCTCTCAAATTGACCTATCCCAATACATCTTAGTGGAACACCATTGATGTCCTTTTTGAAAAAAACACCATCAACAAGAACATATGGAATGGCCTGTAATCTAAAGTACCTCCTTTTTGTTTTTCTCATTTCTGGAGGTCATAGGCATGTTTATAGGAAGTGTATCATGTTTTGACTCAAATAGGGAATAAGAACATTATCATTTTATTTTTCTTGACCATCTTGTGGAAACAAAACAACCCCAGTTTCATTACTTGCATCAACCCATTGGCTCGAGGCTAGCTGTTCACACAGTCCCTTTCCATGAACCAGTTTAGTGACCTTAATTTCAATGTCATATTCTATGACACGAGTGATCCATCCTACACGTTTCTCATTTAGATCCTTGTTCAGAAGGAATTACTTGACTCCCACATGAGAGACTAGCAATTGGATTTTGTTATTTGAGACTAGGTGCTTGAAATTCTTCAAGATCCTGATCACTACAAGGAAATGTTTTTCGATGAAGGAGTATCTCACTTCATATTCCTCCAAAATTTGACTAAAGAAGGAAACTGGATGTTCAGATCCCTCTTTGTTTTATTATTACTAGGATTGTAGAAATTATGTCCCCACCACCAAAGGCATAGAGCATGAAGTCCTTGGAGAAGTCTGGATTGATGAGAGTTGGAGCTTGGGATATGGCTTATTTGATGGCTTCAAAAATTATTTTCCCCTCAGATTTCCACCTGAATGCCATGCTCTTCTTCAACATCAGTGTTATTGGCTTCACAAGAGTGGAAAAAACTTGGCACAAACCTGTGGACAAAATTGATTCTTCCTAAGAAGTTTTGAAGATCCTTCTTATGACTTGGCAGGGGCAATGCTTGAATTGCTTCAAATCTTTCTGGATTGATCGTCAATCCTTCCTTTGACACAATATGGCCTAAGATCTTACCTTTATGAGCCAGGAATATGCATTTTTTGGGGGTTTAATGATACCCCAAATCTTCTACATCTTTGAAATACCTATCTCAGATGAAAAAGGTGATCTACTACATTTTTGGAGAACACAGTGATATCGTCAAGATATATTAACACTACTTTTTTGATCAACCCCTTGAATGCCATGTCCATCGCCCTTTGAAAAGTGGATATGGCATTAGACAATCTAAATGACATCTTCATGTAGGCATAGGTGCCTCATTTAGTGGTGAAATCTATTTTGAATTGGTCATCTTCTTTTACCATTATCTGATTATACCCCAAGTAGCCATTGAGGAGGGAAAATCTTTCCGAGATGGAAACTACCTAAAATATCTATTCCATTAAAGGGAGGTGGGTAGTGGTATTTGAGAGGTGCTTTGTTCAGGTCTCGAAAGTCCATGCACAACCTGATTTCTCCATTTTTCTTTCTAACTGGGACCAAGTTGGCAACCCAGCTCGAGTGCTTCATTGAAAATATAATGCTTGCCTCTATTAGCTTGTTTATCTCTTTCTTCATAAGAGTCTCAATGTGAGGGTTGACGGGTCTTTGATTTTTCTTAATAGGCTTAGCATCTGGATCCAGTTCTATGGTATGTTGTGCCAAATTTGGATTGAATCCTCACATAGTCTTCATAGCTCCAAGGGAAGACATCTGGAAACTCTTGGAAAAGTTGTGCGAACTCATATCTCTCTTGTTCATTAGCCACTTTGCCAATTTGAAGTGTCTTTCCTTCCCCAACAAAATAGGTTATGAATCCTCTCCCTTGACTTGTATGTTGGCTTTCTCTTTACGAAATTGGTCATTAGGATTGAAGATAGACTCCAATGTTACTAAACCCTTTGGGAGCTTGTTTTTCCGCAACTGCACAACTTGATCCCCGTACTAATGCTCTAATTTGTCTTGATTCCTAGCTGATAATTTAGCCTCTTCTTGTAAGAAATTGATGATATGTTGATCGTTCTCAAACACTTTCTAGCTTGTGTTATTGTCTAGAATTGTTGGCCTTATAATCACATGGATGTCTGGCTGCGTTTTGTCTCTTTTAATATTGTCAACCACATCAAAAGTTTCCCCAACTACTGCAAGCCTATCTGTAGCTTCATTCTTCTTCCTGGGTATAGAAAAAATGTTGAAAGCTTTAAAGTCTTCAATTAGGTTCCATACCCTTTTTTTGTAGCTCTTGAGTAGGTCATTCTTTACAACATGTTATCCTCTAACTTGATTGATGATTATCTCACTATCACCAAATAGTTGCAAATGCTTTATGCCTCTTTTCCTGAGCCCAATGAAGTCCATGAATCAAAGCCTCATATTCATTTGTATTGTTTGAACAAGAAAAATGAAAATGAAATGTTGAATAATACTTGATGTTCTATGGGGAAACTAACATTGCACCTCCTCCAGCACCTTGTTTGCTTCTTGAGCCATTGAAAAATATTTTCCATACTTCATTATCATCTTTATTTTCTGGCTTGGTGATATTGGGGATAGGTGAATTTTCTTTGTACACACAATATACACCCAATTTAGATTCTTTCAATTTCCTTGTATGGGTCGAATGCATGCCTTTTTTTTTCCCAATCATCCAGAGTCAAATCTGGAATTCCCTCGACCTTAGTTCCATATTTCTAGATCATTTGAAGATTCCTCATGATCGAAGGCTAAGCAATTTTGCATTGATAGGACTTGGCACATGAGGCTCAATGTGAAATTTTGCAATTGGTTCTAACCTGATGGTTGCCTTGGCTCCATACCTTGTTCTGAATAGCATGTGTGACCAATCTGCTGATAGATATCCACCAATTTTGGTAGTGAATTCTCTTGACAAACACAATGTAAAGAGTGGTGGGAGGTCAATTACAGACACATCTTGCAAGACTCTGAAATTTGGATAGAGCATGTAGTGTTAGGATTAAACCTTTGATGACCCCAATTGTTCCAACCGCTATCCCATCTAGTTACACTACTCCTTTCAGCACTGGCTCATACTTTAGGCCCAATTGATCTGCTATTTGTTTTGGCATAACTGAGCTACTTGCTCCCAAATAAATTATGCAATTATGTACCAACTTATATCCTATGATCAATGAGATATAGAATGGTGGTGGCTTCAAATTCTTACCTTGATGGCCTCCATGATTTCCTTCTTGATGAGATGCATTGGTGAGCACTATTTCTTGTTGATTGGGTGGCTGATTTGATGCTGATCAATTTGCCATAGCAGCTTGTAATAGGTTTATTTGTCCTGGGATAGCCAATGACTCCCACATTGAGATGTTTACATTCATTTTCTTCATTTGGTCAATGATGTTAAAAGGGGATGAATTATCCTTCTGTACAACCCCTTTCCTTGCACATTCTTCTCTTGCACATGGGCTGTTACAATGGGCACTTGAGCTGATCTAGAAGGTGGCTTGGGATGACCTTACACATTGGGAACTGCACTTTGATTACTAACACCTTATGGATTGATGGAGGTTTTTGGATGACTTAAAATTGATGATTGTTCCTCTCTAATGTTACTTTTCTTGGAGCATGTATTAGCTTCTACACTTTGAGAAGGTGTTTGGTTTATACCAAAAAAATATTCAACCTACCAGTAAACAAGTGTGGTCTCATTTGGAGGTGCGTTTTATTGAGTTGCTCCCTACTGATGACTTCCTTCTTGGCATGTCTCTTGTTCTGCACCCGTTGTTGTCACTATAAGGGCTTGATTCAAAGCACCATTAAAACACATTGACTGATTATGAGGTTGATTATATGGGAAACACCAGTCATATTCCTGAGCCATGTTATTTTGCACTAGTATTAGAGCTCTAGATGTAGATGTAGCATTAGGATTGTAAGGCTGGAATGGTGTATTAGCAGGAGGCCTGACTTGGTTTTGATTTGTAGCTTGAAAGGGTGGCCTATTAGGCTGATATGGAGGCCTATTAGGTTGAGTTTGAGGTTGATATGATCCATAATTTTGAGCTTTCTACCTCTTAAGTTTCACCAAATCATTACCCAAGTTTTGTAGTTGCTTCATGAATTCTTGGAGCTCATTTGAGGTGCTAGAAAATGAAGTAGAAGCTTCAGTCGAATTCTGATTTTTCAGAGCCATAATAGGAGCTAATGTGGGTGTTTGATTAGTGCTTGGAGCTCCTAGTTCTTGATATAGAGGCGTAAGTGGCCTAAGTGCAAGTTTACCAGCTTGAATGAGACAATTATCAAATCTAATAGCAATGTTATAGGATGCGGGTAAAGTTATACCTCCCATGGATTGAATCATCATGGAAGTATCAAAATTTAAAGCTTTAAGGAAGTATAGGAAAGCACCTTCATCTGTAGGTCTCACGGCTAATAGAATCCTATCCCACATTCGCTGGAATCTAAAGTTGAAGTCGGTCAACTACTCATTAGGATCCCTCTTGATTGTTGTCAAATGCTCCAATAAAGATAGATTATCCCCCTTTTACCCAAATTGATTGTGGAGAGCTATGCATAAATGGTCCCAATTTTGGATTGATCCCATGGTTAGACTTCTGAACCAATGCAAAGCTTTACCTTTAAAGGAGGATGCCAACAACTTGACTACAATGTCCATTTCAGCAATTTCATGAATTGCACAGACATTTACAGTGTCCTAGATATGATCAATTTGAGTTGTCTGGTTATCTCTAGTAAAATAAGGAATGTTCTTAAGCGCTGCGATTGGAACTAGATATTTTTCATTGAGAGCCAGTAGGATACTGCCAGTGAAGTTGACGCAGGGGTTGGGATGTGCTATCCTGATTGGTTAAAGAACTCTAATCGATTGAATGAAAGGCCTACTAGGTGGAGGTGTTGACAAGGTTATGTTTGGCAGAGATGGAAACCTTTGAGATATTCTTCCTCTCCTTTCTCTTTCTGGGGATAAATGCAGATAGAAAAATAATCCTTCTTCTCTTATTCTTGACCTTATCTAAACTCTTCTCATGAATCTACCAAGCTTGGACTACTAAAACCAATGGATTCTGCCTTTTTTGGAGTCACCAGATGTGCAATTTTATAACTTCTTACAAGTTGGGAAATTACAAAAAGTGCACATCAATCTTGGTGCAAAAAAATGAAGACTTCTTAGTCCCACTGGGTGTGCCAAAACTGTTGATGCAGGCAGAATCACAACACCCTTGAATGTCTGCAACTCGATGGGTTGATACTCTCAGTGTGATTACATAACATGGACCTTCTCCCAAAGTGTGGGACTTTTCAAATCGGGAGAGTTCTCCAGATGAAGGCCAGTTCCTATTCCTCTGTTCAAGTTCAAATAAGGAGAGTTCTCCAGATGAAGGCCAGTTCCTATTCCTTTGTTCAGGTGCACACATTCATATTCCTGAGGATCTAAACCTACTCTAACTTATGAAGGAGATAGGGTTAAGGAGACGTGAGAAATAAAACCTAAACTAACAAGGGTGATGCACCAAAGGAATTCTAAACACCTGCTTAGCAATTAAACACAAATCATAGAAATGTAATACAAAAACCATGCATAGTTAACCAAAAAAATACAATGAGAGATTAGGAGGATGCAATGAACACAAGAGAGGGTTGAAATCATCCACAAACTTATCTTATTACTCCAAAAATTGATACAATGCATTACAATAGCCAAGAGGAAGAGAATTGCATTACAACTTGAATGGGATTTTTTAATCCATAAAATCACTTGCAGAAAAGGGAAGAAGGGAGGGTGCAAGGTAAAAATGTCTAACTTTTAGAAAAATGCCCCTCTTTACAATATATAGAAGAATCAGAGGAGAGAGGGATAATTCAGATTTTTTCTCCACCCACCCAAAAAATGCATTCAATTCACCTGCAACAATGATGGGTTCCACTGTAAAACCCATGCCTCCATGTGTTGTTCCTTGTTTGACAACATAGGAAGCTCATATTTAATTATGATGGTAGGTGAAAATCCAGATAG
Organism: Taxus chinensis; assembly: GCA_019776745.2. Classification (NCBI taxonomy): domain Eukaryota; kingdom Viridiplantae; phylum Streptophyta; class Pinopsida; order Cupressales; family Taxaceae; genus Taxus; species Taxus chinensis. Next base: position 825,972,099 of record CM034146.1, on the reverse strand, counting down.
CCTGTAGTTGGGTAGCAAATGTCGAGAGCTTTCCAAAAAGTCTTCTCTTGCTTGAATCTGAGCTTCTAGTCAAAATTTATGATCATCTCCAAACTGTTTCAGGTTTGGGGTTTGTCCGTGCAAAATCCACGTGGAAGCCCCACACATTCTTAATATTTTTTTTTCCTTTTAGGGTCTTGGGAATGTGACGTTCAAACACCTAGCACCACCTGCAAGTCTGCTACTTCGTTCCCTTGGGCGAGTAAAGGGCCCCAATGTATAGGAGAACCTATGTTGGACCCTAGACACGTGGAGGTCCAGCGTACATTTGAGAATGTACCTTTGGATTTTACCTTTGAAGTTGTGTCGATGAGACATGTGGAGGATTCTGCTGACTCTTAGACTTTTCAATAGTGAATTCAACTTTCTCGGGCCCTAGACATGAGGAGAGCCTGCGCTCATTTAGTGACCTCACTTTTGTCACAGCTTTTGAAATTACACCAATGAGACATGTGGAGGCTTCCGTTGGCTCTTTTCCTATTTAGAATTTTCAACAGCCAGTGAAAATTTCTCAGGATTTGACCACGTGGAGAGTTTGCACTCGTTTGGGGACCCCACTTCTATTGTGACTTTTGAAGTTGCGCCGATTGGACACTTGGCATCATCCACAAGCCTGCTATGTGCTAAGATCCACGTGAGGGTCAAGTGCATCCCTAGGGTCTACACTTTTGTTACATATTTTGAAAGTGTGCTAAGCTGACACATGGCACCTTCTACTACTCTATTGCTTTACTTTGAGTCGACTTGCTTTGGGATCGATTTTGAAGTTTGGGAGTCAGGCGTGAGGTGCAAAAGGGAAAAAGAGGAAGGCACACACGAGGAGGGAGAAAAAGAGGAAAATGGGAGGCTAAAATAATGAAAAAGAAGATTATGGAATTAGGGCATGAATATCCAACTGAGGAAGGGTGTGCGACGGCAGAAAGGAAAGAGGGCACGTGACAAGAAGACCCAAAACTTAACTAATTTGGAAGGCATATGTAGAAGGGTGCATGGGAGAATCACAAGGCACGAGGAGTGTACGGAAAGACTACAACCTATGAAAAGTGTCAGATGAGCAATCCTATGGTCACGTAACCCGAAATGTGAAGCATCAGAGTTAAAGTGAGCGTAAACTTCATCCAAATAGCTAGGAGAGTTATTTGGATAACAATTTTTTTTTATAATAATCTATATGGTCCAATAATCTGTAGGCTCCTCCAAACCCAACATGATTGTAATCTTAGCATGGTCTACAAACAAGTCTTCCTTGCAAATGATATTTCCCAACAAAGTCCCAAAAGGTTTAGAAAAAATACACTTCTTAATATTCAAGGAGATGCTTAACTGCCTACAACACTCAAACATGAGCCTCAAACTGTCACAATAATATTTTACTAGCCCATATATAGTCCAATCATACAAGTAAACCTGTAAAAACTTGTGTATGAAATCTTCAAAAGTCTATACAACAATGCACAAAAATACAACATACATATTCTTCAACCCAAAAGGCATAACTGTGTATGCAAAACTTCCCCACTCAGTGGTGAAAGTTTTCTTCTCTTGGTCTTCTTTTCTAATCTTCACTTGATGATATCCAGAGAATCTAATAGTGAAAGAGTAGATCTCATGCCATTCAACACCTTCTAATATTTCTTCTGTAAAGGGTGTGAAAAGGATCTATCACACAGGAAGCATTGAAATCTCTGTAGTCCACACATATCCTTATCCTATCATCATTCTTGATGCTTATCACCATAGGGCTAACCCACTCTCACTCCTCAATGGGCTCAATGATTCTAGATTCTAACATATTATCAATTTCTTCCTTTACCTTGACGCATAAATTATGATTCATCCTGTAAGGCCTCTTCCTAACCGGCTGTGCACCTCCCTTTAACTTGATCCTCATCTTTCCCAAATATAGATGCACCCCTTTCCACTCATGATATCCTTATGGAAATAGATCGTGGAAGTCACACAACTACTCAATAATTTTAGAAACCTCCTGATCAAACCAATAATCACAAATACTGACCTCTTTTGGTTCTGCATCTTTCCTAATATTTACTCTCTTTGTTTTTGTAGGCTCATGATACGTGCACACCTTCTCATCTGCACTATCCAAGACTTCACGCATATCCACAATGTGGTCAACATCCAGATTCTCAAATTCTTCATCTTTAATCATGTAAACCAATTTACCCCTTTTTTTTCTAACAAGTACGCCCAAGTTATAATTCATTTGTTTCTTCCTCTTCATCAAAGTGTGCCTCTATGTTCAATTATCTAAACATGTCTAACTTGAGTTCTTATACCTTTAGACTATCCCCCATCGTAAGACACTCTACAATTTATAATGTTTCATTCATTGGAGGTTTAGTAGAAAAATAGTCAAAGGTCTGAACCATACTCGTGGTCATCTCCTGCTAGCTAACTATCACCCTTGTTAAAACTGTATGAACATACCATGTGTACACACAATTGATAAGAGTGGCATAGAACTTATGTACCCAAAGGGATGGTGGTAAGGCCTCATGTCCCTCCGTCTAGAGTCTCTCACATTTTTGAACATGGTGCTGAGCATCCTTCCCATAAAATTTGCAAATTTGTGAGGGTATAATGATCCTAAGAAACCTAGTAGAGAAGGAAATTCTCACTTCTTGACACTATAATAGGTTATCTCTGTGTGTATTCCACAAATATGCAGTTGTCCTGCATAGGGTATAAATGAGTTTATTTCTCATTTCTAATTGATCTATCCATTGAGATTCTATGGCATGTAAAAATACATCTATATTTCCTTCACTAGTATATCGAGGTATGTGATTAATGCTCAAGTTCCTAACCACCCATGACCTGATGATGCAAGTAACTATATTCTTGATCTTGTGCACCACCATTTCATACATCCCATGAACCTAGTTGTCACATGCAACACTTGTAGTATCACTCATGGATTGTGCATCATCCCATTGAATAACTCCTTCCTTTGATGACTAAGAACTTCAATATCTCTAATGGTGCACACATAAATTTTGTTTATATCCTCTTCACTCAAAGGTTCTACATAGGGTGCAAATTTTATGTTTTTTAAACAAATAATAACATGCTCCTCCTTATTCTCAAAACTGATATATCCTTTGTTAAAGTGCAGGTCAACATTATTCGCATAACACCAAGGGTGCCCAAGAAATTATGGAAAACATTTCTACCTCTGCAAGCGCCAAGACCTCAAAATCCATAGTAAACTTGGCCCCTTGAATAGTAATAGTAGCATTCTTCAAGACTCCATTGGGCATGACTTTAGTCATGTTTTCCATACAAAAATCATTTGAAGATGGTTGTAATGGTGGTCTCCCCATCTGATTCCATGCATTCAAAGTGAGTACATTTACTTCTGCACCTGTGTCAATTAGTATATTACTCAACAACCACCCATTAACAACAACATTTAAAGTGATTTCTTTGTTATAATCAAGACTATGAGGAGGTTGGTTTGCGTGTAATATTTGTCTCTTGCACTTAACTCCAGTGCGTGATATCTTATCCCTTAACCACTCTCCAACAAAGGAATGATAATTTCTTGGAGCAATAACTTACAAACCTCCTTCAAGTCATCAATATATTTTTGGGGAATCTCAACTACTTTTTCTTGCTACAGCTTGTGTGACTGTTCCTTCAAACATTATATCTCACCTTGCAGATTTCTAATAATCGCCATAGTTTCTTGATAAAATTCTTTCTGGTTAGTAGGGTCTAGATACACTGCATGCAACACCTCCTATTTGGTAATAATGGGATTCAATTTTGGAACTTCCCTGGTGTGTGATGACTCAACATGTGTAGTAACTAACACAAGTAACATCTTAGGATTAGGCGCTAACTTTGGCATCAACTAATCTTCTGCAGCACACTGTACTCTAACCATTTCCACACCCTTATCCTACTTATGCTGTTTAATCATATGCTCATAAAATCTGGGCATTCTTCAAATGTAGTATTATTTCCACACCAAGAGAAAATAATGTTCTAAGGGAATTCGTGCCTGTAATGATCAAGATATCTGCATGTATTACAGGTCCCATGAGGGAAGTCACCTCTACCACCACCATGACCTTGACCTTTGAATCCTCCATGGTAGCCTCTACCTCTACCACCTCCACTAAAGCACCCTCCATTGTGATTATGATTGTGATGCTCACCTTGATCCTTTGAATTTTTTGCAACACTGGTCTGTCAATCACCAGTTTTAATGACATCATGAATCTGATAAATCAATCTGTAATTATCTATATCATGAGTAGTAGACTTATAAATCTTACAATAAAATGACATCTTCATTCTTATCGCACACTACAACAAGGGGCACCATCTTAAATCATGATATAAATGACATATTCCTGAATCCAATAAAATGGTGCACACCAATCTATGAGGGAAACTATCCTTGGTATGTCCTTCCACCTCAAAATCCGTACACCACATACCATAGTGCGTATCATGAGCTGAATTGTCTAATAATTTTCCAACTATTTTTCCATAGATGTAATCTGTGTTGGCTAACACTAGTGTCCACACTCCCAACTTCCTCAATGCGTAGAGCTTCCTCAAGTGCCTCGCATGAATCCATAAAAGTTTTATGTGAGAGTACCTTTTTAAAAAGTGTAATTAAATCCCCAACAAACCAATGAGCATGATGGATAGGGTGAATATCATAAGATAACTTTGATAATAAAGTTTTAAACCATGCATCGTAATCCCTTACGCTCTCAAGCATGCCCTATTTAATGTCCTTCAACACACTGATGCTCTTCTACTCAAACTCATGTATATGGAACTCTGTCAAGAAAGCATCAAGTAACACGGTATAGTCTACACAAGTCTGTTTCAGATCATACTTCCTATACCAACTATGCATGCACCCTTGTAATGTAGTAGAAAAATGGCTTTCCTTAAGCTCTGGAGCTATAATTCCCCTAGGGTGCCATGATATATCACACTTATGCACATGTTCTGCAACATCCTCAATACCTCTATATTATGATAAGTGAAGAAACATCTCATAATAATATTTCTAGGGTTGGTGCGGACTGTGCCCACAAAATCCAGAACCTGTGTTACCTCCAGTATTCCCTCCACCTCCAGAACCACTAGATCCACTAGATCTTGAACCACCTGATCCTCCTAATTATCCTCCTGTAGTGGGAACTGGACCATAGGATGTGCTTCCTTGTATACCAATAGTTGTACTAAATTGAACACCCATAGTCTATGAAGTTTTGCTACTCCTTGATGTGTGTCCTATATTATGTGAGCCCACGCCATGTCTTGATTACATTGCTAGAAAGTATACCTCTAATCAGTCCTCCAAATAACAAGGATGTTGTTATCTAGTGATTCCATAGATGATTGAGTTGTTTGATGTACTCCTGTTAATAAAGGAATATGATATCTACCTGTTGCTACTCTATCACCACTACTAACCTGGTTATAAATAACTATTTCAAGAACTGGAACACCATGCACAAGGGAAATGTTTCTAGGTGAGATAAGATGCACATGTATAACCCTTACTCTTTCTTCTTTTGACGCACTCTCATCAGAAGCCAAGGGGAAATATATTTTACAATTTCCTAAATGGGGGAGTGTCATCTACTTAGGTTCCACATCCTCCATGTGAACCTCAAATCCTTCACACATAACCTGCATCCACAACTCAATAAACTCCTCAGCATCATGCTTCTTCACCAATTCCCTCTCCGTAATTCATTATACTTAAGTCATATTTCCTCTCTTTCCTATTTTTCCATAAGATCTTCCATCTTTCAACACACCTTCTCCTACCCCCCACGCATGGTGGAAGATTAGATAGCCATAAGATGTTCTTCCAAATTCAGAGTTGCAATCAAGATCTTAATCGCTAAATGGATAATGCACAAATAAGGTCCTCTGGGTTCATGCAAGAAATGAAAATCAACAATTTCTACACAAGAATAAGAAGAAACAACATACTCTAAAGTGTAAATATACAAAATACCACTCCAATAATGATTTACAACATGTTTCTAAGTCAAATTAGCATCATGCAGAGCCTGGTAATCTTCTTATGTCCATATATTTGTTCTAAACCTCCAATTCCTCTTTGACATGTATGCTACTAGCCACTTGTACAAATCTATGGGAAAATAGGTGAAAAACGTCTCATAGAGCTTATGATTTAGATTCTATCAACCCACGTGCGTGCATCAAATTCAGCTCCAATGTTAAATTTGTGAGAAATATATTCCTCTAAAATCTCTACCCGATCTTCAATACCAACCAAGATCAACCAGTACATTTTCATCATGAAACATCCTTGAAACAACTTGAGAGGTCCCAAAAATGGAACCAAAATGTAGTATTTTATTTTACCAAACATCCCAAAGTGTGCTGGAACATCATCCAGGAAGACTTAAGTGCACACCTGAAGCACGCAAGGGTACCAGGTCCCTGTTTTATAGAAGCTTGTTTAAGGAGTTAACATGATCACAAAAATAATCCAGATCCATAACATCCATTCAAGAATGAAGCATAACACGAACAAGATCTAGATATTAACCATATGCAAGAATAACTTATACAAGAATCAAGATTAGTGACGGGTCATTGTATTACTAGTCATTTAACCAAATCATAGACAAGTTGGTGTCATTATAACCAAGGTGGTGTCTAAAGATGCATGTAAAAGGAAAAAGGAAAATCTTATCCAACAGTACTTCTTCCTAAGAAAACATACAAAAATTAAACATGCATGAAAAAGAAACACACAACAACTAAACTACTGAAATAAATCTGCAGTAAATAAACTATGCTAATAAATAATAGAAAAATCCTTCTCCTTGGGGAAGAGTGAATTTTGGCCATTCTCTTCCCTTTGGATTTGAAGCAACTACAATTAACTTTTAAAATTACACTTGTATTGATTCAAAACTGATTTATAAAATATGCCCCTTTTTCAAATACATGGAAGAGGTATTTATAGACATTACTTCTAATTTACTTGCTCCAAACTCCAAGAACTAACTACCTATTCTTGGGCGGATTTATTCAAAGAAATAAATACTAAACAAACTTGACTACAAAAACCCACTTATCGTGGAGAATGTTTCTACAACTCACCCCTTTAATCTAGGAACACAAAGTGGGAGAGTACTTATTCAACATTCCTAATACTATTCCACCATTTTCTCATCCTTGAAACATGGAGAGAAAATGGAGGAGTGCTAAGTCCATGACTCTAAATTCTTCTTGGAATGCCACATGCGTTCATGAATTTGGATTGCCACATGTTTGGATCTATATTATTGGTTGATGATGTGGAAGCAAAGAGTAGGCTGAATAGTTCGGTGCTCCTTTACATTATTTTGGAACAAACCAAAATACTTTCACTAGCTAGGTGTTTTCGTAGCTGCGTGAAGAATTTCCATAGCTATGTGAATAATTTCTGTAGCTGGGCATTTCCGTAGTTGTATGAAGAATTTCCATAGATGCAATCTACGAACTTGGAGTATAGTTGATTATGACCTTTTTCCTACATACTATTGCATTCCAACTTTAGAATAAATATCAAGAAATAACAACAATTAGATTGCAAATAGATTTCTAAAGAGATGATAAGATAAATCTTATATTCTAGCTTAAATATGATATCTATTATTAAAACTACATCTAAATTCACTTGAAAGCTTTATTTTGAGAGAGAGAATACGAATGTTATTTGGTGATATAATGAGACATATTTTGGTCTCATCATTTCCCCCACACTTAACTTCTTGCATGCCCTCATGCAAGCTACTGATCTTCCTGTAGAATCTTATTTTTTCAATACTTCTACATCTTTCAAATTATCTTCTACTTTTTTTCATGATAGTAGCAAACTGAGATTATAGAAGTAAAATTTTTACTTCTTTTTTATTCATGCGCTCATGAGGTTTTCCGTAGATAATGTAGAGATATTTTTCCCACACTTAACTCTTTGTTTTGCTCATGCATTCTTCAAAATGTTTGGAAGAGAGTGAGTCTCCCCCACACTTAGCTTTGTGCATGCCCTAAAGCAAACTATTTTTTTTGTTCATTTTAATCTAGCAGCTTATAGATCTCAATTGCTGTAAACTGAAAAGACGTCATCTACATCATTTTCTTTATTACTTGACTTGATCAACACATGTAGATCTTGAAAAATTTCTCTCTTTTTCTTTTTTCTTTTTGCTTTTGAGAAGTGAATCTATGTGTAATTAAAACAACAAATAACAAAATTTAAGAATAGAAAAATAAAAGTTACCATACCATACTCAGTAGTTATCATTGCTTTCATCATGTTGTATAACTATGATTTCCATCTGTAACTGAAAAAACAAATAGATATAAAGTCAAGGCAATTGCAACATAGAACTTTTTAGTAGAAAATGATTTCATCAACCAAGTCGGCATAAGAGAAGCAGTCATATGAATCCAAGAAAGGCTTTGAAGTGCAATTTTTTTTTTGTTTGGGAAAAGAAACCATTTGCTAGTTTTCAACTTTCCCCATTGTTTATTTTTATTTTTATTTATTTTTATTTTTTGAGAAGATTAACATTGACTACTGCATATCAGAGGAATTTTTGGTGTTTTCAGAAGTTGGGAAAATGAAATTTTCACAAAAACTAAGACAAAGAGGGTAGCATAGAACGAATCAGGTACTGAAAATCAGGAGTAATAGCAAAATACTTGCATGCATCATAAGATATATTAAAAAAAAAAATCTTCAGCATGTTATTTTTTTAGTAGTATGCATTCAAAATGTGATATCTTTGTCATTTCTAAATGAAAATGAGAAATTCAAAATGATATGGAAAGATTAGATCGTGTAGAAAAAGAAACAGAAATCATTTGAGCGATTTCTTTATGAGTTGCGAGTAGTTTGGATTAGAAAACACTGCTATCAAAATAGTCTGCAACATGTTATTTCTTTTGAGTAGTGTGCATTCAAACTACGATATCTTCGTCATTTCTAAACAAAAATGAGTGATTAAAAATCATCTAGAAATCTCATTTCATGTAGAAAAAAAACCAGAATTTTTTTGATCTATTTCTTTATGAGCCGCGAGCAATTTGCATCAGAAAATGTGGCTATTTTTCATGTGCGATTTCCGTATCAGATGATTCTTTTTCCTTTGACCTCCTTTTTAATGCACCATGTATGTTGATTTTGTAATTTCCTACAGTTATTATGTCATCTAAAAAATAGATGCTTGCAACAATTAGCTCCTTCAAATTCAAATCTCCAATAATTATTGAAAATAATTTAGAGCAACTCTCTCTCATTAAATAAATAGAGTCAATTTAGGAGCACTCTTTGCATGAGACTTAATTGATTAAAATATATGCAATCTGTAGCATTCATTGCATGTAAATTTATTTCCTCTTTGTACGTAAAATTTATTTCTAAATCAATTAAGTCGACATGCAAGACATATCTTAAATAAAAGAGATAAAATAGGAATGCGTGTTATTTGACTTTTTCTAACAACCACATGAATCATTTCATGCAAAAAGGAATGTCTCACTTCATTAAATGTAAGAGTTAAAACTAGAATTCTCTTGTTGCATGCTTGAACTTTTCAACCAAACAAGTTGTTATATGAGAGAATAATGCATACCTTTTTGCATTTGTCTACCATGTTCTAATAACTTTCATTATTTTTGTAGATTCATTTTTTATTACAGAAATTTGAGGTGCAGAGATGGATTTTTTCCTTTAACATGACGTTTCCTTCTTCCGTGACAGAAGCAACTCAACCTTTCCTTCAACTACAAATCTATTTACACAAATATATCACAGAAATATTTGTCTCAGCTAACTTACACAAAGTTAGTTTTTTTTTTTTCTTTTTTCTTTTTTTACATTTCTTGCATGCATGCACCGGTATTGAATCTAATACATGCAAACAAGGAATATTTCAGAATAGGAAACCCAAATCAATTTAGACCCTACAGAAATATATTATGTTACAATTTTTATAAAGATTAAAAAAACTTATCATCAAATTCCTATTGTATCCATTCCATCACACCAAATTACATGGGTAACTAGCCACTGTAATTGCTGTGTATATAGGAAATAGAACTAAGTACGGGTTTTATTTGATGATAATACATATTTCTATTATGAATTTTTCATCCATATGTTGATTAAGGTAGTCAGTCTTATCAACAATCTACAATATCATATTGAAATTCTCAATATGAATATAATAGAAATATTTCTTAACAGGATAAATACTTGTATAAACACATGTCTAATGGACTAATATGAAATGGTGTTTCCATGTTATTGAGGAGGGGGTTTCTTTTGGAAATCTCCATCAAGTTTCTAAATCTAATTACAGAAATAAAATTTAATCTATTTGTAGAAAATAAATTTACAAGAAATGAAATTGCTGGAAAATAAATTGCAGAAAATGAAATTTTTTGCTGAAAATGAAATTGCAGGAAAATAAATTACATGAAAATAAATTGCAGGAAAATAAATTACATGAGAATAAATTTTAAAGAAGTTATTGAATTAGAATCTCCTATCAAAAATCTTGCTAAGAGGTATTCTACTATCATTAGAATACTCTTTTAGAAAAATTTGAGTCTCCTAGTAACACCATGATCCCTGGCAATGGTGCCAAAAATGACAGGTCATTGTATTACCAGTCATTTAACCAACTCATAGACAAGTTGGTATCATTATAACCAAGGCGGTGTCTAAAGCTGTATGCAAAAGGAGAAAGGAAAATCTTATCCAATAATACTTCTTCCTAAGAAAACATACAAAAATTAAACATGCATGAAAAAGAAACACACAACAACTAAACTATTGAAATAAATCTGCAGTAAATAAACTATGCTAATAAATAATAGAAAAATCCTCCTCCCTGGGGAAGAGGGGATTTTGGCCATTCTCTTCCCTTTGGATTTGAAGCAACTAAAATTAACTTTTAAAACTGCACTTGTATTGATTCAAAATTGATTTACAAAATATGCTCCTTTTCCAAATATATGGAAGAGGTATTTATAGACATTACTCCTAGTTTACTTGGTCTACACTCCAAGAACTAACTACCTATTCTTGGGTGGATTTATTCAAAGAAATAAATACTAAACAAACTTGACTACAACAACCCACTTATTGTGGAGAATATTTCTACAACTCATCCCTTTAATCTAGGAACACAAAGTGGGAGAGTACTTATTCAACATTCCTAATACTATTCCACCATTTTCTCATCCTTGAAACATGGAGAGAAAATGGAGGAGTGCTAAATCCATGACTTTGAATTCTTCTTGGAATGCCACATGCGTTCATGAATTTGGATTGCCACATGTTTGGATCTATATTCTTGGTTGATGACGTGGAAGCAAAGAGTAGGATAAATAGTTCAGTGCTCCTTTACATTATTTTGGAACAAACAAAAATACTTTCACTAGCTGGGCATTTCCGTAGTTACGCAAGAAATTCCATAGTTGGGTATTTCCGTAGCTATGTGAAGAATTTCTATAGCTGGGTATTTCCGTAGCTGCATGAAGAATTTCCATAGCTGCAATCTACGAACTTGGAGTATTGTTGCTTATGACCTATTTTTTACACACTATTGCATTCCAACTTTAGAAGAAATATCAAGAAATAACAAAAATTAGATTACAAATAGATTTCTAAAGAGATGATAAGATAGATCCTATATTCTAGCTTAAATATGATATCTATTATTAAAACTACATCTAAATTCACTTGAAAGCTTTATTTTGAGAGAGAGAATAAGAATGTTATTTGGTGATATAATGAGACATATTTTGGTCTCATCAATTAGGTTTACCAAATAAAAACTAGTCACATATATGTCAAAAACCAATAGCATTGTATTAATTGGTGTAAAATGTAGAATCCGAATACATACATAATAGTGACAACATAATTCATGTGCACTCATTAACCAACAACATAACTCTAGTAAAACATGGATTCCTAAAGCATGTAAATCAATACATATTTATAGGTAGTGGGGACTTGCCCTTCACTACTCATGCACTCTCGAATATATGCTACATGCTAACATACACCGCTACAAGATAATTACAAAGGCATGTAAGTTTGCTAATAATAGATTATCTAATAATAACTCTAGTTCACATCTTATTATTACCTTCAAAACCATGCATGTCTCTTTATCTTCCTCTCGTCCGAATCAACCTTTCCGTGTTTTCCAGGTATTCTAAAAAACAATCTCCCCACTCAACATCTATAATTAGCCTCATACAGAAAAATGGCTGAGTCATGGTTTCATGCTTCCCCGGTTGCACCCTGTTCCACTATACTTTCACACACACCTACACGCCCTATGTCCACGTACCTTATTATTATGCTCCTTCAATACTTAGGCTACAGTTTATCAATCCAATAGGTATTGGGTCTTGTAAATGCTAATCTTTAATTCAAAACAGAAGGTTGTAAGGAGGAAGAAGCAAGTTGTAGTTTTAGGGTGACTGCATCATCTTTTAATCTAGTATTCTTCTTTTCAGATAGTTAAACAAGGTACAAAAGGTTTATTTTCAATTCACTTATGATTATATGAAAATATATTAAACAATAGGATTTTAGATGCTAAAGGATTGTGAAATGAAGAACAATGTGAAAATAAATAACATATAACTCATTGTATAAAATATTTGTTTATATTCATAAGTAAATTTATGTACAAGATCCCACACAAGTCGTGGGATATAAATTTAAAAATGATAAAATGGAATTACATTTGAATAAAAAACACAAAGGAAAAGTAAGAGGATCCATAATTTAATGGAAACAAATGCCCTTACTTGCTACAACACCTCCCATTTTTCCATCTTTTGCTCCAGGGCACCCGCAGAATGAAAAAGAAAAAAAAACAAGTTAGAACTCGGGATACCCTTAAAGCTTAAATGATTCAAAGAATCAAATAAATTAGTAGTTTATCATAACAACATGATCATCACAATAAGAAAGTGCAATTTATTAATTGTATATAAATTCTATTGGTGAACAATAAAATCTACAACTCTCATTAAATACCATAACTTGATTTTCTATCTGCAATGAAATTAAATTACAGCTATCATGTACACAATGATAATGACCTAAATAAGACACATATGAATGACTACTATAAAGAAAGTTCATAAGGGATATTCCTCATAGAGAACAGGTTGATTCATTGACTCCTTTTTGAAGAAAGCAAATAATCGAGCATAAACTCAAATGTGGAAGATGAATAAAAATATATGAGATAGTGTGTAGATACACTAATGAATTTCAAGAGAGATTCCATACATCAAATTAAGATGAGTAAAAATAGGAGAGATGATTCCTTTTCTATGGTTTTTTGTTTCTAATTTTATTTCTAGCAATGAATGTGCAGGAAAAACATTTTATGAGAAGGAAATACTAAAAGATATCATGAAAGATACAACATCTCATAGACTCAGCCGAGCAAAAAGTAGTTTTCCAAGAATTTGGAAAGGAGAAAATACAACAATAATTTGGGAAAAGAAAACAACAATCTAAGAAACTTCATCAATTCATCCATGTATGCATAGATAAAAGAGTTATAAATCATACATCAAAATTTAAGGATAAAAAGGGTAGTTTTCTTCATATAATGCAAAAAAAATGAAGTTATTCAATTTTAAATACAAAACCGTAAAGGATATTGGAAATATGTAAAGTTTTCTATGCAAACAACAAGAATATACATTACCGAGTAATGGGTGAAAGAAAAAAATGGCCATTTTAGAATATTTTATTGTAGCTCCATCAAAAGCTCAAATGGGACTTTTTTTATAAAAAACCCCAAATGGGTAAGTGATTACCGTTGGCCATGGCCCCACAGTAGTCATCTCTCAAAAGGAGTCGAGCCAAAAAATAAAGTCCAAGAGATTTCATGACGTCCCAGCTCGATCGTAGTGAGTAGAACTCTCAAATATATCCACAACAAGCTCTAAAAAGGGATTCGAGCTCTCAACAGATCTTCCAAATATTTCCATGGCAGCCCAGCTCGAACAGTGAAGAAAAACCTTCTCCAAAATAAAGTGCAGCGATCTCTAAAAAAAGAATTAAGAGCATGGTGGCCGCACTCTCCCAACAAAGGTAGGTTTCCTGCGATGGTATAAAAGAAAAAGTAGAAAAAATAAACTTCCAAAGATCTCATTAGGGATGAATTGAGCATGTGTCCCTCAAAAAATGGAGGAAAAAATTGAAAAAGATCATGGCGGTTGCATACAAGATCAAGATAAAATGAAATGATTATTTTACTTTCGGGTTTTCACCCTAGCTTCGTTGCCATGGTTGGCACTAATTATGATCAACCATTAACCATGGTTATGGTCAACCTTCCCAACCATGGTAATCATTAAATTTTTTTAAAAACGGGTCGCATATCACTTACATTAATTTCACCTTTTAATAATCATTTCATTATCATTTCTCAAACCTTGGAGGAGGGGTCCCATGTGATTTCCTTCCAAAGTATTAATGTAATAATTAACGCTTTATAAAGCCTATGTCAAAATACCTTTGGAGTCAAACAAACACAAATTGTGCAATGATTGGAGATAAGTTGGTAGTTTAAAAAAAAACCTCCAAGTTTCGAATGCCAAGTGTTGGAGGGGAAGATCATGTCAGGTTGAGTTCTCCTTTTACAAAGGATTGATGTGACAGTTAACTAGGAGTGAAATCATACATCGAGTGAAGATATTTTTAGTTGTATCTCTAATTCCACCTTATTCGACATTTTTTTGTCAAACGCTATATGTATCTATGTTTGGAGCATGGCAAATGGACTTATGTTGTGGTAAAGATTTGCTGCCAATTTTAATAGTTATTTCCTTTTGAGGAATAAAGCTTTTTTTCCTTCTCCTATTATAAGTTTTCAGTATGCATTAAAGAGTAAAAATTGCTTGTTGTGATTTATTAATTTAGGATCCTTAAACAAGTTCTTTATTCACTTTTGCCTTATATACTTATAGAGTTATTTGATTGTAACTTTGAGTGTGCTATGATATTACACAAGATTTTTATGGTAGGGTTAACCTCCTTCGAACATTTCCTGCTTAAAGTCATATCCTTCATTGAATGTATCTTATCAACTGCTCATTAATGAGCTGTACAATCCATTGGTTTTATTTTTCAAAGCGCGCACTTTATATGAGCAAGTAGTTTGTCATAAATTTTGGTGTATCACCTCATTTATTTTTCTATTTTCTTCATCCCTTAAGTTCAAAATTTTTTAGAGAAATTATCAGAAGTACATGTATTATTCTAGGGAAGTTGGACCACTCTGAATACTTACCTCATCATTGGGAGACCCATAGCCCAGACGTATTTCCATTGTGTCTCTTTGAGGGGAGTTTAATCATATTTTTAAAGGGTGCACTCAAAGTTTGACAACAAGAAGAAATAAACAAAAATTATATTTGTGGAGAGAGTAGACATGAGTCCAGGTTCCCATAAACTTGAGCCAAGTACGAGTTTTGAAGTGGATTATCATGTAGATTGAAAACATACTTCTATCTATTTGGTATACTTTGATATTTCTCATTATATTGTGGATGCACACCACTTTAGGTTGAGTCTCTCTCCTTTATGGGTTGTACGCCGTATAATCCTACATGATACTGACTATGTTGAGCCTCATGGGAGTTTGGAGAGATGATTTAGATAGAGATTATAACAGTTATATTATTTTATTATTTATAATGTTATTTTTTGAGTCACAATCAATGCTGGATAGGGTCCGATGCGCTTATCAGGACGTCAAGATTTACACTCAATGTTAGACGATATCTAATGTACTTGTGATGTTGTATATGTTTTTTATATATTTTACGAGATGAGGCTCGATATCTGAGTTCCATAAAATTAATGAGTACCCCTTTGGTGTCAATATAAGGCGATATAGTGTTCGTGATGTGATAGTTCTTTTTACATTTTATATTTGTAAATTTGACTTTATTTTTTTGGTTTTTTCTAGAACCAACAATTTATATCATTTAAATTTCGGTTGAGTTACTGTTATTCAATTTTTCCCTCAGGAAAAATTGAACAAACATGAACTTGTACATTGAGAAAATGGGGTTGATTCAGTCATGGGAGCTTACATTTCAGGATCAACCGTATAGGTTGAAGTAGGTCGAGCATTGCAGAGGAATTCAGGAAATGAAGAAACTTTGAAAGTCTAAAATTTCAGATTTCAGAGGTGGAGCCGTTCGGAGTTAAGCTAGGGTCAAATTCAAGGACTGGGTGGAAAGAAGCACAAAAGTCATAACATGATTTACGAAACCCGAAGTCTAAAATTCATACTTTGTAGTTTTGGTGAGCACAGATAGGTGAACAGTAAAAAATCCTTAAAATTCAAAATGTCTGAAACTTGAAGTCTGAATTTCAAACTTCAGGCTTTCAGAGTTTTAGAGGTTTCATGTGCCCAAATGGATAATTGAACCCCGAAATATTTTAAACCCAAACCCCAAAATCCCAAAAACATGAACCCCAAAATCTCGAAAAACCTTGAAAATGCAAAAGTCTGAAACCCGAAGTTTAAATTTTTAACTTAAGAGTTTCAGAGTTTCAAATATTTTGTTGACTCAAGTGGATGAACAATAACCTAATCTCTGAAATGGAAAGGTCTGAAGTTCCGATTTTTAGACTTCGGAGTTTCAGAGGTTTCATGTGCTCAAGTGGATGAACAACAACATCAACCTTCAAAATTAAAATGACCAAAAGTCTAAAATTTTAGACTTCAGAGGTTGCGAGGCAATTTTAGAGTCTAAAAAGAGAAGATTAACCACCCAGATTTATCGTAGAATGGCACTGCTATCTTCCAATGGCCATAAATTTTGACTGGGAGCTCAGATTTGCACAAGAAAGGACTAAACAAAATGTGACCAGACGGTTTATGAATTGAATGATCATAGTGAAAACTAGGATACACAATTCTTTCCATCATAAAAAATGAAGTAAACTGGTAATATTGTATTAAAACATATCACAGGAAACAATCCACAACCACTATATATATTTTTTGAACCCTCATACAAGCCCACCACAAGCCATCAATTTAAAAAACTCATAAAATCCCCTTACATATCCATCTATGGTTATTATTTCAATTATTACAAGGAGCCCATTTTAGCCCAAGGAGTAGAGACCCATATCCTTACCCCACGATTTTCCACAGTAAAATTATTTCTAGATCTAAAAATAATAACAACAATCCTTGTACATTCACCCTTTTTTCTTAGAAAAAAAACAAAAAAAAAAATACTCCCAATACCATTAATATTAGATTTTGGAGGATGCCCAGGTAAGGGAAGCAAGAAAACTTATTTACATGCATCTAAATCAATATACAACATAAAAAATTAGGGGATTAAATCCCATGCAAAATACCATTTCATAAAAAAGAGAGCATTTCGTTTCAGGAGATTGCATGAGGGGTAGGTGGTTTCCTTAAAATGCGTACGAGTTCTGTTATCCAAAATTCACCCCCCAGGGTAATTTTGATAACATGCATCAGATTATTCAGTCTCAAGCAAGTAGATTGATTTAAGGCCCAAAATCATGTTTCTGGGGTCCCCTCAGCTTCTTTCTAACTCTCTTGTCCAAGAAGAAAACCCAGCAAGTTTTAAAAATGTGAAAAAATTGCAAAAGCCAAGCTTGGTGCCGAAATACAGAGAAAATGACCTAAGTCCTAGTCCAGGTGGTCTGCGGTATAGTTGGGATGTCGGGGCACGAATCGGCCGAAAATCCGCCAGGCGGTCCGCACAGCAGTTGGGACATCGGGACGCGCAGGGCGCGAAAAGCCGATCCAGCCGAAAAAATGAAGAAAATTGCCTAAGTCTTGTTTCGCGCGGTTAGGGATAGTTGGGCCAAAAGTATGCACGGGACGCGGATCGACCGATTTGGCGCAAGTCAGTCCATTTCGGGTGGTTCGGAGATATTTGTCCCAAGCAGTCCGGGATAGTTGGGACAAAAGTATGCAGAGGACGTGAACCGGCTGATTTGGCCAAAACAGAGGAATTTTGTCTGGGACATCCGGGCCAAAGGTACGTGGGGGACGCGAAAAGCCAAAAGAGCTGAGAGTGAATGGAATCTTGCCACGTGTCTTCGCCACAAACATGAACAAGGAAGCCCGAATCGGGCGGTTCGGAGAAATTTGTCCCAGACAGTTTGGGACATCCGGGCCAAAGGGATGTGAGGGATGCGAAAAGAAGAAGTGGCCGGAAAGAGACAAGGAGGCCCGCAGACAAATCACAGCATGACATGTGTCACAAGGGGAAGCACAATGGAAATTGGCTAAGTGTTTTTGGCCAAAAAATTTCTAAGGGCAAGGTTTGAAGGGTCGGCCCGAGCTAATAGACACAGGACATGTGTCCTAAGGCGGGGGAGTTCGGAGCCAGGGAAAGACTTAGGAAAATTTGACAAAAGTCTCAGGCCAAAAAATTAAAAGACAAGGATGACCCCGCGCCCCTGTCCTCCAACCAGATCATGCCACGTGTCCCAAGTGGCGGGGGCGCGGGGAAAAAATGGAAAATTTTCCAAAGTTATTAAAAGTCAAAATTTTCAAAGGAAAACCTGTAGAAAGGGAAGAATAGAGAATTGCTCATCCAATCAGCACCTGACACGTGTCATCCAAGTGGTAGAGCGTGGGAAAAATTCAAGTATTTTCCTGCCGATCCCTTTTGGCTTGTTTTTTACGCTAAATCTTCAGATCGCCATAACTTTCGATCCAGAGCTCAGATTTTCATGTTCTTTATATCAATGGAAAGCTAGTGAAATTATCTACACGATTCTGGGGTCTATCTTGTATTTTGGTTCATTTTGGAGAGAGAAAATTAAGAAAATGTCTCTGGCGCATGATAATGGCCAGAAGTGACGTTTCAACAACCAGTTTTAATGCAGAATGGGTCGCATTCTTCTCCATTATGGTCAGAAATGTTAGGGCATGGGTCTATAAGGATGCCCATGCTATTTTAATGCATTTGCATTCAATGAGGAATGGCTCCCATTTTTTTTCATGTTTTCTCTCTCCTGGGCTCGACCCATGCATTGTAAAAAGCTAGATTTGGCTCATTTTTAAAGTGTGGTTCATCTTTTTAGCTCTGCCGCTCCCTTATTTTCTTCTCTAGGGTTGAAAATGGAGTTTGAACCTCCTCCCCTTCTTTGTAATGGCATTTTTTGCCTTTTACCATTAAAATGATGTTCTGTGCAAACTTCTGAAGCAACAAAAAAGTGTTTCGTGATGCATCTATCCATCCTTGCTCGTTTTTCACTTGTTTTCTTCTTGCCTCTCTTCATTGCAGGTATTTGTGCATGTTTGAATGTTCATTGCAGGTTTGGAGCTGTGTTCATGGAGTTTTGGGACGTTTTCTGTGTGATATCTATCTTTGGGCCTGTGATGCATCTGTCCATCCTTCCCATCACTCACCTCTCCTTGTTCCAGGGTAGTTTTGATAGATGTTCAACATTTTCCTTCTCTGGCGTATCACCGTTTTAGTGTAGGCTCTATTTTTACCTTTTCTCTCTCTCTCTCTCTGTCTCCTTGGCATGGTTAGATTAGGATTAGATTAGCTTGCCTGCACTGGAATAGCTTGTGGCATGTAGTTTAGGAAGAGGAACCAGCCTTCTCTGGAGATTCCTTTCTCATTTTCACGAGTCCCACACTCAAAGAAAGGATTCAATGTTGTGCAATCACACTAGATGCTAGAGTGATCAAACTAGAAATCTGATCAACATCCAGGGGTGCTGTGATTCTGCACCAATAGGTTCCACATTTTATTTATGGGTATGTTGAGAAAATTTACTTGGGTTTTTGTTAACCTTTCTCCAGTGAACAACCACTTGTTCGAACCCCGACCCGGGTTAGGAGAGACTATTGTTTTATTTGGGCACTTATTCACCCTTTTGGGTTATGTCGGCAAACAGTGTAATAATGGTTGTTCATCCTATGGTGTCGCCATACCTTGAGTGGTGAGTTTATTTGATGTCTGTTGGATCTCCATGTTCTCTTTTCATGTGGAATACATAATTTTTCCTTTGGTTATTCAAAACATCCTGCATGTTTACAAAACAATATGAATGGTTGATTGCAGTGATTAGATTTATGAATGGAGGAAGTACTGAGGCTATTAGTGCCCATTTACTTAGTATATGCATCTTGAATATTAATATACTTCCTTACTCCTACTGTTGTTTACAATGAAGTGTTGAACTTGGATGAAAAGCAAAAAAATAGCACTTTTGGCCTTTTGGTAAATGTCTCTAAAAATACAACCACATAGGTTCTTTCAGTCTGGCATTTTGAGTCATACTACTAAGTTCATCATCAGGGAATGATCCCTATCCTATGCTTTAGGAGGATAGTGTGATCTCAATTTCTAAAAATATGCTGTGAGACTTCCACCAACACGAGTTGGCTAATAATCCAATGTTTATTATTCCTTTTTACCACTGTTTATTTTCTTAAATAATTAATTGCTAAGGTAGGTTAATATCTTGATTTACTAATTACTAAACAATGACTAAATTATCAATGTATTAGTGTAATTATCAATTAATCAGTTGATTAGATAGTTTCCAAATTAATTGTCTTTGTAAATCTTTTAATCAATACAAAGGCGCTACTTAATGAAAAAGATGGAAGAACGAAACAGACAGCAGGGAGGGAGGGAGAAGAATTTAAACCTAAGGAAGCGCTCAATATTTTTCTCGACTTGTGTAATAGAGGTTTGCATGTTTGATTAAGCTTCCATCCATAATCCTTATTTAAATTGATGGGGTGTTTCTCTGTTTCCACAGCTTCTTTAATTCTCCTATTTGTGAAGTGACTCCTAAGGCTAGAAGTTTAGTGTTCCTAATACAGATAGAGTGTTTAATTTAATCCTCATACCCAATCAAAGCTGACTTTCGGACCCTACCACGTTTAATATCTGCATCGTGTTCCTTAATTCTAGTTTGGAGAGAATGGCATATTTCTCCAATCTAGTTTCTGCTGCAGGAGCATGGATTCAGGGGGATCTTTTGGATTCCTATGTTTGTTTCTAGGGATGTTTTAAGGTTTAAAACAGGTTTTAATGCCATTTCTTCTAAGCATCCCAGCTAACTTATCTGATGTGCCTTGAATATATGGCAGGAAGGCAGTCTTGTCCTGTTCATTATTGCTCGTTTTTCCTGCAGGGACCACTTTTTGCCCTGTTTACTTTGTAAAAAACAGAATGGAAACCTTCACTTAACTACCAATACAATCATAGCTATATTCATCATGGGAAGGATCAAGGCTCAATCCATATAAAAGCAGATTGGTTTGGGATAAACTGTTTTGAAAAAGGCAACCTACCATACCTCACAGTAAATATTACCTCTGGTCTCAAGGTACCAGCATCAGCAATAGCTGCAACATCCCACCACGAGGACGACCATGGTTTATCCACCTAGTAAAAATACTTAAGTTAGAAATTTCAAAAAAGACAATTATATGATTGATATATGGCATCAACAATATAACATCAATGTACAGATAAATCTTCCAACTTTTGAACAAAGGAAAACATGAAAAAAGAAAACAAATTTTCAATATATACAACATAGGATGATTCCTTCAAATTTTGGTTCAAAATCAAAAGGTGAATCTCATTACCTATTTTCAAAAGTACAAAATAAATTAGTGAATCCAGTGGAGTAATCTATATAAGGGCCATTCTGCATAAACTGTATAGTCTGAATAAGTCATAGTAAGACAAATTTAATACTAGCTGCTTCTAATGCCCTTAAAAGTAGCACATATTTCAGTCAATTTAATTTGAACTTGCAGAATTTTGAACAACAAAGAGTGGTTTTTGAGATAAAGCTTATGCTGATTCAACATTGAGTTGAAGAAACGCAATGGGTTCTGTTATCACCGAATCACAGCACCCCTGGATGTTGATCAGATTTCTAGTTTGATCACTCTAAGCATCCAGTGTGATTGGATAACATGGGTACTATCTCCAAGTTGTGGGACTTGCTACTTGAGATAGACCTCCAGAGAAAGCTGGTTCTTGCTCCTAAACTACCTGCCACAATCTACTCCAGTGCAGGCAGGCTAACTGTTCTAATCTAAAATTCCAAGGGACCAGGGAAAGAGAATGCATAAAATGAAAGCCTACACTAAAGCGGTGATACACCAAAAAAAGAGGGTGTGAGAGTAATCTCCAAATGTGTGAAATACAGAGGCAAAGTGCACACTAGAAGAGGTGATAACAGTTCACCATAATCCAGCAAAATGCATTCACAGCAATATTCCAAGCACACACAATGATAATGAATTCCTGCAAGAAAATAATAAATAGACACAATATACTTGTAGAAAGATTAAAGGGGCAAGAAGAATGCAAGGAAACACAGCAGGGGAAGATATATCCACAAACTGATATTTTATTGCTTCATGATATGCACAGTTCAATCTATTACAAGATAAGGGCCTGGATCACCATGCAAGGAGTCCACTACAAGGGCCTGCAACACACTGGCTTCACAAAGCAATTTTGACAGAGCTTTGTTACCCAAAAACTCTCCCCCTTTACAATGAGCCCAACACTCCAATTTATAGAAAAATGAGAAGGAAAAGAGAAGGGAAAATGGAAATCCCGAAATCTGTCCTTCAACCACCTGTAAGAGGCATTAAATTGAGTGGAATGGGTATACATTACTTGCAAAAGGCTCCCCATACTGTCCCATGTGCTGCAGCAGAGAAGGAATGATGACCATGCCTCTTAATTGCACTCCCAGCTACCAAATAAAACACTGTTCTGAACCCGGCCACGTTTCCTTAAAAATCTCAATCAATTTCTGATCAAATCCGGAATTTCTTGATTGCTGTGCATCGGGCTCGGAACCACGATTCCAACGGTACCAATTTTGTGCGATTTCGTTGAGAAATGCAAAAGTTATGGCCTTCTGAGTGCGGGCAGCTGTTTTGGGCCTGGCAGGCGTTTTCTGTCATTTGACGGGAAAGAGCATTGACTGACTGGAGCCGAATATGTTTCTTTTATTTAAATGTATCTACCCTTATTAAAATTAAGAAATCCAGTTTTTGTGGCGTAGAGGACGTCGTGCTCGTTCCAGAAAGTCCAATTTTATGAAAATCGGAGCTCGGAGTCAAAAGTTATGGCCGTTTGAAGTTTCCGGACCAAACGTTGACTTTTCTTCCCTGCCTTCGGCCATTTCGGCTTTTCGCGCCCCGCGCGTCCCTTTGTCCCATTTGGTTTCGGTGCTGAAATTTCCCATTTCGACCGAACCGGCCGGTTCGCGTACTTTTGGCCCGCGCATCCCGGACTTCCTGTTTCAATAGTTAGTCAATTTTTCAACTTTTCGGCCAGTTCGGATTTCCACGTCCCGCGCGTCCCTTTGTCCCGAATGTCCCAAATGCTGCGTGGACCGCCTGGCGGCCTTTCAGCCGGTTCGCGTCCAGATGTCCCTCATATCCCGACTATTGCAAGGACCAAGACTTAGCCATTTTTCCTGATTTTTTCTGGCCCGAGCTTATTTTTTGCAATTTTTTCACATTTCCTCAGAACTTGCTCTTTTCTTCTTGGACAGGGGAGTTAGAAAAAATATGAGGGGACCCTAGAAACATGACTTTTTGTCCGGACTCAATATAATTGCTTGGGACTAAAGAATTTGATGCATGTTATCAAAATTACCTTGAGGGGTGAATTTTGGATAACACTAGTTGAAACGAAAACTTGTAAATATTTTGTGAATGATATAATCTGATCACAACATTGTTATGATTATTTGTTTGTATTTTAGCAACTTTGAAAGATAACTTAACTTTTTTTTGACCAATATTGGTTACCTTTTTGTTTCCAAGTCAAAGTTCATTATAATCTTTTTCCGACTTTGGTTTGTGTGCCATGCTGGATAGAAATGATGTAACCATGTATAGTTTTCATAAAAGGGTAATAGTAAACTTTTTGAATTATAGCTTTGTGTAGTAAACCTTTCTATGTTATGACAATTTTGTAATTCTAGGCATAACAAAATGGTGTGTTAAACCTTATAAAATTTATAAAAAAATGATAATAATAATTTGAGGTTGTGATCTTATAGATGAAGTCAAGAGTCTTTAAGTGGAAAAAAATAAACTATCTACTTGTGTTAAAAAAAAGAATACACCTTACTAACCCTAAGCCATACTAATAAACATTATCCTTAATGTTGATGGGGCTTAAAATGATTTAAAAATGTAAACAATGTTTATCTTTTGGGAGGATAACAAGGTTATAACAAGGGAAATTGATCAAGAAATCAAGAAATCTAACTTATCTTTTTAAAAACATGATTGTACTCATTTGGCAAACTAAATCAAGAGATCTAGATGAGGCTCTTACCCAATCCAGAAATTGATTTATAAGTCTCATTGAACAACTGGTTTATGACTAATGAGATCATCAAGATGAATTCAAATTGATCTTCTTATCTCTAACTCTTGTGAATGGATGTTGTGATTCTTTCTTAAATGATGTTAAACATTTTGATCCCTGCACAAAGGAAGTTTTAGTTCCGAACCTAAACGTTACTCCACCTCAATTGGAGCTTGCACTTGTCTCCTTGTGCAATGGATGTTTGAAACAAGAGCTAGTACCTTGAGCATGTATAAATAGACTTGTGGAGAAATTAAATACCTCTTTATTAAACAAATGAATTAAATAAGTAACTGACATATTATAGATGATCCTTATATAAAAAACTTTACCTTAAGCTAAAATGCTCAAAAGTATAAAAGAAAAAAGTCTAGCTCTATAAGAAGGATTGTATGAAACATAACATGAATATTCTAGAACATAAGTTAATAATTGAAATACACTTTTAGTAAATAAGTAACCTTACAAGATTTTACACCTTGGGATGACCGTAACTGTAAGAGTATATTATGGTTGGGACTATTATGTTGTGTCTTTTCGAAAAGAAAAGTGAATTGGTCGTGATGGGTGTCGTAATCTTCTTTCGTTGCCTATGTGCGTCAATGTTGTGTCAAGTTTATCGTGAGTTGGTTATAGCCCATTGAGATCACCTGTGGTGTTGTATAAATTTCAAGCAAGTAAAAAAAAAAAGTTATCCATTCTATTTCATGATGTCCTTGTGTGTGTATAAGTGGGAATTACAACTACCATGTTGAAAGCATTGTTTACAAAAATCTATAATATTTTCACTTTATAATGAAAAATATGATTTTACAACTATACGTAATGTTTATGCACAACTTAAATAATGATTCTTTTAAAATTGACATCTCTTTCACTATAATTGAATAATTCAACACTTAAAATTAATGACCATTTGACTATCACTTAGATTTTTTAATCTTTCTTCTAAAATTATTAAAATATTGTTCCCTATTAAAATCATAATTTAATTAGATAATAAATATTAATATCACATATCATAAGTATTAGAGACTAATTGGTAAATGCTTATCTTGTTAGTACTTGAATTTGTTTCAACATACATAGACATATAATAGACATATAATAGTGATTTTGGTGCTCAATATACAACATACAAATAACACTACATGTTACACAATATATATTATATGTCAATACCTATACAAAGTTATAAATCATTCATATATGTATAGATATCATATTCAAGCTCTCAACATTAATGAAATTGAAGAATAAAAGAAAAGATGCAAAACAAATTCAAACAATTTGAAAAATGTTGGATGCTGTTATTTCAATAGGTATAATTTGACATTTCCTCCAAGTTTGGATGAAAAGGTATTTGACTATGTCCATCAATTTTGACATGACCTATTATTAATGCAATATTATAATAAAATATTTTTTTACTTTTTTCCTTTTCAAGAAATTTGACTGATGGGAATTAATTTATTGTAATAAAACACATCATAGAGTATTTTTATTAGTTAAAATTAAAATTATTATTTATTCCCCTTCTTCTCTTGGCAAAAATAAAAATCATTAACTATAGAAATTAAACGCAATAATATAAGTCTCAACAAAATAATAGTGATTTTTACTTAGGCAATGGATTTTTTTAATGTAATTGTTGACCAAGAAACATAACCACCATGAATATTGTTATAAACAAACATTTCAAGCTATTTCTTAGCTGTGACGTTTTATTTTTAGTGTATTGAAAAAAACATAAAATCATATTCTCTCAAAGGTATAGGGTTTGGAATTGACCAATTTGCTAGGATTTTTAAGAAAATATTTTTGAATGTTTCACTATTTATGAATGGGACATTAAATTAAATCCAGTGGAGATGGGTATTCCTGGATAAGGATTTTGTTGAAGAAATATTACTAAAATCCGACTAGGTGAGCAAAATCTGAACTGTGAAGCATGACAGGAATACAGTCCATTAGACATATTTGTACTCTCCTGTAATTATTATAATCAAATAAACATATTTTCTCAATCACGTTTACTCTAATACGACCATTATTTTTCAAATGAGATCCTCAACTGTAGGCTGACAATGTGGAGCATTATTTTATCTTCTGCAGCATTTAGCTCCTGAAATATTGATTCCACGGTTTTTACAATGCGGTAATCGCTCCACGATTGGAAAGAGGCCTTCACTAGTTTCTTTTTTGTTAATATTTTTAATTGTATTCACATCTTCCCGAAGGTTATATCGAGCAGAGGCATGCACGGAAAATATAACGTTGAGAAGAAGAAGCACCATCATTAGTTTGACAATCATTGTTGTAGCCATATTCACTTGTAAGGTGTTCAGTGTTGCAAACGATTAACTCCACATAAACAATAAGATGGAAATGGAGATAAAATTCATTCCATATTTATAGAACTAGGCCACAGGCGTTTAACAGTTGCAAATAATTCCTCATTCAAATTCTTACAAGCGGAAGACATTCAAAGTCTGAAATTGGCTTGTTGAAGAGGCAACTTTGCTTGGATAGTAAAAAACGAGCCTATTCAACGAGGATATTATCATTTATTGTTTGAATATGTCTAACTCAAGGGGGTTTGAATCATAATATGATAAGTACAATTGGAAGGAATTCAATCTTTCATAATCCTCCAAAAAATAATATGATAAGTACAATTGAAAAGAATTGAATCTTTCATAATCTTCCAAAAAAGAATTCACTTAATATTTGTTATCATGAGATTTATATCCTGATGAATAACTAGACAACAACTTTTACACCATCATCCTGATCATGATCAGTTGGATTACAACCCCCTCGATGACAGGTGAGATAAATTAATTAAGTTGGCTGATTGATATCGTTATAACTGCTCATATTAGCGGGAAATCCACCCCACCCACTCAGCGTGACATCTGAATCGATGTTTTATTTTGGGCAGCAGTTAGCGTTTGAAATATGGATTCCACAGTTAATACAATTTGCTAGCCTCTCCAAAATTGAATACAGACTTTCACTATCTTCTCTGTTGTTGAAATCTGCTTCTGTATTTACATTTTCCTTAAGGTTGTATCGAGCAGAGGCTTGCACGGTAAATAGAACGTTTAGAAGAATAAACGCCGTCATAATTGTAATAAACATTGATCTTGCCATATTCAGTGTTAGATAACTTGACAGAAAGAATAGCTGGCTGAAACCTGTTCACCGTTGCAAATTAATAACTTGACAGAAAGAATAGCTGGCTGAATAATGTAAGGTGGAATGGATAGACAATGTAAGAAACACAATATTCACTGCTGGAGAGCGTCTTTGAACAAAGAATTCTGTTCGCAATTCGAATGAATAACTGAAGAGAAAAAATAGATGGGTGAATAAGATAAAAAGAAATAATGAATGACAATATTTACAAAAGGGTGTCATGGAGACAGTCAAATGAATAATTCAATGTTCAAATTCGTGCAAGAGTGGCACGTTTTGAAAACATCTCAAAACGCTCAACTATTTTTATTTTGATGTTCAGCTGGTTATACATATTGCCAGGAATATGACCAATTCATAAATAAGTTTAGATACAAGCGGAGATTACCACAACGTGAGGTTGTTAATTAAGGGGAATTTTGTTAATTGAGGTTATTAACCATTTACGTTGACCTGTTATTGTACGTCGATGATATCCAAACAATGAAATAAAATCAACCATCAAGGACCTTTTATTCCCGGTCGACGTTATAATTCGTTGCCCATCTTTTTTGAACGAAAAAAGTCATAAAGAAAGAATAACATGAAATGTAAGTTTGTAAGTTTGTTTGACTCTCTCATCCACGTTTTCCATGTGTTAGAATGATTGGTTCATTAATATCAACTAGGAATCGCACTAAAGGGTGCAATGGAAATGTTGATTGGCATAAAATAAATAATTGTTTTTTGCACACAGAAAGATTAGAGAGCGAAGTGTTCGAAGGAAATAATTTCTCATTCAAATTCTTACAAGCAAAAGACATTCAAAGTCTGATAATGGCGTGTTTAAGAGGTAACTTTTGACATCATGAATTTATAAACTTTGTTTGGATAGTAACCAAGGATATTATAATTTATTGTTTAAATATGTCTTACTCAACGATGTTCCAGTCAAATTAATAGAAAATGGATCTTCAATTGACTTTTCGTATTTTTTTAAAAAATTGATATTTAGCATGTCTAGAGGTTAAATATACTATGGTAGCATCGTTGACAAGTTTCTAATGTCAAATTCATGAAAGGAAAACCATGTCTTTCTTGAGGTGCCTATATAAGTAGAATATGCACCTCAAAAACAATACTTTTACCTGTATTTTAAATACATGTATTTAATATATTTTTTTTATGAATAAGATTTTATATTATATATAAAAGTTAAATGATACATGATAATTCAACAAAAAAGTGGGTGGTATGAGAGCTTACCCCAAATCCAGGAACAAATTAGGCCAAGCCTAGGAAAAGTCAACTATAACGACAAAGACACTGCAAAAATGAAATTAAGTCATTGCTACAAAACGTTGACTTGTTGTAGGTGGATCATGGTCATCAGACCAACAAGATCCAATAAAGTTCTTGCCATTGTCTATCACCTCCCAACCAGAGCTAGCACAACCCTCTTGTTCATTGTCTTTTGCAGTGTCGCGAGTGGGTAACATGGCTAAAGCCATTCAGGGAAACTTATCTGGCGTAGTTAGGAGACACCACCCATCATGAATGTGTGGCTTAGGAGGAGTTGATGAGCCCCAGCCAAGCTAGTGAGATAGCATAAGGGATCCCCAACCCTGGTTACGACCCAGGGGCGGAGGAGAGAAGCTCTGCCATGACCCTTGATTGTGTAGGGATTGACAAGCACGATTGAATGAGCGGTGCTAGGAGTGGCTCCGACGACCACCTCGGGGATGATCGCATGGGGTGGAGAGCGCCGAGTGGGAAAGGGTGGCTTCTAAGAAACACTGTAAGGGGCGTCACCCCACTGACGAAGGAGGGTCTAGAGGTGCTCCACCTCAAGGGCCACTTTATTTGCTTGCACTTGAATCTGCCGCAACACATTAGAGATAACCATAGATTTATTATAAATAGAAAAATGTTGATCAACTTCAGCATGAGAAAATAAACTAGAATTCCTTTCTTTCCAAAGTGAAAAATGAATTTTCCCTATGAAAGAATGCCAAATTTTCCCAAATATGTGAGACAACCTGGGATTATCGGCTAACAAAATATGCTTCTAGGTGAAGCACTTTGGTCTGAAAGGGAGAAAGAATGAATGAATCCAATTCCAAGCCTTTTGGGCTTTACTAAAATTCCAAAAAAGGTGGGATAGGTTTTCCAAGTGAATACAGAAGAGACATTTGGGAGCTAAAACATCAATTTGAACTAGAAGGGCACCAATTGACAAGCCTTAGTGGAGAACACACCATAAAAAATGAGTGATTTTAGGTTCTACACAAGGGGACCAAACAATGTCTAATCTTCTTCTCCAACTAGAAGGAGAAGAATGATCCCCCCATCAATTGTTGAGTTTTTCAGCCATTCCCGTAGATGAGGAGACATCCAAGAATAGCCTTTACTATCAGAGTAATTCTAGAATGGGGTATCTATGAACCATTTCTAGTTTTTCCACCAAGGACTGGAGGAAAGCACAATAATTTTTTGGCTTATATGATCAGGAACAAAGGAGATAATGTCATTAATATTGGCATGATCCTGTGAGGTAAGGATGTTGAATTTAGTTTTCAGCTCATTCAAGGACACCGACCTTGATACACTTGCTTGGAAAATATAACGTTAATAAGAAGAAACAACATCATTAGTCTGAAAATCATTGTTGTTGCCATATTCACTTGTAGAGAGCGTAAGGTGTTCAGTGTTGTAAACAATTAGCTCTACAGAAACAATAGCTGGCTGAATAAGATGGAAATGGAGATAAAAATCATTCCATATGTTAGGGTTAGCACATCGGTTGTACATATAATATATCAGATCTAAGCATACATGCAAATAAAAGTAGATATTCTACTAGAAGAATTATACAAAACAAGATACATAAATCAACACGAGATTTAATGTGGTTCACCCAGTGTGAGCTACATCCACCAAGAAACAAGCCAATCTATTATCCAAAGCTTTGACAAGATATACAATGAAGATTTACAATCTTCCACACCTCTTAGATGTTCAGTACTGTCTTCCTTCAAGCTTTTTGCCTTCTTCACCAAGAATTCTCCTTCACAAAATTATCTTGTAATTATGATCAATCCTCTCCTCTAAACCCTACTTTATGCTTTAAATAGTCATTTAAGACTTTAGGGCACTTAGCCATGCAATTACATTCATTAAATCTATTCCAATACTAAAAATAGAAATAAATCCCGAGAGTTAATTAAAATCTCGTCGCATAGGTAACCGATACCGGTTCTGCCCAACCGTCGTCAGTTCCAACTTGCCCTGACCGATTCTGGTCAAATCCTAACTGATGCCAGTTCTGTCAACTTCCAGCAAGTTCTATTTGATTGCTAAAACATGAGTAATTTAGCTCCATACTCAACAATCTCCCATTTGGAGATTAATTACTGCACTATACCTGTACAGTACCATTCTTGTTCCACCTTAGCTTTGTTTCTTCCTCCTCGAGCCTCAAAATCGAAGACCAACAGAAGTGGAGTGTAGCTCCAACTTCTCCTTTGCTAGTGGCTTTGTTAGTATATCCGCAGGGTTCTTGTTCGTGTGAATCTTTTCCAGATTCAACTGTCCATCCTCCAATACTTGTCGTATGAAGTGATACCTCAACTGAATGTGTTTCGTCCTCGAATGGAATGCTGAGTTTTTACCAAATGAATTGCACTCTGTCATTGAACAAATTGCAATCATCTTGCTCCTTTCCTAACTCTTCCATGAACGTACTCATCCATACCATCTCCTTGCTAGCCTCTGTAGCTGCAACATACTCAATCTCAAAATCCAGCTAACTGTCCTTCCACTTACTATGAAAATATATCCAATAGTGCTCCTCCTACCATCTAGATCGCCAGCCATAAACATAGCCACGTAATGAAATATCCGAACCTCCATAGCATAACTGCATGCTAGATGTCCCTATCTTTTATGTCCACCCTCTTCTTCCTTAATTATGTAAACCCACTTGTTCTGTAATGTTCTCTTTCCTACTGGCAATTTAACCAAATCTCAAGTCTGGTTCTATTCCAAAGGGTTCATCTCCTCATCCATGCCATGTTCCCACTGAACATTAGTTTTATCTTGCGTTGATTCTTCAAAGCTTTCTGGTTCACCACTATCAGTCAATAATAGATCAAATAGAGAAGGTGAAAATTTTTCTGGAAGTTTACTTACCCTTTGTGACCTTCTCATAGGAGTTTGAGGTACCGGAGGCTCAATCTGGACGTCCTGGACATTAGTATCAACTTCTGATAGTGACCAACGCCGGTCACCTCTAACCAACGTTAGTTTGGCTAGCCGACACCGATTTTGATTCTCTGTAACCATCGATGGTTCATTTAACCGATGGTGGTCAGGGCCTAACTGACCACGGTTACTGTGTATTTTTGTAGGTGTTTCTTTAAAACCCGAGAGTTTATTTTCATCAATAAACTTCTCAATTTTCTCATCCTTGGGTACTAAAATATGATCCATATACATTCTCTTTTCATTCCATTCAACATCACGACTCCTAACAATTTTAGAATTCTCTAAATCCCAAAAATGAAAACTAAAATCACCAGATCCATAACCAATGAAAGTGCACCTCTTGGATTTTGCATCCAACTTTTTCCTATTTTCTCTATCAACATGCACAAAATCTTCTGAACCAAAAACTTTAAGAAAAGAAATATCTACCTCTTTTCTGGTCCATGCTTCCTCTGGTATTCCTCCATCTAGTGAACTTGAATGGCCACGGTTAATCAAATAAACTGCTGTATCAATTACTTCTACCCAAAATTGCAATGGCAATCTAGAATGTATCCTCATACTTCTAGCATGTTCCATGATTGTCCTATTCATTCTTTCTGCAACACCATTCTCCTGTGGTGTTCTTGGAACCGTTCTTTCTCTACATATCCCATTCACTGCAAAATAATCATTGAAATCCTTGCTACAGTATTCACCACCATTGTCAGGTCTAAGGCACTTTAACTTAGAATTTGATTCATTCTCAACAAGGGCTTTCCATCTGTTAAAAGTTTCAAAAACATTAGATTTTTGTTTAATACAATAAACCCATACCTTTCTTTTAGCATCATCAATGAAAGTAACATAATATTGGGATCCACCATGAGAAGCTACCTGAGCTGGTCCCCACACATCTGAGTGTACAAGCTCCAATTTCTGCTCCTTCTTAGTTGCCCCAACTTTGAGAAATATCACTCTCTTTTACTTTCCAAAGATACAATGCTCATAGAAATCAAGATCTAAATATTTCAAATCTGATAACTTACCCTTAGCCTTTAAGATCTGCATTCCTTTTTGACTCATATGACCCAACCGATTATGCCACATGCATGCATCTAAATCTGAAGTAGATAATGTAGAAAAGGAATTAGTAATACAGGTAGATAAATATAATGTTTCTACCTTCTTACCTCTTGCCACAACAAAATCACCCTTGGTGACTTTCCAAGAGTCTCTTGTAAAAGTAACCATGCAACCAGATTCACCTAGTTTCCCTGCAGAAATAAGATTCCTCCTGAGGCTTGGCACATGCCTCAAATCTTTCAATACCCATGTATTTCCTTTTTGCAATTTTAGATGAACTTCCTCTTTACCAGTAATATTGCAAGGTTCATCATCACCCAAAGAGACATGCCCAAAATTGCCCTGGACATAATTTCTGAAATAACCCTTATTAGGGGTTGCATGGAAAGAAGCTCCTGAATCTAAAACCCATGATTCAATTCTACTATCCAAAGAAAGAATAAGAGCATCTTGTATTACCTCTGATGCAGCAAGATTCACCTCTTTACCTTTGTTTGGATGTTGATTCTCTTTATCTTTTGACCAACAATCTTTCTTTGCATGTCCTTTCTTTCCACATTTCCAAAAAGTAATTCCCTTACCTCTAGATTTAGATCTGCTATCCCTTGAATTTGATTTCCCATTACTCTTACTCTTGGATCTCTCCTTCTGCCTACCCCTACTTTCTACATTCAAAGCATTTCTAGATGATGTTTCCTCTGTAATTTTCCTATGAATTTCATCATTCAATATTATACTAACCACATCATCAAACTTCAAAATATTATTAGCAGATGTTGTATTACTAACAACCATTACCAAGTTGTCCCAACTATTAGGAAAAGAACATAAGAATAAAAGTGCTTTTACTTCATCATCAAATGGTATTGAAACTGATTTTAACTGATTTACAATAGATTAGAAATCATTCAAATGACTAGAGGTAGATTCACCTTCATGCATCTTAGAACTAAAAACTTTCTTCATCAAATAAACTTTATTTGAAGCACTAGGTTTTTCATATAAATTAGCAACAAATTTCATTAAGTCTACCGTAGAAGCCGTTTCTGTAATATTAGAAGCCACGGATGCTGCCAGGCTCAATCTTATAGATCCCAAAGTCTTTACGTCAAGAATCTTCCATTCTTCATCAGTCATCTTCGTAGGTCTAGACTTCTCATCCAATAGTAAGTACAAATCTCTCTGATACAGATAATCCTCAATCTACATCTTCCATAATTGATAATTTCAGCCATCAAACTTCTCTACCTTGTATTTATTATCTTCTGTCATTGTTGTAGCTCCCACTCAATCAGAAAACCCTCTATGAGTAAATCTGTCAACACACAAAACCCTCAAACATAGCTCTGATACCATTTGTTGGGGTTAGCACACCGGTTGTATAGATAATATATCAGATCTAAGCATACATGCAAATAAAAGTGGATATTCTACCAGAAGAATTATATAAAATAAGAGACATAAATCAACACCAGATTTAATGTGGTTTACCCAGTGTGGGCTACGTCTACCAAGAAACAAGTGAATCTATTATCCAAAGCTTTGACAAGATATACAATGAAGATTTACAATCTTCCACACCTCTCAGATGTTCAGTATTGTCTTCCTTCAAGCTTTTTGCCTTCTTCACCAAGAATTATCCCTCACAAAATTATCTTGTAATTATGATCAATCCTCTCCTCTAAACCCTAGCTTTATGCTTTAAATAGTCATTTAAGAATTTAGGGAACTTAACCATGCAATTACATTCATTAAATCTATTCCAATACTAAAAATAGAAATAAATTCTGAGAGTTAATTAGAATCTCATCGTACAGGTAACTGATGTCAGTTCTGCCCAACCGTCGCCAATTCCAACTTTCCTTGACCGATGCCGGTTAAATCCTAACCGATGCCGGTTACTATCAACTTCTAACAAGTTCTATTTTCATGCTAAAACATGAGTAATTTAGCTCCATACTCAACACCATATTTATACAATGAGGCCGCATGCATTAAATGTTTGGAAATAAGTCCTCATTGAAATTCTTATGAGCGGAAAGACATTCAAATTTTTTAAATGGTGTGTTGAAGAGAAAACTTTCGACATCGTGACTTTAGAAACTTTGTTTGGATAGAAAAAAATGAGCCTATTTACTAAGGATATTATCATTTATTATTTGAACTTTCTAACTCAACGACGTTCTAGTAAAATTAATAGAAAATTGATTTTCCATTGACTTTTCGTAACTTTTGGCTGACACGCCTACCCAAAGTCGAATTTCTTTGTAACTCCCATTTTTTGTCATCGTCCGCCTATCAAAGAAATTGTAGAGAATTTAAGTTGCTGATTTAATTTGGGAATACTATTATGCAACACAAGCTAGAAATCAAAGTAATGATTTCTCCAGGTAAAAGTTGTTAGTAACAGATTCTGCCAACGTTATGTTGTCTTCAAGAAACTGGCTGCAATCATTATTGATAGAAAAAAATATCAATAATAAACGGTATCTAGTGTTTCTTTGGGCACTGTCGTGGGATATGTGAAAATGAATGGTAAGTGGAAACGTTGAGGAAACCATTATGGGTGGGTGCTACTCCTATTTTTTTTGGATCACGAATCTCATTGTCCCATTTAAGGCGTATTAGGGTTATTTTTTTGGCTTTTCTATAATGCACTTTTTTGATCATGCTGTTGCTCAAAATTGGTGTTTTCTTGGGAAAAAATAGGGATATAAACATTATTTAGTGGTAAGTTCCATATAATTTTTCATATATTAATATAAGATTTCAAGCAACAAAATATTATTGAAATTTCCATGTAATACAACACAAAATCTATCTGTTGAATATAATATGAGATTTTTTTAATTTATGTGTTTATTTTTTGTTGATCTTCTCTTGCATTTCCCTTAATTTAAGTACAATTTAAGTCTGTACATTTCCTGCAAATAATGATTGTTGACAATTTTTGCACTTGTGTGAAAATGGGCAACTCGAAACTTTTTCGTTATGATGAAAGGAATTGGTGAAGTATACCTAAGCTATGGGATTTTTTTATGTTACTGGTTACTGCTGAATCAATTAATGATTAAGTGAAATATGTAGCTATGTGTGCTATTACAAAATGTAACAGATCACATAGTCTACAATTTCATGATATCTTTAGCAAAACAACACAAAGGCCCTGAAGGACAGTTATGTTGTCTTGATGAAGACACCGGATTGCAGAATAAGTGAAGTGTTGAGTTTTGGGATAGCAAACATAAGTGAAGACTACAGAAATTAGAGTTCATTACTGAATGTTACATATTATCATTAATGATCTTTCCTTCATGATTAAGACATTCAATTAAATGACTGAGTTGTTTAGTTCATCATACAATCCATACAGAAAGCTGAAATGTAGAAAGAAATATACAACTCATTTACAAAATTCAATGTTTTATTCATAAGGAAATTACAAATGTTCCCACCCAAGCCACGGGATGTGATTAGAAATTAAAGTACAACTACTGAAATAAGAGGTACACATGCATGAAAAAGAAAGTAAAGAGTAGGAGTGAACCCATCATTTCCTTATGGTTTTCTTTGTTGTTCAGGGTAGCTCCATTCCAACTTTGTTCCTTTCTCATCTTCTTTGTGGAAGCCATTGTACCTGAAAAGAATAAATGCATTATCAGTTACGAGCTCAAGGATCAACTTATACTCCCTACTATCCTAGTTCGTGCATATGAATCTATTCAAAATAGGAGATATAATTTACTTGAATATCAGACTGCATACATGCTCTACTTACTTAGAAAGAAGAATGGGAAAAGAAAAGAAGAAACATGGACATAAGAGAGGCCAAAAATCCTAAATATTTTCTAACTATTTTCTTAGGTGTGCAGGTACAGGTTGTAGCCAAGAAGAAATAGACAAGTCATAAGTACAGGCTGGAAGAAGAATTAATGAAATTCAAACTCAATATTTTCTTCAAATGGAATAGGTTACAGTACAAAAAAGAGACTAGCAATAAAAGCACATGTTTCAAATTGCAACTGAAGAAGAAGAATCAGATTTCAAGAAGCTGAAGTTGATTAGAAGGAAAGGGTTACAGCTGAAACAGAACGGAAAAAGAATATTTTGGGAAACTTTTGATAGGGCTTCACTATGTAAAATGGACATTTACAACTTTTCACCATGCTGCTTTCAACTACTACATGCTTAAAAGAATTATTTAAATCAAGTAAGTGATACAGAAAAGTAGTAAAGAATGTCATGATCAAGATAAATAGCTATGATGTCTCATTTTTATCCATTTTCAAACATGAAGTGTTATGTTCTATATTCTGAATCAGAAAATACAATTACTATAGCTGGAAATGGATGGAAGAGAGAAGTTCTAGAAAAAAATTTCTAGGGCTTCACCATGAAAAATCAACATTTCAAATTTTCCAACATGCCAGAAATGTTACTATAAAGGAAATAAAAAATCTATGTAAAAGAAACAAGTTAGAGAGATCTTAACAAGCATCTGAAACAAGGCTTATGCCTAAAATAGTATCAGAATAGATGAACTGCTTGTAATTTCCAATAAGTACATACAAGATACATAAAAGATAGATACAAAAAAGAGTATCTCATAGTATAAGACCAAGAACAATAAGAGTTGCAATAGTTTCTTAGGGTACAAATTTCTTATGAGGATGGAAAATAACTAGAAGCAGATCAAAGTATGTAGCATGCTAAATTATACTTTAGAAGCTAAATTCAAATGCATAGATTCATGGTTAAATAGAACTAGGGAAACACACAAAAAATCAAAGGGATCTACTTAATCATGGCTCGACACAACAAAGCTGAATCTAATGAGAAAAGTTGACTAAGTTTGAATCAGAATAGAGGAAGACACCAAAGTATCATAATAGAGAGAAAACCCCAAGGTGCTAAGCATTGAAGTAAAGGAATTTACACAAGGATGAAATGCAGAATAGTACTAAGTCTAATCCAAATCAGGAAAGAAAGTCATTCTATTTCTAAAAAAAAATGGCAAATCAAGAAACAATGAAAGATCCCAATACCCATATCAGAAGGAGGCATTTCTCTGCAAACTAAAAGTACAATAGTCTACATTCAAGGGATAATTTTATAAGGAATGGATAAAGGTATTTGTTGAAAGAGATACATAGCATTTAGATTATGAACTCAAACACACAAGAAAA
This sequence comes from Taxus chinensis, assembly GCA_019776745.2. NCBI lineage: Eukaryota > Viridiplantae > Streptophyta > Pinopsida > Cupressales > Taxaceae > Taxus > Taxus chinensis. The sequence goes on along the minus strand of CM034146.1, from coordinate 825,933,886 downwards.
ATATTGAATCAAAATTACATTCACATCTAGAATAAAGAGAGCTTCGATTTTTTATTTCAGAAGTCAATATTCCCTTTTAAAGAAAAAATCATTTCAAGTAGTGGGATAGAAGAAGAAAATATAGATCACAATTTTCGTCGTAGACCCATTAACAAGAATATCAAAATCAGAGTCACAGACAAGAACTCACCATTTTATAATTGAGCATTCAAAACTTTCAAGCAACTGAATGATGAAGTAAGAAATCCATATGCCATGAGAATTTTCAAACTCAGGAGTCAAGCGGGAGAAAGAAATCACAGAACCCACAAATATTTCCAAGAGTTTTAGTGATATATCCAAAGAAGAAAATGAAAACAGAAGTGTATGCGTATAAGAGAATATTAGCTCACCCATAACCACTCATGGCGGAAAACACTCACAACCATCTTGCTCAGAAATCTCTGATAGAGTGAAGACATGAAACATACAACTCTTCCTTGAATTCCAACCAAGGTTTTTGAAATCCAAATCTATAGAGCTCGAGAGAAAGGAGACAACATGTACAGAGAAACCTCGTATAGCTCTGTAATAAGCCAGAAAAACTATAAATCCAAGCTCAAATATTACTTAGAAAAAATGAACCAAGCTCACAGACTCCAAAAATGGTGGACAAAAGAAAAAGGAAAAGAGACAGAGACCTCCTCTACATTAAAATCCATGCTTCAAGAAACTAAAAAATGGCAGAGAGATCGAATACTTCCACTCACAAAGCTTCACAAAATACAGAACCAGTATGTAGAGAGACCAATCTCAAATGCTCAGAATAATGGAGTCGAAGGAAAATTTTTCCGGGGCTTCTCCCGCATAATGAAAACCTAATGAAACATGCATGAGGGTCGAGCTATTCCTTATCATGCAAACTCTAGAGGTAAGTTCCAACCTAACTCAACCACGGTCATAAATCAATGGCTCCAGATCAAAAGGATAGAGATCAAAGGTGAAGGATCAAGATCCAAGATCAAAGAAAGTAACTACGGTCATTTGCCACTGACCACCTTTATTTCCATGTTTAAAACCCTAACTGCGGGTTAAAAATCGATGGAATCCAATGCATCAAGGATAGAAATCAATGGCCTAGGACCATCACCAAATTCAAAACAAAATCAACCTGAGTTAATCATGCCACCAAAAAAATTTCCAAGGGGTGAGTCATCGTACAAAGGGGCCATCCTCACGTTTTAAACAAAAATCATTTCGCATTGACTTTTATAAGTCTAAACCATAGTCCAACACCGAATGATGCAAACATGACCATACATGCCAAATAATCATCACTCAAAAGGTAAAAGTATAACCTATTCACTTCAAATATGTAAAGGCCAACAAGAAATTGCAATATAATATTAATCAAAGGGGGCCGAATGATTAGATAGTGATTATTGTTCAAATCACGGTCTAAGAGACCCATGTATGTTATCAAAGGCGGCCAAGTGTATTGTGGCACCTTTTTTAAAGGTGGTCCCCTCATCTCATTTCAAGACCAATAATATGCTAATCCCACAAAGGTGGCTAAACCAAAATGGAGGCTAGTGGTCAAGTGTCAACATCAGAGACAAAGGTGGTCCCAATCAGGATAGATATTTGGATGAATTATTTTTGCAAAGTATTGCAATTAATGTAAATTACTTTTTCTCAATACACAGGAGTATTTCACATGCCTTCACAATAGGACCTAATAGAGAAGAAGACAAAGTTTCATGTTCAAAGGAGAAAGACTTGCATAGCAAGCAAGCTTATTATTAACAAATTGTTTACTCTTGTTTTCTTAAAAATAGAATAGTCAACTTCAGTTTGACTGTATTGTAATTAAGGCTAATAATGCCTATTTGTAATTGCATGCTCTATTTTTATTCCTTTATCTATTATTAAATAAAGGATAAAAATAAGATGCATGGGTGAGTACAAGCCTTAGGCTATTTCTAGGGATAGGGTAAATTTTATTTTCCTATATATTGTGTGCCTTTGCAAAACATAGAAAGAATTTTTTGGATATAGGAGTACTGAAGCAATTTTTTTTTAGTTTTTCCTTCTGAGTGTGAAGTATTTTCTGCCTTCCTTATTATTTGCAATCTTGTGTATGTTTTTACTAGTCTTGTGAATGTAAATTCCCTGATTAATCATCTTACCTTGTTGCAAACTTAGTAATTTTTGCATGATATTAATGTACATGTTTAGCTTAGCAGTATTGTTGTGATAATCTCCCTCAATACCTCAAAGTGTTTTTCCCTTGATATTCTGCAGAAAAATTGTTTGTTCGTGCATCAAAAATCCTTTCACATATCAATTGTACATATACTTAGTCAAACCCCTCACACAAGTTTGGTGTATCACCTTAGTTTTAATTACCTTACAGTCATCCTTTACCCCTTAAACCTTAGAATAAGTTTAGGATACATCAATAAGGAACCGATCTTGATACCAAAGAATCACCTCAAAATAGGTATAGCCACACACCTGAGGTATTTCCATTATATCTACGAAAGAGAGAGATCAAATTTTGAAATCTTAGAAAACCTAGAGCCATCTCTCTACAGGGTGCACTTTCGAGAGATAAAAATAATATTATTGTATGTATGTGATGGACCCCCACACATTATTCACCCTAAAATGTATCAAGACAAACCTATATACATTCCCTATTTCTGTATAAGCGGCCTGGACATTGAAATTCACAGATATTTTAAAACGTTGGGTGGCTGAATCATCAACTACACTTGTTTTTTTTGTCATTTTTGAGAAGTCTCATCATCCTGTTGAGCTTTGTATGAAAAAATTAGATCTAGAGAAGCCTTTCTTTGTAGCTCATTTCCTCTCGAGTCTAGTAATTGGCCAAGATTTGATTGTTTAGAGGGCACAATTTCGATACCTCCCAAGACTTTAGCTCAATTTGTAGCCAGTTTCTTCTTGTAAGCTTGGTACTGCTCCAATGATTTGAGAGTGGCTTTCTCTATTCGACCCAATAGAAATCCTACCTTCAAATTTATTCCATCACCCACGTTTAATCCCTTCAATAATGGTAAGGGAAAGACACTAGAGCCCTTTCCTCTAGGTTGCAGCTACATTGTACTGCCACATTTTCCATCCTCAGTAGCCTACAAAAAATATATTAGGTCGCTTCAAGTATAGATGATACTTCTGCACCACAAAAATGAAAAAATATTGTTTATTTCATAGCACGATAGCCCCATAAATACACTCAAATTTTCCTGATTTTTAGAAAAATAAGTTGGCTGACCATGGTTAAAACTTTAATTAGTGGTGTTTTGCTAAGTAAAGCCAATATCTGAGTAGATTATGACGTTTGAAATATTTTGGCCGTGCTAAACTACCATAAGAAAAATCCCACTTCATCTAGAAATATTAGACTATCACATATCAAGATTAAAAATGGTGTCTAAAGATATTAATCCTTAATAAATACATTTCAATTACTCAATAATAAAAATATAAAACAAACTTTTTCGTTGATTGAAAGATGAAATTTCTATCTAAATAAACACTTGATCAGGAAAGTATATCAGTTGCCTCATAAAAAAACACTTTTCTCATTAATAACATGAAAAAAATCAACATTAAAACATTTATATTCCTTTTCAAGAAATGTATCAACTCAATAGGTGGACTGCTACTCAGATGAAACAATTTGTTTTCTTTACAATCCCACTGCGACAAAAAAATATTACTAAATTGCATTAATCCATACAAGATTATTTAGAAACTTATGTTGACATTATAAAAATTTGTACCTGTATCCTATTAAACCATATTTATATGTTACTATTTAATAATTGCAATTAATTTTTTTAGAGCATTTTTGAATTAATTGGTAGAAATATAGTTCATTATTATGTCATGCCATCCATTAATGTTATGCATTTGAATTCTTATATTGATTTTTGTAGACATCATGTATGCGTTTTTATATGCATGTTTACCAAAAACTACACTTCGTGGTGGCTAGAAATATAAGGGAATTTTTTCCAGATCGGTTTTATGGATTACATGTGCCTTGTTCGGTACAAGGAGATAGGATTTACTGATGGAATTTTTCCATAGGAAGCGATCTTAACCCTTCCCATGTTGGATGTTAGACTGTGTACGTGAATTTTTATTAAAGTAGCCCAATGAGTGTCCTCCCCAAATTTGTATCCTACATATTTTGTTGATGTGTTGTGGTGTCTTGACATGTTACTTTTTTTTGTGGCTATATTGGAATAAAATGAGGACTAGTAACACATCAAACATCCTAATACCTCATGACACACCGACATGGAAATGGCCTATGAAAAAAACTCATTATGAAGAAAAGTATATTAGAAAGCAATTTATGATTCAAGTTTTCTTTCATAGAAGAAAAAATATGAGTAGATCCGAGATAAAAGAGGATCTTATGAAAATGTTTGGTGTTGTTGAAATTCAAATATTTTCCTTTCAAATTTTAAAACAAAAAATCATACTCAAGAGGTTTTGGTCTGATTTATGATAGTGTACATCATGTGATTCAATATGAACTGTGGACCATGTTGATTCAGAATGGGATTGATGTTCTAAATCATAAATCTAATAAATATTATCCAAATAGAGCCCAAAAATTTGTGGAGTAAGAAAAAAAATGGTTCAAGAAAAGATGCAAAATAGATAGTTTTTGTTGAAATGTACTCTTTTTACCTTACTTTAAATGATTTAAAATTTTACCCTTGCATGCACTTCTTGTCTTTGATTTGAAATAAGATATAATTTTTCCCTATGTGTTATATGGCATGTTTTGTGTTAGTCTATATTACTTTAGTTATATTTCTTCTTAGAATTATAAGTTATAACTATCCCATGCAATATGTCATTTCCTTTGTTTGATATATATAAATTTACTCAAATAGAACTACAACATTAACTAAATGTATATTTACTTATTGAATGTTTACAACATAAATTATTTGAAAAATTTCTTCAAGTTTTGTATGATGTGTTTTATTTCTAGTAGGTAATTTTAGATTATATGGTCCTTTCTCATATTTGTTCGTGCAATTATATAGTTCATATTTATGGATGTGTCATGTAGATTTGATCGAAATAGCTATATGGCTAATGGCTTCCCTCTCTTGTACCTTGTATTAGTAACATATTTTTACTGTTAGAGATAGTTTTTACGTCTGATTGGATACCTGGAATCAATCTCAAGGAATAAGTTTAATGTTTTTGTAATTTTTTTATTGGGGTTACTTTCCATTTCTTATGTTTGTTTTCCTATAATACAAATTTAATAGAAAATATGCTAAATTGGGTTTGACATATTTTTTAAATTTAACATGTCTTTTATATGTATGCTTTCCTTCATTTTCAATTATTTTGATTCTATTTTTTATTAATGATAAATGGTATTTTGATGGGGACCAGACCCTAGTACACTAAAAGGGTCAAAAGAAAGATAAAACAAAAGATCGGGGAAGGAAAAGGTCTAAGAAACCAAATATACAATAAAGAACTGAGAAAGAGGTAGTAGAAGTTCCCAACAAAAAAAAACACATCACAACAGGCCCACAACTAATCAACGAATTTCTCGTAGCATAAGAACAACCTAGAAATAGTAGGCCTCCAGCCTAAATAGAATGCTACAAACAAAATCAGGACAAGACACATTCCTTGTCTAGAACGATGGTGGGTTTTAGTTTATTATGTATTTTCCTCCTTTGTTCCACCTGAAGGTTAAACCCTCATATTAAATTCTTTGAACCCAATGTGTGTCACCTATTTATAGGTTAATTATTTTTGGAATAGGTTGAGATGTTTCAAGATCTACAAAAATTCTGGCAAAATTTGTATGAGTTTGACCAGAGATTTTATCATCAACTTTCATAGTAGTTTCTAGGGTACGTCCTATAGCAAGTAGTCAAGGTTTGTTCCAGAGTTGTAATGGAAGTCCTCACAAGAGGATTCAACAAGGTAATTAAGAAAGGAGTCTTTTAGACGATAAAATGATGGATACGATGGCTTGAACATGACTCCATGTTCACCACAAACCCAATATTGGTCAAAAATTAAATCCTTGTTCTCAGGGGTTTTAAAAATAGCAATAAAATAAGATTTAGCACAGGGCTAGAGTTTGATCTTACCCTTGATTTTTTACCTTCATCTTTGAGATATCGAATTGTGAAGCTGAGTTAGCTTGGGAAAGAACTTGTGGAATCTACAGATGAGGCGTAGCTGAGAGATATTTTCCTTTTTGTTGAGAACTTTTTGCAGTATATCCAACTCTAGCTTCAACACACGAGTCTTCTACGATAGTTTTAATATCTTAGTAACATTTATTACACTATCCTTTTGTTGGGAGACCACTGCAGTAAAGGATTTGGCAGATCTTCCCTATTTCCCTTGACTGTCACTGACCCCTACACCAGTGTTGTTACCAACATTCACAAGTTTGGATTCCTATCTCAGCTAGTTTGTATTAATAGATCTATCTCCCCTAGGTCCAATGCCATCAGATCCAGATCTATGGTCTTTGGTAGGGTTCCTGCACTAAGTTTTTGGGCTCACATGTTTTACAGGGTAAGAGATGTCTTTATTTTTTGTTGATCCACTCTTTCCTTCCTCAACAAAGGTGTTGACCTCTAGTTTTTCAAGTTGAGCCACTTCAAAGAAAACCCCCCTCCATTGGCTTTTTTCTCTTCGAGGGCCAAGTTGATATAAGAGAAATTGTTATCAGTGTTGGGGTCACCATTTTCCTCATGGTCATCACTACATTAGGAAGGAAAAATGCCACTGCCCCTAGAGCCATGGCCACTATTTCCCCTGGAGATAGGTCCATTGGCGTCCTTCAAAAAAGTTATGGTTTTCTTCACAGAGGAGATTGGGGCCATTCCAAGAGATATTTATTACTTTTGTTTATTTTTTAATTATGATTCTTTTGGAATCTAATAAATAAAATATTTTTGTTATTTATATCGTCTAAATATTTTATTTTCCTTCTTCTTGATTGCTTAAATTATGTATGACTACTTAATTATAAAATAGAGCCCCAAAATACATTTGCATCAATAAATGTTTATACTATAATGGGAGTAATAAAAATCAGATCCAAACAGGGTAGGTATTAAAGGAATATTTTAGAGGATCAAAAGATAGATAACATGGCTTAAACATGAGTCCATCTTTACCCCAAAATGAATATTGGTCAAAACTTAAATCCATTTCCTTAGGGGTTTCAAAAACACCAATAAAATAAGATTAAGCACATGGGTAGAGTTCGATCTTACCCTTGATTTTTCCCTCCATATTTGAGAGATCCAATTGTGAAGCTGAGTTATCTTAGGCCAGAGCATGTGGAATATTTAGATGAGGCGTAGCTGAGAGATATTTTCATCTTCCTTGAGAACCTTTTTCCATAGATCCTCCTCTAGCTTTAGCACTGGAGTCTTCTATGATGTTTTTGATATCTTAGTAACATTTAATGCATTGTCCTTCTGCTGGGATACCACTATAGAAATGGATTAGGAAGATCCTCCCTATTTCCCTTGACTATGGTTGACCCCTGTACCAGTGCTATTACAAACATTAACATGTTTAAAGACCTGTTTCCACTAGTGTGTAGCAACATATATGTCTCCTCTAAATCCACCACCCTCAGATTTGGAGCTTACATGGTCTCTGCTAAGGTTCCTGCACTAAGCTTGTGGGATCACATGTTTTGCAGGGGAAGACATGTATTTATTTTCTGTTGATATATCCTTTCCTTCCTTAGTAGAGGTGTTAACCTCTAGTTTTACAAGTTGAGCTGCCTAAAATCCAACCCCCCTCCATGCTATTTTTTCTTTGAGGGCCAAGATAATCCAAGAGAAATCGTTGTCAGTGTTGGGGTCATTGTTTTCATCATGGCCACTACTGCATGCAGAGGATAAACTGCCGCTGCCCTTGGAGTCATGGTCACCATCGCCCTTGGATCAAGGGCCATAACCTCCCTTCAAAGCAGTAATATTTTTCTTAGCAGAGGATACGAGAGCCATTCGAGGAGATATTTAATAATTTTAATTATTTTTTTAAATTTTGTTTGGTACCGACCTCTAATAAAGAAAGTATTTTTCTTATATTTGGTTACTATATTGTCTAAATACTTTATTTTCCTTCTTCTTGGTTGCTCAAATTATGTAGGAATACTAAATTATAAAATAGAGCCCCAAAATACATCTGCATCAATGAATGATTCTACTCGAAAAAACCCAATGACGTGAACAACAAATAATTTTTTTCCCATACTTCTTATTGGAGAATTTTCTCTTTTTCATGATGGATGGACTATACAAGGTAGAGCCACTTCAAATTCAAACATTTATGGATTTAACACCACTAGAGGGAGTGAAAAGTTATTCAACTTTGATATCATTGGTAAGGATGAAGAACAAATACTGATTGTATGTTTCATTGAACAAGGGGATAATCATTAAGATAATATTTGAGTTGGAAATGTATATACAATTTTGAATGGAAGATTGCAAAAGTATGATAAAATACTTAACAATATATTATATGAATATGAAATATTGTTGCATAGCATGTCACTCATGGAATATTCTTTTGTTTATGATGACTCTATTCCATTTAAAAAGTTTGAATTCGTTTTGATAATTAAAATAAGTAACATGGAGGCAAATTTTATGATACATGTACTTGGAATTATTGCATTTTTTGGTGAACTTGAAACACTATTAAGGAAGGATGGTTCAGAAGTGATGAAGATGGAAATATAAATTATAAATACGTCTAATTACACCATTGATGTTACGCTCTAGGTTGATATCTCCATGATGGAGGGTTCTAAAATCCAATGCCTCATTAACTTTGGCCCACATCCTATTATCGATTTGAAGTGTGTTCGTATAACTAATTTTTATGGAAAGTATTTGAGAACACTATCAAACACTAATATTTTTATAAATCCATGTATATTTGAAGAAGCAACTATATTGAGAAATTGGTGTGAGGAACATGGAAAAATTTATAGTGGTTCGTATCTAACAAGCCATAATGAACTTGAGGCTTGTAATTCTGTTAAAAAAAACATATATAACGCAGTTGCTGGTGGATCTCTTAGTTTTAAAAAAAACCACTTTGTCTATTGATAAGAGGAATTATAGTTTCTATTGATGAAATGGATTATTTTACTTAACCATGTTTCCCATCAATGCACACAAGAAATTTATGTAAGAAGAATACTAGAAATATATCTGAAGGAAAATGGATTTTCTCCACATGTGATATGGTTTCCATAGGCTATGATTATTTTTACTTATTTAGGGTTCAAATTACAGACCACATTGGAAGTTTTATGGGCAACATTTTTTTTGATGATGTAGGTAAAGAATTACTTGGTACAGTAGAAAATGAAACATTCAACAACGTTCACGAAAATCCATTGCGCATACGTCATCTCAATTATATGATAGCCTTCCATTAGTATTCATTCACATTACATGTTGGAATGGACACATTCAACAATCTACCTAAGTTGAAATTTAATGTTGTCAAAGCATAAAAAGTTGATTATTCTTCAGAGAGTAAATTTATTATAGGATTAGTTACTAATATTTGAGTACATTTCCTATTGTATGTAAATACCATTTTTGCAATGAACTAATTAGTATAAGTTGGCATTAAAGACTAGTTTGATATTTTTATGCCCTCAATTTTTATAACAAATATATAATCTTTGCGTGTGGCTTTTCCTATTTCTTTAAATGCTGCAAATCTTGTAAATTTATGCTGTAAATTTTTATATTCATGTAATGTTTTGAAATTTCAGTTTCCTTTCTTTATTTAGGTTCTCCATTATTTAATTCGATGTGGTTATAACCTTGTAATTTGTGTGAAATTTAGAATTTTTGACTATGGAATTTTCTATCTACTTACTTATGTCCCTACTCGTATAGTTAAAATCTCTTATTCACTATTTTTAGTGTGATTGCAATCTAGAAGTTTATGTATGTTTTAAAATATATAATAATTGATTGTTTTATGTGGCAATTTCTATGCTTATCATTAGTATTGAATTATTTATTACTATTGTAGATGTCAGACCTAAATGTTGTTACTTCTCAAATTGTGACATCAAAACGAACTGAAAGATATCAATCCCATGATACTGTGGTTAATCCAATCAACCCAAATGATGATATTTCATGTTACTATGATGATTTTTTTTTTAATATTCCTCAAAACCATTTATTTAGTGATCAACAGTGTTAGCATCCTAAAACATAGGAAACTATTGTATACCCACCTCAACAACAAATGAACACAATATTTTGTGCATACAAAAAAATTACTTATGGAAATAATAATAGAGAGTGATATTCGTGCACAAAAAACATGTATCAGTCCCTTGGCCTACTGTCTAGAATTTCTACCTAGTTTGACTCACGTACATGATGTTTTTCATGTAGATGTACTTAAGAGATATATTCCATATCCCTCTCATGTTTTGGATTGGACCGCATTACAGGTGTAGGAGCAGGGTCAGGTGTTAGTGGAGCCCGTTTGCATCATAGAGTGCAGGACCCTCGGCCTTCACGGCCATGATATTTACCAGGTGTGGGTCTAGTAGGATAGGTACGATGAGACTGTTGCCACTTGGGAGGATGCTACTATTTTTTGAGCTCAATTTTCTCATCTATTCCAGTGAATTCCAGGAGGAAGTCGAGTCGAAGGGGAGGGGGATGTATTCCACTGTTCTATATTGATATTGATATTATTGGAATGATGTTCAGACATTTGATTTTGATACATTGATCAGTAGACTATAGATTTTACTGCTATTTGGATTATTGACACTATGATGTTTATGTTTTATTATGGTGCACTAGATAGTGACGTTAGACAATTAGATGCATGTTGTTTGTTAGAACGTGGATTTTACATTGACATGTTATGTTTTTGAGCTGTTGGAATATGATTGTAATCTCATGGATGTTAGGGTTACATTTTGGCATATTGATGGATAATAGAATTGTTAAATGCTAAATGATGAATTTAGAGTTCATATATATATATATATATATATATATGATTTCTCAATGTTGTTAATACGACTGAAAGGCCAGAGAGGTATTTCTTGTGTGTAGGAATTTTATCACAAACATCAAAGGGGATAGGGGACCAACCACTGAAGGATGTCAATCATTGAGCAACGAGGCCAAAATTGACAACTTGTGTAATGTTGTTTAGTGTATGTTTTGTGTGTCTTGTTTGGAAGTCTCCCATGGGGGGGTGGTGTGATTTCACATATATGTCCATGGGGTGAATTGCGTTACTTTCTTTAAGTTTTGTATGTGTTTATTTATGTTTTGTGTATTTAAAAAATGAAAAACTTATCACTTTATTAGCATGTGTAAATGTGTGTTTATTAGACTTAACCCTTCTTATTTTGTTTTACCAAAGTAGAGATGTGACTAAGAGTGATGCTGTGATCTTGTAGTCCTTGTGTAAAATGAATTTATGTTTATTTGGGGAGTGTTTTACTCCACCCCAAATTCAAAATTCAGATTTTGAATTGGGGGCAGTTTTGGAGACTTGTGGGATAAGCAAGACTTGTCCCATGCCTCTTAATTTGACCCAACAACCTTACCTATGGGTTCAGAAGCTTAATTTTGAATTCTTTGTCAATTTCAGAGTGTAAGAAAAGGAAAATCATTTTACTTTATTTCTAATCCAATTTATTATGTCCCTTGAAAGCATAGTGTGCAAGTTTTGAGCCATGTGGGTTGTCATAGTCCTTGCTTCTACATTGATGTTTCTTGGTCTTGGTGAATTTGAATTGAGTGTGAGTATGGGGGATGATGAAGTGGCATCCAACATGGAGCCACCTCATCATCCTCACCTCCCAATTCTATTTATTTGTGATTTTATGTTGGAATGGGGGTTAATTTCTCATTTTGGCTCTTATGCACTTTTGGATTTTTTTTGGAGCTTTGGAGTGCTTGGAAATTGATTGGTTTGGATTTGAAGAGGCTTGTGAAGGTTTTATCAGATATTGATGTAGAGGTAGGTTCTGCACCCTTTTATTATTATGCTATTTTGTTGTTGTAAGTAATGTTTTGCATGTTAAAAGTATGTTGTCTTGTGATGGTGTTTGTGTCGGCTGGTTGAGTATTTGGCCTTAGTTGGGTGTGTGAGAAGGGTTTATAGGGCCATTGGGGAGGGAAAAAAGAGTTTAAGTGAGGAATTCAAATTTTTGGGAGTGTGAATGGGATTCTTACCTATGGGGAGAAAAAAAGGATTCATGGAGTTGTTTCTTGTTGCAATGGAGTGATGTATTTGTGTGATTATTTTGTGCACTTGGAGGCTTGGGTAAGAATCCCACTTCACTTGGTAGTTATAAGGAGGTGGTCTCCCATAACCCTTGCTCTACTTGGTTTGATCCTCAAACCTTTGTTTTGATGTGTATGTGTAAACTTGTTGTTATGTGATCTTGGTGAAATTGCTTGTCTTGTATGTGTGTTTTGTTGAGAAGCATCTTTGTGATAGTTGTCTATGTTGCTCAATTTCCTTCATGGTTCCTTGGTTGGGGCTAGGGGTGAATTTTTAGTTATTTAACCAATTATTTGTTTACTTTCTAAAAAACTATTTTAATGTTTGAACAACATAATTAAAAATGATTCTTTCTCTTTTCTCATATAGGGAAGAACCCTCTCTATAATCTTTATGTCATTCTATAGAATTCTATATCTCTTAATTAATATTCCTTATCCACATAAGTAATATTTCTTGTACTTGAATTAATCCAAGGATTTTTTGAAAATTGACAACATGCCTACATGATTTTTTATCGTGGGCATTTACAAGGATTCCAAGAAATAACACACACACACACACACACACACACACACACACACACACACACACACACACACACACACACACACACACACACACACACACACACACACACACACAACACACACACACACACACACCAACACACACACACACACACACACACACACACACACACACACACACAACACACACACACACACACACACACGTGTTTAATAAAGGTTGTTCATATTCGACACACTTTGTCACCATATGCATCCATGTACATGTGGAAGCACTTTTATCCAATTCATATCTAGATGAAAAATATCTTATATGCATTCCTTATACGTTATGTCCTTTAATGAAAGTTTATGTTGTAGGTTCATGTAGTGTGACAATATATGAGGATAAAATACAATATTGCATTTTTAAGTGCTCATATTCATGTGGATTATTTGGTGGTGTTCTTTATTGTTTAACCCTTAATTAATTAATTGCGTTTTATCTTACTTGTTATTTACATTATATTGATTTGAATTGCATATATTTAGATTTAAATAATGGAATATAAAGTGTCTGAACAACACTAGCTTGATAAACAAATTAGAATTAAAAATACGGTTTGAGGGATGTATTTTCTAATTTAGATTGACTTATAACTATTTTGTTATTAAATATGGAGCTGATGCAAAACATGGAATCAACCCAGATCATCTAATGTTTGTATAAATGTGAGAGAGCATGACATTTATATCTTAGGGAAGGACCTTAAAATACTAAAAAAATGATATACATGGTTTTAAACATGTGACTAGTGTAAATTTAAGTTTTTTGTGTCACTTCACCTTTTACTATGTAAGAATTTGATATCTTTAACTTTTTTATAACCCTCACATTTGCACTTGTACTTATAAATAATCCTAGCTTCTTGCTAAGAACATCAAGAATAAATTAATTAAGAAAATAAAAATATGAAGACCTTGAGTCATAATGACGTTAGCAGTCACCCTATTTATTATTCATTGTGTTTTATACTACATTTTACAATGAATGTATTTCCTGTTGCATTGTGTTTTTTTTCATGAAACTAAAACATTTAATATATCTTTACCCTTGTGATCCCACACTAATAACAATCTAACTACTTTACCCCAGTTAAAATCCTTGTAAGTAGATGTAAAATTAACAAGTTTTCCCGCTTGTGTTGCGGGTTATAGTGTGATACAAGGATATTTTCTCATCCACAATTGTAAATGATAGATACATATGTTATTCCTACATGATAAATGCTTAGAGATAAATTACATATATAAAAGTCTTTTACATTGAATTTTGAGTCCTATTGACAAGTAAGGACGACCGAAAACAAAATTTGTGATAGATAATAGAGAAAAAAGAGGGAGTAATAGGAAAATGGGTTATTAAAGTAAAAGGGGAAGGATCGTAGGGCTTACATTAAAATTGTAGTATTTTTTTGAACTATTTGTATCTTTTTGCATCATAGTTAGTAAAATTTATATACTAAATTGTAAAGGATAGAGATCTCTATGACACCATATGAAATAATATGAAAGAGCCAAATAGAAGAGAATAAATATAAGATTATCAAGCAATGTAGAAGTAAAATAACAAGGACATGTATGGATAAGATCTAGTTTTATGTTGTGATGTTCATTATTACAATGATTTTCAAAGGTATGATGTAATAATTATTTTTGCCAATTTTGGTGTCCAAAGTTATCCCCTTTAAGCTAGTGAATAAATATATTTATTTTAAAGAAGAAAATAATCATACATGATAATGTTAAATTTAGGTGAGTCATAGGCATGCAAAAATAATAGTTATATCTTTTTGAATAATGTGGATCATAATTCGATGTGCAAGAAAATATGGAAAAATTATCATCACCGTGAAATGGTGTTATAGAAATAGATGTATGCTTTGAAATATGTAGATTACATTGTAAATCACAAAGCACTAGGAGGGATCAATCCCATATAGATGGTTCAAAACTAGGTGGAAATTGGGTTTCCTAACAATAGAGTATATAGATGTGATTTGTGATTTGAATGTCTCAGTACTAAGGGAAGATTGTCTTAGATCTATTTTTGTTTACCCTAATATAAATATTCCCAGCTTATGAGACCAAACTACTGTATATGAATCTAGTTCAATTTTTTTAACACTACTTGTTACACAATATACAACATACAAATAACACTACCTGTTACACAATATATATTATATGTCAATACCTGTCCAAAGTTATAAACCATTCATATATGTATAGATATCATATTCAAGCCCTCAACATTAATGAAATTGAAGAATAAAAGGAAAAGATGCAAAACAAATTCGAACAATTTGAAGAATGTTGGATGTTGTTATTTCAATAGGTATAATTTGACATTTCCTCCAAGTTTGGATGAAAAAGTATTTGACTATGTGCATCAATTTTGACATGACATGTTATTAATACAATATTATAATAAAGTATCTTTTTACTTTTTTCCTTTTCAAGATATTTGACCGACGGGAATCAATTTATTGTAATAAAACACAGACTAGATTATTTTTATTAGTTAAAATTAAAATTATTATTTATTCCCGTTCTTCTCTTTGCAAAAAAGAAGAAATCATTAATTATAGAAATTAAAAGCAATAATATAAGTATCAACAAAATAATAGTGATTTTTACCTAGGCAATGGATTTTTTTAATGTAATTGTTGACCAAGAAACATAATGACCATGAATATTGTTATAAACAAACATTTCAAGCTATTTATTAGCTGTGCCGTTTTATTTTTAGTGTATAGAAAAAAACATAAAATCATATTCTCTCAAAGGTATAGGGTTTGGGTTTTACCAATTTGCTATCATTTTTAAGAAAATATTTTTGAATTTTTCATTATTTACGAATGGGATATTAAATTTAATCCAGTGGAGATGGGTATTCCTGGTTAAGGATTTTTTTGAAGAAATATTACTAAAATCCGACTAGGTGAACAAAATCTGAACTGTGAAGCATGACAGGAATACAGTCCATTAGACATATTTGTACTCTCATGTAATTATTATAATCAAATAAACATATTTTCTCAATCACGTTTACTCTAATACGACCATTATTTTTCAAATAAGATCCTCAACTGTAGGCTGACAATGTGGAGCATTATTTTATCTTCTGCAGCAGTTAGCTCCTGAAATATTGGTTCCACAGTTTTTACAATGCGGTAAGCGCTCCACGATTGGAAAGAGGCCTTTACTAGTTTCTTTTTTGTTAATATTTTAAATTGTATTCACATATTCCCGAAGGTTATATCGAGTAGAGGCATGCACAGAAAAGATAACGTTGAGAAGAAGAACCATCATTAGTTTGACAATCATTCTTGTCGCCATATTCACTTGTAAACGATTAACTCCACAGAAACAATAAGATGGAAATGTAGATAAAAATCATTCCATATTTATAGAACGAGGCCACAGGCGTTCAACAGTTGGAAATAATTCCTCATTCAAATTATTACAAGCGGAACACATTCAAAGTCTGATAATGGCCTGTTGAATATGTCTAACTTTGTTTGGAGAGTTAAAAACGAGCCTATTCAACGAGGATATTATCATTTAATGTTTTGGGTATGTCTAACTCAACGATATTCCAGTCAAATTTATAGAAAATGGATCTTCCATTGACTTTTTGTAATTTTTTTAAAAATTGATATTTAGCATGTGTAGAGGTTACATATACTATGGTAGCATCGTGGACAAGTTTCTAATGTCAAAATAAATAGTTTTTGTTTAAATGTACTCTTTTTACCATACTTTAAACGATTTGAAATTTTACCCTTGCATGCACTTCTTGTCTTTAATTTGAAATAACATATAATTTTTCCCTATGTGTTATATGGCATGTTTTGTGTTAGTCTATATTACTTTTGTTATATTTCTTCTTAGAATTACAAGTTATAACTATCTCATGCATTATGTTATTTCCTTTGTTTGATATATAGAAATTTACTAAAATAGAGTTACAACATTAGCTAAACGTATATTTATTTATTGAATGTTTACAAGATAAAATTATTTGAAAAAATTCTTCAAGTTTTGTATGATATATTTTATTTTTACTAGGTAATTTTAGATTATGTGGTTCTTTCTCATATTTGTTGGTGCAATTAAATAGGTCATATTTATGGATGTGTCATGCAAATTTTATCGAAAGAGCTATATGACTAATGGCTTCCCTTTCTTTTACCTTGTATTAGTAAGATATTTTTATTGACAAAAGATTAGTTTTTTACATCTCATTGGATACTTGAAATCAATGTCAATGCATAAGTTTAATGTTTTTGTAATTTTTTTTACTAGGGATCATTTCCATTTCTTAATTGTATTTTCCTATAATACAAATTTAATAGAAAATATGCTAAATTGGGTTTGACATATTTTTGAAATTTAACATGTCGTACATATGTATGCTTTCCTTCATTTTCAATTATTTTAATTCTATTTTTTTCATTAATGGTAAATGGTATTTTGATGGGGACCATACCCTAGCACCCAAAGAGGGTCAAAACAAAGATACAACAAAAGAGCGGGGAAGGAAAAGGTCCAAGAAACCAGATATAAAATAAAGGTCCAAGAAAGAGGCAGCGGAAATTCTCAACAGAAACAAAACACATCGTAACAGGCCCACACCTAATCAACGAATTTATCCTAGCATAAGAATAGCCTACAACTAGTAGGCCTCCAGCCCAGATAGAACGCTAAAAAATAAATTAGGATAAGACACATTCCTTGTCTAGAATGATAGTAGGTTTTAGTTTATTATGTCTTTTCCTCCTCTGGTCTACCACCGTCTAATCCTCGTCACCATCTTCCATTATGATCAGAAGAAAAAATTCAATATTCTTGATAGGAATGTGTCCCTTAATTATGGGAAACAAGGTATAATCCATTGTATATTCAGTAATGACCTTGTGGCGTGGAATAATTATGCTCTATCCCAGCAGGGAAAATATGTAAAGGATCCTTCTCTAGAGGGGGATTTTCAACTCTTAACGGGTTTGATGGTTCCTCGACCGAGTCTGAATGGGGGATAATCATAAGATGTTCTGATAGAGAATCCCTCTACCACGAAGGTTTTTCTTTTCGTCTGGAATGGTTGCAATCATAAGAGAGATGCCCTATTTGAAAGCATCACTAACACCTGAAGGTTAAACCCTCATAGTCAATCCTTTGAACCCGATGTGTGTCACCTATTTACAGGTTAATTTTTACTGGAATAGGTTGAGAGGTTTCAAGATCTACCAAAATTCTGGAATAATTTGTATGAGTTTCATGAGATATTTTATCATCAACTTGCACAGTAGTTCCTAGGGTATGTCATATAGCAATTAGGCAAGGTTTGTTCGAGATCTGTAATGGAAGTCCTGACAAGCAGATACAAACAAGGTTGTTGTCAAAGGAGTCTTTTTAGAGGATAAAAAGATGGATACGATGGCTTGAACATGAGTCCATGTTCACCACAAACCCAATATTGGTCAAAAATTAAATCCTTGTCCTCAAGAGTTTCAAATATAGCAATAAAATAAGCTTTAGCATAGGGCTAGAGTTCGATCTTACCCTTGATTTTTTCCCTCCATCTTTGAGAGATCGAATCATGAAGTTGAGTTAGCTTAGGATAGACCTTGTGGAACCTGCAGATGAGGCCTAGCCGAGAGATAGCTTCCTCTTCCTTGAGAAACATTTGTAGTAGATCCTCTTATAGCTTCAACACTAGAGTCTTCTACAATAGTTTTAATATCTTAGTAACATTTCTTTCACTGTCCTTCTACTGGGACCATTGTAGAAAAAGATTTGGTAGATCTTTCTTGTTTCCCTTGACTGTCGTAGACCCCTACACTAGTTCGTAGGAATAGATCTCTATACCCTAGGTCCACCACCACTAGATATTGAGCTATGGTCTCTTGTAGGGTTCCTACACTGAGCTTGTGGGATCACAGGTTTTATAGGGGAAGAGATGTCTTTATTTTTTGTTGATCCACTCTTTACTTCCTCAGCAAAGGTGTCAACCTTTGGTTTTTCAAGTTAAGCCACTTCAAAGCCAACCACCTTCCATTGGCTACTTTCTTTTTGAGGGCCAATCTGATCTAAGAGAAATTGTTGTTAGTTTTGGTGTTAATGTTTTCCTCATGGCCATCACTACATTAATAGGACAAACTGCCGCTTCCCTTAGAGCCATGGCCACCATTTCCCCTAGAGCTAGGGCCACTGTCATCCTTTGAAACAGTTAGGGTTTTCTTCGTGGAGGAGACAAGAGCCATTTTGGGAGATATTTAATACTTTTGTTTATTTTTTAATTATGATTCTATTGGACTCTAATAAATAACATATTTTTGTTATTTTTTGTTAATTATATCGTCTAAATATTTTATTTTCCTTCTTCTTGATTTCTTACATTATGTATGACTATTTAATTATAAAATAGAGCTTCAAAATACATATTCATCAATGAATGCTTATACTATAATGGGGAGTCCTTAAAATCAAATCCAAACAGGCTAGGTATTAAAGGCATCTTTTAGAGGATCAAAAGACAGATACTATGGCTTGAACATGAGTCCATCTTTACCCCAAAATTAATATTGGTTAAAACTTAAAACCATGTCCTAAGGGGTTTTTAAAACACCAATAAAATAAACTTTAGCACATGGGTAGAGTTCAATCTTACCCTTTATTTTTTCCTCCATCTTCGAGAGATCCAATTGTGAAGCTGAGTTAGCCTAAGCCAGAGCATGTGGAATATGTAGATGAAGCCTAATTTAGAGAGATTTTCCTCTTCCTTGATAACCCTTTTACGTAGATACTCCTCTAGCTTTAGCATTGGAGCCTTCAACGATGTTTTTAATATATTAGTAACATTTATTGCATTGTCTTTCTGCTAGGAGACCACTATAGCAATGGATTAGGAAGATCCGCCCTATTTTCCTTAACTATGGCTGATCCCTACACTAGTGCTATTAAAAACATTCACATGTTTAGAGCCCTGTGTCCAGTGGTTCGTAGCAATAGATATGTCTCCTCCAAATTTTCCACCCTTAGATCTAGAGCTTATATGGTCTCTGCTAAGGTTCCTACACTGAGCTTATGGGTTCATTGGTTTTGCAGGGCAAGAGATTTTTTTTTTATTGATTCGTCCTTGAATTACTCAGTAGAAGTGTCAACCTATAGTTTTTTTAAGTTGAGCCGCCTAAAATGCAACCTCTTCCATTGGCTATTTTTTCTTTGAGGGCCAAGCTAATCCAAGAGAAATCATTGTCAGTGTTGAGGTCATTGTTTTCCTCATGGCCATTGCTGCATGCAAAGGATAAACTGCCATTGCCCTTGGAGTCATGGCCACCGCCACCCTTGGAACAAGGGCCATCACCGCCCTTCGAAGCAGTAAGATTTTCTTCGCGGAGGAGATATTTAATAATTTTTTAATTTTTTTTTTAATTTTGTTTCTATTGACCTCTAATAAAGAAAGTATTTTTTTTATATTTGGTTATTTATATTGTCTAAATTATGTAAGAATACTCAATTATAAAATAGAGCCACAAAATACATCTGCATCAATGAATGCTTCTAATGGAAATAATCCAATGACGTGAACAATTTTTTTTCCCCCATACTTCGCATTGGAGAATTTTCTCCATTTCATGATGGATGGACTATACAAGGTAGAGCATTTTCGAATTAAAACATTTATGGCTTTAACAATAGTAGAGGGAATGAAAAGTTATTCAACTTTTATATCATTTATAAGGATGAAGAACAAATACTGATTGTGTGTTTCATTGAATACGATTTTAATCATTATGATAATATTTGAGTTGGAAATGTGTATATAATATTGAATGGAAGATTGCAAAAGGCTAATAAAATACTTAACAATATCCTATACGAATATGAAATATTGTTGCATAGCATGTCACTTGTGGATTATTAATATTTTTATGATGACTTTATTCCATTTAACAAGTTTGACTTCATTTTGATAAGTGAAATCATAAACATGGAGGTAAATTCAATGATAGATGTAGTTGAAATTATTGCACTTGTTGGTGAACTTGAAACACTATTAAGGAAGGATGATTCAAAAGTGAAGAAGAGGGAAATGCAAATTACAGATACGTCTTATTGCACCATTGATGCTACACTCTAGGATGCTTTCTCCATGACGTAGGGTTCTAAAATATAATGCCCCATTAACTTGGGCGCATATCCTATTATTGATTTCAATTGTGTTCGCATAACCAATTTTTATGGAAATTATTTGGGAACATTATCAAAAACTAAGAATTTTATAAATCCAAGTATTGAAGAAACAACTATATTGAGAAATTGGTTTGAGGAACATGGAAACATTTATAGTTGTATGTATCTAACAAGCCATGATAAACTTGGGATTCGTAATTCTGTTAAAAAAAACATATCTAAGATAGTTTATGGTGGATCTATTAGTTTTATAAAACTACTTTGGATATTACTAAGAGAAATTACAGCTTCTATAGATGAAATTTATTATTTTATGTAGCCATCTTTCCCATCAATGCACACAAGAACTCCATGTAAGAAGAATACTAGAAATATATCTAAAGGAAAATGGATGTTCTCCACATGTGATATGGTTTTCATAGGCTATAATTATCTTTCCCATCAATGCACACAAGAACTCCATGTAAGAAGAATACTAGAAATATATCTGAAGGAAAATGGATGTTCTCCACATGTGATATGGTTTTCATAGGCTATAATTATCTTTCCCATCAATGCACACAAGAATTCCATGTAAGAAGAATACTAGAAATATATTTGAAGGAAAATGGATGTTCTCCACATGTGATATGGTTTCCATAGGCTATGATTATTTATACTTATTCAGGGTTCAAATTACAGACCAAATTGGAAGTTTATGGGAAACATTTTTTTATGATGTAGGTAAATAATTACTTGGTGCAATAGAAAAGGAAACATTCAACAATGTTCACGAAAATCCATTGCGCATACGTCATATAAATTATATGATATCCTTCCATTAGTATTCATTCACATTAAATGTAGGAATGGACACATTCAACAATTTGCCTAAGTTGAAATCTAATGTTGTGAAAGAAGAAAAAGTTAATTATTCTTCAGAGAGTAAATTTATTATTGGATTAATTACTAATATTTGAGTACATTTCCTATTGTATGTAAAAACCATTTTTGTAATGAACTAATTAGTATAAGTTGGCATTAAAGACTAGTTAGATATTATTATATCGTCAATTTTTATAACAAATATATAATCTTCATGTGTGACTTTTCCTATTTCTTTAAATGCTCTAACTCTTGTAAATTTATGTTGTAAATTTTTATATTGATGTAATGTTTTGAAATTTGAGTTTCCTTTATATATATAGGTTCTCCATTATTTAATTTGAGGTGGTTATAACCATGTAATTTGTGTGAAATTTAGAATATTTGACTATGGAATTTTCTATTTGTTGGTGCTCAAAATAGTCTCACCCCATTTTTCCATTAAAATCTATCAATTTGTGGCCTTTACCATATTTTTTACCCCGTATTATGACTGAGAAGTATCTTCCTTCCTGGGTCGAGGATAACGTATAGGTCCATAGTTGTTTCATTTTCTCTCTGTTTATATGAAAAGGGTCTGTTAAGGGTCCCCCATTCTCTATTCATCTAAAGAACTCCGGCTCTCCCGTTCTTTGCATTTTCCACAATCAATATTTTTTGTCCTTTTCATTTTTCTCTAAATACTTGAGGAAAAATGAATGGATGTAGGTCGGAGGAATGTATTTGAGCCTTGTAACATTTCTAAGTTCTTTGTCCTTGGGGAAAATTTCATCTCCGAGGTCAAATGGTTGTTTTTCCACATTTTACGGTTTGACGAGTGTTTCTCCTAGTAAAATTTACATCTTTGCATCAACATGAAATGTGGCCTCTTTTGGTTGGACATGGCTCAATGGGGCACTATAAAATTCTATGGATCACCCTAACCCAAAACTAGTCCACATGGAGGAACGATGCTCATTTGAAGATTTTCTTTTTGGTTTGGCCTTGGAGTTGCACTAGGAGTGTAATGCCCACTTCCCTATGACACTTAGTTGATTATCATTTTGAGTTATGCAGACTTTGGATATGGACATGATTTATACTTATGTTGATTAGCATGATGTTTTGTGACTAGATGCATTTGGATTATGATTGGATTTTGTTTTCAGTATGATCTACACTGACTCATGGACAGACTATTGGATACCGATATTATTTTTATATGGATATATTGCATGTGTTCTAACTTTGGATTTCTTCGCCATGATGAGTAGAATGTAGTTGTTGAATTTACATTACTATAATTTTGGATAATGATGAAATGCATAATTAAGTTGTGATTTAGACGTAGAAATAATGATCGATTGAATTACGTATAGATGTTAATAAATTTCATGCATATGGTTATTTTGGATATTTTGACATGGCCGCAAGGCCAAAGGAGGTATTTTTTATTTTGCAAGAAACACAGCATGATCACAACCATGAGGGGGATTGGGAACCAAACACAACAGAATGTCGGGTGGTTACAACATTTGGTTGTCAAGGCAACTAGTAAATTGTATTGTGTTACCTTTATTCTTTTATGTGTTAAGAAAATTTCCATGAGGGGGAAATTTTCTAATGTGACCAAGGGGGTAAGAATTTTTATTACTTGTTTTAACTTACTTTAGTAGGTGATTTTATTTGTGATGTTTCTTTCTTAAAATTTTGCTAAGTGTGTTTAGATTAATGTAATATCTTGTTTTAATTTTTAAGTTTGGAGGGAAGTCTAGTGGATGTAATTAATTTTGGTGGTTGGCTCCTTGAGCCTTGTGTTTCCTCATGTATTGAATGTTTGGTTTTGAGTGTTGACCACTCCAAATCCTTTGAATCTCTAATTTGATATTTTGGGCAATTTTAGGGGACTTGTGGGACAAGTTGAACTTGTCCCACACTTCCCAAAACCCCTTACCAACCATATCTATGGGTTGGGAATCCAAAAAGGGGATTATTTATTGTTTTGGGAAGGGAAATGTGACTTTGGAGTGCACTTGTCTTCTTTTGCATTTAATTGTGCCTTAGGACACATGGGGAAGGGATGGATTTGGGCAAGATGTCATTCAACCCAACCACCCATTTATGGTGTTTTGGGATTTGAGTTGACTAAAGGGAGGTGGTCTTGAGGATGTGTGATGTGGCATCCTACAAGGAGCCACATCACCCTCACTCTTCCTCTTGTCTATTTATGGAAATTTCCTCTCTTGTTGAGGGGGTTGGAGTTTTATTTTTGTTTTGTGGAAGAGTTATCTTTTTATTTTGGGAGAGAAAAGAATTGGGAGAAAGAGAAAGAAGAGAGTGCTTGAACTTGCATGCTTGGATTGTTTTGGAGGGAGCTTGGACAAATTTCTTGGTTTAGGCTTCTCCAATGGAGAGGTAGGAAACCTTCTCCTTTGTTTTGCTTTCATATTATTGTTGCTTCTATGCTAAATTTGTGAATAATGCATGTTTACTTTGGTGTATTGTGAAAAATGGATAGAATGCTTATTGTGTAGTTTAGGAGAGGTCTATGGGAATAATCATGAGGGAGGCATAAGAGTAGATTAGGATATTGTGGAGGGAGTTTGAGAGGGATGCCCATCTTGGGTGAGAATGTTTACATTCTTACTTTGTTCTTGAGGGAGCCATAAGAGGAGGGAGGCATAAGAGTATGGGAGGAAAAATGGGTACTTGAGGGAGGCATAAGAGTCATAGGGGCTTGAGTTTTATTGTGGAGGGTTTTGGATGGGCATCTCATCTCAATGGGGAGGCATAAGGAAAAAAATTTCCCATAGTTCCTTCTCTTGTTGGCTTGGATGCAAGCCTTGTTGTGAAATGTTTGGTGTTAGTTGTGTGTCTCTTGTTTTTTTTTTTTTTTTGCTTTGAATGTTGTGAAGAAATTGTATTGTGGAAGCAAGTATTGTTGCCTTGAGTTGGAGACCACTCTTCATGGTGTTGTGTTTGGGGCTCGGGGGTCAATGGAGGAGATTGATTCTCTTCTCCATTGAGTTTTGGTTGGGAGGAGAGTGTTGCCTCTCCCCCTATCTTGGTTGTGATTGGAAATACTTGGAACTTGGAGCATGGATGAAGAACACCTTGGAGCACAAGAACCTTGTTGTTGACAATGTAAAAACATCATGCATCTACCCACCTTGAGTGGAGGAAAAATGTAATATTGTTTGCTTCTTTAGCTTCCATTATTGCAAATATGTTTTCCACATGAAGTAGGACATGTTGTAAAAGATTTGAAGGAAAAGTTGCATTGAAATGATAGTATTTCTTACTCTAAAAATTTATTGTAAATGTTGTTAAATTCTTGTGGATTGTTGGAAAGAAATTACAAAAGAAAATATATTAAAATTTTGTTTGAAGTACTTGGAAGTGATATGTTGGAAAGGTTAAAAGAATAGTGCATTATCCCTTATTTTATACTTTATGGAAGGACTTAAGTTTTCAAATAGCTTTTAGTATGACAATGAAACATTGTAAGATCTAGTTCTTTTATGCTTTCTTCATTTATGAATCTAATACAAGAATCCATTACAAATTAATAAAGGGAATGAAATCAACCTATTTGTAATCCCATACTATGTTATGAAATTGTGTAGAAGGAAATTGTAATGCAAGTCTATCAACTCATTAAATGTATTATCCAATATTCCCTTAATGTTTAATAAGGAAATTGATATTGTAAATAATATTCTTATTGGAACAATATTAAAAGCAATGGGTATACTAATATTAGATCATATTGGTACTAACGTGCTATCAATATTTCCTTGTATATTACATAGTGTATTAGTATAAAATGCAACAAAGAAATGAAATAAATATTATTAACGTATGAACTGTTTTTTTTTTCCTTTTGTTTTCTAAAAGGCAAGCAAACTGTTTTTTCTTCTTTTCTCCTTTCCTTGAGTATTCTGACTGTCACAGAGAATATTTAAATTGTTGCAATGCTTACCAAGGTTTTGAACATTTTTTTTTATAGACTAGGACACTGCGAGTGGTCTAGCTTCACAAATATCCAGTTGCATGGCAGGCCTCGCCGCTGCCCAAACAAATGTGAAGTTAGTCTCAAAAATCAAGACTAGTCAATCACCCATAAATCGTGTCTAAGAGAATAACTGCTGATATAAAAAAAAAAGATGATACGTTTAAGTAGATATGCTTGACAGACAACTTGAAACACAAAGTGCTGACTGTCACAGTGAACATTTAAATTGTTGCAATGCTACAAAGATTTGCACGTTTCTTTTTTTTACAGATTAGGACACTGCGAGTGGTCCTAGCTTCACAAATATCAAGCTACATGGCAGGTCTCGCAATTGCCCAAACAAATGTGAAGTTAGTCTCAAAATCAAGACCATTCAATCACCCCCTTGAAATTTGTCTCCACCTTTTCGTCAAACTCGTGCATATTATAAACAATGGAACTCTTTTTTTAACGATTTAACATTCGAATTTTGTATTACATGTTACAAAAAATGGAACTCTATATTTGTACTTAATCAAATCCAATTGACACACAATACAAAAAAATGGAATCCGTTTATTTGTTTATTTCAACCCGCCCCATTGCATTAACATACAACATTGTTTGGTTAAATGGAACCAAGTGACAGCCTCCCCGAGAATTAGTTAACTAGAGCACAGTGATGTCTAATTTAGCCTGCAGTTCCTGTCAACACTTCAGTTTCTGACATTTTTTGGATAAATAAATAAATCTGCGAAGGAGAACCACGTATTTGAAGATGCATTCAACACTGAACTGATAACAACATAGTTGGACAACCTGCTTGTTGGAACCGCCCTAGGGGGCCTTCACGTTCTGTCTGGTTACCACTGTGTAGGCCAGGGCCGTGGATCTCTTCCACCATCTGCCAAAGATTTTAAAACAAGAAAACACAAAAAAAAAAAAAGACGTATCCTTTGCTGCCCCACCTCTATCTGACTGTCCACGCGGCCTGGACGACTGAGCAGTGGATCCACGCGCCTATAACCTTCTTCCTTACCTCCCTGTGAGTTTCATGCGCAACCAGGTCAATGGGGAAAACAACAGGCTGACTGTAGTGTCCTTTTAGTTAATAAATTTGTAAATCTATTGAGATTGAGCGGCTCAGCAGGTATAGCACAACACGCCAGGCAGGGAGTTGTTGATTATGACAGCTGGTGGGTGTGGTCCACCGCTCCAAATCCAAAAGATTTAAACATGGGTTAAAAAGCCCTTTTCCCCCCCTATTTGACTCTTATGCATTTAATTTTTCAAATTCCAAACGTATGCTAAGCATGTAGTCTTATTTAAGTGATCTGCTAAAATCATCATGAGTGCGAGTTGTTGGATAGTGCGTGAGTGGAGTTATTTTGGAAATAATCAAAGAAAGGTGTTAACAAGGGTCAACACCCTATTTTAGCAATGTCCATTCGCAGGTAGCACTTAGCTAGCCCTTTGCCATAATATTGCGATGCCCATTATATAACAAATTCTATGTGCAAAACGCTTAATTTTGGATAAGACAATATGTACAGACACTTAATTTTGGTGGCAGAATAGCTAATAGTATTATGTGTTCCCACGTAGTGTCTTGGGCCACGTGGAAAATCCTTGGTATGGCTGCTTGCTTACTAAATGTGTCCTTGACGACGTGGATGAAGCATGATGTTGGTCTCACTATGACTCCATTTTTTTTTCGGGCTCGACATAAGTGAGATTATGCCCGGTGATCATACTTGCTCATGACGGAAAGTAGTTTCTTATGCACACCATGGTATGAACTTGTTTGTATCCCTTTTGTTCTTCGTAACTTAACTCTCCTGTATAGGTGCTATGATCAAGATATATATATTTAACATGTTACCTTTAAAATAAGAACCAACCATCTATTTAACCTCGATGGCGATATATGCTTATAAACTAAACTCTCAGAGCCATGTGAAAACAACTCGAAACATGGTTTCATTTGAATTGCAAAATGAATTATGATTAAATTAATAAAATGCCTTTTGGGTTACAATTATAATACCTCAAATGTTAAGTATGAAACCTGTGATGTCTGTCAAGGGCAGGTACAAATACTTTAAAAAAAAAATTGTCACATTTTCGGGTTGGTTGTTTAAGGCACGCCGTCGTCGTCATCGTGAGCGAGCATCGTATTTTCTCGGTGTTACAGGGAGGACACGTGGTGAGCCCGTGCTCATTCAAGATCTCCATTTTTGGTCTCTATGTTGAAATTGCACCATGAAGACACATGGAGGGTTCTGCCAGGGCTTCCCATACTTAGTCTTTTTCAAAAGGTTTTGAAAGGCTTGGGACACGTTGAGGGACCATGTATATTTGAGGACTGGCCCTTGAATTTAATTTTAAAGAAGCATCAGGAGGACACTTGGAGGCCTCCACTCACTTTCCATTTTACTTGGACGTTTCAAATGGCCAAAGGAGATTTCCTCACAGCTTGACACATAGCACCTTCCACTGAGCTATAAGCCTTCAAATAAATTGTGTTGGGCTAAGACACATGTTGAGCCTACACTCATTCAAGATCTCAACGTTTGGAGACCATCTCAAGATGTGCCCTTGTGACACATGGCCGTTTGAAAATTCTAAAGGGCGGGGAAGCATACCGTCAGAGGAAAATTGGATTTTTTGCCTCTTGTTACCAAAAGGATTAAAATATCAAAATGGCCCATAGACCTGACAGAGACTAATAAAAAAATTTCCCCAGTCAACGGCGGAGGTACGAACTTCCAGGGGAAATTAGAAAAAAAAATTCTCTTTTGGAGAAGGGAGTTAAAAGTAAAAAAGGAATCATGATTTCGTTGGGACCCACATCAGAGAATAGAAGCGGAAAGGTGGAGCTGCATGGAAAATTTGGAAAATTTTCCCTTTTCCAAAAAGGAGGTGAAATGGTAGAATTTGGTCGTGGTTCCTTTGGGGCCCCACTTTAGGACATGTGTCAGGCTCATTTCTAAAGGGTGGAGGTGCAGAGAAAAATGTGAAAATTTTACATGTTTCCAAATGCTGCAAAAGTAAAAAGGAAACCTATAGGACCGATCTAAAATGGATCTCCCATGTGGACAGATTCAAAATAGAAATCAACGGTAGTTGTGCATATATATATATATATATATATGATTTTATGCCATTTTCATTCTAGAGCTCATGGGAATGCGTATTCTTATGGTTTTTTATCATTTCTTGGAGTCTCCTGCACGCCAAATGAAGAGGAACATTAATTTGGTATCCTAGTTTCATGGGAAAGGTCTGTAAATGTCTCTCACCATTAATATGCAATCTGACTATCGAATATGACCTGATTTTTCTTTCCTTGGCATGCAAAGGACCTGTTGATATTTGGGTTTGGTGAGAAGAATCTAGTGATGTATTTTACCATTAAGATGAGATCTAACCTCTACACTCGATCTGATATTTCATTTATTCTTCCCAGGAATGGAAAGGACCAGATTTGATAGATTAGGGGTGGATGTGGTTGGTGAGTAAAGGGAAAGGTGATCTACTAGAGGAAGGAGTTAAATGCAGGAGATCTTCGAAGAGACCTTTACCTTGAGCACCTGACAAATTTTTATAGATCTTTTTCTAGGAATCATTATCAATATCATGGCAAGTACTGGTATATTTAATGTCTCTAGTTTTGGGGGGGAAAAGGCTCTATTGTAAACTTTTATAAATAGGCATGATTTTTCCATGAAAATGGTTGGGATTTTGTGAATGTAGAAGTGATTAGGAGTCAGAAACTGATTTCCTAAGAGAGATGTTTGATGGAGTCCGTTTCTTTGAGAAACTATATGAAGAAGCATGTTTATCTCCTTTTTGTTAAATCTAATCATGTCAAGGTGGTTACGAGTGTACAACCATTGTCAAGCTATGATATTGTTAAAAAAACTTACCCCTGCTGATAAATTTAACCAAACTTGAAATAATCTATGTTATTATTGGGAAAAATTTGTGTTGGCTTCATTCCTGAATGTCAGCAAGTAGTTTTTCTTGTTCCTGTTGCATTCTTACATTGAAATCTATGTGAATCACACAATATCTTTTCCTTGTCATAGTTTAGTGGAATTTGCAATTTCATTCATCAGAAGAGATTTAATTTGATAATGATGTAAACAAGTTTAAAATCACTGTTACTCCTAGTATGACTACAAGATTTTTTGTTAGCCTTTGACGGTATCTTTTGTTTGGATTTTTTGCATTGATCATATTTTCTTCAAGGTTTTCTTAAAAAATTCAAAAGGATATCCCTACCTCCTTCACAAACAACTAGCTACAAAAGGGTCCTCTCACCCTGGTTGAAAGGAACGACCATAAAGTAGTGAGGATAGGTCAAATCCTCTTGAGGGTGCTACCCATTTCTCCACATATAAGTAACAAAGAGCAAGCTATAGCTCATCCCTGGCTACAAAATGACACACTACATGCTCTACTTGTCTCTAAGCTTCCTACCAAACCTCTGATGCTACTCAGCTTCTGAGGAAGAATCAATTTGGGTACCAACACCTCACTGGCACCATTGCTAGGGAATTGTTAATCTAGAGTTTCATTTAGTTATTAATTTACCATCCATTCACATCCATTTGGCCCATCAACAACACCTCACTAGCACCATTGCCGTGGATACTGTCATTGCAGTTCATATTCAGACCCTAGTAAATATTTCTTATATGCTCTATGTGACATGTGTAATTATTTTAGTTCCTACACCTATTGCACCAACTTTCATTGATAAATCTAATTGAAGAAAAGTCACATATTTCAATTTCTAGTTTCTAGTGTTGACAGATCATATTTTAGTCAATTTTCATAACTAAGGTGGAAATCCTTAGTGGTGACTCCCTATTGATTTTATTCTTGATAAGTACTAGTGTATTAACCTTTTTCAAGTGATATTTGGTGCTAACCTTTGCAAAGCTAGAAGGAAGAATATATTTATTTGCTACGGATCCTACTAGGACACTCTTTCCAGAGCTAGGAAAAGCAAAAATTGAAGGAAGAAAAGCTTGGAGAGTTTTTGGTGATCAGCAGACAAGAAAAGGTATCTCCATTGATGAAAGTGATTGGCCTACCATTGAAAACTTCAACTCAAGTGCTTATGAATCAGGTAGTCTCTTTGTGGAATTGAATTCTCCAACTGGAGAGGGGCCTTCATTTGATTTTGAAAAGTTTTCTTCTCATTCTACCCCTATATTTTTAGAAGCTGGTAGGGTTTTACAAGAAACAAGGCCTTTAGGGGATATACATTTTGATAGTTATACTCCTGTGTTTCGAATACCCTCTAGCCATTATCAATCACTCTCCCCTCCTGGGTCACCTCTTCAAAAGAACATGGCCCTGCCCCTACCAAGACCTCCATTTGTTGTAAACACCATTGGTCCTATAAATTTTA
This sequence comes from Taxus chinensis, assembly GCA_019776745.2. Lineage (NCBI taxonomy): Eukaryota > Viridiplantae > Streptophyta > Pinopsida > Cupressales > Taxaceae > Taxus > Taxus chinensis. Next base: position 825,902,514 of record CM034146.1, on the reverse strand, counting down.
CAAGGATGGCTTGTTGTCCAAATGCAGTTCCCCAGTATGTAAGGAATAGATTTCCAAAGTTCCAAGAAAACAACGCTATAATTGGTGATCAACATCTAAAGCTTTTTATCAATATGATGGAAGACATTGAGATTGAACATGAAAATATGTATATCAAACTATTTATCCATACTTTGGAGGAATATGCTAGGGACTGGTACAAAGCTTTTCCAGATAGATCCATTAACTCCTGGAATGAGATGAAAAATGCATTTAGATTGCAGTATTGTGATAGAACTGACTATAGGTTTCTTCTGTCAGAATTTGAAAACATCAAGATGAATCATAATGAGTCAGTACATGATGCCTGCATGATGGAGATCTCTGCAAGTTAGCCAAGGGAAGCAACTTTAACTGGGGTACTAAGTTCTAGAACTGCTGTTTTTTTTTGGGATTGTATCCATCAGGTACCTCTTCTTCCTCCCTCTCATACTTTAGAAGTAGACACTATACAAGATTTTTAATTTCCCACTAATGATTTTGAATACTTGAGGGCATTAATGAGTGAAAAGTATAATGAAGGAGTTCCTTCAGAAAAAGATAGGCAGCTATTGATCAATGTTGTAGTTTCCCAAGAAAAGGAGCACAATACCAGAAGTAAAGTTGCCAAGGGGCCATAATCCAAGTCAAAATTTCCATTTGTTACCAAAAAAACCCCCAAGAAAAATAAATCTGGAAGAGATCTTGTTTCCCCAAGAAAAACTTGTGTTCCTCCCCATGCCCAAACTGAAAAGAATCCCATTCCATCTGATGAATTTTCCAATCTTTCTCCTAGTGCTGCTTTACCCAAATTTGTTCCATATGACATTACCCAAGTTTTAAGTCAAATCAAAATTCCCGTCCCAATTTTTGAGCTGCTTAGGATCCCTGAGCACAAGAAGAGGTATTTTGAATATTTAGGATTCAAAGAGGAATAAATCATATAAGGCAGAGATGTAAAAAAGGTTGAGATTCCCCTTACTGTTGCAGAGTTGGAAAAACCACAAGTGTTGGAAGAGCTAGGGGAACCACAAGATGTTTATTTAGGAACTTCTTTTTTTAAATCCCAGCTGAATGTGGATCCATTCTTCACTACCCTGGTTATCAAAGAAAAGCTGTTACATAACGATATGTTTAATTCTTGAGCTTCATGTAATGTCATGCCTCTTGAAGTCATGAATGAGATGGGTATCAAAGTAACAACAACATATGGGAAGTGCACTACTATGGACTCTAGAGAGGTGCCAGTGGTGGGATGTGTCAAATATCTGGATGTTCATCTTACATCTTACCCTGGAAGGAACTTAAAACTCGATGTAGTGATTGTTGACTGCCCTACCAAGTGGGGAATGTTTTTGTCAAGAAAATGGGCAAGAGGTGTTGGTGGTAGTGTGCAAATGGACATGTCTTATGCCACTATTCCCATTGAAATAAAATTGGTGAAATTATATGGAGAGAAGAAGATGATGTACTTGATTGAATACCCAAGCAATGCATCTTATAAGTTTTACAAGAAGATGCTGATCTTAAAAACTTTGTGAGTTTTGTGCATTTCAGGGAGTATGAAAGTGTTGAAAACAAATCTCCTAAGTATGTTGTTTTTTCTAGGAATTTGGTTTATGATTCAGCCTTAAAGAACATTAAAGAACTTGACCTAAACACAATGGCGGAGCTTTAGAGAAAATGGATGGTTTACAAATTGAACAAAGAAGAAAAAGAGGTATATTTCTAGTTGATGAAACAATATAAGAACATCTTGGCATGGTCATATCCAACATAAAAGACATTTGGATATTTCCCTTGATTTGTTTAAATCAAGGTGAACATCAACTATACATTGTATAGTTTGGTGGCTTGTTTTCTATTTTTTTTTTGTTCGTTCTAGTCCATGGTGGATTGTTTTTGCTGGTTTCTGGGTTCTTTTTGGGGGATAGTTCTAGTTTTGTGCTCTGCAAACTGATTGGTTTGCCCAATGGATATTTTGGCACTTGGTCTACTCTTTTCTTTTGGTACTCGTAGGGAGTGCCCATCCCCGAGTTGGAGTCGATGTTGGTGCTCAAAATAGTCTGGCCCCATTTTTCCATTAAAATCTATCAATTTTCGGCATCTGCCATATTTTTTTCCCTCGTATTGTGCCTAAGAAGTCTCTGCCTTCCTTTTATTTCCATGAGCATTCCTTCTTGGGCTGAGGATCATGTATGGGTCCATAATTGTTTCCTTGTTTCTTTGTTTTTCTGAAAAGGTTCTATGATTAGGGTTCCCCATTCTCTATTCATCTAAAGAACTTGGGCTCTCTCGTTCTTACAGTTTTCCACAGTCAGGATTTTTTTTCCTTGTCATTTTGCTCTAAATACTTGAGGAAAAATGAATGGATGTAGCTCAGAGGAATGTATTTGAGCCTTTTAACATTTCTAAGTTCTCCGTACTTGGAGAAAATTTTATCTCCGGGCTCAAATGGCTATTTTTCCACATTTTACTATTTGACAAGCATTTCTCTTGGTCAAATTTACATTATTGCATCAATAGGAAATGTGGCCTCATTTGGTTGGACACAGCTCAATGGGGCACTCTAAAATTCTATGGATCACCCTAACGAAAAACTGGTCCATGTGGAGGAACGATGCCCATTTGAATATTTTCTTGTTGGTTTGTGCTTAGAGTTGCACTGGGAGGACACGTGGTGAGCCCACACTTGTTTAGGATCTCTGTTTTGGGTCTCTATTTTGAAATTACACCATGAAGACATGTGGAGGCTTCTGTCAGGGCTTCCCATAATTAGTCTTTTTCCAATGGTTTTGAGATCCCTGGGAAACGTGGAGGGATTGTGCATGTTTGAGGGCTAGCCCTTGAATTTCATTTTAAAGAAGCGCCAGGAGGACACTTGAAGTCCTCCACTCACTTTTTATTTTGCTTGGAATTTTCAAATAGCCAAAGGAGATTGCCTCAGATCCTGACACATGGCACCTTCCACTGAGCTATAAGCCTTCAAATAAATTGTGTTGGGCCAGGACACGTGTTGAGCCTGCGCTCATTCAAGATCTCAAATTTTGGTGACCATCTCTAGATGCACCTTTGTGACACGTGGCAGTTTGAAAAGTCAAAGGGGTGGGGAAGTGGACCATTGGAGGTAAATTGGATTTTTTGCCTCTTGTTTCCAAAAGGATTAAAACATCAAAATGGCTCATAGATCTAAAAGAGAATAGTCAAAAGTTTGCCCCGGTCAATGGCGGAGGTGCGGAGTTTCGGGGGAAATTCAGAAATTTTTCCTCTTATGGAGAAGGGAGTTAAAAGTAAAAAAGGAACCATGGTTCCACTGGGACCCACTTCAGAGACTAAAAGTTGAAGGGCAGAGCTGTGGGGAATATTTGGAAAATTTTCCCTTTTTCAAAAAATAGGTGAAATGGTAGAGTTTGGGCATGGTTCCTTTGGGGCCCACCTTAGGACATGTGTCAGGATCATTTCTTAAGGGTGGAGGTGCAGTGCAAAATGTGAATTTTTTTACATTTTTCCAAATGCTGCAAAAGGAAAAAGGGAACCTAAAGGACCTCTCTAAAATGAATCTTCCACGTGGATGGTCAAAATTCAAAATAGAAATCAACGGTAGTTGTGCATCTGTATCTGATTTTTCCACTATTTTCATTTCAGAGCTCATGGGGATTCGTATTCTTGTGGTTTTTATCATTTCTTGGAGTCTCCTACATGCCAAATGAAGAGGAACATTAATTTGGTATCCTAGTTTGGTGGGAAAGGTCTATAAATGTCTCTCAGCATTAATATGTAATCTGACTGTCGAATACAGCCTAATTTTTCTTTCCTTGTCACGTGAAGGACCTGTTGATATCTCAGTTTAGTGAGAAGAATCTGGGGACATCTTTTACCATAAAGATGAGATCTGACCTCTGCGCTCAATATGATCTTTCATTTATTCTTCCTAGGAATGAAAAGGACTAGATTTGATAGATTAGGGGTGGAAGTGGTTGGCGAGTAAAGGGAAAAGTGATCTACCAGATGAAGGAGTTCAATGAGGGATGTCTTCGAAGAGACATGACAACTTTTTATAGAACTTATTTTTGGAATCACGATCGAGAGCATGCCAAGCACTTCTACACTAATTGTCTCTAGTTTTGGGGGAAAACACTTTGTTGTAAAATGTTATAAATAGGCATGATTTTTCTGTGAAAAGGGTTGGGAGTTTGTGAATGTAGAAGTGATTTGGAGTCAAAAACTTATTTCCTAAGAGAAAAGTTTGATAGAGCCCATTTTTTGAGAAACTATCTGAAGAAGTCTGTTTATCTCCTTTGTGTTAAATATGATCATTTTAAGGTGGTTGTGAGTGTAAAACCATTGAAAAGCTCTGAGATTGTTCAAGAAACTTTCCCCTGCTGATAAATTTAACCAAACTTGAGTTAATCTATGTTATTCTTTGGCAAAATTTGTGTTGGCTTCATTCATGAATGTCTGCAAGTAGTTTTTCTTGTTCATGTTACATTCTTACATTAAAATCTATGTGAATCACACAAGATATTGTCCTTGTGATAGTATGGTGGCATTTGTAATTTCATTCATTAGAAGATCTTTCATTTGATGATGAAATAAATAAGTTTAAAATCACTGTGAATCCTAGCATGACTACAAGATTGTTTGTTATCCTTTAAGGTTATCTTAGGCGTGATGAAACAAAGATTGATAATGTTCACTTAGTTTTCCAATTTAAGCCTTCATTTCGGACCCTTGAATTTATATGAAAAGTGCTATTCTAGTTAAAGGAACAACCTAGCTACTCTGAAAGCATTCTGTTGTTTGATATTTCCATTTTTGTAAATGTTCCCAAATATTTGGCATAATCAACTTTATTCTTCTTCACCTCCCACCAAAATTCATTCAAAAATAACTAATCATACCCATACTACCCTTGTTTGTCTTGTATGCACACAAATGCATAATGTTTATTACCAAAACATGCAGGAACAATCAGGTTTTCATTGTCTTTAGTGGCTTGAACCTTGCCTAGAAAATATCTCCATTATCTAGAGTGACAACTCATGAGAGTTAGGTTTTGTTGCATTGATCATATTTTCTTTGAGGATTTCTTAAAAATTTAACAAGGAAGGATATCCCCACCTCCTTCACAAACATTAGGCTACAAAAGGGTCCTCTCACCCTGGTTGAAAGGCACAACCATAAAGTAGTGAGGATAGGTCATATCCTCTTGAGGGTGCTACCCATTTATCCACATCTGAGTGACAAAGAGCAAGATGCAACTCATCCCCAGCTACAAAATGACACACTACATACTCTACTTGTCTCTAAGCTTCCTGCCACACCTATGATTCTGTTTAGCTTCTGAGGGAGAATCAATTTTGGTACCAACACTCTCTACTTATTTATGTCCCTACTCGCATAGTTAAGCTATTATTCACTATTTTTAGTGCGATTGCAATCTAGAAATTTATGTATGTTTTAAAACATATAACAATTGATTGCTTTATGTGGAAATTTCTATGCTTATCATTAGTATTGAATTTTTTATTACTACTGTAGATGTTAGAACTAAATGTTGTTATTTCTCAAATTGTGACATCAGAAAAAACTAAAAGATATCAATCCCACGATACCGTGGTCAATCCAATCAACCCAAATGATGATATTTCATGTTACTATAATCCAAAATTAATTAATATTCCTCAAAACCATTTATGGAGTGATCAACAGTGTGAGTAGCCTACAAAATAGGAAACTGTTGTATGCCCACCTCAACAACAAATGATCAAAACATTTTTTACATGCAAAAAAATTAATTATGGACATAATAATAGAGAGTGATATTGGTGCACAATAAACATGTCATATGTTATTAAATCTACCACTTGTGGAATGTAGTTTTATTACTCTTGGTGTTGTTTCAAGATTCTATAGACGTGTCTAGATAAACTTTTAGGATGATTCATCCAATTCAATAATTTTACATGCTTACATACATCATCCTTCGAAATTAGAAAATATGGAAATGTTGGATGTTTCCAAGTCATGGTCATCTTCTCCAAAATTTAAAAATGAACAATGGAAATTTGATAACAATAAGCTATAGTCCACATATGGCTAAGATTTTATTCCATCCTAGCTAAAGAATCAGATGAATATGTGATATTTTTTTGGAGTGATAATTTACTATATAAACCCTTTTGAGACATTACAATTGATATAGGCAGCTCACAAATGGATCAATCTTGGGAATTTATAAGGGGTAAATACCATGCATGGAATATTAATCGCATGTAAACATCACCTACATATAGTGATTCAGCTGAAAATAACTGTTATCACCGTATCAAAGCACCCCTGTGCATATACCTGAACTCACAATGTGATTGGATAACATGGGTACTATCTCCAAGTTGTGGGACTTGCTACTTGAGATAGACCTCCAGAGAAAGTTTGTTCTTGCTCCTAAACTACCTGCCACAATCTACTCTAATGTAGGATAAGCTAACTGTTCTAATCTAAATTTCCAAGGGACCAGGGAAAGAGAATACATAAAATGAAAGCCTACACTAAATCGGTGATACACCAGGAAAGGAGGATGTGAGAGTAGTCTCCAAATGTGTGAAATATAGAGGCAAAGTGCACACTAGAAGAGGTGATGACAGTTCTCCATAATCTAGCAAAATGCATTCACAACAATATTCCAAGCACACACAATGATAATGAATTCCTGCAAGAACATAATAATAGACACAATATTCTTGTAGAAATATAAAAGGGGCAAGAAGAATGCAAGAAAACATAGCAGGGGAAGATACATCCACAAACTTTGTATTTTATTACTTCCTGGTATGCACAGTTTAGTCTATTACAAGATAAGGGCCTGGATCACCATGCAAGGAGTCCACTACAAGGGCCTGAAACACACTGGATTCACAAAGAAATTTTGGCAGAGCTTTACTACCCAAAAATTCTCTCCTTTTACAATGAGCCCAACACTCCAATTTATAGAAAAAATGAGAAGGAAAAGAGAAAGGAAAATGGAAATCCCGAAATCTGTCCTTCAACCACCTGTAAGAGGCATTAAATTGAGTGAATTGGTTGTAAATTACTTGCAAAAGGCTCCCCATACTATCCCATGTGCTGCAGTAGAGAAAGGATGATGATCATCGCCTCTTAATTGCACTCCTAACTACCAAATAAAACACTGTTCTAAACCCGGAAACGTTTTCTTAAAAATCTCAATCAATATCTAATCAAATCTAGAATTTCTTGATTTCTGTGCATCAAGCTCGGAACCATGATTCCAACGGTACCAATTTTGTGCGATTTTGATAATAAATGAAAAATTTATGGCCTTCTGAGTGCGGGCAGCTATTTTGGGTCTGCCAGGCATTTTCTATCATTTGACGGGAATGAGCATTAACTGACTGGAGCCGAATATGTTTCTTTTATTTAAATATATCTATCCTCATTAACTGACAGTAGTCTAGAGGATGTCGTGCTCATTCCAGAAAGTCTAATTTTGTGAAAATCGGAGCTCGGAGTCAAAAGTTATGGCCGTTTGAAGTTTCACGGGCCAAAACGTTGACTTTTCTTCTCTGCCTTCGGCCACTTTGGCTTTTCGCGTCCCGCGCATCCCTTTGTCCCAAATGTCCTAGTGTTGTGTGGGAAAAATTCTTCCGAAACCACCCGAAATGGGCTTCCATTGTCCCTTTTCTGCTGGTGACCACGTGGCGTGATCTGATTGGCTTTTGGCTCCTTCATCTTTTCGCGTCGCACGCGTCCCTCTTTCCCATTTAGCACAGTGCTGAAATTTCCCATTTCAGCCGAACCGGCCAGTTCACGTACTCACGGCCCAGATGTCCCATTTGCTTTCGGACTATTTGGGACAAATTTTCCCGATTCGCCCGGTTCGCATCCTTTTGTCCCGTGTGTCCCTGACTGAAACTTCTCATTTCGGCCGATCCGGCCGGTTCACGTACTTCGTGTACCTTCGGCCCAACTGTTCCAGGCTGCCTTGACTCATTTCGGCCGATCTGGCCAGTTCGCATACTTTTGGCCCGCGCATCCCGGACTTCCTGTTTCAACAGTTAGTCAAAAATTTTCAAATTTTTTCAAATTTTCAGCCAGTTCAGATTTCCCGCGTCCCACGCGTCCCTTTGTCCTGAATGTCCCAAATGTTGCATGGACCTCCTGGTGGCCTTTCAGCCGGTTCGCGTCCAAATGTCCCGTCTGTCCCGACTATTGCAAGGACCAGGACTTAGCCATTTTTCATGATTTTTTCTGAGCCCGAGCTTGTTTTTTGCAATTTTTTCACATTTCCTCATAACTTGCTCTCTTCTTCTTGGATAGGGGAGTTAGAAAAAATATGAGGGGACCCTAGAAACATGACTTTTTGTTCGAACTGAATATAATTGCTTGGGACTAAAGAATTTGATGCATGTTATCAAAATTACCTTGAGGGGTGAATTTTGGATAACAATAACCTCGATGAAATCCCAAAGCTAAGTAATATAGAGATGCATGAGTGAAAAGTAATGTATAGATTGGTTCCTCATAATGACATGTGATTTTAAGATATTGAGCTACTTGGTCGTCGCAATTATGGCCTAGACCGTGATTGGAGTCAAAATTATTTACCATCACCATTACATGATTTTTGTGTACATTTTATAAATAGTATCTGTTGCTTGATACAAATAAACAATACTACTAGAGGATCCCTTTTCCATGTGGGAAGTTTATCTAAATACCAATATATTGCATATTCTATGGTGGTGGGTCATTGTGACCATGTAGGGGATTAAGATCCATTAAAAATGTTTTTTCAAGGAATAATTTAAACTATTAAATCATATATAATCAAGTGTATTAGTAATACATTAGAATATTTCTCAGTAGATGGAAAAATTCCTTTATTTCTCCTTGCTCCTACGTGAGTTGCTGCTTTCAACATACAAGGTAGATACAATACATACTGGCCTTAGCCTACTGATTAGAAATATTTATGCTTTCAAAGGATAGACATTGGAAATATTTCAAGAATAAATGAAGCACATATGTTACACTCTCATAGATAAGATTATTTTTATAGGGTCCAAAATGTTTTAAAAAATCAATGATCGACTCCAACAAGCATTTTCTACAGATGCAACTAAACCATTTATAGGTAGATCAATGATTATTGTTGGTGATCTTTCTCAACTACTAACTGTTAAGGACATCCCTATATATTTCAATAAGATTGCATCATGTTTCTACCCTCCAAAGATTATGGATTTGTTTAAAAATTTGATTTCATTTATGATAATAATAAATTATTTACATTTAACTTCGCTTACATGAGTCAATTTAAACAAATTTCAGGAAAAAAAATTAGGAGAAGAATTTGGGACACTTTTAACATTGTTATTACCTTGGATGTAATATTTCAACAACAAGGAAATGATCAATAGTAGATCATCTTCCGAAGAATGTTGAAAAACATTATAAATGTTGAATCTTATTTTGTTGATTGGGAAACACTCATGAAGCAGATAAATGCATGCTTCAACTAGGGCATAAGGGTATCCTTGGATTTAGAAATCCATTTATATGCAACATACAAGTTTGTTCATATGCATAATAAGAAAATTCTTAAATCTTTATTCATACCCATTGCAATAATAATTACTTAATATACAAGGTGCTCAGGCTTAGAATATGTTGATGATAACCAATTGGATAATGAAGTAGTTTTATTTGTAGTTAAACATGTTATGTTACTTTGTAATTTTTACATTGAATCTGGATTAATGAATGGTTCTATTAGTACCATGAAAAACATTATCTATACTTCTTGCTTAAAACCACTCAGCTTGTCCATGTCTGTAATAGTAGATTTTGAAAAACTAAATTAGTCCTGCATTGGTTCCCATATTTCCTGTAATAAGAGGCAATCATAAATAGGTGTCACTAAAAATGGATTTGGCACTTATAACCATACATCTGTCTTAAGGATTAACTTTTCCTAAAGAATCAATATATATTGGAGATGTGGAGAAACTGGGATTGACTTTCATAGCATTATCACAAGATAAGTTTATTGAAAATTTGAGAATATCTCCGCTATTATGTTTTGACCACTACTCTGAAATTTTTTAAAATGTATGTGGAATAAAAACTACTCGAAGAGAAATGCCTCCTGCATGTTGTCTTCAATTAGTAATAGTATGTAAATCTATAATAATTAGAACTAAATTGCATTTTTTCAATTCTTTTCAAGTAAAATGTTTATCATTCAATTTATTTCCATGAATGCTTGTCAAAATAATTATAGAATACATTTTTTGCTAGTGTACGACATAAAAAATAAATGGAGCCAAGGTTGGAGTCTTCCTTTGAAGTTCAAATACAGGTTATCAACATGTACTTAAATCATATGTATCTACATTTCCATTCTTTGTGCCACCAAACTATGATGTTAATAACACTATTAATTATTATAGATTCTTAAATCGCAATTGACCTTCAATACTTTGGATGCCTATCTAAATGTTGGATGCCTACCAAATCTTGCATGATTTACATCATAGTTAAATTTACCACATATTTTTTTACAAATTTACTACTTTCAATTACTCCTCCTCTATGCCTATTCGATTCTCACAAGCACCTTTGGATGTTTTCTCTTGTTTTAAAATTGATATTTAGCAGGTCTAGAGGTTTATATATTATGGTAGTATCTTGGACAAGCTTTTAATGTCAAATTTGTGAAAGGAAACCATGTACTTATTGAGGTGCCTATATAAGTAGAATATGCACCTTGAAAATGATACATTTAACTATATTTAAAATAGGTTTATTCAAGATACTTTAGGCATCCATATATATTTTGTTTTTATTTAACAAATAATAGGAATTTTTTCGTTGAAATTTAAATACATAATATGTATGATACTAAGTTATAGTAACAAAAGAATATATGAAGATCATCTGTACTCATTGCCTCACATTTTAATCTATTTTTTTTTCGGTCTATATGACCTACATCTAATTGCGAGAATACATGAAACCATTTCCCTGGAAAACAACATGCTCTTATATCCATTAAGGAAAAATCCTATATTTTCACCATCATCATATTAATCAATGTTAGATACAAGAATATGAAAATATCACATGAAACATTATAAAAGAAAACTACCCCGTTTCTCTACCAATGGAAGATTTAGTACCATGTGACATGTTTGTAATACTATACTATCTCTTTCAGCAAGTATTTTAGATAAAAGTATCCTATATTCTCTTGATCCTAATTATAAATATTTTTCAATGGTTCAAATCTAGAATAATATTGAATAATATTTTTTGGAAGTATTTTATTCCTTTTTTGCATTCTTAGAAATGTAGTTCATTACATCATATTTGGAAATAACGGGTTTCCAATCTACATTTTGTTCAACCCAAATTGTGGTATTTGAAGATTGTGTGAATATATTATATAAATGTTTATTATAGGATCAACCTTATTATATCATATTTAAAAATATGGATAAAATTTTGTTTCTTCAGATTCAATGGACGTAGTGTAATATAATTATATGATATATGGGGTTCATTTTTAGTTATTTCACCAATTATTTGTTTAGTTTATAAAAGACTATTTTAATGTTTGAACAACATACTTAAAAATGAGTCTTTCTCTTTTCTTATATAGGGAAGAACCCTCTCTATAATCTATATGTCATTCTAAAGAATTTTATATCTCTTAATAAATATTCCTTATCCACATAAGTAATATTTCTTCTACTTGGATTAATACAAGGATTTTTTGACAATTGACAACATGCCTACATGATATTTTATTGTGGGTATTTACAAGGATTCCAAGCAGTAACACACACAAAAACATGTTTAATAAAGGCTGTTCAGATTTGGTACACTTTGTCACCATATGCATCCATGTACATGTGGAAGCACTTTTTTCCAATTCATATCAAGATAAACAATATTTTATATGCATTCCTTATACATTATGTCCTTTAATGAAAGTTTATGTCCTAGCTTCATGTAGTGTAACAATATATGAGGATAAAATACAATATTGCATTTTCAAGTGTTCATATTCATGTGGATTATCTGTTGGTGTTCTCTATTGTTTAACCCTAAATTAATTAATTGTGTTTTATCTTACTTGTTATTTACCTTATATTTATTTGAATTGCATATATTTATAATTACATAATGGAATCTAAAGTGTCCAGACAACACTAGCTTGATAAACAAATTAGAAGTAAAACTAGGGTTTGAGGGATATATTTTCTAATTTAGATTGACTTATAACTATTTTGTTATTAAATATGGAGCTGATGCAAAACATGGAATCAACCCAGATCATCTAATGTTTGTATAAATTTGAGAGAGCGTGACTTTATATCTTAGGGAAGGACCTTAATATACTAAAAATTTGATATACATGGTTTTAAACAGTTGACTAGTGTAAATTTAATTTTTTTGTGTCACTTCACCTTTTACTATGTAAGAATTTGATATCTTGAAATTTTTTGTAACCCTCACATTTGCACTTTTACCTATAAATAATCCTAGCTTCTTGCAAAGAACATGAAGAACACATTAATTAAGAAAATAAACATATGAAGGCCTCTAGTCGTAATGACGTTAGCAGTCACCCTATTTATTATTCATTGTGTTTTATACTACATTTTACACTCAATGTAGTTCCTGCTGCATTGTGCTTTTTTCATGAAACTAAAACCTTTAATATATCTTTACCCTTTTGATCCCACACTAACAACAATCTAACTACTTTACCCCAATTAAAACCCTTGTAATTAGAAGAAAAATTAACAAGTTTTCCCACTTGTGTTGTGGGTTATAGTGTGATACAAGGATATTTTCTCATCCAAAATTGTAAATGATAGATACATATGTTATTCCTAGATTATAAATACTTAGAGATAAATTACATATATAGAAGTCTTTTACATTGAATTTGAGTCCTATTGGCAAGTAAGGATGACCCAAAACAAAAATTGTGATAGATAATAGATTAAAAAAGAGGGAGTAATAGGAAAATGGGTTATTAAAGTAAAAGGGGAAGGATAATATGGATTACGTTAAAATCATATAGTATGTTTTTGAACTATTTGTATCATTTTGCATCATAGTTAGTAAAATTATATACTAAATTGTAAAAGATAGACATCTCTATGACACTATATGAAATAATATGAAAGAGCCAAATATTAGAGAATAAATATGAGATTATCATGAAATGTAGGAGTAAAATAACAAGGACATGTATGGATAAGATCTAGTTTGATGTTTTAATGTCCATTATTACAATTATTTCAAAAGTTATGATGTAATAATTATTTTTGCCAATATTGGTGTCCAAAGTTATCCCCTTTAAGCTAGTGAATAAATATATTTATTTTAAAGAAGAAAATAATCATACATGATAATGTTAACTTTAGGTGAGCCATAGGCATGTAAAAATAATAGCTATATATTTTTTAACAATATGGGTCATAATCTGATGTGCAAGAAAATATGGAAATATTATCATCACTATCATACATGTAGATTACATTGTAAATCACAAAGCACTATGAGGGATCAATCCAAAATAGATGGTTCAAAACTAGGTGGAAATTGGGTTTCCTAAACATTGAGTATATAGATGGGATTTGAATGTCTTAGTACCAAGGGAAGAGTGTCTTAGATCTATTTTTGTTTACCCTAATATAAATATACTCAATTTATGAGACCAAACTACTATATATGAATCTAGTTATTTTTTTTTTAATATTAAAAATTAAAAGGGAATAATGAATCTTTCCCTCAGTAGAAACCATAGGATGTACGACAGTAACTACACTAATATAGCTACTAATTTATAAGAGTTTTCATTGTTACAAATCTACAATAATATTTAATAATATGTTTTAGAAGTATTTTAATTCTTTATTGCATTCTTGGAAATGTAGTTGATGATAACATGTTAAGGAAGAATGGGTTTCCAATATACTTTTGAAACAACTATTTTAATGATTGAACTTACTTTAAAATGATTCTTTCTCTTTTGAAATACATAATTCAATATATATTAAAAGTCATATTCCTTATCCACATAAGTAATATTTCTTCTATTTTTCCATACATGAAATTTGCGAGAAGTGATAACATGCCTATATGTTTTGTTATCCCACACATTTATGAAGATTCCAACAATGAATAATAGAATGTAAGTGTATGTCCCCACACACACACATTAAATATATATTTTTTAATAATTATTGTTCATATTTCTTACTCTTTGTCACCATATGCATCCATGCACAAGTGGAATCTTTTTGTATCTGCTCATATTTATATGAAAAATATCTTATATTTATGTGGGGGCATAGCTTATGGAGACCATAACTTCTAGTGCAACTATTGGATCTTCTTGAAATTTTCCAAGGTGGTAGATCCTGATTAGTAATATGACATGATTAAGTTTATCAGAAATATTGGCTGAATTTTTGGCATAGTTTTGTGACCAAATTCCTTCATCTAGTCATTTGAAATTGGCTAACAATTTTTTTTGTTTTGTCTAGAAGTTAGAGTTTTAATATTTTTTTCTCTTCTTTTTTGTGATAAGCCAAGATTTGTTGCATAACTTAATTTAAAAATGCATGTTTTGTACTAAAAAAATTGCGTCCATCCGAGGTGTTTTAATTTTTAGATGGTTTTTAGTGTTTTAGTGTCTTTTGTAGATTAGGATTTTCTTACAGATAATTGGAAATAAAAAGAAGATTGTATTGTTGTAAAATTCCTTAAATTTTCTCTCTCCCCACCAAATTTAATATAACATACAAAATAAATACGATTCTATATATTGTGTTGTATTATTTTTTGTTTTCTTTTTAATAAAAAGAAACTCATAACATATTAATGGAGATACTTTTCCAACCTATTTAAACTCTCCATGGAAAGAAATTGAAACTACGTTCCTAATATTCCACGAATGTGGAGAACATATTCTTGGATGAATTTGCTTGGTCTCTTCATTTATTTTCAT
This sequence comes from Taxus chinensis, assembly GCA_019776745.2. Taxonomy (NCBI): domain Eukaryota; kingdom Viridiplantae; phylum Streptophyta; class Pinopsida; order Cupressales; family Taxaceae; genus Taxus; species Taxus chinensis. Next base: position 825,887,444 of record CM034146.1, on the reverse strand, counting down.
CAATTCACCTTTATTTTACATTTATCACTTTTCAAATGTTAGTGTATTTTCAATTTTATTACCTATATGAAATTGAAAATACATGTAATCATCTATTATTTATCCATAGGTTTAAGATATTTTTAATTAAATGATTAATAAAAAAGAAATAATTTATTATTTAAAAGTAATTAATTTATTATATGATTTTGCTGCTCAATATAGAACATACAAATAACACTACTTACACAATATATATTATATGTCAATACCTGTCAAACCTGTATAAAGTTATAAATCATTCATATATCATATTCAAGCTCTCAACATTAATGAAATTGAAGAATAAAAGAAAAGATGCAAAATAAATTAAAACAATTTGAAGAATGTTGGATGTCGTTATTTCAATAGGTATAATTTGACAATTCCTCCAAGTTTGGATGAAAAGGTATTTGACTATGTGCATCAATTTTGACATGACCTATTATTAATACAATATTATAATAAAGTATCTTTTTACTTTTTTCCTTTTCAAGATATTTGACCGATGGGAATCAAGCTATTGTAATAAAACACATAATAGATTATTCTTATTAGTTAAAATTAAAATTATTATTTATTCCCGTTCTTCTCTTGGCAAAAAAAAAGAAGAAATCATTAATTATAGAAATTAAAAACAATAATATAAGTCTCAACAAAATAATAGTGATTTTTATGTAGGCAATGGATTTTTTTAATGTAATTGTTGACCAAGAAACATAATGACCATGAATATTGTTATAAACAAACATTTCAAGCTATTTATTAGCTGTGCCGTTTTATTTTTAGTGTATAGAAAAAAACATAAAATCATATTCTCTCAAAGGTATAGGGTTTGGGTTTTACCAATTTGCTATCATTTTTAAGAAAATATTTTTGAATTTTTCATTATTTACGAATGGGATATTAAATTTAATCCAGTGAAGATGGGTATTCCTGGTTAAGGATTTTGTTGAAGAAATACTACTAAAATCCGACTAGGTGAACAAAATCTGAACTGTGAAGCATGACAGGAATACAGTCCACTAGACATATTTGTACTCTCATGTAATTATTATAATCAAATAAACATATTTTCTCAATCACGTTTACTCTAATACGACCATTATTTTTCAAATAAGATCCTCAACTGTAGGCTGACAATGTGGAGCATTATTTTATCTTCTACAGCAGTTAGCTCCTGAAATATTGGTTCCACAGTTTTTACAATGCGGTAAGCGCTCCACGATTGGAAAGAGGCCTTCACTAGTTTCTTTTTTGTTAATATTTTTAATTGTATTCACATATTCCCGAAGGTTATATCGAGCAGAGGCATGCACAGAAAATATAACGTTGAGAAGAAGAACCATCATTAGTTTGACAATCATTCTTGTCGCCATATTCACTTGTAAGGTGTTCACTCTTCCAAACGATTAACTCCACATAAACAATAAGATGGAAATGGAGATAAAAATCATTCCATATTTATAGAACGAGGCCACACGCGTTTAACAGTCGGAAATAATTCCTCATTCAAGTTCTTACAAGCGGAAGATATTCAAAGTTTAAAAATGGCGTGTTGAAGAGGCAACTTTGTTTGGATAGTAAAAAATGAGCCTATTCAACAAGGATATTATCATTTAATGTTTGAATATGTGCTAACTCAACGATGTTCCAGTCAAATTAATAGAAAATGGATTTTCCATTGACTTTTCGTAATTTTAAAAAAATTGATATTTAGCATGTGTAGAGGTTAAATATACTAGCAATCGCACGTGAGGGGTGCGATGAAAACGTTGAAAGAGGATAAGGGGAAGACGTAGAAGGTATTGAAACACAAAGAAAAATTTAGGAGAAGACGATATAGATCGGGGGGGAAATGGGCAAAACAAGAAAAGGTTAGAATAAAATAAGAGCGTTATCTTTGTGAACATTAAATATAAAAGAATAACAGGGAGTTAATTCAAAAGGTTTTGTTATAATAGATTCGTTAGTAGAAAAGTGTCATTTTTTTTTTTTGAAGACTTAAGATAAGGAACGTACTTCTAATATTGTGCTGAAAGTAGTTGGACACATATATAACACTCGTAAAGAAGGGAAATGGATACAAAATGTGTGTGATATGTACATGTGTTGATGCTATAAAGAAGTTCTTGCACCAATGGAAGTAAAAGCACGAGAAAGCTGGAAGAGGTGAAGGAATTAAGGCGAGTGTTGGGGGAGGTGCAGGAGAGAAGATGGAAGGGAGCAAAGGCGAGATTCCTCTTTTAGCTTGGATTGCAGAAGGGGAGTGGAGGACATGCGAGAGTAGCGGGAGAAAGAGAATGATGGAGAAATACGGAGTGAAGAAAGAGATGAAACTCTTGACATAGCGGTGAATGTTAGGACTTGTCTTTTAGTCCGCCAATGTCAATTGTAGCATGTGTCAATGTAAGTCCTTGAGACTTGTCGATTGAAAAAGCCCATGCCATTTTGAGCGGTAGTTGTCTGCGACCCCCTATGTCAATGATAGAACTTGTAGTGCCGTTGACAAGACCTTTGTCAACCCATAAGTTTGTGGAAAGCATTACTTTCTGGTCGATGCAGAGAAGAACCTTGGGGTTCAATTGATCATCTTTGGTGTCACCCGATGCTGAACGTCTGGTATGTTCGGCAATTGACCTGACAATAGGAGAGTTAAGGGATTTCAACATAACAAGGTTGTGCGAGTCCACAAGGTCATTTTGAGTGAAAATATGAGGCGCATCTTTAAAATCAATGTTTTCTTTTTCGGAAAGGGAGGAAACGGATCTTGACATAAGAGTTTCCCAGTCCTGCAGTAGAGGTATTGCATTACGAATGTTAAGCAGCAGGTTATGAAATGATGTCTATGCTGGATCTGAGCCTTGTTGTCGGAAGATTAAATGAAGGCAGACGGATATGTTGAATTCTTGCCAAAGGCTAGCTCCGTAAGACTTGCTGGCATAAAGAGGAATGTCCATAACTGGAGGAAGTTGAACGAGGTCTCCAACAAGGATCATAGATCTCGCTCCAAATGTAGAATTCTTGATGTGTGGGAATGCCTCCCTAAGACGGTAGTCGATTCTAGAAAGCAACTTTGGCCCGACAAAACTCATCTCATCAATCAGAATGCATTCGATGTGTTTGAGGGAGTCTTGAAGAGATGATAAAGCTTGGCCCTCTAAGGGTTTGAGTTCTTTAATGGGAATTTAGAGGCTTGCGTGTATTGTTGAAGCTGAAATGTTGAAAGTAGAAACCCCTGTTGGGGCGAGTAGAAGGAGAGATGAAAGGCCTTCATTGGATGAAGAGGCAAATGAAGACTTTAAAATGTTAATGAGGAATGATTTTCCCGTACCAGAAGTCCCTTGTATAATAAGTCTCAGTGGAGGAAGGTTGGTTTTTTGAGTGAAGTGTTGAGTAACTATGTTGAAAGATTGTTGTTATTCTGGAGATAAACCTGAAGCTGGAGGGTGCAATCTATCCATGAGGGAAGATGAAATATACTCTGCCTTTTTGTCTTCGATAAAAGTGGCACCAAGAGACTACAGAGTAATAGGAATTCGATGTGCACTCCAATTGTGAAGGTGTGTCGACACTAAAATTTTCCTCCATAATTTCTATTTCATTAATGTATGTATTAGGAATAGGATGTTGTTAAGTGTAATTAGTAGTAGCGTCCGATAGAAGATAACGGCGCTGTTAGTATGGTGCCGCCAATAATGTGGAGTACGGTAACAGTCAAAGTACAATAGGAATGTTGTAAAAAGTAAATATTTGTCGTAAGTGGTCCGGTAATGTTAAAATGTCAAAGTTTGGGTAATTAGAGAAGTAGGGTCTACATGATTAGGAATTAGAAATATTATATTGGTAATAAGGACAAGGAGTGAGGTCATAAATATTTTGTGTATTTTATTTGTAAAAAAGTCTAAAAATGTGGAACCCATGTAAAATGATAAGGTTTATCTTATCTTAACAGATAAGCTTACATGTACAGATAAGAGTTAAGGTATGGAATATGATTCGTCAGAGTGGATTTCTTATCCTATCTTAGAGATAGGATGGATAAGCTTGGAAGTTCTATAAATAGAGAGGCCACCCCCCTCATTTAGCATAGAAAGAAGTAGTGAGAAATATTGTAGGAAGTGTGCGAAGGAAGCCATCAGTTAAAGGTGTGTTGAAGAAGCCATCAAGAGGTGTAATTGTAAAGTTTCTCCCATAGTCTTGTTGAAGTATCTCATGGGTGAGATTGTAACAGTTTCATGTTAATATTATAATTTATTGTGATATTTCAGATTTGTTTTCATTCTGTCTTATCATAGTCAATGGTATTCTTGTGTTCGGTTGTTGTTTTGCTTCCAGATTACATCCACCAAACTAAAGGCTGTGCATTAGTAAATAATCATAGCACAAGGAGTTCCCGGTGAAGAATTATCATAGTGCCGGATTGGTGATGACAGGTGTCGAATTCACGAAGGCCCAACAATCGCAAGCTGTCAAGGAATAAAGTGTTCCCCGGGTGGCATCGAGCCAAAACTTGCCAATCATACAGTTGCTAAATAGGCAGGGGGGGCTCACCCTCTTAGTTGATGTCAATGTTGGAGGTGGGTGATGGATTTGAATCATGCCATCTAATATGCCAGGGCTGATAATTGTATTTGAACAAGCTCCATCTAGAAATGGTTTCTTGAGGTGTCGAACCAATATCAGTAGAAATGTTGTGGAAAGGTTTTTATAGAAGGAGTTCTAACCAACAGAAAAGTTTGAAAGAGGGGGAATCCTTAGATGGAATGCATTGAAACTTAGGGAACACTCAAACAACAGCCGGTACGGGATGAATCTTCCATCTATTGTGTTTGTGGTATTTGTTGTAACTCCAATCGCGCACAACTTCAATGAGTGGAAGGATTTCCATGTTTGAAGGCTGGACCTTGTATGCATCTAAAAGGAGGTATGTTTCTGCATCCTCACATTCTGCTTCAACCAATTTTCTTAAGATTTTTCTACCTACATTGAGCGATACAAAAGTGCGATTGCACATTATAAGTGGCAATTTGAGGAGCATGTGGCATGTTTCTTGTGCACTAATGTTATGTTCAACCAAACTCTTAGTTAACATTTTCTTTATGGCTAAATGTGCTGGCAGATCAGGATCTAAACCTGACGACAATCTAGAAAGCATTTGGTGGTATGTTTCTAACCTTTTCTCTACTTTGGAAGCATACTTAGCAATGTATTTGAGGACAACATGGCGAGATAGCACAGGTTGACAATCGATATTGGCTCTCCATATGGATAACATTGTTGGATTGTGTGTGTTCAATCTATCATCATTCCTTGAAGGGAGGTATTTAACTGAAGCAGTCTCATTAACAAACAAAAGAGAAGTGGGTCTATTCTCCCAAGGTGCATTGTATCAGCATTGGAGGCGGTTATTTTTTTTTTCAGAGGAAAGTATTTTCGGAACACTTTGTGTGGCGCTGTACTCGATTTATCAACTCCTACAAATCCTGTAGCGGGGAAATTGCAAGGACTTGAGACGAAACTAAAAGGCAAGGGTCATCCTAGATATTCCTGTGAACAAATTCTGAGTGGATGGAAGGAGGGCGCATATTCCATGTAGATATATAGGTATCAAATAATTGTCTTGCTTTGTCCACAGATTCATTATTTTCCCAGTCAATGCGATCAACGTCGGGAGCATCTTCAAGCCACAAGAAACCATGAACATGTGCAGAACCTCTATGTTTCCATTCATACCTACGGTAAAGGAATGTTAAACGTTATGTATTTAAGAAACAAAAAAAGTAGAGAGCAATGAAGAAATTTACCTGTACTAGTAGTCCTTGGCTCGAAGATGTTTTCCTAACACTTCTTCATGGAATATTGTGAATCTTTGATGTAAGCAGTGACATAATGCAGGTGGCTAACAATGTTCTTGGTCCTCCATTGTTGTGCGACACGGGCCTCAGCAGGAGAAAAACCTGGCATGGTGTTATGTAGGTCTAGCCATTTTGTGTCTACTACACTAAGAGTGAAGAAGAGTGTAGGTGCCCCTAATTGCTCAATCATGTCCGAGACCTCCCCTCTACTCTTTAACCAAAATGTTAATGTCCCTTGCAAGCTGGTTCCGAATCTCATTAAAATCTGTGGAAGGAAATCATCAGGGAAATCATGTAGATGTTGCCGTAGTTGGCCTATAGTAGGGGGGACACCATGTTCAAGGTTTAACTTCATGAAAACTACAGCTGTAGATTGGCTCCTATGTCTCATAATAAGGTTAAATAAAAAATACCGGAACCTAGGGTGCGATCCGAAACGATCATCATGGTAGCACATAAGGTGGAGGGAATATTCATGCATTTGAACATCCTTCATGTGAGGTTGTTTAAACAATTCTACACCAGTTGGAAACAAATTTGGAAAAGCCATCGAGAAAAGGCCCTCAGTGGTGTAATCATTTATCGGTGAATTTTTGACTTCAATTCAAGCCAAGGTGCAGGGTGTAGGCTGGCCATTTGAAAGCAGGTACTGTTCGATTAACTCCTCTTCAGTGCCAGTGTTTGGGTGTGAAGGAACAAAAGAGGACGTCTCCTCAGGATACACATAGGGGTTGGAAGGAGGGTTGTCATTATCCTGTGCTTCAGAGAAGTCAGAGGCTGGAAGGTCTATAGGAATAGAGTTAAGGGAGGAGGATATGTTTGTTGGTTCCGATGGGAGAGAAGAAAGAGCCTCAGTGTTAATAAGAACATCCTTATAGTAGGGGTCATGGATAATTTTATATTGAAGGGCTTTCCAAACACGGGACCTGCTAACATAGAAGTTGTATTTTGTTTGTTGAATTCCATTTTTTTGAATCAACAAGAGATCCAAATCTCTTAGCCGATGAGGAAGGTATTTGGCAATGGAAGAAATGTTTTGTGGGAAACTTATTGTGTGACCTGAATATTTATATTTCCCCCCGCACATTTGTGTGACTTGCAAAATAGGATTAATGCGAGCAATCAACATTTCTTCGACTTGAGTTAAAGATTTGAGAACGGCTGGTTGAACACCAGGATCCATATTGTTCCAAGAGGAGAAGTGGTGTCCATTTCTTTTGGACTTGCATATAATGCATGCATGTTTGCCTTCATGGAAATTAGTATGTATGCCTAGGTAGTTCTCAAGAAAAATGGAGCAGGTGTGGATTTGTGACAAAATATCTAGTCTTCGGTGGAATTTGCGTTGGGCATCCACCCAAGAAGGCACCACAATGTTTGTTCTGTGGAGCGGTATAGGGAAGGTGGAATCCTGGGTGTGATTACCATGAAGAGTTTGGGAGGAAGGGGACGGAAGGTCGAAAGAATTCAAAAATGGAGGGCAGTGTAGTGACGGAGAGGGTTGCAGTTTGATGTTGCAGGCATGATGAAGACAAGGTCTGACACAAGTGGTGTGGTTAATGCAAAGAGGAAAAGGAGAATTGTGCGGTGTGGAGGGGAAAGTAGTAGGGGAAGACATGAAAGGGGGGGTGGCGACTAGTTTAGAAGGGAGTAGAACTTGAAGGCATCTGTTGGAGTTGGTGATAGCGGTCATGTCGGGAAGCATTGATTTCTTCTTTGTGCAAGGCATAAATATCTATCCTTCTTTGTCATTTCTCTAGGGTAGGCTTTGTGCATAAAACAATCTGCAAAAATCACAAAATAAAGGTGGCATAAGAGAAGATTAAAAGAGTGCTAAATTTTGTATGTGCATAAGGGGAAATGAATGAAAAAACCAATTGTAAATGCTTATCTAGCTGTAAATGTTTTATATTTTGGTAGCTAAAGGAAATAAAACAAAGGCAAAATGATTTGTTGTTGCATATATTATTTTAAGGAAGCAAAGGAAGAATTACAAGGGTGTGGTATGGAGATTTTTGATTAGGAAAAAACATATAGATATGGCTTCATTTTTTTTACATAGGTACTAAGAAGGAACAAGCTAGAAAGAAGAAAAAACTTTGTGCAAAATATAGACTAAAATTAAAGAAATGAATAAAGCGTTCCATAATGTTAGCTATATATATATAGACATATATATATATATATATATATATATATATAGACATATATATATATATATATATATATTGGACCATACATGTTTTTCAATTACAAAAAAGGTTTCTTTGCGATATAGATGTGCATGCAAATCAGTAGTAACAACCATTAAATGGAAAACTTGGAGAGTTATAGTCCATTATAACATGCAGACAAAAGCATATTACAAATGTATCTACGGAAAAAACCATATTACAGGGGAGATATGAGCAAAAATTGAAGAAACTAAAATATAGGAAAGTGTTATGGTGCCCAGGAGAGGCCAAGTCAATAAATGACTTTTGATTCGTCCAATTTAAGGGAATCAAGTATGACACATTTCAGTTGTGTATTTCCATGAAAAGTTTCTTTTTTCACGGATAGAGTGAATTTGTATTCATGGCCAATTATCTGGTTTGTAATTTCCGTTGTAGCCTCATCATCTATGCACAATAGTTGGAGGTCCACCGCTGCGACAACCCATGATTTCTTCAGCAGCTGTGTCAAATGCAGTAACTGATTGTAGCTCTCTAGAGTCATCTTGCAAGTTTATACGGAAAGCATACCTGTATTCACATTAACGCACATGAGACTTACAACTTGCACAAAACCACGAGCCATTGTTTGTTGGTGTCACTTTCTTTTGGCACTGTTTGTCACCATTTGTAAGGGGGAAATCCATGTAGAATATGTTATCCATTGCGATGTCTGCAATTATAGCTTTAAGTGTTGCCCATTCATTGCACTTTGTATTGCCCATTTGAAGTATTTCTGCAATTGTTGCCATAGGTTTTAAGCTTTGAAGAGGACCTAGAAATTTGTTTGTTACAGAAGGAGTTTCAACAATGTAATTTTCAGAGGCAACCCAGTCGTGCAGTGTTTTAGTTTTAGGAATTTGAGGATCAAAAAACCATTTTTTTATGGAGACAGTGTCTATGGAAGTGCCGTTGAAAACTCAAAAGACGTGCCACCTTCAAAGCCAATACTAGGAGTTGTGGAATAGAAAGGAACTCCTCAAGTTCTTGAGCAAGATGATGTAAATGCTGGCCCCATAAAGTTACAGTAACACTAAATCCTAACATGTCCTTCAATTGCAAGCTTATTCGTTTAGTTTCACTGTTATCTCGTCTACGAATAGTGGAGCAAGGAGAGATTTCTAAAAAAATGCCAATAATGTCAATGAAGGAACCAAAAGGTTTTGAAGGTATATCTTTGATTCCTGTGAAGTGAAAGTTATGCAAAGGAATTGTGGCATTATTGACAAGCAATGGAGAGATAGTGGAAGAAGCTTGTAGGAATATCTCAAATTTGTTGTTAAGGTGGTTGTAACCTATTTTTTCATTCCCTATCCTTCCATTTGTGAAGGTGTATAAGTTTCCAACCTCAATTTGTCCAAAAAACATTGCTGCAATTTCGTTGAATCATGTAACGTGTATTTCCCCACCTTCAAAATCCACAAAATCAAAGCCAAAACAAGAGCCGGAGCCATTTGCATTAGCATAATCCCTTAGCGTTGTTTTCCAAAGGGCACAACCTTCAATAGACCATGTATGCATGGTTGTATTTAGTGCACTTATTTTTAGAGGCATTCTTGAATTGTTAGGTAGGCCAATTTTCTTCTGGGGAGGTGTTTGTGGGACAAAACTTCCGTCGGCTCCATGGCGTGCATCAGGGTTTGATTGCTTTCCGCGAATGACACTGGTAGGAAGAGGAGTGGGAGCACCAATTTATGGATGTGTTTGTATCACAACTTCTAAGTTGGAGACAAGAATAGTCCTGTAAAGGATGAGAGTAAAAAGGGACAAAAATTCAGTGCATATACAAGAAACGAAAGTGGAGCATACATGCACAAAGGAAAATGGGTGCTTACAATTCATGTTTTATCATTCTGCAAAGGGTTTTGCATAGGAAAACAATGGTTCCATCTTTTAACCGAGCATCTAAAATCTAGCTTGCAAATTTCGAGGGCAAAAGAGCTGTTTGAAAGTGTACACCATCGAAGAGATGCATGCGATGTGTAACGACCCAAAAAATCCACACACAAAAAACACAGTGAAATACAGGATAACTTTTTTTTTTTTTTGACTTGCTTGACACTTAACATGATGCAACATGTCATCACCAAGGATACAACTAACACTATGAACAACTTGTTATGGGGATGACCACAAGGTCAGCACGGAAACATTCACACCCAAAAGGATAATACTTTTTTTTTTCTTTTTGACATGACAACAAAGAAGTCCAACCATAGAATACACTTACAATTAGGGCCAACCACGATGAGATATTCTTGAGGGTTATTTATTTAAAAAAAAGACATCTTGCAATTCTTAGCTTACGTTTTCAAGAAGGCTCAAGATATGATTCATACAATTCATCTTACTAAGCTAAGTTTATTCTTTTTACACTGAGTAATCATCTTTAAAACTTCTCTATTATGACATTTATTTGTCTTAATTCGTTTATTTAGAGAAAGGGGGGGGGTAATTTAATCCCACAAGGCCATCTATTTACCACTTACGCTACTAAGAACTTCGTTCATTGCCCATATGACAACATGGGTTTGTAAGTTCAACACACTTAAGAGAAGAAAGACAAAGCACCTTGGAAAAAGGGTTAGAGGGAGAAGGTTGAGTTGAAATCATCTTCAAGACCTCATTTGTTATTTCCAAGTATTTAATTGAAACTTGAGAACTTAACCAGAATTATTAACAGATTTTACTTCGGCTTTACTAAATGAGTTTTATAAAAAGGAGTAAAACAATTTACCATCCAAATGGCTAGTGAGATAGATGGTGCATGGTTTCTAAAGTGTTATCTCTTGCTTATTAAATCTTATTATCTTCCAGAACTAACCAATAGTTCATTTTACTTTAAGTTCATTTTAAGAACTTCACCATGAAAGGAAGATAGTGTTCACTGAGTGGAACTAGGGATATCAAGTTATATAAGTGTTACTTGCAATAAGGGATAGTCTTGCATCTTTGACTCACCTATGGAATTACATGTTATCCAGTTGGTCACCTCTACACTACTTTATTTGCAATATAAATTTTAGTTTAATTTCTATAAGTATTAAACAATCCCATTTTATTTTACTTATAACACACTATTACTAAGTCATAGTCAAGATTTAACTCAACATTTAATCATCAGGGATAAAGTTGTAACAATACTCATTTACAAGACACGAAATAAGGTTACATCAACTCTTAGAATACCGATAATCCATTAAGGTCACTCAACAAGTGGTAAACAAATTTTCTTTTATTTTCAATGATGGTACAGAACAATTCAAGGTTTCCAAAGTTAAGATGACATAAGTCCACGATACAATTACACTAAGACAATGATCCTTTACTAAAATTTCCACTGGATGTTATCAATAGTTGAATAATATAAAAAAGGATTCATATAAAAGAATCTTCTCAACTGAGGTTTATGTACAAAAGTCTACAAGTCTATCCCTCATCTACATCGCAAAATCCATCTGCAACAAAATTTTCCACAAGAGTCAGTTCGCGAGAACTGAGCAAGATAAGGCTACACAAAACCACCATAACTATTATCTAACAATACCACGAAAAGGAAGCACTTTATTAAAAGAATTGGGTCAAACCTCTAAACACTATCAACACATCAAGTTATAATAAAGTCTTCTATCATGCCAATCGAAAGAAGGAGATGACCTTTTACTTCAGCTAGGAGTAAAAGCAACGAAAGTATAGCAATCGTATGAGAATGGCCCTTGGCCCTATAAGGAGAAAACAAACAATCTAACAGAAAACAGAATTCCCATCAAGTAAGTAATTAAACAAATAATTACAAGATTGATATTTTGATATATATAGACAAACCATCTAGAAATTTATCAAAGGTACCAAACGCATAGGCTAAAATAATATATTCCTAAAAGAACAAGAGTTGATCGGCCCAAGAAAGGGGAACCACGGGTTTCAAAAATTAACACAAAAAGCCATGTATAATTGAGTTTCAAACCGGAAATCAAATAGAGTATACACACAACATAAGTTTCGAAGTGAAGGCAAAGTATACTAGTTTTGACCATTAACTCCAAAAGATTTTCCAATCATCTAAGAAGGGTCCAAGTCTTACAGGCTAGTAGCAAACACGCGAGAGAAGAAGGGAGTTCCATCAAACAAGAGTATATAATAATGTCATCAACAAATTTTATAAAACTGAAGATTTGCAAACCTCCACAACAATTCTAGTGTTTGGTTAATTTAAAATAAATTAACTATTTCCCAAAACAACCAAATTTTAAGGCAGCACTTGGTAACACAGTCAACCATCACACATAGATACAAACATAATTTCTAAGCGACATTATCAAAACAAAACATTCCGATATGAATCCATAAGACTATCAAATGAAAGATGAGTTTTTCCCGAGGATTAATCACATTTAAGGAAATTCCCATCACAAAATATTAAGGTAATTACGTGCATAAAAACCGACCAATATTAATTAATAGCATTAACACTACAAAGGAGAAATAATGCAAGTTAGGAAAAATAGAAGAGTGCCATCAACAATAATTCTGAGAGGGGGATTAGACCAAAACTATTCTAGTGTCAATGAGGTACTGGATTCGCACAAAGAAACCTCGAGCTTAGTTGATCTGAAAAGCTAGTTATGGTTCAAGTTGATAGGGATGGTCAAGGTACTTTTTGAGGATGGCCTTAAAAGCCTAGAAACAAGATGAAAGATAATATAAGAGTCTAAACACGCAAGACGGAAAACACATTGCACACAAACCTTTTCATTCTAAAATTTTTAATACTGAAACTCTAAGTTGGCTAGCCCACGCATTGCTCACACTAATCCTACAAGCTTTCTTTCTCTATGCCAAAAGGTTATCAAAGGGACTTGCGAAGGAGCTACTGTTATCACCGAATCACAGCACCCCTGGATGTTGATCAGATTTCTAGTTTGATCACTCTAAGCATCCAGTGTGATTGGATAACATGGGTACTATCTCCAAGTTGTGGGACTTGCTACTTGAGATAGACCTCCAGAGAAAGTTGGTTCTTGCTCCTAAACTACCTGCCACAATCTACTCTAATGCAGGAGAAACTAGCTATTCTAACCTAAAAAATTCCAAGGGACCAGAGAGAGAGAATGCATAAAATGAAAGCCTACACTAAAGCGGTGATACACCAGAAAAGGAGGGTGTGAGAGTAATCTCCAAATGTGTGAAATACAGAGGCAAAGTGCACACTAGAAGAGGTGATGACAGTTCACCATAATCTAGCAAAATGCATTCACAGCAATATTCCAAGCACACACAATGATAATGAATTCCTGCAAGAACATAATAAATAGACACAATATTCTTGTAGAAAGATTAAATGGGCAAGAAGAATGCAAGAAAACACAGCAGGGGAAGATATATCCACAAACTGATATTTTATTGCTTCATGATATGCACAGTTCAATCTATTACAAGATAAGGGCCTGGATCACCATGCAAGGAGTCCACTACAAGGGCCTGCAACACACTGGCTTCACAAAGCAATTTTGACAGATCTTTGCTACCCAAAAACTCTCTCCTTTACAATGAGCCCAACACTCCAATTTATAGAAAAAATGAGAAGGAGAAAGAGAAGGAAAAATGGAAATCCCGAAATCTGTCCTTCAACCACCTGTAAGAGGCATTAAATTGAGTGGAATGGGTATACATTACTTGCAAAAGGCTCCCCATACTTTCCCATGTGCTGCAGCAGAGAAAGAATGATGACCATGCCTCTTAATTGCACTCCCAGCTACCAAATAAAACACTGTTCTGAACCCGGCCACGTTTTCTTAAAAATATCAATCAATTTATGATCAAATCCATGGAATTTCTTGATTTCTGTGCATCGGGCTCGGAAACACGATTCCAACGGTACCAATTTTGTGCGATTTCGTTGAGAAATGCAAAAGTTATGGCCTTCTGAGTGCAGGTAGCTATTTTGGGCCTGGCAGGCGTTTTCTGTCATTTGACGGGAAAGAGCATTACTGATTGGAGCCGAACACATTTCCTTTATTTAAATATATCTATCCTCATTAAAATTAAGAAATCCAGTTTTTGTGGCGTAGAGGACGTCGTGCTCGTTCCAGAAAGTCCAATTTTATCAAAATCGGAGCTCGGAGTCAAAAGTTATGGCCGTTTGAAGTTCCACGGGTCAAATGTTGACTTTTCTCCTCTGCCTTCGGCCATTTCGGCTTTTCGCGTCCCACGCGTCCCTTTGTCCCATTTGGTTTTGGTGCTGAAATTTCCCATTTCGGCCGATCCAGCCGGTTCGCGTACTTTTGGCCCGCGCGTCCCATTTGCTTTTGGACTGTCTGGGACAAATTCGCCCGGTTCGGCCGGTTCGCGCCTTTTTGTCCCAACTGTCCCGGGACAAAAGTTCTCATTTCGGCCGGATTCGCCGGTTCACGTACTTTTGACCCGCGCGTCCCAGACTTTTTCTGGGCTGCCTTGACTCATTTCGCCCGGTTCGCGTCCGGTTCGCGTACTAACTTGTCCCGCTTGTCCCAAAGGCTGACCCTCTCAGCAGTTAGTCAATTTTTTCCACTTTCGAACCAGTTCGAATTTCGCGCCCGCCGCGTACTTTTGTCCCATTTGTTCCTTGCTGCGTTTCAGACTGTTTGTGCTGATTTCGCCCGGTTCGGCCGGTTCGCGCTTTTCTGTCCCAAACGTCCCAGAGGCGACCTAGCGGGACTTAGCCATTTTTCACGATTTTTCCTGGATCAAGCTATTTGCCTTCTGCAACCCTTTTTTTTTGCACCTTTTCTCAGAACTTGCTCTCTTCTACTTGGACAGGGGAGTTAGAAAAATATGAGGGGACCCTAGAAACATGACTTTTTCGCCCTGAATCAATATAATTGCTTGCATGTTATCAAAATTACCTTGGGGGTGAATTTTGGATAACAATTTTGGCGACTCAGCGGGGTCATCTGCCTGCTAGATGAAGAATGGCCAGCTGCTTGTAGCAATCCATTGGGCATGGAGTCTGTTTGATAGCCTCTCAGCTGATCTGAAATTTGAAAACCTGCGTCCTTGAGCCATTTGAACATTCGTTGAGCTGGTCTTCTCATGGCTGCAAATTCTTTCTCAGGAGCTTGATGAACTGCAAACATGCACATACTAGAAGCAATAGGACATGTGCACAAGCACTTAGGGAAATAAAAACTACTCTAACAGCAGTACAATGTGCATAAGCACTTAGAGGAATGGAAATTCTAAATTAATATTTACAAGGGTGAGAAATCTATCTTTCTAGTAGCAACGTTTGAGATAGATCCCATTGACCGGAATCTGCAATTCTTCACCATCCAACTTAGCCAGTCGGAAAGCATTGCTACCTTTGCATTCAATGATCATGTATGGGCCACTCCAGATGGCATCAAACTTGGAGTGCTTTCCTGGTTTTGCACGATCAGCATCCCACTTCAGTACCAAATCTCCAGTTTGCAATAGTCCTGGCCTTAGCTTTCTTGTCAAAACTCTTTTTGACCAATGCTTTATCCTTTTCTATTGTCTGTATTGTGTGCTCTCTTGTCTCTTCTAATTCCATCAGCTCTGCATACCTGATTTCCATAGGTTCAAACTCAGCTAGTTCCAACTGTTTCATGAGTTCCAATGCTGGCAACTCGAGTGATATGGGTAGAACTGCTTCCTTTCCCGTACACAAGCTTGTATGGAGAGCTTCCTGTAGACCTCTTGGGTGTGATCCTATCAGCCCATAGGGCTGATTTGAGCTTTGCGTGCCAAGTTCTTTGATTTTCATCAAGAGTCCTCCTGATGATTCTTAGTAGGTTCTTGTTTGTAGACTCGGCTTGGCCATTACCTTGAGGGTAATAGTTTGATGAAGTGCTGAGATACACACAATTTTTTACAGCCCACTCAGTGATCTTTGTGCCAAGGAATGCCAATGCATTATCTGATATGATAGTGGCAGGGGCACCAAACCTCGTGACTATCCCTTCATAGAAATCTAAGATATTAGATTCATTTGCCTCCTTGAGTGCCACTGCTTCAGTCCACTTGGTGAAATAGTCTGTTGCTGTTAGAATCCACTTGTGGCCTTGACTTGAATTTGGATTGATGACTCCAATGAAGTCCAATCCCCATTGCATGAATGGCTGATCCACTGAAATCGGACGAAGGGGGCAGCGCTGCTAACCTCTCTTTCCCTGTGAAGAATGCACATCTCTTGCATTTCTTGACCCATGAGTAGCAATCATTGAACACAGTAGGCCAATAGTAACCAGCTTTCATGATTTTTAGAGCTGTTACTCATGGAGCAAAGTGGCCTCCTCCTTCCCCGTCATGGAACTCGTGTAGGATCTTCTCAACTTGACCTGTTCCAATGCATCTTAATAGAACACCATTGATGTCCTTCTTGAACAAAACTCCGTCAACAAGCACATATGGAATGGCTTGTAATCTGAAGTATCTCCTTTTTGCTTTGCTCACTTCTGGAGGGCACAAACCTGTTTGGAGGTAATGCACAAGGTCTTGAGTCCAACATGGGATGGATGCATCATCAGCTGGTTGTTCTTGATCATTCTGTAGTAGCAGGACAGCATCCTCTTCACTTTTTGGCTCGTCTGATTGTTTGGAAGCGAGCTGCTCACACAAGCCTTTGCCATGAACTAGCTTAGTAACTTTGATTTCAATATCATATTCCATCGCCCGAGTGATCCAACCTGCTCTCTTCTCATTTAAATCCTTGTTTAGGAGGAAGTCCTTGACGCCAGCATGAGACACCAGCAGTTGAATTTTATTGTTTGAGACCAAGTGTCTGAACTTCTTCAAGCTTCTGATAACAGCAAGGACATGCTTCTCGATGAAAGAATACTTTATTTCGTAATCTTCCAAGGTTTGGCTGAAGAATGCAATGGGCTGCTCTGAACCTTCTCTATTCAGCTGTGTCAAGACAGCTGAGATTGTATCTGATCCTCCAAATGCATACAACATGAAGTCCTTTGAGAAATCTGGGTTGATAAGAGTTGGAGCTTGTGATATTGCATGCTTGATGCTTTCAAAACTCTCCTTGCCTTCTGTTGTCCATTTGAATGCCAGACTCTTCTTCAACATCATTGTTAGAGGCTTCACAAGAGTGGCAAAATTAGGCACAAATCTGCGGACAAAGTTTATCCTTCCTAAGAAGCTTTGGAGAGATTTCTTGTGGTGTGGTAATGGAAGCGTTTGGATGGCTTCAACCCTTTCAGGATCAATTGTTAGCCCTTCCCTAGAGACAATGTGGCCCAACAGTTTGCCTTCGTGTGCCAAGAATACACACTTCTTTGGATTCAATGACACTCCGAACCTTCTACACCTCTGAAACACTTGTCTGAGGTGAAAGAGATGGTCTGCTGCATTCTTTGAGAAGACAGTGATATCATCCAGGTATACCAGCACTATCTTGTTGATCAAGCCTTTGAACGCCATATCCATAGCTCGCTGAAATGTTGCTCCGGCATTTGACAGTCCAAATGGCATCTTCTTGTAAGCATACGTGCCCCATTTTGTAGTGAAGGCCGTTTTGAATTGATCTTCTTCTTTCACCAATATCTGATTATAGCCTGAATATCCATCTAGCAATGAAAACCTTTCTGAACCAGCTACAACCTGCAATATTTGTTCCATTGATGGAAGCGGATAATGATCTTTGAGTGATGCTCTATTTAGATCGCGAAAGTCCACACACAATCTTATTTCTCCATTTCTCTTTCTTACCGGCACCAAGTTTGCAACCCAACTTGAGTGTTTGATGGGGAAGATGATACTGGCCTCAATGAGCTTGCTTAACTCTTTTCTCATGAGAGGTTCGATATGAGGATTTACTGGCCTTTGCTTTTGCCTGACAGGCTTGGATTCCGGATCCAACTCAATAGTATGTTGTGCCAAACTTGGGTTGAAACCTCTTAAATCTTTGTAAGTCCAAGCAAAGACATCTGGGAATTCTTGACAAAGCTGAACAAAATCAGATTTCTCTTGTGGAGTACTTACTTTGCCAATTTGTAATGTCTTGCCTTCTTCCACTAAAATAGGCTCTGAATCTTCACCCTTTACTTGAATGTTCGCTTTCTCCTTCCGGAACTGATCATTCGGGTTGAAGATTGACTCCAGCGTTATGAGGCCTTTTGGCAGTTTGTTAGTCCTCAGCTGCACCACTTGGTCGCCATACTGCTGCTCCAGCTTGTCTTGATTTCTCATGGAGAACTCAGCTTCTTCTTGTAGGAAATTAACAATTTGCTGATCATTCTCGAAGACTTGCCAACTTGTGTTGTTATCCGGAACAGCTGGTCTCACAACCACTTTGATATGAGGCTGAGTTTTCTCACTTTTGATACTTTCTACAACATCAAACGCAGCCCCAATTGCTGCCAGTCTGTCAGCAGCTTCATTCTTTTTTCTTGGGATGGAAATGATGCTAAAAGCTTCAAAATCTTCAATAAGATCCCATACCCGATTTTTGTAGTTCTTCAACAGATCATTCTTGGCAGCATTTTTTCCTTTGACTTGGTTTATGATAAGCTCACTATCACCAAACACTTGTAAATTTCTGATGCCTTTCTTCTTTGCCCAGTGCAGTCCATGAATTAAGGCTTCATACTCAGCTGTGTTGTTTGAACAGGAAAACTGGAAACGGAAGGCTGAGTAATACCTTATACCTTGCGGTGAAATGAGCATAGCTCCTCCTCCTGCACCTTGTCTGCTCCTTGACCCATCAAAGAACAATTGCCATACTTCATTCTTGTCCTTATGATCTGGCTTGGTGATGCTGGGGAGAGGTTGATTCTCTTCATGTAAACAATAAACTCCTAGCTCAGATTCTTCTATTTCTTGATAAGGATCAAAAGCATGCACCTTGCTTGCCCATTCATCAAGAGTCAAATCTAGGATGCTTTGAACCTTGGTGTCAGCTTCATCAGTGCTCGGACAATCTTCTTGATCAAACGCTAAACAGTTGGCATTGATTTGGCTTGGAGTGTAAGGCTCAATGTTAAATTTCACAATAGGTTCAGACCTGATTGTGGCTTTGGTTCCATACCTCATTCTCAACAACATGTGTGACCAGTCAGCAGACATATATCCCCCAATTTTAGCAGTGAAGTCTCTTGACAAGCACAATGCAAAGAGTGGTGGCAGGTCTATGACTGACACATCTTGTAACACTGTTACGTTAGGACATGCGTGCAGTGTGAGGCTCAATCCTTTGATTACTCCAACCATTATCACTGAAGTCCCGTCTAATTGCACTACACCCTTGGAGATGGTTTCATATTGGAGTCCTAGTTGATCAGCTATTGCTTGGGCATGACTGAGTTGCTTGCTCCCGAATCGATCATGCAATTATACACCAACTTTTCTCCTATGATAAATGAAACATAAAATGGAGGGGGCTTCAACATTTTACCTTGCTGTCCTCCATGATTTCCTTGAGGCCGGGCAACATTTGTGAGTACCTTTTCTTGCATTTGGACCTGTTGATTTAAAGTTGACCAGTCTTTCATGGCAGCTTGTAGCAGATCTCTTTGTCTTGGGATAGATAGTGATTACCACATTGATATGTTTACATTTGTCCTCTTCATCTGATCAATGATATTGAATGGAGATGAAGTATCCCTCTGTTGTCCCTTGTCCTACACATTCATTCCTTGCAAATGAGCGGCAGCAATTGGCATTTGAGTTAGCCTAGGGGCTGTTTTAGGCAATCCTTGCGTGCTTGGGATTGCATTTTGTTTGCCAATAGTTTGTGGAGTGACAGAAGGTCGTGAATTACTTGGGGCTAATGGCTGTTCTTCACCCAAATTTCTCCTCTTTGACCTTGTGTTGGTTGCAACACTTTGAGAGGGTATTTGATTCATACCACAAAAATCTTCATCCTGCCAATTGACAAGAGTAGTTTCATTCGGAGATGTTCCTTGCTGAGGTACCCCTTGCTACTGGTCTTCTTCGTGGCTGGACTCTTGTGACCCACCAATGGTTTGCACCATTAGAGGCTGATTTAATGCACCGTTAAAGCACATTGATTGGTTATGTGGCTGACTGCATGGGAAACACCAATCATATTCTTGGGCCATGTTATTTTGGACAGGCACCAAATCTCTAGATGCAGATGTAGCATTGGGATTATAGGGTTGAAATGGTCTGTTGGTAGGAAGCCTTGCTTGATTCTGATTTATAGCTGGATTGGGTGTTCTTTGAGGTTGATATGGCTGCCTGTTAGGCTGAGCTTGAGGCTGATACAGTCTAGCACTTTGTGCTTGCTGTCTTTTGAGTAGTAACCAACTTATTTCCCAAATTTTGCAATTGTTTCTCCAATTAATAGAATCCTGCTACCTTCATCTCTCCAAACTTGGGTATAATGGCATTGGGGGCCTGGGAGCTAGCTTACCAGCTTGAATAAGACAGTTTTCAGCCGTAATGGCAATGCTATAAGAAGCAGGTAAGGTTGTGCCTCCCATAGATTGAATTAACATAGAAATATCAGAATTCAAAGCTTTAAGATAGTATAGAAAAGCACCTTCTGCTGTTGGCCTGACTGCCACTGGAATCCTATCCCAAGACCTTTGAAATCTGAAGTTGAAGTCAGTCAGCTGCTCATTGGGAGCTCTCTTGATAGTCGAACCGGAATTTCGCGCCGCCGCGTACTTTTGTCCCATTTTTCCTTGCTGCGTTTCGGACTGTTTGTGCTGATTTCGCCCGGTTCGGCCGGTTCGCGCTTTTCTGTCCCAAACGTCCCAGAGGCGACCTTGAGCGGGACTTAGCCAATTTTCATGATTTTTCCTGGATCAACCTATTTGCCTTCTACAACCCTTTTTTTTGCATTTTCTCAGAACTTACTCTCTAGAGGAGCTTCATAGTTATCGTAACTTAGTTCCATAATATCGAAAATACTAGTTGATTAACATAATAACTTGCAACTCAATCGTAGAGGAGAATTAATACATAAACAAATAGATGAAGGTCTATCATTCGAGTAAGAGAACATAACATTCAGAGGAGAGGGCACACGCATCCTTTCAACCCACATACTATCAAC
Source organism: Taxus chinensis (assembly GCA_019776745.2). Classification (NCBI taxonomy): domain Eukaryota; kingdom Viridiplantae; phylum Streptophyta; class Pinopsida; order Cupressales; family Taxaceae; genus Taxus; species Taxus chinensis. The sequence continues at coordinate 825,866,322 of CM034146.1, read as the reverse complement.
GATAAAAGCTAAAACAAGAAGAAACAAGTAGAAAAGGGAAATCTCCCATCATGACATCCAACTAACAAATCAATGCAAGGAAAAGTGGTTTGATTTCGCAATAAATGTAAATATAATAGGAGTAGAAAGGTGTAGAAATATCTTGCCTTTTTCTCCAGATTCTTTCCTATCTTCTTCTCCCACAAAGCTACCAGGTCCTTGAAAGAATATGTATTGGCAGGAAGCCTCAAATACAATTTCTTGTTCAGAGTTCTTGGGTCACCCACTGCCTTGATGGTAAAAGTGCCAATATCTTCCTCTTTCACAAACACAACCTTGGATTTTCCATCCCCTAAAATCGAAACTGTATCCCTTGGTAGGGCAGTAACGCCTGGTTGCCCCAAATTTGGCACAAAATACGTTGCAAAACAGTTGCTGCGAACATATGTGCAGGGAATTCCTTCTGCCTCAATGGCCCTACGGACTTTGACCTTGTAACCCCATGCAGTATTTGCAGGCTCGACTGCATAGACTCTATCAAAATCATTTCCAAATTCAGATGGCAGAAAACTCTTGATGGTTCCAACCTCTTTGATTGCCTTGATAATGTTAAACTGATCCATTAACTTGTATAGAATGCATCTGAATTATAACATCAAAAACTATTCAATCAACAACAGTGATAACATCGAATTCTATCAACGATAAATTACTATCTTCCTTTGCTTCAAATTTGGCATCTTCTGTTGGTTCAACACGTCCCCATTGATCAACTTGCAGCCTCATGGACCCACGGAACATGTCAAATTTGGCATTGTGTAGTATTACTGTTGCTCCAGGATTCATCAATTCCACTTGATCACCTCTGGCAATGAATACAAAAATGGCGGCGTCATTTCCCATAAGGCATTCGGCAAGTCACATTTGACGGCCTTGAGGGCCCTTCTGCTAAACCACCTTTGCATCCACCACTTTTACCACCATCGTAAGCCCACTTGTTCTTGGACGCAACTGCACCACTTTCATGAATTCCTCTGCCATCTTCCTGAAAATATCTCAGATGAAGCTCAGTATGGGGATGTAATCCAACAGAGGCCTTGAAGGATTCAAGAAGTTCGGCCTTCTGAGGATTTGAAGCTGTGGACTTTTTTACAAGAAGATAAGTGGGATGGCCAAGATCAATGCTGGCCTTTGCTACATGGCAATCAGTGTATCCTATTCCTCCAATTAATAGAATCCTGCTACCTTCATCTCCCAAGACATTTTCTCCAACATTGCATAGATCTCTTGTGCCTGAGGGTGTGATCTGTCACCAACACAAAAAGCATGCGCCATTATATTGGCTTCACCGAGTTGAGCACTTGCTACGGGCCAAGCTTGATAGGCCAACAAAAATGAGCCAAAGTGTGACCGAAGTCACCGGAATCGGACACAAGAAGGAGACAGATACTCATCTACAGGTAGAGTGTAAAAAAAATGAAATAGGAAAGTAATTTTTGCTTCACGAATATTCTGATAAAAATAGATCCACCTGTATGAGACACTCTTCTATGAGTTACAACGTAAAACAAGTAAGAAAACAATAGAGAATCTCAACAATAATCTTCTCCAGATCTCCTGGTAACTCTCTCACTGTCACAGTCGATTTTGATAACCATATCATGAACGAGAATCCCGAGTTGAGGATGCAGTCGATACAGAACAGAAGACACCATAGTTGGATGACCTGCTTGTTGGAAGCGCTCAATAGGCTTCTACCATGCTGCAACAGTAACGTCCATCTTCATCTACTTCCCCTCCTGTCCTTGATGCCCTGGAAGAAGCATTGTCTACTCTTCTTTGCTCGTTTGAACCAAAACAGAAACAATTCTATAACCACAGAATTGCAAACCTCCCAAAACAGGGGTTTCCTTTCCCCAAGACGCGGCAGACAAGGGCATCAGGAATTCAAAGAAAGTAAAGCAGGTAATAAAAGATACAGGTCCTTCCACCCACCACCAGCTAACAACCTAGTTGACTCCATAGCTAGGCAGGAAAAGGAATGGCGTGAAAGAGAAGATAGAAAGTCAATTAATACCAACAAGTGGTTAAATCAAAGTCGTCATTTGCAAAACCACATAATGGTCTGAGCACAATTTGGTGAGACAAGAAAGAAAGGAAAGGCGGTGGTCAAATTCAAGAAAAATGCATTTCCAAGAAGGCCAAAAAGGTCATTAAATAAACAATAAAAGTGGTGCATGCGGCCAGCAGATGGGTTACGTGGTTAGGCACAAACAAACGTGTCCAAAATGGGTGAATGCATCCAAAAGTTTATCATAAAAAATTAAATAAATAAGTTATAGAACAAGACACGAGAGAAGGCTTGGTCAGCCGAGGAGGAAACTAGTGGTAGAAGTTTCAAAAACGAACACAGGACAATGACCGACCACGGCGTCACAACAGGAGACCCTCTACTTTGCGCAAACCGGTGCTCTGTCCGCGAAGCGACCAACCAAACAATAAAATCGTTCACCGATAATTAACCATAATGTTGATAACAATGGACAATAAGATAATGAAGTTATCATCAATCGATAATTAAATTAGTAATATTATTATTATTTCTATTACTATTATTACTATAGCTTAACAATAATTATTAATCAAATTAAGAAGGACCGACAAACAAGCACGGTAAAAGAGAACATGATTTTCCTTTAACAAGGAAATTGTAACAGGCGTTGCAAGGGCTAGTAACGACAACAACAACACGACACCAGCAAACACGATGAAGAGGGAGATGATTGAGTATTCCCTGTGAGTAAGGCGAAGCCCACCAATGATCGACAAAGGCACAATGACGCTCCATGCTTAGCACTCGATCGCCGCAGGATGAACATGTGTAACGTAGAACAGGGCATTACATTCTCCTCCCCTTAAGAAAGCATCGTCCTCGATGCGACATTACATAGAGGGAAGGAAATGGCACGTAACCAAGAATAGGTAAAGGAGAAATCACACCCTATGGTTTAAAATTTTTGTCGATTTAACGCATGGCCACAGGGTAGCCTTAGGAACATTTGGTAGAAATGTTAACCTTCAATGTTCTGTGAAGATTGGCAGTTCTTTCTTGTTCATCATTTCATTAGTCTCTTTCCATTATCATTATTTCTAGTTTTAGTTTCTTTTAAAATATCATCATTGAAGAGTTTTGATTTATTCCTTATTGTGGGTGCCCAACATGAACTGCTAACACAACACCCTATTAGGTTCACAAGACCCTACAGATTCACAAGCACACAAGTATATTCTTCATGACTGTATTACACCACAAAATGGTTACACAAATACGGAATAGAATAGGCACAGTCCACATAACATAGTACTTGTCACACATCAATGACTGACATACAAAATACTCAACCAAAAGAGTACTACAATCCACAAGACATTTCCTCAATTTTCATCGATGAAACGAATTCACATAACACCAAACAAATTCTACAGGTGCATAGTGTCCACAAGGGGATCAATGACATGTCCACAACATCACAACACATATCCATCTGACATGAGTAACACATACATCAAAAGACCACTACCAAACATCACAATAACTCAACATATATCCTGAAACATCAACCATACAGAAAAATATCATAAAATTCCCTCAAACTCTTATGCCTCCCTCAGGGCTCTTATGCCTCCCTCAAACTCTTATGCCTCCCTCAAGTCTCTTATGCCTCCCTCAAACTCTTATGCCTCCCTCAAGTCTCTTATGCCTCCCTCAAACTCTTATGCCTCCCTCAAGTCTCTTATGCCTCGCTCAAACTCTTATGCCTCCCTCAAGTCTCTTATGCCTCCCTCAAACTCTTATGCCTCCCTCAAGGAGGCCGGTTGACCCTATGGTCTAAGACACATAGAGTTCGAACACTCCTAACCTAAGTGACATAATAATGCATGGTTCAACAACCCGCTAGTTATATGTAACTCCTTGGGGCGTACCCCCATACAACGAAGCGGGTCCATAGGTCCAACCAATCCATGGTGCATCCTATGACCCTATTCCACACATCACGGCAATAGAACCAGCACAACAATCCAATCAAAGTGCCAAGTGGCAAAGTACAAGCCTTGGGCAAGGCGATAAGAATTCCAAATTAAAAGAAGACCCAAAATCAAGCAAAATAAATGGCCAAATAGCCATAGTTAGTAACAAAATCCCCATGTTAGTGCCACAAACCAAGGAAATGCCCAAAATTGTAAAGCATGGCAATCAAGAAAAGCTGCTGGTCCTTACAAAATAAAGTAAAAAGCTCAATTTACGAATAAAAATCAACTTATAATAACGTCACATTACGATAACTGTGTGGCCTTATCTAGACACCAAAGGGGTAGTGAACGAGTTGCTAGCACTCGAAACATCGAGCCTCAGCTCGTAAATACATATCAATAATACAACTGTCGTCACCTCCATCTGAATCATCCCACCACCACTTCGACAAGGCTAAACATAGTCATAGTTGCACTTAGGTTGTGTACATACAACCACATAGGGAGAGAAGAAAGAATCACATGTAATCTACTAAACCGAGTTTCGACTCAAGTTATTGACCCATGGTACACCATTCCTCACTCTCAACATACACTTTACCGATTCCCTTTAGGGTCAGGTTAGCGTAAGGTTCACAACATAACATACAACAACATCACTAACATAATGGTGGCACACACATAACTACCATAACATCTTACATATGGTACATATACAGGGTAGATCACGATCATACATTCACTGAGTGTAACACATCACTTTACCACATTCTGCACCCAAAGTGCAATCACTATACGATAGGGTTCATACACTCATTGTATGGCCCTAAATCACAACATGAAGCACTACATATTTGCACAAATCATACATGTGATGAATATAGTACATCTCAACATATCATCCATTGCTACATAACAAGGTGATACACACATCTCATCAAAACAAGATAAAAACATCATGATACAAATCATTTCTTCTAACATCAATCTAGTCATACAACACATTGATACACCCACATATCACAATATGTCACAATGCTCTAACACTATGTCATCCACTTTATAATTCTTTTCACACATCACAAGCAGTAATTCACCGGTGAACTCTTCATAGAATCCACAAGAAGGAGAGAGAATACTCCCATCCCCAACATATCAACATGATCACAAACACGCACAAGGTGACATACACATCATGTGCATTCACAATATCACAATTACGACAATAATCACATCACGTTCAAAGCACATTACTCTTCCAATATCTACCACCATCATGCAACATCATCATCATCATCATGCAATATCATCATGTAACACCACCACCACCATGTAACATCATCATATAACACCAATACGGCCAAAAGGTTCGAGAGCATGAACCTATGCTCTGATACCAAGTGTAACGACCCAAAAAATCCACACACGAACAACACAGTGAAATACAGGATAACTTTTTTTTTTTTTTTGACTTGCTTGACACATAACATGACACAATATGTCATCATCAAGGATACAACTAACACTGCGAACAACTTGTTATGGGGATGACCACAAGGTCAGCACGGAAACATTCACACCCAAAAGGATAATACACTTTTTCTTTCTGACATGACAACATAGAAGTCCAGTCACAGAACACACTTACAGTTAGGGCCATCCACAATGAGATATTCTTGAGGGTTATTTATTTTTAAAGGACATCTTGCAACTCTTAGCTTACGTTTTCAAGGAGGCTCAAGATATGATTCGTATAATTCAACTTGCCAAGCCAAGTTTATTCCTTTGACACTGAGTAATTATCTTTAAATCTTCTCTATTATGAAATTTATTTGTTTAATTCGTTTATCAAGAAAAAAGAGTAATTAAATTCCACAAGGCCATCTGTTCACCACTAACGCTACTAAGATTCGTTCTTGCCCACAAGACAACATGGTTTTAAGTTCAACACACTTAAGAGAAGAGATACAAGGTGCCTTGAAACAGGGTTAGAGGGAGAAGGTCGAGATGAAACATTTTTAGGACCTCATTAGTTATTGCCAGTATTAAATTGAAGCTAGGGCTCTTAACAAGAATTATCAACAACTTTACTTAGGCTTCACTAAAAGTAATAACAAGGAGTAAAAATTTACTTTCCAAATAGCGGTGAGAAAGATGGTGAGGTCTCCAATTTGTTTTCTCTGGCTTATTAAATCTTATCATCTTCAAACAACTAACAGTTCATTTCACCTTAGGGTCATTTTAAAAATTTCACCATAAAAGGAAGAATATTCACTAGAGGAGCTAGGGTTATCATGTTATAAAGTTTACCTGCAATGATAGTCTTGCCCTTGACTACATACAAAATTTCTTATTCTCAAGTTTGTGACCACTACGTTACTTTATTTGAATACAACTTTAAATTTAACTTCCAGAAGTATTAAACAATCCCATGTTAGTTTACTTATGACACTTTATTACTAAGTCATGTCAAGGTTTAGCTCAAAATCTATTCTCAAGGCAAGGTTGTAGCAACACTCATTTACAAGAACAAAACAAGATTACATCAATTCTTAAAATACTGATACTCCAACAATGTCACTCAACAACAATAACCAAGTTTTCTTATAATTTCAATGATGGTCAAACAATACAAGGTTTCCAAAGTTCAGATGACAAAGTCCACAATAATTTATACTAAGACATTAATCCTCTTTTAAACTTTCCACTGGGCGTTATCAATAGTTGAACAACATAAAAAAGGTTTCGAGCAAAGGATCTTCTCAACTGAGGGTGATGACAAAAGTCTACAAATCTATCCCTCATCTACATGCAAAATCTATCTGTAAAAAATTTTCTACAAGAGTCAGTTCACGAGAACTAAGCAAGATAAGGCTACACAAAACCACCATACTATTATCTAACAATATCACGAAAAGGAAGCACTTTATTAGAAGAATTGGTTCAAACCTCTAAACACTATCAACACATCAAGTTATAATAAAGTCTTCATCATGCCAATCGAAGAAGGAGAAGACCTTGTACTTCAGTTAGGAGTAATAGCAACGAAAGTATAGCAATCGTAAGAGAATGGCCCTTGGCCCTATAAGGAGAAAACAAACAATCTAGCAGAAAATAGAATTCCCATCAAGGAAGTAATTAAACAAAAATTACCAGATTGAGATTTGATATATACACTAACCATCTAGGAATTTATCAAAGGTACCAAATGCATAGACTAAATTAATATATTTCTAAAAGAACAAGAGCTGATCGGCCCAAGAAAAGGGAACCACGAGTTTCAAAAATTAACACAAAAAAAGTGTATAATCAAGTTTCAAACCAGTAATCAAATACAGTATACACACAATATAAGTTTCGAGGTGAAAGCAAAGTATATTAGTTTTGACCATTAACTACAAAGATTTCCCAATCATCCAAGAAGGGTCAAAGTCTTATAGGCTAGTAGCAAACACGCAAGAGAAGAAGGGAGTTCCATCACACAAGAGTACACAATAATGTCATCAACAACAATTCTGAGAGGGGAATTAGACCAAAACTATTCCAGTGTCAACGAGGTACTGGATTCGCACAAAGAAACCTCGAGCTTAGTTGATCCGAGAGGCTAGTTATGGTTCAAGTTGCCAGGGATGGTCAAGGTACTTCCTGAGGATGGCCTTAAAAGCCTAGAAACAAGATGAAAGATAGTATAAGAGTCTAAACACGTGAGACAGAAAAACACGTTGCACACGAACCCTTTTATTCTACTAGTTTTAATACCACAACTCTAAGTTGGCTAGCCCAAGCATTGCTCACACAATTCTACACCCTTTCTTTCTCGATGCCAAAAGGTTATCCAAGGAACTTGCGAAGGGGCTAACAAAAAACGTCAAAAGACAACTTGGGTGCTAGAGAGGAGCTTCATAGTTATCGTAACTTACTTCCATAATATCGAAAATACTAGTTGATTAACATAATAACTTGCAACTCAATCGTAGAGCAGAATTAATACATAAACAAATAGACGAAGGTCTATCATTCGAGTAAGAGAACATAACATTCAGAGGAGAGGGCACACGCATCCTTTCGACCCACATACTATCAACGATAAAAGCTAAAACAAGAAGAAACAAGTAGAAAAGGGAAATCTCCCATCATGACATCCAACTAACAAATCAATGCAAGGAAAAGTGGTTTGATTTCGCAATAAATGTAAATATAATAGGAGTAGAAAGGTGTAGAAATATCTTGCCTTTTTCTCCAGATTCTTGCCTATCTTCTTCTCCCACAAAGCTACCAGGTCCTTGAAAGAATATGTATTGGCAGGAAGCCTCAAATACAATTTCTTGTTCAGAGTTCTTGGGTCACCCACTGCCTTGATGGTAAAAGTGCCAATATCTTCCTCTTTCACAAACACAACCTTGGATTTTCCATCCCCTAAAATCGAAACTGTATCCCTTGGTAGGGCAGTAACGCCTGGTTGCCCCAAATTTGGCACAAAATACGTTGCAAAACAGTTGCTGCGAACATATGTGCAGGGAATTCCTTCTGCCTCAATGGCCCTACGGACTTTGACCTTGTAACCCCATGCAGTATTTGCAGGCTCGACTGCATAGACTCTATCAAAATCATTTCCAAATTCAGATGGCAGAAAACTCTTGATGGTTCCAACCTCTTTGATTGCCTTGATAATGTTAAACTGATCCATTAACTTGTATAGAATGCATCTGAATTATAACATCAAAAACTATTCAATCAACAACAGTGATAACATCGAATTCTATCAACGATAAATTACTATCTTCCTTTGCTTCAAATTTGGCATCTTCTGTTGGTTCAACACGTCCCCATTGATCAACTTGCAGCCTCATGGACCCACGGAACATGTCAAATTTGGCATTGTGTAGTATTACTGTTGCTCCAGGATTCATCAATTCCACTTGATCACCTCTGGCAATGAATACAAAAATGGCGGCGTCATTTCCCATAAGGCATTCGGCAAGTCACATTTGACGGCCTTGAGGGCCCTTCTGCTAAACCACCTTTGCATCCACCACTTTTACCACCATCGTAAGCCCACTTGTTCTTGGATGCAACTGCACCACTTTCATGAATTCCTCTGCCATCTTCCTGAAAATATCTCAGATGAAGCTCAGTATGGGGATGTAATCCAACAGAGGCCTTGAAGGATTCAAGAAGTTCGGCCTTCTGAGGATTTGAAGCTGTGGACTTTTTTACAAGAAGATAAGTGGGATGGCCAAGATCAATGCTGGCCTTTGCTACATGGCAATCAGTGTATCCTATTCCTCCAATTAATAGAATCCTGCTACCTTCATCTCCCAAGACATTTTCTCCAACATTGCATAGATCTCTTGTGCCTGAGGGTGTGATCTGTCACCAACACAAAAAGCATGCGCCATTATATTGGCTTCACCGAGTTGAGCACTTGCTACGGGCCAAGCTTGATAGGCCAACAAAAATGAGCCAAAGTGTGACCGAAGTCACCGGAATCGGACACAAGAAGGAGACAGATACTCATCTACAGGTAGAGTGTAAAAAAAATGAAATAGGAAAGTAATTTTTGCTTCACGAATATTCTGATAAAAATAGATCCACCTGTATGAGACACTCTTCTATGAGTTACAACGTAAAACAAGTAAGAAAACAATAGAGAATCTCAACAATAATCTTCTCCAGATCTCCTGGTAACTCTCTCACTGTCACAGTCGATTTTGATAACCATATCATGAACGAGAATCCCGAGTTGAGGATGCAGATACAGAATAGAAGACACCATAGTTGGATGACCTGCTTGTTGGAAGCGCTCAATAGGCTTCTACCATGCTGCAACAGTAACGTCCATCTTCATCTACTTCCCCTCCTGTCCTTGATGCCCTGGAAGAAGCATTGTCTACTCTTCTTTGCTCGTTTGAACCAAAACAGAAACAATTCTATAACCACAGAATTGCAAACCTCCCAAAACAGGGGTTTCCTTTCCCCAAGACGCGGCAGACAAGGGCATCAGGAATTCAAAGAAAGTAAAGCAGGTAATAAAAGATACAGGTCCTTCCACCCACCACCAGCTAACAACCTAGTTGACTCCATAGCTAGGCAGGAAAAGGAATGGCGTGAAAGAGAAGATAGAAAGTCAATTAATACCAACAAGTGGTTAAATCAAAGTCGTCATTTGCAAAACCACATAATGGTCTGAGCACAATTTGGTGAGACAAGAAAGAAAGGAAAGGCGGTGGTCAAATTCAAGAAAAATGCATTTCCAAGAAGGCCAAAAAGGTCATTAAATAAACAATAAAAGTGGTGCATGCGGCCAGCAGATGGGTTACGTGGTTAGGCACAAACAAACGTGTCCAAAATGGGTGAATGCATCCAAAAGTTTATCATAAAAAAATTAAATAAATAAGTTATAGAACAAGACACGAGAGAAGGCTTGGTCAGCCGAGGAGGAAACTAGTGGTAGAAGTTTCAAAAACGAACACAGGACAATGACCGACCACGGCGTCACAACAGGAGACCCTCTACTTTGCGCAAACCGGTGCTCTGTCCGCGAAGCGACCAACCAAACAATAAAATCGTTCACCGATAATTAACCATAATGTTGATAACAATGGACAATAAGATAATGAAGTTATCATCAATCGATAATTAAATTAGTAATATTATTATTATTTCTATTACTATTATTACTATAGCTTAAAAATAATTATTAATCAAATTAAGAAGGACCGACAAACAAGCACGGTAAAAGAGAACATGATTTTCCTTTAACAAGGAAATTGTAACAGGCGTTGCAAGGGCTAGTAACGACAACAACAACACGACACCAGCAAACACGATGAAGAGGGAGATGATTGAGTATTCCCTGTGAGTAAGGCGAAGCCCACCAATGATCGACAAAGGCACAATGACGCTCCATGCTTAGCACTCGATCGCCGCAGGATGAACATGTGTAACGTAGAACAGGGCATTAGTGTGTCTGCAAAGTGAGCAAGTCCGCATCATAATATTTATAAATTTGGCGAAAAACCAAAATTAAAAAAAAATTAACGGTTACATGTATCCCAGTGAAACAATTATCCGCTTCGACAGGTTGAGCAGAACAACAAAAGAAAGTGCAAGCAATATAAAAAAGTTTATGTAGATGAATAATTTTATAAATGATATAGTGTCATCAGTTTTTTTTTTTAAACTGCAATTTGCGGGACATAATGCATTAAGACTACTAACTAAAATTAAGCTACTGAGATTTCTTAAATAGTACAAAATTACAGAAAACTAAAAAATTCTTAGGGTCTATAAAATTAACTCAATATGGTATGAAACCAAAAGTGAACTCCGTGAAAAGAATTTGGAAAGTGGGCAATCTTCTTCTAAATATTCTTTTGCAGGAAAGTAAAAATTATGCATAGGAATTTGTGTTCAAACTCATCGAGTATAAAATTCATCGCTAAAAAAATAGAGATACAGTTATAATTTTACAAAGAATTTTTTGGTCGGGTGAACCTTAATAGAATCAAATCATTTCATTAGCTCTCTACATTTTAGATTTTATTTTAGCAAATATCTATTTGACTGGTAAATACTCGCAAGGTAGGCTTTGGATTTGATGCCACGACCGATAGATACATCTTCTTTAAACAGATTTAAGCCTTGCACCTTGCCTCATTACTCCTGGCCTCATTACATTACAGAAACTTCTTGTTTTTTTGATTTAGTAGATTATTTCTTTTGGGGTGACATTAATCTTAGTTTCCACGGCCAAGGGCTATCTCTCATGTCAAATTCACCCATACTTGTCTGTTAGGTATGCTACATTTAGAGTTTTGGATGTGGCATTTCACCTAATTTTAACACTTGATCAGGTCCCCTGGAATTTGAATTTGGGTATTTGGTTTGAAAATCCCATTTGATTTTATGACTTGATCTCCTCCCATCCAAACTACATCACATCTAGAGTTGAATGTGGCATTTTACCCAAATTTCACAATTCTTGGACTTATGCTCAGTATAATCTACAGGTGGGTTGTGTTAACGATGTCTTTAATACTGTAAATGTCTATAGGTCTGAACCCAGGTCATCATCATGCCCACCTACCATGGTTTGCTGATTGAAGTATCTATAAGTTTAGATGGAACAATTTTCATTGTCTATTAGGGGATGTAAGGGTATATTAAAAGTAGTATCTTAGTTGTCGATGGAGGGTTATTCTAGAATATTTTTTTTAGGAAGCAATATAAGAGGGATTATTCAATATAAAGGATCATAATAGATCAGAGATAAAAATAGGAATGTAGAATACACACACACACACACACACACACACACATATGTATGTGTGTGTGTGTGTGTGTGTGTGTGTGTGTGTGTGTGTGTGTGTGTGTGTGTGTGTGTGTGTGTGTGTGTGTGTGTGTGTGTGTGTGTGATCATAATCAATTAGAAACAATGCAATATATATATGTATATATATTCGTTTTACAAATGGATGCAAAATCTATGTAATAGAATGACATCTAACTAACTCTGTATGAAGATGGAGGTAGTATAATCTGGAAGTGAACAAATAGGAAGTTACTGTTGAAATTTAATCTCGAGTATTATCATTATCACATCTTATTTAGAGAGGTCATGGGAACATGCTCATCATTTAAACTTCCTCGTATTTAGAGAAGAGTATTAACATTGAGGCTATAGGAAAAAACACCGAAAGATTTTGACACCATCTTCATATTTAGAGTGATATTGAGTTCAATGAAGTACACAAAAGTCTCTAGGCATCACTGAAGATTCTGGGGTGGAAATGTAATTTTGGCCCAAGGAAAGCAAGTACATGTGGGGTTTTCAAGTTAAAAACCATACAATTGGAGATGGATGTAATGAACAATTTTCAGGAAGAAGAATTTTCCATAAGTTGAGCAGAAAATCTTTTCTAACCCATTTTTATCAATAAGGTGGTTCCATGAAGGGGTTACTATTCCAAGTTTTATGCCTCAGGTTGTCTCATGTAACATGATTAATTTAGGAAAAGAAAGATTTATAATCTCACCTTAACAGAAAATTGAAGCCAACATCTGGAGTATGGGATGCCTTAAGAGTATGCAGCATGTGCTTAAGAGATTTTGGCACATGGAGCCTGTATGTAGTTGGAATATTTTTATAGTTTACCTCCAAAATTTTGGTTGTATTTTTTTTTGTTTTATTGAAATCTCTTTCTAAATAATACATTGAAATTGATTTCTAAGTGTTACATCGATATTGCTTTTACCAAAAAAGGCTCCTCATTGATAAATTTTAATTTGCAGCACTTGCTGTAAATGTTTAGGAAAGCCCCTTCCGTGCAATCACTTTCTAAGCAAGAATAAAGCCTAGTTAGCACCGTGCAAGTCATCAGATGGAATAAATTTTAGGAAATGATTCTAAGGAGGATAGTATTTTGTCATAGATGTCTGAGAAAAGCATGCAAAGGGCAACCTTTAAATCGACTTATAACCACTCGGTGTTATATCCACTCATTTTTCAAGTACTAATGTTTTGTTTTTGGCTAGATAAAAGAGTGTTTTACAGGGTCTTTCAACTGCTCAACTTAAATTGTACTGGACAATGTACAAGGGACAAATATTCAGAAATAACAAAGATACAAAAGATTTTTATTTTATTACTTGAAAACAAGTCTTACAGCTAGTTTTACCATTGAAAAATAGCCCTAACCCTATGAAGCTGGGTATGTCTACACAGGCACATGAATACTTGTTGATTCTAATAATAGAAAATTGTTTTTTTACTGGCAATTTTCAATATTTTCTTTTAAACATTAGGATAATGCCAAATTATGAGTAATTGAAAAATTTAAAAATGACAACTAATTGAGGGTTCTATTGTAAAAAACCTCACAGTGCTACAGAAGAACAGGTTGAACATGCATATTCTTCAAGCATTACTAACTAATTCCTTCAGAGCGTTGTTTCTAGGAAAGCACCTCTTATTCTGCCATTCTTTGATGTTTACACACATCTCTTCTCTCTAGCCAAGAAGTTTTATCATGTTCTGCAGTATTCATCTTAAGGTTCCTCTAGTTTCACAAATTCTAAATAAATACCAAATGCAAACAAAACACCTGCTGTAGTAGATATTTATATGCAATTGATATACCAAACTAGACATTTTGGTAAGTTCAAAATGCATATTATTAAATCATACGAGGGATATTTATTTAACTATTTGATTCTATTTTATAGGAATTAAGTTTCATCTGATTTCTCTCATCTCTCAACTTATTTACTTGAGTATAGGATGTACTCAATGCATATTCTATGTTACATAGCTTACTAACCACCATTAAACTATGGTGTCATATATATTTCCCCTAACAACCTATTGTGGCATTTCTTATGGAAGTCTACTCAACTTACTAGCTGGCATCAAGTCCTAGTCAGTCATATTTTTGAAAACTGATTCTATTTCTCAGCATTTGTTTTCACTATGGTGTATACATATGCATTTTTTCATGTACAGTTTTTGGGAGCTTACAAGAAAGTGCAATAGGCAAGAGCTACCAGTTATGGGCAATACTGTTGTCATAATCTGAATGCTAGCTTATTTTTAAAATGATATACACCTTTTCTTTCCCAAAAACAAGGGAAATTCCTCAATACAACAAACAAATGGAAGTTGAAACCTTGTTAGAAGTAGAACCCAACATTCTTTGTATTTTGAGATCGACGAACAATACAAAAGGTAGATTCATATTCTTATTTCTCCAAAACATAGATTCAAAGTGTATAGAAGTCTAGGACCATAGATTTACAATAAAAATCCTTATCAATTTTCGTGACCAGTGAGTAAGAGCTATCAAAAACATAGCATACTGTTATTTCGAACGAGGAACTGAAAGAGAACATAGTAGATGTTTGTACCATATAGCTACCTAAAGTACACTTATGTACATAAGTTTAACAGAGTACGACCTTAAAGTATTTCATTTTTTCTTGGCTTCTTGTTTTTTTCCCTTGGTGACATTAGCAATTTTTTTTGCGCCAAGTGATTTTTTCCCTCCAGTATATATTGTCTTTACTGTTATGCCCATCTTTTTTAGTTTGTGATCAGGTTCGTATTTCACAACATCTTCAGGTTGATCATATACAAGTCCAAATCCCCTTGAGTTGAAGCTCCCCATACAGAACTTGGAAAGATATAGAGGGCAGGAAGGATGCAAGCTGAGACGGTCTCTAACCAGTTCAGTGATCATAGGTTTTGTAGGCTTTGGTTGCCTGCAGTGGAGTACATTAACAACAAACTTTGTCCAGTTGAAAGAATATTCCCGCTCCAAGTGCGGAGTGGTGATTGTCACACCGTGCGGAGGAACAACAACTGTACTACGAGTCTTCATTGCTGCAAACCCACAAGCAACAAAGAACAATAAAATCGCAAAAAAAAAATGCATAGATGCTATACGAACCACATTAAGTTCTATGCTGGAAATGGAAATAAAACATATTGTTTCTGGTTGCAGAGCACAAACAAGGAATCCAAGAAAAATATTTGGGTGATGTCAGTTTTGGCAAGTAGCTTTAAAAACCTTTCCAATGAGCAGTCTAACGCCCAACAAAGAGTGTTTCGATGAGGCCTCCCAGGGGCTAAAACCCCTCATCACACACCGAATCCTGCCAATGGCGAAGGCACTTGCCCCTCTATGCCGTGGCTGAATATCGAAGGAAAAAAATAGTTTTCTTTATGCAACACATACAACAATAACATATTTGTAGATAGACAACTTCAACCACACCAGTAAGAATCTATGAAAATGTAAACGGGAAATAATGAAAAAAAGAAAACATATTCAATAACCAATTCTCTACACGATCTATTATGGAATTCTCCATGCCGCAAAGGAAAATAGCGTATAGATATCCTTTAAAAAAGCATTTGCATACTAACTGAAATTCAATACTCATACATTACATACTTATTGAAATTTAATACCCATACAACTTGAAATATTTCATAGAACATGAAAATAAATTTCCAATACTTTGAGAAACGAGACTCGACTTTGTATTGATTCATCTACTATGGAAGTAAGCTATAGATGATCTACCAAGGACCCCTGTATAAAGAGTGAAGGATACGCACAAAACTGATATAAAAAACATTTACAAGTGAAGTTCAAATAGACCCAAGAAACATAAACAATAGATATTTGCAGCGCACAAATTCCCAATGATGAAAATGGAAAATAATTTTCTTGTTTCCAGTAACTTCACTCAGAAATTTACCTTCTGCCAGCAAGAATACATTAGAAAACTGTTATAATAAATCAGAAATATCAGGATTCTGCACTTCCTTACTTTCATTTTTCAAAGAGTTGAGACTAAATATCTATTTGGTGATTTCCCATCATCTAAGAATTTTTTTTATTAAACCTGTTGGAGGTGTAAGAGAGTCAAGGTAGCACATTTACTTGTTTTCATCTTTTACTCAATTTAACACAAGGGGAGTTATAATAAGAAATCGGTTTCAACATTTCTGCAGAGAATTGTGCAAAATAAAAAAAACACTGATTGTGAATATATTTCTGCCTGACGGATAGCATTATGATAGCAAACCTAGTTAAATCCAAAAAAAAAAGTGAAGTATGAAATATGTTCAGACAGTTTTTCACATTAATAAGATTGACATAATGACAAATGTACATTAAAAAAAGTTTCAAATACTTAGAAAGTAAGAGCTATGAAAAATATAACAAGACTCTTTTCACTTATACCCATCTTCTATAAATAACCTATAATGGACTTAGCTATTTTCACACAGTGTTGCAGACACATACTATATATAGTCTATGGAGTTGTCTTTTTTTCATGAGATCTCATCACATTGGATAGATTATAAGGCTCTTCGGACATATATACATACATAAATCATACACCCACATAACTATGCATAGAGTTCTTGGGATGGACTATACATATATATTTATATTTATATATGTCTGTCTGGGGTCTGGCTATTTTTTGAGATCTATATTAGCTAGAGCAAGAGTTGCCTGTATCTGCAATATTAGAATATATTCAAACACTCAGTTGTTTATATATCTATACATATATTATTATTTCTAAAGTAGAGAGAACAACGAGAGACATAAGGGGTAGGTCTAAAGATTATCAGAGCTACTATGTAGTCAATGGAAAGAAATTAGAAAAGAGAAGAATGTTAAGAGTACCTCCCAAATGCACAAGTGTAAAGATAGACACCACAACCTTTGGAACCATCCTCCCAGATTTTGCCAAAATGGTAGACTCACAACAGGGCACGTACAATGTTAAATAAAATATAGCCTTGTCAACTGCAGTGAATCCCTCTGAAAGCAACCACAGGGAAAAAGGAAAAAAACTGTGACGCCAGTCCAACATTGACACTGTTTCACCAAATGTAACCAACAGATGTCTTATTTGATCAGGTTACCTTATAATAGGAAGTGTTTTTGTCAAATGTTGTAGTTGTAGGTGTCCTGTTTGATATGTATGTTAAATGTACAAGCATACACAGCACATGAAATTTTTTTGACAAAGAATATCAATTTGTAATATCTTTTCCTGCAACATCATAATTGCAGCCTACAGAAGACAAGGTCATGGCAATGATAGATATTCAACCCACTCAGTTCACCTTTGCCAGCATACTCCTAGGCCATGGTACAATAAACTATTTTTTCAAGGAGTTCTTGACTGGTTTTTAGGTCTTTAGGATCAAGAAAGGAATATAATTTTTAAGTTTTCAAGCCACTCTGATATTGTAGTCACTCTCACCATCAACAGCATCCAACACAAGGCTAGAAACATATCACATGTCTATAATACCAATGATATCAGAATTCTTACTACTCTACCTTAAACAGTTGTTTCAAGGTCTTTGACAGTGGTGTGACTGGGCTTAACATATTATACATTCAAGAAAACTTGGCTTAAGGCTTTGAACACATTCTCCATGACTGTTAGACTATGTTCCTCCTTTGACACAAGCTTGAGCACACACAGTTTAAATTTTGGGTTTCTAAACCATAGCTAAGGGTTTCAAGACTATCATAGGACAATGAGCAAGGGTTCTTGAAATGATTTTTGAGTGACACAATGTTTATGGGTATTCTACCTTCTAACACCTCCAAACATCTCTTAGAACCATGACAACCACCTTTCAAGTCCCATTAGGCAATTCCACATATGCCAATGAAGAAAAACTAAGAAGAAAATGCAAGGAAAACAGAATTCTTCAGGACTATGTGTGAAAGTCAGAGATAAAAGATATTCAAACAACAAAGCTATCATTGTTTATGGATGGAAACCTCCCAATACTTGTATACTCCACAAATAGGAGAAATATTGAGCTTCTAGACCTCTAATACAGTGATATAATAGTTAGAACTGTGAAATCATATAAATGTCCACAAGCGACCAAAATAGGTCATCGGGATTCAGGAACAGTCTTTGTATGAGAAACTAAAAAATGTCAGTTCATACAGACCCAAGAAACATAAACAATCCAAATTCAATCACTATACAATGTAAAGAGGAAGAGGATGATTTTTTTTTTACCCTTTTCTTTAAATCTTAGCTACGCTGCTTGATGGCTTCCTCCACTCCCTCAGTCTCCAACCTCTACCACACTCAACAAACAAAGTGAAAGGGGCTTTTCAGCTACAACCATCCACGCCCACAGAAATGAACAAAATGCACAAGTTGTATCAACATTCAACATTATAATCTGGAAATCCATTCCCGGAGCCCTAGGCAAGGCATTTTTTATTGTTTCTTCGACTGAAGGGTATTGTCTTCCAGGGAGGTAGCCATTCTTCCCCTTTCTTGCTGATGCCAGAGGTATGTCCACCTTCACTCACGACTCCCGCAACTGTACTCCATTTCTGCCTCTGAGAATGCCTCCCCCTCCTTCGAGCACGACGCAGGGTTCTCCGTTTTCCAAGCAATCCATCACTTATGTCCGGAAGATATACCAATTTCTACCAGGCACAATCAACGGCTCCCGACCGTCCGTCCATCATCGACCGCTCCATCCTAGCCCTCACAGTCTCCCTCCGTGTCAGCAGGTCGGGGGCTTTCCCCCAGAGTTCACGCCTTTCGGCGTAACTATGGTAGCATCGTGGACAAGTTTCTAATGTCAAATTAGTGAAAGGAAAACCATGTCTTTCTTGAGGTTCATATATAAGTAGAATATGCACCTCAAAAGGAATACATTTACCTATATTTTAAATAGGTGTATTTAAGATATTTTTTTGAGGAATAAGATTTTATATTATATATTAAAGTTAATTTATACAAGATAATTCAACAAAAATGTGGGTGGTATAAGAGCATGCCCCAAATCTATGAATAAGTTATGCCAAGCCTAGAAAAAGTCCACTATAACGAAAAAAGGTTTCAAAAATGAAATTAAGTTGTTGCTGCAAAAAGTTGACCTGCTGCAGGCGGATCATGGTAATCAAGCCAACAAGATCCAAGAAGGTTCTTGCCTCTATCCCTCACCTCCCAACCAGAGCGAGCACAACCCTCTTCTTTGTTGTCTTTTGTAGTGTCGCAAGTGGGCAAGATGCCTAAAGCCATTCAAGGAAACTTTTTTGACGCAGACAGGAGACACCACCCATCATGAATGCGTGGCTCAGGAGGAGCCGACAAGCCCCAACCGAGATGGTGAGATAGCGTAGGGGATCCCCAACCCTGGTTATGACCTTGGGGCGAAGGGTAGAAGCTCCGCTATAAGAGTAATTCCGGAATGGGGTATCTACGAACCATTTCCAGTTTTTCCATGAAGGACTCGAGGAAAGCGCAATAATTTTTTGGATTATATAATCAGGAACAAAGGAGATAATGTCATTAATATTGGCAAGATCCTGTGAGGCAAGGACGTTGAGCTTAGTTTTCAGCTCATTCCAAGGACACCGAGCTTGATACCCTTGCTCGGAAAATATAACATTGAGAAGAAGAAGAAGCATCATTAGTCTAAAAATAATTGTTGTTGCCATATTCACTTATAGAGAGCGTAAGGTGTTCAATGTTGCAAACAATTAGCTCCGTATAAACAATAGTTGGTTGAATAAGATGGAAATGGAGATAAAAATCATTCCATATTCATACAACGAGGCCGCACGCATTAAATAGTTGGAAATAAGTCCTCATTGAAATTCTTACGAGCGGAAGACATTCAAACTTTTAAAATGGTGTGTTGAAGAGTAAAATTTTGACGTCGTGACTTTAAAAACTTTGTTTCGATAGTAAAAAATGAGCCTATTCAATGAGGATATTAACATTTATTGTTTGAAATTTCTAACTCAACAATGTTCCAGTCAAATTAATAGAAAATTGATCTTCCATTGACATTTCGTCTCTTTTGACCGACAAGCCTACCTAAAGTCGAATTTCTTTGTAACTCCCATTTTTTGGTCATTGTCCCATTGTCAAATAAATTGTAAAGAATTTAAGTTTCTGATTTAATTGGGGAATATTGTCAAATAAATTGTAAAGAATTTAAGTTGCTGATTTAATTGGGGAATAATATTATGCAACACATTCTAGAAATCAAAGTAACAATTGCTCCAGGTAATAGTTGTTAGTATCGACTTCCGCCCAACGTTATGTTGTCTTCAAGAAACTGGCTGCAACAATTATTGATAGAAAAAATATCAATAATAAACAATTTCTAGTGTTGTTTTCGGAACTGTCATGGGGTGCGTGGAAATGAATGGTAAGTGGAAACACTGAGGAAGCCGTTATGGGTGGGCGTTGCCCAATTTTTTTGGATCACGAATCTTCTTGTCCCATTTAAGGCACATTAGGGGTATTTGTCTGGCTCTTCTATAATGCACTTGTCTGATTGTGCTGCTGCTCGGAGTTGGTGTTTTGTTGGACATACACAAGGATATCAACATTATTTAGTGGTAAGTGCCATATAAGATTTCATATATTAATATAATATTTCAAGCAACAAAATATTATTGAAAT
Organism: Taxus chinensis; assembly: GCA_019776745.2. NCBI lineage: Eukaryota > Viridiplantae > Streptophyta > Pinopsida > Cupressales > Taxaceae > Taxus > Taxus chinensis. The sequence goes on along the minus strand of CM034146.1, from coordinate 825,845,316 downwards.
TTCCATGTAATACAACACAAAATCTAAATTTTTTAATTTATGTGTTTATTTCTTGTTGATCTTCTCTTCCATTTCCCTTAATTTAAGTACAATTTAAGTATGTACATTTCCTGTAAATAATAATATTAATGTATGTATGTGAGGAACCCAAACACATTATTCACCCTAAAATGTACCAAGACAGACTCATATACATTCCATGTTTCTATATAAGTGGCTTGGACATTGAAATTCATAGATATTTTCAAACTCTGGGTGGCCGAATCATCAACTACACTTGTTTTTTTTGTCATTTTTTGTTAGGAGTCTCATCATCCCATTGAGATTTCCATAGTAAAATTAGATCCAGAGAAGCCTTTCTTTGTAGCTCATTTCCCCTCGAGTCTATTAACTGGAAAACATTTGATTGTTTAGAGGGCACAATTTTGATACCTCCCAAGACTTCAGCTCATTGTAGCTAGTTTCTTCTTGTAAGCTCATTACCGCTCCAATGATTTGAGAGTTTCTTTCTCTATTCGACCAAATGGAAAGCCTGCCTTCGGATTTATTCCATCACATATGTTTAATCCCTTCAATAATGGTAAGGGAAAGATGTAACGCACCAAAAATACCAACACAAGAACAACACAGTGAAATACGGGATAACTTTTTTTTTACTTGCTTGCTTTGACTCAACACGACACAACATGTCGTCACAAGGTTACAACCAACACTTGGAATCATTTGTTACGGGGAAGACTACAAGGTCAGCACGGAAACGTTCACACTTATCAAAGACAATTTATTTTTCTTTTGACAAGACAACATGAAAGTCCAATCCACATGACACACTCACGGCTAGGGCAAGCCACAGTAAGAAATGGTTAGGGTTTATTTATTTTGGTAAGACGCCCTTTAGCTCATGACTTAAGTTTTCAGAAGGAAATCAATATATGGTTTGCACAAATTCATCTCACCAACTGAGTTAATTTCTTATACACTGAAGAGTAGTTCACTTAAAGTCTTCTCCTACTTACTAAATCTTAATATCTTCCAGAAACTAACCATTGTTTTCCTTTAAGCTTGTTTAAGAGTTCACCCCAAAGGGATAGTGTTCGCTGGTTTAGCTAGGGGTATCGATTAATAAAAGTTTACCTCACAAAGGATGTTTTCATTTTGATCACTCATGGAATTATTTGATTTCAAATAGATCACCTTTACATTTATTTGTTGAATATAAACTCATTATTTTTGTTTAGCTTCTTTAAGGGTTAACCGACTCATTTTTCTTTACTTATAAAATATTGTCGCTAAGTCTTAGAAAGATTTAACTTAATAATTTATTCTCAAGATCAAAGTTTTACAATACTCATATCAATGTAAAGATTGAATGCCATTTCTCACAAGGATAATTTCAAGCTTAACTACACAAGAACAAGACACTTTATTTCACCATTACCAAACAATACAAGGCAAGAGGTCATATCAACTCTTTACAAGCAATGTTACACAATTTACAACACATTGGACATTTTTACAAGGAACTTCATAATGATACAGATGAAACTTTTACACTCTTTTCTTCTAGTCTACTCGCATAATCCATCTGCACAAATATTAACTAAAGTCAGTTCGCAAGAACTGAGCATGTTAAGGCTACACAATGCAATAGTAAGCTAACAATTTACAATATCAAGAAAGGAATATTCTAATTTCAGAAATGGATTAAAACACAACTCACAACTCCAATATTAATCTCATGAGAGAGAAAACTAAATCATCCAACAAGGAGAAAGTCCAAATACTAGTAAGAACAAAATTACATAAATCAAGGCAAGACCTTATGGGTTGGGAACAAGAAAATCCAGAGTGTGATATCTCCTTCATGTAATCCTATGGGTTACGTGATTGGAATCCAAAATTTACTCCATCCAACTAAAGGGGTCCAAGAGAAGATAAAGCGTACTAATTATGATCGTAGGCGCGAAGCAAAAATGACGTTATCCAATTCTTCCAGGGCTCCAAAGTAATATGGGTTCGATGCCCTTAAAAGAACGCAACTATAGTTTTGGTTTTAACCAAGGAGTTTACAACTACCTCCTTATCGGATTTCTTAAAACGTAGTACCAGTTAACCAAAACAAAACCACTTTTCCAAAAGCGTACGAAAGGGACACAGAAAGGGCCATTATTCTACCCACAAACCCTATCCTAATCATCAACTTCTCCACATAATATAAGGGAAGACTAAACCCAAAAGTCGTTAATAATTTTTATATAATTCAGGCAATGTCAATAAACATTAAAATAAAAATTGATTTCCCTAACAAGGCCACAAAATGGGACCTTTTAGTAACCAAGTTTGAAGTATAAGGTATTCGAGTTCGAAAACAAAGGGATTCGATACACAGAGGGCAAAACACCAACGATGCCCCAGACTCAAAAGACCTTACTACGAGTACAAGCACAAACCAAGAACCAACGCACATAGCTATCAGGAAGGTTACGCAGTGCAGTCAGGGCTAGAAGTTCTATGAACTCCTTGCCAAAGGTAAAGAAGATGGAAAATTTTACCCGATCCATGTGGGCTTATCGAGGAAAAGTCTTAGCAAATATCAAACAGATAAATATAACAGCCACCTATGATATTATCACTGAAATCAGCTGTCATCTAACAGGAAACGAGTTCACGAGTCCAGTACCATGGATTCACCTACAACTTTTGTTTCAGTCTAGCTAGTAATAGCTTGCTTGCGACCCTTAATAAAAATTGTAGACATTTCATTCAGTTAAACTTACAATGTTTCCCCTTGCTTTAATCATACAAGAGTTTACATCAAGAATTAGGTATAGTAATACTCTCAACACGTGGAGGCCAAAAATAGATGCCAGGTTATCCCTCGTCTAGACTAGGTACAACAGTCAACCATGTACAGTTCTAAAACAAACCCCAAATGCCATTTTCTAATCAAACATAAAGTAAGGAATGCCCATAGGTTTAAACAAGTTTCAGACACAATGTCACTATTAATGTACCTTTTAGCAAAACAAGAGAGCCCTAAACAAGAAATGCGTATTTATTCAACCAAAAGAGGTATGTAGGCTTAACCTTCTATTTAGTAACCTTCAATTATAATTACCATCACAGAATTCTTTTTAAAAGAAAGTCATATAAGCAAACAAAACTCAATAATGTTTCCTTCCCTACGAACTAGACTGCATCACTCAAAATTGCAGTAACCCATTTAGACAAATATGAAATAGAGTAAGCTATAAGAGAGGAAGGAACATTCCAAGCAAAATCAGCGAAATTGGAATAAGATTTAAAGGAACAACCACACAATCAGGCAGTGATATAAACAACCACGAAAACATCTAGTCTAGGCGCCATTCAAGAGGAAAGAAAATTCATTTCAAGATACTGAAAGAAGGTAGAAAACTATTACGAGGAGTAGAATTAACATGCCTGATTATAGTTCTTTCTTCCAAGCTCTTGTTGCTCTTTTCCCATAGGGCAGCTTGAAGGCATCATGCTTTTCAACATCTGAAAACTAGGGGCTGTATGGCTGTGGGAAGCATTGTTTTCTCTATGGTCTGGAATCCCTGATGAAGTCCTCGGATGACTTGGAGAAGGATCAGAGATCTCGGGTTTTTTTTTTGATCCATCATCTGTGAAGATGAACCCTAAGCTTACCAACTGTTGCTGTTGTAAGTCATATGCCCCTGTTGAGGATGCATGCATTTCTTTTTGCGAATGTTGCTGCTGCTCGTGATATAGTTGTCTTAGCCTTGACACTTCCTTTTTTTTTCAATGCTTCACAGTGTGCATTCTAAAAATAATAATCTTGTCTTGTGCAAGAGCAGCAATTCTTTGCTTCAAAGCACTGTTATCAACATTCATTGTCAAAGCAGAAGTCTTTCCGATCAGAGAAAAACTGCAAGGTTAAGGGCAAAGGCACAGACAGAATTTGTGCCAAACACGACATAGTCCAAGTGGAATGTAGAGTTATCCTTGAGTAAAGGGAATTCAACAAACAACCAGGGTACAGTCAAGAACACAAGACAACAGGGTGCAACATAGTACAATGAGGTGATGGGATTCAAGGCGATTCCCTTTGAAGGTATAGCAGTAGCACTGCCATGGCCCAAGATCCATACACGACCTTTTTCCATTGCTTCTTTATCTCCTCCATCAGACCCTTGGCCAAGGAGTCTCAAAGTTACATAGTTTAGTACTGTCCCAAACATTGTGCTGTGACCTTCAATGTGCAACCCCCATCCACCGCCTTCATTATGCCTGATGATTGTACAAGTAACGACACATTTCTTTTTGATGCGCTTCCGCTAAAACAACATTTAGTGCTCCTGTTACATATAAGACAATAACCAAACCTGGCCTAAGGAACATAGGACCACCATAATCACCAGGCCAGTGCCCATCATGTGCTTGAATGTTTGCATAAAACCGTATGGCTCGAATCAGTGCAGTCTTTACTGCCTCCTTGGTGACGTCATTGGCACTTTCTATTTTCACTTGAGGTGGAAGAGGGGGGGGGGGGAAACGGATTCTCTCTGGCAACTGTAATCGCATGAGAATATCTGCTCTGTATGAGATACTCTTCCCTGAGTTACAACGTAAGACAAGAAAGAAAACAATAGAGAAGCTCTGTACTAAATTTCATCGGGTCTCCTGGTAACCCTCTCACTGACACAATCGATTTGGAGATACACACTCAGTGTATGTTGGATCTGAAAGATATCCTGCTACCTTCATCTCCCAAGACATTTTCTCCAACATTGCATAGATCTCCTGTGCCTGTGGGTGCGATCTGTCACCTACACGGAAGCATGCGCCATTATTGGCTTCGCCGAGTTGAGCACTTGATACGGGCCAAGCTTGATAGGTCAACAACAAAAAAAGTGAGCCAAAGCGTGACCAAAGTCACCGGAATCAGTCGCAAGAAGGAGACAGATCGCATCTATGGGCAGAGTGGAAAGAAAATGACACAGCAAAGCAATTTGTGCTCCGTGATTCTGATAAAAACAGATCCGCCTGTATGAGATTATCTTCCTTGAGTTATACAGCAAGAAGATCTCAAAGGAGAATCTTCGTAAATAAATTTCATCAGATCTGGGGGCAGCATCAAACTTTCGGTGCAAACATTTCAGCTGTAGCTTGTAGGGTGATAATTCCAACAGAAACCTTTATGCCTGCCGACCCAATGACTCGTTGAAGAAGCCCATAAAAAAGCAAGGCAAATCGTGCTTCATGAATATTCTGATCTGAAACAGGTCTGCCTCCATGAGATCCTCTTCCATGAGCTTGAAGGAGAATCCCGAATTGAGAATGTATTCTACACTGAACAGAACGCAACATAGATGGACGACCTACCTGTTCGAAGCACTCAAAAGCTTCAACCAAACTGCAAAATGTCTGTCGCCTGGCTAAGGAAGGTCTGGCAGAAAACACACACGCAACACTCATGGAAGCGGCAGACCAGGGGCACGAGAAGTCAAGGAAGGTAGAGCAGGTCGTAAAGGCTACATGTCAGAAGTGGTTGAGAGTTTACTAGAAGAGACAGGCGAACTGCCCCATCTTTCATTTGGTCAAGCAATAAGATATGGCAGGAGGCCATACACTCCTCCACGCACCCCCCACTTGCCAGGAAACAATAAAAAAAACAGAAACCTTCAACCCCACGCCAACCAAAGGAGTAAAATCCATAAAGGCAGTCGGTGGATGACAAGGAAAAGAAGTTGACAGGTTGGGGGGGGCATTTATTGCACCTACAATGCCCTATCCTGAAGCCTGCAACGAAGCTAAATGGGTCAGGGATGGACCCGCTCGATCGCTTCAAGTACAGACGATACTTCCGCACCACACAAACAAAAAATTATTGTTTATTTCATAGCACGATAATTAATACCCTCAAATTTTCCTGATTTTTAGAAAGTATAAGTTGAGTCGATGATTAAAACAAGTAGTGTTTTGTTGAGTAATGCCAATTCTTATAGAACATTTGAAAAAATATAAGAAAAATCCCACTTCATCTAGAAATCTTAGACTATCCATATCAAGATTAAAAATGGTGTCTAAAGATATTAAACTAAATATATTTCAATTACTAGATAATAAAACTATAAAACAAACTTGTTCATAGATTGAAAGCTTATGTGTAAATACATTTGTCGCTTCACAAAAGAAAACACTTGTCGACATTAAAACATTTATATGCCTTTAACTTAGGTGGACTGTTAGAAACAATTTTTTTAATTTACAATCCCACTGCGACAACAAAATATTACTAAATTGCATTAATCCATACAAGATGATTTAGAAAATTATGCTGGCATTATAAAAATTTGTACCTATATCCTATTAAACCATATTTATATGTTACATTTGATAATTGCAATTAACTTGCTTAGAACATTTTTGAATTAATTGGTAGAAATACAGATTGTTTTGTCAATCGATTAATGTTATTCATTTGAATCATTATATTTATTTTTGTAGACATCATGTATGCGTTTTTATATACATGTTTATCAAAAACTACACTTCATGGTTGTTAGAAATATATGGGAATTTTTTCGAGCTCGGTTTTATGGATTAAATGTGCCTTGTTCGGTACAAAGATATATGATTTGCTGATGGAAATTTTCTATAGGAAGCAGTCCTAACCCTTCCCATGTTGGATGTCAGACTGTGTATGCGAAAGGTTTTTAATGTAGCCTAACGAGTGTCCTTCCCAAATTTGTATCCTACTTATTATATTGATGTGTTGTGTTGTCCTAACATGTTACTTTTTTTTGTACAGCTATATTGGAATAAAATGAGGACTAGGAACACATAGAACATCCCAATACCTCATGACACACTGATATGGAAATGGCCTATGAAAAAAATTCATTCTGAAGAAAATTATTTTAGAAAGTAATTTGTGATTCAAGTTTTCCTTCATAGAAGAAAAAATATGAGTAGATCCGAGATAAAAGAGGATCTTATGAAAACATTTGGTGTTGTTGAACTTTAGAGATTTTCCTTTCAAAGTTTAAGACAAGAAAAACATACTCAAGAGGTTTTCATCTGATTTATGATAGTGTACATCATGCAATTCAATACGAACCATGGACCAAGTTGATTCAGAATATTGATGTTACAAATCCTAAATCTAATAAATATTATCCAAATAGAGCCAATAATATTTGTGGTGTCAAAAAAATCAATGGTTCAAGAAAAGATGCAAAATAAATAGTTTTTGTTTAAATGTACTCTTTTTACCATACTTTAAACGATTTAAAATTTTACCCTTGCATGCACTTCTTGTCTTTGATTTGAAATAACATATATTTTTTCCCTATGTGTTATATGGCATGTTTTGTGTTAGTCTATATTACTTTTGTTATATTTCTTCTTAGAATTACAAGTTATAACTATCTCATGCATTATGTTATTTCCTTTGTTTGATATATAGAAATTTACTAAAATAGAGCTACAACATTAGCTAAATGTATATTTATTTATTGAATGTTTACAAGATAAAATTATTTGAAAAAATTCTTCAAGTTTTGTATGATATATTTTATTTTTACTAGGTGATTTTAGATTATGTGGTTCTTTCTCATATTTGTTGGTGCAATTAAATAGGTCATATTTATGGATATGTCATGGAAATTTTATCGAAAGAGCTATATGACTAATGGCTTCCCTCTCTTGTACCTTGTATTAGTAAGATATTTTTATTGACAAAGATAGTTTTTACATCTCATTGGATACCTGGAATCAATGTCAATGCATAAGTTTAATGTTTCTGTAAGTTTTTTTACTAGGGATCATTTCCATTTCTTATTTGTATTTTCCTATAATACAAATTTAATAGAAAATATGCTAAATTGGGTTTGACATATTTTTGAAATTTAACATGTCGTAGATATGTATGCTTTCCTTCATTTTCAATTATTTTAATTCTATTTTTTTCATTAATGGTAAATGGTATTTTGATGGGGACCATACCCTAGCACCCAAAAAGGGGCAAAACAAAGATACAACAAAAGAGCGGGGAAGGAAAAGGTCTAAGAAACCAGATATAAAATAAAGGTCCAAGAAAGAGGCAGCGAAAATTCTCAACAGAAACAAAACACATCGTAACAGGCCCACACCTAATCAACGAATTTATCCTAGCATAAGAATAGCCTACAAATAGTAGGCCTCTAGCCCAGATAGAACGATAAAAAATAAATTAGGATAAGACACATTCCTTGTCAAGAATGATAGTAGGTTTTATTTTATTATGTCTTTTCCTCCTCTGGTCTACCACCGTCTAATCCTCGTTACCATCTTCTATTATGATCGGAAGAAAAAATTCAATATTCTTGATAGGAATGTGTCCCTTAATTAGGGGAAACAAGGTATAATCCATTGTATATTTAGTAATGACCTTTTGGTTGGAATAATTATGTTCTATCCCAGTAGGGAAAATATGTAAAGGATCCTTCTCTAGAGGGTGAGTGTCAACTCTTAATGGGTTTGATGGTTCCTTGACCGAGTCTGAATGGGGGATAATCATAAGATGTTCTGATAGAGAATCCTTCTACCACGAAGGTTTTTCCTTTCGTCTGGAATGGTTGCAATCATAAGAAAGATGCCCTATTTGAAAGCATCACTAACACCTGAAGGTTAAAACCTCATAGTCAATCCTTTGAACCCAATGTGTGTCACCTATTTACAGGTTAATTTTTACTGGAATAGGTTGAGACGTTTCAAGATCTACCAAAATTTTGGATTAATTTGTTTGAGTTTCACGAGATATTTTATCATCAACTTCCACAGTAGTTCCTAGGGTATGTCATACAGCAATTAGGCAAGGTTTGTTCCAGAGTTGTAATGGAAATCCTGACAAGCAGATCCAAACAAGGTTGTTGTCAAAGGAGTCTTTTAGAGGATAAAAAGATGGATACGATGGCTTGAACATGAGTCCATGTTCACCACAAACCCAATATTGGTCAAAAATTAAATCCTTGTCCTCAGGAGTTTCAAATATACCAATAAAATAAGCTTTAGCATAGGGCTAGAGTTCGATCTTACCCTTGATTTTTCTCCTCCATCTTTGAGAGATCGAATCACGAAGTTGAGTTAGCTTGGGATAGACCTTGTGGAATCTACAGATGAGGCCTAGCTGAGAGATAGCTTCCTCTTCCTTGAGAAACATTTTTAGTATATCCTCTTATAGCTTCAACACTAGAGTCTCCTACAATAGTTTTAATATCTTAGTAACATTTCTTTCACTATCCTTCTACTAGGACCATTGTAGAAAATGATTTGGTAGATCTTTCTTGTTTCCCTTGACTGTCGTAGACCCCTACACCGGTGCTGTTACCAAATTTCATGGGTTTGGATCCCTGTCTCCACTAGTTCGTAGGAATAGATCTCTATACCCTAGGTCCACCACCTGAAGATCTAGAGCTATGGTCTCTTGTAGGGTTCCTACATTGAACTTGTGGGATCACGGGTTTTCATAGGGGAAGAGATGTCTTTATTTTTTGTTGATACACTCTTTACTTCCTCAGTAAAGGTTTCAACCTTTGGTTTCTCAAGTTGAGCCCCTTCAAATCCAACCCCCTTCCATTGGCTACTTTCTTTTTGAGGGCCAATCTGATCTAAGAGAAATTGTTGTTAGTGTTGGTGTTAATGTTTTCCTCATGGCCATCACTACATTAAGAGGACGAACTGTCGCTTCCCTTAGAGCCATGGCCACCATTTCCCCTAGAGCTAGGGCCATTATCATCCTTCGAAATAGTTAGGGTTTTCTTCGTGGAGGAGACAAGAGCCATTTTGGGAGATATTTGATACTTTTTTTTATTTTTTTAATTATGATTCTATTGGACTCTAATAAAGAATTTTTTATTTTATTTTTGTTAATTATATTGTCTAAATATTTTATTTTCCTTCTTCTTGATTTCTTACATTATGTATAACTATTTAATTATAAAATAGAGCTTCAAAATACATATTCATCAATGAATGCTTATACTATAATGGGAGTCCTAAAAATCAGATCCAAACAGGCTAGGTATTAAAGGCATATTTTAGAGGATCAAAAGACAGATACCATGGCTTGAACATGAGTCCATATTTACCCTAAAATTAATATTGGTTAAAACTTAAATCCATGTCCTAAGGGGTTTTAAAAACACTAATAAAATAAACTTTAGGACATGGGTAGAGTTCAATCTTACCCTTGATTTTTTCCTCCATCTTTGAGAGATCCAATTGTGAAGCTGAGTTAGCCTAGGCCAGAGCATGTGGAATATGTATATGAACCCTAATTTAGAGAGATTTTCCTCTTCCTTGATAACCCTTTTACGTAGATACTCCTCTAGCTTTAGCACTGGAGCCTTCAACGATGTTTTTAATATATTAGTAACATTTATTGCATTGTCTTTCTGCTAGGAGACCACTATAGCAATGGATTAGGAAGATCCTCCCTATTTTCCTTGACTATGGATGACCCCTACACTGGTGCTATTAAAAACATTCACATTTTTATAGCCCTGTGTCCAGTGGTTCGTAGCAATAGATATGTCTCCTCCAAATTTTCCACCTTAGATCTAGAGCTTATATGGTCTCTGCTAAGGTTCCTACACTGAGCTTATGGGTTCATTGGTTTTGCAGGGCAAGAGATGTTTTTTTTTTTAATGATTTGTCCTTGAATTCCTTAGTAGAAGTATCAACCTATAGTTTTTTAATTTGAGCCACCTAAAATCCAACCTCCTCCTTTGGCTATTTTTTCTTTGAGGGCCAAGCTAATCCAAGAGAAATCGTTGTCAGTGTTGAGGTCATTGTTTTCCTCGTGGCCATTGCTGCATGCAGAGGATAAACTGCCACTGCCCTTGGGGTCATGGCCACCACCACCCTTGGAACAAGGGCCATCACCACCCTTCGAAGCAGTAATATTTTTCTTCGCGGAGGAGATATTTGATAATTTTTTTAAATTTTTAAATTTTGTTTCTACTGACCTCTAATAAAGAAAGTATTTATTTTATATTTTGTTATTTATATTGTCTAAATATTTTATTTTCCTTCTTCATGATTGCTTAAATTATGTAAGAATACTCAATTATAAAATAGAGCCCCAAAATACATCTGCATCAATGAATGCTTCTAATGGAAATAATCCAATGACGTGAACAAAAAATAAATTTTCCCCATACTTCGTATTGGAGAATTTTCTCCATTTCATGATGGATGGACTATACAAGGTAGAGCCACTTCGAATTAAAACATTTATGGCTTTAACAACAATAGAGGGAATGAAAATTTATTCAACTTTTATATCATTTATAAGGATGAAGAACAAATACTGATTGTATGTTTCATTGAATATGGGGATAATCATTATGATAATATTTGAGTTGGAAATGCGTATCAATTTTGAATGGAAGATAGCAAAAGGCTAATAAAATACTTAACAATCTCCTATACGAATATGAAATATTGTTGCATAGCATGTCACTTATGGATTATTATTATTTTTATGATGACTTTATTCCATTTAACAAGTTTGACTTAATTTTGATAAGTGAAATCATAAACATGGAGGTAAATTCAATGATAGATGTAGTTGGAATTATTGCACTTGATGGTGAACTTGAAACACTATTAAGGAAGGATGATTCAAAAGTGAAGAAGAGGGAAATGCAAATTACAGATACGTTTGATTTCACCATTGATGCTACACTCTAGAATGCTTTCTCCATGACGTAGGGTTCTAAAATCTAATGCCCCATTAACTTGGGTGCATATCCTATTATTGATTTCAATTGTGTTCACATAACCAATTTTTATGGAATTTTTTTGGGAACATTATCAAACACTAAGAATTTTATAAATCCAAGTATTGAAGAAACAACTATATTGAGAAATTGGTTTGAGGAACATGGAAAAATTTATAGTGGTATGTATCTAACAAGCCATGATAAACTTGGGATTCGTAATCCTGTTAAAAAAATAATATCTGAGATAGTTTATGGTGGATCTATTAGTTTTATAAAACTACTTTGGATATTACTAAGAGGAATTACAGTTTCTATAGATGAAATGTATTATTTTATGTAGCCATCTTTCCCATCAATGCACACAAGAACTCCATGTAAGAAGAATACTGCAAATATATCTGAAGGAAAATGGATGTTCTCCACATGTGATATAGTTTCCATAGGCTATGATTATTTATACTTATTCAGGGTTCAAATTACAGACCAAATTGGAAGTTTATGGGAAACATTTTTTGATGATGTAGGTAAATAATTACTTGGTGCAATAGAAAAGGAAACATTTAACAATGTTCACAAAAATCCATTGCGCATACATCATATCGATTATATGATAGCCTTCCATTAGTATTCATTCACATTAAATGTAGGAATGGACACATTTAACAATTTGCCTAAGTTGAAATCTAATGTTGTGAAAGCAGAAAAAGTTAATTATTCTTCAGAGAGTAAATTTATTATAGGATTAATTACTAATATTTGAGTACATTTCCTATTGTATGTAAAAACCATTTTTGTAATGAAACTAATTAGTATAAGTTGGCATTAAAGACTAGTTTGATATTATTATGTTGTCAATTTATATAACAAATATATAATCTTCGCGTGTGGCTTTTCCTATTTCTTTAAATGCTCTAACTCTTGTAAATTTTTATATTGATGTAATGTTTTGAAATTTGAGCTTCCTTTATATATATAGGTTCTCCATTATATAATTTGAGGTGGTTATAACCATTAATTTGTGTGAAATTTAGAATATTTGACTATGGAATTTTCTATTTGTTGGTGCTCAAAATAGTCTCACCCCATTTTGCCATTAAAATCTATCAATTTGTGGCCTTTGCCATATTTTTTACCCTAGATTATGCCTGAGAAGTATCTTCCTTCCTTTTATTTCCATGACCATTCCTTCCTGGGTTGAGGATCACGTATAGGTCCATAGTTGTTTCCTTTTTTCTTTATTTATTTGAAAAGGGTCTGTGATTAGGGTCCCCCATTCTTTGTTCATCTAAAGAACTCCGGCTCTCCGGTTCTTTCCATTTTCCACAATAAATATTTTTTGTCCTTGTCATTTTTCTCTAAATACTTGAGGAAAAATGAATGGATGTAGGTTGGAGGAATGTATTTGAGCCTTGTAACATTTCTAAGTTCTCCGTCCTTGGGGAAAATTTCATCTTCGAGATCAAATGGTTGTTTTTCCACATTTTACAGTTTGACGGGCGTTTCTCCTAGTAAAATTTACATCTTTTCATCAACATGAAATGTGGCCTCTTTTAGTTGGACGTGGCTCAGTGGGGCACTCTACAATTCTATGGATCACCCTGACCTAAAACTTGTCCACATGGAGGAACGATGCTCATTTGAAGATTTGCTTTTTGGTTTGGCCTTGGAGTTGCGCTGGGAGGACACATGGTGAGCCCACGCTCATTCAAAATCTCCGTTTTTGGTCTCTATGTTGAAATTGCACCATGAAGACACATGGAGGGTTCCGCCAGGGCTTCCTATACTTAGTCTTTTTCAAAAGGTTTTGAGAGGCCTGGGACATGTGGAGGGACCGCGTATGTTTGAGGAATGGCCCTTGAATTTAATTTTAAAGAAGCATCGGGAGGAAACTTGGAGGCCTCCACTCACTTTACATTTTACTTGGAATTCTCAAATAGCCAAAGGAGATTGCCTCACATCCTGACACATAACACCTTCTGCTGAGCTATAAACCTTCAAACAAATTGTGTTGGGCCAGGACACATGTTGAGCCCACGCTCATTCAAGATCTCAACTTTTGGGGACCATCTCTTAAGATGTGCCCTTGTGACACGTGGCCATTTGAAAATTATAAGGGGCGGGGAAGCGGACCGTCGGAGGAAAATTGGACTTTTTGCCTCTTGTTAGCAAAAGGATTAAAACATCAAAATGGCCCATAGACCTGACAGAGAATAATAAAATTTTTTCCCTAGTCAACGGCGGAGGTGCAGAATTCCAGGGGAAATTCAAAAAAAAAATCTCTTTTGGAGAAGGGAGTTAAAAGTAAAAAAGGAATCGTGGTTCCATTGGGACCCACATCGGAGAATAGAAGCAGAAAGGTGGAGCTACAGGGAAAATTTGGAAAATTTTCCCTTTTCCAAAAAGGAGGTGAAATGGAAGAATTTGGCCATGGTTCCTTTGGGGCCCACTTTAGGACATGTGTCAGGCTCATTTCTGAAGGGTGGAGGTGCAAAGAAAAATGCAAAATTTTTACATTTTTCCAAATGCTGCAAAAGGAAAAAGGGAACCTCTAGGACCACTCTAAAATGGATCTCCCACGTGGACAATCCAAATTCAAAATAGAAATCAATGGTAGCTGTGCATCTATATCTGATTTTATGCCATTTTCATTATAGAGGTCATGGGGATGCATATTCTTATGGTTTTTTTATCATTTCTTGGAGTCTCCTGCACGCCAAATGAAGAGGAACATTAATTTGGTATCCTAGTTTTGTGGGAAAGGTCTGTAAATGTCTCTCACCATTAATATGCAATCTGAATATCGAATACGACCCGATTTTTCTTTCCTTGGCATGCAAAGGCCCTGTTGATATTTGGGTTTGGTGAGAAGAATCCAAGGATGTCTTTTACCATTAAGATGAGATTTGACCTCTGCGCTTGAGCTGATATTTCATTTATTCTTCCCAGGAATGGAAAGCACAAGATTTGATAGATTAGGGGAGGAAGTGCTTGGTGAGTAAAGGGAAAAGTGATCTACTAGAGGAAGGAGTTAAATGTGGGAGATCTTCGAAGAGACCTTTACCCTGAGCAGTTGACAACTTTTTATAGATCTAATTCTAGGAATCACGATCAATATCATGGCAAGTACTGGTATTTAATGTCTCTAGTTTTGGGAGGAAAAGGCTCTATTGTAAAATTTTATAAATAGGCATGATTTTTCTTCATGAAAAGGGTTGGGATTTTGTGAACGTAGAAGTGATTAAGAGTCAGAAACTGATTTCCTAAGAGAGAATTTTGATAGATCCCGTTTCTCTCAGAAACTATCTGAAGAAGCATGTTTATCTCCTTTGTGTTAAATCTGATCATTTCAAGGTGGTTGCGGGTGTATCAACCATTGACAAGCTCTGAGATTGTTCGACAAACTTTTCCCTGCTGATAAATTTAACCAAACTTGAAATAATCTATGTTATTATCGGCAAAAATTTGTGTTGGATTCATTCCTAAATGTCTGCAAGTAGTTTTTCTTATTCCTGTTGCATTCTTACATTGAAATCTGTGTGAATCACACAAAATATTTTCCTTTTCATAGTTTAGCGGAATTTTCAATTTCATTCATCAGAAGAGCTTTCATTTGATAATGATGTAAACAATTTTAAAATCAATGTTACTCCTAGTATGACTACAAGATTTTTTGTTAGCCTTTGGGGGTATCTTTTGTTAGGTTTTGTTGCATTGATCATATTTTCTTCGAGGTTTTCTTAAAAATTTCAAAAGGATATCCCCACCTCCTTCACAAACAACTAGCTACAAAAGGGTCCTCTCACCCTGGTTGAAAGGCACAACCATAAAGTAGTGAGGATAGGTCAAATCCTCTTGAGGGTGCTACCCATTTCTCCAAATATAAGTGACAAAGAGCAAGCTGTAGCTCATCCCTAGCTAAAAAATGACACACTACATGCTTTGCTTGTCTCTAAGCTTCCTACCAAACCTTTGATGCTACTCAGCTTCTGAGGGAGAATCAATTTGGGTACCAAAACCTCACTGGCACCATTGCCTAGGAATTATTAATCTAGAGTTTCATTGAGTTATTAATTTACCATCCATTCACATCCATTTGGCCCATCAACAACACCTCACTAGCACCGTTGCCGTGGATACTGTGATTGCAGTTCATATTCAGACCCTAGTAAACATTTGTTATATGCTCTATGTGCTATGTGTAATTATTTTAGTTCCTACACCTATTGCACCAACTCTCATTGATAAATCTGAGTGAAGAAAAGTCACATATTTCAATTTCTAGTTTCTAGTGTTGACAGATCATATTTTAGTCAATTTGCACAGCTAAGGTGGAAATCCTTAGTGGTGACTCCATGTTGATTTGATTCTTGATAAGTACTAGTGTATTAACCTTTGTCAAGTGATATTTGGTGCTAACCTTTGCAAAGCTGGAAGGAAGAAGATATTTCTTTGTTAAGGATCCTACTAGGACACTATTTCTAGAGCTAGGAAAAGCAAAGTTAGAAGGAAGAAAATCTTGGAGAGTTTTTTGTGATCAGCAGACAAGAAAAGGGATCTCCATTGATGAAAGTGATTGTCCTATCATTGAAGACTTCAACTCAAGTGCTTATGAATCATGTAGCCTCTTTGTGGAATTGAATTCTCCAACTGTAGAGGGGCCTTCATTTGATTTTGAAAATTTTGCTTCTCATTCTTCCCCTGTCTTTTCAGAAGCCGGTAGGGTTTTCCAAGAAACAAGGCCTTTAGGGGATATACATTTTGATATTTATACTCCTGTGTTTCGAATACCCTCTAGCCCTTATCAATCTCTATCCCCTCCTGGGTCACCTCCTCAAAAGAACATGGCCCTGCCCCCACCCAGACCTCCATTTGTTGTAAACACCATTGGTCCTATAAATTTTACAAGGATGGTTGGTTGTCTAAATGCAGTTCCCCAGGATGTAAGGAATAGATTCCCAAATTTCCAAGGAAACAACGCTATAATTGGTGATCAAAATCTAAAGATTTTTATCAATATGATGGAAGACTTTGAGATTGAACATGAAAATATGTATATCAAACTATTTATCCATACTTTGTAGGAATATGCTAGGGACTAGTACAAATCTTTCCCAGATAGCTCCATTAACTCTTGGACTGAGATGAACGATGCATTTAGATTGTAGTATGGTGATAGAACTGACCCTAGGTTTCTTCTGTCAGAATTTGAAAACATCAAGAAGAATCCTAATGAGTTAGTACATGATTTCAACAAAAGGTTTAATAAGACATGGAGGATATTTCCTGTTAGGATAAGGCCATGTGATGAATCATGTTTGATCAAATATTCAGATGCATTTGATAAAAATCCTACCTACTACTTGAGGGACAAAAACCCTACTTATTTGAGGCATGCCTTTACCATGGCTCTACATATAAAGAACAACATCAAGGTAATTGTAAAGCCTCCATAAAGGGAGGGTGTAAAACTAATTAACCTAGAAAATCCTCAAATAAGTAAGGCTACTGATTTGGAGGAAGTGGTGAAAAATTTGGTAGGGGATGTCAAAGAAATACCATACAAATTAGCCCGGGTAGAAAAGAGAATTGGGTAGAGTTCACAAGGTCAACACAAGCAATGGGGCCAAGATAGGTTTACAAATCACCAAAGATTTGATGAAAGAGGAAAGGGACCTATTGGATTTGGAAATAAAAAGTCCCATGCCAGGGAAAACAAAGTGGTACCTAATCCTTTGGCCGCTAGAGTTGCTATAGTGGAGGAGACATATGTCATTAATTGGTGTGATAGATGTTTCATGCCCCATGCTCCATGTGAGGAATATCAACAAGAAGAAGAAGAAGAAGCTGATGATGATAATGATGATGCCTACATGATGGATATCTCTGCAAGTTAGCCAAGGGAAGCAACTTTAACTGGGGTAGTAAGTGCTAGAATTGTTGTTGTTTTTTGGGATTGTATCCATCCGGTACCTCTTCTTCCTCCCTCTCATACTTTAGAAGTAGACACTATACAAGATTTTTAATTGCCCACTAATGATTTTGAATACTTGAGGGCATTAATGAGTGAAAAGTATGATGAAGGAGTTCCTTCAGAAAAAGATAGGAAGCTATTGATGAATGTTGTAGTTTCCCAAGAAAAGGAGCACAATACCAAAAGTAAAGCTGCCAAGGGGCCATAAGCCAAGTCAAAATTTCCATTTGTTACCAAAGAAACCCCAAAGAAAAATACATCTAGAAGAGATCTTGTTTCCCCAAGAAAAACTTGTGTTCCTCCCTATGCCCAAAATGAAAAGAATCCCATTCCATCTGATGAATTTTCCAATCTTTCTCCTAGTGCTTCTTTACCCAAATTTGTTCCATACGAAATTACCCAAGTTTTAAGTTAAATAAAAATTCTTGTCCCAATTTTTGAGCTGCTTAGGATCCCTGAGCACAAGAAGACGGATTTTGAATATTTAGGATTCAAGAGGAATAAATCATACAAGGCAAAGATTTAAATAAGGTTGAGATTCCCCTTACTGTTGCAGAGTTGGAAAAACCACAAGTGTTGGAAGAGCTGGGGGAACCACCATATGTTTATTTAGGAACTTCTTTGGTTAAATCTCAGTTGAATGTGGATTCATTCTTCACTACCATGGTTATCAAAGACAAGTTGTTACATAACGATATCTTTAATTCTGGAACTTCATGTAATGTCATGCATCTTGAAGTCATGAATGAGATGGGTATCAAAGTAACAACAACATATGGGAAGTGCACTACTATGGACTCTAGAGAGGTGCCAGTGGTGCGATGTGTCAAATATCTAGATGTAAAAACTTACATCTTATCCTGGAAGGAACTTAAAACTCGATGTAGTGATTGTTGACTGCCCTGCCAAGTGGGGGATGTTGTTGTCAAGAAAATGGGCAAGAGGTGTTGGTGCTAGTGTGAAAAATGGACATGTCTTATGCCACTATTCCCATTGAAAGAAAATTGGTGAAAGTATATGGAGAGAAGAAGATGATGTACTTGATTGAAGACCCAAGCAATGCATCTTATAAGTTTTACAAGAAGATGTTGATCCTAACAACTTTGTGAGTTTTTTGCATTTCAGGGAGTATGAAATTGTTGAAAACAAATCTTCTAAGTATGTTGTTTTTTCTAGGAATTTGGTTTATGATTCAGCCTTGAAGAACATTAAAGAACTTGACCTAAACACAATGGAGAAGCTTTAGAGAAAATGGATGGTTTACAAATTGAAGAAAGAAGAAAAAGAGGTATATTTCTAGTTGATGAAAACATATAAGAACATCTTGGCATGGTCATATCCAACATAAATAAATTTTGAAATTTTCCTTGATTTGTTTGAATTAAGGTGAACATCATCTATACATTGTATGGTTTGGTGGCTTGTTTTTTATTTTTTTTTTCGTTCTACTCCATGGTGGATTGTTTTTGCTAGTTTCTGGGTTCTTTTTGGGGGATAGTTCTAGTTTTATGCTCTACAAACTGATTGATTTTCCCAATGGATATTTTGGCACTTGGTCCACTTTTTTCTTTTAGTACTCGTTGGGAGTGCCCATCCTCGAGTCAGAGTTGATGTTGGTGCTCAAAATAGTCTCACCCCATTTTGCATTAAAATCTATCAATTTGGGTTATCTGCCATATATTTTTCCCCCGTATTGTGCCTAAGAAGTCTTTTCCTTCCTTTTATTTCCATGAGCATTCCTTCCTAGGCCGAGGATCACGTATGGGTCCATAGTTGTTTCCTTGTTTCTCTATTTTTCTGAAAAGGGTCTTTGATTAGGGTCCCCCATTCTCTATTCATCTAAAGAACTGAGGCTCTCCCATTCTTTCAGTTTTCCACAGTCAAGATTTTTTGTCCTTTTCATTTTACTCTAAATACTTGAGGAAAAATGAATGGATGTAGCTCAGAGGAATGTATTTGAGCCTTTTAACATTTCTAAGTTCTCTGTCCTTGGAGAAAATTTTATCACCGGGCTCAAATGGCTTTTTTTCCAAATTTTATTGTTTGACAAGTGTTTCTCTTGGTCAAATTTACATCTTTGCATCAATAGGAAATGTGTCCTCTTTTGGTTGGACACAACTCAGTGGGGCACTCTAAAATTCTATGGATCGCCCTAACTGAAAATTGGTCCACATGGAGGAAAGATGCTCATTTTAAGATTTACTTCTTGGTTTGTTCTTAGAGTTGAGCTGGGAGGACACATGATGAGCCCGCACTTGTTCAGGGTCTCTATTTTGGGTCTCAATATTGAAATTACACCATGAAGACACATGGAGGCTTCCGTTAGGGATTCCTATAATTAGTATTTTTCAAATGTTTTTGAGAGCCCATGGAAAGGTGGAGGGACTACACATGTTTGAGGACTGGCCCTTGAATTTAATTTTAAAGAAGCACCAGGGGGACACTTGGAGGCCTCCACTCACTTTGTATTCTTGCTTGGAATTTTCAAATGGCCAAAGGAGATTTCCTTAGATCTTGACACATGGCACCTTCCAATGAGCTATAAGCCTTCAAACAAATTGTTTCGGGCTAGGACACGTGTTGAGCCTGCACTCATTCAAGATCTCAACTTTTGGGGACCATCTCTAGATGCACCCTTATGACACGTGGTAGTTTGAAAAGTCAAAGGGGTGGGGAAGTGGACCATTGGAGGTAAATTGGATTTTTTACCTCTTGTTTCCAAAAGGATTAAAACATCAAAATGGCTCGTAGACCTAAAAGAGAATAGTCAAAGTTTTCCCCGGTCAATGGCGGTGGTGCGGACTTTTAGGGGAAATTCAAAAAAAATTCCTCTTATGGAGAAGGGAGTTAAAAGTAAAAAAGGAACCATGGTTCCGCTGGGACCCACATCAGAGACTAGAAGTGGACGGGCATAGCTGTGAGGAATATTTGGAAAATTTTCCCTTTTCCAAAAAAGAGGTGAAATGGTAGAGTTTGGCCATGGTTCCTTTGGGGCCCACCTTAGGACATGTGTTAGGATCATTTCTTAAGGGTGGACATGCAGAGCAAAATGTGAAACTTTTTACATTTTTCCAAATGCTGGAAAAGGAAAAAGGGAACCCGAAGGACTTCTCTAAAATGAATCTCCAACATGGATGGTCCAAATTCAAAATACAAATCAATGGCAGTTGTGCATCTGTATCTGATTTTTCCACCATTTTCATTCTAGAGCTCATGGGGATTCGTAAATTCTTATGGTTTTTATCATTTCTTGGAGTCTCCTGCACACCAAATGAAGAGGAACATTAATTTGGTATCCTAGTTTGGTGGGAAAGGTCTATAAATGTCTCTCAACATTATATGCAATCTAACTGTCGAATACAGCCTAATTTTTCTTTCCTTGGCACGTGAAGAACCTGTTGATATTTGGGTTTGGTGAGAAGAATCTGGGGACATCTTTTACCATAAAGATGAGATCTGACCTCTTTGTTTGATCTGATATTTCATTTATTCTTCTCGGGAACGAAAAGGACCAGATTTGCTAGATTAGGGGTGGAAGTGGTTGGTGAGTAAAGGGAAAAGTGATCTACAAGATGAAGGAGTTCAATGAGGGATATATTCGAAGAGACATGAAAACTTTTTATAGAACTGATTCTGGGAATCACAATCAAGAGCATGGCAAGCACTTCTACACTAATTGTCTCTAGTTTTGTGGGGAAAAGGCTCTATTGTAAAATTTTATAAATAGGCATGATTTTTTTAGTGAAAAGGGTTGGGAGTTTGTGACTGTAGAATTGATTTGGAGTCAAAAAATTATTTCCTAAGAGAAAAGTTTGATAGAGCCCATTTTTTTGAGAAACTATCTAAAGAATCCTGTTTATCTCCTTTATGTTAAATATGATCATTTTATGGTGGTTGGGACTGTACAACCATTGAAAAGCTCAGAGATTTTTCGAGAAACTTTCCCCCTGCCGATAAATTTAACCAAACTTGAGTTAATCTATGTTATTCTTGGGCAAAATTTATGTTGGCTTCATTCATGAATGTTTGCAAGTAGTTTTTCTTGTTCATGTTACATTCTTACATTGAAATCTATGTGAATCAAACAAGATCTTGTCCTTGTGATAGTATGGTGGCATTTGCAATTTAATTCATTAGAAGATCTTTCATTTGATAATGAAATAAATAAGTTTAAAATCACTGTGACTCCTAGCATGACTACAAGAATGTTTGTTATCCTCTAAGGTTATCTTAGGCATGATGAAATAGAGATTGATAATGTTCACTTAAGTTTTCCAATTTGATCCTTCATTTTGGATCCTTGAATTTTATATGAAAAGTGCTATTCTAGTTAAAGGAACACTCTAGCTACTCTTAAAGCATTTTTTTGTTTGAGTTTTCCATTTTTGTAAATGTTCCCAAATATTTGGCATAATCAACTTTATCCTTCTTCACCTCCCATCAAAATTCATTTAAAAACAAATAATAATACCCATACTAACCTTGTTTGTCATGTATGCACACAAATGCATAATGTTTATTACCAAAACATGCAGGAACAATCTAGTTTTCATTGTCTTTAGTGGCTTGAACCTTGCCTAGAAAATATCTCCATTATCTAGATTGACAACTGAGGAGAGTTAGGTTTTGTTGCATTGATCATATTTTCTTTGAGGATTTCTTAAAATTTTCACAAGGGAAGGATATCCCCACCTCCTTCAAAAACATTAGGCTACAAAAGGGTCCTCTCACCCTGGTTAAAAAGGCACAACCATAAAGTAGTGAGGATAGGTCATATCCTCTTGAGGGTGCTACCCATTTATCCACATCTGAGTGACAAAGAGCAAGATGCAGCTCATCCCCAGCTACAAAATGACACACTACATAATCTACTTGTCTCTAAGCTTCCTGCCACACCTATGATTCTATTTAGCTTCTGAGGGAGAATCAGTTTAGGTACCAACACTATCTACTTACTTATGTCCCTACTCGCGCATAGTTAAGATATTATTCACTATTTTTAGTGTGATTGCAATCTAGAACTTTATGTATGTTTTAAAACATATAACAATTGATTGTTTTATGTGGAAATTTCTATGCTTATCATTAGTATTTAATTTTTTATTACTACTGTAGATGTTAGAACTAAATGTTGTTATTTCTCAAATTGTGACATCAGCACAAACTAAAAGATATCAATCCCACGATACTGTGGTCAATCCAATCAACCCAAATGATGATATTTCATGTTACTACAATCCAAAATTAATTAATATTCCTCAAAACCATTTATGGAGTGATCGACAGTGTGAGCACCCTACAACATAGTAAACTGTTGTATGCCCACCTCAACAACAAACGATCACAACATTTTGTACATACAAAAAAATTACTTATGGACATAATAATAGAGAGTGATATTGGTGCACAATAAACATGTCATATGTTATTAAATCTACCACTTTTGGAATGTAGTTTTATTACTCTTGGTGTTGGTTCAAGATTCTATAGACGTGTCTAGATAAACTTCTAGGATGATTCATCCAATTCAATAATTTTACATGCTTACATACATCATCCTTAGAAATTAGAAAATATGGACATGTTGGATGTTTCCAAGTCATGGTCATCTTCTCCAAAATGTAAAAATGAACAATGGAAATTTGATAACAATAAGCTATAGTCCACATATGGCTAAGATTTTATTCCATCCTAGCTAAAGAATCAGATGAATATGTGGAATTTTGTTGGAGTGATAATTTACTATATAAACCCTTTTGAGACATTACAATTGATATAGGCAGCTCACAAATGGATCAATCTTGGGAATCTATAAGGGGGTAAATACCATGCATGGAATATTAATCGCATGTAAACATCATCAACATATAGTGATTCAGCTAAAAATAACCTTGATGAAATCCGAAAGGTAAGTACTATAGAGATGCATGAGTGAGAAGTAATGTATAGATTGGTTCCTCATAATGACATGTAATTTTAAGATATTGAGCTACTTGGTCATCACAATTATGACCTAGACTGTGATTGGAGTCAAAATTATTTACCATCACCATTACATGATTTTTTTGTACATTTTATAAATAGTATCTGTTGCTTGATACGAATAAACAATACTACTGGAGGATCCCTTTTCCATGTGGGAAGTTTATCTAAAGACCAATATATTGCATATTCTATGATGGTGGGTCATTGTGACCATGTAGGGGATTAAGATCCATTAAAAATGTCTTTTCAAGGAATAATTTAAACTATTAAATCATATATAATCAAGTGTATTAGTAATACATTAGAATATTTCTCAATAGATGGAAAAATTCCTTTATTTCTCCTTGCTCCTACGCAAGTTGCTGCTTTCAACATACAAGGTAGAACAATACATACTGGCCTTAGCTTGTCGATTAAAAATATTTATGCTTTCAAAGGATAGACATTGGAAATATTTCAAGAATAAATGAAGCATATATGTTACACTCTCATAGATAAGATGATTTTTATAGGTTCCAAAATGTTTAAAAAAATCAATGATCGACTCCAACAAGCATTTTCTACAGATGCAACTGAACCATTTATAGGTAGATCAATGATTATTGTTGGTGATATTTCTCAACTACTAACTGTTACGGACATCCCTATATATTTCAATAAGATTGCATCATGTTTCTACCCTCCAAAGATTATGGATTTGTTTAAAATTTTATTTCATTTATGATAATAATAAATTATTTACATTTAAGTCCACTTACATAAGTCAATTTAAACAAATTTCAGGAAAAAAAATTAGGAGAAGAATTTGGGACACTTTTAACATTGTTATTACCTTGGATGTAATATTTCAACAACAAAGAAATGATCAACAATAGATCATCTTCTAAAGAATGTTGAAAAACATTAGAAATGTTGAATCTTATTTTCTTGATTGGGAAACACTCATGAAGAAGATAAATGCATGGTTCACCCAGGGCATAAGGGTATCCTTGGATTTAGAAATCCATTTATATGCAATATACAAGTTTTTTCATCTACATAATAAGCAAATGCTTAAATCTTTATTCATACCCATTGCAATAATAATTACTTAATATACAAGGTGCTCAGGCTTTGAATATGTTGATGACAACCAATTGGATAATGAAGTAATTTTATTTGTAGTTCAACGTGTTATGTTACTTTGTAATTTTTTCATTGAATCTGGATTAGTGAATGGTTCTATTGGTACCATGCAAAACATTATCTATATTGCTTGCTTAAAACCGCCTAGCTTGTCCATGTCTGTAATAGTAGATTTTGAAAAACTAAATTAGTCCTGCATTGGTTCCCATATTTCATGTAGTAAGAGGCAATCATAAATAGGTGGCACTAAAAATGGAATTGGCACTTATAACCATACATCTATCTTAAGGATTAACTTTTCCTAAAGAATCAATATATATTAGAGATGTGGAGAAACCAGGATTGACTTTCATAACATTATCACAAGATAAGTTTATTGAAAATTTGAGAATATCTCTGCTATTATGTTTTGAGCACTACTTTGAAATTTTAAAAAACGTATGTGGAATAAAAACTACTCGAAGAGAAATGCCTCCTGCATGTTGTCTTCAATTAGTAATAGTATGTAAATCTATAATAATTAGAACTAAATTGCATTTTTTCAATTCTTTTCAAGTAAAATGTTTATCATTCAATTTATTTACATGAATGCTTGTCAAAATAATTATAGAATACATTTTCCGCTAGTTTACGACATAAAAAATAAATGGATCCAAGGTTGGATTCTTCCTTTGAAGTTCAAATACATGTTATCAACATGTACTTAAATCATATGTATCTACATTTCCATTCTTTGTGCCACCAAACTATGATGTTAATAACACTATTAGTTATTATAGGATCTTCTATCGCAATTGACCTTCAAAACCTTTGATGGCTATCTGAATGTTGGATGCCTACCAAATCTTGCATGATTTACATCATAGTTAAATTTACCACATATTTTTTTACAAATTTACTACTTTCAATTACTCCTCCTCTATGCCTATCCGATTCTCACAAGCACCTTTGGATGTTTTTTCTTATTTTAAAATTGATATTTAGCAGGTCTAGAGGTTTATATATTATGGTAGTATCTTGGACAAGCTTTTAATGTCAAATTTGTGAAAGGAAACCATGTCCTTATTGAGGTGCCTATATAAGTAGAATATGCACCTCGAAAATGATACATTTAACTATATTTAAAATAGGTTCATTGAAGATACTTTAGGCATCCATATATATTTTTTTTTTAATTAACAAATAATAGGAATTTTTTCGTTGAAATTTAAATACATAATATGTATGATACTAAGTTATAGTAACAAAAGAATATATGAAGATCATATGTACTCATTGCCTCACATTTTAATCTATTTTTTTTTGGTCTATATGACCTACATCTAATTGCGAGAATACATGAAACTATTTCCTTGGTAAACAACATGCTTTTATATCCATTAAGGAAAAATCCTATATTTTCACCATCATCATATTAATCAATGTTAGATACAAGAATATGAAAATATCACATGAAACATTATAAAAGAAAAACTACCCCGTTTCTCTACCAATGGAAGATTTAGTACCATGTGACATGTTTGTAATACTATACTATCTCTTTCAACAAGTATTTTAGATAAAAGTATCCTATATTCTCTTGATCCTAATTATAAACATTTTTCAATGGTTCAAATCTAGAATAATATTTTTTGGAAGTATTTTATTCCTTTTTTGCATTCTTAGAAATGTAGTTCATTACATCATGTTTGGAAATAATGGGTTTCCAATCTACATTTTTTTCAACCCAAATTGTGGTATTTGAAGATTGTGTGAATATAATATATAAATGTTTATTATAGGATCAACCTTATTATATCATATTTAAAAATCTGGATAAAATTTTGTTTCTTGAGATTTAATGGACGTAGTGCAATATAATTATATGATATATGGGGTTCATTTTTAGTTATTTCACCAATTATTTGTTTAGTTTCTAAAAGACTATTTTAATGTTTGAACAACATACTTAAAAATGAGTCTTTCTCTTTTCTTATATAGAGAAGAACCCTCTCGATAATCTATATGTCATTCTAAAGAATTCTATATCTCTTAATAAATATTCCTTATCCACATAAGTAATATTTCTTCTACTTGGATTAATACAAGGATTTTTTGACAATTGATAACATGCCTACATGATTTTTTATTGTGGGTATTTACAAAGATTCCAAGCAGTAACACACACAAAAACATGTTTAATAAAGGTTGTTTAGATTTGGTACACTTTGTCATCATATGCATCCATGTACATGTGGAAGCACTTTTTTCCAATTCATATTGAGATAAAAAATATCTTACAGGCATTCCTTATACATTATGTCCTTTAATGAAAGTTTATGTCGTAGCTTCATGTAGTGTGACAATATATGAGGATAAAATACAATATTGCATTTTCAAGTGTTCATATTCATGTGGATTATCTGTTGGTGTTCTCTATTGTTTAACCCTAAATTAATTAATTGTGTTTTATCTTACTTGTTATTTACCTTATATTTATTTGAATTGCATATATTTAGAATTACATAATGGAATCTAAAGTGTCCAGACAACACTAGCTTGATAAACAAATTAGAAGTAAAACTAGGGTTTGAGGGATATATATCCTAATTTAGATTGACTTATAACTATTTTGTTATTAAATATGAAGCTGATGCAATACATAGAATCAACCCAAATAATCTAATGTTTGTATAAATGTGAGAGAGAGTGACTTTATATCTTAGGGAAAGACCTTAGTATACTTAAAAATTGATATACATGGTTTTAAATAGGTGACTAGTGTAAATTTAATTTTTTTGTGTCACTTCACCTTTTACTATGTAAGAATTTGATATCTTGAACTTTTTTGTAACCCTCACATTTGCACTTGTACCTATAAATAATCCTAGCTTCTTGCAAAGAACATGAAGAACACATTAATTAAGAAAATAAACATATGAAGACCTCTAGTCATAATGATGTTGTGCAGTCACCCTATTTATTATTCATTGTGTTTTATACTACATTTTACACTCAATGTAGTTCCTGCTGCATTGTGCTTTTTTCATGAAACTAAAACCTTTAATATATCTTTACCCTTCTGATTCCACACTAATAACAATCTAACTACTTTACCCCAATTAAAACCCTTGTAAGTAGATGAAAAATTAATAAGTTTTCCCACTTGTGTTGTGGGTTATAGTGTGATACAAGGATATTTTCTCATCCAAAATTGTAAATGACAGATACATATGTTATTCCTAGATTATAAATACTTAGAGATAAATTACATATATAGAAGTCGTTTACATTGAATTTTGAGTCCTATTGGCAAGTAAGGATGACCCCAAAACAAAAATTGTGATAGATAATAGATTAAAAAAGAGGGAGTAAAAGTAAAAGGGGAAGGATCATATGGATTACATTAAAATCATAATATGTTTTTGAACTGTTTGTATCATTTTGCATCATAGTTAGTAAAATTATATACTAAATTGTAAAATATAGACATCTCTATGACACTATATGAAATAATATTGAAAGAGCCAAATATTAGAGAATAAATATAAAAATATCATGAAATGTAGAAGTAAAAATAACAAGGACATGGATGGATAAGATCTAGTTTGATGTTTTGATGTCCATTATTACAATTATTTCTAAAGTTATGATGTAATAATTATTTTTGCCAATATTGGTGTCCAAAGTTATCCCCATTAAGCTAGTGAGTAAATATATTTATTTTAAAAGAAGAAAATAATCATACATGATAATGTTAACTTTAGGTGAGCCATAGGCATGTAAAAATAATAGCTATATATTTTTTAACAATGTGGGTCACAATCTGATGTGCAATAAAATATGGAAATATTATCATCACTATCATACATGTAGATCATTACATTGTAAATCACAAAGCACTATGAGGGATCAATCTCAAATAGATGGTTCAAAACTAGGTGGAAATTGGGTTTCCTAAACATTGAGTATATAGATGGGATTTGAATGTCATAGTACCAAGGGAAGAGTGTCTTAGATCTATTTTTGTTTACCCCTAATATAAATATTCCCAACTTATGAGACCAAACTATTGTATATGAATCTAGTTATTTTTTTTTTAATATTAAAAATTAAAGGGGAATAACGAATCTTTCCCTCAATAGAAACCATGGGATGTACGACAGTAACTACACTAATATAGCTACTAATTTATAAGAGTTTTAATTGTTACAAATCTACAATAATATTTAATAATATGTTTTAGAAATATTTTAATTCTTTATTGCATTCTTGGAAATGTAGTTGAATACAACATGTTCAGGAAGAATGGGTTTCCATATATACTTTATAAACAGCTATTTTAATGATTGAACAACTTAATTTAAAATGATTCTTTCTCTTTTCTCATGCAGAGGAGGAACCCTCTCTACAATTTCTATGTAATACATAATTCAATATATCTTAAAAGTCATATTCCTTATCCACATAAGTAATATTTCTTCTATTTTTCCATACATGAAATTTGCGAGAAGTGATAACATGCCTATATGTTTTGTTATCCCCACACATTTAGGAAGATTCCAACCATGAATAATATAATGTAAGTGTATGTCCCCAAACCACACACACATTAAATTTTATTTTTTTTAATAATTATTGTTCATATTTCTTACTCTTTGTCACCATATGCATCCATGCACTTGTGGAATCTTTTTGTATCCACTCATATTTAGATGAAAAAATATCTTATATTTATGTGGGGGGCATAACTTACTGGAGACCATAACTTCTAGTGCAACTATTGGATCTTCTTGAAATTTTCCAAGGTGGTAGATCGATGATTAGTAATATGACATGATTAAGTTTATCAGAAATATTGGCTGAATTTTTGGCATAGTTTTGTGACCAAATTCTTTCATCTAGTCATTTGAAATTGGCTAACAATTTTTTTTTTGTTTTGTCTAGAAGTTAGAGTTTTAATATTTTTTTCTCTTCTTTTTTGTGATAAGCCAAGATTTGTTGCATAACTTAATTTAAAAAATGTATGTTTTGTACTAAAAAATTTGGGGTCCATCCGAGGTGTTTTAAGTTTTTAGATTTTTTTTAGTGTTTTAGTGTCTTTTGCAGTTTAGGATTTTCTTACAGGTAATCGGAAATAAAAAGAAGATTGTATTGTTGTAAAATTCCTTAAATTTTCTCTCTCACCCACCAAATTTAATATAAACATACAAAATAAATACGATTCTATATATTGTGTTTGTATTATTTTTTTGTTTTGCTTTTTAATAAAAAGAAACTCATAACATATTAATGGAGATACTTTTCCAACCTATTTAAACTCTCCATGGAAAGAAATTGAATCTACATTCCTAATATTCCACGAGTGCGGAGAACATATTCTTGGATGAATTTGCTTGGTGTCTTCATTTATTTTCATCAATTCACCTTTATTTTACATTTATCACTTTTCGAATGTTAGTGTATTTTCAATTTTAATACCTATATGAAATTCAAAATACATGTAATCATCTATTATTTATCCATAGGTTTAAGATATTTTTAGTTAAATGATTAATAAAAAAGAAATAATTTATTATTTAAAAGTAATTAATTTATTATATGATTTTGTTGCTCAATATAGAACATACAAATGAACACTACTTGTTACACAATATATATTATATGTCAATACCTGTCAAACATGTATAAAGTTATAAATCATTCATATATCATATTCAAGCTCTCAACATTAATGAAATTGAAGAATAAAAGAAAAGATGCAAAACAAATTCTAAGAATTTGAAGAATGTTGGATGTTGATATTTCAATAGGTTATAATTTGACATTTCCTCCAAGTTTCGATGAAAAGGTATTTGACTATCAACATCAATTTTGACATTACCTATTATTAGTAAAATATTATAATAAAATATTTTTTTAGTTTTTTGCTTTTCAAAATATTTAACTGACGACAATCAATTTATAGTAATAAAACAAATCATAGATTATTTTTATTAGTTAAAACTAAAATTATTATTTACTCCCCTTGTTCTCTTGGAAAAAATAGAACTCATTAATTACAGAAATTAAAAAGAATAATGTAAGTATCAACAAAATAATAGTGATTTTTAAGGCAATGGATTTTTTTAATGTAATTGTTGACCAAGAAACATAACCACCATGAATATTGTTATAAACAAACATTTCAAGCTATTTCTTAGCTGTGCCGTTTTATTTTTTAGTGTGTAGAAAAGAACATAAAATCCTATTTTCTCAAAGGTATAGGGTTTGGGTTTGACCAATTTGCTATGATTTTTTAAGCAAATATTTTTGAATTTTTCATTATTTACGAATGGGAAAATTAAATTTAATCCAGTGGAGATGGGGTAATCCTGGTTAAGGATTTTGTCGAAGAAATACTACTGAAATCCGACTAGGTGAACAAAACCCTGAACTGTGAAGCATGACAAGAATACAGTCCATTAGACATATTTGTACTCTCCTGTAATTATTATAATAAAATAAAACATATTTTCTCAATTCACGTTTACTCTAATACGACCATTATTTTTCAAATAAGATCCTCAACTGTTGGCTGACAATGTGGAGCATTATTTTTATCTTCTGCAGCAGTTAGCTCCTGAAATATTGGTTCCACAATTTTTACAATTGCGGTAAGCTCTCCACGATTGGAAAGAGGGCCTTCACTAATTTCTTTTTTGTTAATATTTTTAATTGTATTCACATCTTCCCGAAGGTTATATCGAGTAGAGGGGATGCACAAAAAAATATAAACATTTAGAAGAAGAAGAACCATCATTAGTTTGACAATCATTGTTGTCGCCATATTCACTTGTAAACGATTAACTCCACAGAAACAATAAGATGGAAATGGAGATAAAAATAATTCCATATTTATAGAACAAGGGCACAGGCGTTTTAACAGTTGCAAATAATTCCTCGTTCAAATTCTTACAAGCGGAAGACAATCAAAGTCTGGAAATGGCGTGTGTGAAGAGGCAACTTTGTTTGGATAGTAAAAAAACGAGCCCTATTCAGCGAGGATATTATCATTTATTGTTTGAATATGTCTAACTCAACGATGTTCCAGTCAAATTAACAGAAAATGGATCTTCCATTGACTTTTTCGTAATTTTTTAAAAATTGATATTTAGCATGTGTAGAGGTTTAAATATACTATGGTAGCATCGTGGGACAAGTTTCTAATGTCAAATTAGTGAAAGGAAAATGATGTCTTTCTTGAGGTGCATATATAAGTAGAATATGCACCTCAAAAACAATACCTTTAACCCTATATTTTAAATACACCAAAAGGTGTATTTAAGATATCTTTTTTTAGGAATAAGATTTTATATTATTATACTAAAGTTAATTGATAAAAAATAATTTAACAAAAAAGAGGGTGGTATAAGAGCATGCCCCAAATCCATGAATAAATTAGGTCAAGCCTAGGAAGAGTCAGCAATAATGACAGAAACATTGCGAAAAACAAAATTAAGTTGTTGCTGCAAAAAGTGGACCTGCTGCAAGTAGATCATGGTTGTCAAGCCAACAAGATACAAGAAGGTTCTTGCCACTGTCCGTCACCTCCTAGCAAGAGCAAGCACAACCCTCTTCTTCGTTGTCTTTTGTAATGTCGCGAGTCTGCAAGATGGCTAAAACCATTTAGGGAAACTTATCTAGTGGGGGTGGGGAGGAACCACCCATCATGAATACGCAGCTTAGGGGGAGTTGATGAGCCCCAACCGAGGTTGTGAGATAGCGTAGGGGATCCCAAACCCTGGTGACAACCTAGGGGTGGAGGAGAGAAGCTCCGCATGACCCTTGATTGTACGGGGATCGATGATCACAAATGAATGAATGGCACTTGGGAATGGCTCTGACGACCACCTTGGGGACGATCGCATGGGTTGGAGATTGCCAAGAGGTAAAGGGGTTGCTATCGAGCAACATTGTAAGGGGTGGCTCCCTAGTGACGAATGATGGTCTGGAGGTGCTCCACCTCAAGGGCCACCTTATTCGCTTGCACCAAAATCTTTCGCAACACATTAACGATAACCATCGATTTATTATAAATAGAAATATGTTGATGAACTTCAACATGAGAAAATAAACTAGAGTTCCTTTCTTTCCAAATCCAAAAATGAATTCCCCCCTTTGAAAGCATGCCAAATTTTCTGAAATATGTGAGGCAACCTAGGATTATCGACTAAAAGAATATGCTTCTAGGTGAAGCACTTTCATCTGAAAGGGAGAAAGAATGAATGAATCCAACTCCAGGCCTTTTGGCCTTTACTACAATTCCAAAAAAGGTGGGATAGGGTTTCCAAGTGCGTACAAAAGGGGACATTTGGGAGTGGGAGACAACAATTTCAATACCAGACGGGAACCAATCGACAGGCCTTGGTGGAGAACATATGTAATGCCCATAAAAATTTGTCACACGAGACCCAAGAACAACCTAGGGTTAGCTAGAAAAATTATGGAATCATTTTTTTTGAAAAGTGTGCCCAATAAAAGTTTTCGAAAACAAAAGTTGCCACAGTAAAGTTTCTAAGGCAATGTGTTTTCTTTAATAGATAATTTCCCATGATAACACAATACTTAAAATCCACATTATACTTTAATACATTGGTTTGATTAAGCACGTTTAATCTCCCTAAATGTTATTCAAATAAAAATAATAATTTCTTACTATAGTTGAATATTTCTGTATGGGATGTCAAGGGTCAAAATGGCCAATGTAATTAAATACCAAGGTTGTATAATTTCTATAATGTTGAAACAACTAGCAAGGTCCCTTATTATTTATTGCGTTATGATAATGAACACTTCCATATCCCGTAAAGTAACCCCTTAAAAAGTCAGCCCATATTTTGAAATTTAAACATTTAAATTAAAATGTAATTTCCACTCACCCACTCTCCACCTACTTTTTGTAGGGATGAATCTCATCCCTTCGATGGATTCAATTAGCACCCTTGATGAGGATATAGGTCAACTAACCCTAAAGCATGGTTATGAAGGCTTCTTTCCCTTTTCATTTGGCTCATTATTTGTCTTTGTTTTGCAGGTTGTTGCAGGAGGAAGGGAAGCCATTCAAGGCCATTCCTAGCTTTTGGAAAGGCTTATAAGTTTTACTGTTTCCTCATTTTGTTCACACCCTCTCCTAGGGTTTTAAAAAAAACAATTGTTTAATTTATTTAACTTAATTTCCTTTGATTTTCCTAAATGGGCTTGTGGTTTTTGCCCCATTTCACTTATGTAGTTATATTTGATATGCATTTTAAT
This sequence comes from Taxus chinensis, assembly GCA_019776745.2. Taxonomy (NCBI): domain Eukaryota; kingdom Viridiplantae; phylum Streptophyta; class Pinopsida; order Cupressales; family Taxaceae; genus Taxus; species Taxus chinensis. The sequence goes on along the minus strand of CM034146.1, from coordinate 825,811,206 downwards.
GTGGGTATGTGAATACACACACACACACACACACACACACACACACACACACACACACACACACACACACACACACACACACACACACACACACACACACACACACACACACATTTTATTGTTTATTTTTATTTTCTTTTAAAACTCGAAAACAATATATATGTGTGTGTGTGCGTGTGTGTGTGTGTGTGTGTGTGTGTGTGTGTGTGTGTGTGCATGTATATGTATATATATGTATGTATGTATGTATGTATATATATATATATATATATATATATATATATATATGTATGTATATATATGTATATATATATGTATGTATGTATGTATGTATGTATGTATATATATATGTATATGTATATATATGCATGGATAAAGAAGCAGGCTGCGGGTTCCATACATAGGCCGTATATAGACTAAAATGCATAGTTACTAGTTGCCATGATATCCAACGTAAATGACAAGGTTTAGACCCCAACCCCATCCCACAGTAAATGGGGTGGGGGGTGGGGTCGGCGACCTCTCCCCCTACCAATTTCCTTTGACATAAAGTTTCCATAGGTCGCGGCCTTTGGGGTTTGAAACCCTTGCAATTTTTTTTAAGTCCTTTTAAAAAAAAGTCTAATATGGTTTAGTTTATTCGGTACATCTAAACACACACAGACACACACACACACACACACACATTATTATTATTATTATTATTATTAATAGTATTTTATAATGCAAGGTACTTTCAAATAAATAATTCTTCCATAGTGTTAAAATATTTACTATTAACAATAATTGGGAGTATTGATATTTCTAACAAGGTGTGGATAAAAAAATAGGTAGTAGTTTTGGTAAATTTATTATTTGTATTATCCCTTGTTCTCTTAACAATTAAAAAAAAAAATACTAATGTAGAAGTTAAGAGGGGTACACTTACTTTCCATTGACAATTTACAATAAGACTTACAATAAATTCTAAATGAGAATAGCATACTATAATAGCAATAAGACTACTTCATTGACCAAATGAAAGACAATTTTAATATGATTCCTTTTCCATCAACAATACAAAAATAAGAATAAATAGTCTAACTTTTCCATCTACACACCCAAGCCATACTTTCTTTCAACTACTATAATAGAATGAACAAGTATAAATTTTTCACTACTTAATTAAATTATTGTCTCTTTCCATTTACATCACAACTGTAATGCCCCGTTTGGCGGGAAACCCTTTTCGAAGGTTGATTGGGCTAGAAACTTTCCTTGAAGCTAGTTCCATCCTACTCCTATTCGTTGTCGAGCCAAGGACTTTAACCCATCGACAAGGGTTGATGAGTTCGGACATTTGGTTTATTATCGCTTGGGGTTCAGTTTTGTTATGAGTTGGGATAGAACCCACTGTTAGTTGTAGAGAATTAAAAGACTGAGGTTTTTCGACTTGCTTTAGCCCAATGAATAAACTTGTTACTGAGTTACTGTTGGAGATTTTCTAGTGACTCTAGTAAATTTGGATTATATACACTCCTTTTTAAAGTATCTGTTGTTGCGTATTTCTTTTGCATGGGATTATATTTTAAAAATAAAATACCCAGAAGACATGGGTGTAGAACGATATATTTATTTATACACTAGTAAATCGAATCCTTAGATTTGAGTGTGGGGCTTCAGTTTGCATTATGCAATTTTTGTGTGGCATGCACCCAATCGGAATTGGTCTAAATGATAATCTTGGTTTACGAGTTAGTTATTTGCATGGTGGATGTTGACTCGCCCTTGTGAAATAGTTGTTTAATGGCCATGTGCTTGGTCCATGATGCATTAAGAAGCAAAATATTGGTGAGTGGCGCAGGTTGGAGGGGACATGGTTTTAAAGTCAAAATTCCATCTGTTTGTGCCTAAGGCCCTACTATCCCTCACCCCCCTTCCTGCCTTCTAGACCTAGTACATGGCCATCTCCCACTCGTCTTACCTCTGCTAGCCGCCCCACCTTCTTTAATTCCTTTGATTTGTAAATTTCTTACGCCCTGTGCTAACTGCTTTCTTTGACCTGTTCTGGCCGCGTGCACAAGGAGGATTGTTTTGTTGGGATTTGAGATGCAATGGCGTGGAAACCCTAGTCTAATGGAGTCACAGGATTTTAGAAGCTCTTCTTTTGTTGTTCCTCTCCTTGCCATGGCCGCACAGGCTATTTTTGTAATGATTTTCCTGCTGGCGGGTCGTGTTTAGAATGGGGCTGAATGTTTTGTTGTTAAATGCTTTCAATGGTTACAGCCGCCTGTTCCTCCCTCCCTGGTCGTGAAGTTCAGAGAGAGTTAAGTGCGACAGCTACCGCAGGGTGATCCCAAGGAACCGTTGGTGTTGATCCTGATGTTCTGGTTGCACGTGACCACAATCGTGATCAGTTATTGCAAAATCTTGCAACTGTAGTAGAAGAACGAGATAAAGTTTTAGTTGAGCTATCTTGCCTTTTCATTTTGGAAAGTCACTTCCGTCCAGGTGGTGAATTTAACATGGAAGAAGCTCGATCAAATCTTGAAGGCAGTTTTAGGGTTTTGAGTAATCTTTCAAAGCTGCACTAGATTTTTGAAATCACAAAAGGAACTAAACTTTCAAAGTTCAGTGGTAAGGATGTTGAATACTTTTCTCAGTGGTTGAGCAAGCAGTATGAGTTGTCTTTTATTGTGCAGAGTTTATGTTTTGAGGTTTTCAACAAATTGGTTAATCAAACATGAAGGAGATCCTCAATGTGCTCAAAGCCTTTTCAAAACACAAAAAAAAACCAGTAACAGAGGTCTGTATCAGTTATTCAAGAAACCAGGTAAAAGTTGAGTCTATAACAACTTAAAGAAGATGCTAAAGCTCTGGAATCTTGCATAATGGCAACATTATCTTCATGAAGTTTGAATCATACTCGGGTAGACACTAAACACAGGTATATCTCAATAATGGGAAGTAAATGTTGTTCATGCTTCTAAATTCAAACTTGGGTCAGTGTTAGAGAAGATGATGAGTCTCTATTGAGCTATAATTCCTCAAACATGCTCCTAGCTCGATGAAGAAGTGCAAAAGACAGTTCTTGTCTTTTGACATTCCTGTCTCTCGAACTTGCTAGGAAAGGTGAACTCTGACAGTGAGGGTGTTACCAACAGACCTGATGAAATTTATTTACAAAGAGTCTCTATTGAGATCTTACTTGTTGTACGATGTAACTCATGGAAGAGAACCTCATAGAGGCCGATCTGTTTCATATCAGAATATTCATGAAACACAATTTGCTCTGCTATTATATGAGCTTCTTCAACGTGTCACCAAGTTAGTAGGCATAAAGTTTTCTGTTGGAATAATCACACCTTACAGATTGCAGTTGAAACGTTTGCACCGAGTGTTTGATGTTGTCCTCAATCTGATGAAGGAAAAGGTTTATTGATTATCACGGTAGATACCTACCAGAGCCAGGAGCGTGATGTAATCAGTATATCTCGTGTCCGAGCTTCAAATCATGGGGTTGGTCTGTAGCTGTTTTTCACCGCGTGAATGTGGTGCTAGCATGAGCTCGCAGAGCACTTTGGGTTAAGGGCAAGCAGCGGCATTGAAACAATCATATGCATTTGGAGATGGCGTTTTAAACTAGGCATGTTAAACCTACCCTTGCAATCTTCTGCTACCCTTTTATTATGTCATGAATTGAATGTCCTTCTATTTTTTTTTATCTATTATGGCATTTAGAATGGGCTTCTACTTTTTCCTTGTGAATCGACCCAAATTGAAGTAAAGGAAGGACTGTTGGGAGTTGTTTGTTTTTCATACCATGGTAGCAACTGTGATAGCATGTATACACTCCTTTCTACCTCGTTTTTTCTTTTCGAAATAAAAGAGTAACTGCCATGTTATAGAAAAATAATGGTTGACGTTTTATACTGTGTGTGTTATATCTTTAACCTGGGTGTTTCCTGCTTAATTCTTAAAATTCGGGTGACGTTTAGAGACAATAGTGAACAATGGCCGTTGAGTTCGATTTCTAAACCAGGAGTAGCAGATATAAACTTGAGCCTTGAATAACGTTAATGGATATTTGTAGATTTGTCAACTCATGGCCAATTTTAGGCTAAATGTTTGTTTTTGTCTTGGTAAAAACTTTTCTTGGGTTTTGAATCTGTGTGTAGACCTCGCATAGTGAGCATGATGTTTTCTTAGAGGCCTATGTGAGTGAAATATTGACTTCTCAATACAGATCCTGTGACGTGAGACACTGTATTATAAGATAAAAGAGTTCAATCGAACTCTGTAGTAGCAGATGTTTTCTTTGGAGCAACTATGAGGATAGGTCGAGTAGGCTGTTGTGAAATAGAGGGGTATGCCCAAACTATTCATATGTTGTTTTAGAGACGGAAGAGAAGGCTTATTTCGTAGGAAGAGTATTTTGCTTTGTATTCCTCCTTCGCTGACTATAAACCTTGTGATTGGTGACTCGAGTTGGGTCACGGTAGAGGATCTTGTGTCAATTCACTTATATTTTCAACAAACTATCCCTTGCTTGTTTAAATTCAAGTATCGAATGAAATGGGTTTCTATTAAATCCTTTATGTAGCTTAGCAAACCTTTAATAATTCAGGTAGGAACTTCCGGAGTAAGTGTTGACTGAGGCATGTATGAAAATAGAATGGTTACCTTTCTTCGAATTGGGTTAGTCTTGTATGAAAATGGAAAAGGTAGGAATCGACTCAGTTACATATTTTAGCGAGCTAAGTCCATAACTCTTACAACGATCATACGAGTGGTGGATTACGGGTTTATTACTGATTATGTGATGTAATATAATAACAACCTTTGGTGAAAAGACTTCTTCTTGATCCTTGCCTATGTAATCCAACTATAGTTGTTGAATTTAATTTAGTTAGATAGAATCTAATTTATTTAACTTCTTGAAGAAAAATAATTAGGTTCGGTGAGAATTACTCGGTATGTTGAATCTTCAGATTCAGTTATTGTGTTGTGAGTATTATATGTATGTTGGTTTATTCAGTCGAGTGAAGTTAACTTTAACCTTTGACTGATTTGTGTTCTTATATGGTTGGGGCCTTTATTCTTCCTAAAACATGGATGTGTGTTAATAAAGTCTTGTTACCAAGCAATTTTGAATATGTTAAGTCATTTGACTGATCTTTATCCTTTTGGTTAATAATAATAGAATGATGTTTGGGTGTTAGATTTCAATCACGTAATCCATAGGATTACATGACTGAAATCTCAATACTCTTAGCCTTGTTGTCTTCATCAATAAGGTCTCACCTTGGTTGTCTTTGGAATATCTCTCTCACTTGAATACTGGGATTCCTCCTTGTTGGCTGGTATAAATATCTTCATCTTGTGAAACATATTATTAGTGCTTTGTGATTTGATCCATTCTTGAGTTTAGAATTTTACTTTCATGATATTATAAAATGTTAGCTTACTGTTGCAATGGGTAGTCTTAACATGCTTAGTTCTAGCGAACTGACTCTAGTTAATATTTGTGCAGATGGATTATGTGAGTAGACTAGAGAAAAGAGTGTTAAAGGTTCATCTGTACAATTTATGAAGTTCCTTGTAAAAATGTCTAATGTGTTGTGTATATTGTGTAACATTGCTTGTAAAGAGAGTTTATATGACCTCTTGCTTGGAATTATTCGGAGAATTACGTGAAGTAGTAGTTTTGTCCTTTTTTTGTATTTTGGCTGGTAACTCCTCTTAGTGAGAAATAATATTCAATCTCTTCACTGGCATAAGCATTGTAAAACTATGATCTTGAGAATTAAGTGATAATTTAAATCTTTCTAAGACTTTGTATTGATGGGTTATATGTAAGCTTTAATGGGGTAACTTTTCCTTACAGAAGTTACCTAAAAGTTTTATTCAAAGAAATATGTTTTCTTTTAGATCCCCTTGTAAACAAACAATACCTTAAGTAATCAAGAGTGAGACCATCCTTGCAAAGTGATTTTATATAGCGTGTTATCCCTAACTAAACTAGTAAATACTACTCTTTTGGTGAATGCTAAAGACAAGTTTAATGGAAAACAATGGTTAGATTCTAATAAATTTAACAAGTAAGAGAAGAAAGTTTTGAAACCACTCAATTTATGTCTCAGCCTTTTTAAAAGTAAGTAGCTTCCTCTTGATAAGCTCTTTCAGTGAATCCTAGGTAAGAGCGCTATTTAACTACGTATAAAACCTCAAGCTTCAATTAAACCTCAAGTAAGAACTAATGACGTCTTAAGGGTGAACTCATTTGACCTTCTTCCTTTAAACTTTATCCAGGGGTACCTTGTAATTTTCTCTTAAGTTTGTTGAGCATGAAACCGATGTGGTCATAAGGGCATGAACGAGTTCCAATAATGTAAGTGTGAGTAGATGGCCCTATGGAATTAAATAACCATCTCTATCAAATAAATATATAAAACAAATAATTTGTTATAAAGGAGAAGACTTTAAGTGAACTACTGTATAGTGTATAAGAACATAACTCAGTTGGTAAGATGTTTTATGTGAATTATTTATTGAACCCTTCTGAAAACTTAAGTCATGAGTTAAAGGGTTGTCTTATCAAATAAATAACCACTAATCATTTCTGACTGTGGCTTGCCCTAGCTGTGAGAGTGTCTTTGTGGTTGGGCTTCTATGTTATTCTGTCCAAAATAAAGAAAAAAAGTATTTTATCCTTTTGGGTGCGAATGTTTCCGTGCTAACTTTGTGGTCATCCCCGTAACAAGAGGTTCCCAGAGTTGGTTTGTAACTTTGTGACGACATGTTGTTGTCGGGTTTTGTGTCGAAGTAAGTCAAAAAAAAAAAATCTTGTCTCTTACTGTGTGTGTGTGTGTGTTGGTTATTCGGGTCGTTACAACAACTATATGTTCAAAACAGCTATGAAAATTTATTGGTACATTCAAGTTTTCCAAGCATACACCATACTCATTTTTACAATTTCTAGTTTCCCCTTTTTTTACCTTCACAATGCTAAAATTTCAAATAAAGATAATGAACTTTCTTTTCTATTTCACCACAATAGCTTTATAACACATATCTTTATTTTTTTTCTATTATAATATACAACACAACTTTGAAATCAAATAATCAATACAAATTCTCATCACAAATGCTAATACAATGTCTTCCACTTAAAGTGGGAAAAATTTTGCAATAAGGAAAGTTAAAATAAATACAGCCTACGTGTGAACAACAATAAGGATTCCCACAAGAAGGGATTTCTTAAGGACTCCAAAAAAAATCTCCAAGCTTCACATCACCAATAAGATAGCTCCACCATGCTTCATCTGATCTTAGCAAAAAATGGGGGGAGAGGCATCACTCTCCACCCAACCATGAATTCCAATCAGGAGGAGAAGCCATCCTCCTCATTGGCCCTCAAGCCCCAAACACATTGCAATGAAAAATGGAATTCAACTCATGACGTCAAAAAAGATTTCACATCACAATACAAGATTCTACAACCATACCAAAATATAACAATGTGACTACAATCAGAAGAAGGAAACAAAAAATACACAAGGCTTCAACATGCAAAATCTAAAGGAGTAAGATCTATGTGGAGGTCATTTATGCATCCCAATGGAAAATGGGTGCACACCTACAAAGCCTCCAATAAACATCTCAAACCCCTACACACTCTTATGCCTTCCTAAAGTACCTATTATGCCTCCCATATTCTCTTATGCCTCACTACAAATCTCTTGTGGCTCTCTTAATAAAATAGACCGAGTAAGAAATGCAAGAAATTTCTTCTCCAAGTTGGGCACCCATCCCAAATCCCTCCAAAACATGAAATGAGATCTTATGCCTCCCCACATGTAATATCCCCATAGTCCCCTCCTACACCACACTTAATAAATCTCCCCAAGCACCCAACAAGCATACCAAAACAACCAAAAACATGCACATATACACAATTTAAAATAAAATTATTTTACAAGAGTATAGATCCTAGCTTTCTATGGTAGAGCTCTATCCAAGAGTCCCACACGAGACTTATTCAAGCCCAAGCAATTATAAAAAGATCCAACAAATCCACAAGCATCCCATAATCCTCTCACTCCCAAAAAATGCAATAGCACAAAGAAATGAAGCAACCAAAAACAAGTAAAATAACTTGAATAAATAGAAAAGGGAGAGAGGAGGATGATGTGGCTCCAAGTAGAATTCCACCTCATTTCCTCTCTACTCCACATCACCCTAGTAAACCCCATACTCCAAATCACAATCAATAAGTGGTTGAAGAAATGGCATTTTATTTTACACACACAATGTAAGCCCACACCCCTTAAGGACTAAGAATAAATACATGTAAGATAGTGCAATAAAACTTACAATTTATCTTCTCAAAACACATAATGGGGTCTAATTTTGACCCTCCAACCCATAGGTAGGGTTGGTATAGTAATTTAAGAGGTGTGAGATGAGTTTAACTTGTCCCACAAGCCTCCAAAATTTACCTTTAAGGATAAATCCGAATTTCAAAGTAGAGCTGGAGTGTACAACACTCAAGATCTTAAGCACTCAACTTAAACCCATAAACAAAAGAGCTAGAAAATCTAATAAACAAATTCTTTTGATGAAGTCTTAATTAATTTAGTAAATTAATTAATTTACTAATCTAGACATAAACTAAGTGATTAACAAAAGGAGATTACATCATTATAATTTCATATACTAAAATTAAATAAAGGAAACTAAATGAAAGAAAACACATAACCCCTTGGTCACAATTTGAGGTGATTCTCCCCCATGGGAAACCCCCTAACAACAATTCAAACACATACACATAACAAAATACATGCTGCCATGGTGACCCTTGTTGAATTCATCTAGAATTTCAATGTGGTTGGTCTCCAATCCCCCTGATATTTGTTGTGACATGTTTGCCTGCAAAATGAATAAGACCTCCTTTTGCCTCGTGGATGAATCAAAACATCAAAAAAAAATATACAATATAACTCCAAAATCATCTATATATGAATCAAAACATCATCTAGGAAAATAACGATATCATTTATAATTTCTAATAACATCTCGATTTTACATTTCATCAATATCCACATGATCATAAGATTAGTTCAATTGTCTAGGTCTACTTAATATGACGAAATATCGCATGTCTGAAATATACAAATATAACCATGTCAACAACATATCAACATCAATATAAAATGTCTCTAATAATCCACACACATCATATATGAATTGAAATCAACAACAGTTAAGTATCTCTAACATCTAACATCATGCTGAATCAAAAGCTATACTAATATCCACAAGTATAGTCAACAATATTGAAATAAATAACAAAAAGGTTTCCAAGGGAAATGGGCACTACATCCCCCTCACCATAGACACAAATTTCTCTTGGAAGTCACTAGAACAGGTGTTGAAACTGAACTCATAGCAATGTAGCATCATACCATGTAGCCGCAGTCTCATAATATCTATCCCACTGGACTTGAACTTGGTCATTCTCTCTACCTCAAAGGCCCAAGGTTTGGCAGTCTAAAATGTGGATGGGCTCCACCATCACCTACCCTTGATTTCTATACCTGGAATGAGGTCCAATCCAACACATGAGAAGGATATGTAATATATCTCCTAAGTATAGAAAACATGAAATACATCAATGGATGTGAGACAAGTTGTGGTGGCAAAGCTAGATGGTAGGCCAAAGGACCGATATGCTTAAAGATCTCAAAGGGACCCACAAATCTAGGAGCAAATCTTAGAACCTTTTCCTTAACAGATAGGGCTTTTATGTGGTCTAACATGAAGAAACACCGTCCTGCCCACCTAATGACTATGATCTTTCATATGCTAATCTGCATACTTCTTCTGCTTGTCCTACGCCTCCTGCAACCTCTACCTGACCATAACAACTTGTTGTTCCATTTCCTGTAGTAAATGCTGGCATAAGAGAAACCATGTCCTCTAACCTATCCCAACTATGAGGTTCCTACACTCTTTGCCATACAGTGCCTGAAAAGGATCCATGCCTATCAAACTCTGAAAATTATTATTGTAGGTGAACTCCACCAAGTAAAGATACTCCTCCCATCTCAACTAATGATCCATGATGTACATCCTAAGTATTTCCTCTAATATCTGATTTCACCTGCTCAGTCTGTCCATCCATCTGAGGGTGATAAGTTGTGCTGAAATTGATCTTCGTTCCAAGATCATATTGTATCATAGTTCAGAAGTGAGAAGTGTACAAAGGATCATGGTCATAAATGATCTTCCATGGAAGTGTAACCTGACGATCTAATCAAGATATACCCGTACCAGCTACACTAGCTGTGTAGGTCATCTTCACCAGAGAAAATTGAGCCACTTTCATCAAATTTTCCACTGTGACCATGATGGCATCGTGATGGTATCTCGATGTCGGTAGCGCAACAATGAAGTCTATGAAAATGGTGTCCCACTTCCACTCTGGTATAGCATGAGGAAAGAGAAGGCTAGCTGGATGTTGATGCTTGGCCTTCACCTTCTGAAACTCTAAATAGTGTGAAAAAAACTGAGCCACGTCTCTCCAAAGTCCCCTCCAATGGTACAACTATCTCAAGGTGGCATGCATCTTCTTCACCCAGGGGTGGGCTGAATAGGGTGCACAATGGGCCTCTTCAAAAATTTCCTATCTCAAGTCTCCCTCTCTAGGAACATATATATGATCTCTATGTTGGAGAAGGCCGTTTGCCTCTAACGAGAATCTCTCCCCTCAAGGGGTCTCTCAGACTCAATCTCTGCTCTAGCTGTAAGATAGAAGTTTTCGTGAGGAAGTTGCTGTAAAATCCTGCTCCGCAAATCTATACCCACTGATGTGGCCATAACCACATATCTCTATCTACTCAGGGTGTCTATAACCACATTATCCTTCCCCTTAACATGTTTTATCTCCATGCCATACTCACAAAGAAACTCCATCCAATGCCACTGATGAGCATTGAGATTGGGCTACATGAAGAGGTGGTGAAGAATCAAGTGATCAGTCCTAAGTGTAAATCTCCAACCAAGAAGGAAGTTTCTCCATCAAACTAAGGCGTGAAAAACTGCCGTAAGCCCAAGATCATGATTCAGATAATTCAGCTCATAATATTTGAGTGTTTGAGACTCAAAAGCAACTACTTTGCCCTCCTACATCAACACGCCTCCAAGTCCTACTAAAGAAGCATCTGTGCATAAGAAGAACTCACCCTGAGGATATGGCACTGCAAGAATAGGTGTTGTCATGAGTTATTCCTTCAGTTTTTTGAAAGCCTACTCACATCTTTCTGACCATATAAAATTATTCCCTTTCTGCTAAAGGGAAGTGATGGGGTGTGCAACCAAAGAGAAGTCCTTAAAAAAACTCCTGTAATATCCTGCTAAACCCATGAAGCTATGCACCTCTGTCACACAAGTGGGTGTTGGCCAATCCATAATAGCTCGAATCTTGTATGGATCAATTGTGATACCTTCCCTAAAAATAATGCGGCCCAAATACTACACCTTTGTCTAAAAGAGCGCACACTTCTCCAGGTTCCCATAAAGATGCTACTCACAAGGACACTGAAGAACCTGGTGTAGGTGCTCCTTGTGCTCCTCATGCGTACTTGAGTAAATCAGAATGTACTCAAGGAAAATGAGCACAAAGGGATCCAAGAATCTCCTAAACACCCCATTCATCAAGCTCATGAACACTACGGGGGCATTCGTCAAACCAAAAGGCACTTCAGTGAACTCGTAGTGGCCATATCTCGTATGTAAGGAAGCCTTATGAGTATCTACATCCATGATCCTCAACTAATGTTAACCTGACTTAAGATCTATCTTGGAGAATATTGTGGCCCCCTTCATCTAATCAAATAAATCATCAATGCGCGGAAGGGGGTAATGATTATTGATCATTACTTTATTTAGCTGGCAGTAATCAATACATAACTACAGAGATCTATCCTTCTTTACAAAAATCAATGGTGCATCCCAAGGGGATACACTAGGATGGATCAAGCCTTTCTCTAGGAGGCCCTCAAGCTACAACTTGAGCTCGTAGAGCTTAGGAGTAGTCATTTGATACAGTGCTCGTGAGATAGGCTCTACGCTAGGAACCAAATCTATGTTAAAATCTATCTCACATAGGGAGGTAACCCCGGAAGCTCCCCTCGAGAGACATCAAAAAAATATCTCAAGATGGGATGATCATCAAGGGATGACCCACTATAATCATCCTCTAATATGTCACTAATTGCAATATCATACATCTGACAACCTTGTCACACACACTACTTAAGTTGCATAGCAGAGATGGTGCGAATAGAAATGGGACTCCTAACTCCTACTATCACTGACTTAACTCCTAGATCATTTGCACAAGTAATAGTCTTATGGTAACATTCCACTCTAGGTTTGTCTGCAGACAACCAGTCCATGTCCAAGATGACTCCATATGAACCCAACGGAAGGATACGAAGATTCGAGGTAGTGGAGAAGGGTCTCAAATCCACTACACACTCCTTTACTAAGGAGTCTATAGAAATATTGGCTCTAGAAGCCATTTTAACATCCCAACTAAGACCCTGCCTAACTTCCACCAGCTTGCAATGCTCTAGTAAGGATGGTGGAATAAAAGAATCTGATGAACCAGAATAACACAAAATGGAGGTAGGAATACCACCAATACTACTTGTTCTCTCTATGATGGTACTCTCATGCTCAGCCTGACAGTTCTCAACCGCTGCATAAATCCGATGGCTGCGCCCCATGTCACTAATAGGAGGTTCGAGTCATAATATGATAAGTAGAATTGGAAGGAATTGAATCTTTCATAATCCTCCAAAAAAAATTCACTTAACATTTGTTATCATATATACACAACGCCTTTTACACCATCATCGTGACCAGTTGGATTACAACCCCCTCGATGACAGGTGAGATAAATTAATAAAGTTGGCTGATGGATATCTTTACAACTGCTCATATTAGCGGGAAATCCACCCCACCCAGTCAGCGTGACATCTGAATCAATGTTTAATTTTGGGTAGCAGTTAGCGTTTGAACTATGGGTTCCACAGTTAATACAATTTGCTAGCCTCTCCAAAATTGAATACATACTTTCACTATCTTCTCTGTTGTTGAAATTTGCTTCTGTATTTACATTTTCCTTAAGGTTGTATCGAGCAGAGGGTTGCACGGTAAAAAAAACGTTTAGATTAATAAACGCCGTCATAATTATAATAAACATTGATCTTGCCATATTCACTGTTAGATAACTGGACAGAAAGAATAGCTGGGTGAAACCTGTTCACCGTTGCAAATTAATAACTTGACAGAAAGAATAGCTGGCTGAATAATGTAAGGTGGAATGGATAGACAATGAAAGAAAGACAATATTCACTGCTGGAGAGCGTCTTTGAACAAAGAATTCTATTCGCAATTCGAATGAATAACTGAAGAGAAAAAATAAATGGCTGAATAAGATAAAAAGAAAGAATGAATGACAATATTTACAAAAGCGTGTCATGGAGACAGTCAAATGAATAATTCAATGTTCAAATTCGTGCAAGAGTGGCACGTTTTGAAAACATCTGAAAACGCTGAACTATTTTTATTTTGATGTTCAGCTGGTTATACATAATTCCAGGAATATGACGAATTCATAAATAAGTTTAGATACAAGCGGAGATTACCACCACGTGAGGTTGTTAATTAAGGGGAATTTTGTTAATTGAGGTTATTAACCATTTACGTTTACCTGTTGTTGTGCAATGATATCCAAACAATAAAATAAAATCAACTATCAATGACCTTTTATTCCCGGTCGACGTTATAATTCGTGACCCATCTTTTTTGAACGAAAAAAGTCATAACGAAAGAATAACACGAAATGTAAGTTTGTAAGTTTGTTTGACCCTCTCATCCATGTTTTCCATGTGTTAGAATGATTGGTTCATTAATATCAACTAGGAATCGCACGAAAGGGTGCAATGGAAATGTTGATTGGCGTAAAATAAATTATTGTTTTTTGCACACAGAAAGATTAGAGAATGAAGTGTTTGAAGGAAATAATTCCTCATTCAAATTCTTACAAGCGGAAGACATTCAAAGTCTGATAATGGCGTATTGAAGAGGCAACTTTCGATGTCATGAATTTATAAACTTTGTTTGGATAGTAACCGAGGATATTATCATTTATTGTTTAAATATGTCTAACTCAATGATGTTCCACTCAAATTAATATAAAATGGATCTTCAATTGACTTTTCGTTTAAAAAAAAAAAATTGATATTTAGCATGTCTAGAGGTTAAATATACTATGCTAGCATCGTTGACAAGTTTCTAATGTCAAATACGTGAAAGGAAAACCATGTCTTTCTTGAGGTGCCTATATAAGTAGAATATGTACCTCAAAAACAATACCTTTACCTATATTTTAAATACATGTATTTGAGATTTTTTTTTATGAATAAGATTTTATATTATTTATAAAAGTTAAATTATACAAGATAATTCAACAAAAAAGTGGGTGGTATGACAGCACACCCCAAATCCAGGAACAAATTAGGCCAAGCCTAGGAAAAGTAAACTATAATGACAAAGACACTGCGAAAATGAAATTAATTCATTGCTGCAAAAAGTTGACTTGTTATAGGTGGATCATGGTGATAAGGACAACAAGATCCAAGAAGGTTCTTGCCACTGTCTGTCACCTCCTAGCCAAAGCTAGCACAACCCTCTTGTTTGTTGTCTTTTGCAGTGTCTCGAGTGGGCAAGATAGCTAAATCCATTTAGGGAAACTTATCTAGCACACGTGGGAGACATCACCCGTCATGAATGCGTGGCTCAGGAGGAGCTATTGAGCCCCAACTGAAATGGTGAGATAACGTAGGGGATCCTCAACCCTAGCTACGACTCAAAGGCGGAGGAGAGAAGCTCCACCACGACCCTTGATTGTGCTGGGATTGAGAAGCACGTTTGAATAAGCAGCGCTGGGAGTGGCTCTGACGACCACGTCAGGGACGTTCGCATGGGGTGGAGAGTGCTGAGAGGGAAAGGGTGGCTATCGAGCAACACTGCAAGGGGCATCGCCCTAGTGACGAAGGATGGTCTGGAGGTGCTCCACCTTGAGGACCACCTTATTCACCTACACTTGAATCTTTCACAATACATTAGAGATAACCATCTATTTATTATAAATAGAAAAATGTTGATCAATTTCAGCATAAGAAAATAAACTAGAACTCCATTCTTTCCAAAGCCAAAATTGAATTTCCCCTCTGAAAGCATGCCAAATTTTCCCAAATATGTGAGGCAACATAGGATTATCGACGAACAAAATATTCTTCTAGATGAAGCACTTTGGTCTGAAAGGGAGAAAGAATTAATGAATCCAATTCCAAGCCTTTTGGGCTTTACTACAATTCCAAAAAAGGTGGGATAGGGTTTCCAAGTGAATACAGAAGGGACATTTGGGAGCCAAGACATCAATTTGAACCAGATGGGTGCCAATTGATAGGCCTTGGTGGAAAACACACCACAAAAAATGAGTGATTTTAGGTTTTGCGCAAGGGGACCAAACAATGTCGAATCTTCTTCTCCAACTAGAAGGAGAAGAATGAAATCCCCATCGATTGTTGAGTTTTTTAACCATGCCTATTGATGAGGAGACATCTAAGAATAGCCTTTACTATCAGAGTAATTCCAAAATTGGTTATCTACGAACAATTTCCAGTTTTTCCACCAAGGACTGGAGGAAAGCGCAATAATTTTTTTGCTTATATGATCAGGAACAAAGGAGATAATGTCATTAATATTGGCATGATCCTATGAGGCAAGGACGTTGAACTTAGTTTTCAGCTCATTCTAAGGACACCAAGCTTGATACACTTGCTTGGAAAATATAACGTTGAGAAGAAGAAACAACATTATTAGTCTGAATATCATTGTTGTTGCCATATTCACTTGTAAAGAGCATAAGGTGTTCAGTATTACAAACAATTAACTCTGTAGAAACTATAGTTGGCTGAATAAGATGCAAATGGAGACAAAAATCATTCCATACTTATAAAACAAGGCCACACACATTAAATAGTTGGAAATAAGTCCTCATTGAAATTCTTACGAGTGGAATACATTCAAAGTTTGAAAATGGTGTGTTAAAGAGAAAAATTTTGACGTCATGACTTTACAAACTTTGTTTGGATAATTAAAAAAAAGCCTATTCAATGAGGATATTATCATTTATTATTTGAAATATCTAACTAAACGACGTTCTAGTCAAATTAATAAAAAATTGATCTTCCATTGACTTTCCATAAATTTTGGCTGACATGCCTAACTAAAGTCAAATTTCTTTGTAACTCCCATTTTTTTGTCGTCATCCGCCTATCAAATAAATTGTAGAGAACTTAAGTTGCTGATTTAATCGGGGAATACTATTATGCAACACAACCTGGAAATCAAAGTAACGATTTCTCTAGGTAAAAGATGTTAGTAATGGATTCTGCCAATGTTATGTTGTCTTCAAGAAAATAGTTGTAACCATTATTGATAGAAAAAATATCAATAATAAATGGTTTCTATTGCTGCTGATCTGTAAACTCTTCAACTTTGGAACTATTCACAAAATCACAATTAATCGTTGTTGTTCTACTTTCTATTAGAAAATAACAGAGATAGCTAGTGAATGAATTATACTTGTGCTTAGAATCAACAATTTGCATAAAGGGAAAGAATATATACTCATATGCCAACAATTTTATCCTAGAAAACCTCTAGAGGAGGAAAAACCAGTTAGGAAGGGCAATTGCTCTTTCTTCCCACTTTTATTGGAAAATTCAATAATAAGTATAGAAATTACAATAAGTATGAAAGAGAAGTAGATAATATCTCAGACTTCCTCCCAATTACTTGCTTTCTCTAACTCAATTACTCCTACAAATCACAATTCCAACACTAAGAGCTTCTTACTCACTTGCTTCATGCTTCGATGCCTTTTCTCTCTTCCATAACATGCATTTATAGTCTTTCTCATGTTCTCCCATGCACTGAAGAATGAGAAAAGTCATGAAAAAGAAGAGACATGGACACCCTTTGGAATTCTAGGACTATTCGCGTCATATTTTTTTTTTTTCCCGCAAGAGCCAAGATCACCGCCCAATGTAGACCAGCAGTCCTAGGACTGCTGCCTTGGTGGGGCGGTGATTCTGTAACTACCACCCTGCATAGGGCAGTGGTCCTGTCACTAAACAAATAGAACCTCCATGTATATTTTCTTCTTCTTCGTGTTAGCTGATTTGATAATGTAAAGTCATTTTGAATTCCTATGGATCAAACCTCCCTTGCTTAGGAGGCTTTTGGTCCCACAAAATCTTAGTGGGGGAGTAGATGAGAAAATAATTCCCACACTTGCTCCTTTGGGTACCACCGGGCTTGCCTTGATGTCTTTCCTTTCAGTCCAATTTGCCAAGACTCCTATGGACCTCTCCTAGTCTATTTGACCTTTTAGTGCATTACTACATCCTCCTCCACTTTTGCTTGTGAGTCCAAGACGCAATCCTCAATGGAAGGTAGCAACTATAGTTATTCATCTTCATCTAGCATGGATGGCTCATATAGGTGCAAGTTCTCATATTTTACTACAGAGTACATCCTCATGAATGATAGAAAATCAAGTCAAAAGGCATTTTCTCCAACCTACTCAAATATGGTGAAGGGTCCATATCATAATGGATTGAGCTTTCGTGATTGACCTTGTAGTCTCTCCTTGCTCAAGTAAAGCAAAACTCTATCTCCAACATGAAGCTTATGTTCCCTTTTAAGCTAATAGTTCCTAGCTTTATACTTGGCCTGATATTTCTCTAGTTGTTCCTTGACTTTGAGATGGATTTACCATATCCTCTCAATGAATTTTTTTTCTCTAGTCACCTTTGTGTCTCGTGTATCCTTCTCATCCTGCTGTTCAACTACTATATCCAGCAGATTTGTAGGTAGATATCCCAAGCATGCTTCAAATGGTGACTTCATAGTGGATGTTTGTACTTCCCAGTTATTGGAATGTTGAATGTAGGCTAAGGACTCATCCCAAGTCCTTGGGTATTTGTTTTTATACCCTCTAATCAACTGTACCAAAATCCTGTTTACCACCTTTGTTTGTCCATCTATTTGTGGATGGAAAGTTGTGCTCCTTTGTAACCTGGTATCCATCTTGTCCCACAAAGTAGTCCAAAATTTCCCCAAGAACTTGGAATCCCTGTCAGAAACAATAGACTTTGGCAAACCAAAATTCACCCATACATTAGCAAAGAAAAGATTTGCCGCCTCATGTGCTTTTACTATCTTCTTACATGCCATACGAATAGACATCTTACTAAATCTATCGACAAAAATATAGAGATAGTCATGGCCATGTTTAAACATAGGTAATCCTCCTATAAAAATCCATAGAAATGTCCTCCCATGGACGAGTAGGTACAGGAAAAGGCATCTACAAACCTTTCTTCCTAGTCTTAGGCTTGCTAGTACAACAAAGTTTACATCCCCGTATAAATTTTGATACTTCTTCTTGCATATTAGGCCAATACACATACCTTTGCAAGTGGGATAGGGTATTATGTACACCGAAATGTCCCACTACTTTCTATGTATGTGCTTCCCTTAACAATAGAATTCTCTCTTCTTTTGGCATGCAAAGCTTCCCCCATTGGTAGAGTAGCCCGTATTTGAGATAACAATCTTCAATCCCTATCCTTTCAGCCCCTTGGGACTGCAACTACTGAAATTTCACCCCAAATTATTTTTCCTAGGCATATGCCTCTCCATAAGCTTCCTTCATGAAGGGCTTGATCTGAGAGATAGTGTCAAAATAGGAAAACATCTCCTATGTGGGTGCCCTAGACATCATGTTTTCCACCAAGTTTTTACTACCCTTCTTGTATTTAATCACTAGGTGGAACTGCTGAAGGAACCCCATCCATTTGTAGTGCCTTTCCTATTGTAATTTAGATTGTGCTTGCAAATACTGGAGAGGTTTGTGGTCAGTGTGCACAATAGTTTCTGTACCCAATAAATAATGCTTCCATTTTTTTATTTCCTAAACTTGTGCATACATTTTCTTATCATATATTGAATATCCTTTAATTGTTGAAGTGAAAGTTTCAGAATGATAACATACAGGTTTACCTCCTTGAAGCAACACTCTACCCGTGGTGTAATCATTGGCATCTGTGTCTACTTCAAAAGGTTGCTGCAAATTAGGAAGAGCAAGTACTAGAGCATGACTAATCTTGTATTTCAATAACTCAAAGGATTTGACTTGTTCCTTACCAAAATCAAAACTCTTATTCTTTATGGCCACTGTGTGTAGAGGTTCTACGATCACAAAGAAGCCCAGAATGAACTTCTGCATGTATTGTATTGCTCCCAAAAAAATCCTAGTTTATGTGGCTCCTGTTTGTGTTGGTCAATTAGTGATGGATTCCACCTTCTTTGGATCCACTCATAGCTATTCTCCTCTAACCACATGCCCAAGATAGACAAGTGACTATTTGGAAAATTCACATTTCTTCCTATTACAAAGCATTTGTTTCTCCCTGAGAACTTGCAAGACTTTCTGTAAATGAGTTACATGTTCTTCCCATGTGGCACTAAAAATCAGGGTATCGTCTAGATATACAATTACACATGAATCTATGAAATCTTGCAATACATCATTCATCAATATCATAAATATAGCGGGTGCATTTCATAATGCAAAAGGAAGCAATAACCATTCATACAAACCTTATTTTGTCTTGAAGGAAGTCTTCCATATATCCTCCTCCATTATGACTTAGTGATAACCTGACTTGAGATCCAAATTCGTGAAAAATTTGGCATGCTGAAGCTAGTCCAAGAGATCCTCTATACTTGGAAGTGGATATCTGTTCTCTATAGTGATCTTGTTCAAAGCACAGTAGTCAATGCACATTCTGCAAGAACAATCCTTCTTTGGCACCATCACAATATGCGAACCACATGGTGAGGTGCTCGGACATATCACCCCTTGGTCTAGTAGTTCCTGGAGTTTTTTCTTTAATTTATTTTTCTCGAGAAAGGATTGCCTATATAACCCAATGTTCGGTAGAGGGGATTTTGGCAATAGCTGAATCTCATGTTCTACTTCCCTTTTTGGTGGTAACCTAGTAGGAGCCTGAAATAATTCCTGAAAAGACTAAATAATACTATATAAATCATTCTTTCCTTGATTAGAAATCTCTACAACTTCTACCCCATCTTGTTTATCCTTCAATAAAAGTAAACAAAACTAATTATGATTTTCTTGAATAAGTCATTTTTCTTAGTTAGCGCACCTAACATAGAAACACGTGTCTTATGTTGGTGTGCCCAAATGTTGTAGTTGATCCCATCCTCGACCCATCTGTACCATTTTTCCCTCCTCGTAAATATAGCATCCCTAACATACAAGTAAGGACTCCCAAATACAACATCAAAAGCATCAAGTGGAATAGCGTCGGCTTAGAAAACATCAATATATTGGGAATTTATCCCAAACTTGACCTTATATCTTCTTGTTACATGTTCATTTCAACACCCTTCTTCACCGAACCCAAAGGATAAGGGTGTCGATGCTCGTAAGTCTCAAGACGAACCTTCTTTACAACTACCTCAGAAATCATGTTAGACTGAGAACCGGTATCGACCAAAGCATTTACCTTGGTTCTCTTGATCTGGATTTTGATCTGGAATAGTCTACCCATCTCCTCTTCCTGGCTATCCATGTTGGTGGCCATGCATCCAAGCCTCTTGTCTACATAAGAGTCATCTTTGATTTCCACCTCCCCTTTTGTTTTCATAGTTGTCATGGAGTTCTTCGAGTCCTTGGTTCAGTTCTTCGGATGTAACTCCAGATGAAAATTCCAACATTTAACATCAGTATGACCATAGATATCAAAGTTCTTGGAAAAATTCTTGGGATCTTTACAAGTATTCAAAGTAGTGGCAGCTTTTTTACCTTTCCCTTTCCACTTACCCTTGTTACTTGTTTACGCAAAATCTTATTTCTGCTGATTTGTTTACTGCTTTACCCTTGGCTCTGCTTCTCCTTGCTTCTTTTCATCATCTATGTAGTACACCTATACACATGCTTTATTGAGATATTTGGGTTTTGCGGAGATGACTTTTCTTCGAAGGTGAGTGTGAAGTCCTCCCAAGTACTTGGTCAGAATATCCTTATCCTCCAATTCCATGTTAAGCAACATGGCTTGCCTCCAAAACTCCATAGTATATTCTTGCACACTTTGACCACTACCTTGTCTAAAATACCACCATTTAATCATTTGGTCAGTCTTATGGTGAATAGGATAGAAGTTAGCTCTAAGTAGTTCTTTAAATTCTTGCCAAGATTTCACAATAGGACGATTTTTCTTTTCACAAGTGGCTAGATGGGCTTCCCACCAATCCAGAGCATGTCCCTCCATCTTGAGATGTGAAAAGGTGATCATCTATGCCTCAGTGACATTATGGATGCTAAAGTATACTTCTAAATATTTTAACCATTTATCAAGCAACTTTTCATCTAGTTGTCCTTCAAGGATTTTAATCTCAACTTTCAGTTCAACTTTAAAAGGAGTATGATCAGATTTTACCTTTTCACTTGTGTTATAAGTATCTTATTCATGTTATTCTCCATAAATTTCCTCATGATGGCTCCTTCCTATGCCAAACTTTTCAGCTAAGCCCCAAACCACTAAGTCCATGGAGTCTTGTTTGACAGAAGCTATCTTCTATAAATTAGCAAGCTCTTCTTACCTTCTAAACATCCTATCCATCATGGTCTCTAGCATCTCGATTCTACAGACCAAGTTCTCTTCCTCCATTTGTCCCCAAATTCTTTTTTTCCACTTCTTTGTAGAAATTTCTAGGTCATAAGGTAAATCCTCCTTACCTTTAGCTCTCATCACTATCATACAAATCCAAGAACAAATACCACAGTCTTGGATATTTGTTAGCTCTAATACCAAAAATGATCTGTAAACTCTTCAACTTTGGAATTATCCTTTGAATCACAATTAATCACTACTGTTATAATTTCTATTAGAAAATAACAGAGATAGCTAGTGAATGAATTATATTTGTACTTAGAATCAACAATTTGTAGAAAGGGAAAGAATATAGACTCATACACCAACAATTTTATCCTTAAAAACTTCAAGAGGAGGAAAAACCATTTAGGAAGGGCAACTACTCTTTCTTTCAAATTTTATTGGCCAATTCAATAATAAGTACAAAAATTACAATAAGTATGAAAGAGAAGTAGATAATATCTCACACTTCCTCTCAATTACTTGCTGTCTCTGACTTAATTAATCATTGCTTCTACAAATCACAATTCCAACACTAAGAGCTTCTTACTCACTTGCTTCATGCTTCGATGCCTTTATTCTATTCCATAACTTGAAGTTATAGTATTTCTCATGTTCTCCCATACACTGTAGAATGGGAAAAGTCATGTAGAAAAAGAGACATGGACACCCTTTGGAATTCTGGTACTGTTCACGTCATATTTTATTTTCTGCCCACAAGAACCAAGACCACCAGCCAATGTAGACCGGCGGTCCCAGGAACGGTGCCTTGGTGGGCCAGTGATTCTGTAACCGCCACCTTGGACAGGGTGGTGGTCCTATCACTAAATAGACAGAACCTCTGTGTATATTTTTCTTCTTCTTCGTGTTGGTTGATTTAATAAAGTAGAGTCATTTTGGATCCCTATGGATTAGCTTCTTAGGCACTCTTGTGGGCTACGTGGAAATGAATGGTAAGTTAAAACACTAAGGAAACATTTATGGGTGGGCG
The DNA here is from genome assembly GCA_019776745.2 of Taxus chinensis. Lineage (NCBI taxonomy): Eukaryota > Viridiplantae > Streptophyta > Pinopsida > Cupressales > Taxaceae > Taxus > Taxus chinensis. The sequence goes on along the minus strand of CM034146.1, from coordinate 825,788,346 downwards.
GTGCTCCTATTTTTTTGTATCACGAATCTTGTTGTCCCATTTTAGGCGCATTAGGGTTTTTTTTTGGGTCATCTATAATGCACTTTTCATATTGTGCTGCTGCTCGGAATTGGTGTTTTCTTGGAAAAACAAAGAGATATCAACATTATTTAGTGGTAAGTGCCATATAAGTTTTTCATATATTAATATAAGATTTCAAACAAAAAAATACTATTGAAATTTCCATGTAATAAAACACAAAATCTATCTGTTGAATATAATATGATATTTTTTTTAATATATGTGTTTATTTTTTGTTGATCTTCTCTTCCATTTCCCTTAAAGTTTAAGTATGTATATTTTCTGCAAATAATAATATTATTGTATGTATGTGATGGACTCCCACACTTGATTCACCCTAAAATGTATCAAGAAATACCTATATACATTACCTATTTTTGTATAAGTGGCTTGGACATTGAAATTCAGAGATATTTTGAAACTCTAGGTGACTGAATATTCATCAACTACTCTTGTTGTTTTGTCATTTTTTGTTAGCAATCTTATCATCCCGTTGAGATTTGCATAGAAAAATTTGATCTAGAGAAGCCTTTCTTTGTAGCTCATTTCCTCTTGAGTCTAGTAATTGACCAACATTTGATTGTTTATTTGCACAATTTTGATACCTCCCAAGACTTCAGCTCAATTTGTAGCCAGTTTCTTCTTGTAAGTTTGGTACTGTTCCAATGATTTGAGAGTGGATTTCTCTATTTGACCCAATGGAAAGCTTGTCTTCAGATTTAATCCATCATCCACATTTAATCCCTTCAATAATGGTAAGGGAAAGACACTAGAGCCCTTTCCTCCAGGTTGCACCTACATTGTATTGCCACATTTTCCATTCTCAGCATCCTGCAACGAAGCTACTAGGTATCGGTTGGGGATGGACCTGTTAGTTGCTTCAAGTACAAATCATAGTTCTACACCACACAAATGAAAAATTATTGTTTATTTCATAGCATGATATCCCCATAAATATCCTCAAATTTTCCTAATTTTTAGAAAAATAAGTTGGTTGACCATGGTTAAAACTTTAATTAGTGGTGTTTTGCTGAGTAAAGCCAATATCAGAGTATATTATTACCTTTGAAATATTTTTTCCACGCTAAACTACCATAAGAAAAATACCACTTCATCTGTGTTGGTATCCAAATTCATTTTCCTTTTCAAGCCGAGCAACAACACAGATTCGACATGGAGCCTAGAGACAGATAGATCATAGTGTGTGTCATTTTGTAGTCAGGGAAGAGATATAACAAGCCATTTGTCACTCAGATTTGTGGAGAGATGGATAGCACATTCAAGAGTATTTGACCTATCCTCACTACTTTAGGCCGTGTCTTGCGACCAGGGTTAGAGGAACCTTAGTGTAACCTCTTTTTGATGAAGGAGATGGAGATATCCTTCTTTTGCACAAATTTTATGAAGAAATCCTTGGGTAAATATGATCAACACTCCATAATTTAACTCTCAAGAGTTTTCACTTCTAAAAGATGGAGATACTTTCAACACAAGGTTAAGGTTACTGAAGACATTAAGAAATCCTGATTGTTCTACATATTTTAGTAAATAGATTTTGTTCCTTTGTTGATATACATGGAAAACAGGGGTAGTTTAGGATGGATTCATGGTTTTTGAATGATTTTGGAGGGAGATTAAGGAGGATTTTGTTTATTATATCAGATCTCTAAGAAAATTCACTAAGAAACTTCACAATAATGGACAACTCAATAGAAGAAACCTTCAAAATAGTTAAGACGTTCCTTCAACAAGAAGGTGTGCTTCAATGGAGCCCCAGATCAATAGGTTTTCACACATTATTTGAGAATATAACATGAATGATCGAATTGAAAGGACTCAATTAAACACCAAAGTCTTTGATCAATCACACCTAAGGTACACCTGAAGACTTACAGACAATCTTTATCAACAAATGACAATTGAATTTATTTTAAATTTGTTTATCTCATCACAAGATGAAGGAAATCTTCTTGAAATGAAATTGCAAATACCATTAAAATGTCACAAGGATGATATCCTGTGTGATTTCACAAAGATTTCAATGTAAGATTGGAATAGGAATGAAAGAAACTATTTGCAAACATTCTGAAACAAAGTAGACACAAATTGCTAGAGATTGAACATAAAGTTAAATTCAAAATAGCTTAGATTCATCAGCAGGGGAAAGCTTCTAGAGAAATATCAATCCTTGTCAATGGCTATACATCTGCAACCAACTTGACATGATAGAAAATATAAAAAAGAAGGAATTAACCAGGTATCTCAGATTGGTCTCTCAAGAAGACAAATTTCTCAATTTTTCTCTTAAAAATTTAACCCTTGACCCTTTGCAAGAGTATTCTCATTGTATTTATACATTTTACTCACTAAATTTCCCCCCAAAAAGAGAATAATATTTGAGGGACCTTTTCTTGTTACCAATTTTCCTCAGAAAGCAACATTTAACAAATTCACATCCAAAATCTACCAGGTGGACCAATTGTGAACTAATCACGTTTCTTGGGCCCTCGACTAATGACTAGGATGTCATGCCACAAATTTTTGGCAATCCTTCTAATCATCCTGATTCTGTCATGTGAGAAATCCCCTTTTTAATCATTTTCTAGAGGCTCTGCACAACTGGATATGACAGGTAATCCTTTTCGCTCTAGAGGCAACACCTTTTTCATCTTTTGCACCTGCAAATTTCATCATTTCATCATTTCATCATTTTCCCTTTCTTTCGTTTGTAACTCTGTCCGGCATCCAAATTCTTTGGTAATTCCCATTTTTACAAGTGTCTAAGCAATTCCAACTTCAAAATATCGACCTTAAAAATCCTTGAACTCACAAATTAAGTTCCAAATCCATTCAATTGCACTTTACAGATAGAGACGACAAGGAATTTCATCAAAAAATAATGAAAAACAGTGTGTATTCGCATATCTAGGAGTCTTGGAGCAAAAAAGGTGGAAAAATAGATGAAATGCACAACAGCCATTGATTATACCCCTTATCCACTTTATTTTATAACCATCCACGTGTTTCCTTGGCGAAACTAAAAAGGAGAAATATAGGGGAAAGTTTTCAAAAAGTGCGGACCTTCCACGTGCCTTGGGCCAAATAATAATGCCTTTTCATCTCTAAAAATGTCTCAGCAAAAAAGGAGCCAACAGAAGCCTCCACATGTCTCAATGGAAAAATTTGAGATGATCCCCAAAAGTAGAAGACCTAAACAAGTGCAGGCTCACCACGTGTCTCAATCTGGCAGAGTTGTATAAAATTTTTGAAGGATCAACAAAAGGCACTATGTGTTCAGGGTTCAAGATAGTTTTCCTTGGCCAATGAAAAGTACAAGAAAAGGTAGAGTGAGTGGAAGCCTCCAAGTGTCCTCCTGGTGCTTCTTCAAAATAAAACTTAGGGGCTAGTCCTAAAATAGGTGCAGTCCTTCCATGTTTCCCAGGCCTTTCAAAATGGCTCTAAAAATTTTAAGTCTAGAGCGGAGCCCTCGCAAGCCTCCACATGTCTCTCTATTTAAATTGTTAAGGTCAGACCCTGATCAGGAAGATCCTCAAATGAGCGTTATCCCTCCATGTGTCCATGGTCTATGAAAACTATACTGACCACATAAAAATTTGTCTAAGTCTGGGAAAAGCAGTGGAAACCTCTATGTGTCTCCCGGGTGCAACTTCAAGGCCAAACCAAAAGGTGAATTTTCATATGAGGTTCGACCCTCCATATGGACAAGCTTTGAGTTGAAGCAAGCCTTAGTGTTTTCAAAGTTTCTTGCTGAGCCGCATCCAACCATAAAGGGCCACATTTCCACAAATGCTGAGATGTAAATTTGGCGGGGAAAAAAACACCCATCAAACTATAAAATGCAGGAAAAACACAATTTGAGCCCAAAAATGAATTTTCTTTCAAGATAGAGAATTTGGAAATGATGTAAGGCCCAAATATGATCCACCAAGCTGCATCTAATCATGTTTCCATAGATATTTGGGACAAAAATGGTAGGGAAAACAAAACGTGACTATGGAAAATGGAAGGAAAGGAAAAAAACATGAGTTTTCACCCAGGTTACAGAATCTTTCACATGGACAAAGGAACAAAAAATAATTCTGGACTTTTAAGTGATCCTCGACCAAGAAAGGGACTAATCATGGCAAGCAAATGGACGACAAAGTTTTAATGAAATAATACGGGGAGATAGAAAAAATGACAGAGTCCGCAAACTGAAGGACTTTAAGGACAAACGGGGAGAGATCAAATTAAGCACCAACATTGGTTCCAACTTGAGGATGGGCACTTCCTATGAGTGCCGCAAGAAAAAATAGTAGACCAAGTGCTAAAAAACATACCATTTGGAAATGAAGTCAAAGAATAAGCTTGCAGATTAGAGAAACCATAACCAACTCCCCCAAGGACAAACCGAGAAACTAACAAAATGACCGCCAAAGACTAGGATGAAACAAAACAGGAAAACACGAAAGTAAAAAAAAACTAGAAGATAATACAAATTCTAATGGCGAGAATCTTGATTCAAAGAAAACCATCAAGGAAAACCTTCAAGTGCCTACCATTTTGGATATGACCATGCTAAGCAGTTATTATATGTCTTTAACAGCTGGTCATATGATTGTCTCTCTTTTTGATCCAAGTCATTATCTGACCACATTCCTTCAGGCTTATCCTTTGTGCCTGGGTCAAGTTTTTTAACATATTTCAAGGCTGCATAAAACATAAAAGTATAAGAAAAATCATCCTGCTCATGATACCTGCATTGATCAATTTCATATTCCTTCAAAGCAACATATCTCACAAAGTTATCAATAGCAATATCTTCATGTAGTACTTCAAAACATCATTGTTGGGGTCCTCAATAAGATATAACATTTTCTTTTCACCAGGTAACTTCACAAGGATGCTCTCAATTGGTATGGTGGCATAAGTAATGTCCATCTAAAAATTTCCACCAACACTTGCAGCCTTCCTTGATAACAACATGCCCCATTTGACAGGGAAATAAACAACAACAACATCAAGTTTCAAGTTCTTACCTGGATAAGCTGCAAGTTGTACCACCAAACCTTTTACACATCCTACAACTAGCACCTCTCGAGAATCCATTACAATACACTTTCCATTAGCTGTTGTCACTTTAATGTTCAATTCATTCATGACCTCTAGAGGCATAACATTGCATGACGCTCTAGAATCAAACATACAATTGTGCAGTAATCTGTCCTTAATAATCAGTGTTGTAAAAAAAGGATCAACATTTAATTGAGACTCAATCAAAGATGTTCCCAAGTCAACTTCAGGTGGTTCACCTATTTCTTCCAATACTTGGGGTTTTTTCAACTTTGCAATGGTAGGAGGAATTTCAACATTTTTTCCTTGGGTGACCTTTTCTTCTCTAAACCCAAGATATTCAAATGCTATGTTCCTATTCTTAGGTATTCTTAGCAATTCAACAATAGGAACAAAAATCTTGATCTGACTCAAGATTTGGTCTATGTTAAAAGGAACATAATTGGGTAATGCAGTGTTAGGAGGAAGGTTTACAAATTCATTTGATGGCATAGTATTTTTTACAATCTAAGCATAGGGAGGGACATAAGTTCTACTTGAGACAACAAGGCCTTTTCCAGATGCATTTTTCTTTGAAGTTTATTTTGGGATACTGGTAAGCACTGGAATTTTTAGTTTTTCCTGAGGCCCTACCCCTTTGTCAACCTTACTCCTAGTATTATATTATTTTTCATGGCCAATAACAACATTCATTAACAACTTCCTATCCTCCTCAAAAGGGATTCCTCCATCATAATTCTCAATCATTGATGCCCTTAAGTATTCAAAATCATTATTAGGAAATTCAAAAGCTTACACCATATGAATTTAAGAATTATGAGTGGGAGGAAGAGGTAATACCTAGTGAATGCATTCCTAGAAATCTTTAACAATTTTGGCACTCATTAGCTTAGTTGAGGTTTCTCCCTACTGTGAACTCGTAGAGGAATCCACAATGCATGCATCATCATCTTATTCAAATTTCTGATCTACTTCACATGGAGGATGTGGCAAGAAACATTTATCACACCAAGCAATTTCATGAGGTTCACCACCAACAACAACTCTAGCATTTAAAGGATCAGAAACTACTCTATTTTCACTATCTTGGGGTTATATATCTCCCATGCGTCCATTACCTCTATCATCAGACCTCTGATCATTTATAGGATTATTTGCAACTCTATCTTGTTCGTGTTGCTTATGCTGACCCTAATAACCTTGTTCAATTCCTTTCTCTTCCCAAGCTAACTTGTAATATATTTCTTTGATAGCCCGACCAAAGTCTTAACAACTTCCTCAAGATTCACAGCCTTACTTGATTGAGGATTTTCTGGGTTGATCAGTTTAACACCCTCCCTCTTAGGAGTTTTTCCAACTTCTTTAGTGTTGTTCTCAATTTGTAGAGCCATGGTAAAGGCCTGCCTTAAAGTTACAGGGTTCTTATACCTCAAATAGTAAGTAATTTTTTTATCAAATGCATCTAAATACTTAATCAGACATGATTCATCACAAGGCCTCAAATTAACAGGTAGTCTTCTCAATGTTTTGTTAAATATTGTATTGAAATCATGTACTAATTAATTAGGGTTATTTTTTATATTTTCAAATTATGATATAAGAAACCTATGGTCTGTTTTATTACCATACTGCATTCTAAAAGCATTCTTTATCTCTGTCGAGAAGTCAATGGAATTATTTGGAAGATATTTATACCAGTCCCTTGCATCTTCTTCTAAAGTATGGATAAATAATTTAATGTATACATCCTCAAATTCTATTCGAAATCCTCCATCATATTGACAAAGAGCTTCAAGTGTTGATCACCAGTGGTTGCATTATTTCCTTGAAACTTAGACAATATATTTATTACATCTTATGGAACAACATTTGGATAGCCAACCATATATGTAAACTTGATGGGACCAAAATTATTAACAAAAAATGGAGGTTTGTGGAGGCTGAGCCATATTTTTTGAGGAGGTGATCTTACAAGAGAAACAAAATGATTTGGAGTGAGGGGTCTGTGTGGTACAGGGATGTAATTATTAGAATGACTACCCTATAAAGACTCTATTTATTGGAAAAATATATTATATTTGGAAAATAATGGGGCATATTGAGATGCAAATGTTTCAAATACAAAGGAAGTACCATATCTAGATGGAGAATTAAATTCAACAAAGACAATACATGATTAAGAAGCACTTGAGGAAGTATTGCAATCTTCAATCACAAGATGATTAGTTTCACCAATGGAGATCTCTTTTCTTGATGCTTTATCTCCAACAATCTTCTAAATTCTTCTTCCCTCTGAATTATACTTTCCCAGCTCTTGAAACAACATTCTACTAGGGTCCTTGGTGAAGACGGATCTTCTTCTTTCCAGTTTTGAAGATATTAGTGACAAATCTTACTTGATATATGTTAAGACACTAGTATTTATTAAGAATTTAAATAGCATAGAGTTGCCACTAAGTATTTTCACCTTAGTGTGTGTAAATGCACTATGAAAGACCTATCAAATGTCTGTCAATACCAGATTCATGCAAAGCTTACAAAATCTTCTCTTATTTTACACAAAATTATAAATGATGATACAAAATTTGGTGCAATAAATGTATAAGATGGAAATAATGCACTCAGAACATACATATTTGAACAATTCTTATAGATCTAAATAGATAATGATGTTTCAATAATGTATTAGCACACAACATGTGTAAGAAGTATTACCAAGGTTTGTATGTACTACATTTGTAAAATACTTCAAAGATTCATCACCAACAACACCAGGAGTGTTGCTTCTACACAAATAAATATCAAAGCTCAAATAATCCATGGAAATGGCGCCACCAGTATTTTTGATGGGCCTTATGGATATGAACTAGCAAAAAATCAACAAATTAGTCCTCGACAATGAAAATCAGTCCCTAAAAATGGTGCCAACTAGTGTTGGTATCCAAATTCGTTCTCCTTTTCAAGCCGAGTAGCAACACAGAATATACATGGAGCCTGAAGATAGATAGATCATAGTGTGTGTCATTTTGTAGCTGGGGATGAGATCTAACTATCCCTTTTTTCACTTATATTTTTAGAGAGATGGATAGCACCTTCAAGAGGAATTGAACTATCCTCACTAACTTTGCGCCATGCCTTTCGACCAGGGTGAGAGCACGCTTAGTGTAACCTTTGTTTGATGAAGGAGATGGAGATATCCTTATTTTGCACAAATTTAATGAAGAAATCCTTTAGAAAATATGATCAATACTCCATAATTTAACTCTTAAGAAATGTCACTTCTAAATGATGGAGATACTTTCAAAACAAGGCTAAGGTTACTGAAGACATTGATGAGATCCTGATTGTTCTACATATTTTACTAAATATAGTTTGTTACTTTGTTGATATACAGGGTAAATCAAGGGGTAGTTCAGGATGGATTCATGGTTTTTGAATAATTTTGGTGGAAGATTTAAGCAGGATAAAGTTGATTATACTAGATATCTGACAAACTTCACAACAATTGTACAAGCTAAATGATTAGAAAGACTTCAGGATAACTAAGATATTCCTTCAACTAGAAGATATGCTTCAATAGAGGTCTAGATCAACACGGTTTCACACAATATTTGAGAATCTAACATGAAGGATTGAGCTAAAAGACTCAATAAAACATCAAAGACCCCTAGTTCAATCATGCCTAAGATACACTTGAAGGCTTACAAAACAATAGTTATCAACAAATGATAACTGAAGTGATTTTAAAATGTGTTTATCTCATCACAGGATGAAACCTCTTCTTGAAATGAAATTACAAATGCCACTAAACTGGCACAGGGACAAGATCTTGTGTGATTTCAGAGGGATATTTCAACACAAGATTGTAATAGGAATAAGAAGAAACTACTCGCAGACATTTTAAAACAAAGTAGACATACAATTGCTAGAGATTGAACACAAATTAACTTCAAAAATTGACTTAGATTCATTAGCAGGGGAAATATTCCACAGCAATCCTAGTGCTCGTCAATGGTTATACATCTGCAACCAAATTTACATGACATAGAAACTCTAACATAGAAGAAATTAACCAGGTATCTCAGATTGGTCTCTCAGGAAGACAGGATCTTTCTAAAATTTTCTCTTAAGAATTCAAACCCCCGACTCTTTACAAGAGTATTATCATTGTCATTTATACATTTTTACTCACTCAATTTCATCCCCCAAAAGAGAAGAATATTTGAGGTACCTTTCATTTTACCAATTTTCCTCAGAAAGCAACATTCAACAAATTGACATCCAAAATCTACCAGGTGGACCAATTGTGAACTGATCACACTTCTTGGGCCCTCGACTAATGACTAGGATGTCATGCCACAACTTTTTGGCAATCCTTCTAATCATCCATAATTTTTTCATGTGAGAAATCCCCCTTTTTAATCATTTTCAAGAGGCTCTGCACAACTGGATATGACAGGTAATCCTTTTCGCTCTCGAGGAGAAACACCTTTTTCATCTTTTGCGCCTGTAAATTTCATCATTTCATCAGTTTCCCTACCAAAAGAGAAGAATATACAAGGGACCTTTTCTTGTTACCAATTATCCTCAGAAAGTGACATTTAAAAATTCACATTCGAAATCTTCTGGGTTGACCAATTGTGCACTGATCACATTTATTGGGCCCTCAACTAATGACTAGGATGTCATGCCACAACTTTTTTGGTAGTCCTTTTAATCATTTTGATTCTGTCATACGAGAAATCCCCATTTTAATCATTTTCTAGAGGCTCTGTACAGCTGGATCTGACAAGTAATTCTTTTCACCCTTGAGGCAACACCTTTTCCATCCTTTGCACCTACAACCTTCATCATTTCATCATTTTCCCTCTCTTTCATCTAGCAACTCTGTCCCTGCATCCAGTTTCTCTGGTAATTCACATTTTTACAAGTGCCCAAGCAAGTTCCAACTTCAAAATATCGACCTTAACAATCCTTGGACTCACAAATTAAGTTTTGAATCCATTACAATGGCACTTTGTAGACAAAAGTGAAAAGGAATTTCATGAAAAAATGATGAAAAACAATAGTGCTTATTCGCATCTCTAAGGAGTCTCTGGAGAAACAATGGTAGAAAAATACAGTGAAATTCACAACAACCATTGAGTTCTACCCCTTATCTACTTTATATTAGAACCGTCCATCCATGCATTTCCTTTGTGCAACAACATGTAAGGATAAGTACAGGGGACATGTTTCCAAACAAACACGGGCCTTCCACGTGCATCTTGGGCCCAAGACTCAAACATGCCTTTTGGCCTTTGAAACAAGTCTCAGTAAAAAAGTATCGAGCAGAAGCCTCCACGTGTCACCCTGGTGTACCTTTGATTATGGTACCTTAAAAGCGGAGACCCTGAACAAATGCACGAGCTCACCACGTGTCTTAGTCTGACAGAGTTTGTTAAAAAAATTGAAGGATCAATAGAAGGTGCCCACGTGTCTATGGTCCAAGACAGTTTTTCTTGTCCTATTAAAAAGTCTAAGCAAAGGCGAAGAGTGAGCGGAAGCCTCCAAGTGTCCTCCTGGCGCTTCTTCAAAATAAAATTTAGGGGTTTGTCCCCAAATAGGCGCGGTACCTCCACATGTGTCCCAGGCCTTAGAAAATTTGTTTGAAAATTTTAAGTATAGAGCGGAGCTGATGCAGAAGCCTCCACATGTCTCCATGTCACAATTGTTATGGTGGGACCCCTGAGGCAAATCCTCAAATGAGTGTGCTAAAAGCCCTCCGCGTGTCCATGGTCCTACCAAAATTTTCACCAACCACATGAAAAAAAAGTCTAAGTCTGGGCAAGGCAGTGGAAACGGTCCACATGTCTCCCCGGTGCAACTCCAAGGTCAAACCAAAAGGTGAATCTTTTATATGAGCGTCCGACCCTCCACATGTCGATAGGTATTTGAGTTTGAAGTGGGGCCTTAGAGTTTTGAAAGTGCCACACTGAGTTGCATCTAATCAGAAATGGCCACGTTTCCACAGATGCTGAGATATGTAAAATTTGACTGAGGAAAAATACACTCGTCAAACCGTAAAATGCAGGAAAATCACCATTTGCACCTGGGAAATGAATCCTTCTGTTTCAAGGACAGAGAATTTGGAAATGATATAAGGCCCAAATATGATCTTCTGAGCCACATCCAATCACGTTTCCATATATACTTGGGACAAAAAATGATAGGGACAACAAAACGTGACTGTGGAAAACGGGAGGAAGGGAAAAAAACCAGGAGTTTTCACCCCAAGTTACAGATTCTTTTCACATGGACAGAGGAATGGAAAAATAAACTCTAGACTTTAAAGTGATCCTTGACCAAAGGAAAGGGACTAATCATGGAAACCAAATGGAGGAAAGAGTTTTCATGTATCAATACGGGGAGACATAGAAAGACGACTGGGCCCGCAAATTGAAGAACTTTCAAAGGGAAAAAAGGGGTGAGATCAAATTGAAGCACCAACAATCTTCCACTGTTACGAAAATAAAATGTGGAAGATCCCAAACATGGTAAAAAATGAGAGGCGAACAAAAGTAAAAAGAGGAAAATTACTAGATACCTAAAACTACCACCCCACAACATTAAATCGTCTATTGAAAAATGTCATTTCTATCTATAGATAGCTTTGAGAGATAGTTATATCAATTTACCTTGCGAATTAAAAATCTAGCAAAACTATTTCTCATGAACTAACGAATGAATTGAATGACCTAGTGTAATAAGAAATGGGTATTCCAATGATTACAAGAGATCCTTTAATTCAATAGGAAGGATTAGAGTCCTTAGGTGAAACAGAGTGGCATCTTTACAGATGGCACTTGGACAGTGAAGATCAAGATATTAGTGAAATTGCATTGCAATATTACGTTGTTAGAAAAGTTACAGAGCTAGAGCACACTTGTTAAAGTTATAGATTTGGGTTCTCAGTAAATTAAGAAATTTAAGGATATCACAGGGGAGTACATGAAGAAATCAAGACATAGAGTTAGGCAAAAATTTTGCTATTAGGGCACAAAAATTTTAGGGTTTGCAATTTGAAGAGGCTAAGTTACAACTTAGAAGCATGGCACTAGTGAAAAAAAACACCTAAGTTTTAGACATCATGTATGCATTTTTATATGCATGTTTACCAAAAACTACACTTTGTGGTGGTTAGAAATATATGGGACTTTTTTCCAACTCAGTTTTATGGACTACATGTGCCTTGTTTGGTACAAGGAGAAAGGATTTGCTGATGGAATTTTTCCATAGGAAGAAATCTTAACCCTTCTCATGTTGGATGTTAGACTGCATATTTGAAAGGTTTTTAAAGTATATTAACAAGTGTCCTCCCCAAATTTGTATCCTAAGTATTATGTTGATGTGTTTTTCTATCCTAATATTTTTTTGTAACTATATTGAAATAAAATGAGGACTAGGAACACATCAAACATCCCAATACCTCATGACACACCGACATGGAAATGGCATGTGAAAAAAATTCATTATGAAGAAAAGTATTTTACAAAGCAATTTTTGATTCATGTTGTCTTTCTTAGAAGAAAAAATATGAGTAGATCCGAGATAAAAGAGGACCTTATGAAAACGTTTGGTGTTGTTGAAATTTAAGGATTTTCCTTTCAAACTTTAAAACAAAAAAACATACTCAAGAGGTTTTGGTCTGATTTATGATAGTGTACATCATGCAATTTAATACAAACCTTGGACCATGTTGATTCATAATTGGATTGATGTTCCAAATGCTAAATCTAATAAATATTATCCAAATAGAGACAAAAATATTTGTGGAGTAAAACATATCAATGGTTCAAGAAAAGATGCAAAATAGATAGTTTTTGTTTAAATGTACTCTTTTTACCTTACTTTAAACGATTTAAAATTTTACCCTTGCATGCACTTCTTGTCTTTGATTTGAAATAAGATATAATTTTTCTCGATGTGTTATGTGGCATGTTTTGTGTTAGTGTATATTACTTTAGTTATATTTCTTCTTGGAATTATAAGGTATAACTATCCCATGCAATATTTCATTTCCTTTGTTTGATATATAGAAATTTACACAATTAGAACTACAACAGTAGCTAAATGCATATTTATTTATTGAAAGGTTAGAAGATAAAATTATTTGAAAAAATTCTTCAAGTTTTGTATGATGTATTTTCTTTTTAGTAGGTATTTTTAGATTATGTGGTCCTTTCTCATATTTGTTGGTGAAATTGTATAGTTCACATTTATGGATGTGTTATGGAGATTTTATCGAAAGAGCTATATGGCTAATGGATTCTCTCTCTTGTACCTTTTATTAGTAACATGTTTTTATTGAAAAAAATATTTTTACATCTGATTGGATGCATGAAATTAATGTCAAGGAATAATTTTAATGTTTTTGTAGGTTTTTTATTAGGGTTTCTTTCCATTGCTTATTTTTATTTTCCTATAATACAAATTTAATAGAAAATATGCTAAATTGGGTTTGACATATTTTTGGAATTCAACATGTCTTCAATATGTATGCTTTCCTTCATTTTCAATTATTTTGATTCTATTTTTTTATTAATGATAAATGGTATTTTGATGGGGACCATACCCCATTACACCAAAAGGGTCAAAACAAAGATAGAACAAATGAGCGGGTAAGGAAAATGTCTAAGAAACCAAATATACAATAAAGAACCAATAAAGAAGTAGCATAAGTGCCCAAAAAAAATAAAACACATCACAATAGGCCCAAAACTAATCAACTAATTTATTGTAGCATAAGAATAACCTAGAAATAGTAGGCCTCCAGCCTAGATATAATGCTACAAAAAAAATCAAGACAAGACACATTCCTTGTCCATAATGATGGTGGGTTTCAGGTTATTATGTATTATATTCCTCTGTTCCACTTGAAGGTTAAAACCTCATAGTCAATCCTTTTAACCCAATGTGTATCACCTTTTTATAGGTTAATATTTTCTTGAATAGGTTGAGAGGTTTTAAGATCTACCAAAATTATGGCTTGATTTGTGTAAGTTTGACCATAGATTTTATCATCGACTTTCATAGTAGTTCCTAGGGTATGTCTTATAGTAATTAGGCAAGGTTTTTTCTAGAGTTGTAATGGAAGTACTCACAAGCAGATCCAAACAAGGTAGTTATGAAAGGAGTCTTTTAGATGATCAAAAGATGGATACGATGGCTTGAACATGCGTCCATGTTCACCAAAAACCCAATATTGGTGAAAAATTAAATCCTTTTGCTCAAGAGTTTCAAAAATAGAAATAAAATAAGATTTAGCACATGGATAGAGTTTGATCTCACCCTTGAGTTTTTCCCTCCATCTTTGAGATATCGAATCGTGAAGCTGATTTAGCTTGGGATAGAGCTTGTGGAATCTCTATATGAGGCCTAGCTGAGAGATATATTCCTCTTTCTTGAGAATTTTTTGTAGTAGATCCACCTATAGCTTCAACACGTGTGTCTTCTATGATAGTTTTAATATATTAGTAACATTTATTTCACTATCCTTCTATTGGGAGACCTTTGCAGCAAAGGATTTGGTAGATCCTCATTATTTCCCTTAACTATCACTAACCCCTACACCGGTGCTGTTACCAACATTCACAGGTTTGGATTCCTATCTCTTTTGGTTTGAATTAATAGATATGTATCCCCTAGGTCCACCGCCATCAGATCCAGAGCTATGGTCTCTGGTAGGGTTCCTACACTGAGCTTGTGGGCTCTCATGTTTTAAAGGGGAAGAAATGTCTTTATTTTTTTTTGATCCACCCTTATTTACCTCAACAAAGGTATCAACCTCTAGTTTTTCAAGTTGAGCCACTTCAAAGCCAATCCCCCTCCATTGGATGTTTTCTCTTCGAGAGACAAGCTGATCTAAGAGAAATTGTTGTCAATGTTGGGGTCACTATTTTCCTCATGGTCATCACTACATTAGAATGACAAACTACCACTGCCCCTAGAGACATGGCCACCATTTCCCCTAGAGCAAGGGATATTTCCGTTCTTCGAAACAGTTAGGTTTATCTTCATGGAGGAGATAGGAGCCATTCTGAGATATATTTAATACTTTTTTTTAATTTTTTAATTATGATTCTATTGGAATCTAATACAAAAAATATTTGTGTTATTTTTTGTTATTTATATCATCTAAATATATTATTTTCCTTCTTCTTGATTTCTTAAACTATGTATAACTACTTAATTATAAAATAGAGCCCCAAAATACATCTGGATCAATAAATGCTTATACTGTAATGGGAGTCCTTAAAATAAGATGCCAAATAGGGTAGGTATTAAAGGAATCTTTTAGAGGATCAAAAGACAGATAACATGGCGTGAACATGAGTCCATCTTTACCCCAAAATGCATATTGGTTAAAATTTAAATCCTTGTCCTCAGGGGCTTCAAAAACACCAATAAAATAAGGGTTAGCACATGGGTAGAGTTTGATCTTACTCTTAATTTTTCCCTCCATCTTTGAGAGATCCAATTGTGAAGCTGAGTTAGCTTAGGCCAGAGCATGTGGAATATGTAGATGAGGCCTAGCTAAGAGAGATTTTCCTCTTTCTTGAGAACCTTTTTCCATAGATCCTCGTATAGCTTTAGAAATGGTGTCTTTTACGATGTTTTTAATATCTTAGTAACATTTATTACATTGTCCTTGTACTGGGATACAATTATAGCAATGGATTAGGAAGATCCTCCCTGCTTCTCTTGAATTTGGCCGACCCCTACACCGGTGCTATTATAAGCATTCACATGTTTATAGGTCTATTTCCACTAGTTTGTAGCAATAGATCTGTCTCCTCCAGATCCACCACCCTCAGATTTGGAGCTTATATGGTCTCTGCTAAGGTTCCTACACTAAGCTTGTAGGATCACATGTTTTGTAGGGGAAGAGATGTATTTTTTTTTTTGATATGTCCTTTCCTTCCCTAGTAGTGGATTAAAACTCTAGTTTTTCAAGTTGAGCCGCCTGAAATCCAACCCCCTCCATTGGCTATTTTTTCCTTTAGGGCCAAGCTAATCCAAGAGAAATAATTGTCAGTGTTGGGGTCATTTTCTTCCTCATGGCCGCTACTACATGTAAAGGATAAACTGTCGCTGCCCCTAGAGTCATGGAAAATTCCTCCCTTGGAATAAGGGCCATAACCTCCATTCGAAGTAGTAAGAGTTTTCTTGGCAGAGGAGACGGGAGCCATTTAAGGAGATAGTTAATAAGTTTAATTATTTTTTAAATTTTGTTTCTACTGACCTGTAATAAAGAAAATATTTTGATTATATTTGGTTATTTATATTGTCTAAATATTTTATTTTTCTTCTTCTTGATTTATCAAATTATTTAGTAATACTCAATTATAGAATAGAGCCCCAAAATACATCTACATCGATGAATGCTTCTACTAGAAAAAAATCAATGACGTGAACAACAAATAATTTTTTCCCCATACTTCCTATTTGAGAATTTTCTCTATTTCATGATGGATGGACTATACAAGGTAGAGCCACTTCTAATTCAAACGTTTATGGCTTTAAAACCACTAGAGGGAGTGAAAAATTATTAAACTTTGATATCATTGATAAGGATGAAGAACAAATATTGATTGTATGTTTCATTGAATAAGGGTATAATAATTATGATAGTATTTGAGTTGGAAATGTGTATACAATTTTGAATGGAAGATTGCAAAAGGATGTTAAAATACTTAACAATATTCTATATGAATATGAAATATTGTTGCGTAGCATTTCACTCATGGACTATTCTTTTGTTTATGATGACTCTATTCTATTTAACAAGTTTGAATTCATTTTGAGAAGTGAAATAAGAAACATGGAGAAAAATTCAATGATATACGTACTTGAAATTATTTCACTTGTTGGTGAACTTGAATAACTATTAAGGATGGGTTAGAAGTAATGAAGACGAAAATGTAAATTACAGATACGTTTGATTTCACCATTGATGTTATGATCTAGGTTGATTTCTCCATGATAGAGGGTTCTAAAATCCAATGCCTCATTAAAATGGGCCCACATCCTATTATTGATTTCAAGTGTGTTTGCATAACTGATTTTTATGGAAAGTATTTGGAACACTATCAAACACTAATATTTTTATGAATCTAAGTATTGAAGAAGTAACTATATTGAGAAATTGGTGTGAGGAACATGGAAAAATTTATAGTGGTTTGTATCTAAGAAGACATGATGAACTTGGGGTTTGTAATTTTGTTCAAAAAACCATATCTGAGATAGTTGCTAGTGGATCTCTCTTTTTTTAAAAACCAGTTTTTATATTGATAAGAGGAATTATAGTTTCTATTGATGAAATGGATTCTTTTACTTAACCATCTTGCCCATGAATGCACACAAGAAATCCATGTAAGAAGAAGACTAGAAATATATCTGAAGGAAAATGGATTTTCTCCACATGTTATATGGTTTCCATAGGCTATGATTAGTTGTACTATTCACGATTCAAATTACAGACCACACTGGAAGTTTATGGGCAACATTTTTTGATGATGTAGGTAAAGAATTACTTGGTGCAATAGGAAATGAAACATTCAACAATGTTCAAGAAAATCCATTGCGCATACGTCATCTCAAGAATATGATAGCCTTCCATCAATATTCATTCACACTACATGTATGAATGGACACATTAAACAATCTACCTAAGTTGAAATCTAATGTTGTCAAAGATGAAAAAGTTGATCATTATTCGGAGAGTAAATTTATTTTAGGATTAGTTACTAATATTTGAGTACATTTCCTATTGTATGTAAATCCCATTTTTGTAATGGAAAATTCGTATAAGTTGACATTGAAGACTAGTTTGATATTATTATGCCCTCAATTTTTATAAAAAAAATATATAATCTTCACGTGTGGCTTTTCCTATTTCTTTAAATTCTCTAACTCTTGTAAATTTATGTTGTAAATTTTTATATTCATGTAATGTTTTGAAATTTCTATTTCCTTTCGATATATAAGTGAAAGGAATGATAACTAGATCGTGCCAAGCCAAGAACACAGATGCTAATCAAACATCATGATCAATAAGATGAAAGAAATTCACTGGAATAACTTTACATAAACCTTTGCAAACAAATGAACAATAATATCATATATTATTATGGAACTCAACGCAATACATTAAGAATGGGTCCAACTTAAATAGGCAAGGAATAACAATCTAAGAACCAGTCAACGTCGTAGATCAAGCCATGAATCAAGGAAATAACTAGTCATCAAAGAACTAGTAAAGACTATAGATTTAGGAGAGAACTAGACATCAAGGATCTAGTCAATACCATGGATAAAGTAAAGAACTATACCTAACAACTAGATAATATCTCCTAATATCTAAATAAGATAAAATAAATATCCACACACATAAGTGGGTGAGGATAAATACAATAAAGGTAAATAAAGTACCTAGGTGAACATGAGCTAAGGTAAATACCTACTATAACACCCCCCCTCAAGTGAAGCTAGGGGCCAAAATAGAAGTGGCATGTCCACAGTATGAGTCCCGACAACTAGGCGTGATGAGGTACTCATGTACAATAACTGGGAAAAAAGGGACACTTCAAGGTACCCAAAACCAATAACAACAAAGTAAAGAGATTAAAGACCCACTCCAAGGCATCCCAAGAAGCTCGGGTCAAAAAAATCGTACAATGCTGAAGAAGTTTGGTGTGCATTGTGGTTTGAATCCATTGCTCGATCACAAAACTCAAAAACAAATCATGGTACATTTCACCAGAATAGCTCCATAGAAGGAGACTTTAAATGGAGTGATGTCAGAAGTGCCAAAAAACACCAAACATAATTTGATCAACTGCTACAAATAGGTGTGCCATGATCTAAGAACAATAACCAAAGCAACAAGGCAAGGACATAAACTCTAGACTGTCATGATCCAAGAAAAGCCGAGGTAATAAGGCAAGGACATGAAACCCAAAGAAGCAGGGTCAACACCACACCCTCCCATACTGCTAAATGGGCGGAGTGACGTTAGAAATCTGTACGAATTGTCAAAAAACTACTCGAACACTAACAAACTAACACTGGGCTCTGAAAGGAATGATAACTAGATCGTACCAAGCTAAGAATATAGATGCTAATCAAACACCAGGATCAATAAGATGAAAGAAATTTTCCAAAATAACTTTACATAAAACCTTTGCAAACAAATAAGCAACAATATCATATATTATTATATAACTCAATGAAATACAATGAGAATGGTCATTGCTTATATAGGAAAGGAATAACAATCTAAGAACCAGTCAAGGTCGTAGATCAATCCATAAATCATGAAAAGAACTAGTCATCAAAGAACTAGTCAAGACCATAGATTTAGGAGAGAACTAGATATCAAGGATCTATTCAATACCATAGATGAAGGAAAGAACTAGTCAGTACTATAGATCAAGGAAAGAACTATACCTAACAACTAGATAATATCTCCTAATATCTAAATAAGATAAAATAAATATCCACACACATAACTGGGTGAGGATAAATACAATAAAGGTAAATAAAGTACCTAGGTGAACATGAGCTAAGGTAAATACCTACTCTAACACTGCCCATCAAGTGAAGCTAGGGGCCAAAATAAAAGTGACATGTCCATAGTATGAGTCCCAGCAACTATGCCTGATGAGGTACTCATGTACAATAAATGGGAAAAAAGGGACACAACAAGGTACCCAAAACCAGTAACAACAAAGTAAAAGAGAGTAAAAACCTGCTGCAAGGCATCCCAAGAATCTTGGCTCAAAAAAATCATACAATGTTGAAGAAGTTTGGTCTGAATCCACTGCTCAATCGTAGAACTCAAAAACAACTGACACTGGGTTTCACCAGAATAGCTCCATAGAATGAGACTGTCAACGGAGTGATGTTGAAAGTGTAAAAAAACACCAAACATAATTCGACCAACTACTGCAAATAGGTGTGCCACGATCTAAGAACAATAACCAAAGCAACAAGGCAATGGCACAAACTCCAGAGTGTTACGATATAAGAAAAGCTAAGGTAACAAGGCAAGGACATGAAACCCAAAGAAGTAGGGTCAACACCACACCCTCCCACACTATTGAATGGGTGCACTGATGCTACAAATCTATATGAGTTGTCAAAACAACTACTCGAACATTGACAAACTAAAACCGGGCTCCACTAGAATAGCTCCCCCACAAGAGAGATTGTCAACCTGCCAAAAGTGTCAAAAATACAGATACAAAATCTCTCAACAAACAAGAGAGATACACTACACCTGCTAAAGAAACATGCTCAAAACAAGAAGCATCACAATACATAAGGTATAGAAAGTGGAGGAATAGGCTGGATGGTGGAGGAGCCACACATGTAGAGTCCTCTCAAAAAATTCCTATGTCACCTCAAGGAGTGATCAGATATCCACCCCAAATCAACACGGATGGATGAAGAAGATGCCTTCATATGACTTGGTGCAAAATGCACAATGGGTGCATGTAAAATAACATTAGAATGTGTGTCAGGTTGATCATGTCTGACAACTGAATTCTCAGGGTTCTCAAGCCTGAGTGAAGATATAGAACTCATTTGTTGGTCAGGATCTTCAGAAAGAGTCGAGCGAAAAATAAAGGAGCTCTATCAATGTGTGATCCCAATGAAGTATCTACTTGAAAACCAATGTCATGACCATAATTCCACTTCACAAGAACAATAGAGGAAATAATACCCTGTGAAAATCTGCCAATGACTCCACTAGTGAGACCCATAGAATGGAGCATGTGAGAACTAAATGTAGTGGTATGTTTCTTAAAAAATACATGCAGCTGAGAAGAAGTAGGATACACAACATGTGGTACTATTATAGGCATATATGTGGAAGAGCATGTAGTAACAAGCCTCACAGGTTTAGAATCATCAAAAGTAGGTTCAAGCTCAAAGACTGACAGATGAATGTTAGTGTGTACAAGAGCAACAACTGCAAGTGGACTAGGAGCATGGATATGGTTGTCCACAATATTATGGTGATGCTGTAGGCTATCAATTTTGTTCTGTAGGGAGTGTATTATTGTATCCTTATCGTGAATGAGTGATTGTAGAAGATAATTTCACTTCTTGAGCAATCTATTTTCTTCCACAAATTTTACAAAATCCTCTTGAAGTCCACATACTTCAGAGAAAATCATATCATTATCTGAATCGATGATAGATACAAAATGCAACTCCCAAAAGTTTAGGACGTTGGGCTCATCTGAAATTTCATCCATAATTGATTACAACACTCCTCCATATTTGGCACTTTCTAAATATAGTGCAAGTCTAAAAATAAATAACTCCAATGGAAAGAGCATGAAAAGACAAAAAATAACACTCAAAACTGAGTTACCGATCAAAAGTTACAAGTTACTAGATCGTACCAAGCTAAGAATACAGATGCTAATGAAACACCATGATCAATAAGATGAAAGCAATTTGCCAGAATATCTTTACATAAAACCTTTGCAAAAAAAAAAGCAACAATATCATATATTATTATGGAACTTAATGAAATACAATGAGAATGGGCCTTGCTTATATAGGCAAGGAATAACAATCTAAGAACTAGTCAAGGTCATAGATCAAGCCATAAATCATGGAAATAACTAGTCATCAAAGAAATAGTCAAGACAATAGATTTAGGAGAGAACTAGACATCAAGGATCTAGTGAATACCATAGATCAAGGAAAGAACTATACCTAACAACTAGATAATATCTTCTAATATCTAAATAAGATAAAAGAAATATCCACACACATAAGTGGGTGAAGATAAATACAATAAAGGAAAATAAAGTACCTAGGTGAACATGAGGTAAGGTAAATACCTACTTTAACAGGCTCCTCCAGAATAGCTCCCCCATAGGAGAGACTGTCAACATGCCGAAAGTGTCAAAAATATAAATACAAAATCTCTCAACAAACAAGAAAGATACACTACACCTGCTAAAGAAAAATGCTCAAAACAAGAAGCATCACAATGCAGAAGGTATAGAAAGTGGAGCAAGAGGCTGAATGGTGGAGGAGCCACTCCTGTAGAGTCATCTCAACGAATTCCTATGTCGCCTCCACTATTGATCAGATATCCACCCCAAATCAAAACGTATGGATGAAGAATATGCTTGCATATGAATTGGTGTAAAATACACAATGGGTGCATGTAAAAGAACATCAAAATATGTGTTAGGTTGATCATGTATGACAGTTGAAATCTGAAGTTTCTCAATTCTGAGTGAAGGTGCAAAACTCATGTGTTGCTCATGATCGTCAAAAAGAGTTGAGCAAACAAAAAAGGATCTTTCTCAAATTGTGATCTAAATGAAGTATCTGCTCGAAAACCAATGTCATGACGAGAATTCCACTTAACATGTGGAATAGAGGAAACAATACCATGTGAATGTCTTCCAATGACTCCGCTAGTGAGACCCATAGAACAGAGCATGTGAGAACTGAATGTAGCGGTATGTTTCTTGACAAATACATGCAGCTGAGTAGAAGTAGGATACACAACATGTGGTACTATAATAGGCATAGATGTGGAAGAGCATGCAATAACAAGCCTCAAATATTTAGAATCATCAAAAGTAGGTTCAGGCTCAAAGACTGGTAGATCAATGTCAGTGGGTATAAGAGCAACAACTGTAAGTGGACTAGGAGCATGGATATGGTTGTCCACAATATGATGGTGATGCTGTAAGCTGGAAAGTTTGTTCTTTAGGGAGTGTATTATTGTATCCTTATTGTGAATGAGTGATTGTAGAAGAGAATTTTTCTTCTTGAGCAATCTATTTTCTTTCACGAATTTTACAAAATCCTCTTGAAGTCCACATACTTTAGAGAAAAGTATATCATTCTCAGAATCTATAATAGGTACAAACTGTAGATCCCAAAAATTTAGGACGTCGGGCTCTACTGAAATTGCATTAGGAATCAAAATCTTTAAGCCCTCATATGACCATACCATATGACCTTTATTTTCTGAAAATAGCAACCTGCGGATTTTCTTGAAATAATCAAAATGTGCACAACATCTGTGGACCCTTGCCAAAAAAGGAAAGATCCAAAAACCTTCCTGTGCGTAAACCGAGATAGATATGCTACAACTGTAAACTACCTTGTGTAGATCTCGGGTAATCTAACAGACCCAAAAAATAATCCCACACTTTTTTTCCTTTACGACATGAATCCCAAGGTAGATGGTTGTGTTTCCCTACAACAATACAAAAAACCTAGAAAAATGACTGCCCCCAAAAATGGTCGAGGTTACAGTCGATCTTAGGGATTTCCCACCTTCTAGATCTAATTGAAGCCTCTCTTTTGAATAAAAATGCACACAACAACAAAATAAAACCAAATCCCAAATATATGAATATACAATGAATTTATTTGCAAAATAAAACTTACAGACAGATGCCAACAACAACCTCGCTCTGATACCATGAAAGGAATGATAACCAGATCGTGCCAAGCCAAGAACACATATGCTAATCAAACATCATGATCAATAAGATGAAATCAATTCGCTAGAATAACTTTACATAAACTTTTGCAAACAAATGAACAATAATATCATATATTATTATGGAACTCAATGTAATACATTGAGAATGGGTCTTGCTTAAATAGGTAAGGAATAACAATCTAAGAACCAGTCAAGGTCGTAGATCAAGCCATGAATCAAGGAAATAACTATTCATCAAAGAACTAGTCAAGACTATAGATTTAGGAGAGAACTAGATATCAAGGATCTAGTCAATATCATAGATCAATGAAAGAACTAGTCAATACCATAGATCAAGGAAAGAACTATACCTAACAACTAGATAATATCTCCTAATATCTAAATAAGATAAAATAAATATCCACACACATAAGTGGGTGAGGATAACTACAATTAAGGTAAATAAAGTACCTAAGTGACCATGAGCTAAGGTAAATACCTACTCTAACAATAGGTTCTCCATTATTAAATTTTATGTGGTTATAACCTTGTAATTTATGACAAATTTAGAATCTTTGACTATGGAATTTTCTATCTAATTACTTATGTCCCTACTCACATAGTTAAGATCTTATTCACTATTTTTAGTGTGATTTCAATCTAGAAGTTTATGTATGTTTTAAAATATATAATAATTGATTGTTTTATGTGACAATTTCTATGCTTATCATTAGTGTTGAAATTTGTATTACTATTGTAGATGTCAAACCTAAATGTTGTTATTTCTCAAATTGTGACATCAACACAAATTGAAAGATATCAATCCAATTAACCCAAATGATGATATTTCATGTTACTACGATCCAAGATACATTAATATTCCTCAAAACCATTTATGTAGTGATCAATAGTGTGAGCAACCTACAACATAAGAAACTGTTGTATGCCCACCTCAACAACAAACGAACACAACATTTTGTACATACAAAAAAAATTACTTATGGACATAATAATAGAGAGTGATATTGGTGCAAAATAAATATGTCATATGTTATTAAATCTACCACCTGTGGAATGTACTTCTATGTAGTGCCCACTCCTCTTCAAAACTATTCTATCTTGATCTTGATATTATTGGGATGATGTTCAGACATTTGATTTTGCTACATTGATGAGTAGATGATATATTTTACTGATATTTGGATTATTGACACTATGATGTTTATGTTTTATTATGGTGTACTAGATAGTGATGTTAGACAATTAGATGCATGTTGATTTTTAGGATGTGGATTTTACACTCACATGTTATGTTTTTTGAGATTTTCAAATATAATTGTAATCTCATGGATGTTAGGGTTAATTTTTTGCTTATTGATGGATAATAGAACTGATAAATGTTGAATGATGAATTTGGATTATATAAATATATATATATATATATATATATAAGATTTCTCAATGTTGTAAATACGACCGAAAGTCGAGAGAGGTATTTTTTGTGTGCAGGGATTTATCACAAACATCAAAGGGGATAGGGGGCCAACCACAGAAGGATGTCAAGCATTGAGAAATGAGGCCAAAATTGAAAACTTGTGTAATGTTGTTTAGTGTGTGTTTGTCATGTCTTGTTTGGGAAGTCTCCCATGAGGGGGTGATTTCAAATATGTGGCCATGGGGTGAATTGTGTTGCTTTCTTTAATTTTTGTATGTGTTTATTTATGTTTTGTGTATTTAAAAATTGGAAAATTTGTCACTTTACTAACATGTGTAAATGTGTGTTTATTAGACTCAACCCTTCTTATTTTGTTTAACCGAAGTAGAGATATGACTAATAGTGATGTTGTGATCATGTAGTCCTTTTGAAGAGGAATTTATGTTGATTTTGGGAGTGTTTTACTCCACCCCAAGTTAAAAATTCGGATGTTGACTTGGGGGGAACTTTTGGAGACTTGTGGGACAAATAAGACTTGTCCCATGCCTCTTAATTTGACCCAACAACCTTACCTATGGGTTGAGAAGCTTAATTTTGACTTCTTTTTCCATTTTTGAGTGTAATAAAAGGAAAATCATTGCACTTTATTTCTAATCCAATTTATTATGTCCCTTGAAATCATGGGTGTGTAAGTTTTGAGCCATGTGGGTTTTCATAGTCCTTGCTTCTGCAATGATGTTTCTTGGTATGGGTGTATTTGACTTGAGTGTTAGGATGGGGGATGATGAAGTGGCATCCTACATGGAGCCACCTCATCATCCTCACTTCCCAATTCTATTCGGGGGCCATAAAGGGAATGACTTCTTCCCTTAATAGATTTAAGGTTGGGTGGATAGCATTTGCTACTCCCCCTTCCTTGTTTTTTGTTCCCCTTATGAAGTTTGGAAAGAGAGCCAAATTTGAAGCTACCTTTGTCGAGAAGAAATACTCTTTGAAGACTTGAAATTTGGTTTTGGATAGCATTGTTGTAATTTATTTTCCAATTCATACTTCCCACCTTGTAGTGGATGCATTGCAAAGTTGTAAATTTTTGAGAAAATTTTTTGTATCCTTTGGGAATATTTCTATCCTGTAAACTCCTTTAAGAGTGTGTGGATTTAGAAATTTAAAATCTCATATGTGTAGTGTTGTGGAAGGAAATTATCGAGATTGTATATGTTTTGAAGAAAAGAGAGACTTGAATGAGGATTGAATGGATATACCCTTATTAATTTCCAAAATATTCATCATTTCCAAATTATAAGTAATGTTGTAGGTTGATATGTTCTCATTTCCAAAGTAGTTGATATACTTTTATATTCTTAAAAATTGTAATTTGTTCGACTTTATTTTGAAAGAAACAAGTGTTATTTTAGTTGTAATTGCTTGTTAAATGACAATGGTTGTTTTGTTTGCTTTGAAAGGATGTAAACTGTAAGTTTTGTTTTAACTATGAATGTATTTTTAAAATAATTGAAGAAAATTATAGTTAAGACTAAGGATTTAATGGAAGCACTTTACTTTTCCCTTATCTCTTTATGTCACAAGTTGTGGAGGAAAACTTACATTTAGAACTCAACTTTAGGTGAAATTTTTAAAATAAAAGTATAAATGTATATATACCCACTTTATATTAAAATATAAAATTGGCTAAATTATCTTTACAAGTATATATTTTTTACAAACCTTCCCTATGTAGATATTAGACTAATATTGAGTTCTATAAAAAATGAAGAGAAATTTAAATAAAAAAATTGACTTTCCCATTTCTAAATGATAGATATATGATATGAAGATAGTAGTATATCAACATCCCCATCCTTTAATTAAGTAATAGTAAAATGGATATGCTCATGAATATATATATATATATATATATATATATATATAAAATATGTTTACTTTGGAAGTTATTAACATTAATAATAAAGGGTTATTATTATTATTATTATTAAATGGTTTCAATTATTATTAATAATAAATATTATTATTTTAATAAGGAATATATTTTAAATTGTGAATTAAATAAAAAAATTTAACAAATAAAAACAAAAACAAAATAATTTTTTTAACAAAGTGAGTTTTGTTTGGTAGCTGCTTAGGAATTTGAGAAAGGGAATGGGGTGGAGAGGGGTCCCTGACCCCACCCCATAGTCTTATGGTATGGGAGGTGGGGTCAGCGACACCTCCCCCCCACATGATTTTAAATTGAAACAGGTGGGGACCGAACCCCCCACCAAACGCGCCTTCTTTCCTCTTTAAAGCCTATGTAAAATTTAAAACTGTAATCTTGAATTTGGATTTGTAAATCCATTCTTAAAACAAAAAAAATTTATATACAAATAAAATCCAAAAAATGGGTAATTTTTTATATATGTATAGCTATATACACACAAGTGTATACACGTACACATATACTTATAAATATACTTATCTTTGTAAAGAAAAAAGAGGAAAAAAATGCTAATATTGCAAATATAGATCTATTGAAAAAATGTAGAATACTCAAATGGGTATTTTTGGTTGAATATTGCCTTTAAAAAATTGGAAATTTTTCACTCCCTTGGATAGGGTAGAAGGAAAAAATAATGAAAATAAAATAAATACCTTTGGGGGGTATGTGTGTATCCATACCCAAGATCCTCCCCTCTCATCCATGCCTTCCTGCTCTTCCATCTTCCCTTAACCTACAAAACAAACACAAAGAAATAAATGGAATGAGGAAAAAGATGAATAAAAATCTTCCTTAAAGATTTTTTGGGTTGTGTTGAAATCCTCTCATCCAATGGTCCATATTGTTCTCATCTAAGGGCCAAGATTGTCCCCTACTATAGTTAGGTGGGGGTAAGTGAGGTGATCATTTGATCACATGGGCCTTCCTTTTGAATGGGTCCACTTGTGTGGGTTGTAAGTTAATTAAATAGTTTGAATTTTTTTAAAATTAATTTTTTAGATTTTTTTCTCTAATTGTATAGACATCATTGATACTTTAGATTTGAATTTAATAGTTGTGTAAATGGGGGAACCTTTAGACCTTGGACTTTAATTATTTAATTTTGCATGACCTTAGGAAACTACTATATTAAATTTATTCAGGAGCATTTAAATGAAGTATGTTAAACCTAATTGTAGATTTCATCTATTATTTTATTTAAATATTATTAATTAATTGTTTTTGTGATGGTCATTTATTAACCTAGGGATTAGCTTAACACTTTGTGCATCCTTTTAAAAAATTATTCCATAATTTTCTAGTATAACACAGGTTGTTATTGGGTTTCATGTGTAAAAATGTTCAGGCGTTACATTTGGTATCAGAGTTGTAGGTTCAACACTTGAACCCTAAGAACGCCTAGAAAACACAAAACAAAAATAATTAAACCTAGGACAACTTTAAACCTAGTACACACAATTATGCACGATGTTTTAAAACATAGAAATTTTAGGAAAGTGAAAACAAAATCTTAGATGATTATAAACTAACTCTTACCTTGGTCTATACAGAAATATCATACTAGATGTGGGGTTCATACACGTGGAGCTAGATACACCACCCTTAGATCAAGAAGTAGCTGTTATCCTACCTCAGATATTGTAGAGGTTACAGGAGGTTAATTCCACTATACGTGGAGGATCGATAGGTGGACGACTTAGTAGGAAGAATAGGGAGCCATCAGTGGAGGCATGTGCGCCTTTGCATCATAATGCAGAGGAGAGGGTAGAGAACTCGCATGTGGAGTGAGTTAGACATGAGTCACCTCCTAGAGAGCTCAGAGATCGAGATGTGATGCACAAAGACATGTCTAGGAGCCCTAGGCCTAGAGCTAATCATCTAGAGAGGCCTAGAGGGTAAGAGTCTTCTACAGGAGAGCACATTAAAGAGATACTCAAGTTTCACCTACCTCATTTTTCTAGATACATGGCTAGATTTGATGCCGAGGCATGGTTGGTTAGCTTGAGAAAATGATTCAAGCTATGCCCTTGTTTTAGCAACACCAAATCTCGTGTTGCCATCCACCTTTTGAGAGATAGAGCCATAGTATGGTGGAGGATTGAGTAGCAGAAGCTCCATGTAGATTATGAGACAATCACTTGGGTGCTCTTTAAGGAGCATTTGAAGAGTAGGTATATTTCTCGGAGATTCATCCCATAATATATTGATGACTTCCACAATCTTCGATAGGCCTCCATGAAGGTAGCAGAGAATGAGGGACATTTCTTGGATCTAATTCAGTATGTAGATTATATACAGGATGAGAAGGTTCAAGTTCATAGGTTCATTAGGGGCCTGAACTTGGACTTAGGAGGGACAGTGGGCATTCTTTACCTACAGACATTATCAAAGGCCATGGAGAAGACCTATATTGTAGAGGAAACTAGGGGCAAGACACAATAAACATGTGACAAACTAAGGAGTCGTATATAGTAGCTGTAGGATAATAGATCGAGGGGATCAGCTCCTACTCCTTGTGGTGGACACACATTAGCATAGTCTTCCTTCTTCCCTCTTCTACCTCCTCAGCAGCAGACTCAACTATGCTTTTGACATCCAGAACATCATGATCCTCAGAGAGGGAGTAGTATGTGACCTCTAGCTATGGGGCCCAACAGGACATAGGCTCCACCTCGAGAACAGTCTACACGAGCATGTCCACCACAACACCCATAGAGATCTATGGCTAGATCAGCAGGTCCTTCAAAACATACGACTAGGCAAACTGGAGGTCTATTTACATAGTGGAGGGGACCTTGCACTTGTTACAGAAGCAACGTGTAAAAAAATCATTGGAGAGAGTGCCCTCATAACGATGCTAATCAAGGTAAGGCACCTATTTATGATCCTACCATTGGCAACATGGCTAGGAGCCACAAGATTTATGTAGTGTTTGCGAACCACCAGGTAGAGCCTTAGGGC
The DNA here is from genome assembly GCA_019776745.2 of Taxus chinensis. Lineage (NCBI taxonomy): Eukaryota > Viridiplantae > Streptophyta > Pinopsida > Cupressales > Taxaceae > Taxus > Taxus chinensis. The sequence continues at coordinate 825,758,307 of CM034146.1, read as the reverse complement.
ACATTTATAGAGACCATAGGTAGCATTGGTGGTATTTCTATCCCTATTTTATTTGACTCAGGCTCTTCACACTATTTAATTTCACCATCTTTAGTAGAGCATTGTAGGCTAGTGGAATTTAGTAAAGGTCTTAATTGGGAGGTCAAGATGGCTTCGAGAGCCAAGATATAATTTTAATCCTTAGTCAAGGAGTGTGTAGTGGATCTAGGACCCTTTACCACTACTCTTGATCTTCACATCCTTCCCTTGAGATCTTATGGTGTTATCTTTGGCATAGATGGGTTTTCTTCACACAGATCCAAATTTGATTGCTATAGTAAGATTATGTCTTGTGCAGATGATTTGGGAGTGGAGTTAGGAAACCCATTTATATTCTCACTATTTCCACTATGCAGTTGAAGCGGAGTGTGCGATGGGGTTGTAAGATGTACGCTATTAAAGTTAGTGATAGGTCAAAGGATGAGGTTAGTGGACCTTCACTTGATGGTTACCCCATTTTACAGGAGTTCTCGGATATGTTTCCTAGTGAGCTGTCAGGGATGCCTACTCCATGTGAGATATATTTTCACATTTTTTTGGTTCCAGGAGTAGAACCTATCACACGTGATCTTTATAGGATGACCACACCTGAGCTATGTGAGCTCAAGTTGCAGCTTGAGGGCCTTCTTAAGAAAGGCCTAATCCATCTTAATGTATCCCCTTGGGGTGCAATGGTGATATTTTTGAAGAAGGATAGATCCTTGCATTTGTGTGTGGAGTATCGTCAGCTGAATAAAGTAACGATCAAGAATCATTACCTCCTTCCTCATATTGATTATTTGTTTGATCACATGAAGGGGGCCACTATATTTTCTAAGATTGATCTTAAGTCAGGATACCATCAGTTGAGGATCGCAAAGGTAGATATCCACAAGTTAGCATTCTACATGAGGTATGGCCCCTATGAATTCACAATGGTCCCATTTGGTCTTACGAACACCCCTACAGTATTCATGATTTTTATGAATGGGGTGTGCACAAAATTTTTAGATCATTTTGTACTCATGTTCCTTAAGGACATCTTGATCTTCTCACGTATACATGAGGAGCACGAGGAGCACCTTCCTCAGGTTGTACAGTGTCTTCATGAGCAAAAAGTTTATGGAAACTTCGAGAAGTATGTGTTCTTCAACTTAGAGGTGCATTATTTGGGTCACATCATTTCTGGGGAAGATATCACAGTCGATCCTTTCAAGATTAGAGCCATTATGGATTGGCTAGCACCCACTAGTGTGACTGAGTTGTGTAGATTCATGGGGTTGGTAGGATATTACAAGAAATTTTTTCACAACTTCTCTTGGGTTACGCACCCCAGCACTTTCGTTCAATGAAAAGGGAGAAAATTCTTATGTTTAGATATATGTGAGAAGGCCTTAAAGAAACTGAAGGAATGTCATACGACAACACCTATTCTTGCAGTTCTAGACCCTCAGGGTGAGTTCTTCATATTCACAGATGCTTCTTTAGTAGGATCAGGAGGTATGTTGATATAGGAGGGCCGTGTTGTGTATTTTAAATCTCACAAACTCAAGGATTATGAGCTGAATTATCCGGATCAATTATGGAAGTTTTTGTTCATGCTTGGTTTGATGGAGACACTTTGTTCTCGGATGGAGATTAAAACTCAGGATTTATTACTTGAGTCTTCACCACCTCTTCACGTATCCTAAACTCAACACTCATCAGCACCATTAGATGAAGTTTCTTTGCAAGTATGATATGGAGATAGATCATGTAAAGGGTAAGGAGAATGTGGGTGCAGAAACCCTAAGTACATGGAGTCATGTGTCTATGGATACCTTAGTAAGTATAGATTTACGAAGAAGGATTTTACATCCAGATTGGAGATTGATTCTTAGAGATGCCCTGAGGGGTAGTTTGATGGTTTCTCATTAGAGGAAAATGGTCTTCTCAGACACAAAGGTCAGATATATGTCCCTCGAGATGGAGGATTGAGATAGGATATCTTGGCAAAGGCTTATCATGCACCTTATTGATCCCATCCAACAGTGAAGAAGATACACGCTACCATGAGACAAATTTATCATTGGAGAGATATTCGACAGGATGTAGCTTAGTTTATGTCACGCTGTTCAGAGTGTAAGAGGGTGAAGGCCAAGCATCACCATCAGGCTAGCCTTCTCTACCCATATGCCATACCATAGTGGAAATGGGACACCATTTCCATGGATTTCAATATAGGATTATAGACATTGAGATACCACCACAATGCAATCATGGTCAAGGTGGTTAAATTGACTAAAGTGGCTCATTTATCTTCTGTGAAAATTGCCTATATAGCTAGTGCACTAGTGTGGGTATACCTTGATGAGATTGTCATATTGCATAGGATTCCATGGAACATCATATGTGACCACGATCCCTTGTACACTTCTCACTTTTGTACTACCATGCAGCGGGTTCTTGGTAGGAGTATCAACTTGAGTACAACCTACCATCTAGAGAAAAATGGACAAACAGAGTGGGTAAATCAGATCTTGGAGGATATGTTCCGGATGTATGTCATGGATAAAAACATTAGGTGGGAGGATTACTTGTATTTGGTAGAGTTTTCCTACAATAATTGTTTTCAAAGTTTGATTGGCATGGATCCTTTGTAGGTGTTGTATGGTAGAGAGTGCATGAAACCTTTGAGTTGGGAAAGTGTTGAGGATAGGGTTTCTCTCAAGCTGACTTTGATACTAAATATGGAGCAGCAAGTTGGCTTGATTCGTCAAAGGCTTTAGGAGGCTAATGATAGACAAAATAAGTATGTTGATATGAGGAGGACATATTGTAGTTTTGAGGTGGGCACAAAGGTGTTTCTTCACATCATTTCTCATAAGAGTTTGATCCATTATGGAAAAGGATCTAAGTTAGCTTCATGATTTATGGGTCCCTTCGAGATCTTGGAGTGTATTAGTCCCTTGGCCTACTATCTAGCGTTGCCACCCAGCTTGTGTCACATACACAAAATTTGTCATGTATATATACTTAGGAGATATATTCCATATCCATCTCATGTTTTGGATTAGACTGCATTGCAAGTGCGGGAGCAAGGATGGGTGTCAGTGGAGGCCATATGCATCATAGACTATAGGACACTTGACCTTCGTGGCCGCGAGATTGATCAGGTGCGGGTCCATTGGGATAGCTATGATGAGACTGCAGCCACTTGGGAGGATGCTACTATTTTATGAGCTCAGTTTCCTCATTTATTTCGATGACTTCCTGGAGGAAGTTGAGTCAAAGAGGAGGGGGATGTATTGCCCAATCCTCTTCGACACTGTTCTAGATTGATAGTGATACTATTGCAATGATGTTCAAACATTTTTTTTTGATATATTGATCAATAGATTATAGATTTTACTGCTATTTAGATTATTGACACTATGATGTTTATGTTTTATTATGGTGCACTAGATAGTGATGTTAGACAATTAGATGCATGTTGATTTTCAGGATGTGGATTTTACACTGACATTTTATGTTTTTGAGATGCTGGAATATAATTGTAATCTCATGGATGTTATGGTTACATTTTGGCATATTGATGGATAATGGAATTGTTAAATGATGAATGATGAAATTAGAATATATATATATATATATATATATATATATATATATATATATATATATGATTTCTCGATGTTGTTAATATGTCTAAAATGTTAGAGAGTTATTTTTTGTTTATAAGAATTTTATTACAAACATCGAAGGGGATAGGGGACCAACCATGGTAGGTTTTCGAGCATTGAGCAACAAGGCCAAAATTGACAGCTTGTGTAATGTTGTTTAGTGTGTTTTTTACATGTCTTATTTTGAAGCCTCCCATGGGGGGTGATTTCACATATGTTGCGATGGGGTGAATTGTGTTCCTTTCTTTAATTTTTGTATGTGTTTATTTATGTTTTGTGTATTTAAAGAATGGAAATTTTATCAGTTAATTAGCATGTGTAAATGTGTGTTTATTACACTTAACCCTTCTTATTTTGTTTAAGCAAAGTAGAGATGTGGCTAAGAGTGATGATGTAATCTTGTATTCCTTGTGTAAGAGGAATTTATGTTGATTTGGGGAGTGTTTTACTCCACTGCAAGTTCAAAATTCGGATTTTGACTTGGGTGGCACTTTTGGAGACTTGTGCGACAAGCAATACTTGTCCCATGCCTCTTAATTTGACCCAACAACCTTACGTATGGGTTGGGAAGCTTAATTTTGACTTCTTTATCCATTTTGGACTGTAAGAAAAGGAAAACAATTGTACTTTGTTTCTAATCCAATTTATTATGTCCCTTAAAAGAATGGTGTGCAAGTTTTGAGCCATGTGGGTTGTCATAGTACTTACTTCTGCATTGATGTTTCTTGGTCTTAGTGCATTTGAAATGAGTGTGAGCATCAGGGATGATGAAGTGGCATATTACATGGAGCCATCTCATCATCCTTACCTCCCAATTCTATTTATTTGAAATTTTTTGTTGGAATTGGGGTTACTTGCTCATTTTGGCTCTTGTGCACTTTTGGATTTCTTTTGGAGCTTTGAGTGATTGGAAATTGCTTGGTTTGGATTTGAATAGGCTTGTGAAGGTTTTATTTGGTATTGATGGAGAGGTAGGATCCTCACCCTTTTATTATTATGTTATTTTTTTGTTATAAGTAATGTTGTGTGTCTTAAAAGTATGTTGTCTCGTGATGGTTTTTGTGTGGGTTGGTTGAGTAGTTAGCCTTAATTTGGTGTGTGAGAAGGGTTTATAGGGCCATTGGGGAGGGAAAAAGGAGTTTATGTGAGGCATGAAAGTTTCTGGGAGTGTGAATGAGATTCTTACCTATGGGGAGAGAAAAGGGTTTCATGGATTTGTTTCTTATTGTAACAGAGAGATAAGGATTTGTGTGATTATTTTATGCACTTGGAGGCTTAGGTAAGAATCCCACTTCACTTGGGAGGTATAAGGAGGTGGTCTCCCATAACCCTTGCTCTACTTGGTTTTATCCTCAAACCTTTGTTTTGATGTTTATGTGTAAACTTGTTTGTTATGTGATCTTGGTGGAGTTGTTTGTCTTGTATGTGTGTTTCGTTGAGAGGCCTCTTTGTGATAGTTGTCAATGTTGCTCAATGCCCTTCATGGTTCCTTGGTTGGGAATTGGGGGAAATTAAGGGAGTATCTTCTTCCCTTAATGGATTTAAGGTTGGGTGGAGAGAGTTGCCTAATCCCCCTTCCTTGTTTTGTGTTTCCCTTATGGAGTTGAAGAGAGCCAAAGTTGAAGCTACCTTTTTAGAGAAAACATACTATTTGAAGACTTGAAAGTTGGTTATGAATAGCCTTATTGTAATTTACTTTATAATTCATGCTTCTCACGTTGAGTGGATGCATCGCAAAGTTACAATTTTTTGAGAAAGTTGTTGTATCTTTTGGGAATCTTTCTATCTTGTAAACTCCTTTAAGAGTGTGTGGATTTAGAAAATTAAAATCTCATATGTGTAGTGTTGTGGAAGGAAATTATTGAGATTGTATTATTTTGAAGAAAATGGAGATTTGAGTGAGGATTGAATGAATATACCCTTACTAATTTCCAAAATACTTTAATTTCAAAAATATTGTAATGTTGTAGGTTGATATACTCTCATTTCAAAAGTAGTTGATGTTGGTGCTCAGTTTTAACCTCACCCCTTTCGGACCAGTTAGTTTTTTTAGTATGTGTGGCTTGAGTCAATCTCTTTCTTCATGTATGGATGCTTGAAGTATTATATTTATCAAGTTGTTGTCATCAACTCCTTTTGTACGGTCATGGATCATGTAATGCCTGATATTGTTTACTGCTTTGTTTTCGTGCGGACCAATTTGTAATTTGGGAGTGAAACTGGAGTTTCCCCTTCTTTTTATTTTTCCACGGTCATGTTTTTCCTATCAAATTTTATCTTAATGACTACGAATATGTTGTCTTCTTTGATTGGATGAGGTACAACGGGTCTATTTGGTGAACTGGTCACTTTTGTTACATTTGTAAAAAATGCCAAATTGGTCTCGTGGCCCTAATAATTTCTAATTGGTTATTCAACAATATGAAGTGGTGAAGAAAATTTCTTACTTTGACCCCAAAGATGTACACATGTCATAAAACGAGTGGTTGTGGGAAGGTGGGCCTTGTTGGAATTTTGAGACATTATGATGAAAGGCGTAAAAGTGTAAAATGAATGCATTGTGCCCACAAAAGGACGTGTGGCTATTTGAAAAGTCAAAGGTGAAGAGGAGGATTGTTGGAGCACTTTGAATATTTTAGATTTGTGTTTGAAATGGAGTAAAATTTATAAAGTGAGCCACAACTCGACTGGGGACAGTTAATGCCATATGTTGAGTCAGTACTGAAAAGTCGAAGCAGGGAGATGAGTCGACGGAGCACTATGGGAATCAGGATTTTTATGAAAAGGAGTAAATTTATAAAGTGAGCTAAGACCACGTTTTCACCTAGGTAAAGCTAGGTGTTCAGCCCGTATCAAAATTGGAGGGGCGGGCCAAAATGTCCAAAAATACACATTTTATTAAAGTATCACAAAAGACAAAAATTACCCCTAGGCCCACTTCAGCTAAGATATTTTCGATGTGGACGACTCAATTTTTAAGTTGTGAAAGATAAATTTAATGGCTATGATACAAGGCATTTATTTCTACTATCGTTAACGCTCCAGGACCTCAAGAGTTTTAAATGCATTTCATGTTTTATAGTTAATTTGATGGTCTCTTGTCATTTTTATCAGTGAAGTGCAATCAGAATTGTTTTGAAGCTCAATTTGTGAACACGAAAAGTCCAAAAGTGTTTTTTTTGAATCAAAATTTCTCAGGAAACTCAAGAAAACTACCAAGATGAAGTGGAGCAAGATGTAGATGAAAGGGATGAAGAGAAGGAAGTTGCAGGTGCAAAGGGTGATCAACAGGCTTACGTGCATTCTTCCTCTTTTTTTTGTGTGTCATGTTTTAAGAATAAGGAGGGAATACTCCAAATAATTTTCCAGAAGTGACAACTAGACTCCCTAGTTAAAAATAACTGGTGGTAATAATTGAAAAATCATATCTTTTGTAAACTTGACAGCTTTTGGGTGTAAATTTGTTAAATTATCACTTTCTGGAACAAATCTTTAACAAATAAATTATTCCTCAAATATTCTTATTTTGGGGGGGAAGATTTGATGTAAAGTGAGTGATATAAAGGCATGAATTGGAGATGCCAAAGGGGGGGTTAATGTTTCTGAAATTTTTTGAGAAAACCATTTTTTCAAGAGAATTTCTTAGAAACCATTTTATTTTCCTTGTTTTTAGAGTTAATCATGTCAAGATAGTTGTAAGTGTACAAGCATTGTCAATCTCTAAGATTGTTGAGTAAAATTTCCCCTGATGATGAATCTAATGAGCCTTGAATGAATCTGTGTTAATCATGAGCATACCTGTGTTTTCTTTCATTTCAGAATGTTTTCAAATATTTTTTGTGTTCTTGTTGCAATCTTACATTAAAATCCCTCTGAATCACATAAGAACTTATACACGTGGTAGTATTGTGGCATTTTCCATTTCATTATGAGAAGAGCTTTCATCTTGTAATGAAATAAACAATTTAAAATCATTCTACTTCCACTTTGTTGACACATATTATTTTTTAGCCTATGAGTGTATCATAGGCATGACTAATCAGGGATTTCCAACATTTAATTTAGTCTTTAACACAAGAATTTTTGTTGAATTCTTGAAGATTGTATGAAATCATGTATCTATGGGCCTCCATTGATACACACCTCCTGGTTGAAGGAATATTTTGGTTATTTTGAATCATTTTTTCTGTGAGTGTTCCAATATTTGTGAAGGATCTCAAATATTTGGTATAATAAACTTATCTTGCTTAAATTCCCCCCAAAAAGGTCTCAAATGATAATTCCTACATGAGCTACCCTTTTTTTTATTGTGTATCCACAAAGATTTAACAAATTTCACTTCTAAAATATGTAGAGATATTAAGGTTTCAATTATTATCTTTATTAACCCAAACCTTGTCCAGGAAACATATTTACTCTCTAGTGTTACAACTCTTGAGAGTTATATTGTTTTGTATTGATCATACTTTCACAAGTTTTTTTGAAAATTGTGTAAAGAAGGATCTCTTGATATCCTTCACCAACATGGGTTACAGAACGGGTCCTCTCACCCCGGTTGAAGGCACAACCTAAAGTAGTGAGGGTAGATCAAACCCTTAGTAAGGCTCTATCCATTTCTCCAATGCCTAAGTGACAAAGAGTCATTTGAATCTCCTCCCCAGCTACAAAATGACTCATATCATGATTTGTCTTTCTCTAAGCATCGTCTCACTTTCGTGATGCTTTTCATCCCTCACAACAAGACACAATGACATCGTTTCCTGGGATTATTTGAACACTAGGACCTATAAGTGTGGACAAAATACCAAATGGCACCATTGCCGGGGATTATTTGAATTGCAGAGGATTATTTGAACACCGGGACCTATTTGTTTGGAAAAAACACCGAAATGGCGCCGTTGTCAGGGATTATTTGAATTGTAGAGGATTATTTGAACACTAGGACCTATTTGTGTGCTAACACCAGTAAAATGGCACCATTCACAGGGAATAATTTTACAAATACATACACATGAAATCCCTGGTAATGCTTCTTACCTGGTTTAAGTACAAATAAATTGTTTAAACATTATCCTTTTTTGATATTTGTAAGATTTGTGTAAGATTACAAGTTCATTCTGTAGTATTTCAAGTTTCTAGTGGTTATTGCACTAAATTTGCATTAGTAGTGATAAATGTGGGTAAAGGAAGGTCAGATCTGTTAATATTTGAAGAAATTAAGCCTTGATAGATACTTGGAAAATTACTTATAGTGCATCTGCACATCTAAGGTGAAAATTCTTAGTGGCAACTCCATGTTGAATTGAAATTTTCATGATTACCAGTGTCTTAACGTGTGTCAAGTGAAATTTGTCATTGATATTTGCAAAGATAGAGGGAAGAAGGTCTTTCTTCACTAGGGATCCTACTAAAAGGTTATTTACAGAACTAGGAAAAGTAAATTGAGAAAGAAGACAAGCCTAGAATTTATTATTAGAAATCAAGAATAAAAAAAGGAAGATATCAGTTCTGAAAGGTGATTAATATGTGGTTGAATTTTACCATACGTCTTCAAGTGATTTTGAACCAAGTAATATTTGTATAAATTTGAGTTCTCCAACTGGAGAGGGGTCATCATTTGTGTCTGAAAAGTGTTCCTCTTAGTTTTCCCCTATTTCTTCCAAGGTTGATAGGGTTTCCCATGAAGCTGAGTCATTAGAGAATATCTATTTTGAAAGCTATACTCTTGTGCTCCAAAGACCCATCCTTCCCTATCATTTTGTTTCTCTTGTAAATTCACCTTCTCAAGGCAATATGGCCCAACCTCCACCTAGACCTCCGTTTGTTGTCCACACTTTTGGACCTGTATATTTTAGAGGTATGGATGGATATCCTAATATGGTGCTACAAGATGGAAGAAATAGGTTGCCAATGTTTTAAGGCAATAATGCCATCACTAGTGACCAACATTTAAAACTTTTTGCCAATATAATGTAATATTTTGAAATTGAGTTTCAAGACGTTTATGTAAACTTGTTTATTCATACTCTTCAAGAGGATGCATGTGACTGGTACAAGTATTTACAAGATAATTTGATAGATTCATGGACTGAGATGAAAATGGCGTTTATATTTCAATATGGGGACAAGACAGACCCCATGTTCCTTTTATTTGAGTTTGAAAATATAAAGAAAAATACAAATGAATCTATCCATGATTTCAATACTAGGTTTAATAAAACCTTGAATAGGCTACCTATAATCCCAAGGCCAAGTAATGAGTCCTGTTTGATAAAATATTCTAACACTTTTGATAAAAATGCCACTTATTACTTCAGAGATAAGAATCCAAGAACATTGAGGTAGGCTTTCACCATGGCCTTACAAATAGAAAATAAAATCAAAGTAGTTGGAAAGCCTCCTAAGAGATAGGGTGTCAAGTTAATCAATCCGGAGAGGCCTCAATCAAACAAAGTTGTGGATCTGGAAGAGGTTGTAAAAAATTTGGCTAGAGTAGTTAAAGAGATATCTGATAAACTGGCCCGAGCAGAAAAAGGGATAGGACGAAGTTCTTAGGGTCAACACAAGCCCCACAGTCAAGAGAGATTTGAAAATCATTCCAAAGGTGATCAAAAACTAGATGAAAGATGAAAAGGCCTCATGGGATCAGCAAATAAACAACCTCAACTAGGGAGAATAGATTGGTTCTTGATCCTTTGACTTTAAGGGTTATTAGTGTGGAGGAGGCCAATGTTATCAAGTGGTGTGATAGGTGTTCCTTACCACAATAACCATGTGATGTAGATCAAGAAGTTAAGGAAGCAGATGATGATGAAATGTATGATGATGTGTATATAATGAAATGCGTTGCAAAATCACAAAAGGGGGCAACCTCAACTGAATTGATAAGTTCCAGAACTATTGAAAACTTCTAGGATTGTGTTCACAAGGTATTACCTCTTCCTCCTATTAATAATTTTGAATTTGATATGATGCAATAATTTTATCTACCTAATCATGATTTTCAATACTTAAGGGCCTTGATGATTAAAAAGTATGATGAAGGGATCCCTTCTAAAGAAGACAAACAATAGCTGATGAATGCAATAGTTTCTTAGGAGAAAGAATATAACACCAGAATTAAGGTTGTCAAATAGGGAGGGATAGAAGCCAACCCAAAATTTCAAGTTATTACCAATTTTTGAAAGGAAACCCCTAACAAAGATACATCTATTAAAGTCCTAATTACCCCAAATAAAACCTATAGTCTTTCCCATGCCCAGACTCTAAAAAATCCTATACTATCAAATGAAACTATGAATTTCCATTGTATGAATGCCCCACCCAAATAAGTTCCATTTGACATAGACAAAATCTTGAGTCAGATCAAGGTCACTGTTCCTATTGTGGAATTACTCAGGATCCTTGAGCATAAGAAAAGGGCATTCAAATATTTGGAATTTAAGGAAGAAAAGATTACTTAGGGAAAAAGTGTTAATAATGGAGAGATTCCTCCTATTATTACAAAATCAGAAATACCAAAGCATTGGAGAAACTGGGTGAATCATCGGAGGTGTATTTGGGAAATTCTCTGGTTTAATCTCAACTGGATGTGGATCCATTTTTTGCCACTTTGATTATTAAAGATAGGCTGGTACATAACGACATGTTTGATTCAGGAGCCTCATGCAATGTAATGACTCTTAAGGTCATGAATGAGTTAAATATCAAGGTAACAATTTTTTTTGGGAAATTTACTACTATGGATTCAAAAGAAGTGCTAGGAGTTGGGTATGTCAAGGGATTAGTAGTGCGGTTGGCAGCTTTTCCAAGAAAATGCTTAACCATGAATGTGGTTAGTGTGGATTGTCCTGCCAAATGGGGGATGTTATTATCCTAAAAGTGGGAAGCTAGTCTGGGTGGAAGCGTACAAATGGACATGTCATATGCAACCATATAAATTAAGGGGAACCTTGTGAAGTTGTACAGTGAGAAGAAAATGTTTCATCTCATTGAGGACCCTAACAATGCTTCTTATGAAGTATTGTATGCAGATGTCGATGTCGAGAAATTTATGTGTTATGTTAATTTTAAGTAGCATAAAATTGATGAGTGCAAGTATCCTGAGTAGATTGGTTCTCCCTGGACTCTGATGTTTGATGGGGTTTTTTCTAGATCTGGTAAAGGTATAAAAGAGAAACCTCAGAAAATATGGCAAGGTAGAAACTTGGATAGAGAAGAAAAACAAGCACATGTACAGTTGTTAAAAAAGTATCAATAATTTTTGGCATGGTCATACTCAGAATGGAAGGTACTTGAAACATTTCCTTGAATGATTTCACATAATCAAGGCACACATCATTGTATAGTGTACAATATTTTAGCTGTTTTTCGTTTCTATGTTTTTATTTTTTGGTTCATTTTGGTTCTTGGCAGCTAATTTTTTTGTGAAAATGAGTAAATTTATAAATTCACCCACAATCCTATTGTCACCCAGGTAAATCCATGTGCTAAGCCCATATCAAAAGCGGAGGGGTGAGCCAAAATGTCCAAAAATACACAGTTTCTTGAAGTATCACAAAATACTAAATTTTCCACATCAACTTAGATCTTTTCAACATGGATGACTCAATTTTGAAGATGTGAAAGACCAAGTTAATGGCTATGATACAACACATTTAGTTCTTCCATACTTAACGCTCCTCGACCTCAAGATATTTTATTGAGTTTTATCTTTTATTTTTAATTTCGTGGTCTCTTTTCGTTTTTATCAGTGAAGTGCAATCAAAATTATTGTGGAGCTCAATTTTTGAACCAAAAAAGTGTGAAATTTTTTATTTTGAATCACAATTTCTCAAGCACCTACATAAAACTTCTAGGAAGAAGCAGAGCAAGATGAATAGGAAAAGGATGAAGACAAGGAAGTTGCAGGTACAAAGAATGATCAACAGGATTACGCACATTCTTCCTCTTTTTTGTGTGTGTTATGTTTTTAGAAATAGGAGGGAATGCTCCAAATAATTTTCTAGAAGTGACAACTAGATGCCCCAGTTGAAAACAACTGGTCAAAATAATTGAAAAATCTTATCTTTTGTACACCTGACATCTTTTGGGTGTAAATTTGTTAAATATCACTTTCTGGAAAAATTCTATAACAAACAAAGTATGTCTCAAATATTCTTTTTTTGGGGGGAAATATTTAATGTAAAGTGAGTGATATAAAGGCATGAATTGGAGATGTCAAAGAGAGCATTAATTTTTCTGAGTAAGTTTGAGAAAACCATTTTTTTAGAGACCATTTGAGAAACCAATTTATTTTCCTATGTTTTTGGATTTAATCATGTCAAGATGGTTATAAGTGTACAACCATTGGAAAGCTCTGAGATTGTTGAGGAAACTTTCCCCTGCTGATGAATCTAATGAACTTTGAATGAATTTTTGTTAATCATCAGCATAATTGTGTTTGTTTTTATTTCATAATGTATTCAAATATTTTTTCGTGTTCCTCTTACAATCTTATGTTAAAATGCCTCTGAATCAGACAAGATCTTATCCACATAGTAGTATTGTGGCATTTGCAATTTCATTATGAGAAGAGCTTTCATCTTGTAATGAAATAAACAATTTAAAACCATTTTAATTACACTGTGTTGACAAATATTATTTGTTATGATATGAGTGTATTAAGCATGCATAATAAGGGATTTCCAATGTTTAATTGAGTCTTTAACACGAGCCTTTGTGTTGAATTATTGAAGAGTGCATGAAATCGTACATCTTTGGGCTTCCATTGATACACACCTTCTGGTTGAAGGAATATTTTGAAGCATTTTATCTGTGAGTGTTCCAATATTGTAAAGGCTCTCAAATATTTGGTATAATAAACTTTATCTTGCTTAACTTCCCACCAAAAACTTCTCAAATGATAAATCCTACATTAAATACCCTTATTTATACTATGTATCCACAAAGATTTAACAAATTCCACTGCCAAAATATTTAGAGACAATCAAGTTTCAATTATTTTCTTTAGTAACCTGAACCTTGTCCAAGAAACATCTCCACTCTCTATTATGACAACTCGTGAGAGTTATATTGTGTTGTATTGATAATTTTTTCGCAAGGTTTTCATGAAAATTATGCAAGGAAGGATCTCTTGATATCCTTCACCAACACTGGTTACAGAACGGGTCCTCTCACCCTAGTTGAAGGAACAACCTAAAGTAGTGAGGGTATATCAAAGCCTTAGTAAGGTGCTATCCATTTCTTTAATGCTTAAGTGACAAAGAGTCAGATGAATCCCCTCCCTAGATAAAAAACAACTCATATCATGATTTGTCTATCTCTAAGAATCCTACAAGTTTCGTGGTGTTTCTCAGGCCTTACAAGAGAATCAACTTGGATACCAATAGTTGATATACTTTCATATTCCAAAATATTGTAATGTGTTAGACTCTATTTTGAAAGAAACAAGTATTCTTTTAGTTGTCCTTGCTTATGAAATGATAATGGTTATTTTCTTCTCTTTGAAAGGATGTAAGCTGAAATTTTGTTTTAACTATGAATTTATTTTTAAACTAATTGAAGAAAATGTTAGTTAAGACTATAAGGATTGAATGAAATAATTTTCTTTATTATCTCTTTGTTTTACAAGTTGTGTAAGAAAACTTACATTTGGATTAACTCAACTTTAGGTGAAATCATAAAAATAAAAGTATAAATGTATATACACCCACTTTATATTAAAATATAATCTTGGCTAAATTAGCTTTACAAGTATATTTTTTTACAAACCTTCCCTATGTAGATATTAGAGTAATATCGAGTTCTATTAAAAAAAGGAGAGAAATTTAAATAAAAAATTTGACTTTCCCATTTTAAAATGATACATATATTATATGAATATAGCAGTATATCAACATCACCATCCTTTAATTAAGTAATAGTAAAATGGATATGCTCACACACACACACACACACACACACAAAGATATATATGTAGTAATATATTATAATTTAATATGTTTACTTTGGAAGTTATTAACATTAATAATTAATGGTTATTATTATTATTAATAATAAAAAATGGTTTATATTATTAATAATAATAAATATTATTATTTTAATAATGAATATATTTTAAATTGTGAATTAAATAAAATTTGTTAACAAATAAACAAAAAAACAAAATATTTTTTTTAACAAAGTGAGTTTTTTTTGGTAGCCGCTTAGGCTTTTGAAAAACAGAATGGGGTGGGGAGGGGTCGCCAATTCCACCCCCCACCCCATAGTCTTATGGGATGGGGGTGGGGTCCTCGACCCCTCCTCCCTCCCCCCAACTTACTTGCTTTTCAACTGAAACAACTGAGGGCCAAACCCCCCACCAAATGCGCCTTCTTTCCTTTTTAAATTCTGCGCAAAATTTTAAAACCACAACCTTAAAAGTTTGTCTTCACTTATATATATATATATAATTTGGATTTGTAAATCCCTTGTTCAAAAAATAAAATAAAAATATTTATATACCAATAAAATCTGAAAATGGGTAGATGTATGTATATGCTTGCATATATACACACAAGTGTATACATGTATACATATATCTATAAATATACTTATCTTTGTAAAGGAAAAAAGGAAAATAAATGATAATATTGCAAATACAAATCTATTGGAAAAATGCAGAATAACCAAATGGGTATTTTTGGTTAATATTGCCTTTAACAAATTAGAAACATTTACACTCTATTGGATAGGGTAGAAGGGTAAAACAATGAAAATAAAACAAAGAGCTTTGGTGGGGATGTGTGTATCCATCCCCAAGCTCCTCCCCTCTCATCTTTGGTTTCCTCCTCTTCCATATTCCCTTAACCTGCAAAACAAACACAAAGAAATGAATGAAATGAGGTAAATAATGAATAAAAGCCTTCCTTAAGGATTTTTAGGGTTGTGTTGAAATCCTCTCATCCAATGGTGCATATTCATCTCATCCAACGGCCAAGATTGTCCCCTATAATAGTTAGGTGGGGTTAGGTGAGGTGATCATTTGATCACATGGGTCTTCCTTTCGAATGGGTCTACTTGTGCGGGTTGTAACTTAATTAAATTGTTTGTATTTTCTTTAAAATATTCGTAGTATCTTCTTTTTCCTAATTGTATAGACATAATTGATACTTTATATTTGAATTTAATAGTTGTATAAATGGGGGAACCTTTAGACCTTGGAATTTAATTATTTAATTTTGCATGACCTTAGAAAACTATTGTATTAAATTTATTTAGGAACATTTGAATGAAGTATGTTAAACCTAGTTTTAGATTTAATCAATTATTTTATTTAAATATTATTAATTAATTATTTTTGTGATGCTCATTTATTAACCTAGGGATTAGCTTAAAACTACTTGCATCCTTTAAAAAAAAATATTCCATAATTTTCTATAATAACCTAGGTGGTTGTTGGGTTTCATGTGCAAAACATTTCAGGCGTTACATTTTATTACTCTTAGTGTTGGTGTAAGAGTCCATAAATGTGTCTAGCTAAACTTTGACGACGATTCATCCGATTCAAATTTTTTACATGCTTACATAAATCATCCTTCAAAATTAGAAAATATGGCAATGTTGGATGTTGCCAAGTCATGGTCATATTCTCCAAAATGAAAAAATGAACAATGGAAAATTTGAAAACAACAAGCTATAATCCATGTATGGCTAAGATTTTATTCCATCCTAGATAAAGAATCAGATGAATATGTGGAATTTTGTTGGAGGGAGAATGTACTATATAGACCCTTTTGACACATTACAATTGATATAGGCAGCTCACAAATGGAGAAATAATTTGATCTTGAGAATGTATAAGGGGTAAATACCATGCATGGAATAATAATCGTATGGAAACATCACCAATAGATAGTGATTAAGTTGAAAATAACCTCGAAGACAACCCAAAGATAAGTACTATAGAGATGGATTAGTGAGAAGTAATGTCTATATTGATTCCTCATAACGACATGCAATTTATAGATATTGAGCTACTTTGTCGTCACAATTATTACCTATACCGTGATTGGAGTCAAAATTGTTTACCATCACCATTACATGATTTGTGACTACATTTTATAAATGGCATCTGCTGCTCGATACCAATAAAAAATACTACAGGAGGATCCCTCTTCCATGTGGGAAGTTTATCTAAAGACCAATATATTCCGTATTCTATGGTGGTGGGTCACTGTGACCATGTAAGGGATCAAGAGCCATTAAAAATGTTTCTTCAAGGAATAATTGTAACTGGTAAATCATATATAATCAATTTTACAGGAATACATTAGAATATTTCTCAATAGATGGAAAAATTCCTTTATTTCTACTTACTCCTACATGAGTTTCTACCATCAACATACAAGGTAGAACAATACATACTGGCCTTCAAATGTTGATTATAAATATTTATTCTTTGAGAGGATAGACATTGGAAATATTTAAAGAATAAATTAAGCACATATGTTACACTCTCATAGATGAGATGAGTTTTATAGGGTCCAATTTTTTTAAAATATCAATGATCGACTCCAACAAGCATTTCCTACACATGCAAATGAACCATTTATAGGTAGATCAATGATTATTGTTGGTGATCTTTCTCAACTACCACTTATTAAGGACCATCCCTATATATTTTGATAAGATTGCATCATGTTTTTACCCTCCATAGATTATGGTTTTACTTAATACTTTATTTAATTAATGATAATAAAAAATTATTTACATTTAACTCCGCTTACATCAGTAAATTTACACAAATTTCAGGAAACAAAATTGGGAGAAGAATTTTGGGACACTTTTAACATTGTTATTACCTTGGATGTAATATTTTGACAACAAGGAAATGATCGACAACAGATCATCTTCTGAACAATGTTGAAAAACATTAGAAATGTTGAATCTTATTTTCTTGATTGGGAAAGACTCATGAAGTAGATAAATGCATGCTTCAACTAGGGCATAAGGGTGTCCTTGGATTCAAAAAATCCATTTATATGCAAGAAACAAATTTGCGCATTTGCATAACAAGCAAATGCTTAAATCTTTATTCATACCCATTGCAAGAACAATTACTGAATATACAAGGCACTCAGGCTTAGAATATGTTGATGACAATGAATTGGATAATGAAGACATATTATGTGTAGTTCAACATGTTATGTTACTATGTAATTTGTGCATTGAATCTGGATTAGTGAATGGTTCTCTTGGTACTATACAAAACATTATCTATACCTCTTGTTTAAAACCACCCAACTTGTCCATGTCTATGATAGTAGATTTTGAAAACTTATATTAGTCCTGCATTAGACGCAATAAATCCAAAATTGGTTCCCATATTGCCCATAATAAGAGGATATCGTAAAATAGGTCCCACTAAAAATGGGTTTGGCACCTACCATACATAAGTATCAAGGATTAACTTTCCCTAACGAAATAATAAATATTGGAGATGTGGAGAAACTGGGATTGACTTTCATATCATTATCACAAGTTAAGTCTATTGAAACTTTGAGAATATCTACGCTATTATCTTTTCAGAACTACTCTGAAATGAAAAAAAGTATGTAGAATAGAGACAACTCAAAGAGAAATGCCTCCTACATGTTGTCTTCAATTAGTAATAGTAGGTATATCCCTACTAATTAGAACTAAATTACATTTTTTCAATTCTTTTCAAGTAAAATGTTTATCATTCAATTTATTTACATGAATGCTTGTCAAAATAATTATAGAATAAATTTTCCGCTAGTTTATGACATAAAAAATAGATGGAGCCAAGGTTGGATTCTTCCTTTGAATTTCAAATATAGGTTATCAACATGTACTTAAATCATATGTATCTACAATTCCATTTTTTGTTCCTCCAAACTATGATGTTAATAACACTATTAATTATTACAGGATCTTCCATTCACAATTGACCTTCAATACTTTAGATGGCTACCTAAATCTTAGATGCCTACGAAATCTTGCATGATTTACATCATAGTTCAATGTACTGCACATTTTTTCACAAATTTATTGCTTTTAATTACTCCTCCTATATGCCTATTCGCCTCTCACAAGCACCTTTGGATGCTTTTTCTCATTTTAAAATTGATATTTTGCATGTCTAGAGGTTAAATATATTATGGTATTATCTTGGACAAGTTTTTAATGTCAAATTTCTGAAAGGAAAAGCATGTCCTTCTTGAGGTGCCTATATAAATAGGATATACACCTTGAAAATGATACATTTAACTATATTTAAAATAGGTTTAATTAAGATACTTTTGGCATCCATATATATTGTGTTTTTAATTAACAAATAATAGGATTTTTTTGGTTAAAATTTAAATACATAATATGTATGATACTAAGCTATAGTAACATATGCATATATAAATATCATCCATACTCCTTTCCTCACATTTTAATCTATTTTTATCTGTTCTATATGGCGTACATCTAATTACGAGAATACATGAAACAATTTTATTGGAAAGCAACATGTTCTTATATACATTAAAGATAAATCCTATATTTTCACCATCATCATCATCTACCAATGGAAGATTTAGTACCATGTGACATGTTTGTAATAGTATAAAATCTCTTTGATCAAGTATTTTAGATAAAAGTATCCTATATTCTCTTGATCCTAATTATTAATATTTTTCAATGGTTCGAATCTAAAATAATATTTAATAATATGTTTTGGAAGTATTTTATTCATTTTTTGTATTCCTAGAAATGTAGCTGATTACAACATGTTTGGAAATAAAGGGTTTCCAATCTACATTTTTTTGAGCCAAATTTTTAGTATGTGAATATTGTGTGAATATATTATATAAATTTTTAGTATATGATCAACCTTATTATATCATATTTAAAAATCTTGAGACAATTTTTGATTCTTGAGATTCAATGGACATAGTGCAATATACTTATATGATATAGGGGCGCATTTTTAGTTATTTCACCAATTATTTGTGTAATTTCTATAAAACTATTTTAATGTTTGAAATATACTTAAAAATGATTCTTTTTCTTTTCTCATATACGGAAGAACCCTCTGTATAATCTGTATGTCATTCTAAAATTTTTTATATCTTTTAATTCATATTCCTTATCCACATAAGTAATATTTCTTCTTCTTGGAATAATACAAGGATTTTCTTATCAATTGACAACATGCCTACATGTTTTATTATTGTGGGTATTTATAAGTATTCCAATCAATAAGACACACACATGCGCGTACACGCACGCACGCACACGCACGCACGCACATGCACACACACGCACGCGCACACACACACACACACACACACACACACACACACACACACACACACACACACACACACACACACACACACACACACACACACACACACACACACACACACACACACATGCGCACATGTTTAATAAAGGTTGTTAATATTTGGTACACTTTGTCACCAATATGTATTTATGTACATGTGGAACCACTTCTTTCCAATTCATATCTAGATGAAAAATATCTTATATGCATTCGTTATACATTATGTCTTTTAAGGAAATTTTATGTCATAGGTTCATGTAGTGTGACAATATATGATGATAAAACAAAATATTGCATATTCAAGGGTTCATATTCACATGGATTATCTGGTGATGTTCTCTATTGTTTAACCCTAAATTAATTAATTGTCCTTTATTTTACTTGTTATTTACATTATATTGATTTGAATTGCGTATATTTAGATTTACATAATGGAATCTAAAGTGTCCCAAAAACACTAGATTGATAAAAAAAAAAGAAGAAGTAAAACTAGGGTTTGAGGGATGTATTTTCTAACTTAGATTGACTTATATCTATTTTGTTATTAAATATGGAGCTGATGCAAAACATGGAATCAACCCATATAATATAATGTTTGTATAAATGTGAGAGAGCATGAATTTATATCTTAGGGAAGGACCTTAATATAATAAAAACTTGTTATATATGGTTTTAAATATGTGACTAGTGTAAATTTAAGTTTTTTTTTTGTGTCAGTTCACATTTTACTATGTAAGAATTTGATATCTTTAACTTTTTTGTAACCCTCACATTTACACTTATACCTATAAATAATCCTATCTTCTTACTAAGAACATCAATAATACATTAGTTAATAAAATAAACATATGAAGACCTTGACTCGTAATGACATTAGAAGTCACGCTATTTATTATTCATTGAGTTTTATACTACATTTTACACTCAATGTAGTTCCTACTGCATTGTGATTTTCGTCATGAAACTAAAACCTTTAATATATATTTAAACTTGTGATCCCACACTAATAGAAACCTAACTACTTTAGCCCAATTAAAATCCTTGTAAGTAGATGTAAAATTAACAAGTTTTCCCACTTGTGTTGTGGGTTATAGTGTGATACAAGGATAATTTCTCATCCAAAATTGTAAATGATAGATAGATATGTTATTCCTAGATGATAAATGCTTAGAGATAAATTACATATATATAGAAGTCTTTGACATTGAATTTTGAGTCCTATTGGCAAGAAAGGATGACCTAAAACAAAAGTTGTGATTGATAATAGAGAAAGAAGAGGGAGTAACAGCAAAATGGGTCATTAAAGTAAAGGGGAAGGATCGTATGGCTTACATTAAAATCATAGTATGCTTTTGAACTATTTGTATAATTTTGCATCATAGTTAGTAAAATTTAAATACTAGATTGTAAAGGATAGAGATCTCTATGACACCATATGAAATAATAAGAAAGAGCCAAATACAAGAGAATAAATAGAAGATTATCAAGCAATGTAGAAGTAAAATAACAACGAAATTTATGGATAAGATCTAGTTTTATGTTGTGATGTCCATTATTACAATGATTTCCAAAGGTATGATGTAATAATTTGTTTTGCCAATGTTGGTGTCCAAAGTTATCCCCTTTAAGCTAGTGAATAAACATATTTAATTTAAAGAAGAAAATAATCATACATGATAATGTTAAATTTAGGTGAGCCCTAGGCATGTAAAAATAATAGCTATATGTTTTTGAACAATGTGGTTCATAATTCGTCGAGGAAGAAAATATGGAAAAAATATCATCATTGTGAAATGGTATTATAGAAATAGATGTATGCTTCAACATAGGTAGATTACATTGGAAATCACAAAGCGTTGGGTGGGATCAATCCCAAATAGATGGTTCAAAACTAGGTGGAAATTGGGTTTCCTAACAATAGAGTATATAGATGGGATTTGAATGTCTCAGTACCAAGGGAAGATTGTCTTATATATATTTTTCTTCACCCTAATATAAATATTCCTAACTTAGGAGACTAGACTACTGTATATAAATCTAGTTCAATTGTTTTAAAAAAATTAAAAATTTAAAGTGAATGATGAATCGTTCCCTGATTAATAATGATAGGATGTATGATAGTAACTACACTAATATAGCTACTAATTTATAAGAGTTTTCAATGTTATGAATCTACAATAGTATTTAATAATATGTTTTGTAAGTTTTTTAATTCTTTATTGCATTCTTGGAAATGTTTTTGATTACAACATGTTTAGAAAGAATGGGTTTCCAATATACTTTATAAAAAATTCTTTTAATGATTGAACAAATTTACTTTAAAATGATTGTTTCTCTTTTCTCATGTAGGGATGAATCCTCTCTACAATTTGTATGTAATATATAAGTCAATATATCTTAATAGTCATATTCCTTATCCAAAAATAGTAATATTTCTTCTATTTTCCATACATGAAATTTGTGAGAAGTGATAATATGCCTACATGTTTTGTTATCCCACACATTTATGAAGATTATAACAATGAATAATAGAATGTAAGTGTATGTCCCCACACACACACATTAAATATTGTTTTTTTAATAATTATTGTTCATATTTCATACTCTTTTCCACCATATGCATCCATGCACATGTGGAAGCATTTTGTATCCGTTCATATCTAGATGAAAAATATCTTATAATGATGTGGGACAGAGATCATAACTTCTAGTCCAACCATTGAATCTTCTTGAAAATTTTCAAGGTGGTACATCGTGATTAGTAATATGTCATGATTAAATTTATCAGAAATATTGGATGAATTTTTGACATAGTTTTAGGACCAAATTCCTTCTTCTAGTCATTTGAAATTGGATCTAAACAATTTTTTTTGTCTAGAAGTTAGAGTTTTAATATGTTTTTCTATTTTTTTTGTGATAAGCCCAAGATTTGGTGCACACCTTAATTTACAAAGGCATGTTTTGTACTAAACAATTTGGGTCCATCTGAGGTGTTTTAATTTTTAGGTTTGTTTTAGTGTTTTAGTGTCTTTTGCAGTTTAGGATTTTCTTATAGATAGTCAGAAAAAAGGGAAGATTGTATTGTTGTAAAATTCCTTAAATTTTATCTCTCCCCACAAAATTTAATATAACATACAAAATAAATACAATTCTATATAATGTGTTCTATTATTTTTTTTGTTTTTAATAAAAAGAAACTCCTAACATATTAATGGAGATACTTTTCCAACCTATTTAAACTCTCCATGCAAAGAAATTGAATCTACATTCCTAATATTCCACGAATGTGGAGAACATATTCTTAGATGGAGTTTCTTGGCCTCTTCATTTATTTTCATCAATTCACCTTTATTTTACATTTATCACTTTTTGAATGATTGTGTATTTGCAAGCTTATTACCTATATAAGATTAAAAATATGTGTAATCATCTATTATTTGTCAATAGATTTAAGATGTTTTCAATTAAATGATTGATAAAAAGAAAAAATTTGTTATTTAAAAGTAATTAATTTATTATTTACTAGGAATTTGTTAATGAATAGAGTATATATAAAACCACATTGTAGTGAACTCAATTATTCTTGATCATAATATGATTTTATAAGTATAAAATTAGTGTGTAGTTCCCACCTCCCTTTGACACTTATTACTGTTAATTTTGATATTGTTGACTATACTCATGGATATTATTGTATCATTTTGACTTAGCATGATGTTAGATGATAGAGATACCTGGACTATTGTTGGATTTCAATTCATAGTATGATGTGTGTGGATTATTAGAGACATGTTATATTGATAATGATATGTTGTTTATATAGTTATATGTTTTTGACATGTGATATTTTCATCATATTGAGTAGACCTTAACAATTGAACTAATCTTGTGATCCTATTGATATAGATGAAATGTAGAATTGAGATGTTGTTATAAATTAAAAATAATAATGTTAATTTCCTAGATGGTGATTTGATTCACATGTAGATGATTGTGGATTTATAATTGTATATTTTATCTTGGATGTTTTGATGCGGCCACAAGGCCGAAGGAGGTATTATGTGTTTTGTAGGTGAAAATATCACAACAAGCAATGGGGGATCTGATACCAACCACTTTGGAATGCTATATGAATTCAACAATGGTCACCATGGAAAATTGTGTTATATTATTGTGTGTGTGTTCAAATTGTTGTTAGGGGTTTTCCATGGGGGATTTCCTCCAATTGTGACCAATGGGTTTTTGTGTTTGTTGTTTTATTTATTTAAATTTAATTAACTTTAGTATGTTATTTATAGTGATGCAATTCCTTGCATTAATTATTTAAATTGTGTCTTAATTAAGTTAATTAATCATGTTACTGAACTAATTATAGTTGGGACAAAAAATTCATTTATTATATTAGATGGCTCTTTGGGTTATATGTTTTAAGTTGAGTGCTTGTGTTCTTGAGAATTACACACGTTACCACTTCATGAAAATTCGGATTTGGCGTTAAGGGACAATTTTAGAGGATTGTTGGTCAAGTTAAGCTTGTCTCACACATCTTAAATTACTATACCAACCCTACCTATGGATTGGGGGGTCAAAAATAGACCCAATTATGTGTTTTGTAAGACACATGTGGCATTTATTGAAATTTTATTCAAAGGGATTTAAAGTTTGTCCTTAGAGGGTGTCGGTTTGGATTATGTGTGAAAGAGGTTTATCATTCCTCTCACCCACCAATTTATTGTGCATTGGGGTTGATGTTTGACTTGTGAGGTGGATTTTAGGATGAGTGATGTGGCATCCTACAAGGAACCACCTCACCCTACTCTCTCCCTTTTATATTTATTCAAGTTCTTTTGCATGTTTAGGGGTTACTTCATTTGATTTGGGCTCTTGAATTTTGGAGTTAGAGAATTTTGGATTTCTTTTGGATTTGTTTGGATCTTGTTGGTGTTGGAGTGGGATTGAAGGATCTTAGTGTGTTACTCTTGGATCAAGATCTACCATGTAAAGGTAGGATCTACACTCTTGTTAAATGTTTTCTTTGATATTGTGTATATGTCTATATTTTGAGTGTTTTGGTATGCTTTTTTGGTGCTTGGGTAGATTTCCTAAGTGTGGTGTAGGAGGGGACTATGGGGATCTTACATGTAGGGAGGAATAATATTTTATTTCATATTTTGGAGGGAGTTGTGTTGGGTGCCCAACATTGGACAATAAATTCTTACATTTCTTACTTGTTATTTTTATGAGGGGGACATAAGAGATAGTAGGGAGGCATAAGAGAATGTTGGAGGCATAAGAGGATCTTGAGGGATGCGTAAAAGTTGTGTAGGTGTTTTGAGATGTATATTGGAGGGTTTTAAGGTGGGAACCTATTTCCCATTGGGAGCCATAAGTGACCTTCCCATAGATGCTTGATCCTTTGGTTTTGCATTTTGAAGCCTTGTACATTTTGTTAGTTTCCTTCTTGTGATTTTAGTTTGAGTTGATTGTGTTTTGGTATGATTGTTAAATCCTTGTATTTTGATGTGGAAGTTTGTTTTGTTTCCATTAGTTGGATAAATCTTTCATTGCATTGTGGTTGGGGCTTGTGGGCTAATGAGGAGGATATGCTCTTCTCCTCATTAGATTATTAGTTAGGTGGAAAGCGTTGCCTCTCCCCCCATTTTTTTGTTGATCAAGTGAAACATGGTGGAGCTCTTGTTGGTAATGTGAAACTTTGAGCATTTATTGGTGTCTAAAATAAATATTTTCTTGTGAGAAAACCTTCTTGTTACTCCCAGTTAAGGTGGAAGACTTGTAATATTGTATTTTTTTTAAAGGAAATGTCACATTGTAAGTTGTATTATTATATTAAGGAAACTCATTGAGGAATTGCATAATTTTATTTCTTCTCCAATGGTAGTATGTAAAGGATTGAACTCAAATGGTAATTATGTTCAAAAGTTTAGTTATAGTTTGTATTGTGAGAAAATAAGTTCTCGAACTTAAAAGAAATGAGATATGCTCAAGGAAAAAAAGTTCATTATCATTGTTGAAGTTATAGTATTGTGAAAAGAAATGAAAAAATATAGAAATTGTTGAATACTAATAGTGTATACTTGGAAACCTTGAATGTAGAACAAATTTGATAGTAGTTTGTGAACGAATAAATTGTAATGAAATGGAAAGATGTTATAAATGTTAATTAAATTATTTTGTTGAAATAATGCAATTGGTAGTAAGGAAAAAAAAACAACATTAGAAGTAGATTTAGATTTTTTTCTACTTTTGGATTTGAAAGAAAATTTGTTGAAAGAATTTAAAAATGATCTTGTAGTTGTTGTTATTACTATTGAAATAGGAAAAGCTTAACTTGAGTAATTTTACTATGGAATGAATCGATAAATTAAATTTTACCACTAGAAAGTTTACGCACATAAAATTAAGTTCAGAATCACTTTTAAATCACTCTAGTGATTTTTGTTTTTTGAAAATATCGGAAATGAAGGTTATATTTCTAAGGAACACGACCACTGCCCTATGTAGAGCGATGTTCTTGTAACCGTCATTCAAGCAAGGTGGTGGTCTCAGAATCACCACACAGGAAAAGAGGTGGTTCTCGAATCGTAACCCAGGTAGGGCGGTGGTTCTATAACTAATGGTGGAAAAAATGAAGATCCATTCCTGTGAAAATTTTAACTTGGTATAACTAAAATTTAAACTTGTAAAAATTACATAGGAAACCTCCAACAAGAAAATCATGGTTAAATTTCACTGTTCAAGCAAGTAAATCTTTAAATGGATAATTAAAAGTGCTCAATTTTTTTATATATTTTTGGGGGTAGGGTTTTCCCCAAATATAGAACTCAAAATACAAATAAATGTGTAATAACTCTAAATTTGGAGTGGAAACCCCTTTAATCTTTGAATGAAAGGAATTACAATGGTAAATCTACAACCTAGAATAAACTAAGCTTGATTTTGTAAATTCCTCCATAGTTTCTTCATTCCTTGCTCCCATGGCTTCCATTTCTCCAACCTGTAAGTTAAAGAAAAAAAAAGTTACCAAATGACAAGACTACGGTAAAAAACATGACTTAATAGAAATTCATAAGGATTTTTAGGGTTAATTTGGAACCCTAGGATCTAGTGGCCACCGTTGAATTAATCCAAGGGTTGAGGATCAAACCTATAATTTCTTGGTAGGAATGAATATTATATATGTTGTAAATAAATTTAAAGATATGTGTAGATGGGTGAATGGGGCCATTCACATACATTGGTGTGCAAAGTCATTAATTTAGTTCCTAGTGTGTTTTAGAAAATTAATGAAATGGACATTTAAGTTATTAAGAGTGTGGAACTAATGTAACTAGGTATAAGGTTAATAATTTTGGGTTTGGATGTTAATTAAGCAGGAGAAAAACATTTAACCAAGTACATTAAATTATGGCACCTTCCTAGTTGAGTGTTAAATATTTGACCTTAGAGATAAATTAAGAATATTTAATCATTTTTCTATTTGATCAGGTTCATCCTTCGGAAAGTAGATATTATTGGTGAAAATTAATTTAAAGCACACTAGGGGTTAACACCCTTGTAAGCTTTTAATGTGTTCCTAGAATGTCTTTTTTATGGGCATTACATTTGGTATCAGAGTCATGGGTTAAAATCTTGGATCCATGGGCAAACTAGAAAACATAATACATGAACATTTAACCTAGCAAAAATATATATATTTACCTAGAAAACAACAATTTCTGATAATTATATGAAATAGAAAACCTAGAAAATTGAAATAAAACCTAGAGTAATGAATAAAATCTCACCTTGGTATGTGTAGGAGGTACAGACCAGATTAGGGGTTATTGCATGTAGATCTAGATTTTCTACCACCAGATTAGGCTGTAGGGGCCATTCTACCTCATATTTTATAGATTCTTCAGGACATCAATTCTGCCTTATGCAGAGGGCCCTTAGGAGGAAAAATTGATAGATAGGATAGGGAGCCATCAGTGGAGGCTCATATATCTCCTTGACACATCAAGGAAAATAGGGTAGAGAACTCCCATGTTGAGTCAACTAGGGTAGTATCACCACAAAGGGAACATGGGGATTGGTTACCAGGACATAGGGATATATATTGGAGTCCTAGGATGAGGGAGGAGCATGCAGAGAGACCTAGGGGCCGTCAATCATCATCTACAAACCATATCAGATATATCGTGAAGCTAGGACCATCTCACTATTCTGGAGATACAATACCCTTATACTAGCAATACGAAAGCTCATGTTACAATCCATCTTCTGAGGGATGGAGTAGGTGTTAGTGGAGGACTAAGGAGCAGAAGCTCCATGTTGACTTAGAGATAGTTACCCATGAGCTCTTTGAGGAGCGGTTTAGGAACATGTATTTATCCAAGAGGTTTATAAATAGTAGAGGATAGACGAGTTCCATGGCCTCCGTTAGGCATTTATGACTATAGCTGAGTATGAGACTTGATTTCTAAACCTACGCTAGTATATCGACTATATGTAGGATTCATAGGTTCATCAGGGACTTGAATTTGGATTTAGGTGGTGCGGTGCATATTCATTACCCATAAACATTAGAATAGGCCGTGGAGAAGGCCTATATTGGAGAGGATACATGAGGGAAGACACAACAGGCTAGGGACAAAGTGTAGAGCTACATCCAGTAGATGCAGAAAAGCAGGTCAAGGGTGTAAGCTCCTCCTCCTTATGGCAGACATGGTTCTACATAGTCATCATTCATGCCACATCAATAGCAACCTTAGCAGTAGAGGAATCGTCCCCCTTTTAGACATTCTTAAAGATTCGACTCTAAGAGCGGATGGAGTATGGGGTATGGGGCCTTCTCCTAGGAGACCCATTAGGACACAGGGTGCACTGATAGCTCAGTCAGTGGGAGCTCGTCAGCAAAGACCTCGTTAGTCTATAGACAGATTGTCAAGATCCATAACATAGACCTCTAGAGTATCGGTTGGTGCTGCATCTCACTAGAGAGGACCAAACAATTGTTATGGTCATGGCATTGTTAGAAATCATTGGACAGAGTGCCTACAGAACCCTAGTAACAAGGGTAAGGTGCATACATGGAAAATTTTAGTGGAACATTTTCATAAAATCATGAAAATAGAGGATCATATAAATTCAAATTTGTGAATATTATGTGCTTTGCATCCGAATTATTTCCCAAAAAAATTGACCGACATGTGCCTTATACTATTCATTTTTCCTAGATTTTACACATATATAAGAGCTTATGAATGTAATTTGCCATAATTTCAAATCATATTTTGCTCATATTCACCTAAACAAAAATAAGAAAATTCAAAATCCACAACCGTCTAACTTTGAGCCATCCAACTCTTACCCATCTAATTCTAAGATGTCCAACTCTGATCCGTCCAACTCTGAGCAATCCAAATCTGAGCTGTCTAACTGTGAGTCATCCAACATTGGGCCATCCACTTCTAAGCAGTCTAACCCTAACACATCTAACTCAAAAATCCAAGTTGTCCAACCTCTTAGCCATCCAACTCTGATCTGCCAAATGATGATATGTCCACCATCTAGCCGTCTAACCCCTTAGCCGTCCAACCCTCAGTCGTCCAAGACCTATCTATCCAACCCTTTACCTTCTAACCCTTAGCCATCCAACACCTAAGCATCCGACCCATTAGATGTCCAACAATTATCCGTCCAACGCAAAGACATTCAACCCTACACTGTCTAGACCCTTATTCATCCAACCCTGAGCTGTCTGACCAATAAGGCTTAAGCTATCCAATAACTTAGGCATCTAACCCTCTTTCATGATCCATCAAATCACTCAGTGACTTAATCATCCAACCCTTGACCATTCAGCCTAGGGGCCTAAGCAGTAAGAAGTCATGGATACTAGAAATCAAGGTAAGAAGATTACAAATTCAGCCAACCCAAAATAGGGTGTAAATACTTTGCTTGGCTATTTTGGAAAATCACAAAAAACGAAGTCTATTTCTACGTCATTTGAAAACATTAATATGTGGCAATTTTTATTTAGTGGTTATTTAATCATACAAAATTTTATAATTATGTTTATCATACTCTTATTGCAATTCTTCATACTCTGTAAAAATTTAACTGTAGATATAATTAATAATAAATAAGTAACAATTTTATAGAATTATTTGCAAACATTTCAGAAATCCCTTCCCATAATAATTAATTTATAGATATCAATGATCCATTATATGTTGAGGAAAACATTTTTTTCCCTTGATGAGTTAGAAGTATATGAAAATTCATTGAATTCTTAAAGTACACCAGTAGAGGAAGCTTCTACTCCAAGTTCCATTTCGAGGAAAAGGAGACATGAGAATCAAAATATTCTTGCTAATAGCTCAAATGCAGAAATTAAATCGGAAGAAAAAAAAGAAAATATGTCAGAAGAAAGAGGGAAAAACGGACTATTGGAAGAAAATTGCAGTTCGAATGAGATGTAAAATATCCTTTTATTCAACACGTGTATATTAAATAATGTAATGTTGTTCCAACACAATGTCAATGCACAATATGTGGTTGGAAAGAGGGGAAGGAGCAAACGATGCAGCTCAAACTAGACACAATTGAAAAGCACTATGGGAAAATGTACATTTCCCAAAAGCTAAAGGATGGTAGCATAGTCAGAACACATAAATGGAAATATGAAAAATATTGTCTACATGTCGAATATGCAGAAGAGAATGAAAAGGAACAAAAACATGTCAAATATATAAATGAAAAATGTGGGACCATAGTAGCCAAATTGAGCAAAGATATGGAAGCAGAAATGCAAGAAAAAGATATTCAATTTGCTACCATATTTCATATAATGAAAAGGTGAAGACTAATGTCATATTTCAGAGAAAATAAAATGTTGTATCAAGTTATTGGTTTAAATAACATTCCTCAATCTCATTTTTCAGATACCAGTGGCTGGGAGATTACAAAATGTCTATCTATAGTAGAAAAGAAGGATCTGAAACTGTGTGTTCAAAAGGCAAAATATATTTCCCTTTCCTTAGATGAGATTACTATAGTCAATAATACTTCATGGAAATGTATTCTTGTTTACACATTTCCTAATGAAATAAGGACTCCACACCTCTTAACAATTCATAAAATGACTGAGAATTTTAATTCTGAATATATATAAATTGGTATTGTCAAATCTAAAGGATATCGCTAGAATGGATGAATTTTCCATTGCAACAATATTAGTTTGTTTTCGAACCAATGGTGCAGCTGTAATGCAGGGTGAAAGAAATGGTCTATGTGTTATAATTCAGACAGCTATTACATTGTATATGGTTTCTATCTACTGCATGGCTCACAGAATGAATCTTGCCTACAAAATTGTGGGCACATTTGATAATGTAGCTAAAGTAGAGGAATTGATACATGATCTTCATGCCTTTTTATCTAGTAGTCTAAAGATATTTTTATAATTTCAAAATTTTTCTATTGGACTAACAGATGGAAAAAAACTTCTCAAAGATGTAGATACCAGATGGATATCTATGGATGAACATGCATGTAGAATATTTGATGAATATCCTTCACTGACAAGATTTATGTTTAAATACCACAGGGATGTAGATAAAGCTAAAGATCTATTGTGCCATCTAACTAACATAGAAACTTTACTCACACTCTGCGGTATTTTTCCCATGTTGAGGGAGCTTAATATTTTAACAAGCATGCACAAGATCATTCTTCCTACATTATAAAATTCATAAGACTCAGAAGATGTGTTTGCTGGAGTTTAGAAAGTTTATATCTTTCTGATGGTAGTTTTCAGGGTGATGCTTTTGAAAACTGGAATGCATTGACATATTTGAAAAATTCCAGATGCTTCTTAAAATACAATATACATGATCATTTGTGTATAACAGCACATGGAAGAGATATTCCACTTCATACGTTCCAAAAAAGAGTTGATATGCCTAACTCAGAAATAGAAGTAGTACAAGTGGCACGAAATTTATATGATGCAGTATTAATGGAAAATAGAAATAAGATAAGAAAGATATTTGAATCATTACCTAAAGATATTTAGAAAAGATTAAAAAATGATAAAATTCTTGATGCAATGGGAGTTGTAAATCTGCAATTCTAGAATTTTTCAGGAAGCAAACCACACACATCTATCAATCCTTTATTTCTCAAAAATATGAGTGATCTAACTGATCATTTCTCTAAGACTGTAAAGATAAATGGATTTTCTGTAGAATGTGTTTTGAAAAGAAAACTACTTAGTTCATAGTCAATGGATTTTTCTAATACTATGATACAACAAATTCAGCTTGTACAAAACCTAAAGGATTACAATGCCATGAAAAGGATTTGGAAGGATATCTATTCCAGTAGTATTCTAAGTGAAGATTTGAGTGAGTATATAAATCTGTATGAGCTTTTCCAAACAATGATTCTGGGTTCAATGGAAGATGAGAGGGTTTTTAGTGCATTATCCTTTTTAAAGTCCAAACTTCAAAACAGATTGGATAGGAATCTAGAAAGTTTTCTCCGATTTTATGTTTCACGTTACTCAGCGGAGTCTTTTCCTTATGATAGAGCACAAACATTATGGAATTCACTTATTGAAAGAAGAGGAGTTAGTAATATTTTTCCTGACCTAGGGGATCGAGGAAAATCACTAGATCATTCTATAGTTGATTTCCAAGACACAAATGAAAGCATTGCTCCAGGACTGTTACAATTCACCTAGATTACAAATTTTCTATTGAAACAATTTCATTATATGTTTTAATCATCCCATATGTGTTTTATATTTCGTTATCAATTTCAGAGTGAAATATTTACTCATTTGTCTTTTATATCTGTTAATTGATTTAATTTACATGTGCAACAAATAAAAAACATAAATATTTAAAAGAAACAAAAATCAAGTAAATTTAAACAACTTTCAATAAATTTAAATATTGATATATTTCATACAAAAATTACAAATTTCAAAAAAAGAAATATTATATTTGTCTTTATTTGATCCTTTTCCATTTGAAACGTAAATCTTTTAAAGAAAAAAAATCATGTAAATTTATGAAAGATTTACGTAAACAATAAAAATGAAACATAATTTGTATTAACAACATAGAATAACATTGTAGAATTCTAATTTCCAAAGTTCTTTTGAAATCTATCTCTCATGTGGCTGTTGGAGCCTGGTGGATTACTTTATGAAGAAAAGTACAAATTCATAAACATTGTCGGCCAATACAATTACAAAATAGGGGTTGTCATAACATATCAAAGCTTCCGGACAAGTTTTGTGATATAAGGACACATTACGAGGTTCATCCTCTTTTCTGCCTATGATTCAAAATGATAGTTCTCCTTACGTCTGCCACATAGAATAAAAAAATAAAAAAGGGGCTGGACACTATCTTTTAATTCCTACGCTAATGCTGGAATTGCGAAAACACACCTGTCACATGGTGAACTTTACTAACATATCTTATTTTATGTTGCACGCGAGGCTTGTTCTCTTTCTTGTGTTAGAGGTGGAGGATTCTGCTGCATCTATGTAGAGCTATAAACTATAACTCCTGATGCCTACATATCTCATGTTGCGGTATTGATATTCTCTAAAATATTCATCTCCTCCCTCAGTACATATCCTATAGACAAAAGTGTTGCATCCGTGTCTATCTTTTCCTTAAGTAAGACCTATGGATCCATATTATGATCCTTTATTATCCTTCTCAATGTATTATTATTTTTATTTATAAAAATGAGTTTTTCCTTCAACTGTGCAAATAAATTGAGGCTTTTGCGGGAATTCTTCAAATGTGCTTCAAAAACAACTTCTTCTTTCTTTAAATTTTCATATTTTCACTGCGAAAACTAGTTTTTCTAATTATTAGTATATTAGATAAAATTGAAAAATATATTTCAATGCATATAAGATAAGGATTTTGGCAATTTGCATATAAAACTAAAATCCCACTCACAACAACTTTTTCTTTTTCAACATTTGCTATTAAGACATTTTTCTTGTCTTTAGCCCATTTATTGTTATAAGCCTATGCTTCCGCATTGAGATTATCCAATGTTTTAATCATTATGTCGATAATTTCATCATTGTATTCATTACTATATGAAATAGTCCCTAATTGAGATTTGGTTAGCAAAACATCCTGCCATGCTGGTTGACTCTCTATGGAAGTGAACAATGAATACCTTTGAGCATGATTATGGTATCATGTATTTATTTCTTTTATCAAAAAAATTTCTCTCTTCTCCAAGGACCACACCAAATCCACGTCAGACATTACAACCTCTTGAATTGTTTCCCCAATACTATCTAATATCACATTTTCTAAAATAAAATGTGTCTTTTCACCATCAATTTGTGCAGCATTTCTTAGAGGACAAGAGTCACAACCCTATATTACATGCACATTTTTTTGTGGTTGAGGTGAAGTAGATTGAATCATCTAGTGCGTGCCAAAATAATTACCCTTGTCTGCATCGACACTATCAAATCCAAAATACTCCTTGTCACGAGCGATGTTGTTGAAAAGTTGTGTGGGTGTTACACTGAAAAACACCACCTAGTGACAGTCTAGGAAATTCTGTGGTAGCACGATGAACTATTCCTGTAGACTCTACAAGAAATCTTATATACTTTCATGTAGTTCTTCATTTTGTTTGGATTGGATGTCTTGGAGGTATTGGTGGCCTCCTTGCAAGTGGAATGTGCCCAGACACCATATTACATGCATAAAGTAAACAAAAAATTGTCAGAATGTTATGATTGCGATTTGTAAATGCTAAAAAATTGTAAGGAAACAAAACGTGTTGTATATTATACATTACAATATACCTCGCATAGACGAAGACACAATCGTGACATTTCGATCTTCAAATCCAGAATGAGTTTGATATTCATCATCAAACTCAGTAGTTTCTAAATACAATAAATGTATAAAATAATAGTAGAAATATTAAAAATATAGTAGTACATGTAAATTCTATATTAATTATTTGAATTAGTTATTTATAAATAAGATAACATCATAATTGAAGTTAAATGTGATAGTAAACATGTTGCGTATATCGAACCCCTAGGTCACTTTTGACGAGGAGGTCTTACTGGTGGTGATTCTATTGAATCCATGTTAGAATCAGAAGAGACCTCGGGGAGGGGGATTTACCTCTAGCAATTTCCCCCTTATGAGATGTTGGAGCTATAATTTTTCTCTGCAAAACAAAATCACACAATTATTATTTTATCTAGAAAATTGAATTTGAAATCCTTAGAACAAGTAGACATTAAAAATAATTATTGCCAACTTACCTGTTGTTCTTCAAGAGTAATACCAATCATTTGATCATTGATTGTAGTTGGAATTTTATTTTGTGAAATTTTGTAGTATGCTTCCTAATAAAATGCAAGAATATAATTGCAACAAGAGAATACAGTCATGGATTTATTAGGTTGGTTGGCTTTTTAAGTATGGGAGATATCTGATTTTATTCTCTTGGATAAATAACTACACCAATCGAATTGTTTCCCTACTATTGTCCGCAGTAAATATTGAACTTCCCAATATGAAATGTGTGTAGATCTTCCCTATAAAACAATCATTTCCTAAAAAAGTGACACAACTCCAATAAAGAATTTTTTGCAATACCTTGTAGAAGAAGGCCTCTTGATGAATGATTAAGAGGAGATGCAATAATAGAGAAGAAATGTTAGATCCTTGGGTGGTCCAGTAATGTTAAGAACTTAAGAACATAAGCATTTCAAAACAATAAACTTACAATCAACCTATACATTGTAATGTGACTCCAAAAACTTTTTGTCTTCATCTGTAAGAACAACCTTTGTAGTAATGAACTATTTATTTTCAAATGGTAAACCAGTTAACCGATGTACATCCTCGGGTTTAATTCAGAAATAAATTTTCTGACATCTTGGATGCACAAGGAAAAATAGAAAATTTACAATCATTCTCATTGTAAGAGGAAAGAAGGTAATCAAGGATTGAAGTATAAGTATCAAATTGGGGCATGTCCACAAGATCTTTAAATTCTAAGTTTTCAAAGCAATCCTTTTTTTGCATCTTTTTCTCTTAATAGAGCTACAATCTATGGGCGCATGTGGTTTTTGTATTGAAATTTGGGTTTAGGAATAGATGTGGTTCTAGAAATTTCTAAAATTTGGGAGAAGTTCTATAATTGGAGAGCTCAAAGAGTCAGAGCACTAAAATTTTTCATATAAAAGTGAATAATTCAACCTTGAATGGGTATTTATAGAGGTTTATATGGTTTAATAGGATACGTGACAACAAACTATTGGCTGGCAGTGGTGGTCCAAACCTTAATCACCCAACCCATGTGACCAAATTTTAACTATTCAACCCACGTGATCAAATATTAGACATCCAACCCACTTGTAGAACCATTATGCATCCAACTATATATTGTTCAAACCAACCCGCCCAACCATTAACCATCCAACACCTAGTCTGACCAGCCTACATGACCAACCCTCAACCGTCAAACTAGTAGTCATGCAACCACCTACCCATCCAACCCACCATCCAATGTTTG
This sequence comes from Taxus chinensis, assembly GCA_019776745.2. Lineage (NCBI taxonomy): Eukaryota > Viridiplantae > Streptophyta > Pinopsida > Cupressales > Taxaceae > Taxus > Taxus chinensis. The sequence goes on along the minus strand of CM034146.1, from coordinate 825,721,683 downwards.
CATGTCCATCCCACACTTGTCTAACCCTGAGCCGTCAGACCCCCTCTCCTATGCAACTCAACATTCAAAACATCATCCAATGCTTGACCATCCAACCATCACCTATCTAACCCTGAGCCTTCCATCCCCTCTTGGTCTCCTGTCTAACTCACCATCAGACCCTTGACCATCTAAAACCTCACCCATACAACCCTAAACTATCCAAACCCTCACTTGTCGAACCCTTAACTTTCTAACTCTTGGTTATCAAACCCCTCTCCCATCTAACCCATCATCCAATGATTGACCATCCAAATCTAACCCGTCCAACCATGAGACGTCTAACCCCTTACTCGTCCAACCCTCACCCATCAAACTCTTAGCCATATAACCCCTCTCCTGTCCAATCCACTGTCATACCATTGACTGTCCAACCATGACCTGTCATACCCCTCACCCATCCAACCCTTTACCATCTAACCATCACCTGTCTAATGCTTAGGCATCCAACTGCTCCCCTGTCTAACCCACCATCCAATGCTTGGCCGTCCAACATCCACCCGTCAAACTAACCCTCACCCGCCAAACCCCCTGCCACTCTATCCGGTCCACTTCCCATCCAATTGAAAATATTGAAAAACCTACCCAAATAACTTTTTGAAACGAGGGAAAAATGCTCTCTACGAAATCACCTTTTGCTGAACACATTTTTTCATATATTTGCCAATGATTTGAAAGTCGATTTTTGAGATTTTCCAATGTTTTGAAAATATTTTTTTAGAGGGGTCTTCTTAAAATGAACTCTGGGTGAAGATTTCAGAGCCTACTATTGGTGACATGGGACGTAGCCATTAGAGCTACGCACTGGTCGAGAACTACCAGGCTAAGCACCAGAGTACCATGATAGAGATGATGGGTAGGATTAATGGTATTCCTCCCTCTATTCTGTTTGATTCCAGTTTATCTTATTATTGTATTGCACCATATTTAGTAGAGCGATCTAGGCTAGGAAACATTAGGTAGGTTCATAGTTGGGACATTGAAATGGCTTCTAGAGCTAAAACTTCTATAGACTCCTTATTTAAGGAGTGTGTAGTGGATTTGGGACCCTTCACCACTACCTCAGATCTTCGTAGCCTTCCATTGGGTTCTTATGGAGTTATCTTGGGCATGTACTGGTTGTCTTCACAGAGAACCAGAGTGGAATGCTACCATAAGACTATTTCAAGTACCAATGATCTAGGAGTTGATTCGGTTATAGTAGGAGTTAGGAAGATTGTTTCCATCCACACCATCTCCACTATGTAAGTTATGCGGTGTGTGCGACGAGGTTATCAAATGTATACTCTTATGGTTAGTGATAGATCTAAGGATGAGTCTAGTGGACCATCCCTTGATGACCATCACATCTTGAGAGAGTTTGTTGATGTCTTTCTAGGGGAACTATTGGGGTTACCTGCCCCATATGAGATAAAATTTCACATAGATTTGGTTCCGGGTGTAGAGTCTATCTCACGAGCACCCTATCGGATGACTACCCTTGAACTTTGTGAGCTCAAGCTGCAATGTGAGGGCCTTCTTGAGAAATTCCTAATTCATCCTAGTGTATCCCCTTGGGGTGCATTGGTGATTTTTGAAAATAAGAAGGATGGATCTCTTCGTTTGTGTATTCATTATCGCCAGTTAAACAAAGTAACGATTAAGAATCGTTACCCCCCTTCTGCACATTAATGATTTATTTGATCAAATGAAGGGGGTCACAATATTCTCCAAGATATATCATAAGTCAGGGTATCATCAGCTAAGCATCACAGAGGCATATATTCATAAGACCACTTTTCGTACGAGATATGACATCTACGAGTTCACAATAATGCCTTTTGGTTTGATGAATGCCCCTACCATGTTCATGAGCTTGTTGAATGGGGTATTCAAGACATTTTTGGATCACTTCATGATCATATTACTTGAAATTTTTTTGATGTACTCGTGAGCAGAACGATGGTCACCTTCACTAGGTTATTCATTGTCTTCGTGAGCAACAACTTGCAAAAATTCACGTTCTTCCAAAAAGAGGTGCAGTATTTCGACCACATGATTTTTGGGGAAGGTATCATAGTCGATCCTTCCAAGATTTGAGCTATTAGGGATTGGCCAACACCCACTAGTGTAACCAAGGTGAGAAACTTCATGTGTTTGGTAGGATACTATTGGAGATCTGTATAGGACCTTTCTCAGTTTATGCACCCCATCACTTCACTTCAACGGAAAGGGAAGAAGTTTTTATGGTTAGATAGATGTGAGCGCCTTTAGGACACTGAAGGAATGCCTCACAATAATTCCTATTCTTGCAGTGCCAAACCCTCTGGGCACATTCTTCATTTGTATATATGCTTCTTTAGCAGGAATTGGAGGTGTGTTGATGTAGGAGGGAAGAGTAGTTGCATTTGAGTCTCGCAAACTCAAATATTATGAGCTCAATTATTCGAATCATGATCTTGATCTTCCAATAGTTTTGCATGCCTTGGTGTTTTGGAGACACTTCCTTCTTGGTTATATGTTTACACTCACGACTGATCACTTGAGTCTTCGCCACCTCTTCACACAGCCCAATCTCAATGCTTGTCAGCGGCGTTGGATGGAGTTACTTTTTAACTATGAAATGGAGATAGAGCATGTGAAAGGGAAGGAGAATGTGGTTACAGACACCCTGAGTATACGGAGACATGTGGCTATGGCTACTTTAGTGGGTATAGGTTTGCGGAGTATGATTTTGGAGCAACTTCCTCACGATAGCTTCTACGTTGCAGTCAGTGTAGAGATTGAGTCTTAGAGACCCCTTGAGGGGATGTTTGATGGATTTTCATTGAAGGTAGATGGCCTTCTTAGGCACAGAGGTTAGATATATGTTCCTAGAGATGGAGACTTGAGACAAGAAATTTTGATACAGGCTCATCATTCACCTTATTCATCCCATCCCAGGGTGAAGAAGATGCACACCACCTTGAGACAAATGTACCATTGGAGAGGACTTTAGAGAGAAGTGGCTCAGCTTGTGTCATACTATTTAGAGTGTCTGAAGGTAAAGATCGAGCATCATCATCCAGATGGCCTTCTCTTCCCTCATGCCATACCAGAGTGGAAATGGGACACCATTTCCATGGAATTTATATTTGGGTTACGCATGTCGAGATACCACCATGAATCCATCATGGTCATGGTGGATAAACTGATGAAGGTGGATCATTTTTCTCTAGTGAATACCACCTACATAGCTAGTGCAGTTGCACAGGTATATCTTGATGAGATTATCAGATTACACGGGATTCTATGGAAGATCATTTGAGACCGAGATCCTTTGTACACTTCCCACTTCTGGACTACCATGCAGTATGCTCTCAGGAAAAAGATCAATTTAAGTACAACATATCACCCTAAGACTGATGGACATATTGAGTGGGTGAATAAGTGTTATCCAAAATTCACCCCTCAAGGTAATTTTGATAACATGCATCAAATTATTCAGTCCCGAGCAAGTTGATTAATTCAAGGCCTGAAATCATGTTTTTTTGGGGCCCCCTCGGCTTCTCTCTAACTCTCTCATCCAAGAAGAAATCCCAACGAGTTGAGAAAATGGAAAAAATGCAAAAACTAAGGTTGCAGGACTATTTTAAAGCATTTCGGGTCTAAGGGGTTCGGGTCGTGCTGAGGTTCATCGTACCAAGCTTGGGGCCAAAAAAGTAAGAAAATCTGCTAAGTCAGACATTTTTGTCCCAGGCGGTCCGTAGGACAGTTGGGATGTCAGGACGCGAGGTACGCAAAAAGCCAAAATGGCTGAAAGTAAAGAAAAATCGTCTAAGTCTTTTGTTTCGCGTGGCTTGGGACAGCCGGGACAAAAGTACACGTGGGACGCGAATCAGCCGGTTTGCCGAAAGACAATCCATTTCGGGCTGTTCGGAGATATTTGTCCCAGGCAGTCCGCAGGATAGTTGGGACAAAGGTATGCGAGGGACACGTGGGACGTGAAAAGGTGAAAAGATCACAAACACGAACGAGGAAGCCTGAATTGGCCGTAACAGGATATTTTAATCTGAGATAGTTGGGACAAAAGTATGCAAGGGACGCGTGAGACATGAAAAGGTGAAAAGCTGCAAACAGGAACAAGGAAGCCCGAATCGGCTGAAGCAGGAGATTTTAGTCCGGGACAGCCAGGACAAAGGTATGCGAGGGACGTGTGGGATGCGAAAAGGTGAAAAAGCTGCAAAGAGGGAAAAGGAAGCCTGAATTGGTCGATGCAGGAGAATGTGTCCCAGGAAGTGGCAGGGAAATGAGAAGGACTTAGAAAATTTTAAAAGTTTCAGTCAAAGTTTTCAAAGGTAAAAGTTTTGGCCCGCTGCCCCCGCCATCGAATGGAATCTTGACACGTGTCATCCAAGTGGTGGAGCACAGGGGGGAAATGTGAAATTTTCCTAAAGTGAAAAATGCCAAATTTTCGAAGGACAAAGTGCGCCCCTCAGGCCCGAGCCAATAAAATAGTGCCATGTGTCCAAGTGGCAAAATTTTTGAAGGAAGGGCCTGAAAGAAATTTTCAAAGAATGAGCCTATGGATGAATCAGAGCCTGAAACATTGCATCAAAGTGGTGGAGCACGAGGAAAATCTGAAATTTTTTCCAAAGACCAAACGGATAAAAAATTCAAACCTTTTGCTCGCCGATCCATTTTGGCCCTGTTTTGCCCTAAAACTTCAAATCGCCATATCATTTAGATCCAGAGCTCAGATTTTCGTGTTCTTTATATCAATGGAAATCTGGTGAAATTATATACATGATTCCAGGGTCATTTTTGCATTTTGGTTCAGTTTGGAGAGAGAAAAATCAAGAAACGTCTCTGGCACGTGGTAATGGCTAGAAATGATGTTTCAACAACCAGTTTTAATGAAAATGTGTCGCATTCTTCTTCAGCATGGCCAAAATGTCAGGGCATGGGTCTGTAAGGATTCCCATGCTGTTTTAATGCATCTTCATTCAATGAGGAATGGCTCCCACCTTTTTTACATGTTTTCTCTCTCCTAGGTTCAACCCATGCACTGTAAAAGCCAGATTTGGCTCATTTTTCAAAGGGTTGTTTATCTTTTCTGCTCTGGTCTCCTTTCTTTTCTTCCCTAGGGTTGAAAATGGAGTTTGAACCTCCTCCCTTTCTCTGTAATGGCATTTTTTATCTTTTACCATTAAAATGATGTTTTGTGCAAACTTCTGGAGTAACAAAAAACGTGTTTTGTGATGCATCTGTCCATCCTTACTCATTTTTGCTTGTTTTCTTCTTTCCTCTCTTCATTTTAGGTATTTTTGCACATTTAAATGTTCATTGCAAGGTTGGAGCTGTGTTCATAGCAGTTTTGATGGATGTTCAGCATTTTCCTTCTCTGGTGTATCACTGTTTAAGTGTAGGCTTTTTTTTTTCTCTTTTCTCTCTCTCCCTGTCTCCTTGGAGGTTAGATTAGGATTAGATTAGGTTTCCTGCACTGGAACAACTTGTAGTAGGTGGTTTAGGAAGAGGAACCAGCCTTCTCTAGATATTCCTCTCTCATTTTACAAGTCCCACACTTGGAGAGAGGATTCAATGTTGTGCAATCACACTAGATGCTTAGAATGATCAAACTAGAAATTTGATCAACATCTAGGGGGTGCTGTGAATTTTCACTAACTATTTTGGCACACCCGGTGGGACCTTAGAGGTATTCCACTTCATATTTTGTAGGTTGGTGTGTTCCTGTAAAGATTTAAGCCTTTAGAGGCACTTGCAAACACATCTGGTGACTCCATCTAATCAGCAACCCATTTTTGAAGTTGCAGACCTGTTTTTCATCCATTCCCATCCATCCTTCTTTCCATCCCTTTAATTCTTTTCCATTCCATGAAGTTGTGCAATTATGACTTCATTTCCATCATAGAACTCACATTTACAACAGCAAAAATGTTTCCCACCTCCAACATGTTTTTTAAATCCTCCAAATCAACATTTTGAACAAATTCAAAATCAGCATACATACCCATATGAGCAGCAATGCCAAAATCAGTTTGGCTATGGAGCTTTCCAAGAGCAAGAGTATGCATATAGTGAAGACCATCAGATGCAAGATGTTGGTCTGTTGGAGAAAATCAAAAAGATGGAGGTAAACATAGTGCAGTACAGGGCTCAAGCACAAATGAAAGCATTTGGAATTGGTTGTGGAGCACCCTGTCCATGGGTGGGACCTTTTCCAAGGCATTACTACCCTCAAGAGAAGCTTGACTTCATGATTGCAACACTTCCATTTCTTGCAAAGTGGATTGAAGGAATAGAGGTGTATGAGAGGAGTATTCAACAACCTTGTCAATGGGTAAGCATGCCATCTCATGCCTTTCTTTTTCCTCTTTCCCAATCTGTTTTATCTCAGCAGTGTCAAGTTTTAAACTCTCCATCTGCCGTCCCAAGTGTTGAATCCATTTCTCCACCCCCTAGTCTTCCACGTCATCTCAATTATTTTGTCCCTTTTCCTTCCAAACAGTCATCCCCTCCATAAGAGCTAAAAAAAATACCCCCTCCTCCAAAGAAACAAGAGTTTCTACCTCCTCCACCACCACGAAAAATTTCCAAGCCATTTGAGTTACAATCCACTCCTCCTCTTACATTCCCAAATCCATGTTGGGAGGATAAAAATTAGAATGCCAGTCAAGGAAAACAACAAAAAAAAGAAAATCCAAACAAGGATGAAGAAATTCAAATTCTAAAGAGTTGGGCTCTTAAATTTGGGATGACAAAGATCCCCTTGATGGTTAAGCCTTCAGAATAGGTTGGAGTTGGAGAACACGTGGTGGTTAGGACTGAATTTGTCTGTAGCAGGAGAAGAGCAAAAAGAAGAAGTAGATCAACAGTCAGTTTTCTTAGAAAGTAGTGTCGATGTTGGCACTCTATTTGAAGGGAATGCTGATTCAATTCAAGTTGCACAATTAGCCATAGAGAAAGAAAGATTAGAAGAAGATCTTGCAGTCCCAACTTGTCCTCTAGAGTAGCAGGTTGAAGAGTTTGACTTGACGAACTTCGTGCTAGAGGAAGATTTCTATCAAGAGCAGGATTTTCTTCAAGTAGTAGAGGAGGAAGAAGCTACTCCAAATCCAAAAGAAAAGGATCACTTTCTAGTTGTGGAGGAGAAAATTACAGATCCAAGGGCTTTGAGCGCAAAGCAGGCTACAAGAGAACCTTCAATTCTTCTTTCTACTTCATCTCTCTTGAGTTCTAGTGCTAAAGAAGAGTTTGATCTCTCAAACTCAATGTTGGAGGATGAAAGAAACCATGATGATCAAGTTACATATCAAGAAGACACCATGGAGGAAGTTGAACATTTGCAGCAGGACAACAATGAGGTAGTTTACCTGTCTGATTTGGAGGACTGTTTTGATGAAGAAGAACCGGTTGAGTTTCCACCATTCTCTCTTTCATCATCCACATTCCAAACACAAGAGCATGTTGTCATGGAGGAGAGAATTCATTTGTAGCAGCCTGCATCTTATACTAGCTCTTTGGAACCAAGATTGGAAGATTTAAATCTTCCATGTTCTTAATTGGAGGAAGAGAAAGGGCAGAAGGGTTCTACTAGCACTTTTACACCATCCATTCAAGAAGGTCTACAGGAAGACTCCATTTTTGGAGTTGAAAATCAGAATTATGGGCATATCAAATGTATCAGACCTTGCCCAACCAGGTATTTGGCTTCATTGGAGCCAAAGGAGAAGCCACAACCAATCATGCTTTCCTCTAAGCATGAGGATGATATGCAAAGAACCAAGGATCAGCTGTCATACCTCTTCAATTCAAATGTAGCGAAACTAAAAGAGATATTGAATTTTCCTTCAACTGACACCTTGATGATTTGGGTAGAAGACCAACTTCTTGTTGATTTTCCACCCATCCTAGCAGCCACACTCAGCTCCAAATCATTTGCATGGCTACCAATTTTGAAGAAAGGAAGATATTTTACACAACCAGTTGCAGGGTTTGTTTAGCTTACCTTTGCTTCCAGTTAGAATAGAGTAGGTAGATTTTTTTTCAGTAAAAGAAGTACTTGTGCACACTCTGCATGTTCCATTTGGAGCATGTATGATTTTCAGTTTTGTACATAGTTTTGGTGTTGTTGGTTTTGCTCTTGCACAGTTCATTTCAGTGGCATTTTGGTGAGAATACTCTAAGTTACATGGGTTTCAAGTGGCTCAGAGGGAAGTTTTCAAAGTTCAGATCAATTTGCAGGCTACAACTCATGACTCCATGCCCAATGGATGCTTCAGGCAACTGGTAACTTCATCCAGCAGGCAGATGACCCTGATGAGTCACCAAAATTGTTATCCAAAATTCACCCCTCAAGGTAATTTTGATGACATGCATCAAATTATTCATTCCCGAGCAAGTAGATTAATTCAAGGCCTGAAATTGTGTTTTTGGGGCCCCCTCGGCTTCTCTCTAACTCTCTCATCCAAGAAGAAATCCCAACGAGTTGAGAAAATGGAAAAAAATGCAAAAAATAAGGTTACAAGACTGTTTTAAATCATTTTGGGTCTGAGGGGTTCGGGTCGTACTGAGGTTCGTCGTGCCAAGCTTGGGGCCGAAAAAGCAAGAAAATCAGCTAAGTCAGACATTTTTGTCACAGGCGGTCCACGGGATAGTTGGGACGTCGGGACGTGAGGTACACGAAAAGCTAAAATGGCTGAAAGCAAAGAAAAATCGTCTAAGTATTTTATTTCACGCGGCTTCGGACAACGGGGAAAAAAGTACACGTGGGACGTGAATCGGCCGGTTTGTCGAAAGACAGTCTATTTCGGGTGGTTCAGAGATATTTGTCCCAGGCAGTCCGTGGGATAGTTGGGACAAAGGTACACGAGGGACGCGTGGGACGTGCAAAGGTGAAAAGGCTGCAAACGGGAACGAGGAAGCCCGAATCAGCCGAAGAAGGAGATTTTAGTTTGGGACATTTGGGACAAAAGTATGCGAGGGACACGTGAGATGCGAAAAGGTGAAAAATCCATAAACAGGAACAAAGAAGCCCGAATCAGCCGAATCAGGAGATTTCGTCTGGGATAGTCGGGACAAAGGTATGCAAGGGATGCGTGGGACATGAAAAGGTGAAAAATTCACAAAGAGGGACAAGGAAGCCTGAATTAGCCGATGCGGGAGAATGTGTCCCAGGAAGTGGCGGGGAAAAGAGAAGGACTTAGAAAAGGTAAAAGTTTTGGCCCGTTGCCCCCCGCCATCGAATGGAATCTTGACACGTGTCATCCAAGTGGCAGAGTGTGGGGAGGAAATGGGAAATTTTACCAAAGTGAAAAATTCCAAGTTTTCGAAGGACAAAGTGCGCCCCTCAGGCCCGAGCCAATAAAATAGTGCCACGTGTCCAAGTGGCAAAAAATTTTAAGGAAGGGCCCGAAATAAATTTTTACCGGATGAGCCCATAGATGAATCAGAGCCTGACACGTTACATCCATGTGGTGGAGCACAGGGAAAATTTGAAATTTTTTCCAAAGACCAAACAGGTAAAAAATTCAAACCTTTTGCCCGCCGATCCGTTTTGGCCCTATTTTTCCCTAAAACTTCAAATCGCCATATCTTTACATCTAGAGCTTCAGATTGTCACGTTATTTATATCAATGGAAAGATGGTGAAATTTTATAAATGATTCTGGGGTCATTTTTTTCATTTTGGTTCAGTTTGGAGAGAGAAAAATCAAGAAACGTCTCTGGCACGTGGTAATGGCTAGAAATGACGTTTCAACAACCAGTTTTAATGCAAATGGGTCGCATTCTTCTTCAGCATGGCCAAAATGTTAGGGCAATGGGTCTGTAAGGATGCCCATACTATTTTAATGCATCTTCATTCAATGAGGAATGGGTCCCACATTTTTTACACGCTTTCTCTTTCCTGGGCTCGACCCATGCAATGTAAAAGCCAGATTTGGCTCATTTTTTAAAGGTTTGTTCATCTTTTCTACTCGGCTCTCCTTTCTTTTCTTCCCAAGGGTTGAAAATGGAGTTTGAACCTCCTCCCGTACTTTGTAATGGAATTTTTTTCCTTTTACCATTAAAATGATGTTCTGTGCAAACTTCTGGAGCAACAAAAAACGTGTTTTGTGATGCATCTGTCCATCCTTGCTCATTTTTGGTTTTTTTTATTCTTGCATCTCTTCATTGTAGGTATTTGTGCATGTTTAAATGTTCATTACAAGGTTGGAGCTATGTTCATAGCAGTTTTGATGGATGTTTAGCATTTTCATTCTCTGGTGTATCACTGTTTTAGTGTAGGCTTTTGTTTTTTTTCTCTTTTCTCTCTCTCCCTATCTCCTTGGAGGTTAGATTAGGATTAGATTAGCTTGCATGCACTGGAATAGCTTGTGGTAGGTAGTTTAGGAAGAGGAACCAACCTTCTATGGAGATTCCACTCTCATTTTACAAGTCCCACACTTGGAGAGAGGATTCAATGTTGTGCAATCACACTGGATGCTTAGAATGATCAAACTAGAAATTTGATCAACATCCAAAGGGTGCTGTGAATTTTCACTAACAATAAGATCTTGGACAACATGCTTAGGATGTACATCATGGTTCATTAGTCAAGATGGGAGGAGTATTTTTACTTGGTGGAGTTTGGCTATAATAATAGTTTTCAGAGTTTGATAGGCATGGCTTCTTTCAAGGCAATGTATGGTAGAGAGTGCAGGGAACCTCTTAGTTGGGACAGGTTGGATGATAGGTTTCTCTTGGACTAGCTTTATTACAGAATATGGAGCTATAGGTTGTTATGATTAGGTAGAGATTGGTTTGAGGAAATTATTGAGTCATAGAGTATGAGAGAAAGATATCCATTAGGAGGTGGTGGTCCATTTATGGATGAGAATCGTTATTATATGAATGTGAAAGCATAGTGAGGAATGTTTCATATCAATATGACAAAGGACTCAAAGTGGTGATGAAAGATTCATGTTAGGATAGGGAAAGGCTCTACTGCTATGAAGAAGCTATGACTATTTGGGTCTCTAATGAGATCTTGGAGCATATAATACCTTTGGCCTACCATCTAGCATTGCAACCTATCTTATCTCGCATCCATGATGTGTTTCATTTTTTTGTACTTAGGAGATACATTGTTGATCCTTATCATGCATTATATTGGACTACATCGGAGGTGCAGGATTAGGGGCAGGTGATGATGGAGCCAGTCCATATTTTAGAGGACATGACACTAGCCCTTCGAGGTAGAGATATTGACCAAGTTCGAGTCCAGTGGGACAAGTATGATGAGACTTCTGCTACATGGGAGGATGCTACATTTCTATGAGTGTAGTTTCCACACCTATTCTAGTTACTTCAAGGAAGAAGTTGAATCTAAGGGGAGGGGGATGTAGTCCTCACTTCCCTTCGACACTTATTACATTTGATTTTGATACTAGTGACTATACTTATTGATATTATGGTATCATTTTGACTTAGCATGATGTTAGATGATAGAGATACTTGGACTATTCTTGGATTTCGATTCATAGTATGATGTGTGTGGATTAATAGAGATATGTTATATTGATGATTATATGTTGTTCATACAGTTATATGTTTCTGACATGTGATATATTCATCATATTGAGTAGACCTTAACAATTTAACTAATCTTGTGATCCTATTGATATTGATGAAATGTAGAATTGAGATGTTGCTAGAAATTAAAAATAATAACGTTACTTTCATAAATGATGATTTGATTCACATACAGATGATTGTAGATTTATAATTGTATATTTTATCTTGGATGTTAATATGTGACCACGAGGTAAAAGGAGGTATTATGTATTTTACAAGTAAACATATCACAACAACGGGGGATTGGAGACAAACTAATTTGGAATGCTAGATGAATTCAACAATGGTCACCATGACAACTTGTGTTATATTGTTGTGTGTGTGTTTAAATTGTTGTTAGTGGTTTTCTCCATGGGGGGATTTCCTCCAATTGTGACCAATGGGTTTGTGTGCTTTTTGTTTTATTTATTTTACTTTAATTAATTTTAGTATGTTGTTTATAGTGATGCAATTCCTTGTATTAATTATTTAAATTATGTCTTAATTAAGTTAATTAATCATGTTACTAAACTAATTATAGGGATGGGAAAAAAAATTCATTTATTATATTACATGGATCTTTGGGTTATGTGTTGTAAGTTGAGTGCTTGTGATCTTGACTATTATACACTCTACCTTCATGGAAATTCGGCTTTGTCCTTAAGGGCCAATTTTGGAGACTTACAAGACAAGTTAAACTTGTCCCACACCTGTTAAATTACTATAACAACCCTACCTATGGATTGAGGGGTAAAAATTAGACCCAATTATGTGTTTTGTAAGACAAAATTGACATTTATTGTACTTTTCTTGCATCGGTTTTAAATTTTTTCCATAGAGGGTGTGGGTTTGGATTGTGTGTGGAAGATGTTTGCCATTCCTCTCACCCACCAATTTATTGTGTGTTGGGGTTAAGGTTTGACTTGTGAGGTGGAGTTGAGTATGAGTGATGTGGTATCCTATAAGGAGCCACATCACCCTCCTCTCTCCCTTTTCTATTTATTCAAGTTCTTTTGCTTGTTTGGGGGTCACTTCATTTGATTTGGGTTCTTGCATTTTGGAGTTGGAGAATTTTGGAGTGCTTGTGGATTTTTTTGGATCTTGTTGGTGTTGGAGTGGGATTAAAGGAGCTTGGTGTGTGACTCTTGGATCAATATCTACCATGGAAAGGTAGGAGCTACACTCTTGTTAAATGTTTTCTTTGATATTATGTATATGTGTATATTTTTGAGTTTTTTTTTATTCTTGTTGGGTGCTTGGGTGGATTACCGAAGTGTGGTGTAGGAGGGGACTATGGGGATGTTACATGTAGGGAGGCATAAGAGTTTATTTCATGTTTTGGAGACATTTGGGTTGGGTTCCCCACATTGGAAAATAAATGCTTGCATTTTTTTACTTGTTATTTTTATGAGGGAGACATAAGAGATAGTAGGGAGGCATAAGAGAATATGGGAGGCATAATAGGATCTTGAGGGAGGAATAAGAGTTGTGTATGGGGTTTTGAGATGTATATTGGAGGGTTTTAAGGTGGTCACCTGTTTCCCATTAGGAGGCATAAGTGACATCCCCATAGATTCTTGATCCTTTGGCTTTGTGTTTTGAAGCTTTGTACATTTTGTTAGTTTCCTTCTTGTGATTTTAGTTTGAGTTGATTGTGTTGTGTTATGGTTGTGAAATCCTTGTATTGTGATGTGGAAGCTTGTTTTATATCCACAAGCTAGATCCATCTTTCATTGCATTGTGGTTGGGGCTCGGGGGCTAATGAGGAGGATAACTTCTTCTCCTCATTGGCTTATTGGTTGGGTGGAGAGTGTTGCCTCTCCCCCCTTTTTTTTGTTGATCAAGTGAAATATGTTGGAGCTCTTGTTGGTAATGTGAAACTTTGAGCATTTCTTGGTGTCCAAAATAATTATTTTCTTGTGAGAAAACCTTCTTGTTATTCCCCACTTAAGGTGGAAGACTCGTAATATTGTATTTTTTAAAAAATGAAATGTTGCATCGTAAGTTGTATTATTATTTGAAGGAAGCTCATTGAGGAATTGTAAAATTTTCTTTCTCCTCAAATTGTAGTATGTAAAGGAATGAATAAAAATGGTAATCATATTTAAAAGTTTAGTTATAGTTTGTATTGTGAGAAAAGAAGTTCTTGACATTAAAAGAAATGACCTATGCTCAAGGAAAAGAAAGTTTAGTATCATTTTTGAAGTTATAGTATTGTCAAAAGAAAAGAAAGAATATAGAAATTGTAGAATACTAATAGTGTATGCTTGGAAATTGTTGACAAGTTTTGCACTTGTGAAAAAATGGGAAACTCAAAACTTTTAAAAGTTTCTCATATTGGTCAGTTATGAGTTTAGTTATGTTTGGGACAGCCACCTTTGTTTTAGATAAAAAAATTAATTGCTTGGTTCTAGACAAACTTGGAAGTCATTTGGAATCAAAACTACAACTTGAGTATAGTTTAAGAATGCCATGCCTCATAGATGCAACAATTCTATATGAAACCCTTGTTAGAACTATGCAACAATTGTAGAAAACCATTGCAGGGCCCTAAGGAAGGTAGGAAGGGCAGCATATATCAGACATGATTTTCTGAAGCTACAGATAGGTGGTAGTATTGAAGGACAATTTACAATTACAAGAAGTTTGCATTTTTCTGTGAGTGAAAATAAGGTACACTTGATCGTTTACGTATTTCTATGATTAAGTAAATTATTTAAGTGTTTTGAGTTATATAAGTTCATTCATTATCCACATAGATGAAAGAAAGTATAGAAAGGAAGGACATACATCTCATAACACAAAAATATTTTCATTTATTCATTAGGAATAATAGTACAGATTTTTCTCACACAAGCCATGAGAAATAACTGAAAGGAAAAACAATGCATATATTTATGAAGCTAAAAATGTAAAGAGGTAAAAGAAACCCATCATTTCCTTGAGGGAGTGTTCTTCTCTTTCTGAAACTATTGTTCCAGCTATCCACTGCAACTACATCATGGTACCTAAAAAGGGAGAAACAAATGATCATCAATACTGAGCTCACTGTTTAATTTAACTTTTTATACTTCCAGCTTCATAAATTCATGTATTTAAAAGTGTAACAAAGGTGAAGCAGAAGAATTAGAATTTTAGAGGCTGATGTCAAGTAAAACGAGATAAAATTGCAGCTGAAACAGAATGAAAAGAGAATTCTGGGAAAATTTTGATAGGGCTTCACCATTAAAAATGGACATTTACGACTTTTCCAGCATGCATGTAAAGTTGTAATGAAGTTAAAATTCAATATTTAAGTAGATAAGGAAATGAAACTACAACATCTCAACAAAACTTCAATGTTCAGCATGCAGGAATTTGTGAACAAAAATTTCCAGAAGTAATATGTTCTTTCCAGGTTCTTAAATAAAAGTAAATTATTAACTTCTACAACTTTCAGTGTTACGAATTAAAATTTCAAAATAATTTTGCAACTGAAAATGAGCAAGAATGCTCCTACAAAAAGAAATTTAATACAGCTTCCTGAAAGACAGATTCTCTAGTTATCTCAGCAAGAACATATTTTACAAACTTCTACAGTGGAAAATCTCCTTCTCAGTAGAAGAAATAAGTTGTGCAATGAAATCATGATCCAGGGAAGAGTATATTTGCAAATTTTGGATTATTAAAGTAAGTATGCTATAGAATGGTTAAACTTATTACAGTCAAGCTCATTATTGCAAAAAGGAGATGACTTTGGTTAAATAAGTCTATATGAGCATAAATTTCTCCATTTCAGCGGAATTTATATAACTTAGAATAATTGATTATTCAGATCTACAGTTTTCACAATGAATTCTACACAAAACTTTAAAGAAATATTTCGGTTACATCAAGCCTCAACTGAATCAAATAAATGTACCGTAAAAGAATAGATATCTCTAAATGATAAATAGTGAAGCCAAGTTCTAGTGTTAAATTGGATATGAGATTTTGCACTGAGTCAAATAGTCAATAGAAACTTATAGAGAATGAAAAATTCATAATTCATCAAACACAATATCAGATTTTGAAGTCAATATTAACTTTACAGGAATGAGTTACAAAACTTATTACTCAGAGATCAATGGAAGTGTTTATCAAGGTCTCAGAATTCTACAAGCCCACCAATGGTAAAGAACAAAATTTCGGTTAAATAAAGAGATCATAGTCGATATTTCCACAATATTCTCAACAACTGAAAAGGGAATGACATTTGTCTTAAGGAAAAAGAAACTCATACGGAGAGGAGTTAGAGGTAAATAATCAGAGAAGAAGAAAACTACTTTATGGCTGATATAGGAAAACGAAGTAAATACAAAGCCCTCTATAGCAAGACAAGAATACCCAAATTTAAAAACCTCTGAAGGATATTATCAATCAAATACAAGAAAAGTAAAGTTTCAGATCTCAAAAAATATCGGGAAGAGATAAATAACAGTTTCCCCAACATGAAAGGATAAGTATCAAGCTCAAATACAGAAAGGTAGTATTCAAAATACACTACAGGAACTACAAATTAGAAATTACGACCATCATCTCTTTGATAGAAAACATGAATACCCAAATTGAAAAAACATTGAGATCTAGGGATAGCAAAAAAAAAATGGAATACCCAGAATGTAAAGTATCTAGCAAACCCTCCATAGTCGGTTCGAAGAAAGTTAATAGTAATAACCAATAAAGTTAGGGTGACACAAGATTATCAATATCAAGAAAAAGAGAGCATTCATACTACTGAGACATTCATAAAAGGGTGAATCCAGAGTTACCTCTAACCGTGGTCGGGATAAGTTCAAATATTAATGACCAAATCTTCAAAATTAAGGGAACCATGAATTCTAACCAGAGCTTTGAAAAATGGTCAAGAACCAAATCCATATAAGTTTTTATTCACATTTGCATAGAACCGAGCTCCAAGAAAATGAATATGGTAGCCAATAGACCATAGAGATCCCAAAAATAGAGAAGAATCGAGCTACAAAAATCACCATGGATGCCATTGCAAATACCAAAACGTAACAGAGTCAGGTATTGAATAATCAACAATAGCACCCCCATAAATGCTCAGAAGCTACAAATAAATCAAAAATATGAAAATACAGATCAAAAGAGTTCAGGAAACCATTTTACAAAAGGAACCAAGATCAAAAGCTTCAAACAATGGCGTCAAGGAAAAAACATTTCCAGGGCTTTGCCCCACAAAGTGAAAACACAAATGAAGTGATCATTATGGTCTCAAGTTACCTTAATGCATGCAAACTCGAGAGATGAGTCAATGTGACTCAACCGTGGTTCAAGATCGACGGCTTTTAGATAAGAAGGACTCAGATCAAAGGTCAATAATCGTGCTCAGAGATCAAGGTGACTAACCACAATTAGGTTTCCACCAGCTACCTTAAATGCCAAGTTAAAAAACCCTAACCACAGGTTCTAGATCAATGGTTTGCGATCAGTCAGTATAGAGATCGACGGCCCAAGATCTTCACCATTTTTTAAAGCAAACTCAACCCAAGTTAGAATGCCATTGACACCATGATTAAGGGGTGACTCATTGTGGGGAGGGGGCTAACCCCACGTTCAAATAAAATTATCAGTGCATTGACTTTTAAATTCCAAACTATAGTCATTTCCCAAATAATGCAAAATTCCATCATATATGTTTATCACCAAAAAGGTGAATTTTGAAATATGCCAAAGCGGACAACTATGGTGTGTTAACTATATACTATAGTACTCATTACAAAGGTGGCAGAATATGTAGTATGGTCATGATAAATAATCAAAGGTGGTCTACTATGGTAGTGTGAAGGTGGTACCCACTTCAAGGAGTTAGAATTGATTTGCAGAGTGTCACTCATGTTACCTTTTGGAAGAAGATGTCAATATTACAGCGTGTACACATGAACAATGTCCCCACATTGGATGTTTATCTTGCAAATATTACAAATATGTGAATTATTTACTCACAGGTAGAGAATTGATTCGTTGCATGCTTCACAAGAAGAGAGAACAGAGAAGGAGACAAAGTTGCATGTTTATGGAAAGAAACTTTCCTAGCAAGAAATCTTATTTTTAGCAACTTATTCACCCTTCTTTCTTAAAATAGGACAGTCAACTTCAGTTTGACTTTATTATAATTAAGGCTAATAATGTCTATTTGTAATTGCATGCTCTATTTTTATTCCTTTATTTATTATCAAATAAAGAATAAAAATAAGATGCATGGGTGAGTACAAGCCTTAGGCTATTTTTAGGAAGTGGGTGAATTTTATTAATTTTTCTATATATTGTGTGCCTTTACAAAGCACAAAGATAACTACTAGAAGAACTTTTGGATATAGGAGTACCGAAGCAATTTTTTGCTAGTTTTGCCTTCTAAGTGTGAAGAGTTTCTGCCTTACCAATATTTGCAGTCTTGTGTATGCTTCTATTAGTCTTGTGAATGCAAATTCCCTGATCAATCATATTATCCTGCTACAAATTCATTATTTTCTTCATAATTTTAAATGTGCATGTTAACTTATCAATTTTGTTGTGATATTTTCCCCTCAGTACAACAAAGTTTTTCCCCTTAAATTCCATAGAAAATTTTTGACTCATGCATCAAAAATCCTTCACACATCAATTGTGCATATACTCAATCAAAGTCTTCATACAAATTTCGTGTATCACCTTAGTTATAATTATTTTACATTCATCTTTTACCCCTAAACCTGAGAACAATTTAGGATACATCAACAAGGAACCGGCATTGATACCGGAGACTCACCTCAAAATAGGTATACCCACATACCTGAGGTGCTTCCATTGTATCTATGAAAGAGAGAGATCAAATTCTGGAAGCTTAGAAAACCTGTAGCCATGTCTCTATAGGGTGCACTTTTGAGAGATAACAAAAACCTTGGATGTGGAACGAAGTTGATAGTAGGTTTTGAACACATAAGTTGTAATGGAAATGGAAAAAATGCTATAAATGTTAAGTAAATTATTTTGTTCAAATAATGCATTTGGTAGTAAGGAAAAAAAACAACACTAGAAGAACAACACTAGAAGTAGATTTAGTTTATTTTCTACTTTTGGATTTGAAAGAAAATTTGTTGAAAGAAATAAAAAATGATCTTGTAGTTGTTGTTACTATTGAAATAGGAAAAGCTTAAATTTTCACCTAATTTTTTTTGATTGGATTGATTGTGCCAATTGACATCTTATAATAGTAGCTAGAGATAGTACTAATTGTATTATAGTTAGATGAATAATTAGAAGGAATAGCCTAAATGTCATTTATTTTATTTCAAAATTAAATCTAAAAAACAACAAAACGTAAATTTGTTAACTTGTGACTTGAAAATTCCATAGCCTACAACCATGTTGAAAGTATTATTTCTAAAAATCTATAATCTTCTGACTTTATAATGAAAAATATAATTTTGCAAACATACGTAATGTTTATGCACAACTTAAATAATGATTCTTTTAAAATTGACATCACTTTCATTGTGATTAAATAATTCAACACTTAAAATTAATGACCACATGACTATTACTTAGAATTTTTAATATTTCTTCTAAACTTATTAAAATATTGTTCCATATTAAAATCATAATTTAATTAGATAATAAATATTAATATACATGTCATAAGTATTAAAAATTAATTGGCAAAGGCTTAACCTATTAGTACTTGAATTTGTTTCAACAAACACACATAGACATATAATAATGATTTTGTTGCTCAATAGACAACATACGAATAACACTACATGTTACACAATATATATTATATGTCAATACCTGGAAAACTTGTACAAAGTTATAAATCATTCATATATGTATAGATATCATATTCAAGCTCTCAACATTAATGCAATTGAAGAATAAAAGAAAAGATGCAAAAAGAATTCAAACAATTTGAAGAATGTTGGATGCCATTATTTCAATAGGTATAATTTGACATTTCCTCCAAGTTTAGATGAAAAGGTGTTTGACTACGTGCATCAATTTTGACATGACCTATTATTAATACAATATTATAATAAAATATTTTTTTACTTTTTTCTTTTTCAAGATATTTGACTGATGGGAATCAATTTATTGTAATAAAACACATCATAGATTATTTTTATTAGTTAAAATTAAAATTATTATTTATTCCCCTTCTCCTCTTGGCAAAAATAGAAATCATTAACTATAGAAATTAAACGCAATAATATAAGTCTCAACAAAATAATATTGATTTTTACCTAGGCAATGGATTTTTTTAATGTAATTGTTGACCAAGAAACATAACCACCATGAATATTGTTATAAACAAACATTTCAAGCTATTTCTTAGCTGTGACGTTTTATTTTTAGTGTATAGAAAAAAACATAAAATCATATACTCTCAAAGGTAAAGGGTTTTGGTTTGACCAATTTGCTATGACTTTTAAGAAAACATTTTTGAATTTTTCATTATTTACGAATGGGACATTAAATTTAATCCAGTGGAGATGGGTATTCCTGGTTAAGGATTTTGTTGAAGAAATATTACTAAAATCTGACTAGGTGAACAAAATCTGAACTATGAAGCATGACAGGAATACAGTCTATTAGACATATTTTTACTCTCCTGTAATTATTATAATCAAATAAACATATTTTCTCAATCACGTTTACTCTAATACGACCATTATATTTCAAATGAGATCCTCAACTGTAGGCTGACAATGTGGGGCATTATTTTATTTTCTGCAGCAGTTAGCTCCTGAAATATTAGTTCCACAGTTTTTACAATGTGGTAAGCGCTCCACGATTGGAAAGAGGCCTTCACTAGTTTCTTTTTTGTTAATATTTTTAATTGTATTCACATCTTCATGAAGGTTATACCGAGCAGAGGCATGCACGGAAAATATAACGTTGAGAAGAAGAAGCACCGTCATTAGTTTGACGATCATTGTTGTCACCATATTCACTTGCAAACGATTAACTCCACAGAAACAATAAGATGGAAATGGAGATAAAAATCATTCCATATTTATAGAACGAGGCCACAGGCGTTTAACAGTTGCAAATAATTCCTCATTCAAATTTTTACAAGCGGAAGACATTCAAAGTCTGAAAATGGCGTGTTGAAGAGGCAACTTTGTTTGGAGAATAAAAACGAGCCTATTCAACGAGGATATTATCATTTATTGTTTGAATATGTCTAACTCAATGATGTTCCGGTCAAATTAACAGAAATGGATCTCCTTTTGACTTTTCCTAATTTTTTAAAAATTGATATTTAGCATGTGTAGAGGTTAAATATACTATGGTAGCATCGTCGACAAGTTTCTAATGTCAAATTAGTGAAAGGAAAATGATGTCTTTCTTGTGGTGCATATATAAGTAGAATATGCACCTCAGGGGTATTTCAGATATCTTTTTTTTTAGGAGTAAGGTTTTATATTATATATTAAAGTTCATATAAGATAATTCAACAAAAAAGTGGGCGGTATAAGAACACGCCCCAAATCCATGAATAAATTAGACCAAATTTAGGAAAAGTCAACTATAACGATAAAAACGTTGCGAAAATGAAATTAAGTTGTTGCCCGCAAAAAGTGGACCTGCTGCAGGTGAACCATAGTCATCAAGCCAACAAGATCCAAGAAGGTTCTTGCCACATTTTGTCACCTCCTAGCCAGAGCTAGCATAACCCTCTTCTTCGTTGTCTTTTACGGTGTCGTGAGTGGGAAAGATGGCTAAAACCGTTAAGGGAAACTTATCTGGCGGAGGTGGGAGGCACCACCCATCATGAATGCGTGGCTCAAGAGGAGCTGACGAGCCCCAACCAAGCTGGTGAGATATCGTAGGGGATCCCAAACCCTGGTTACGACCTAGGGGGGAAGGAGAGAAGCTCCGCTATCAGAGTAATTCTAGAATGGGGTATCTGTGAACCATTTCCAGTTTTTCCATGAAGGACTCGAGGAAAGCACAATACTTTTTTGGCTTATATGATCAGGAACAATGCAGATAATGTCATTAATATTGACATTATCCTATGAGGCAAGGACGTTGAGCTTAGTTTTTAGCTCATTCCAAGGACACAAAACTTGATTCACTTGCTCAGAAAATATAACTTTGAGAAGAAGAAGCAACATCATTAGTCTAAAAATAATTGTTGTTGCCATATTCACTTATAGAGAGCGTAAGGTGTTCAATTAGCTCCGCAAAAACAATAGCTGGCTGAATAAGATGGAAATGGAGATAAAAATCATTCCATATTTATACAACGAGGCCACACACATTAAATAGTTGGAAATAAGACCTCGTTGAAATTCTTACGAGCAGAAGACATTCAAACTTTTAATATAGTGTGTTGAATAGTAAAATTTCAGCGTCGTGACTTTAGAAAATTTGTTTTGATAGTAAAAAACCAGCTTATTCAATGAGGATATTAACATTTATTTTTTCAAATTTCTAACTCAACGATGTTCTAGTCAAACTAATAGAAAATTGATCTTCCATTGACTTTTTCTTCACTTTTGGTTGACAGGCCTACCTGTTGGTATCAAAATTCATTCTCCTTTTCAAGCTGAGTAGCAATACAGATTTGACATGGAGCTTAGAGATAGATAGATCATAGTGTGAGTCATTTTGTAGCTAGGGATGAGATCTAATTGGGCCTTTGTTACTCAAATTTTTGGAGAGATGGATAGCACCTTTAAGAGGATTTGACCTGTCCTCAATACTTTAGGCCGTGCCTCTTCGACAAGGGCAAGAGAACCCTTAGTGTAACCTCTATTTGATGAAGGATATGGAGATATCCTTCTTTTGGACAAATTCTATGAAGAAAACCTTGGGAAAATATGGTCAATACTCCATAATTTAACTCTTAAGAGTTGTCACTTCTAAACGATGGAGATACTTTCAACACAAGGATAAGGTTACTGAAGACATTAAGAAAACCTGATTGTTCTACATATTTTAGTAAGTAGATTATGTTCCTTTGTTGAGACATAGGGAAAACAAGCATATTTCACGGTGGATTCATGGTTTTCTTTAATAATTTTGGTGGGAGATGAAGTAGGATAAAGTTGATTATACCAGATCTTCGAAGGGACTTCAAAAAACTGAACAAATCAACAACAGAAAGATTCAGCACAGTTAAGACATTCCTTTAACTAGAATGTGTGCTTCAATGGAGGCCCAGATTAGCATGATTTCACATAATCTTTGAGACTCTAACATGAAGGCTCAAATTGAAATACTAAATTGAACACCAAAGTCTCTAATCAATCATGCCTAAGGTACACCCAAAGACTTACAGACAATCTTTATCAACAAGTGTTAGTTAATTGATTTCAAATTGGTTTATCTCATCCAGGAGGAAGGATCTTCTTGAAATGAAATTGCAAATACCATTAAACTATCATAGGGAAGAGCTCTTGTGTAATTTCACAAAAATTCAATGTAAGATTGCAATAGGAACGAAAGAAAATATTTGTAGACTTTGTGAAACAAAGAACACACAAATTTCTAGAGATTGGACACAAATTAAATTCAAAATTTCTTAGATTCATCAGTAAGGGAAAGCTTCCAAAGCAATCTCAGTGCTCGTCAATGGCTATACATCTGCAACCAACTTGACATGATAGAAAATCAAACACAGAAGAAAATAACATGTTATCTCAGCTTTGGTCTCTCACGAAGACGGCTTTCTCAAATTTTCTCTTAAGAATTCAACCTCCGACCATTTGCAAGAGTATTCTCATTGCATGTATACATTTTACTCACTCAATTTTGCCCCAAAAAAGGAAGAATATTTGAGGGACCTTTTCTTGTTAAAAATTTTCTTCAGAAAGAAACATTTAACAAATTCAGATCTAAAAGATGCTAGGTGGACCAATTGTGAACTAATCACGTTTCTTAAGCCCTTGACTAATGACTAGGATGTCATGCCACAACTTTTTGGGATTCCTTCTAATCATTCTAATTTTGTCATGTGAGAAATCCCCTTTTTAATCATTTTTCGGAGGCTCTGCATAGTTGGTCCTGACAGATAATCCTTTTCACTCTCAAGGCAACACCTTTTTATATTTTTTGCCTACACTTTCATAATTTCATCCTTTTTCCATCTCTCTCCTCTACAATTCTACCCCGCATCCATTTCCTCGGGTAATTTTCATTTTTATGAGTGCCTGAGCAATTCCCACTTCAAAATATTGACCTTAACAATCCTTGGAATCACAATTTTAGTTTCAAATCCATTCAATGACACCTTACAGACAGAGACGATGAGGAATTTCATCAATGAACAATGAAAAACAGAGCATATTCACATCTCAAGGAGTCTTGGAGAAAGAATGGAGGAGCAACCGGTGAAATGCACAACAACCATTGATTCTTCCCCTTTTTGACTTTATATCATAGCCGTACACATGTTTCCTTGGCACAACTATAAAGGAGAAGCATAGAGGCGAGTCCCAAACAAGTGCGAGCCTTCCATGTACCTTAGGCCCAGGAAAAACACCTTTTGGACTTTAAAAAATGTCAGTGTAAAAAGGATCCAATGGAAGTCTCCACATGTCTCAATAGCGCATTTTGATATGTTTCCAAAAAGAAGAGACCGCATAAAAGGGTGGGCTCAACACGTGTCTCAACCTGGCAGAGTCTGTTAGAAAAGTTGAAGGTTCAACGGAAGGTGCCATGTGTCTAGGGTCTTAGACAGTTTCCTTTGGCCATTGAAAATTCCAAGTAAAGGGAAAAGTGAGCAGAAGCCTCCAAGTGTGCTCCTGGTGCTTGTTCAAAATAAAACTTAGGGGCCAGTCCCCAAACATGCGCGGTCCCTCCACATGTCCCAGGCCTTTAGAAAGTTTCTTGAAAAGTCTAAGTATGGTAAGACACAATGGAAGCCTCCATGTGTCTTCATGGCGTAACTTCAAGATGGTGCCCAAGATCAGAGACCCTGAACAAGCGTGGGCTCACCACATGTCTGAGACCTTAGAAAATTTCTTAGAAAATTTTAAGTAGAAAGTGGATCCAGTCGAAGCATCCACATGTCTCCCTATCATAATTGTCAAGGTGGGACACTAAGGCAGATCCTCAAATGAGCACCAACCCTCCATGTGTATGGTCTACCAAAATTTTACTAGCTACATGAAAAATTTGTCTTATTTTGGGTAAGCAGCGGAAACCTTCACATGTCCCGCCAATGCAACCCCAAGGCCAAACCAAAAGGTGAATTTTTAAAAAAGCGTCATTCCTCCATGGGGACAATTTTTACGTTGAAGTGAGCCTTAGAGTTTTTAAAGTGCCCCGTTGAGCTACATCCAACCAAAAAGAACCACGTTTCCACTGATGCTGAGATATAAATTTCACCAGGAAAAAAACACCCGTCAAACCGTAAAATGCAGGAAAATCACCATTTGAGCTTGAAAATGAATCTTTCTTCAAGGAAAAAGAATTTGGAAATGTTATAAGGCTCAAATATGATCCTCTGAGCTACATCCAATCACGTTTCCATAGGTATTTGGTACAAAAATGATAGGGACAACAAAACGTAACTGTGGAAAATGGAAGGAAAGGAAAAACATGAGTTTTACGCCCAAGTTAGAGACTCTTTCAGATGTACAGAGGAGAAAAAAAAATTTATATATTTTTTAGTGTTCCTCGACCAAGGAAGGGACTGATCATGGCAACCAAATGGAGGACAGAGTCTTCAAGCACCAACACTAGAAGATAGAAAACATGACAAAGGCCATAAACTAAGGAATTTCAATGACAAATGGGGTGAGACTAATTTGACCACCAACATTGACTCCGAATCGAGGATGGGATTTCCCTCTGAGTGCTATAAGAACAAATAGTAGACCAAGTGCCAAAAATAGACCATTGGGAAATGGAGTTAAAGAAAAAGCTTGCAAAGAAAAACAACCATAACCATCCTATAAAATATGAACTAAGAAACCAGCAAAATAATGTCACCAAGGACCAAAATGAACAAAAACACAAAAGTAGACAAGAATGAAGAACTATACACTGTACAAATGGAGTATACCTTGATTTTGAGAAATTAATCAAGGAAATGCTTCAAATGCCTGCCGTTAACAAGAAATTCAAGTATTTCCCCATCTAAGCATTTTAGGAAGAAGGTATTTTCACCAATTTGAATATCAAAAGAATAAGGGCCCATCCACAATGCATCAAATTTACCATTCTTTCCCTTATCTTAATACCTACTATCCCATAAAAGCACAAGATCCCCAATGCTAAAAACTCTGGGAGTCACCTTTTTGTCAAATAAATTATTCAACTTTTCTCTGAACTTCACATGCCACTGATGGGATGCCCTTCTTTCTTCATCCAATTCAATAATTTGATTGATTCGATCATCATATGGACTAACTTCTTGGTCTTCAATTTTTTGAACAAACTAAAATGAAGACAATTACAAATGGAGGGGAAACAAAGCTTGAGTTCCATATAGCAATTCATACAGGCTTTTACCAGTAGCTCTTTTGATAGTGATTCTGTTAGCCAAAACAAAAAACTTGAGTTACTCACCCCACTTCTTTTTGTTCATCTCCAAGGTTCTTCTAATGATCTTTAATAAGATTTTATTACGAGACTCATCTTGTCCATTTCCTTGGGGATTATAGTTAGAATCATATGTCAAATTGATCCCATACTCTTTACACATTACCACCAAATGTTTGGCTCTAAAACTCATGGCATTATCAGCAACAATTTTAGTTGGCACTCGAAATTTGCATATGATTTGATTCAGCATGAATTCCATGATAAATTGGTCTGTTTCCTTCTTGGTGGGGATTGCCTCCACCCACTTAGTGAAATAATAAGTGGCTACAAGAATCCATTTATGACTAGCACTATAAGGATCAGAAATTTCCCCAATGAAATCTATTCCCCATTGTCTGAATGAGGCTTCAACTGACACAAAATGTAAAGGAAGGGATCCTGAAGCTTTCAATCTTCTAGAAAAATGCTAGAAAATTTCACATTTTCTAACCAATAGAGTTGTATCCTTGAAGAGAGTTGGCCACCAATAGACAACCCTCAAGATTTTATGTGTTGTAACTCTTCCACCAAAATTTCCCCCACAAACTCCTCCATGGAGATCAACAATTATTTTGGGGGCCTCATCTTCAGTAATGCATCTCAAGAGCACTCCCTCAGAGTTCTTCCAACATAACCCAAAATCTATAATGACTTACTTGTGAGAGGCTAACTTAAAATCTCTTTTAAGATTTTTACTCAAATATTCAGGGCAGCATAGATGTCTGAGATAAAATATTATATCTTTGTACCATTCATAACTTACCAAATTTTCAATGACATCCACCCTTTCTCCTTCTACTTCATTCACCCCAATAGTTTGCAAGTTGTTCTCAGCCATAAGCTTAGCTAGGCCCAAACATATTACCAATTTCACAGTTTAGATATCCATGTCATACTCTTGCAAATTGTTTACCCCTCGGCATCTTTTGCTTGAGACCTCCATCTCTGATAAGATGTCTTTCACCATGGTGTGGGGTACATAAGAAACAACTTTAGAACTCAAGATATAGGGTCGGAAAACCTTTGTTGCTTTCACCAAGCCAAATGCTTTCTTCTCCATGATTGTGTACTTCAACTCAGATCCCTCCAATGCCTTACTGGAAAAGGAAATTGGTCTCTTAGCCCCTTCATCATCCTTCTGTAACAAAATAGATGCAATGGTTTTTGCTGAAGTAAAAGAAAACACTTGAAAAGGCTTCTTGTAATTTGGGGCTGCCAAAATATGGGCGTGCTTTAGTGCTTCTTTGATCCCATTGAAATCTTGAATGGAAATTTCTTCCCATTTGCTAACTTGGTCATTCTTCATCATGCTAGTAATGGGGATGGTCAACTCAACAAAGTTAGACACAAATCTTCTGATAAAGTTTGTTTGTCCAAAGAAGGATTGAATTCCCTTCTAGTTCTTGGAATTGGAGCCTTGTTGATGGATTACACTCTCTCTGGATCTATCATGACCCCTTCTTTTGATACAATGTGACTAAGTAGCTTTTCCTTTTGCACTCCAAAGTGACACTTCTTGGGATTCAATGATATGCCATACTCTCTACACTTTATCAACATTCTCTCCAAGTGTTGTAAGTGATCATTTCTATTTTTGAAAAGCATAGTTACATCATCCTGATAAACAACAATGAAACCATTGATATAACCAACAAATACTACATCCATTGCTCTTAGGAAAGTTTCTCCAACATTCATTAAGCCAAAAGGTATCCTGACATAGACATAAGTTCCCCGAGGAGTAGCAAATGTAGTTTTTATTCTTTCTGACTCATTCACAACAACTTGGTTATAACCAGGGAAACCATCTAGAGTAGATAACAATTTAGAACCAATTAGCAATTGTAGCATATTCTATAGGTTTTTCATAGGGTAATTATCTTTTAGGGATGCTTTATTTAGATTTCTAAAGTCTATGCATAGCCTTATATCACCATTCTTTTTTCTGATAGGCACTAGGTTTGCAACCCAAGATGAGTACCTTATGGGTTGAATGATCCTTCCTTCCTACAACTTCTTAAGTTCTTCTTGCATTTTTAAAGAAAGCAGCGGATTGATGGGCCTCTATTTTTTCCTGAAAGGCATGGCATTAGATTTAAGAGGAATCTCATGTTGGAACAAACCTTCCCTATATGCCTTCAACTAAGAGTAAGACTAAGCTAGGTAGTCATTATATTTCTTCAACAATTGAATATAGGTCTACTTCTCTTCCTTGCTCATATTGCTTCCTAACCATATTTTACGTGTCTTTTACTTTATGCCCAGGTCGCAATCTTCCAAATCTATTGAAGCTGACATACTTCTTTTAATAATGCAATAAACATTATTGAAGTTCAATTCTTGTGCCACCAAACCTCTAGGAATCGTGTTTGTCTTCAGTTGGATGATGTCTTTACCAAATAAAATTTCCTTTCCTTTAGCAACAGACACCATTGGTTCCCAATCTATATTTTGGTCAGCAAACTTTCCTTATTTCTATATAAAGTGTTTCACATGGGCATCATCATCAAACACTCGCCAATTTATAACGTTATCATGGACAGATGGCCTTGTTAGCATTTCAACATCATACTTAAAAAATGGAGATACTATATAATTCCCAAATCTAGATCCTAGCACTACAAACTTGTCTGCAACAACATTAAACTTTCTATCATGGTGCAAAATATGAAAAGAGTCAAACATTTAAATCAAACCCCAGACTACATGCTTGTATTTTTTTATTCTTTGATTTTTAGTAGCATATAGTTTTCTAATTCGCTTGAAAATCAATTCTGAATCCCCTTTGACAATGATATCCTTTGTACCATATTTCCATGAAATTCTCAAGCCTAATAATAGTGCTTCATATTCAGCAATGTTGTTAGTGCATTCAAAGTTAAGTTTGAAAGAAAAGACAAACTCTTCTTGTCCTGGAGAAATCAGAACAATGCCAGCACCATTTCCAAACTTGGAACAGGCTCCATCAAATAACAGAGTCCAAGGTATACCCACTTGTTAAAGAATTTACACTAATCAATCTTGTGCTCCTTGACATTAGTAAACCCCACAAAGTTATCTGCATCTACATCAGCATACAACACTTCATAAGAAGAATTATTTGGATCTTCAATTAGGTGCAACATCTTTTTCTCTCCATACAACTCTACAAGCCTGTCTTCAATTAGAATGGTGGAAAAAGACATATCCATCTAAACACTTCCACCAACACTTGCAGCCCACTTTCTTGATAACAACATGCCCCATTTCAAAAGGAAATCAACAATGACAACATCAATTTTCAGGTTCTTAGCCAGATAAGCTACAAGTTATACCAACAAACCTTTTACACATCCTACAATAGGAACATCTCTAGAATCCATTGCAGTAAACTTGCCATAGGATAGTATAACTTTAATGTTCAATTCATTCATAACTTCCAGATGCATAACATTTTATGATGCTCCAGAGTCAAACATACAATTTTGCAGTAGTCTGTCTTTAATAATTAGTGTTGTAAAAAATGGATCAACATTTAACTGAGACTCAAATAAAGATGTCCCCAAGTAAACTACAAGTGGTTCACCTATCTCCTCTAATGCTGGTGGTTTTTCTAGGTTTGCAATGGTTGAAGGAGTGTTTACATTATTTATATTTCTACCTTGTGCACTCCTATCTTTTTCCAATCCCAAATACTCAAAGGCCCTCTTCTTATGCTCAAGAATCCTAAGTAGTTCAAAAATTGGGATTGAAATCTTAATCTGACTCAGGACTTGGGAAATGTCATACGGAATGTATTTGCGGAAAGAA
This sequence comes from Taxus chinensis, assembly GCA_019776745.2. Classification (NCBI taxonomy): domain Eukaryota; kingdom Viridiplantae; phylum Streptophyta; class Pinopsida; order Cupressales; family Taxaceae; genus Taxus; species Taxus chinensis. Next base: position 825,691,720 of record CM034146.1, on the reverse strand, counting down.
GCACTTGGAGAAAGGTTGCAAAACTCATCAGATGGCACAAGATTTTTAACATTTTGGGCGTGGGAGGGAACACAAGTTCTACTTGAGATAAGAAAGCCTTTTCTAGATGCATCCTTCTTTGGAGTCTCTTTTGGGACAATGTTGAGAACTAGGGTCTTTCATTTGGCTTGAGGCCCTGCCCCTTTGACATCTTTGCTTCTTGTGTTATACTATTTTTCTTTGGCCTCAACAACATTCATTAGTAGCTATCTATCCTCTTCAGATGGGATTCCTCAATCATAGTTCTTAATCATTAGAGCTCCTAGGTACTCAAAATCATTATTAGGAAGTTCAAATGCTTGTACCATATCTATTTCTAAAGCATAAGAGGGAAGAAGAGGTACCTGATGAATATAGTCCCAAAAAATTAAAGTATTTCTTGGAATTATTACATCAGTTGAATTTTCTCCTTGTTGTGAGCTTGTAGAGCAGTCCACCATGCATGCATCATCGTCAGTGTTGTCGTCATCGTAATCTTCTTCAACTTGCTGGTCTATTTCACATGGCGGGTGGGGTAAGAAGAATTTGTCACACCAATCCATTTGATTTGTCTCTTCAACAAAAACAACTCTGGAATTTATAGGATCATGCACTACTCTATTTTCCCTAGCTTGGGGTTGTCTAGCTCCCACGGGTCCTTTACCTCTGTCATTAGACCTCTGATCATTTCTAGGATGATTTGCAAGTCTATCTTGTCCTTTTTTCCTATGCTGACCCTGAGAACCTTGTCTAATTCCTTTCTTTTCCCTAACCAACTTGTAAGAGATTTCTTTGACATCCCTGGCCAAATTCCTTACGAATTCCTCAAGATCCACAACCTTACTTGATTGAGGATTCTCATGGTTGATAAGTTTAAGACCCTCCCTCTTAGGAGTTTTTCCAACTACTTTTATGTTGTCCTGAATTTGCAGAGCCATGGTAGAGGCTTGCCTCAAAGTCCCAGGGTTCTTATCCCTCAAATAGTAAGAAACTTTCTTATCAAATGCATCTGAATACTTTATCAGACATGATTCATAACATGGCCTCAAATTAATAGGAAGTCTTCTCAATGTTATGTTAAATCTAGTATTGAAAACATGCACTGATTCATTAGGATTAATTTTTATATTTTTTAAACTCTGATGAAAGAAACCTATGGTCTATTTTATCACCATACTACATCCTAAAAGCATTCTTCATCTTTTTCCAGGAGTCAATGGAATTATTTGGGAGAGATTTATACCAGTCCCTTGCTCTTCTTCTAGAGCATGGATAAATAATTTAATGTATACATCCTCAAACTCTATTTCAAATTCATGCATCATATTGACAAGTATTTTCAAGTATTGATCACTAGTTATTGCATTATTTACTTTAAACTTAGGAAATATGTTTTTTCAATCTTGTTGCACACCATTTGGATAGCCATCCATACCTCTAAAACTGATGGGACAAAAAGTATTAACAACAAATGGAGGTCTAGGTGGAGGATGAGACATATTATTTTAATGAGGTGATCTTACAGGAGAGAGAGAATGATGAGGAGTTAGGGGTCTGTGAGGTAAAGGGATGCAATTTTCAGAATAACTGCCCTCTAAAGGCTCTGTCTCTTGGAAAACTCTATTAGATTTTTAAAATACGGGGGAAGATTGAGAAGAAAATGTTCCAAATATAGATGAAGGACCCTCTCCAAATGGAGAATTCAATTTGACAAAGATACTACCTAATTCAAAAGCACTTGAGGAAGTACTATAATCTTCAATCACAGGATAATCAATTTCACGAATGGAGAACTCCTTTCTTGATGCTTGATCTCCAACAACTTTCTAAATTCTTCTTCCTTCTGAATTAGACTTTCCCGACTCTTGAAACAACCTTCTAATAGGGTCCTTAGCGAAGAAAGATCTTATTCCTTACAGGTTTACAATTATTAATGACAAATCTTACTTGATATACGTTAAGACACTAGTATTTATAAAGAATTTAAAAAGCATGGAGTTGCCACTAAGGATTTTCACCTTTGTTTCTACAAATGCACTATGAAAGAACTAAAAAATGTCTGTCAATACCAAATTCATCCAAAGCTTACAAGATATTCTCTTCTTTTACCCAAATTTAAAAATGATGATACAAATCTCAGTGCAATGACTGTATAAGATGGAAATATTGCACTCAAAACTTGCAACTTTAAACAATTCTTACAGATTTGAATAGATAATGATGTTTTAACAATGTATTTACACTTTAAAATCTATAAAAAGCATTATTGAGGTATGTACGCGTACACCTTTGTTCAAATACTTCAAAGAGTCCCAAACAACGACGCCATGAGTGTTGGTATCACAATTCATTTTGATTTTCAAGCTGAGTAGTAAAACACATTCAACAGGAATCTTAGATCATAATGTGTGTCATTTTGTAGCTGGGGATGAGATCTAATTGACCCTTTGTTACTCAGATTTGTGGAGAGATGGATAGCACCTTTAAGAGGATTTGACCTATCTTCACTACTTTAGGCCATGCCTCTTTAACTAGGGTGAGAGGAATCTTAGTGTAACCTTTTTTTGATGAAGGAGATGGATATATCCTTCTTTTATAAAAATTCTATAAAGAAAACGTTTGGAAAATATGATCAATTCTCCATGATTTAACTCATAAGAGTTGTCACTTCTAAATGATGGAAATACTTTCAACACAAGGTTAAGGTTGTTGAAGACATTCAGAAATCCTGATTGTTTTGCATATTTTAGTAAATATATTTTGTTCCTTTGTTGATACACAGGTCAAACAGGGGTATTTCAGGATAGATTCATGGTTTTTTTGAATAATTTTGGTGGTAGATGATGCAGGATGAAGTTGATTATACCAGATCTTCGAAGGGACTTCATAACAATGAACAAGTTAACAATAGATAACTAAAGAATAGTTAAGATATTCCTTTAACCAGAAGGTGTGCTTCAATGGAGGCCCAGATTAGCATGTTTTTACGTAATCTTTGAGACTCTAACACTAATTCTTGAATTGAAAGACACAATTAGACACCAAAGTCTCTGATCAATCATGCCGAAGGTACACCTGAAGAATTACAGATAATATTTATCAACAAGTGACAGTGAATTGATTTTAAATTTTTTTATCTCATCTAAGATGAAGGATCTTCATGAAATGAAATTAAAAATACCATTAAACTGTCACAGGGATGAGATCCTATGTGATTTCACAAAAAATTTCAATGTAATATTGCAATAGGAATGAAAGAAACTATTTACAAACATTCTGAAACAAAGAAGACACAAATTGCTAGAGATTGGACACAAATTAATTTCAAAATTTCTTAGATTCATCAACAGGTGAAAGCTTCCAGAGAAATCTCAATGCTTGTCAATGGCTATACATATGTAACCAACTTGACATGCCAGAAAATTTAACACAGAAGAAAATAACAGGTTATCTTGTCTTTGGTCTCTCACGAAGACAACTTTCTCAAATTTTCTCTTAAGAATTCAACCTTCTACCATTTGTAAGAGTATTCTCATTGCATTTATACATTTTACTCACTCAATTTTCCCCCTGAAACAAAATAATATTCAAGGGACCTTTTCTTGTTAACAATTTTCTTTGGAAATTGATGTTTAACAAATTCGGATCCGAAAGCTGCCAGGTAGACCAAATGTGAACTGATCACATTTCTTGGGCCCTTGAGTAATGACTAAGATGTCATGCCACAATGTTTTGGGAGTCCGTCTAATCATTCTGATTTTTTCATGCGATAAATCCCGTTTTTAATCATTTTTCGAAGGCTCTGCATAGCTGGACTTGATAGATAATCCTTTTCTCTCTCGAGGGAATACCTTTTTTATCTTTTGTGTCTACAATTTCATCATTTCATCCCTTTTCCCTCTCTTTCCTCTGTAATTCTGCCCCGCATCTATTTTCTTGGGTAATTCCCATTTTTGTGAGTGCCTGAGCAATTCCCACTTCAAAATATCAACCTTAACAATCCTTGGACTCACAATTTAAGTTTCAAATCCATTCAATGACACCTTACAGATAGAGACAAAAAGGAATTTCATGAAAGAACGATTAAAAATAGTGTGTATTCGCATCTCAAGGATTCTTTGAGAAGAAATAGCAGAAAAACAAGTGAAATACATAGCAGCTGTTGATTGTGCCCATTTTCTAATTTATATCATAGCCATCCATGTGTTTCCTTAGTGTAATTATAAAGGAAAAGCATAGATGCAAGTCCCAAACAAGCGCAATCCTTCCACATACCCTTGGCCCAAAGAAAAGCACATTTTGGCCTTTAAAAAGTCTCAGTGTAAAAAGGAGCCAGGGGAAGTCTCCACATGTCTCAATGGTGATGTTATCTCTTGAAAGTGTACCCTGTAGAGAGATGGCTAAAATTTTTCTAATCCTACAAAATTTATCTCTCTCTTTCATAGATACAATGGAGACACCTTCAGGTCTATGGTTATACTTATGGTGAGGTGAATCTCTAGGACTAAAAGGCTTGTTCCTTATTGGTGTATACTAAATTGCTTTCTAAGAGTTCTAGGGTAAAATATGAGTGTAAAATAATTAAAACTAAGGTGATACACCAAAATTGTATGAGAAATTTGACTAAGTAAATGCACAACTGATTTGAAAAGGATTCTTGATGCACGAACCAATCAATGTATTTTGCAAAATATCTAAGGGCAAAGCACTTGATTGTACTAAGGGAGATTCATAAAAGTACTAATAAGTTAACATTCACATTAAAATTAAGCATAAAAGACTGAAATTGCAACAGGGTAAGGTGGCTGATCAGGGAATTTTCATTCACAGAATTAGTATAAACATACACAAGACTACAAAATAACTTGGAAAGGCATAAAATACTTCACACTCAAAGGGAAGAACTAGCAAAAAATGCTTCAGTACTCATATATCTAAAAAGTCCTCTTTTGTTCCTTGCAAGGGCACACAATATATAGCAAAATAAATTCTCTAACCCTTCCAAAAAATATCCTAAGGCTGTACTCGCCCATACATCTTAATTTTATCCTTTACTTAATAAAAAATAAAGTGATAAAATAATACAAACTAGAGTATGTAGTTTAAAAATAGGCATTTATGCCCTTAAATACAATATAGTCAAAATGAAGTTGACTATTCTATTTTAAGGAAAGATAGGGTGGATAATTTTCTAATAATACAATTTTTTTGCTAAGCAAGTCTTCCTCCTTTATGCATGAAAATTCATCACCTTAGTTTTAATTATTTTATAGTCATCTTTTACCCTAGAACTCCCAAAAAGTAGTTTAGTATACACCAACAAGGAACCAGCCTTTTAATCCCAGAGATTCACCTCACAATACGTATACCCACAGACCTAAAGGTGTCTCCATTATATCTATGAAAGAGAGAGATCAATTTTACATGCTTAGAAAATCTACACCCATCTCTCTAAAGGCTACACTTTCGAGAGATAATAGTTTTTGGAATGCTCGGTGGGACAACGAATCAAATCTGCATACAAGTTACAAATCTAGAGTAGATTTACAACAAATAAAAGTTACTTTCAAGAGCAAGTTGTACCAGTTTATTCTAAAGATTTTATGAGCTTTTGGGGACTCCGTAAAGCTGATTTCATACTAGTATTACAGCACGTTCCATGCCTACAGTGACTATGAGATCATCGGTAAGAGGAATTCGTCCTGAGTATGTTTCTTTACCTTTGAATTCTGCTAGAAGGAGAGGAGTTGGTTTTACATTACCCTATAATAGACCTAGTTTTGATAACCCTCCTCCTGATATTCCTGTTGATGTGAATCACTGCACCCCTAAATTCCTGCAGCTTGATGGGTTGAGACTCTCAGTGTGATTGCATAACATGGAGCTTTTCCCAAGTGTGGGACCTTGCGAAATCGGAAAAGCTCTCTGGATGAAGGCCGGTTCCTATTCCTCTGTTCATATGCACACATAAAAATGCAGAGGGTTTACTTAAAGACCTAATCTAACTTTCCAAGGATACAGGGTAAGAAGATGCATAAAATAAAACCTAAACTAACAAAGGTGATGCACTGAGGAATGAAGAACACCTGTCTTGCCAATAAACACAAACCATTAAAATGCAATGGAAGATCATGCACGGATAAAAAAATTTACAGTGAAAGATCAAGAGGATGCAAATGAACACAGAGAGGGTTGAGAATCATCAACAGACATGCATTATTTTCTCTAAAGATTGATACAATATACTATAAAATGCCAAGAGGAAAAGTTGCATTATAGTTTTAGATTGAACTCCACAAATTCACCTGCCAAAGAGAATAAGGGAGGGGCAAAACAAGAATGTCCAACATTTAGAAAGAATCCCCTCCTTACAATTTATAGGAAGAATGAGAGAGGGAAGAGAGAGGAATTCCAAATCTACCCCAACCACCTCCAGATTGTATTCAATTCATCCCATTATGGTGGTAGGAAAGAACCCTAGCAAACCCAAAAAAATGGCCAATTGTATTTTGCATTTTTGAAGAATTTTTTATCACTGAATTAAAGATATCTAGTCATAGTTGGATAGAGGACCTCATAAGATTTCTGAAAATTCCAACCTTGTATGAATCCGAGCTCCCTATGAAAAGTTATGGCCATTTGAATATCTGCGTTAGGGTTTTCTTTCTGTTGGGGTGTCAACGCTCAAAATATTTCACCTCCTGAAGATGCGCATCAGCGCATCCATCCTCGTGTCGACATACTCTAACCAGCTCCATTTGCATGAATTTTTTCATGTCGAAATTTCATGCTCTGCACCTCTAACCTGCACTATGGGCGCAAATTTTTCCATGTCGACATTTTGTGCTCTACGCCTCTAACACGCGTCATGGGTACAAATTTTTCCATGTCATCATTTCACCCTCTGTGCCTCTAACTTGCGCCATGGGCATGAATTTTTTCATGTCGACATTTCATGCTCTACACCTATAACCTGCGCCATGGGCGTGAATTTTTCCATGTTGACATTTTGTGCTCTGTGCCTCTAACTTGTGCCATGGGCAGTTAGTGATGTAATAAATGTCAAGTTTTTGACCATGCAATGAACTTTCAAAACCCGAAATGAAGGATTTCGATTTTTCTTGATTTCCATAGTCTTCTGCTCTTGGCAATCTTACCTGGGGGGGAGATATATACAACAATTTGGTGTTTCAATGAGATCGCCTGCCTGCTAGGTAGAATATTAGTGGCAATTTAGCAATCCATTGGGCATGGAGTCATAAGCAATAACCTAAAACCAACTTGATCTCATATCCTGAGCCTGATACCGCAACTCCTTCTTCGAGCGCACGCTGAACTGTAGAAATTCAATTTGAGAGAGACAAAACCTGTGCCAAAGCACTTAGGGAAATTGAAACCTAACTACAACAAGACAATGTGCATACGCACTTAGAGGAATTGAAATCTAGGCTAATATTTACAAGGGTAAACCTTTTCCTTTAAGTAGCAATGTTTAAGATAGATTATCTTAACCAGAATCGGGAGTTCTTCTCCATCAAATGTAGACAATTGGAAGGCATTAGTACTTTTACATCTCATGACCATGTAGGGGCCACTCCAAATGGAATCAAACTTGGAATGCCTTCTTGGTTTTTCCCGATCTGGATCCCATTTCAGAGCTAGATCTACTTCCTGGAAGGTCCTTGCTCTTGGTTTCTTATCAAACCATCTTTTTACTAAGGCCTAATCCTTTTCAACCATCTGAACTACATGCTCTCTAATTTCTTCCAATTCCATCAACTCTACACATCTAGCCTCCATTGGTTTGAACTCAGACAACTCTAACTACTTCATGAGCTCCAATGCTAGGAATTCTAATAATATAGGCAATACTGCCTCTTTCCCATAGACTAACTTGTAAGGAGAACTACCTGTAGACTCTTTGGTGTTATCTTATCAGCCCATAACACTGATCTTAGCTTGGTATGCCATGTTATTTGGTTTTCATCCAGATTCCTTTTGATGATCCTTAGAAAATTCTTGTTTGTGGACTCTGCTTGTCCATTACCCTGCGGGTAATAATTTGAAGAGGTGTTCAAATAGATTCCATTCTTGAAAGCCCATTCTATAATCTTGGAACCTATGAATGCCAATGCATTATTTGATATGATAGTGGCTAGCACACCAAACCTGGTCACTATTCCTTCATAAAATTCTAGTATGTTAGACTCATTTTCCTCTTTGAGCGCTACTTCTTTGGTCCACTTGGTGAAATAGTCCATTGCCATGAGAATCCACTTGTGGCCTTGGCTTGAGTTTGGGTTGATGATCCTAACAAAGTCCAATCGCCATTGCATAAATGGTTGGTCAACCAAAATTGGGTGCAATGGAAGCACTGCTAGTCTTTCTTTTCCCATGAAGAGTGCACATTTCTTGCACTTTCTTATCCATGTATAACAGTCAGTGAACACTGTCGGTTAATAATACCCTGCCTTCATTATCCTGAGAGCTATTACTCATGGGGTGAAATGTCCTCTAGAATCTCCATCGTGAAAATATCATAACACCCTCTCAATTTGACCTCTCCCAATGCACCTCAATAGAACTCTATTGATGTCTTTTTAAAACAAAACATCATCAACAAGAACATATGGAATGACTTGTAATCTGAAGTATCTCCTCTTTTCTTTTCTCATTTCTAGAGGGGATAGACCTGCCTGTAGGAAGTGTATCATATTCTGAGTCAAACAAGGAGAGGGAACATCATCATTTCCCTGTTCTTGACCATCCTGTAGTACCAAGACAGTCTCTTTTTCATCACCTGCTTCAACTTACCAACTCAAAGATAGTTGTTCACATAGTCCTTTTCCACGTACTATTTTTGTGACCTTAATCTCGATGTCATATTTCATGACACGGGTTATCCATCTTGCACATTTCTCATTCACATCCTTGTTTAAAAGGAAGTCCTTGACTCCCACATGAGAGACCAACAATCGGATCTTGTTGTTTGAGACTAGGTGCTTGAATTTCTTTAAGCTCCTGATCACTGCAAGGACACACTTTTCAATGAAAGAGTACCAATTTTCGTATTCCTCCAAGCCTTGATTGAAGAAAGCAACTAGTTGTTCTAATCCTTCTTTGTTTTGTTGTACCAAGATTGCAGAAATTGTGTCTCCACCACCAAAGGCATATAACATGGAGTCCTTGGAGAAGTTTGGATTGACGAGAGTCGGAGCTTGAGATATAGCCTCTTTTATTACCTCAAAACTTGCCTTTCCTTTATATGTCCATTTAATGTCCATGCTCTTCTTTAACATCAGCGTTATTGGCTTTACGAGAGATGCAAATTTTGGAAAAAACTTGTGGACAAAATTGATCCTTCCTAAGAAGCTTTGAAGATCCTTCTTATGACTTGGCAATGGTAATGCTCGGATTGTTTCAACTCTTTCTGGGTCAATCGTCAACCCCTCCTTTGAAACAATATGGCCTAGAATTTTTCCCTCATGAGCCAAGAATATGCATTGTTTGGGATTCAATGATACCCCAAATCTTCTACACCTCTGAAATACCTACCTCAAATGAAAGAGGTGATGTGCTACATTTTTGGAGAACACAGTGATGTCATCAAGATATATCAAAACTATTTTATTGATCAACCCCTTGAATGCCATATCCATTGCCCTTTGGAAAGTGGCTCCAGATGGCATCTTCTTGTAGGCATAGGTGCCCCATTTGGTGGTGAAAGCCATCTTGAACTGGTCATCTTCTTTCACCATTACCTGATTATACCCTGAGTAGCCATCTAGGAGAGAGAATATCTCCGAACCGGATACCACTTGCAATATTTGTTCCATTGAAGGAAGTGGGTAATGTTCTTTGAGAGATGCCCTGTTGAGGTCTCGAAAGTCCACACACAACTTGATTTCTCCTCTCTTCTTCCTTACTGGAACCAATTTTGCAACCCAGCTTGAGTGCTTGATTGGGAATATAATGCTTGCCTCTATTAGCTTGTTTAACTCTTTCTTCATTAGAGGCTCAATATGAGGGTTGATTGGTCTCAACTTCTGCCTAATGGGCTTAGCATCAGGATCCAATTCTATGGTATGTTGTGCCAACTTCGGATTAAATCCTCTCAAGTCTTCATAGCTCCAAGCGAAGAAATATGGAAATTCTTAGCAACGCTGTATGAAATTTGATTTCTCCTGCTCAGTGGCCACTTTAGCAATTTGAAGTGTTTTGCCTTCCCCAATCAGAATTGGCTCTAAATATTCTCTCCTAACTTGTATGTTAGCCTTTTCCTTACGAAACTAGTCGTTAGGGTTGAATATAGACTCTAATGTTACTAAACCTTTGAGAAGCTTGTTTGTCCGTAACTACACTACTAGATCCCCGTATTGCTGCTCTAGTCTGTCCTGATTCCTAGCTGAGAATTCAGCCTCTTCTTGCAAAGAATTGACGATCTTTTGATCATTCTCAAACACCAGCCAGCTTGTGTTATTATCTGGAACTACTGGCCTCACAGTCACATGGATATGTGGTTGTGTTTTTTTTCTTTTGATGTTGTCAACCACATCAAACATTGCTCCAATTGCTACGAGCCTATCCGCGGCTTCATTTTTCTTCTTGGGTATGGATATAATGTTGAAAGCTTTGAAATCCTCAATGAGGTCCCATACCCTGTTCTTGTAGTTCCTTAGTAGGTCATTCTTTATAGCATGTTGTCCCCTGACTTGGTTGATGATTAGCTCGCTATCTCCAAACACTTGCATGTTCTTTATGCCATTTTTACTAGCCCAATGAAGTCCATGAATCAATGCTTCGTATTTAGCTATGTTGTTTGAATAGGAAAACTGGAAACAAAAAGCTGAATAATATTTGATGCCTTGAGGTGAAACAAGCATAACTCCTCCTCCTACACCTTGCCTAATCCTTAATCAAATCGAAAAATAACTGCCATACCTCATTGTCATCCTTATGGTCTTGTTTGGTGATGTTAGGAATAGACTAGTTTTCTTCATGTATGCAATAGAATCCTAGCTCATATTCTTCTACTTCTTGGTAGGGATCAAAAGCATGTACCTTGTTTTCCCATTCATCAAGAGTCAAATCTGTGATGCTTCCAACTTCAGTGTCAGCTTCATCTGTGCTTGGATAACCTGCTTGATCAAATGCTGAACAGTTCGCATTGATTTGGCTTGGAGTATGAGGCTCAATGTGAAAGTTTGCAATTGGTTCAGATCTGATTGTGACCTTAGTACCATATCTTTTTCTAAAAAAAATGTGTGATGTGTCAGCAAATAAGTAGCCTCCAATTCTAGCTGTGAAATCCCTTGATAAGCATAGGGAAAAGAGTGGTGGAAAATCTATCAGTGACACATCTTGCAAAATGGTAATTTTGGGGCATGCATGCAAGGTAAGATTAAAACCTTTAATCACTCCCGCCATTGCTACTACTGTCCCATCCAATTGCACTACCCCCTTTGATATGACTTCATATTGGAGACCTAGCTGATCAGCTATTTGCTTGGGCATGACAGAACTACTTGCCCCAGAATCAATCATGCAATTGTGTACTAGTTTATCCCCAATGATTAATGAAACATAGAATGGAGGGGGCTTCAAAACTTTACCTTGTTGTCCTCCATGATTCCCTTCAGGCTGAGTAGCATTTGTGAGGACATTCTCTTGCATATGGGCCTACTGTTTCGAAGCTAACCAATTCTTCATGGTAGCTTGTAGAAGATCTCTTTGACCTGGGATGGATAAATATTCCCACATTGATATATTCACATTTGTCTTCTTCATTTGATCAATGATGCTAAATGGGGATGAAACATGTCTTTTCTGTCCTTTAGCCTACACATTCCTTTCTTGTGCATGGGCAACAATAGCTAGCATTTGAGTTGGTTTAGAAGGTGGTTTGGTCTGTCCTTGCATGTTTGGAATTGTAATTTGCTTACCAACACCTTGTGGAGTGATGGAAGGTTGTAGATCACCTAGAGCCAATGACTATCCTTCACCAATATTCCTCTTCTTTGATTTTTTGTTAGCTACTACACTCTGAGAAATTGTTTGATTCATGCCACAAAAATCCTCAACTTGCCAATTCACAAGTGCAGTATCATTTGGAGATGTGTTTTGCTGAGATGTCCCTTGTTGCTGATTTGTTTCTTAACTCACTTCACCCTCTACGCCAGTAGTTGTCACCATCAAGGCTTGGTTCAAAGCACCATTGAAGCACATATATGGGTTGTGAGGCTCATTACATGGGAAAGACCAATCATACTCTTGAGCTATGTTGTTTTGCACTGGCACTAATGCTTTAGAAGATGATGCAACATTGGGTTTTTAGGGCTGAAATAATCTATTGGCGGGAGGCCTTACTTGGCTTTGATTTGCAGCTAGATTGGGTGGCCTATTGGGTTGGTATGGTTGCCTACTAGGTTGAGCTTGAGGCTGATAAGAAGGTCTAAAACTTTGGTCCTGCTTGCCTCTTGATTTTAACCATCTCATTTCCCAAATTTTGTAATTGTTTCATGACCTCCTGGAGTTCATTTGAAGCACTAGAGGATGAAGTAGAAGTTTCATTTGAACTCTAATTTCTAGGAGTGGGAATAGGATCCAAAGTGGGTGCTTGACTAGCGCTTGTATTTTCTAAGTTTTGATACAAGGGCATGGGAGGCCTCGGAGCCAACTTACCAGCTTGAATAAGACAGTTTTCAACCCTAATGGCAATGCTATAAGCAGAAGGTAAGGTTTTTCCTCCCATAGATTGAATTAACATAGAAATATTAGAATTCAAAGCCTTAAGATAATATAGAAAAACACCTTCAGCTATTGGCTTGACGGCCACTGGAATCCTATCCCAAGACCTTTGAAATATAAAGTTGAAGTCGATCAGCTGCTCATTGGGAGCTCTCTTGATAGTTGTCACTTGTTCTAGTAGAGACAAATTGTCTCTCTTTTCTCCAAACTAATCATGGAGAACTATGTATAACTGATTCCAATTTTGTATATAACCAGCTCCAAGGCTCCTAAACCATTACAATGCCTTCCCTTTGAATGAATATGCCAACAATTTGATAGCAACTTCCATTTCATTTATCTCATGGACTGCAAAAACGTTAGCAATGTCTTTGACATGATCACTAGGAGTGGTATGATTTTATCCAGTGAAAAATGAAATGTTCTTCAATGCTGCAATTGGAACTAGATTCTATGCATTGAGGGCAAGTGGGTTGCTGCCAGTGAAGTTGACAAAAGGGTTTTGTTGCACCATTCTGATTTTCCTGAGAACCCTTGTTGATTGGATGAAAGGTCTACCAAGCGAAGGGGTTGATAAAGTTCTGTTAGGTGGAGATGGTGATCTTTGTGGTCTTCTTCCTCTCCTTCCTCTACCTGGTGATAGCTGTAAGTAGAAAAATAACTCTTCTTCTCGAGTATCAGAGTTGGTTCAAATTCTTCTCATGTGCCTAGGAAAATTTTACTGCTACACCATTGAATTCTATCCCTTCGGAGTCACCAGATGTGTTAGATAATGATCCTCAAAAGGCTAGATTCTGCCAAGTTACACACCAAACCTGACAATATTAAAAATAGAATTTAAAACTTTGAAAGACCTGAAAGATACAGTTCTTTAATTTAGTTATTGGGTCTTGTTGTGTAGCTACTAATCCCTGAAAGGTACAGGAGTAACTTAGGTCATGCAAGGAAACATACAAAACCTGAAACACAATGTGTCGGAACTTGGGACATGCTCAACACCTAGGAAACTGAAATACTAAAAACTATGAAAATTTGAAAGTCAAAATATCAAAAATATAAGAATACCCTTTTGAAGATTATCCCCCGATCTATCAACTGGTGAAATTTTGACTTGTTTTGAGAAAATTAAGCCCTTGAAAATTGATTTCAAAGTTCATCTTAGAAGGTAAAAAAAATATGAAATTGTAAAACCTACAATTTCTAAATCCAAATTTTTTGAAAATTCCTTCAAATATTGTGGAATAACCTCTTGGTCCCACCGGGCATGCTAAAACTATTGATGGCGAATCACTACACCCATGAAGGCCTGCAACTCTATGGGTTGAGACTCTCAATGTAATTGCATAACATGGAGCTTTTCCCAAGTGTGGGACCTTGTGAAATCAGAAAGATCTCCGGATGAAGGTCGGTTCCTATTCCTCTGTTCAGATGCACACATAAAAATATAGAGGGTCTACTTGAAGACCTAATCTAACTTTCCAAGGATACAGGGTAAGAAGGTGCATAAAATAAAACCAAAACTAACAAAGGTGATGCACTGAGGAATGAAGAATACCTATCTTGCCAATAAACACAAACCATTAAAATGCAATGCAAGGTCATGCATGGATAACAAAATTTACAGTGAAAGATCAAGAGGATGCAAATGAAAATAGAGAGGGTTGAGAATCATCCACAGACATGGATTATTTTCTCTAAAGATTGATACAATACACTATAAAATGCCAAGAGGCAAAGTTGCATTACAGTTTTAGATGAGAGGTTTGAACTCCAAAAATTCACCTACCAAAGAGAAGAAGGGAGGGGCAAAACAAGAATGTCCAACCTTTAGAAAGAATCCCCTCCTTACAATTTATAGGAAGAATGAGAGAGGGAAGAGAGAGGAATTCCAAATCTACCCCAACCACCTCCAGATTGTATTCAATTCGTCTCATTATGGTGGTAGGCGAGAACCCTAGCAAACTCAAAAAACTGGCGAATTTTAGTTTGCATTTTTTAAGAACTTATTCTCACTAAATTAAATATATCCAATCTTACTTGGATAGAGGATCTTGTAAGCTTTCCGAAAAGTCCAACCTTTCATGAATCCAAGCTCCCTGTGAAAAGTTATCGCCATTTGAATATCTGCATCAGGGTTTTCTCTCTGTCGGGGGTGTCAACACTCAAAATTTTGCGCTTCCTGAAGATGCGCCTCGGCACATCCATCCTCATGTTGACATACTCTAACCTATGCCATGGGTGTGAATTTTTTCATGTCGACATTTTCGTGCTCTGCGCCTCTAACCTGCACCATGGGCACGCATTTTTCCATGTCAACATTTTGTGCTTAACGCCTCTAACCTGTGCCATGGGCACAAATTTTTCCATGTCAACATTTCATGCTCTACGCCTCTAACCTATGCCATGGGCGTGAATTTTTTCATGTCGACATTTCATGCTCTGCACCTCTAACCTGCGCCATGGGCATGAATTTTTCCATGTCAACATTTCGTGCTATGCGCCTCTAACCTACGCCATGGGCAGTTGGTGATGCAATAAATGTCAGGTTTTTGACCATGCAATGCACTTTCAAAACCTGAAATGAAGGATTTCAATTTTCCTTGATTTCCATATTCTTCTGCTCTTGGCCATCTTACTTGGGGGGGAGATATATACAACAATTACTTCACCACGTATCAATTTTACAATCAATATCCCAATTCTACCAATTGCTCTTCAACCACCTAGAATATTTGTGACCTTTACTAATGGCAGCCCATTATTAATTCTAATTTACCATGATATTCCCTATCCTGCCATGAAAATTTTGCCAACATTTACTGGAGAAAATCAAGTTACACCTATTGAACATATTAAAGATGTTGCAGCTATATGTGCAGTCCATAATATCACTCATGAAGATGTAGATTTAAGATTATTGGCTACATATTTTAAAGGATAGGCCTTGCAATTGTATAGAAATATAGAGATTGGAAGCATACGATCTTGGGATAATTTAGGTGAAATTTTTTTGAAATAGTTCCAAGATAATTCAGACCATTTATCCCTCATAGAACAACTATCTACTATCAAAAGGGCCCCTCATGAGTATATGTCTAGTTTTAACATCCGTTTTGCTAGGACTTGGGAAAGAATCCCAGCAAGTGCTAAGCCTCAAGCTGATCCACCCTTTCCTTTATTACCTCAGAGCATTAAATAGCGATATTTCAACTATGATCCAATCTATGGGAGGTGGTACTCTTCCTGGATGCCTATGAAATTGCTATAAAAGCTGAAAACAACCTTATTCAGGCTGGGAAATTAGCACCAAGTCATACAATGCCATTTTCGGTAGATTTAGCCCCTATTCCACAACCTATTATGATTATAGAGCCTGTTGTTGTAGCCCCATCCCCATTTATGTTCAAAGCTTTGTAAACCATGGGAAATAAGCTGACATCAATTGAGAACAAACTTACATTTCCTAACAGACCTTATAAGGCTCCTTATCAGCAAAATAGGTAGCCTTATCAACAAAATCAATTTGATCCAAATGTTCCTAGTACATATAATGATTTGGTTCTAGTTAATGTGGCCTACAGAGGAGTGGTGTCAACCTTGCAATCAGCCTCGTTCAGCTGCAAATTCCCCAAATGATTTGTTGAACGTGAATCTTGTTACACAACCTCAATCTGAAGCATTGTTCATGCCTCAAATGGAGAGTGGGCAGCAAGAAGGTCATGTTTAAAAAGAACCTGAATAGAATATGGTCAACTTCAATAAGGAAGATTTCATTGCAGTTACCACTAGAGCTTAAGAGAAGGTTACTGAAAATAAAAAAATAGCAAAATAGACCTGTGATGTCCACTTTTACTGATAATTCAACATTTATAGCCCCAAAACCAGCTAGCAGTCCTTCTGTCCCATAAAGAACAACAAATGTTACAGCTGGTAAAGAGCAACAAAAATAACTACAGCCTGATCCAAGAAGATTATTTATTCCTCAAATATCTAAAGCTACTGAAGCAGAATCCATTTTTGCTAAGGCTTATGCCTAAATAGTTGAATCTATCTCTAAAATGGTGGCTTCTTTTAACATCATTGATGTAATGAAAAAACAGAATGTTAACATCTCAATGTGGGATGCTCTAAGCATTCTAGGATAGCAAGATTTAATCTCTCATGAACTAGCTAAACTACAAATTTCTTCCAAAATAGCAGAGAAAGAAGTTCAAAAGACACATATGGTCCTTAGAACACTTGATCAAGACTACTTGAAAGGGGTTAGATGGATGGTTCAAAAATTTTTAAACGCTCATGAAATAAATAAACCACCACCATTTTATCTATTACTCATCATTGGAGAGAATCTAGTTCATAACTACATGGTGGACAGCAGTGCAAGTAGCACAGTTATGCAAAACGCAATGCTAGAAAATTGGGCCTCCAATATGAGCCTACAGAAAAGAGTGTTTTACAGCTTCATGGGAATGCAACTAATATAGTTGGTAAAATCAGAAATTTAGAGGTAACGTTACATGCTTTCCTAAATGTTTCCATCCTGCACGATGTTACTATTGTGGATTTACCTCCATATTTTACATTGTGCTTATCTAGAGATTTTACAGTGAAAATAGGAGGTTATCTCTCTTCATATTGGTCCTTCTTGTTCTTTACCACACATTACAACACTAAGGTTACTATCAATTCAGAACTGTTAGCCAGATTTCACATTGAACCTTATTCTCCAAATGCAGTGGCTAATTATTCAACATTGGATCAATCTAATTTTGATGTTGTAGATCAGGTTTCGGCATTAGAGGGTGTTTCTAACATGTTTATGGATGAAAAAATAGTTGAAGAGCATGCCCATGATCCCTTTTAGGAAGTTAAAGAACACCTTTTCAGTGTATATTATATGCATGAAGAAAAAGAAACAATTCCCTTGCTGTCCAAAACAGAGAATTCAACCGAAGGGATTTGGAAGCTTCATTTCGATGGAGCTAATAATAAAAAAGGACAGGGAGCAGGTTTGATGCTGACTTCCCCAACAAATGAAAGATATTTCACAACTTTGAATTTCCAATTTTCATGCACTTATATTGTAGCTGAATACGAAGCATTAATTCATGGCTTGCTTTGGGCCAAAAAAGAGGTATTAACACATTACAAATCTTTGGCGATTTTGAGTTGGTTATCAATCAAGTAAAAAGCTTCAATGTTTGTAAGAATCCATTAATGAAACCTTACAAGCATAGAGTTTCAGACTTAAGGGAAGATTTTGAGGCTATTAATATTTAGTCTATTCCTAGAGCTTAAAATAAGCACACAGATAGACTTGTAGTAGTTGGTGCTAGTTTCGAAGTGCTGGAACAGATAGAAAACAACAAAATTCAGCCCCATATTAAGCTAGTTATTAGGCCCTCTATAACTGATAGTGAATCAAATTGGCATGTTTTTGAAAGTGATGATCAAATTTACAGGTTCTTAGGCCCTCTATAACTGATAATGAATCAAATTTTGCAGCATTGGTTAAACCATTAACAACTTTGTTAAAGAAAGAGAAAGATTTCTCTTAAACCAATGAAGGGATAGAAGGTTTTGAAGCTGTCAAAGCAACTATCTCTCAGGCTCCTACCCTTGCAAATCAAAATTTTGATAAAAATTTTACAATGTATGGACTTGCAGGAGCTGAAACAATCTTAGCTATTCTAACTCAGATGAATGATGAAAATATCGAGCAACCAATTGCTTTCTTTGGACAAAGTTTGCATGATTGTGAAACAAGGTACACATTCCTTGAAAAACAAGTAATTTTAGTAGTCAGAGGAATAAAGAATTTTAAGTACATGTTTTTAAACAATAAAATTCATGTTCTCGTTTCTCATCCAAGTGTGAAAGTGTTCTTGCTAAGTAAAGAATTGAACGAGAAAAGAGCAGGCTGGATAATGAAGGTTATGGAATATGATGTTGATATTTGAGTTGCTAAGACAGTTCGAGGTAAAGGTTTTTGCAAGAATCTAATTGCTGATATAGAAAAACAATAAGCTGCAAAACCTGAAGATTC
Source organism: Taxus chinensis (assembly GCA_019776745.2). Taxonomy (NCBI): domain Eukaryota; kingdom Viridiplantae; phylum Streptophyta; class Pinopsida; order Cupressales; family Taxaceae; genus Taxus; species Taxus chinensis. Next base: position 825,672,909 of record CM034146.1, on the reverse strand, counting down.
AGAACAACATGCTGAAATTATGTATCTACAATCAAATATCATGGTGTAACCAAAAAATCAGCAACCTGAACCTTCTCAAGAAATTCAGGAATCAAGGTGGGTGACTAATTTGATTAGCTATTTATAGCATGGCACCTATCCGGAAGGTATGGATAAGAATAATTAAATGTATTTCAGGTTACAAGCTATTCCTTATCTTTTCGTTGATGGTGTATTGTTCAAAAGAGATATAAATGGAATCTTACTGCGATGCATTGATTATGTTAAAATCCAGAAAATATTGTCAGAATTCCATGAAGGACCTACAGGAGGTCACTTCTCAACACTTACTACAACCTTAAAGATCATGAAAGTAGGTTACTATTGGCCTAGCATGTTTAAAACCTAATTTTAATGGATCAAAAATTTTAAGAAGTGTGCTTTCTTTGTTGGAAAAGAATGTTTAGCTTCATTTCCTTTGCAACATATTTCAGTTGATCAACCTTTTCTGTAGTGGGGTCTTGATTTTATTGGCATGATAAACCCGCCTTCTTCACAAGGACATAAGTGGATCTTAACTACTACATATTATTTTACGTGATGGATTGAAGTAATAGCCTTGACATATGTTAATGAAGCTTCAATACTATCCTTTTATGAAGGTATAGTTGGTAAATTTGGTGTTTCAACAACTATCATATAAGATAATGCTCTAGCATTTCTTAGTGCTAAAGTAACAGATTGGGTTGTCAACCATGGAATCTATTTAAGCTCTTCATTTAATTATTACCCACAAGGTAATGGCTTAGCTGAGAGTACTAACCAAAATATGTTAAGGATCATCAGAAAAACACTCAAGGATAATCAAAGAGCATGGCATCTAATGTTGAATTCAGCACTTTGGGCCAACAGAGTGACTCCTAAGATATCAGTTGGTAATTCACGGTACAAAATTGTGTATGGAAAAGAAGCAAGAAACCCTATTTCAGTTGAGTTACCTGCATTAGATTTTTTGCATCAAATGAAGCTACTTGAAAATGAACCATTGCAGGTTCGTTATGCAAAGTTAATGGAATTAAAAGAGCTAAGAGATCAAGCTCATTTAAATATGGAAAAGAATCAGAAGTAAATGAAGAAGACTTTTGATAAAAAATCCAAATTCAGAGTCTTCAATGATGGAGATATTATGTTGAAATGGGATGTTGATTTTTCAAATCCAGGAAGACACTCAATGTTTGATATACTCTAGAGTGGCCCTTACATGATATCAGCTTGTAAGGAACACAATGATTTTCAGCTTTCAAAGCTGAATGGAGAGAAACTCCCCATTCTTGTGAATGGTATGTTTCTCAAACATTGTTATTGAAAATCTTACAGTGATTGTTAGAGTAGGATTTCCATTCAATAAGTGTAGTTTCTTCACATTACATTGTTCTTTATTTCAATAAGTACAATTCGTGCATGTGATCTGGTTTGCTAGATCTTTTCCCAACTTCAGTTTGTTTTGGAAGGGTTGGAATTTTCAGAAAAGGTAGATTTTGGTTACATATTTGGACTTCATACCCAATGGACAAGATTAAGGCACTAGTCTACAAGCTAACAAGTAGCTTTCCCTGTAGGATCGCTAGAAATTTTGATAATTTTTGCACTTTGTAGAAATGGGCAACTTGAAACTTTGTTATGATGGATAGCATTGGTAAAGTATACCTAAGCTAGGGGAAATTATATCAAAACTATATTGTTACTACTGATAAAGATTACATGAAATCAGTAGTTATGTATACAGTTACAAAACGTAACAGATCACATAGTTTGTAATTTCATGATGCCTTCAGCAAAAGAACACAAAAGCCCGAAGGACAGCTGTGTTGTCTTGATGAAGACACCAAATTATAAAATAGGTGAAGTGTTTGGTTTTGAAGCAACAAACATAAGTACAGATACATAAATTAGAGTTCATTACTGAATGTTACACGTTCTTTAAACTTTTCCTTCATGATTAAGACATTCAATAATGTTACTGAGTTGTTTAGTTCATTATACAATCCATACAGAAAGTAGAAATGTAGAAAGAGATATACAAATCATATATAGAATTCAATGCTTTATTCACAAGGAGAGTCAAATGTTTCCCATACAAGCCATGGGATGTAACTAAAAAGAAAGATACACATGCATGAAGGAGAAACCAGAGGAGTATGAGGGGGAACCAATCATTGCATTTTATATTCTTCTTTGTGCAGAGGATCTCCATGCCAGCCTCTTCATCCTCAATTTTTGGTACCTGCAAAGAAAAACAAATCAACCATCAGTCACGAGCTCAGGGATCAAACCATATTCCTACACTATCCTACTTCGTGTATATGAATCTTATCCTAAGCAGGAGATGTATTCTACTTGAATGAAAAACTGCACGCATTCTTTTTCACTCAGAAAGAAGAAAAGGAAAAGAAAGAAAGAAGAAAAACATGGATATAAGAGAGGCCAAAAAACTTAATTATTTTTCTAACTATTTTTTTAAGTGTGCAAGTACAGGTTACAACCATGAAAATTTGACAAGTCATAAGCACATGCTAAGAAGAAGGAAGAGTGCAACTCAAAGTTCAACAAACATTTTGCAAATGGAAGAGGTTAGAGCTTAGAAGAGAGAATGGAAGATGGAAGTACATTTTTTAATTTGATAAAAAGAAGCAGATTTCACAAGTTGAAGCTAGAAGTAAAAAGTATTATAGCTGAAACAAGATGAGAGAGAAGATTATGGGAAAAAATTTCCAGGGCTTCGCCATGTAAAATTAACATTTTCAATTTTTTCAGCATACATATCAAAGCTGTGATGAAAGGAAAAGTAGTATATAATTGCAGAAAAGAATTCTTTATAGCTTAAACAACTGAGAAGAATTGAAATTCCAAGATAATCTCATGAATTTCAGTCTTTCTAAGTTGCAATTTTCAAAATAAATTAGATATAAGAGTACATAATTACTACAATATCAATGAAATACATTCATTCAAGCAAGGTTGTACTCATCTACAACATAAGCAGAAGCCATTATAGGTGAAAAAAAATATATTTCATGATGACATTTTGAAATAAGCTACAGAAGACACAATGTGCATGAAAGATCATCATATACTAGCTATATAAGCAACAACCAAATTAAGCTACAGGTCTTCATGAGCTCAATTTCTCAGAATAGCAAGGATACTTACAAGCAAGGAACATTTCTAGTTTGAAAAGGTTTTTGAAAGAGAGATAATTCTAAAAAAAAATTGGCATGGCTTCGCCCTATAAAACCAACATTTACAACTTTTCCAACATCTATATCAAGCTGAAATCGAAGAAATACAGTGAAAGTAACAGAGTAAATTATATGCATTAAGGATTGCACCTAATAGTAACACCAAAAAAGATCAAGTATTGCTTAAATTACTACAGATATCAAAGTGTTACAGGAGGACCAAATAGTGAGGGATCAAGTATTTGCAGCCCATATAGACAAAGTCACAACCTATGCTCAACACAATAGCAATAGGGAAGGATGATGATATGGAATATACAATGTAATCATCTTGATGAAATAACAACTAGGCTATCCTCTGTGTTACAAATTATGGTTATCCAGATACAGTTCAAAATATGTAACTATCTACAAAGTACAAATTCAAGGAATGGAGTTGCATTCGACATATAGTTGCAGCAAGTATAGAAGAGATTCACGGTTAAATAGAAAACAAATCCTTATGTACAAACTCAGTATGATACAAAAAAAATATTGCCAGCAATACAGATTTTGATTACTACAGTTCAAAACATCATTCAAGCGAGCTCATGAAGTTCATACCAGGAGCAATTCAAGTAACATCTACAACTATAAAAGGGCCATGAAAAGTTATGATATCCCATATTTAAAGTATAGTTGTCTTTTCAGACAAGTGCATCAATTCAAGAAATGAGCAATGGGATGATGAACCCAAATACCCACACCTCGAAATGCACATATCTATGGTTTTGGAAAGTCAACAATCAATAAATAGTGGCAAGTATTTAAAGAGAATCCACAAGTTTACCTTCTCCCGTAGATGTCAGTGAATCAAGATGGAACTTAGAGTTGCAAGTTCAAATCAGAGCCAAAAACATGAGTACCTATAATGATTATAAAGTCGAAACAACCAAGGTCAAACCAATGGATCACATGAAAATGCAAAGGAAAAAGTGGTTATCAGTATTTTGAATTTGAAATGGAAAGAGTAAAGTAGCAGTGGTAATTATAAGGTTGAAACTTACCTTCCCTCATCAAATAGTATAACGGTTACACAGTCTCGAGCTCAAAGGATTTCAACAATGGCAGCCAAGGGACCAAACAGAGATCTCGAGAACAAAGAAAACCCCGTAAAGATCAAATTTCACGACAATGGCGAAATAACCACAACAGCCATGTCAGAACAAAGAAATACCCCAAACAGAGAAAAATGAGTCTCAGAAGACCAAGACATTCAGAGGAAGCAAACTCAAAAACTACAATAACGATGTCAAATTGAAAATAGTTACTGGAACTCAAGAAATCATTCATCATGCCATTAGATAACAGTGAGTGGAATAACTTTTTGTTTTCTTAAAATAGAGTGTTCAAGTGCATTTAACAAAAAAGAAACTCAGGCCCATAATGATATACAGATAAATCCTTAAAGAAAGGAACAAATCTTGGTTTTAATCTCAGATAGATTATTGCATGTGAAGAATCCGAACAAGAAATGGGAACTTACTGGTTCGTCAAAGCCGATAAAGTCATCAGGAAACTCAGACAAAGCAAGTTCAACTTGAGAATGACCAAGGCCGATCCGTAAAAACACCAAAACATAGAGAGAATGATTATAATTATTTCTTGAAATACAAGTGGAAAAAATGAAACAACAATTATTTACCGTGCTCATAGGTCAAGAACTTACAACAATGGCGTTGAACAAATTTTTTTCCAAGGCTTCACCCATACAACCAAAAAATCAAATGAAATGTGCTTGTGGGTCGAGTTCTCTTTACCACCCGAACCTAAGAAGTGGGTTAACTCTAACTTGACCATGATCAAGGATCAACGATCATCATTCAGTGGGTACAAAGATCAAGGGATAAGAATAGATCTCCAATATCAATGCAAACCATCATGGTCAGATGCAACCAACCATATTAAATGCTCAGGCTGAAACCCTAACCAAAGCTGAAGGATCAACGATCAATATTAAACCAGGTAGAAAAATTAATGATCATGGCCAATCATAGTGGCCAATGTATTAAATGAAAAGTGCCAGTGTAGATAGCGAAGGGGTGAGTCACCATGGAGAACAGGACAACCCACGTGTCCAAAAAACAAATCATTTTCCATGACTTTAAAAGTCTAAACCTTATTGCATGCTTCTAAAAATCAAAAGGTCGACCAAATGATACATAATGTTCACCGAAATGGTGAAATATAACCTTACTTCAATCAAAGGTAAGAGTGGGGAGGTATACCTTATAAGCATGCCTAAGTCCACATGGTGGCAAAGTATAGAATGGTGCCCCCTTGTATTATTTCACAACATAAATTTTCTAAGTCCACAAGGTGGTCAAACCAAGCGAATTAAAGGTGGTCCCCATAAGGAGGTTGGAGTGAAATTGCAAAGTATCACTCATGTGACCACTCAGGAAAAGAAGAAAATATTAGAACATGTGCACATAAGGGGGTGGTCCCCACAAATAATTATTTTGCAAATATTACTAAGAGTTGCAATTATTTGCTCACATGCAGAGAGTTATATTTTTGCATACTTCACAAGAAGACATAACAGAGAATATGACGAATTTTCATGCTTAAAGGAGGAAGACTTGCCTAGCAAGCAAATTGTTTTATTAGCAAATTATCCACCCTTTCTTTCCTTAAAATAGAACAGTCAACTTCAGTTTAACTGTATTGTTTTTAAGGCCATTAATGCCTATTTTTATACTGCATGCTCTAGTTTGTATTATTTTCTCCCTTTATTTATTATTAAGTAAAGGATAAAATTAGGATGCATGGGCAAGTACAGCCTTAGGCTATTTTTAGGAAGGGGGAGAGAATTTATTTTGCTATATATTGTGTGCCTTTATAAGGCACAAAAGAGGAATGTTTGGATATAGGAGTACTGAAGAAATTTCTACCAGTTCTGCCCTCTAAGTGTGAAGTATTTTATGCCTTTCCAAGTTATTTTTTAGTCTTTTGTATGTTTATACTAATCTTGTGAATGAAAATTCCCTCATCAGCCACCTTACCCTACTGCAATTTCAGTCTTTTATGCTTAATTTTAATGTGCATGTTAACTTATCAGTACTGTTGTGAATCTCCCTCAGTATAATCAAGTGTTTTTCCCTTAGATATTTTACAAAAGATATTAATTGGTTCGTACATCAAGAATCATTCTCAAATCAGTTATACATTTACTTAGTCAAAATTCTCATACAATTTTGGTGTATCACCTTAGTTTTAATTATTTTACAGTCATCTTTTACCCTAGAACTCCCATAAAGTAGTTTAGTATACACCAACAAGGAACCGGCCTTTTAATATTGGAGATTCACCTCACAATAGGTATACCCATAGACCTGAAGGTATCTCCATTGTATCTACGAAAGAGAGAGATCAATTTTACAGGCTTAAAAAATCTACAGGGTGCACTTACAAGAGATAACAGGTGCATTTTTAGATAGTCCCCAAAAGCAGAGATCCCAAAATAGCGAGGGCTCCACACGTGTCTCATCCCGGTAGAGTTTTTTAAAAAATTTGAAGGTTCAGTGGAAGGCGCCATTTGTCTAGGGTCCGAGAGAGTTTCCTTTATCCTTTGTAATGTCCAAGCATACGGCAGCACGAGAAGAAGCCTCCAAGTGTCCTCCCAGTGCTTCCTCAAAATAAAACATAGGGGCCGGTCCCCAAATAGGCACGGTCCCTCCACATGTCCCAGGCCTTTAGAAATTTGCTTGGAAAGTCTAATTATGGGAAGACCTAGTGGAAGCCTCCACATGTCTTCATGGTGTAACTTTGAGATGGTTCCCAAGAGCAGAGACCCTAAACAAGCGTGGGCTCACCCCGTGTTCTAGGCCTTAGAAATTTTCCTTGAAAACTTTAAGTACAAAGCGGAGTTGGCTGAATCCTTCACATGTATCCCTATCGTAATTATTAAGGTGGGACCCTTAGGTAGATTCTCAAATGAGTGTCAACCCTATACATGTCCATTTTCCACCAAAACTATACCACCTGCATGAAAAAATTTTCTAAGTCTGGGAAAAGTAGTGAAAACCTCCACGTGTCCCCCCGATGCAACTCCAAGGCCAAACCAAAAGGTGAATTTTCAAATGAGTGTCATTCCTCCATGTGGACAAGTTTTGGGTTGAATCAAGCCTTATATTATTTAAAGTGCCCCACCAAGCCACATCCGACCAAAAAGGGCCACATTTCCAATGATGTTGAGATGTAAATTTGACCCGGAAAAATATACCTATCAAACCTTAAAATGCAAGAAAATCACCATTTGAGCCCAGAAATGAATCCTTCTCCAAGGACAGATAATTTGGAAATGTTATAAGGATCAAATATGTTCCTCTAAGCTACATCTAATCACATTTCCATAGGAATTTGGGATAAAAATGACAGGGACAAAAAAATGTGACTGTGGAAAACAAAAGGAAAGGAAAAACCTGAGTTTTATACCCAAGTTATAGGCTCTTTCAGATGGACAAAAGAATGAAAAACAAATTCTAGATTTTATAGTAGTTCTCGACCAAGGAAGGGACTGATCATGGCAACCAAATGGAGGAAAAAGTCTTCAAGCACCAACTTGGGGAGAAAGAAAACATGAAAAAGGCCGCAAACTGAGGAATTTCAATGATAAACGAGGCAAGACTAATTTGAGCACCAACACTACCTAAAGTTGAATTTCTTTGTAACTCCCATTTTTTTATCATCGTCCCACTGTCAAATAAATTGTAGAGAATTTAAGTTGTTGATTTAATTGGGGAATACTATTATGCAACACATCTTGGAAATCAAAATAACAATTACTCCAGGTAATAGTTGTTAGTCACGACTTTCGCCAACGTTATGTTGTCTTCAACCATTATTGATAGAAAAAAATATCAATAATAAATGGTTTCTAGTGTTGTTTTGGGAACTGTTGTGGGGTGCATGGAAATGAATGGTAAGTGGAAACACTGAGGAAACCATTATGGGTGGGCGTTTCCCCTATTTATTTTGGATCACGAATCTCGTTGTCCCATTTAAGGCCCATTTGGGGTAGTTTTCTAGCTCTTTTATAATGCACTTGTTTGATCGTGTTGCTGCTTGGATTTGGTGTTTTCTTGGAAAAACACAGGGATATCAACATTATTTAGTGGTATGTGCCATATAATTTTTTACATCAATAAGTAATTGGTCTTGTAATCCTAGAGATTTACCTCAACATAGGGATACCCACAACTTTGAGGTATTTCCATTGTATCTGCAGAAGTGAGGGATAGATAAACTTAGAACACCTATTATCCCTCAACATAGGGTGCACTTCTAAGAGATAACAATAAGTTCTTATTTTTTTCAATATCATTATGTATCTCATCAAGGAGGTTTTAACCTCCATGACATGAAAATATGTTGTTGTTTTACAAAATACTTGTGTGTTTATAAAATTTCATGATGTGGAAATAAAACAAGATATCAATGGATAAATACATTTACAATTTGGTGATTACTTTCATGTGATTTGATAATTATTTTATGTTATGATGATACATTAACACATGATTAAACTATAATATTGTTAAGATGCAATGAAAATTAATTAGTATAACACCATGTTTAATTATACCTTAAAAGTTATATGAATATTGATTAATCCTATGTTTAAAGATTAATCGTATATGAATGGCAACAACCTATTGTTGTATTAAAGTGAAAGAGTTAGTAATGAAAAATGATATCTCGTTGTTGTGATAAATTAAGTGTACGTACCTTATCGTGTACATGTATCTATAAATTAATTAAGGCTACAATGATGGGTGGTAAAGAAATGTGCTAGTATCTCGACCGAGCCATCTTGGAATGGCTACAGGAAGGGTGAAGTTGTGTGATGATGCAAGTCATCACCCATTCACAACCTTTCCCATATATATTACAAGATGATTTAGTCAATGTATTGTTGTAGGGCTTTGCAGGTCATGATTACTACAAGTTAATAAACTAAAATGGTTAAATATGAATTTAATAAGTAAGGAACAAAAAATAATCTTGAATCTATGAATGTGATGATTGTGTTGTGAATGTAGGGATGGGTTTCATGTGGCTTATGTGAAGTCACCAAAATAGGATAGCTAGTGCAATGCCCAAAACTATGGCCATAGTATTGCAAATGACTGATTGCGTTATCCGATCACCATTTCTTATTTTAAACTATGTTGTGCAAGGCAATCTGACACCAAGAAGATACAAATAATTATCTGTAGCTTTAAAAAGGCTTAATGAAATGATATAATGGGTATATTGGCTCGTAATAAGTGTTTGAATGGGGATCAACTAGGATCTGAACCCTTACAGTTGCACATGGTTATCATATCTTATATGGTTGGAATTTAAACATTAAGTAATGTTGGATTAATTTTCTACTTGTTGTTAATCAATGAACTTGTCAAGGTAATTAAATTGGTAAATAAATAAAAATTCCCTTAGTTTGATCAAGCGTAATAATGAGGTGTTCCAAGAAACATACCTTAGCAATGATACTATGAAGGATGCTCCGATTTTGATAATTATATATTGTTATTACTCTGGAAAGACACATGTTACTTATATAAAAACCATGCCAACACTTTCAAAGATAACATAATGAAATTTATTTGAATTTAGGTCATATTTATCTACCCAAAAACTACTACAACTCCCTCCTCCCTCCTCCCTTATCAGTTCTCCATACTACACCACATACCCTACCCCTAATATAAATATTTAAAAACTTTATGATTGCACCCCTTATACTGCTTAATATGGGGCAATATATTTGGGTCCATTTTGATTAATATTTAAAACCCCAATATGCACTCACATCATATGTAATGCTTTGGTTTTTTAATCCCTTATGCCTTCACTTGATAAACACTTCAAATAAAACTAGCTGTAAATGACCAATTTTGCGTGATCTCCACCATACATCGACCACCTATTGTGTGTTTGATAGAAAAACCTTCACTCACATTTGTAAACACATTTCAACATTAATTTTATAATTCACACAAATATTCATGTTACTATAGAGTGCAAAAACATGTACTTGACACATTCCAACCAATAAGATCTGCTTATATTTAATAGGAGATGTAGGGATTCAATCCTGTTAGTAATAGTTTCCACAATTTGTCTTAGATATTGTTGGATTTGAAAAAAAATTATTACTCTTTCATTATGTCATTTTCCAGTTTTCATATCATAGCTTCCTATATTTTTCCATTTTAAGTATGTTAACTCTTTGTGGGACCATGTTTAGTTCTAACATGCTTGAGGTTCAATTTTTTTTAAATTGTATATGGTCACAAATTCTTTTCTTCATGAATTCCATTCCCAGAACTGGAATGAAATACGTTTCATCAACATCATATCTAAAACTAGAAATCACACATGAAGTGTGCGATGAAGATGCCAAAAATAAAACAAGGGAGTACGGAGAAGGAAACTGAAAAATATAACAAAGCAGAAATGTAAATGTAGGTGGTAGAACAACTACGGGAGGAATTTCTTGAACACATTAAGGAGAAAAAAGTTTTGAGATGAAAAGTAACAGAGCATCCAAAGAGCTAATTACCAATGTGGATTAAGAGGGGAGAGAGGAAGGAAGGTGATGAAGATAATATTTCTCTTATGAGCATGATGGAAAGAGAGGCGTGGAGGACATTTAGGAGTAACGACCGAATGAAAATGGAGTGGACATTTGAAGGGCCGATAGTCAGGGAGCTCTCGATATAGCCGTAAAGGACATTACTTGTCTTTATGTGCCTGTAATGTCAATAGCTTCCCATTGCAGAGTAAGCCATTGTGATTTATAGACTGGAAATACCCAAGCCATTTTGAGTAGTATTTTTCTTTGGTTTCCTCTGGAATTTGGTGGAATAGGAACATGGAGGGAGTTGTTGGCATCCCAATGAGGGCCCGTGTATTTATCAAACTTGACGATGAAGAAGAGAGGCAGAGAAGGTGGAGCAGAGGAGTACTTGTAAACAATGTCGACGATAGATAACAGAAAATAGTTTTGTGTTCTTGAAGTTCATTTCTTATGTTTTGACTATATTTTACATGTTATTTAAGGTTATTACGATTGAATATAGAGCTTATTTCTCAATTTTTTGTCAATTTTTCAACAAACATGAACCCAATTCAAATTTTCCCTGCTAAGTTTTTGTTGAATCTAAAATTTTGAACTATAAGTGCACCAATTGCTCTAAAAAACTTTATTACTATTAATCTATATCTCTGCTACACAAAAACGGATAAAAAACTGTGAAAATTCAATCTTTAAGCATTCCTTGGAAACAAATTATGCTATATCAACATTATTTAAAAACGGATAAGAAAACTTAAATATCAATTTCCCAAGAACCCTTGGAGACAAAACCACACAAACACATCTATACAATAAATTATTAATAATAGAAATACATACCAAAACATCTATAGAATAAATTATTAAGAATAGAAATACGTACAAAAATGCACAATAGTCCTTTTTAGTCCATAAAAGATACACATATAATACTTGATATTCATTAACATCGAATACACTTTTTAATATGTTTTTGACTGGATTTGACTGGTGAGGGGGTGGAGTTTATGGTAATTTAGTTTACTTTTAGTGTTTCTTTTCCTTCTAATTTTTTTTTGAGTTTTTTTCTAGCATTGAAAACGCCCAAATGCCTGCACTAATGCTTGTATGCCTTCCAAAAATATCCCACAAATAGGTGTGTTGTTTTCCGGATGTTTCTAATAGACGTCTAAGTAGCTTCGACACTACCTTAAAATTTACAATGCATTTCAAACCCGTAAATCACTTCGAAAGAATTTCCTAGACTTTAGCTCCATATAGTAAAAATTAATAATGACTATGCACAGTAGTGTCACATTTAATAAGAAGTGGGATAAGCAACCCAACTTGGTAACTAAGCATGTTTTTTATTGTGGTTCATTTCAGATTTTCATTCTAGCAATTGTCTAGTTGTACCATCATTGCTAAAGTAAAGGAATATAAGGAAAGGTTCTTTCAAATTATCACATAAAGAGCTTTCACATCTTTTCAATTGTCTAAGATTCAGTATATTGTTTTCCATCAATATAATCTCATCAGCTTGGTAAGCATTTCCAAATTAACTTTTTGAGTTTGTTAAGACGAATTTAAAAAGATTTGACCAAGACTCCACACCTAGAGTAGAACAATAATTTGAAAATTAATTACCTGATAAAATTCCAAAAAGCTTTAGGTTTGAAGAAGCTTACTAAAAAATGATGTTCAAGGGATGAAATTGAACCACCATATGAAAAAAGAGGCAGGCAAAACATCCTGAAGACCAAAAGTACCAAAATGAGATAAAAAAATCTAGAAACCCATAACAATAAACTCATCTTGTGGATTGTTTTGTAAAACAATTGGAGACTTGAGGAATAAATTAAAGTTTCTTCTATCTTTCGCCACCGTCTTGGTAATAGACCATAAAGTTTTCTACAAATATTTCACTCCACAACAACTGTCAAATTCAAAGAAAAATATTTGAATTTGCATAGAACATTGCAGGTGCCTGAGGTAACTTATTATTTCAACTTAGGACTCTACGAGCCTCCTAAAAACTCACTTAGTCCTCATCCGAGTGAGAACCAAACTTGCATTTGTAGAGACATTATTCAAAATAAACATACCTTTATAGCTGGCAGATTCATAAGAGACAATATGTCCATGAGTGATATTACACACAAAACCACACACAATCTCAGCCTTCAAAAAATCACACAGTTAAGGAGCAACAACTATAGAGAGAGACAACTGACAGAACCTATCCAAAAATCGCATTCCCTATAAACTAAAACATTGATTGAAGCCCCGGAGAAGAAATGTTTTTTTTGGGTCATTTCTAACGGTTGAGCAGGGATGAGCACAGTCACTTGTTTAAGATGACGATGGAGGATGGGCCACTGGACATGTCCACCATTGCTGACAGGTACCCTGTTTTTTCCTCCTTTGCATATGGTTTAGAGATAGAAATCAAACGAGAATACGTTACCATAGTCCTGACTTTTAATCCCTTTTGACATTCACTTCAGTGGTTCTGACAATAATTTCAGTGCCCGACACGTGTAAGGCTGATCCATATATGTGCATCGTCAACCAAATGATCATAGCCTCTCATTTATCTTTCCTGTTTCAGACAATAGGGGGCTCTCTACCAGAGAACACGCCTTTCGGCGTAAAAACCTGCCATAACACTATGTTTCGCGATGACGTAGCTATGTATTTATCTACACTTATTGTAATAATAAGATCTCCAAATAAAAAAGTAAAATTATTTTAGAATTCATAAAATCTATTAAAAAATTATTTTTCATAAAATCATTATAAAATAATCAAAATAAACTTCATAAAAGATTAAGCAATCTAAACGCAAATACTGTAAATTTATAACCTGGCAATGACTATTCCGATGAACTACACCATTTGACCGGTGGGGCATGGCCTTTAAGCGAACCTTCCATGACACCCAAGTGCCTTAACTTGAAGCTCACAGCAGGAGGGCAAAAAATGGTAGGTGAGAGTCTAGGACTGAAGGCTCCAATAAGTGCCATGGCCAATGGATTTCGACAATGTCAAGATCTTTAAAAATTCATAGCAAGGACCAAAAGTCATCTCCGATTTGTAATACCTACAATTCATTAATGATTTATGGCTTCGAATTATAATATTATTTTTGATGATTTTTCATTCCAAAAGAAGAAAATTGCAATACCCACAGCTATGATTACGTGTACTTATCAAAACTTCCACGGCTAGCATTACGTTCCTTATCATCAGTCTTCACACCCTAAATTGGAGTGAGTTGCATACATGGCCACACTTATTCTCAAGCAACCTGTATATTTTATAAATTCATGCCCCGCTTCATTCATTTTACACTTGGTTTCATTCCTTGGATTTTACCGCTTTCCGTTACTATTTTTCTTCTGCATTATAAGGAAGAACCCAAGGAAAATGGATATAAATGTCACAAATTCACGGGTCATTAGGCCTACGTCTCATACTCCAAAGTCCTGATTTGTTTGACAAGAGGCACACTGTGAAAGTTTACATTTATAGGACATCTACCTGAAATGAATATCAAGTAGGTCAAAGTCAGAATAACTTAGAGAAGAAGACGAAGGAGGGTGGAAGTGAGGATTACCATTTACTTTAAGTGAGTTATTGTATGGATCAATTGTTTTAAAGTCATGAACTCGTGCCTTGGGAGAAAATTCCATTTCCTACATTTTCACTAGGTTTTCAACTATTTGCCCATACCTACATAATTTATAATATTTTTACAATTGTTTGAGGTTTTTTTTTTTAATTTAAGCTAATCTTGTTGCCCCTCTAAAGAGTAATTCTATAACACTAGGTGATCATGAATTTTTAAGAAGAATAAATGTATTTTTTGTGTATTCTTTAATTTTCTCACATAAAACATACTGAAAGTCTAAATATCAGAGTTATGTGGCATTTCCATGATATTTATATATAACATTCAACACTATTTAATGTGGCATCCCTACATATTATTATTCTAATTGATAATTTATTTTAATTTATTCCAAGAACAATATAAATGTTGTAGATATTATTTAAATTATATATTTGAAAACTTAATAAAAAGTGGATATTCCATAATAGATGTTTAGAAATGGAGATTTTCTATAAGTTTTTAGAGGTATATAAAAATTGTGGAACTTTTACAAAACATAAAAAACAAATTTTGAAATTATTATAGAGATACCACAAATATTCTACAACTCTCTTAAATTGTTGAAATTTTGTAGAATAATTGTGGTAAAAAGACTTTGTTTGTTGTAGTGTCTACCACTTGCTCTGAGAGGCCCCCATTCATAAAGTTCAATATTATGGCTAGTATAACATTTTTTAAATTTGGGCTTCTATAGAATCCAAATTCATTGTTGTGCATAGTGATGCATAAGAAGTCACAAATTTATGAATCCTTTTAACTCAAAAAGTAATGCATTGCCCAAACTTAAAAAAGGTGGGGTGAAAGAGAGAACTGTAATTAAATTTTGGAGAAGAAAAACAATATTTTAATTACTTTCTAGACCAACACTAATAATAATAAAAAAACTTTTTTGACATTAATCCATTTGAGTATCCTAAAGACTGTTGAAGTTTAATGGAGACTCATTACATTAACAAAGAGGACACAAACTATGAAATACACGATTCGCAAACTGCTTAAAGGTGTTATCCATACATGCATGTATTGAACAAACATTACTTGAATACAAAAACTGGTGTAAACTTGTAGGTGTGATAACTATGGCAGGAGTTTTTATTAAATATTCTAAAACCTTTTCATAAAATTGTCCGCATGTCCCTTGTAATCCTCAAGGGAATGAACATTTCTAACCATAAATGCCTGTGAAGAAGAAAATGATACAGATTAGCTAAAGTACATATTGACCCAGAGAGAGGGCGCTTACTTACGAGAAATGTCACCGGTTCCGGCATGCTTGTCGTCCTAGATGAATATAATGATGTTATCCTCAGCACCCAAAGTATGTCCATTTGCTTGAATATAATTAACATAAGATGAATTTGCCGAGGCTCTTTGCAATCACGCTGCTCCCCAAAGTAAATCGTCCTTCATGTTAATAAGGCAATGAAACTCATGTCTTTGAACAAGTGAACACTATCCATATTCATACAAGGTAAAGATCGAAGCGATTACATGATATCCAGAGTATGAGCAGTACAATGGGCAGACATCCGGGGCAAAATGGCTCAGTTCAGGAAGCCCTTGCAGAGTCAAGGCTTCACCAAAGTTAAGTCTTTATCCGTTTTGAGGAACACCGACGTTTTCACGGATGCAGAAAGCAAGCTTTTAGTAGGAAGTTATCAATAAAGATAAAGATTATAAAATTGTAGTACTGACAAAAGGCAAACCTTTTTTGAGATACTTTCATGAGAGAAAATGCTAGAAGAAATGCATTTGCTCCATTGCAGCTCAGAGGTTTCAGTCTATTATAATCCACATGACCTATACCATAAAAGTTCAATAGGCAGCCATACAAACTTAAAGCTCTACAACTGTTTCCCATTCCTTGAAAGTGAAAGAAGAAAAAATGGAGCACAATAAAATTGTAATGCCCCGTTTGGAGGTAAACCCTTTTCGAAGGTTGATTGGGCTAGTAACTTTCCTTGAAGCCATTTCCATCCTGCTCCTATTTGTTGTCGAGCCAAGGAATTTAACCCATCGACAAGGGTTGATGAGTTCAGACGTTAGTTTCATTAGTCTGAACCCCTATGAAGCTACATCATGTGTCAAAATTAGGTCTTGATTTTAGATTCTTTTCTTTTGAATCACCTTCACACATACTATCTCTAAAAGAGTCATAATTTTATTTTGAGTTAAACCTCTTTCATATAATTCTACTTTTTTTTTTCCTATCCACATAACTCTTATCTTCACTGTTCACACTTACGATAGAATGCATGTTATCCATTTCCCCAATAAAATTGTGATAGCATTCATTGACATTATTTTTCAAATGTCCTCGTGATTCGCTTCAAATTCTCAAATGTAATCCACATATATCTGATCATTTTCCATGAGCTATCTTTCTCGTGTGCCCCGAAAAACCACTAGATGAAACATCTCCTCTGCAACCTACATACAAAATTATGTAATTCATTAACTTGAGAAAAGCCACATCTCTCATGTGTCACCTTGTGTAAAAATACAAACTAAAAAGCTTTACCATTAAATGAATATCAACTATGCTTTGGTAAACTAATCTCCTTATTTTTAGGAGATACAAACGTTATAGTATGAGACTCATATGTTTAATATGAATAAATATAACATATTATTCTTTACATAAATCTGTTCTTGCCCTTTTACCTTGTATTAACAGAGTTTTATTTCTCAGATTGCATTGAGTGTTTAGATTAGAAAAGGGGACTTGTGTGCCCTCGTTGGATAAAATAAAATTAAAAAAAAAAAACATTTTCAGTTAACTCGGGGCGTCTATACATTTTAGATATTCAAGTTTGATTGGAATTTTTTTTGTGTAGCAAACCATTCAAACACCATTATAAATATTCCTTATGGCCTCTAGTCAATGCATGAACCTTCGTACAGTGTATTTTCCTTTGGAGTCGATGGAATTATCCAAGTTCTTATTTTGAATCTCATTGGTCATCGATTATGATCTACGCATTGGGATTTAGATGTTCAACATTGAGAAAAGAGGAAATTGTGTTTTTAGGGAAATGGTTCTCATTTATATTCTATGCATCCACATTGTTAGCTTGTTGTTCTACCAAAAAGATCGTGCTCCTTCTACACATTCCTTGCATGTATTAGAAAGATATAGTTTCATTGACTTGGTGTCTGTACGTGGAGAATAATATATATCTAAAATTATCATGTGCTTTCTTGGCAAGGCGCAGTAGTTTGGTGAAGGTAATTAATTTCTTGACCAAATGAAAGAATGGGACAACTTTTCTGAGAGAATTGAAGGCAGGTGGGTGAGAGTTGGGTCGGTTTGGCAGGGGGCGCCCTCAATAGCTGTCACAGTCTCACCAAATGCAATAAACAAGGACCAGTTCACTCCTAGCCTATCCCTATCCCAACATGGAGCGTAGAACTGAAATCTTGCTATGAGAGTGCCGTGAGGAAGTATCTGGTTTTTTTGCAGCAGCTACAGGATAGAGAAGTAAAAAAAAACTTATCCTAGAAAATCCGTGGCTTCCAGAGAGAGTTAATCCGGGGAGCTGCAGGGCGATCCCAAGGCACCGTCGATGTTGATCTGATGTTCTGGATGCACGCGACCTCAGTCATGTTCAGTTGTTACAAAATCTTGCAGCTGTAGCAGAAGCTATCTTGAGCGCTTCCAACGTGCAGGTTGTCCACTATGTTGTTATCTGTTCAGTTCGACTGCATCCTCAGATTCCGGTTTTTTTTTTCCCCTTCAAGATATGTTTCTCAAAATCGACGAAGTGATAGTGAGAGTGTTCCAAGGACAACGTGTTGACGGGATGACCATTTTATGTGTTCTGTCCATTCTGTTTCTGGACATTTTGGGCCCGTTTATTTTGTATTGTGTTTTTTTTCAATGTAGTGTTTCATTTGTGTTGTGCATCTATGTGGTGCAAATGGGACCGTTCTGCTGTATGTATATTGTTCTTGTTTTTGTGCTTGTATCTCTGTTTGTAGCCACTATGTGCATTATTTCATATTAGAAAACAGAGAAAAAAAATGGAGGCTCTTCCAATATATTTGGATAAGATTTTTCACCTTGCTGTTGCTGTGATTCTCTCTGTTACCTTTGTCTTGGCCTTTGATGAGGTTACTCCACAAGCAATATGTGCACGATACGGCCTTGTTGTTGGTGCAAATTTTGTTTGGCTTGTACGTGTGCTTATGATCATTTGCTATCCCATTGCCTATCCTGTTGGGAAGGTGCTGGAATGTGCTCTTGGGCACAACGAGTCTGCTTTATTCAGGAGGGCAAACTGAAAGCTCTGGTTTCAATTCATGGCCTGGAGACCCGATCATAAACATAGACTTTTTGATGTTATTTTCTCTTAGAGTGTGCTTCTGGCTGAGGATTCGAAGTTGCTTGTCAGAGGAATCAATGGGAGGATAATATCTTTGTTAAATTCTTCATTTCTCAGGACTTCAGGCGTACTTCATAGTGGACTCACAGTTTGAAAGGATGCAGGTTCAAATTCTAATAGCCCATGTTGCTGGTTAAAAGGTTGTAGGTTCGAATTAAGAGGGGACACGATTGTACACTTAGTTGATCAACATATAATGAAATGTATTTGCAAAGAGTCTCTATTGAGATCTTACTTGTCGTAGGATGTAACTCATGGAAGAGATCTCATAGGGGTGGATCTGTTTCATATCAGAGTATTTATGAAGCACTTGTTGATTTTCTAGTATGCGAGCTCCTTCGACGAGTCACCAAATTGGCAGGCATAAAGTTTTATGTTGGACTAATCACACCTTACAGGCTACAGCTGAAATGTTTGCACCGAGTGTTTGATGCTGTCCTCAATCTAATGAAGGAAAAGGTTTATTGATCATCACAGTAGATGCCTACCCGAGCCAGGAGCATGGTGTAATCAATATGTCTTGTGTCATGAGCTTCAATCTACTCCCTGTAATGGTTTTCTAGCTGTTTTTTCACCGTATCGTGAAATGAATGGCGCTAGCCTCTTGAATGGCGCGCTAGAAAACTTTGATGTTATGGGCGTAAGCAGTGGCTTTGAGATCAAATCTTCCTGACATATGTGAGATGTTCATTCTAAATCTTATTCCAATGTTCGCTAATTTTGCTTGAAATGTTCCTTCCTGTCCTTTTTCAACTTACATGAAATAAATGATCTACTACCTGAAATGACGCCTTAAGATGGAATATTGTGTGATGCATTTTATCGATTCGTCCTTGAAGTAAACATTGGTTGAGTTTTGTTTGCTTATATGACTGTTCCTTCTCCTGAATCGATGTTCCTTTCCTGATTGGTAATTCATGGGGGAAAATTGTTGTTATCTTTACTCTATTATAATAGATATGGTTGAGCCTACAATGTTTTACTTGCTTTTGTTTGTTTTGGATCAATATGCATCTGAAATGGGAAAGGGACATCTCTTGTATTGCTAAACATGGAAGCTATAAAATAAATAACGTTGTGTTAAAAAAAAAGGTTACCTTTCAAAATGCTTATGTTATGGCATACCCTAAGCGATATCAAATCAATAGAAGCTCATAAAATGGCATTGGGTCGGATTTCTGTTCGATTAGAACTGATACCTGGTTGACTTTTGTACCTAGTCCTTAGATGAGGGAGTTGCCTGGCATTAGTACTTCTGCCCTCCACGTGTTGAGAGCATTACTTTACCTAATTCTTGATGTAAACTCTTGTATGATTAAAGCAAGGGGAAACATTGTTCCCTTGCTTGTGCTGACAAGATAGTCTATCACCTTTCAGATCTAAGTGAATCGCAAGCAAGCTATTACTCGCTAGACTAAAACACAAAGTTGCATGTAAATCCATGGTCTTGGACTCGCGAACTCGTTTTATCATCATTAGATGACAGTTGAATATCAAAAATGATGGAATATCATGGGTGGCTTAGCTAGAGTGGCTCTTGTTTTATATAGTTGCTAAGACTACTCCTTGATTAGCCTTCACTATTGAATCGGGTAAAATTGTTGCGTCTTCTGAGAGTCCTGCTGGCAATGAATTGATATTGTACGACATTTTAGCCCTGACCGCACTGTGCTATACCTGTCTTGGATAGCTATGTATGTAGGTTCTTGGTTTGTGAATATGTACTCGAATGGTAAGTTCTGTTTAGTCTGTTTCATCGTTTAAAAGTTGTCATGCTTGCCTACTCTAGAGTGTAGCGAATCCCTTGTTTTCGAGCTCGAATACCTTGTACTATCAAACTCGTTTCCTAATGAAGGTCCCATTTTGTGGCCTTGTTAGGGAAATCTTCAATATTCTATTCTAATGTATCATTGACATTGTCTGAAGGAATAGAAGGAATTATCTCATGACTTTTGGGTTCAATCTTCCCTGATATTATGTAGAGTCAAGTGGACGATTCAGGATACAACCTGTTGGTAGCAATAGAAAGCTCTAGGAAGAGAGAATCTCTAGTCGCAAACGCTTTTGGAAATTAGAGAGAATCCTTGTTTTGGTTATCGTAGTATTACTTTTTAAGAAGATCCTTGTAAGGAAGTAGGTGGTAGACTCTCTTGTTTAGAACCAAAACGATAGAATGTGTTCTTTTAAGGGCATCACGCATCCCATATTACTGCTATGAAACATTCTCCTGGAAGGACATTGGATAACTATCATTTTTGTTTTGTGCGCATATGATCGTAACTAGTACGTCTTTGACTTCTCAAGTTTTTCTTTCCCTTTAGTTAAGATGGATGATTTTAAATATTAGATTCCTAGTCACGTAACCCATATGCATTGCATGATCAGGAGATTCTCTAACACTATTGACCTTTCTTGTTCCCATCCCATCAGTTCTTGACTTGATTTCTTTAATTTTGTGAGATACTTACTATGCTGGAATGTTGGAATTTCTCATTGTTGGCTGATTTAGATTTCTTCTCTCATGAGAATAATTTTGGAGTTGTGGGTTGTGTTTTAATCCATTTCATGAATTAGAACTATTCCTTTCTTGATATTGTTAAATGTTAGCTTACTATTGCAATGCAGTAGCCTTAACATGCTCAGTTCTTGCGAACTGACTTCTAGTTAATATTTGTGCAGATGGATTATGCGAGTAGACTAGAAGAAAAGAGTGTAAAAGTTTCATCTGTACCATTATGAAGTTCCTTGTAAAAATGTCCAATGTGTTGTAAATTGTGTAACATTGCTTGTAAAGAGAGTTGATATGACCTCTTGCCTTGTATTGTTTGGTAATGGTGAAATAAAGTGTCTTGTTCTTGTGTAGTTAAGCTTGAAATTATCCTTGTGAGAAATGGCATTCAATCTTTACATTGATATGAGTATTGTAAAACTTTGATCTTGAGAATAAATTATTAAGTTAAATCTTTCTAAGACTTAGCGACAATATTTTATAAGTAAAGTAAAATGAGTCGGTTAACCCTTAAAGAAGCTAAACAAAAATAATAATTTTATATTCAACAAATAAATGTAAAGGTGATCTATTTGAAATCAAATAATTCCATGAGTGATCAAAATGAAAACATCCTTTGTGAAGTAAACATTTATTAATTGATACCCCTAGCTAAACTAGCGAACACTATCCCTTTGGGTGAACTCTTAAACAAGCTTAAAGGAAAACAATGGTTAGTTTCTGGAAGATAATAAGATTTAGTAAGTAGGAGAAGACTTTAAGTGAACTACTCTACAGTGTTTAAGAAATTAACTCAGTTGGTGAGATGAATTTGTGCGAATCATGTATTGAATCCTTCTGAAAGCTTAAGTCATGAGCTACAGGGAGTCTTATCAAAATAAATAACCTCTAATCATTTCTTACTGTGGCTTGCCCTAGCTGTGAGTGTGTCATGTGGTTGGACTTCCATGTTGTCTCGTCAAAAGAGAAAATGTATGTAATGTCCTTGATAGGAGTGAACGTTCCGTGCTGACCTTTATGGTCTTACTTGTATCAAGTGTTCAAGTGTTGGTTGTAACCTTGGTGACGACATGGTTGTGTCGTGTTGATCAAAGCAAGTAAAAAAAAAAAAAAAAAAGTTATCCTGTATTTCACTGTGTTGTCCTTGTGTTGGTATTTTTTGGTGTGTTACATTTTGGTATCATAGCGTAGGTTCATGCTCTCGAACCTATGGGCCGGATTGGTGTTGTATGATGATGTTGCAGTGGTGGTGGTGGTGTTACATGATGATACTACATGATGATGATGATGTTGCATGATGATGAATTATATTGGAAGAGTAATGTGCTTTAAGCGTGATGTGATTATTGTCGTAATTGTGTTATTGTGAACGCACGTGATGTGTATGTCACTCAGTGCGGTATTTGTCATCCATGTTGATGTGTTGGGGATGAGAGTATTCTCTCTCCTTCTTGTGGATTCTATGAAGAATTCACGTGTGAATTATTGTTTGTGGCGTGTGAAAATAATTATAATGCGGATGACAAGTGTTGGAACATTGTGACATATTGTGATATGTAGGTGTATCAATGTGTTGTCCACTGACTAGATTGATGTTAAATGGAAATGAGTTGTATCATAATATTTTTACCATGTTCTGAAGAAATGTGTGTACTACCTTGTTATGTAAGCAATAAGTATTGTTATGTTGTGATGTTATTATGTTCATCGTATATATGACTTCCTGACAAATATGTAGTGCTTCATGTCGTGATTTAGGGTCATAATAGTGAGTGTATGAACCCTATCATATTGTGATTGCACTTTGGGTGCAGAATGTGGTAAAGTGATGTATTGCTCCCTGTGAATGTATGATTGTGATCTACCCCATATACCTACCATACGTGAGACGTTATGGTAGCTATGTGTGTACCATCATGGTGTTAGTAATGTAGTTACATGTTATGTTGTGAGCCTTACACTAACCAACCCTGAGGGAGATCGGTAGAAGTGTATGTTGAGAGTGAGGAATGGCTGTACCATGGGTCAATAACTCGAGTCAAAAACTCGTGTTTAGTAGATTACATGTGACTCTTTCCTCTCTCCCTATGTGGTTGTATGTATGCAACCTTAGTGTATCTATGACTATGTTTAGCCTTGTCGAAGGGTGGTACTGGATTGATATATATTTTACGAGCAGTAGAGGCTCGATGTTCCGAGTGCCAGCAACTCATTGAGTACCCCTTTGGTGGCTAGATAAGGCCACACAGTTATCTTAATGTGACATTATTATAAGTTGATTTTATTCGTAAATTTCAGCTTTTTAAGGCTTTATTTTTCAAGGACCAGCATCTTTTCTTGATTGCAATGCTTTACAATTTTGGGCATTTCCTTGGTTTGTGGCACTAACATGGGATGATTTCGATACTAACTTTGGCTATTTGGCCATTTATTTTAGCTTGATTTGGGGTCTTCTTTTAAATTTGGAATTTTTACCGCCTTGTCCCAAGGCTTGTACTTTGCCACTTGGCACTTTGAACTGGATTGTTGTGCTGGTTCTAATGTCGTGATGTGTGGAATAGGGTCATGGGATGCACCATGGATTGGTTCAGGACCTATGGACCCGCTTCGTTGTATGGGGGTATGCCCCAAGGGGTACATATAACTAGCAGGTTGTTGAACCACGCGTTATTATGTCACTTGGGTTAGGAGTGTAACAAACTCGATGTGCCTTGGGCACAGAGAGACAATCCCGACCTCCTTGAGGGAGGCATAAGAGACTTGAGGGAGGAATAAGAGCTTGAGGGAGGCATAAGAGACTTGAGGGAGGCATAAGAGACTTGAGGGAGGCATAAGAGACTTGAGGGAGGCATAAGAGACTTGAGGGAGGCTTATGATATTTGTCTGTATGGTTGATGTTTCAGGATATATGTTGAGTTATTGTGATGTTTGGTAATTGGTCTTTTGATGTATGTGTTACTCATGTCAAATGGTTATGTGTTGTGATGTTGTGGAAACATGTCATTGATTCCTTGTGGACACTATGTACCTGTAGCATGGTTTGTTGTTATGTGAGTCTTTCATTGATGCAAATTGAGGAAATCATCTGGTGGATTGTAGTACTCTTTTGTTTGAGTATTTGGTATACGTCAGCCATATGATGTGTGATGATGTACTATGTTATGTGGAGTGTGCCTATTCTATTCCGTAATTGTGTAACCTTTTGTGGTGTAATACAATCTTGAAGTATATACTTGTGTGCTTGTGAATCTGTAGTGTCTTGTGAACTAGATTAGGGTGTTTGTGTTAACAGTTCATGTTGGGCACCCACAATAAAGAATAAACCAAAACTCTTGCAATGATGATACATTTTTTTTAAAAGAGACTAAAACTAGAAATAAAGATGATGGAAAGAGACTAATCGAAATGATGAACAAGAAAGAACTGCCAATCTTCACAGAACATTGAAAGTTAAAACTTCTAAACCAAATGTTCCTAAGGCTACCTGGTGACCCTGCTTTAATTAACTAAAATTTAAACCATAAAGTGTACTCCTCCTTTGCATGTTGTTGGTTACGTGCTTTTTCTTTTCCTCTGTGTTATGTCGCATCGAGGATGATGCTTTCTTAAGGAGAGGAGAATGTAATGCCCCTTTTGTAAGCGGTAAACCCTTTTCGAAGGTTGATTTGGGCTAGTAACTTTCCTTGAAGCCATTTCCATCCTGCTCCTATTGTTGTCGAGCCAAGGAATTTAACCCCATCGACAAGGGTTGATGAGTTCAGACGTTAGTTTCATTAGTCTGAACCCCTATTAAGCTACATCATGTGTCAAAATTAGGTCTTGATTTTAGATTCCTTTCTTTTGAATCACCTTGTGGACACATACTATCTCTAAAAGAGTCATAATTTTATTTTGAGTTAAACCTCTTTCATATAATTCTACTTTTTTTTCTTCCTATCCACATAACTCTTATCTTCACTGTTCACACTTACGATAGAATGCATGTTATCCATTGCCCCAATAAAATTGTGATAGCATTCATTGACATTATTTTTCAAATGTCCTCATGATTCGCTTCAAATTCTCAAATGTAATCCACATATATCTGATCATTTTCCATGAGCTATCTTTCTCGTGTGCCCTGAAAAACCACCAGATGAAACATCTCCTCTGCAACCTACATACAAAATTATGTAATTCATTAACTTGAGAAAAGCCACATCTCTCATGTGTCACCTTGTGTAAAAATACAAACTAAAAAGCTTTACCATTAAATGAATATCAACTATGCTTTGGTAAACTAATCTCCTTATTTTTTAGGAGATACAAACGTTATAGTATGAGACTCATATGTTTAATATGAATAAATATAACAATATTACTCTTTACATAAATCTGCTCTTGCCCTTTTACCTTGTATTACAGAGTTTTATTTCTCAGATTGCATTGAGTGTTTAGATTAGAAAAGGGGACTTGTGTGCCTCGTTGGATTAAAAAAAAAAATATTTTCAGTTAACTCGGGCGTCTATACATTTTAGATATTCAAGTTTGATTGGAATTTTTGGTAGCAAACCATTCAAACACCATTATAAATATTCCTTATGGCCTCTGGTCAATGCATGAACCTTCGTACAGTGTATTTTCCTTTGGAGTCGATAGAATTATCCAAGTTCTTCTTTTGAATCTCATGGTCATCGATTATGATCTACGCATTGGGATTAGATGTTCAACTTTGAGAAAAGGAAATTGTGTTTTTAGGGAAATGGTTCTCATTTTATATTCTATGCATCCACATTGTTAGCTTGTGTTCTGCCAAAAAGATCGTGCTCCTTCTACACATTCCTTGCATGTATTAGAAAGATATAGTTTTCATTGACTTGGTGTCTGTACGTGGAGAATAATATATATCTAAAATTATCATGTGCTTTCTTGGAAAGGCGCAGTAGTTTGGTGAAGGTAATTAATTGCTTGACCAAATGAAAGAATGGGACGACTTTTCTGAGAGAATTGAAGGCAGGTGGGTGAGAGTTGGGTCAGTTTGGCAGGGGGCGCCCTCAATAGCTGTCACAGTCTCACCAAATGCAATAAACAAGGACCAGTTCACTCCTAGCCTATGCCTATCCCAACGTGGAGCGTAGAACTGAAATCTTGCTATGAGAGTGCCGTGAGGAAGTATCTGGTTTTTTTGCAGCAGCTACAGGACAGAGAAGTAAAAAAAAACTTATCCCAGAAAATCCGTGGCTTCCAGAGAGAGTTAATCCGGGGAGCTGCAGGGCGATCCCAAGGCACCGTCGGTGTTGATCCTGATGTTCTGGATGCACGCGACCTCAGTCATGTTCAGTTGTTACAAAATCTTGCAGCTGTAGCAGAAGCTGTCTTGAGTGCTTCCAACGTGCAGGGTTGTCCACTATGTTGTTATCTGTTCAGTTCGACTGCATCCTCAGATTCAGGTTTTTTTTTTCCCCTTCAAGATATGTTTCTGAAAATCGACGAAGTGATAGTGAGAGTGTTCCAAGGACAACGTGTTGACGGGATGACCATTTTATGTGTTCTGTCCATTCTGTTTCTGGACATTTTTGGGCCCGTTTATTCTGTATTGTGTTTTTTTTCAATGTAGTGTTTCATTTGTGTTGTGCATCTGTGTGGTGCGAATGGGCCCGTTCTGCTGTATGTATATTGTGCTTGTTTTTTGTGCTTGTATCTCTGTTTGTAGCCACTGTGTGCATTATTTCAGATTAGAAAACAGAGAAAAAAAATGGAGGCTCTTCCAATATATTTGGATAAGATTTTTCACCCTGCTATTGTTGTGATTCTCTCTGTTACCTTTGTCTTGGCCTTTGATGAGGTTACTCCACAAGCAATATGTGCACGATACGGCCTTGCTGTTGGTGTAAACTTTGTTTGGCTTGTACGCGTGCTTATGATCATTTGCTATCCCATTGCCTATCCTGTTGGGAAGGTGCTGGAATGTGTTCTTGGGTACAACGAGTCTGCTTTATTCAGGAGGGCAAACTGAAAGCTCTGGTTTCAATTCATGGCCTGGAGACCCGATCATAAACATAGAATTTTTGATGTTATTTTCTCTTAGAGTGTGCTTCTGGCTAAGGATTCGAAGTTGCTTGTCAGAGGAATCAATGGGAGGATAATATCTTTGTTAAATTCTTCATTTCTCAGGACTTCAGGCGTACTCCATAGTGGACTCCACAGTTTGAAAGGATGCAGGTTCAAATTCTGATAGCCCATGTTGCTAGTTAAAAGGTTGTAGGTTCGAATTAAGAGGGGACACGATTGTACACTTAGATGATCAATAGATAAGGGAATATTTTATGGTTTCTCACACACCTGGTCTTTAGGGGTTCAGTTAAATCTGGCATGTTTTCAAGAGCACATAAATGGATTCCACATCTTTTCACTCGGGGGACTATTTTTAGGCTTTGGCTATTTTGTAAAGCTACAAACAGAGTGCTTCTATCTTCCCGGAGTTACTCCCGAGGATTCTAAGAAGGCATGTTTCAATCACCCCCCCTTCCTATGCCAAGCATGGCCGTTAACAGGATATGGATCTTCAGTAGGCGGAGGAAGAGAAGTTGCGCAAGTTGTGTTGCTATTGCCTGAGCCCTAGTCGACGTGCTTGTTTGTGGGAAGAACTATAATCAGGCATGTTAAATCTACTCCTTGTAATAGTTTTCTACCTTCTTTCAGTATCTTGAAATGAATATTCTTTCCTCTTGAACGACGCCTAGACTAGATGTTTTCGTGGTTGTTTATATCACTGCCTGATTGTGTGGTTGTTCCTTTAAATCTCATTCCAATTTCGCTTATTTTGCTTGGAATGTTCTTTCCTCTCTTATAGCTTACTCTATTTCATATTTGTCTAAATGGGTTACTGCAATATTGAGTGATGCATTCTAGTTCGTAGGGAAGGAAACATTATTGAGATTTGTTGCTTATATGACTTTCTTTTAAAAAGAATTCTGTGATGGTAATTATAATTGAAGGTTATTAAATGTAAGGTTAAGCCTACAAACCTCTTTTGGTTGAATAAATACGCATTTCCTGTTTAGGGCTCTCCTGTTTTGCTAAAAGGTACATTAATAGTGACATTGTGTTCTAAAACTTGTTTAAGCCTGTGGGCATTCCTTACTTTTTGTTTGATTAGAAATGGCATTAGGGTTTTGCTATAGAACTGTACATGGTTGAATTTTGTACCTAGTCCTTGTGGATGAATAACCTGACTTCTAATCTTGGCCTCGACGTGTTGAGAAAATTACTTTACCTTCTTCTTGGTTCAAACTCTTGTGTGTTTAAAGTAAGGGGGAAACATTGTAAGTTTAATTGAATGAAATCTCTACAATTTTTATTAAGGGTCGCGAGCAAGCTATTAATAGCTGGACTGAAACAAAAGTTGTAGGTGAATCCATGGTATTGGATTCATGGACTCGTTTCTTGTTAGATGACAGCTGATTATAGTGATAATATCATAGGTGGTTGTTATATTTACCTGTTTGATATGTGCTAGACTTTTCCTCAATAAGCCCACATGGATCGGGTAAAATTTTCCATCTTCTATACCTTTGGCAAGGAGTTCATAGAACTTCTAGGCCTGACTGCACTGCGTAACCTTCCTGATGGATATGTGCGTTGGTTCTTATTTTGTGCTTGTACTCGTGGTAAGGTCTTTTGAGTCTGGGGCATCGTTGGTGTATTACCCACTGTGTATCGAATCCCTTTGTTTTCGAACTCGAATATCTTATTCTTTGAACTTGGTTACTAAAAGTCCCTTTTCGTGGCTTTATTAAGGAAAATCAATTTTTATTTCTATTTTAAAGTACTTATTGGTATTGTCGGAAATATATAAGAATTATTAACTACTTTTGGGTTTAGCTTTCCCTTATATTATGTAGAGAAGTTGATGATTAGGATAGGGTTTGTTGGTAGAATAATGGCTCTTTCTGTGTCTCTTTTGTACGCTTTTGGAAAAGTGGATTTGTTTTGGTTAACTCGTACTACGTTTAAGAAATCCTATAAGGAGGTAGTGGTAAACTCCTTGGTTAAAACCGAAACTATGGTTGTGTTCTCTTAAGGGTGTCGAACCCATATTATTGCTATGAAGCCTCCCCTCGTGAGAATTGGATAACGTCGTTTTGCTTCGCGCCTACGATCATGATTAGTATGTTTTGTCTTCTCTTGGACCCCTTGTTGGATGGAGTAAGTTTTGGATTCCAATCACGTAATCCATAGGATTACATGAAGGAGATATCAGCACTCTTGACCTTCTTGTTCCTAACCCATAAGGTCTTGCCTTGATTTATGTGATTTTGTTCTTACTGGTATTTTGACTCTCTCCTTGCTGGATGGTTTAGATTTCTTTCTCTTGCGAATAATTTTGGAGTTGTGGGTTGTGTTTTAATCCATTTTTGAATTAGAACTTTCCTTTCTTGATATTGTTAAATGTTAGCTTACTGTTGCAATGAGTAGCCTTAACATGCTCAGTTCTCGCGAACTGATTCCAGCTAGTATTTGTGTAGATGGAGTATGCGAGTAGATTAAAGGAAAGAGTTGTAAAGGTTTCATCAGTGCAATTTATGAATTTCCTTGTAAAAATGTCCAATGTGTTGTAAATTGTGTAACATTGCTTGTAAAGAGAGTTGATATGACCTCTTGCCTTGTATTGTTTGGTAATGGTGAAATAAAGTGTCTTGTTCTTGTGTAGTTAAACTTGAAATTATCCTTGTCAGAAATGGCATTCAATCTTCACATTGATATGAGTATTGTAAAACTTTGATCTTGAGAATAAATTATTAAGTTAAATCTTTCTAAGACTTAGCGACAATATTTTATAAGTAAAGTAAAATGAGTCGGTTAACCCTTAAAGAAGCTAAACAAAATAATAATAATTTTATATTCAACAAATAAATGTAAAGGTGATCTATTTGAAATCAAATAATTCCATGAGTGATCAAAATGAAAACATCCTTTGTGAAGTAAACATTTATAAATTGATACCCCTAGCTAAACTAGCGAACACTATCCCTTTGGGTGAACTCTTAAGACAAGCTTAAAGGAAAACAATGGTTAGTTTCTGGAAGATAATAAGATTTAGTAAGTAGGAGAAGACTTTAAGTGAACTTATCTCTACAGTGTTTAATAAATTAACTCAGTTGGTGAGATGAATTTGTGCGAATCATGTATTGAATCCTTCTGAAAGCTTAAGTCATGAGCTACATGGAGTCTTATCAAAATAAATAACCTCCAATCATTTCTTATTGTGGCTTGCCCTAGCTGTGAGTGTGTCATGTGGTTGGACTCCCATGTTGCCTTGTCAAAAAGAAAATGTATGTAATGTCCTTGATAGGTGTGAGCGTCTCCGTGCTGTTTTTATGGCCATCCTTGTATCACGTTGTTCACAGTGTTAGTTGTATCCTTGGTGATGACTGGTTGCGTCATGTTATGTGTTATGTAAGTCAAAAAAAAAAGTTATCCTGTATTCCACTCCTGTTGTCATTGTGTTGGTATTTTTGGTGTGTTACACTTTGGTATCAGAGCGTAGGTTCATGCTCTCGAACCTATGGGCCAGATTGGTGTTGTATGATGATGTTACGTGGTGGTGGTGGTGTTACATGATGATACTACATGATGATGATGATGTTGCATGATGATGAATTATATTGGAAGAGTAATGTGCTTTAAGCGTGATGTGATTATTGTCGTAATTGTGATATTGTGAACGCACGTGATGTGTATGTCACTCAGTGCGTATTTGTCATCATGTTGATGTGTTGGGGATGAGAGTATTCTCTCTCCTTCTTGTGGATTCTATGAAGAGTTCACGTGTGAATTACTGTTTGTGGCGTGTGAAAAGAATTATATTGTGGATGACGGAATGTTGGATCATTGTGACATATTGTGATATGTAGGTGTATCAATGTGTTGTTTGACTAGATTGATGTTAAAAAGAATGAGTTGTATCATAATATTTTTACCATGTTCTGAAGAAACGTGTGTACCACCTTGTTATGTTGCAATGTATGTTATGTTGTGATGTACTATGTTCATCGTATGTATGACTGTGCCAATATGTAATGCTTCATGTTGTGATTTTGGGTCATACGGTGAGTGTATGAACCCTATCGTATGGTGATTGCACTTTGGGTGCAGAATGTGGCAAAGTGATGTATTGCGCCCTGTGAATGTATGATTGTGATCTACCCCATATACCTACCATACGTGAGACGTTATGGTAGCTATGTGTGTACCACCATGGTGTTAGTAATGTAGTTACATGTTATGTTGTGAGCCTTACACTAACCGACCCTGAGGGAGATCGGTAGAAGTGTATGTTGAGAGTGAGGAATGGTGTACCATGGGTCAATAACTCGAGTCAAAACTTGGTTTAGTAGATTACATGTGACTCTAACAATCTAAACAATCTAAACACCAATCAAAAATCTTAAATTCATAAAAATAAAAGAATAAAAAATAATTACAAAGCCCCTTTTACCCTTGTTTTTAAAAAAAAATGTTTCTTCCAATTGTGTAAGAGCTATTTTTTGGTGCCATGAAACTGATAGACAAGTTCATGATACTGACTAACTACAAAAGAAACATAGTTCAATGTTATTCTTCAACTTTATATTATTTTTTATTAAGTGGACACATGTTAGTTAATACTTATATCATCATATCTGCCCCTAAAGATTCTCTCCTTTGTTTTCCCCTCAATATAGAAAATATTTTAAAAAGGCCTTCTAAACAATTTCCTCATTTGGAGAAGAGCTATGAGTCCCTTCATTTTATTACAAATTTCATCTCATATTATTGAATTATGGAAATCATTTCCCTTTTGCTACATCATGGATAATAGTATGAGTTAAATTTGACGGTCACCGTTGCCTCACATTTCTAAGAAATGAATGTTGAGAATGCATACTATGCACATCCAACTTCTACAAGACTAAATCAACATGGAATTTTGTAGGGGGTGGTGAAGAAGTTACTATAAATGTATCCTCAACCCATTATAATGGCGTGTCTGATGGAATGTGCTATTCGTCTTATGTATTGCATTCATTTTGAATGACTTCTCCATTTGGAACATCATGTGGAATTTTCTTTGGCCATCCATTTGTCTTCTAAGATGACATATTTATTGCATGTTGTTCTATAATTATCCCTGTTTTGGACATCGCTATTGGTGAAGATATTTGTTTACAATATCCCTGTGTTGCTTGTCTTGGACACCAAATAAAAATAGTTATTGACATAAGCATGTTGAGATTCCCAGGATACTATTTCCACATATCTTCCAGGTGGGAAAGAGATCGTGCTTCAATTCTTAATGCCACATAAAGTTCTAACATATAGGGGATATGATTTATTAATGATATTTTAAGTTATAAAATTTGCATTCAAATATGATGATCAATGGTGGCCCATATGGATATATTGAACATATAGAATGGTTTATATTTGGAATTAGATATGGAAAATTCTTTATCATGGCAAGGGAAATCAAACTCAAATTCTAGTCACAAGATGGTCTTGTGTGGGACTTACCTTCCTTGTTACATCATTAGTGCTCCTGGTGTTGAGGTCTCACAAGGAAAGAACTACCTCACCCATTTTTATTTTCATGGCCATTAACAAGATATTGTGGGGTGAGAAATCCCTTGAAACATCCTTCATGCCACTCCTCAATTTGCGCACAAGATAATACTTGTATGCAATGGAATGATCTCCTTCAAAATCTCACATTGAAAAAAAATCATCTCGCTTATCCTTTTCCGTTTAGTCTCTAAGCCTTTCAGAATAAAGATCTTCCCTCTTGTCTTCCTTAAATTCCTCCAAGAAGATTGTTTCCAAAATAGACACAAGCGAATCTACGAGCAATTATATTGGCTTCATGTGAAAAGATAGCTCCTTATAGTTGATTGTAGTGCTTGCATTCAATTCATCTTATTATATGATAATTATAAATATCATGTTTATCTTTTGAATGCATGCTCTTTAATATTTATCGTCCTCCACTTGGCAAATTGTAATTATCGGTATAAGAGAAACTATTGACAATGGAGATAAAGAATGACATAAGTCTTATTGTCGTATGTCTCAAGAATTCAAACAACACATCCATGTGCATATGTTACAAACTTATTCGTTCAAAAGGTAGTCCAAGATATTGTCTCATCGGGCCTGCATCTACCACAACACAAAAAACGATCTCTCGCACTTCTAGCCTTGTACCCCTCCTATGATTCTTCATATATTTATGTCTCCAAATTGTTGCTTCTACCTTACACCTTCACATAATAAAACATTTTCTTTCTATTGTGCTTTAACAAATGTTTTTTCTCCATATTCAATAATTGATCTTCCCTCCTTTTAAAAAAAAATTTTATTTGCAATCCTCTCTACATCTTCACCCTTCCATACAAAAGGGTACATTTCCTTCAAACACTTCGCTCTCTAATAGTTATGCACAAAAAACAAGTATTTATTTTGCACCTATCAACATTTCCATTGCACCCTTTAATGTGATTCCTAATTGATATTAATAAACCAATCATTATAACACATGGAAAACATGGATGGGAGAGTCAAACAAACATTCAAACTTACAAAGTTACATTTCAGGTTTTTCTTTCGTTATGACTTTTTTCGTTCAAAAAAGATGGGCAACGAATTATAACGACGAGTCATGATAGTTGAATTTATTTCATTCTTTTGATAAGGCGTTACTCTTGCACGGATTTGAACATTGAAGTATTTATTTGATTGTCTCCATGACACCCTTTTATAAATATTGTCATGCATTCTTTCTTTTTATCTTATTCAGCCAGCTATTATTTCTGTTCAGTTATTGATTTGAATTGCGAACAGAATTCTTTGTTAAAAGACGCTCTCCAGCACTGAATATTTTGTCTTTTTTTCATTGTCTACCCATTCAGCCGGCTATTCTTTCTGTCAAGTTATTCATTTGCAACGGTGAACAGGTTTCTTTTTAAAAAGGGCTATCTAACAGTGAAGATGGCGAGATCAATGTTTATCATAATTATGACGGCGTTTCTTCTTCTAAGCGTTCTATTTACCGTGCAAGCCTCTGGGCGATACAACCTTAAGGAAAATGTAAATGCAAATGTAGATTTCAATAACAGAGAAGATAGTGAAAGTCTGTATTCAATTTTGGAGAGGCTAGCGAATTGTATTAACTGTGGAACCCATATTTCAAACGCTAACTGCTGCGCAAAATAAAACAATGATTTAGATTTCACCCTTACTGGGTGGCGTGGATTTGCCGCTCATATGAGCAGATATAACGATATCAATCAGCCAACATAATTAATTTGTCTCACCTTTTATTGAGAGGGTTCTAATCCAACTGGTCACTATAATGGTGTAAAAGTCGTTGTCTAGTTATTCATCAGGAGATAAATCTCTTTAGATATCTGACAACAAATGTTAAATGGTTTATTTTTCGGATGATTTTGGAAGATTGAATTCCTTCCAATTGTGACTGCTTAGCTAAAGAAAGACCCGGCTATAAATACATGCTTACTTATCATATTATAATCAGCTATATGTTCTCTGTAATATGAATAGAAATACCCATAACTATGTTACTGGTTCCTGATCAAAAAATAATAGGTTATGTCACCTGTCAAATATTTCTTTAATAGAAACATATCTTTTCCAGACCTTTACCTTATTTAGAGTAATTAAATTTTTGAATATTGGACTTTAAAAAATTAAAATTTAAATTTAAATATAATTGATGTGTATCATTTTACCAATGGAATGGTGGACACTTTAAAAAAGAAAAAAGTGGTAGATGTAATCAGGTTTTAAATCTCATGGCCGTTTATATATTTTCGGTGAGTTTAGCCATTAAGTTCATCTTAAAATATAAGATTTCAATTTACTTCAGCTTGTAACCTCCAAATATAGCTTTTTTTGATATATTGATCCGTCTAAAAGCTATATTAATATGTGTTAAGAATTGTTTAAATGCCAAAAAAGAAAGTTTGTAAATTTATTTATACCACATCTTTATTGCGCATAATTTGAAGGACAATATTTATAAATCACTATCACAATTTTTTTTGATGAATAAGTGGCCATAAAATTTAAACTGTCGGTTTCAAGCAGTTTACAAATTAAAAAAAAATGGTGTGACAATGGTTTAAAAAAAAAAAGTCTTTTATTTTATCATTTACGATGATTGTAGAACAAAATACAACTTCAAATAAGGTATAAGAGTAAAAAAAAAGTAGATAATACAAATAAATGTAATCATGCACCTAATACACACACTCTTAAGCTTTCAATAATTGGTCAATAGGCCCTTAATAGTTAATTTTCTTGGCAATTTTTATTCTTACAAGATCATCGAGTGTCACATATTATATTATTCCTCATTTTAAAAATTATTTATTTATCTGCACCTCCTTAATAGGAAGATGTAAGCTTATTTCTAACACAATCCTAACTCTACTCTAATAGCATCTATAAAACAATTAATTTTAACATCTTCCTTTCATATAAATGTGTTATGTTTTCATAAAAAAATATTCTCCAAAAACTCTACACACACACGCGTGCGCGCGTGTGTGTGTGTGTGTGTGTGTGTGTGTGTGTGTGCGCACGCGCGTGCGCGTGTGCGCACATAGAGTTATTGCTGGGAAGGTGCATACAATATTGTTTTCATATATTATTTAGTAGGAAATGCCAATTCATTTGATCTAACTAGCCATGTATGCAATCATATAATGGTTTTACATGTCTCGGAGTATCACCACACAACTATCCAGAAAATGGAGGGTTTTATGCTTCTCTATCTATATATGTTTTGTTTTGTTACGTGCATTTAAACTATTAGTACTAAAGTTATTAAAAAGTACTTATCAAAGTTCCAATAAAAATATATGTTAAAGAATGCTTGCAAACGTACTTGCAATAATTCTAAGAACAAACTAACAAGAAATATAATATGAAATTAATTTTACAAAACATAAAAAAATGATGCTAAATAAAAGAACAAATCAATAGCTCTAACATGTGTGCACAAATAGGATAGTGATAAGTAACTCCTCCACGAGGATAATGTTCAACAGTATAAGAATCGGAAGGGGAGATGCTTTCCTAGAATAGTTGGTCAAATGTAATTCATATGAGACACTATGATAGTATATGACATGTCAAGTAACTCCTGTGAAACAAAGAACATATAAGAAAGACGAGTCATCATATATCTACACGAAATATTCTAAGAAATAAATAAGTACAAGGAAAATATATACCTACACGAAAAAAACCCTGAAGTGTAGCTTAGGTTGGTAAAATGGAGGGTCCTTGAAATAAGACCATATGAGCTACCCAAATTACAATGAAACTCTCCAAAAGTAGAGAACATGAGAAAAACCAATGGGGAAAAATCCTTTAATTGAGAGAAAAGAAGAAAGGAGGGATAAAATGCTCCCTCAGAAGATGATGTTGATATAG
The DNA here is from genome assembly GCA_019776745.2 of Taxus chinensis. Taxonomy (NCBI): domain Eukaryota; kingdom Viridiplantae; phylum Streptophyta; class Pinopsida; order Cupressales; family Taxaceae; genus Taxus; species Taxus chinensis. Next base: position 825,636,041 of record CM034146.1, on the reverse strand, counting down.
ACCACACCCTTAAAAGAGATCATAAGTGAAGAATATTTCTCTCGATGAATGGTTTGGTCAAGATGTTTGCAATATAATCCAATGTCTAGCAATATATGAGATAAATGACCTATCCATGGATCAACTCCTTGATGAAATTCATGTGAATATATATATATATATATATATATATATATATATATATCTGTGTGTGTGTGTGTGTGTGTGTGTGTGGTCTAGTGATGTTAGATAAAAATCCTTCAAATTTGAATGATGCTCTAACTGTCATAAAAGATGACTATGGGTTACCTTGATTAAATACAAAACTTTGTCAAAATCTTATGAAGATAGATGGCCTTCGTGCTAACATTTATAGATCCTATGTATTTAGCCTAAATAGAAGATAAAATAATAACATTTTTATTCTTTCTTGACTAACTAATTAGGCTAGAACCTAGGAAAAAATTGTAACACAAAGTGGACCTATGTTATCAACATTTTTGGAGCTTGATTAAGGTTTTACCACAATAATCAAACAAGGAAATGTATGAATATTACCGGGGCCTATTATGATTACTTAACTTCCAACATTAACCATTTAATATTAGAATATCATATTAATACTTGTAAAAAATGTACACAATGCAATAAAAACTCACAACTACATGGGATTGAGTGTACTTAGCCGATTATAAGTGATTTTAGATTAATCTAGATTTTATAAATACTAAAACATGGATTTCTTGACCTGACGGGGATTTTGAACTAGAAATATGACTTGAATACCACCTGGGGTAAGATTGTATCGTAGGGATAGGAACGACTGTATAGTTTCCCCCCTTTGTATGGTTTTTTTACCTTCTTAGAATCTCAACATGTGGATTTTTTATTTATAGCTTATTTAATTCCCTTCGCCACTATTTTTCAATCAATCGTTTATCGCAATGTGATGTATCTAGATACATTTATCAAACCTCCAAAACCATAACCATGGATGAAGTTGTCCTATAAAATAAACATTGGGTGGCTTGTGGGAACCCTTATACATTTCGTACATCATAACTACTCCAAAGATGCCTCAAACCACATGTCATTCTCCACCTAACATGTGTTATCCAATTTTAGTGTAATCATATTTGACATATTATATTTGAAAATTCTTGACTTGATTTTTTTATCTTATGCAATATACTTGAGCAGACAACTTTGAGTTCTTGTAAATGTGGGAAACAGTCCCCTAGACGTAGTGGGAAGTTTCATACCTATAGATGTTGTTTCCTTGATGAACAAGAAAATATATGTTTGGAGTGTATGGAGCTTTGAGTTCCTTTTCTATTATCTTTTGCGATAGGTTTCGATAAGAGTGCTAAGTACTAAATGACATGAGTTTCACTTGCTTTTACATGCATCAAAAGGTGAAAATCAAAAAGAATAATCATGAGGAAGTAAATGGCCAAAATAATAATTTGCAATGGGAAGTTAGAGATCAAATTAAGTTTGGTAAAGACTGTACAATAGGGTAAGACCATACAAACATTATTTCCCATGTTTAACATTTTTGACCCAATGGTGGCAATATGGAACATGAAGTTTAAAAGCTTAAAATTACAATTTCTTATTGTGTTTCATACATTCAATTCTAGAAAAAATTGATTGATGAGTGTGTAATAGAAATAAATTTAGACAAAAGACCTAGGGATGTACTAGATGAAAATTTTAAAGTGCACTTGTTTGAGAAAGAGAGCAATCCATAGAACACAAGTGTCAAAAAGAAGAATTACCAAATTTGAGTGTGTAAATTTTCCCCCATTTTAATTATGAAATGAAATAACATACTTAAAGGAATAGATACCTAAGTGTGTAGAAACACTTTATATGTTCTCAATGTTTGTTTTTCAATATCCCACTGTACTGGTGTTATCACACTCCATGATGAAAACTGCAACACATGGTGCAATCAATATCCATGATAAAGACTTGTACATTAACTCAAATGTAAAGATGCAATGTAATCAAATTTGAACTGTACATAGTGAAATACAGATATGAAAAATGTGGAAGGGCTACACGTGTTTGTTTTATGGAGGGAAGATCTTCATGTTTAAAAATTTTGGTTGGAGATTTTGATTGATAAACTTTACTAGAATATTAGGGGTGGTAAGTCCTCGATTGTGCCCAGGAGATGCTGGAGTATAAGGTGTATGGAACCAAGAACACAAATTATGAAGAGAAATAGTAATAAAAAGGATCCAAATCACCCCATGAAATAAGAAGACCGTGGATCAAATTCATTTAGAAACTTTGATATCTCCTACCTTAGGTGTAATTGGAGAGGAAAAATTAGATACAAAGAACTTACTTTCTTCCATACTTTTCATAACCCCATGGACCACACCATTGTAAAATAAATATCCTATGTGGTAAGAGGAATTACAAATGTGACACATAGTCCTGTATAAGTGTCAGTTAAGAAGGGTGCACCCAGGAGGAAGACAAGTTCGGGACTTAGCTGATTTTGCATAGTACAAGCTAATAATAGCTAAAGTAGATGCAGTGTAAATCGCGCAAAGATAAGAGTATGAACAACTCATTACTAAGTAAGAACTATTTTGGGAACAAATTGGAAGAGAATAGGTCATTTATGGTTCGTGTTAATAATAGGATTAAGATAGAGTTTAATTATAGATCAATCTATTATTAGCCTTCTTGTACAACCATGTAGCTTTTACCACATGGCTATTTTGAGCATGCACTCTATTTTGAGATGCATAGGTGGTGAAGGGAAATACCGAAACCCTCTATATATTAGTTGATTTGTATATTTTCAGACACCGTATTTATTATAGAGTGTTGTTTCCGTAATACATTAGCGCACATGACTTTTTTGTTACTATGATTATGTATGCAATTTTTATTACTTGATGAATGAATGCAATGGATGATTGTGGATGGATTCTAGTAATAGATGTCTATGGTTTTGGTACTTGTATGATTGATTTGATCTTTATTGTTATCTAAACTATTATTATTTCCTAGTTATGTGTGTTTCCAATTTGAGCTCATGGATCTGATGTTTCTACTGGAATTTACACTTTGACAATGGTTAATATGAACATGCATGCTAATATTGTCTTTATTTCATGTTCTATCCTCACTTGTTATACAATACTACATTCCACCTTACCTTATTTAGCTGGCTATTATTTCTGTGAAGTTATTCATTTACAATGGTGAAAATGTGTCTTTCTATAAAGGGTTATCTAACAGTGAATATGGTGAGATCAATGTTTATCATAATTATGACTGCGTTTCTTCTTCCAAACATTCTATTTACTATTCAAGCCTCTACTTGATACAACCTTAAGGAAAATTTAAATACAAATGCATATTTCAAGAACAGAGAAGATAATGAATGTTTGCATTCAATTTATGAGATGATAGCACATTATATTGACTATGCAACATGTTGATGTAGAATCAAAACACCCCTGATTTTTTGTAACTCGATAGATTGAAACTATTAGTGTGATTGCATAACATGGAGAATTTCCCAAAGTGTGGGACTTTATAATTGGGAAAACTCTATGGATGAAGGCCAGTTCATATTCCTCTATTCTGATAGACAAAATCAAATTGTAGAGGATCTATCCTAAAATCTCCTGTAACTTACTAAGGAGATAGGGTTGGAAAGAATGCAAGAAATTAAAACTAAGCTGATGGAGGTGATGCACCAAGAGGAATGTTGAACACCTAATTTTCTTGGAGATGAAAACCAACAAGTTTGGAGGAAATGGATACACACCACGAGTCAACCAATTGTTATGAATTCATTCACCATTAAACAAAAACCATTACATATACAACACAATTTAACATGCACAGTTACCCAAAATTGTAATGAGAGATCAGGAGAATGTAATGAACACAAGAGAGGGTTGAACTTCATCCACAGACTTATATTATTGTTCCACAGATTTGATACAGTGTATTACAATGGCCAAGAGGAACCAATTTGCATTACAAATTTAATGGGAGCTTTGAACTCCACAAATTCACTTACAAACAAGAGAAGAAGGGAGGGTGCAATGAAATATTATCCCACCTTTTGAAATGAACCCATCCTTACAATATAAAGGAAGAATGATAGAAGGGAGAGAAAAGGAATTCAAAATCTTACTTCAACCACCCTAAAATACATTAAAATCACCTGCAACAATGATGGGTGTCACTGCAAAACCCATGCCTCCATGTACTTTTCCTTGTTGGAGAAGAAAGGAAGCCCATAACTCATCATTTGGGTAGGTAATACATCCCTCTAAAATGGTAGACTGTATTTCCTAATTTAAAAATACTTACTAGTATAAATAAAATAAGAAAACCCGTTATATTTATGTAGAAGACATTGAGGGATTTCCAAAAAGTTTGATTTTGTGCAAATCTGAGATCCCGGTAAAAAGTTTAATTTCTTGCAATATTTCTAACCCTATCTCCTTGGCAAGTTAGAGTAGATTGTAGGATAGATCCTATACAATTTGAAAGTGTGTATCAAAATAGAGGAATAGGAACTAACCTTGATCTTAAGAGTTTTTCTTGATTGCAAAGTCCCACACTTTGGGAAAATATCCATGTCATGTAATCACACTCACAGTTTCAATCTATCGAGTTGCAAATAATTAGGGGTTTTGTGATTCCACATCAACATTTTTGGCACACTCGGTGGGACCAATAAGTCATTTCATTGGATTTGAAGGTATTTTCAAGAAATTAAGACTTAGAAAACTACATATTTCCAATTTCAGGCTTTTCACCTCTTAGGTTGAACTCCTAAATAAAATTTGAAGGGCTTAACTTGGCCAAAACAAGTCCACATTTTACCAACTGATAGATCGAAGGCTAGTATTCAAAAGGATATTTTTAGTTTTTTGAAATTTTGACTTTCAAAATTTTGGATTTTTTGAATTTCGGGTTTCCAGATTTTGCACATCTCAGGATTTTAGAATTTCAGGATTTGGGATTTTGGGTTCTCAAAACTTCAGATTTTAGGGTCTCAAATATTTAGAGGTATTTTATTTTTGGGTTTTCAGTACTGTCAATTAAAAATAATTATCAATCTCAAGAATATCAAATATACAAGTCCTTCAAAGTTCCATTCTAATTTTGTGGAGTTGAGTGTGTGACTTGGCAAAACCATGGCCTTTTCAGGCTAATTCCCCAACACATCTTGTGACTCTGAAGGGATTGAATTTAGCAATGTAGCAGCACAAGTTTCCCAAGTACATGAGAGAATTTGAACTAGGTATGATACTAGAGAAGAGGGCATTTTTTAATTTCCAATTATCACTAGGTAGAGGAATGAGATGACTAAAGCCATAAAGATCACCATCTCCACCTAATAGGACTCTTTCTACACCTCCACTTGGTAGACCTTCTCTCCTATCAACCACGGTTCTTATACCAATCATAATGGCACATCGACAATAACAACCACCACCTAATTCATTTGTTAACTTCATGGGAAGTAGTCCACTTTCCCTAAATACTCAAAATCCAATTATGGTTGTAGTACTAAAGAAAATTCCCTATTTCACTAGAAAAAATCATACAACCCCTATCAAGCAAATCCAAGACATTGCAAATTTCTATGCGATTCACAAAATTAATGAAATGGATGTTGCGGTCAAATTATTGGCGTCATCTTACAAAGGTAAGGCCTTACAATGGTTTAGGAGCCTAACAAAAGGGTATCTTTAGAATTGGAATCAGTTGTGTTCAACTCTTTACAACTAGTTTAGAGAGAGGGCAGCCAATATGTCTTTATTAGAACATTTGACAACAATCAAAAGGCCTCCTAACAAGAAAATCACATATTTTAATTTCTATTTTTAGTGAACATGGGATAGGATTCTGATAGCTGTTAGACCAACAGTAGAAATTGCATTCCTTTACTTCTTGAAGGGTATAAATTATGAATTTGCGATGATAAGCCAATCAATGGAAGGAAAAACCCTCGTAGGGGCCTACAAAATAGCTATCACGGTGAAAAAGTGCTTAATTCAAGCCGGTAAGCTTGCACCAAGGCCACAAATGCCTCTCTATCCAGACATAGGAACTTCTACAACTAGTCAAACACCTGAGTTAAATCTTGTTATGACTCTGAGAAATCAAAGAAACCGTAAGGATTCTACTTCTTCAAGTACTTCCAAGGAACTAGAGGAGGTTATGAAACAACTACATAACCTAGGAAATGATCTAGTGAGTATAAAGAGATAACAAGCTCATATTTCTAGACCATATCAGCGTCAAGATCAGTATCAAGTGTTATCACCAAATCACAGCACCCTCTGCATTTATACAAGTGCATATACTTGAACTCACGGTGTGATTAGATAACATGGGTACTATCTCCAAGTTATGGGACTTGCTACTTGAGATAGACCTCCAGAGAAAGCTGGTTCTTGCTCCTAAACTACCTACCACAATCTACTCTAATGCAGGATAAGCTAACTGTTCTAATCTAAATTTCCAAGGGACCAGGGAGAGAGGATGCATAAAATGAAAGCCTACACTAAAGCGGTGATACACCAGAAAAGGAGGGTGTGAGAGTAGTCTCCAAATGTGTGAAATACAGAAGCAAAGTACACACTAGAAGAGGTGATGACAGTTCTCCATAATCTAGCAAAATGCATTCACAACAATATTCCAAGCATACAAAATGATAATGGATCCCTGCAAGAACATAATAATAGACACAATATTCTTGTAGAAATATTAAAGGGGCAAGAAGAATGCAAGAAAACACAGCAGGGGAAGATACATCCACAAACTGATATTTTATTGCTTCATGATATGCACGGTTCAGTCTATTACAAGATAAGGGCCTGGATCACCATGCAAGGAGTCCACTACAAGGGCCTGCAACACACTGGCTTCACAAAGCAATTTTGGCAGAGCTTTGCTACCCAAAAACTCTCTCCTTTACAATGAGCCCAACACTCCAATTTATAGAAAAATGAGAAGGAAAAGAGAAGGGAAAATGGAAATCCCGAAATCTATCCTTCAACCACCTATAAGAGGCATTAAATTAAGTTTAAATGGTTATAAATTACTTTCAAAAGGCTCCCCATACTTTCCCATGTGCTGCAGCAGAGAAAGAATGATGACCATGCCTCTTAATTGCACTCCCAACCACCAAATGAAACACTGTTGTGAACCCAGCCACGTTTTATAAAAAATATCCATCTATCTCTCACCAAATCAATAATTTTTTGATTTTTGTGCATTGGGCTTGGAGCCACGATTCCAATGGTACCAATTTTGTGTGATTTCGTTGAGAAATGCAAAAGTTATGGCCTTCTGAGTGCGGGCAGCTATTTTGGGTCTGGCAAGCGTTTTCTGTCATTTGACGGGAATGAGCATTAACTGAATGGAGCCATATATGTTTCTCTTATTTAAATATATCTACCCTCATTAAAAATTTATGGACGTCGTGCTTGTTCCAGAAAGTCCAATTTTATGAAAATCGGAGCTCAGAGTCAAAAGTTATGGCCGTTTGAAGTTTCCGGACCAAACGTTGACTTTTCTTCCTCACCTTCGGCCGCTTCGGCTTTCCGCGTCCCACACGTCCCTTTGGCCCAGATGTCCTAGTATGAAATTCCTTTGTTTCACCCAGCTTGGCCGGTTTGTGTCCGTCGTGTACTCTTGTCCCGCTTGTCCCGGATTGTTTGGGACAAATTCTTCCAATTCACCCGGTTCGGCCGGTTCGCGTACTTTTGTCCTGCTTGTCGCGGACTGTTTGGGAAAAATTCTTCCGATTCACCCAGTTCGACTGGTTCACGTACTTTGCATACCTTAGGCCCAACTATTCCGGGCTGCCTTAAGTCTTTTCGGCCGACTCGCGTCCTCTGCGTACTAACTGCCCAGATGTCCCAGACTGCCTGGTTCAACAGTTAGTCAATTTTTTCCACTTTTCGGCTAGTTCGGATTTCCGCGTCCCATGTGTCCTGATGTCCCACTTGTCCCAAATGCTGTGCAGACCACCTGGCGGCCTTTTGGCCGGTTCATGCCCAGATGTCCCTCATGTCTCGACTGTTGCGAGGACTAGGACTTAGCCATTTTTCATGATATTTTTCTGGCCCGAGCCTATTTTTTGCAATTTTTTCACCTTTCCTCAGAACTTGCTCTCTTCTTCTTGGACAGGGGAGTTAGAAAAAATCTAAGGGCACCCTAGAAACATGACCTTTTGCCCTGACTCAATCTATTTGCCTGGGACTTGAGAATTTAATGCATGTTATCAAAATTTACTCTGGGGGGCAAATTTTGGATAACATCAAGATAGGCCCCCATATCAGCAAAATAGACCACCAACATAGGCTATAAATCAAAACTAAAACAAGGAAAACCTCCAGCTACTAGGCCATTCTCGACCATATGATACAAATGAAGTTTCAACATCAAAATCGTTCGTTCCAACTCAAAACAACGTGGCATAGGAATACGAGTGACCCTTGCAATCTATCGCACAATCAATTAATGTGTTTTAATGGTGCACTAAATTAGGATCTAATGGTGCAGACCATCGGTGTGTCCTAAGAACCAAGTGTGGAGGGAATTCATCATCAAGTAACCCATCAAGAGGCACATAAAAAATAAACCACGTTGATCAATTGGAAAACATAAGAATTTTGCAAAGTTAATCAACCTCCTTTCCAGGGTGTAGCTGTCAATACACGGTTAAAGAAGAGGAACATTGAGGAAGGACAGTCATCTAACCCTGCAGTTTCTCAACCCACTCTTGTGCCACAAGGTGATGATAAGACAAGTGCATCCCCAAATATGCCTATTCAGGATCCATAAAACGTGTTGCCAAGTAAGGGGAAATAAAAATATAATCCATCCCCTTTCAACATCATAGATAATATGAAGAAAACACATGTGAGCATTTCCATATGGGAGTCACTTGAAATCTCAGGACCATGAGATTTGTTGCAAGCTACAATGGCCAATTGGTCTTCCACAAATGAATTAGACCAAAGACAAGAGAATGTTCTGACTAATGCAATGCCACAAGATGAGGGTCCACCAAGTAATAATTTTAAGCCTCCGTTGTTCTATGTGTCATTTATTTTCAAGATCCACTTGGTACATAACTACATGATTGATTCGGGGGCAAGTAGCATAGTAATGTTGAAGTAAATAGCAAATCAATTAGGTCTCAATTATGATCTAGTACTTAAAGGATTTGTGCAACTAGATGGGACAACAGATGGAACAATTGGGGTCATCAAAGGGTTTAGCCTAACATTCCATACTTGCCAAAATGTCACTGTTCTGTAAGATGTTTCTATAATTGACCTTCCACCAATTTTCACCTTATGTTTGTCAAGAGATTTCAATGCAATAATTGGTGGGTACCTATAAAAAATTGGCCAGAAATTCTTTTCAGGATGAGTTATAGAGCCAAAGAAATAATCAAGTCAGAATCAATTTCTAATTTCCACATTGAGCCTCATGTGTCAAGCCCAATCTATGAAAATTGCTCAACCTTTGATTAGGAAGAGTTTTCAAATGATCTAGAAATAGGTACTAAGGTAGAGGGTATTTGAGATTTGACTCTCAATGAATGGGAAAACAAAAGACATGATTTTTATCCCTTCAAGGAAACGGAAGAATAAGAATTGGGTAAACAATGTGTACACGAAGAAAGTTCACTCACTCCTAATATCATTAAGCCAAAAAATAAGGATGAAAATGAAGTATGGAAACTATTTTTTGATAGTTGAAGAAGTGAAGAAGGTCCTGGAGGAGGCAGGATGTTGGTTTCACCACAGAACATAAAGTATTATTCATCTTTTCATTTCTAGTTTTCATGTTCAAACAAAATACCTAAATATGAGGCTTTGATTCATGGACTTCATTGGGCTGAGAAAAGAAGCATAAAGAATTCACAAGTATTTGGTGATAGTGACCTGATTGTTAACCAAGTCAAAGGACAACATGCCACAAAGAATGACCTACTCAAGAGATATAAAAATAGGGTATGGGATATCTTTTAGTGCAGAATCACAACACCCCTGAATGTATGCAACCAAATAGGTTGATACTCTCAGTGTGATTGCACAACATAGAGCATATCTCAAAGTGTGGGACCTTAAGAGTTGAGAGAGCTCTCTGGATTAACGTTGGTTCCTATAACTCTGTTGAAGTTGAAAAAAATAAATTGGAGAAGATATACTCTAAACCTAATCTATCTTACCAAAGAGACATGGTTGAGAAGACACAAAAACTAAACCTAATCTAATGAGGTGATGAACGAAATGAATGTTAAACACTCATTTTGCAAAATAACATAGACCATAGATTTCTAATGCGAACGCCATGCACAGATAACCAAACTGAAATGAGAGATCAAAAGACAACAAGAAACACATGAGAGGTTCGAGAATCATTCACAGACATATATTATTGCTCCAAAAGTCGATACAGTGCATTACAGTGGCCAACATGCAAAATCTTTCATTACAACTTGAATGGGAGGTTTGGGAACCCCAAAAATTAAATTATAGACAAGGGAAGGAGGGAGAGTAAAAAACAGAAATTTCAAACCCTTTACAATGAGCCCCGCCCCTTCTTTTATAGATTCAGCACAAAGAGAAGAAGGAGAGACCTAGGAAACTAATTTTAAACTCAGACACCGACCATCAATTCTCCTACAAATCTTTCCACAATCTGTCAAATCTACCGCTCCATGTTTTCTTGGCACTTTGAAGAAAGAAGGACGACAGATCAAATATAATTTGATTTGGCTATTGGACCAATCAGATTGTGTATTAATGGCGTGAATCCGTTTTCCCATTATTAACTAACCTAACCTTGCCAAAATTGAAATTTCAGGTTTCCATGGCATAGACGAGGTGAAGACCTTTCCAATGATGCCAATTTTGTTGAATTTCGAGCACTGGGTTGGAATATATGCCCATTTGAATATTTTAATTAGGTCCATACAAAAAAGGTAGAAACCATTTAGCAGAACGGGTCCACACGCCTGAAATTCACTTTTTTTCCAAAAAACCATCTTCGGGTCCATCAATCGATATTCTCCATTTGGGGAAAAAAATCACTCCAAGGCCCACTAGACCGCATTCAATATAGGCCTAACACGTGGATCTTTGTGCATCGACAAAGCCAAAAAGTTAAAATTACCTCCAGCGACCTGCCATCCCATTTTGATTTGTAATCTGGCCACGTGGAGGCTTGACTCTCATTTGGGGACCACTTTTGAATTTTTCTTCTGAGGTTGCGTTGAGATAACACGTGGCTTTTTCCATGGCTTTTACTTGTTCCTTTATGATTTTTACTATGTCCTTTCACTTGGCATGGCCGTATATCTGACTTGGGACACGTGAAGTCTCGGCACTTGTTAAGGACCACCTTTAAGATCTATCTTTGAAGATGCACCAAGCTGACAACCGGAAGCCTTGCACTCCTTTGAGTCTCTTCTTTAGGCCATGCCTTTGAATTCACACCATTAAGACATGTGGCATTGTCCTCCTGCACTTCGTACTTAACCACTTTGGGCCCACTTTGCATTTGACCTCTTTTGACCCTTGGCCACGAGGAGGGTTGGCGTAAGTTTGAGTCTCCACCTTGGGCTCCCATATTGAAATTACACTAAGATGACAAGTGGTAGCCTTGTGCTTGTTTGGACTTTTAAACGATTGGATCTATCCTTTTAGGGGCCCTGAGACACATGAAAGCTCCGCACTCATCAGGGAATCACCTTTTTTTTTACCCTTGAAGGTGTGTCATTTGAACACGTGGAGGCTTCCTCTGATTCTCTATACTTAATCATTTTGGGCCCGCTCCATCCCTTTTTTGACTCTGGGACACGTGGATGCTTGAATCTTGTTCAAGTCTACTTTTTGAGTTTAATCTTTGGAGATGTGCCACTGAGGCATGTGGAGGCTTCTACTGATCCTCCCATACTTAGCCAATTTTAGCTCGTTCTGCATCACTCATAGAGCCTGAAGACTTCGAGTTTTTTCTCCATTTCTTTCCTTACGGCCTCATGTTTTATTTGTCATCATTTTCCTCCATCCCTAGCCCTTCTACTCTATTATAGAACCTACCTGCAATCTGTTTGTTTTATTTGAGATGTGGGCTCGTACAACGGAACCATTCCTTGGATTTCTTCTTGCACAGGGTTGTGTCTGATCAATTTTTTATTGGTGGAAAACTTGAGATAACAATTTGGTGACTCACGGGGACGTCTTCCTGCTAGATGAAGAGATCAGTTGCCTTGTTATATCTATTGGGCATAGAGTCATGTTTGGTGGCCTGGTGTTGATAGATTGTTCTTCTGGAAATGAACACTTTGAGACCCAATTTTAGTTGGTATGTATTTATTCTATTAGAAAATGAGCAACTGTTACGGCAACTATGGCTATCCCTATTACAAATGCTGAAGGGCCTTTTACATTCACCTAGAGACACATTGAACTGTATAACGACGCAATCCTGGAGAAATAAAAAACATGTGCCATACCACTTAGGGAAACAAAACCTATGCTATAAAAAAATGTGTATACGCACTTAGAGAAATTAAAGTCTATGCTAATATTTACAAGGGTGGAACCTTCCCTTTTAGTATCAATGTTTGTGATGGATCCTGTTATCTGGGATTTGTAATTCTTTGCCATCCAATTTAGCCAGCTTAAAGGCATTACTACTTTTACACCTTCTGATCATGTAAGGGCCACTCCAAATGGCATCAAATTTGGAATGCTTTCCTGTCTTTTCTTGATTTGCATCCCACTTTAGAATGAAGTCCCCTTCTTAAAAGGTCCTTGTTCTTGCTTTCTTGTCAAAACTCTTCTTGATCAATGTTTGATCCTTTTCCATGCTCTGCATTACATGCTCTCTTGCTTCTCTTATTTCCATCAGCTCTGCATACCTAATTTCCATGGGTCCAAACTCAGCCAGTTCCAACTTTTTCATGAACTCTCGAGTGGGAAAATCCAATGATATGGGAAATACTACCTCTTTCCCATATATGAGCTTATATGGGTATTTTCCTATGGATCTTTTGGATGTGATCCATTCAGCCCATAGAGCTGATTTGAGCTTTGTATGTCAATTTCTCTTATTTTCATCAAGATTCCTTCTGATAATCCTTAGTAGGTTCTTGTTTGTTGACTCTGCTTGGCCATTACCATTAGGATAATAGTTTGATGAAGTGCTAAGGTATACACCATTCCTGATAGCCCATTTAGTGATGCTTATACAAAGGAATGCAAATGCATTATCTGATATTATAGTGGCAGGGACTCCAAACTTTGTGGTTATTCCTTCATAGAAATCTAAAATTTTGGATTCATTTTCTTCCTTAAGATCCACTTCCTTAGTTCACTTGGTGAAGTAGTCCGTTTCTGTAAGTATCCACTTGTGGTCATAGTTTGAATTTGGGTTGATCACTCCAATGAAGTATAGTACCCATTGCATGAATGGCTGATCCACTAATATTTGGCAAAGGGGAAGATCTGCTAACTTCTCTTTCCTTGTGAAAAATGCACACTTCTTGCACTTATTGATCCGTGAGTGGCTATCCCTAAAAACTGTAGGGTAGTAACAACTAGCTTTCATGATTTTGAGAGCTGTTACTTGAGGAGAAAAGTGGCCTCCTTCCTCTCCATGATGGAATTCATATAACACTCTCAATTTGGCCTGTCCCAATTCAGTTGAATACAACATTATTGATATACTTTTTAAACAAGGCACCATCAACAAGCATATATGGGATGGCTTGTAGTATGAAGTATCTTCTTTTTGCTTTGTTCCATTCTGGAGGGCATAAACTTGTTTGGATATAATGAACCAAGGCTTGAGTCCAGAATGGAATAGTTGCATCATTAACTAGTTTCTCTTAATCATTCTACAATAGTAGGACAACCTATTTTTCATCCACTGACTCAGATTGTTGCTTGGATGTGAGTTGTTCACACATACGCTTGCCACGAACTAGTTTGGCCACTTTGATCTCAAATTCATACTCCATTACCCAAGTGATCCAACCTTCTGTTTTCTCATTCAAGTCATTGTTCAAGAGAAAATCCTTAACACCAACATGAGATGCTAGTAGTTGAATTTTATTACTTGAGACCAAATTTCTAACCTTCTTCAAGCTCCTAGTAACAAGGACATGTTTTTCAATGAGATAGTATTTTACCTCGTAGTCCTCCAAGCTCTGACTTAAGAACGCTATGGGTTATGGTACGCCCTTAACCTATTTCTTGTATTAGGATATGAGTAGCCAACTTGTGGCTTACCATATCATCATTTATGCTTTCTTATGCTTAGTAGGTAAGCCTTGGTGATGGCCATAACATATGAATAGTATATATAGGGGATTATAGGTAGTATTTCATCATCATCGGAGCATTTTAGTGTTATTATATGGTTTGGAGGTTTCCCCCTCGAAGTAGTGAAGCTATTACAATTGCATATTGAGATCATTATTCTGAAATATTGTGTTATTTGGTATTATATGGCTGCTCATAATATGAATTATACTAGTAATTTCATTACAAGTGGTATCAGAGTTGTGATCTAGGCCAAAATTAGGGAAAAAACCCTAATTTTTTGTTTCCGCCATATACTTCGAACCAGAGCGAATTGGCAGGAAATATTTTTACTAGAGTTGTGAAACATTCAAGAAAGGTTCCCTGAAAATTCTAGATACAAAACAACTTTTACCACCAAATGGGGTATATATGCTTACAAAAGAATGTCTTTTGGTCTTTCAAATGCTAGTGCAACATTTCAATGTGTAATGGACATGAATTTTCATATCCTATTAAGTAAATGCATCATTGTTTATTTAGATGATGTTACTATATTTTCAAAATATTCTGAAGAACATCTAATGCATTTAAGGTAGACTTTTCAGTTATTGCAGGTAATTTGGAATATACTTGAACCCCCAAAAGTCTATCTTTTCAGTACATCAATTTAAACTACTTAGCCATATTTTTTCTAGACAAGGTTTAACAATTGATCCTTTCATAATCGAAGCTATATCACAACTATCATTTCCTCATCACAAAAAGGTATTATAGAGCTTTATGGGAAAAAACAACTTTGTTAGAAGATTTGTTCCAGATTTCGTAGCATTGGTTAAACCGTTAACAACTATGTTGAAGAAATAGAAAGCTTTCTCTTAGACTAATGAAAGGAGAGAAGGTTTTGAAGCTATCAAAGCAACTATCTCTCAGGCTCCTACCCTTGCAAATCCAAATTTTGATAAAATTTTTACAATGTATGGACTTGCAGGAGTTGAAACAATCTCAGCTATTCTAACTCAGATGAATGATGAAAATATCGAGCAACCAATTGCTTTCTTTGGACAAAGTTTGCATGATTGTGAAACAAGGTACACATTCCTTGAAAAACAAGTAAGTTTAGTAGTCAGAGGAATAAAGAATTTTAAGTACATGTTTTTAAACAATAAAATTCATGTTCTCGTTTCTCATCCAAGTGTGAAAGCGTTCTTGCTAAATAAAGAATTGAACGAGAAAAGAGCAGGCTAGATAATGAAGGTTATGGAATATGATGTTGATATTTGAGTTGTTAAGATAGCTCGAGGTAAAGGTTTTTATGAGAATCTAATTGCTGATATAGAAAAACAATAAGCTGCAAATCCTGAAGATTCAGAACAACATGCTGAAATTATGTATCTACAATCAAATATCATGGTGTAACAAGAAAATCAGCAACCTGAACCTTCTCAAGAAATTCAGGAATCAAGGTGGGTGACTGATTTGGTTAGCTATTTATAGCATGGCACCTATCCCGAAGGTATGGATAAGAATAATTAAAGGTATTTCAGGTTACAAGCTATTCCTTATCTTTTCGTTGA